>CM057449.1:292793750-294135000 GCA_016271365.2 Neoceratodus forsteri | reverse complement strand
TAGTAGCATACCTAACAGATACTGGAAAAATGGACCCAAAGCAACATGACTTCACAGCAGTAAGGTCTTATCAAATCAACTTCTTTGTCTGGGTCACCAGAACATTGGATCAGGGAGAGGCGGTGGACATTGTACACCTAGATTTCAGCAAGGCCTTTTACACCGTCCCTCACAGAAGGCTAACCAACAAGCTGAAACATAAGTGAGTTGGCCAGAAGATGGTCAGCTGGATCAGTAACTGGCTAAATGATAGGACCCAGAGAGTGCTAGTCAATGGATCATTGTCAAGGCAGCGAAGAGTGACCAGTGGCATCCCGCAGGGATCTGTACTGGGACCAATCCTATTTAACATATTTATCGCAGACATAGCAAATGGACTAACAAGGAATGCTTGCCTGTTCACAGATGATGCAAAACTCTGCAGCAGAGTGGACACAAGGGAAGAAACAGACAACATGGAAGCTGACCTTAGAAGGCTAGAAGATTGGTCCAGGGACTGGCAGTTACAATTTAATCCCAAAAAGTGTAAGGTAATGCACATGGGATAGAGGAACCCTGAAAAAAAAGGATATCAACTTGAGGAGACACAAACGGAGGTAGATCTCAGCATAATCATCACTGACAAATTAAAGGTAGGAAAACAATGTGAGAAAGCAGCACAGAAAGCAGGTGGCATCCTTGGATGTATAAGTAGAGGTATTTCTAGTAGAAAGAGGGAGGTTATCATGCCCATCTACAGGTCATTGGTGAGGCCACACTTGGAGTACTGCATTCAGTTCTGGAGACCTCACCTCAAGAAGAACATTGACCATTTGGAAATGGTGCAGAGAAGGTCTACTAAGATGGTGCATGGACTGCATCACAGGTCATATGAAGCAAGACTCGGGGAGCTGAACCTATACTCCCTTGAGCATAGAAGAAACAGAGGAGACATGACTGAAACATTTAAGTACATGAGGGGATTTAAACTCATTCAGACAGGCAATCTATTTCAACAGAACATGGCAGCATGCATGAGAGGGTATGATATGAGACTGGTAGGAGTAAGATTCAAAAGCATCCTCAGGAAGTAGTTCCTTACAGAGAGAGTGAAATACCTGTGGAACAGCCTACCCCAGGAGGTGGTAGCATTAAAGGCAATGGGAGAGTTTAAACTTGCATGGGACAGATATAAAGGACAAGTTAGGACAAAGGCTGCATATGGAGGGAGGTAGTTTATAGGGCAAACTAGATGGACCGCACAGTCCCCATCTTTTCTTTCTTTCTTTCTTTCTTTCTTTCTTTCTTTCTTTCTTTCCTTCTTTCTTTCTTTCTTTCTTTCTTCAAAATGTTGATAACTGGGTAACAATTCAAGGACAAGCATAACCCATTTTCAAAGTACGTAAAGGAAGGGATCAAAGCAGCAGAACTAAAGGGCAAACAGGGAGGAGAGGAGGCACTGTGGGTCACCCTGCAGACAGGATATGGCACCACAATCCGCGCAGGGGTTGTATACAGTCCCCCATCTCAGGGGGAGGAAATGGATGAGGAAATGATAGAAGGCATCTTTAGAATAATAATAATAATAATCTTTATTTACAAAGTGCAGTATCTAAAATCTAAGTGCTGTATAATCCATAAAACAATTAAAAATCACAGAACATAAACATCAGATACAGTCAAAGTCTCATAGTACAGGAATACAAGAATTCAAGTGGGAGCATATATCATAAGTGATCACCAAATGCCTGGCAGAACAGAAATGTCTTTAGGGCTGTTTTAAAGCTCTCCATGGTCTGGCATTCTCATATCTGATGAGGTAGAGAATTCCACAGGGTCAGAGCTGTAAACATAAAAGCATGAGAATTGGAGGTTTTTAATCATATCCTGGGAATATCTAACAACCCCGCATCAGCTGAGTGGAGTGGGAGGGTGCGGCAGTAGGGAATCAGGAGCTCTTGCAGGTTGCCTATGCCCTGTCACTGTAGGCTTTAAAGGTCAGAAGACCATCCTTGAAGGTGATCCACCACTGAACCGGCAGCCAGTGCAGAATGGCAGAAAAAAAGGGAAATATTGTTGATGGGGAACCTGAATATACTAGCTGTTAACTTGAGCACATTTGCTGCAGCCACATCCAATAGCAGGGTCATTCTTAATGCCCTACAGGGGGCATGCCTCAGACAGCTGGTGTTGGAACCCACTCAGGAGGGAGCAATCTTAGACTTTGTACTCTCAAATGGGGACCAAGAGAGGATCACAGATTAAGAAGTGAGTAACCATCTGGGAACAAGAGACCACCATACAGTGTGGTTCACAATAAACAAATAAACACAGCTGTACAGTCAAGCCATACAAAAGTGAGGGTACTGGACTTTAGGAGGACTGACTTTGGTAAAATGGGTAAATGCCTAAGGAATGCACTAGCAAATGGCTGGAAGGAGGGGTGTAAGAACAATGGTGAAAAATCAAAACTGCCATCACAGAGGCAACAAGCCTTTGTGTAAAGCAAATAAACTAAACAAAATGCAGTAAAAAACCACAATGATTCTCGAAAGAGGTAGCAGGGAGGGTTAGAGAGAAAAAGATAGCATTCAGGAAGTATAAGGAATCACAGAAGGAGCAGGACAGAGAACAGAATCAGTTTAAGCAGAAGAAAGTGGGGAAAGCAGTCAGAATAATGAAGGCCCAAACAGAAGAAAAGCTAGCCATCTCAGTTAAGAAAGGGGAAAAAACCTTTTATAGGTACATTAGGGAGTGAAGAAAGACCAGGGAAGGGATATTAAGGCTTAATAAAGGAGAGGGGAGGCGGGCAGAGGATGACAATGTAAAGGCAAAAACACTGAACAAATACTTTTGCTCAGTATTCACAAAAGAAGAAGAGGCGGTGGTACCTAAACCAAACAATAGAAGCACTCTGGAAAGGGGGGTCGATACCAGTCCATTCACAGAAGAAAGGATCCTGAAAGAACTCCAAAAACTCAAGATGTACAAAGCAATGGGCTCTGATAGGATTCACCCCAGAATTCTAAAAGTACTAAGGGGACACTTAGTGACACCACTGACTACCCTTTTTAACAAATCATGGGAGGATGGTGTAGTATCTGAGGACTGGAGGAGGGCGGATGTGATTCCCCTTTACAAAAGTGGGAGCAAGGCAGAGGCAGGAAACTACAGACCTGTTAGTTTGTCCTTAGTGGTAGGGAAAATGATGGAATCACTTCTGAAATAAAGAATTGTTGAGTACCTAGAGGCCAGCGAAGCACAGGACCCAAGGCCGCATGGATTCACAGCGGAACGGTCATGTCAGACAAATCTAATACATTTCTTTGACTGGGTAACCAAAGTGGTAGACCAGGGGGAAGCAGTGGACATGGCCTACCTAGACTTTAGCAAGGCATCCGACACAGTCCCATGCAAAAGATTAATAAACAAGTTAGCCAGCCTGGGAGTGGGTCCCTGGGGTGGTAGCCTGGCTAACAAATTGACTGGGCAACAGGAAGCAGAGGGTAATAGTAAACAGAGTACGCTCTGAAGAAAGGTGGGCTACTAGTGGGATACTGCAGGGTTCAGTACTGGGACTGGTCCTCTTTAATGTCATTATAGATTACATTACAGAGGGGCAGGAAGGAAAAGTATGCCTCTTTGCAGATGACACAAAGATCTGGAACAGGGCTGATACACAAGGGTGTGTGCAAAGGATATGAAGGGTCTTGGCAAGGTTGGAGGAATGGTGAAAAGTATGGCAGCTTGAAGGGGAGGGTGACAGTGAAAAGGCAGAGATACTGAATGAATACTTTTGCTTAGTATTCACAAAATAAGAAGGGGGGAGGCACCTAAACTAAACAATAGAAGCACTTTAGACAGGGGGATCTATACCAGTCTATTCACAGACGACAGGGTCCCAAAGGAACTCCAAAAACTCAAGGTGAACAAAGCAAGAAATGGTCAAAAGTATGGCAGCATAGATTCAATGCAAAGAAGTGCAAAGTAATGCACCTGGGAAACAAAAACCTAGGGGAAGAGTACACAATGGGGGTGGTACTAGCAGCAACAAAAATGGAAAGGGTCTATAAGATAGGCAAGTAATGTGAGATGGCAGTAAGTAGGGCTTGGAGGATACTGGGATGCATAGGGAGAAGTACCACCAGTAGAAAACAGGAAGTTGTTATCCCTCTGTACAGACAGTTGGTGAGACCCCATCCATAGTACTGCATGCAGTTCTGGAGACCCCATCTCTGCAAGGACATAGACAGGATGGAGCCAGTCCAGAGGAGGGCAACCAAAATGGTGCAGGGTCTGCACCAGAAGCCACACAAACAAATACTAAAAGAGCTTAATATGTATACCCTTGGGGAAAGGAGGGAGAGAGGGGAGATGACCAGAGGTGCAGCAAATTTAAATTTCGCCAGCGAAGTGAATGTGACGTGGGCACTTTGCATTGCCACTCCACTACGAGGAGTGGCCAATGCAAAATGTTCACTTCACCTTGTGATTATTACTTTGTGTTGTCATTCCACCTTAACATGAAGTAAGCGTAAATGACAACAATATTGGCAACCCCTCACACACACAGTCACCAAAATTAATGTGCATCCCTAAAATGCTACTGTCTTGTGTCCAGAAAACTCCCCAGTGCTAACGAAGTGAAATGAGAGCACAACAAGAAATGCAAAGCCTCCCAGAATTAATGGCACACTCAGTCATGTGTACAGTGGTCACATACAGTTACCAGAATTGATTTGCTTCTCTAAAAGGCTACTGTCTTGTGTCCAGAAAATTCCCCAGTGTTGACGAAGTGAAATGAGAGAGTAACAAAAAATACAAAGTCTCTCAGAAATAAGATGCATGCCATCATGTGCGCAGTGGTCACACACAGTCACCAGAATTAGTGTGCTTCCCCAAAATGCTAATGTCTTGTGTCCAGAAAATTCCCCAGTGCTGACAAAGTGAAATGAGAGCATAACAAGAAATGCAAAGTCTCCGAGAATTAATGGTGTGCTGGAAACACACAGACAGATTATGATTGTGCTGCATACTCAAGAGATGCAGATGCAAAGGCACAACAACACCTAACCAGTGCTCACAAGTCACAAATCCACATCTGGAAAAGAATACCTTTTGCCGGTTGGGGGGGGGCAGTGCACGGCAGTAAGAGGCCTCTACCAGTAAAGATACCACAAAGCAGTATAAAAAATTCATGCAGGTGTGGTGGATAGCAGGTTCACACTGCTGCAATTAGTCTGTGGCACAATAAAAAGTGTCTGATTTAATGGCACGCATCACACACACACACGCGCGCGCGCACACACACACACACACACACACACTCTTACACACACACTACAAGTAATGCTTAGCAAATTGAAAACCTTTAGTAATATAACCAAATGTTTTGAACAAACTGAAAGTATACACTGCTGCACCACAACAATCAGCGAAAAAATTTCAAGAATTACTGAAAATATTACTGTGTGTACATTAACACAGTTATACAAGAAAAATATAACCAAAACAGAAAGACTGCCTTTTTCTCCCAGTTAATCTACCTACACCACAGATACGCCCCCCACCCCAAAGCACACTTCACAGTACACAGGTTGACTGTTCTAAATTAACATTCAAAATTCACACACAAACAATAAACACTCGATTATATGAGCACAGAAGGGTTTCCTACAATTGATGTTCTAAATTTTGAGTAAAACAAATGGCTCAAAAAGGCTTTTTTAACAGCTTTTAAGGATTTGAATCACAGAGCTCTGAAAAGAAACTGTCTCCCTTTTCCACTATACACACACAACACAGAACTGAGGCTGTGCAGAACAACCAAGAGCCCATGTGACCTACAATCCCATGAAGCAGTGCAAAAGTCACCTTGGAGCTCAATAACAAGGCGAAGTGATGAGAAGTGCATTGATTTCAATATACTTTGCCTTAAAATTGGAGGAGAAGTGGTTTGGGGAAGGTGGAATAATGCAAAGTCATTGGTTTCAATAGACTTCACATTCCTAATCATGACACAAAGTACTCTGCTTTGTGTTGCAGAATACTTTGCGTATTCCGTGTTACTCCACGAATCACTTCACAGAGCGAATTTCAGCCAATTCGCCCACCACTAGACATGACAGAAACTTTCAAGTACCTTAAGGGAATCCACAAAGTCCAATAGGGTAGCATCTTTCAGCAAAGAGATGTGCAAGAACAAGAGGGCACAATTTAAAGATAGATGGGGACAGCTCAAGGGCAACGTGATGAAGTATTTTTTGATGGAGAGGGTGGTGGATGCACAGAAAGGCCTTCCTGAGGAGGTTGTGGGGTTAAAAACAGTGGGGAATTCAAGAATGCATGGGACAGACAAATGACAATTATAGTGGGGAGTTGTTGGAAGTAGGTTGTTGGTTAACTAGGATCTGCAGCTTATCCAAAGGTAGGAAAATGGGCAGAGTAGGTGAGCCAAGCGGTCCTTATCTTCTGTCAAAGTTTATGTTTCTATGTCTTGGAATGCAAAAAAAAAATTCAGACAAAATAAACATTATGCATAGTAACAATCAACTAAAAATGTTTACAGCCACATTTAAATATTAAATACATTTTATAATGACATTTAAATGCAATTTACATTCTTGACCCCCTCTCCCTCTCTGCCACAAAATACCCCAGTAAACTTTTAAAAATCACTACATTTCTGCTCAGAACAATGCTACAAATTATAGTTTACAGTACTTAATATTGCAGAGGTTTAGCTCCAGCAGTTCCCAACTGGACAGACAACTCAGTAGGCTTTTAATTTCAAATTCCAATCTATATAAAAAATTTAACATAAAAAAAAAGATTCCAGTCTACAGTTGACTTACTCTGCTTGAAGTCACTTGCTGTAGCACCCCACACACAGTGGCTGTGATTTATTTCACCTCAGTCTTCCTCCTCCTAAACCTCCCCTGCCCCTCTCTATCTGCCAATACCTCCAGCTATGTTTTAAAAATGAGAATAGAAACAAAATCACAGCACACACACCAACAACTACTAACAAAGATAAACCATTTATTTTTGGTCCCAAAGTGATCCAGAACAACAGGCAACACTGTCCCTAAGCATCGCCTTCCTCTAAGGCTCTATCACTGCATTTTTGCCCAGAAAAAATGTTGCAAAGACTATTTACTAGTACAGCAGAGTTCAGCTTCAGCAGTTCCCAACTGAACAAGCAGCCCAGATCAAAATCAGCCTGATTCAGGAGCTCCTGGTGATCCAGCTCCACAAGAAACTACAACTCAAATATTACCACACCTTTTATATTCAAAATCACTGGAAACCTTCATCTGACCACCAGCAATTGGCAGGATAAAGTTGAAAATGACTGATTCACTATTTGACATATTCCAAGAGGCAAAAGAGCCTCTCCTTCTCCTGGCACAAATTCAGCAGTCCAAACCATAACCCCGTAAGTGATAGACTATAAAACTGACTCCCCGGTTTAATTGCAAGTTGGATCCTCTGATAAACTACATATTTTTTTCTCAGAGCTTATGTAACCCCTCTCCCCACTACTTTGCACAGTCAGCTACCCCTTGGTACTGTTGGCTGGGCACCCATACTACTTCAGCAATCTGTAACATCCCTAGCTTTGGGAATGTATACCAGGCTTGTTATCCCTTGAGGTCAGAAAGGGGTGAGGGTGTACAAAAAGCAAATACAAATTACCAAACTAACCCAGGTTCTGAGGAGAGAACTTTTTGCTAGGGCTATGCTAGGTCTGTAATTCTAGAGGGACACCCAGTAAATTCGACACAGGAAGTAGTAACATGAATAACCAAACCAGACTGGGGTTCTACAGTGTGACTTTATTCCAAAGATGGTACTCTAAAGCAAGGTGAACCTCCAAGGTTTACACATCATGGCACAAGGCAATTGCCGAACAACAGAAATCTGTATAGGACAGAAATGATACATATCCTATATGTCACAGGTCCTTGAACTCTCTTCAGCGGCAACAACCTCAGCTGAAACACACATTTTCCTCTAGTGGCACTGGTCACAACTTAGCACACAATTTCCATATGGCATAGAATTTTAACATCTTGGTAATGTGGCCACTGGCCACGATGGAGCACACTGGTGCCCATAATTAGCACAACCCACACCAGGGGGTAAACTTCTCTTCAGGCATTGGCCACAATGTCCTGAATAAGCAGGCACCCTTACAGAACCTGTAGTGCTGAACTGGTCACTCCAGATGGGGGAGGGTGTCTACCTTTTGCTTCCACGTCCATACCCAGCCATTCTTTCACAGTTACACCTCAACACTCCTGGTGAAACAGTTAGAAATATGCATCCTGGAATGACTTTCACATCCTGCATAAAAAACACTACTTCTGAATGTAGAACTAAAGTCCCAAACAATATGACAAGTCTCTCTGGGGACCCCACAATTGTCAGCCAACTTTAAAAACATGAGAATAGTCTCAACTTATAATGGAACTGATTTATATTTCTCTTTATCAGAGAGAGAACCCCCCAAACAGGTACTTTCCTCTAGGAAGCACAAAGTCAGATTACTCATGGTAAACAAACAGGCAGCTTCAAAGTCCTGGATCAAAATAGGGGATTGCCCCCCCAGATCCATTTCTCCAGGGATGGAAAATCAGGAATTCCTGCTCTAAACAATGGTTTCCACCACTTCTCTTGGCAGGCAGATGTTTCTCAGCACTAGGGTGAGAAAATAGGCTCTCCTCACAGAGGTCACATTGCAGCTCCTCACTCCTCCAACTGCTTTCTACTGCTGCTGACACAGAACTAGCCCAAGATTCTAAAACTCCCCACTCACAGCCAGCTGCCATGGCTTATGCTGCTGCAAGACTTCTAAATGACATCATCTCTCTCCTCTCAGCTGACACCAAGTAAACAAAGACTGAGTGGGTGAAAACCCCATTTAACCAGTTATTCATCAGCTGCCTTCCCTACCTAGCACTGACACTGATGGGATTCTAGTAACCCCAGGGGACTGGGTGATTACACTTACAAACATTAATATGTTATTAACCAGTATGGCAGTGGAATCTTGGTATTTTAAAACAGCAGTTTAGGATTTACATCAATGAATTAGGGATGGAAAAGGAGGAAAAGAAAACAACTGTGTTCAGGAAAAAAATGGCAAAGCTGGATAAGAGAAGAGAAGACCAGGAACAAAGTAAAATAACAAATTTAGTGATTTTTGGGATTCTGGAAGAAGCTGAGAAAGAAAGCCATGCTTCATTGTTTGCTGTATTGTTATACACAAGTGGCAGGACTGGTACCAATTATAAAATGGGCAAAGGATTTCAAGCAATCTGATTAGTTGTTAGCTGTGCAGTAGATGTGTCTAATGCACAGCTAAAACTAGAACCCCCATTTAGAATACACAGGCCCATTTTATAAGTGCAATAAGCCACGCCGGGGATGTGCATTAGACAGTTCTAATGCACGGCTAGGGGACAGGACGCACTCGGCCAATGGCCTCGTGCCTCACTACGTCCCCCAAGTCGTGCATTAGAACTGTCTAATGCACAACTCATCATGTCTTATTGCTTACACAGGCCACAGTATGTCATCAAAAAGAGCTTCAAAAGTCACTGAGAAAATGCAAACAGGAAGGGAGGTACCTAGGCCAATAATTATGTGACTTATGAATTTCCTAGATAAGGTCCACATACAAAAGAAGCCAAAGAAAAAGGGATGCTTCAATGGAATATACATCTATTCCACATCTATAATGACATGTACATGTAATGACAAGCAGTATAGCACAGGGGGTTAAGGCTCTGAGCTGCAGATCTGGAGACCTGGGTTTGAATCCCACAGCCGCCTCGGTGCATACTGTGTGACCCTGAGCAAGTCACTTAACTTCCTCGGGCTCCCAGGTCACGCTTGTAAACAAGTTTTCAGCTCAGTGTGTCTCACCTGGTTAAACAAACAAAACATGTGCTATCAAGTCCTGTGAAACAAATTACCTAGAATGACATCAAGAGGCAAGTACTCAAAGGTAAAATTTGCACCTGAATGCTTTACCCAGGTTGTTTGCTTATTAGACCACCCTCCATTGACCAGGAGTTGCCTACAGTAGGCTTCCCTGAATGTCACCTACTAGAAATCTTTCCAGAACTGTTCTGGGGAAAGACGACTTCACCACACCATCAGATGCAACACTGAAGGAGGTGCCTAAGTCAGTAGTGGTACAAAGGTATTTGAAAATGAGAACCCACTAACAGGTATTACAATCTTGTCATTTTTCCAGATGAAGGTACAGGTAAGGGAAACTGCAGGACTAGAACTGAGCATTGCTAAAATAGCCCAGACTATTATACAGCAAACAAGTCATCAGAGCTAACACTTAATTTTAAGATTTCTTGACCTTTCAATGCTAGTTTAGTAGTATTTGTCTGTTGGAGCCTGGCGATAAAGTCTGCATGATACTCACAGTTCCCCAATGAATGCAGCTGTAGCTGGGAGGTGTGGTCTCTGGTTAAATGAAGAAGGGGAAGGATGATGCAATACCGTAGCACAATTCCCTCTCCTATGTTTTGTATATATTTGTGTTATGTAATAACAAAGGAGATAAAGTACTGTGTAAAGAGGATACCCTAGCAGAAGTGCTGTAATGAGTTTTGACCTGCAGCAAAGATGTCCACTGTACTGTATGTGTGTCCAGCTGTTGCCCTAATGCAACACCTAGGTGAATAAATTTAAGATGCTGCTCGACTCTATGTAGTGCAGTGCAGTGGCTGAGGGGTAGCAGATTTCAGAGAGACCTTCTGGAGGCTGCACTGCTGCCCCATCTGTATGTACCTCTCTGGGCTGAGGAAGGAGGTTACTAGGCTCCAGGCCAAGTTGGCTATGATTCAGTGGACATATTTCCCCACCAAGGGGCCACCGAGTCTGACAACTTTACCCCAGAGGATGCCAGGGATGAGGAATGGCTGGACTACTGTGGGCTTTAGAAGAGTGGGGGTGGTGTATCAGAGGTACATGACTGAAACACTATCACTATGAAAATCCTATGCTACTCTGGTGAGGCAGGACTGCCTGGAGGAGGCACCTGCAGTAGTGGCCGGGGAGGATGTGGGCATTCTCTGGATAGCAGACCTCAGTGAGGGAGAAGGAAAACCCTAGAAGAGGAGAAAGCAACTTCTGGTGGATGACTCAGTCCTGAAGATGATTGATTTGGTAATAGAAAAGGGAGGGAGAGAGAGGTTGGGTGCTTTTGAGGTGCCATGGCTCAGAGGGCTGAGAAGGAGATTCAGAGGATCACTAGGGCTGCAGGGCAGGAGGCAGAGCTGGATGTCATTCTCCAGCTGGGACTAATGACCTAGCTAGGGATGGGACTGGGGTAGTACAGGGGTAGTTTAAGGAACTTGGGAGAGGTCTTAGACAGGTTGCACACTCAGTAGCTTTTGTTGAGCTGCTGCTAGTCTATGACAAGAGGGAGAGGGAGAGGGATCTCTGCAACAAGACCTTCAACACATGTTTGAAGGAATGGTGCAGACAGGAGAGTGTTCAGCTATAGAAACATAGAAACATAGAGGTTGATGGCAGATAAGGACCGCAAGGCTCATCCAGTCTGCCCATTTCTTTTTCTACCTTATAAATGTGCCATCAGCTTTTGCTCGGTTAGTGGCCTATCTATTCATACTCATCTGTACTGCTCCCTTATGCCTATCCCATGCCTGTTTGAAGCCCTGTACTGTATTCATAGCCACCACTTCCTGAGGTAGGCCGTTCCATGCTTCCACCACTCTTTCTGTGGAAAAGAATTTCCTCACATTCCTCCTTAATCGGCTTCCCTCTAATCTCATGCTGTGTCCTCTTGTCTGCTATTTTTCTTATATTTAAACATGTTAGACTCTTTCATCTTGTTAATGCCCTTAAGGTGTTTAAATGTTTCTATCATATCACCTCTCTCACTCCTTTGCTCAAGGGTACATATTGAGCTCCATTAATCTGTCCTCATGCTCTTCTGATGCAGTCCCTGCACCATTTGGTTGCCCTTCTGGACTGCCTCAGTTTGGTTCATATCCTTGTGAAGGTGTGGCCTCAGTACTGCATGCAGTACTCCAGATGGGAGCCTAACCAGTGTCTTGAAAAGAGGGATTATAACCTCCCTCTTACGACTTGTGATACCCCTATTAATACACCCTAACATCCCCCTAGCCTTACCTATTGCTTTAGAGGTCTGCTTGGATGATTTCAGGTCATCGGTGATAATGATGCCCAAGTCTCTTTCTTCCTTTGTCACTGCCAGCAACTCCCCTCCCAGCCTATATGTGGTTTCAGGATTTCTCTTCCCTATGTCCATGATTTTGCAATTCTTTGCATTAAATCTCAGTTGCCACTCTTCTAACCATTTTGCTAGTTTATCCAGATCTCTTCTCATTCTGCCCACCGCATCTGGATCATCTAATCTGTTGCAGATCTTGGTGTCATCTGCAAACAGACAAGCCTTACCCTCTAGTCCATCTGCAATGTCACTAATGAAGATATTTAAGAGGACTGGCCCCAGGACTGATCCCTGAGGTACCCCACTTGTGACTTGCATCTCTTCTGCCTATATACCATTTACCACCACTCTCTGTGTTCTTCCCATCAACCAGTTTGCCACCCAGTTGACCAACTTCTTACCCACCCAGAGCCTACCCAGCTTATTTATCGGTCTTCTATGTGGAACAGTGTCGGAAGCTTTGCCAAAGTCAAGGTAGGTGACATCAACTGCTACCCCTTGGTCCACCACTCTGGTTACCCAGTCAAAGAAATCTATGAGATTAGTTTGACAGGACCTTCCTTTTGTAAACCCATGCTGTCTTGGATCCTCTTCCCCTATGGATTCCAGGTGTTACACTATCCTTTCTTTAAGGAGTACCTCCAGAATCTTGCCCACTACTGAGGTAAGACTGACTGGTCTGTAGTTCCCTGCCTCCTCCCTACTACCACCCTTGTGGAGCGGGATCACATGAGCCCTTCTCCAGTCTTCTGGGACCTGTCCTGTGCTCAGAGATACACTAAACAGTTCTGCTAATGGCTCTGCTAGTTCCACCCTTAGTTCCTTAAGTACCCTGGGATGTATGCCTTCAGGTCCTATTGCCTTATCCACCCTGAGCTTAGCGAGCTGTTGTAGGACCCTTTCTTTTGTGAAGGGAGTAGTGTTCACCTCCCTCCCCCCTGTGTCCATGGTACTCAGCTGTGGGCCCTGCCCTACCTTCTCTTTGGTAAATACTGAGCAAAAGTATATATTTAGTATAGATGCTTTTACAGGGTCCTCCTCCTCACATGCCCCCTTTTCTCCTTTGAGCTTAGCAATACCCTCTCTGGACTTTCTCCTTTCACTAATGTATCTATAGAAAGTCATGTTACCTTCTTTTACTGTTCGTGCTAGTGTTTCCTCAGTCTGGGACTTTGCCTGCCTTACTGCCTTCCCTGCTTCCCTTGGAGCAGTTTGGTATGCCTCCCTATCTTCATCCCACTGTGTTCCCTTATATTTCCTGAAGGCCAGCCTTTTGGCTCTGACCTTTTCTGCTACTGTATTTGAGAACCAAAGTGGTTTCCTTCTTCTTTTGCACTTCCTTTTCTGTCTAACACAATGGGATGTTGCTTTACGTATTGCATCCATAATGCTTGCCCACTTTGCCTGTACCCCCTTACCTTTGTTTCTTTTTGCCAGGGCTTGCTTAACTCTGTTGGCCATCTTATCAAAGTCAGCTCCTCTTGCCTTGGAATTGTGGACTGGTGACCCACTTGGAGAGATAAGAGCCTTTACAGAGATGATAGCCTGCAATCATCCAGGAAAGAAACTGCAGTCCTCAGTGGATAGCTTAGATGTGACTTTGATGAACATTTAAACTAATTGAGGGGGTAGGTGGAAGAAATCAGAGAAGCAGTAACAGTCCTACTACAGGCTGAAGTAGAAAGTAAGAACACACTCAGAAAGGAATATCTCAGGATGTAAATTAATAAAGGAAGCAGGGTGGTAGTAATGAAGGGGGATTGGAATGGAATCATTTAAAAGGGGGGGGGAGTGAGGGAAAAAAGGAAAGAAAGGGAGTAACATGGAGATTGGCAACAAAATCTGAAAGTCCATGTGTGCAAATGATGGAAGTATAGGAAATAAGACTCCAGATCTAGAGATCATTCATAATAGCAGAGGCTGACCTGGACATTGTGACTATTACTGAGTCATGGTGCACTGAACACCATGACTGGGACTTTTCCATACCAGGCTGTACTCTGTTCAGTAGGGACAGGGTAGGAAGGAAAGGAGAGGGTGTGGTGCTTTATGTGAGGGAATGCATAAAAGCAATGGAGATACAGGAAACTGAGGTGAAGCAGAGGTACTGTGAGTCACCCCAGAGACAGGGAATGGAGCCTCTATTCGCATTGATGTTATTTACAGAGCTCCACACCGTGGGAGAAGTTAGATAAAGTACTGGTGGAAGCTATTGGCAAGATGTCAGAAAAGGGAATCTGCTGGATGTAGATTGGAACCTTCCAGCTCTGGGTTTAGCTAGAAGCAGGGATACCATGGACTCCCTGCAGTGGGCATTCCTCAGATAATTAGTCAGTGAACCCACTCATGATGGGGCAATACTGGACCTAGTACTCTCTAACAGAGACAGTGTTTCAGACATCAAGGTAGGATGCAACTTGGGCAACATTGATCAGAATACTATGTTTTCTATATAGGGACAGCTATAGAACTGAAACACACAAGGGGGAGGGTCCTGGACTTCAGGAAGGCAGATATTAAAAAGATGGGTAAATGCCTCAGGGATGACCTGTTCGGGGGAAATGTCTTGGGTGTGGTGGAGGACAAGTGGGCAAAACTAAAAAAGGGAATGCAACAAGCCTCTGTATCAATCAAGTGTGCAAAAGTAAGAGGAAAGAGACCACTATTGTGCTTGAAAGGGGTGGTGAAAAAGGTAAAGGTTAAACTGGTAGAATTCAGAAGGTATAAGGAGACACAGAGTGATAAGGATAGGGAGTTGCATAAAGGGAAACAGATAAAAGCAGGGAGAGCAGAAAGGACTGTGAAGGCGAGCACTTAAGAGAGAATAGACCAGGCAGTGACCAAGGGGGGGGTGAGAACTTTTTTAGGTATGTAAGCAAAAGGAGGAGGACCAAGGGTGTGATCATAAGATTAAAAAGGGAAGGGTCTGTTTTCAGGGGAGATCATCCTGAAGGGACTCAGTAATTAAAAGCAGAAAAGGCAATGGGACCAGATGGGGTAAATCCAAAAGTGTTGGGGGAGCTCGGTGAGGTACTGGCTGCACCTCTGACAGTCCTATTTAACAGTTCATTGGAAACAGGAATGGTTTTGGAGGAATGGAGAAGGGAAGATGTACTGTAGTCCCACTTCTTAAAAGTGGTAGCAGGGAAAAGGTTGGCAATTATAGGCCAGTCAGCCTAACTTAAGTGGTGGGGAAATCAATGGAGTCCCTGTTGAAGTAAAAGATTGTAGAATATCTTGAATCCTGTGGATTACAAGACCAGAGGCAGCATGGATTTATTGGGGTAGAGGTCATGTCTAACAAATATGATAGAGTTCTTTGATTGGGTGACCAATGAATTAGATCAGGGTGGAGCAGTGGACATGACCTATGCAGATTTCAGTAAGGCATTTGCCACAGTTCCACAAAGGAGACTAGTAAGCAAGGTAGGTAGCTTAGGACTGGGTACAAATGTGGTAAACTGGGTAAAAAATTGGATAGCCGATAGGTGACACAGGGTGATGGTAAATGGAGTTCACTCAGAGGAAGGGAGGGTGCCCAGTAATATGCCTCAGTGATCAGTGCTGGGACCAGTCCTCTTTAAAAGAGAACTGCATGTTAAAATCATGAAAATATATTTTTTACCATCCATTGTGTGTTCTTAGTTCATCCCAGTGTTATTTTTCAGCTCAGGCTGTGTGAGGTGTCTTTTCTAACTTTATCTTGCTATTTTGTGTCCCTTGGGGGGCTGCCATTTACCTTTCTTTTATTGCTTCTTGTCCCAGATAGTCTTCTCAGAGTGCACTCTGCTCTGAGGTCTAATAGCCCATGCATCTGACCAGTGTCTTGTAACAGTGTCTCTCAGTCACAGCACAGAAGCAACACCACAGCCAGGATTCACACTGCTTGTCATTGTGTAAGTACACGTTTCCAAAGTATTAGTACCTTATCCAGCTGTTTTCTGCTTGGTGGAGAGAGAGAGAGAGAGATAGATAGATAGATAGATAGATAGATAGATAGATAGATAGATAGATAGATAGATAGATAGACAGATAATAGATAAATAGATACATGTATGTATGTATATATATATAAGCTGTTCACTTTTAGAAATACTTGTCTGCATTGATTTGCTATCTTAGTCCCTTTCTGGTTTTGCACCAGCGGCAAGTAGCAGAAATGGAACAGCACCTTATTATTGTTTATAGCTGCCACAACATGAAAGAATATATGGAGCATTGGAATGGTTTCTATGGTTTGCAAACATCATGGAGCACAACTAACAAGTCTGTCTGCTTCAACAATGCTAATTTACCCCCCCATCCCCGGGCATAGCAGAGGAGAGAGTTTATATCAGCAGCACTCACCGCTGCATGCAACCTGTATATAAACTGTTATTTTGCTTAGACTCGTGCTCTCCCTTCCCCATTTATTCGAAATATTCTGTATTTTTGATTCAGTTGCTTGTGTCCTGTGTAGAAGATTCATGCTTGTAGACTAATGTAATCCTTTTAAAGCAGTTGTCATCCACTGGCTAAGCAGCCTTCAGTATTTTTGTGTTCATGTGATCTGCACCAGAAGACCTCTGCATGATTTCGTCCTGTTTTGTTCTTAATACCAGCTCATATCATTGCATTCAACTTTAAATATTTAAAGAGCAGCTTGCTTGCTAGTGGCATCTTCTTCCCATTTGTACAACTGCTGCCAGATGCTGCGTGGTTTCTACTTGTGTTGGTGCATGGTGGGGGAAGGGATAACAGGTGTTTGGTTCATCTGCAGACAACCTGTGTGAGATTTTCAGTCAACTGGTTTGAGACATTGCATAGCTGTTGCATTCCCCTGTCAGTCCAGTCCTCAGAATTTTGTGATTTTATTTAGGTCTCCTTCACTGGAGTCTAGCCTTTGCTATTTTATGCCATGTCATTTTATATTGTACAGGATCCAGATGTTGAGGACTGGAATGCAATGAGACAGGCTGAGATGTCAGTTTGGCCTACCCCCCAGACAATAAACACACACACACACAGACACACACACACACACCACACACTCCTACATCCCCAACACCTGCTAAATGAGCTACAGTCAAACCGCTGTACTGCATTTCTTACATTTGTGTGTGCCTGGTTCACAATGATTGCATGCATAGGTAGCACACTGCTCAATTAATCATACTGCATACATTTAGAACTGCCAAAGCATGGGCTAATGTTATTTCGAGGTACACAGATGTTTGGCAACTGTAAGCAATGTGTACGGTCCTGTCCCACTGAGTTTGTACCCACCATGGCGCCACCTCAATTCCCTTGACATCTTCTTACCCCCACTCCACATGCTATGATGGCACTGTTATACAACAGTTCAACAGTGAAGCACCCCACCCATGACCAGTCATGGCAAAACATGCTTCAATACAGTACATGAAATATAGGTCTTCCCTTTGTATCATTCGTCACACAGCAATAACCCTTACTGCGTACTGTGCAATATACCTGGCCCCCTATGCCCGAATAAGCACTGGTGACACCATAAAACCCTGGGCATCTAGTGACCCATCACCACCAACTGGCATTTAGTGACCACCACCCTATTCCCCCCAGTCCTGTATCATGATTTACTGGCACATCCCTCCTCACACCAACAAGGCAAACCACCAAGATAATGTACTGTATATATTTTGCATGGTGACAGTTCCATTGTGCATCTTGCTATGGGAGTTACAGGAGTGCCGTGCTATTAACACCATCTGTTCATAGGACTGTGGGTTAACAAGGGTAATGTCAACTACCTGCCTAGTGTTGGGTGCCACTATACCAGTCAGTGCTGGTGTCTTCAGAGCTTATTTGTACATAATGCGCATGTGTATGGAACCTTAGATTACTGTGACAAACTGGTATATTGTACTGCACTCTTAAGGTGGTGATTGTTGGGTGGACTGTCCGGTAGTAGGATACCAGGGAATGGCATATACTAGACATTTATGTATATTGCAGACTGTGGCATACTATTTATTGCTGTCTTATGTGGTAGTGACGGTGCGCTGTCTGCCAGTGCCCAGTCCGTTTGTGTGAACACTTAACGCCCGACCACCCTTCAGCCAGTGTGTCACACCTCTTGGCTGAGCCAGTAGGGTCTGGACTCTGTCCTGTAGAGAACAGGCCAGAGTCCAGTATGTCACTTACTCATCTTGAAGCACGTGTTATTCTAATGTCATAACTACTTTAGTGGTATGACAGCTTCTATGTTCGAAATCAGCTTGCCTGTCCAACAGATGTCAATTCAATGTCCTATGAACACTGTTTGCAACCCGATATGTTAGACTGTGATGATCAACTAAACATGTGCCACATGCCCAAAAATAGACTCTGCACCTGTTCCTGTGCCAATTCTTGTTCAGTACTCAACCTCTTTTCTGACTGTTGCCTTTTCTTACTTGCCATACTATTTCTGTCTCATCCCCTCAGTGGTTGCACCTTGTTGTGCACAAACTGATCCTTGGTTACTGATAATGTGGCGGTAGCAGAGTGTTGTACTGGTGCCTAATAGTACCTAACTGTTCTATGGGAACCCTGCAACACACTACAGTGCCCACTATCAAGTTGAGTTCCCTAGGTTAAAAAAGTAAGATATTCTGTGTTTATAACATGGTTTTCTCAACATGGAATATGAGATACCATGTCTGTCCATTGCTTGTGTGAGTGGCTGTGGTATGCGACATGCATTGTACTTTTTTCTTCTTGATGACTGGTTAATGTTTTGTTTCTGTGTCTTTGTTGACATGCCGACTTGTAATATGCTTCTATGAACTTTACACAGAATCACTGGGTCGCCCTTCAGCATGCCACACTGTCTTGCATTTGGTTGTGGGACACACACTAGGACACTACCGAAAGGACTGTCCGTGTATCTTTTCCCTAAACATACAAAGTTGGCAGAAATTTGGGTGAGATGTCATGCTGATGTGGGCAACATAAAACGTTTGTCAGCAAGCAGCTGAAAGAACACCGCAAGAAGTTCAGTATTTGCTCTCTTCTCTTTGAAGACAGCATGTTTGAACATGACTTCCAACTTCAGCTGTTACCACCAGAATTTCACCCTAGACGATTCACCGTCAGCTCAAACCAGAAGCTGTGCCTACCACTTTTGTGACCTCGAACCACAGTGAATGACAATCTTCATTGCATCGCATTACTCGCCAGGACTTGTATGTAAAACAATCAAACTTTCCATGATGGTTGCCTCTGGTGATGTTATTTTACAGTTCTATTTTGACAGTAGTTGCATCTTTTACAGCTTGCAGAGGAGTTACTGCAGTGCACAACTCCAAGAATAGCAACACCAGGGAAAGAGAATCATATCATTGTTCGATCCCGGTAAGCAGTGTTCTACATGCCCTAGTTGACACCATCTAGCTTTTAGCAAATTTGGATGCACCAGTTTATTCTGCATATCAGCTTCTGACTGATATTTTTGCTAGACCCTCCACCCTGTAGGTTTGCGCATTTCTGTGCAATATTAACATCTTCTAGTGGCCTGTTCTCACATCAGTGTGCCACTTAATGCACAGTAGTACTATATGCAGTATCTGTGGAGGAAGCATGTGTTATGTAAAACACGAGAGAAAACCCAGGAAAAAGGCATTATTCCCTTTAAATCTGAACAAAGAGATTACATCCTGCCACCCTGTGTTATAGTTCCTTCAAAAATGAACATGCCTGCTCTTATATACATTGAAATGTCACACATACACTACAGACATGGTCTGTGACTTTTCTTGTACATAATATGGTGTGGTACTAAGGGTAGGATATTTTCCTCCCACCGAACCAACACATCTGTCACCCACTGTGGATGCTACTGCTGTGGGTCACATAGCATGGGCCGTGGCATTTATCCTGTTAACTGTAAAAAAATGGATGCACCACTTGTTCATTGTGATTACTGTTCCACACAGTCTCATTCTGTGCCAACCGCATCCTGTCCACAACGTGACCAGACTGCTGTTCATCAAGTCCGCTCATTGGCATTGTGGTGCATTGGTCACATTGTGCCTATACATATTGGGGTGGTGGGTGTGCCTGGACATTTTACTGTCTACGGAAAGTCTGATATAGATCAGCAAGGGGACATTAGACAGCAGGATTGTGACTGTGAAACAGCAGTTCTCTGGAAAGGAATGACAACAGAACAGCGTGTGCTCTGTGACAGGATGTCTATGTGTTGTGCGAGTAGGGAGAGACTGCAGGACTGGTACATAGATGCTTGTGCCATGCACTGGGAGGCTTCCCAAACAACAGTGCTGGGTTAGTTTAGAAGTCGTGAGGGGGTGGAGAGAAGAAAGAACATTAAATGCAATTGGGAGTGATGTGATGCATAGAGAAAAAGTTTGGGGTGGTGAGGTCTTGTGGGGTAGGCAATGGAGCTTCAGGTGTGAAATGGCAGAGCAACAAGGTAGCAGACTCAAGATGGTTACGTAATGCGAGGGTGTGGGTGCAAGAACCGAACGATTAATTTGGGGGTTGGCGGGAGGGGGAGTACTCCTGGTGGATTCCTTGCTAAAAATGGATAAGATGGGGCAGTAAGGGGGAAAGGCACAGTCTTAAATGGGTAGCGTCCATACCTGGGTTATTGGTGGGCTGGGCAAGGCAGTCACTTCAGAAGTGCACAGAAAAGGGCTGGAAGAAAAAATTACTCACCTTCGTAATTGTGTTTCTTCTAATGGAGTCTTGCTGTATTCTGACAATATGAAGTTAGCCCCAACACCTGAACTGCTCCAGAGAGGAAAGAATTAACTCTATGCCAAGGCATGGAACATTGAGCTCAAGCTCAGTTTTCAAACCTGTGTCCCATGTACTCACCAGTGTCATCTATTGCCTCGCTCACATTAAACACTTTCCCCTGCAGAAATCTTATACCCCTCTCACCCTTGCCTCATCACTCCTTCCATCTCCCAAGCCACTCTACTCCTTGCTCCGACTCTGATCACCAAGTGCCAATGACCCCACAGAGCTCCCAGCGTAGTCACCACAGGAACCATGGTCATCAGCAGTCGGCACCCCCAAAGCCGCCACCTGAGACCCCTCAATTGGATTATGCTCCCTGAGGAATGAGAACCCCCCAGGGTCCCAGCTTTGACAATTTAGCAATTACTAAGGTGAGTAATTTTTTCTTCTGGCCCTTTTCTGTGCACTTCTGAAGTGACTGCTTTGCCCAACCCACTACCAATATAAGACTGCCTTTCCCCCTTACTGCCCCATCTCATCCATTTTTAGCAAGGAATCCACCAGGAGTGCTCCCCCTTCTACAACCCCCAAATTAATCCTTCATTGTTTCCATCCACACCCTCCTACCAAGGTAACCATCTTGAGTCTGCCACCTTTGTTGCTCTGCCATTTCACTCTGAAGCTCCATTTCACACCCCCCACAAGACCTCACCACCCCAAACTCTTTCTCTATGCATCACATCACTTCTAATTGCATTTAATGTTCTTTCTTCTCTCCACCCCCCCAAGACTTCTAAACTAACCCAGCACTGTTGTCTGGGAAGCCTCCCAGTGCATGGCACAAGCATCTATGTACCAGTCCTGCAGTCTCTTCTGACTCACACACCACGTAGATATCCTATCACAGAGCGCACGCTGTTCTGTTGTCATTCCTTTCCAGAGAACTGCTGTTTCACAGTCATGATCCTGCTGTCTAATGTCCCCTTGCTGATCTATTTCAGACTTTCCGTAGACAGTAAAATGCCCAGGCACATCCACCACCCCAATATGTATAGCCACAATGTGACCAATGCACCACAATGCCAATGAGCGGACTTGATGAACAGCAGTCTGGTCACGTGTGGACAGGATGCTGTTGGCACAGAATGAGATTGTGTGGCACAGTGTCACAATGAACAAGTGGTGCATCAATTTTTGTACAGTTGACAGGATAAATGCCACGCCCATGCTACTCACTGTGACCCACAGCAGTAGCATCCACAGTGGGTGACAGATGTGCTGGTTCGGTGGGAGGAAAATATCCTACCCTTAGTACCACACCATATTATGCACAAGAAATGTCATAGACCATGTCTGTAGTGTATGTGTGACATTTCAATGTACATAAGAGCAGGCAAGTTCATTTTTGAAGGGACTATAACACAAGGTGGCAGGATGCAATCGCTTTGTTCAGGTTTAAATGGAATAATGCCTTTTTCCTGGTTTTCTTGTGTTTACATAACACATGCTTCCTCCACAGATACTGCATATAGTACTACCGTGCATTAAGTGGCACACTGATGTGAGAACAGGCCACTAGAAGATGTTAATATTGCACAGAAATGCACAGACCTACAGGGTGGAGGGTCTAGGAAAAATATCAGTCAGAAGCTGATATGCAGAATAAAATGGTGCATCTAAATTTGCTAAAAGCTAGATGGTGTCAACTAGGGCATGTAGAACACTGCTTACCGGGATCGAACAATGATTCTCTTTCCCTGGTGTTGCTTTTCTTGGTGTCATGCACTGCAGTAACTCCTCTGAAAGCTGTAAAAGATGCAACTACTGTCAAAATAGAACTGTAAAATAACATCACCAGAGGCAACCATCACAGAAAGTATGATTTTTTTACATACTCTTTTCCGGTCCTGGCGAGCAATGCGATGCAATGAAGATTGTCATTCACTGTGGCTTGAGGTTGCAAAAATGGTAGGCACAGCTTCTGGTTTGAGCCGACGGGTGAATCGTCTAGTGTGAAATTCTGGTGGTAACAGCTGTAGTTGGAAGTCATGTTCAAACATGCTGTCTTCAAAGTGAAGAGAGCAAATACTGAACTTCTTGTGGTATTCTTTCAGCTGCTTGCTGACAAACGTCTTTATGTTGCCCACGTCAGTACGACATCTTTTCACCCAAATTTCTGCCAACTTTGTATCTTTAGGGAAAAGATACACAGACACTCCTTTCGATAGTGTCCAAGTGTGTGTCCCACAACCAAATGCAAGACAGTGTGGCATGCTGAAGGACGACCCAGTGATTCTGTGTAAAGTTCATAGAAGCACATTACAAATCGGCATGTTAAGAGAGACACAGAAACAAAACATTAACCAGTCATCAAGAAGAAAAAGTACAATTCATGTCGCATACCACAGCCACTCACACAAGCAATGGACAGACATGGTATCTCATATCCCATGTTGAGAAAACCATGTTATAAACACAGAATATCTTATACTTTTTTAGCCTAGGGAACTCAGCTTGATAGTGCACACTGTAGTGTGTTGCAGGGTTCCCGCAGAACAGTCGGGTACCATTAGGTACCAGTGCAACACTCTGCTACCACCACATTATCAGTAACCAAGGATCAGCTAGTGCACAACAAGGTGCAACCACCGAAGGATGAGACAGAAGTAGGATGGCAAGTAAGAAAACGCAACAGTCGGAAAAGAGGTTGAGTATTGAACAAAGGTTGGCACAGGGACAGTCACAGAGTCTATTTTTGGGCATGTGGCACATGTTTAGTTGATCATCACAGTCTAACATGTCAGGTTGCAAACAGTGTTCATAGGACATTGAATTGACATGTGTGGGACAAGCAAGCTGATTTCGAACATAGAAACTGTCATACCACTAAAGTAGTTATGACATTAGAATAACACATACTACAGGATGAGTAAGTGACATACTGGACTCTGGCCTATTTTCTACAGGACAGAGTCCAGACCCTACTGGCTCAGCCAAGAGGTGTGACACACAGGCTGAAGAGTGGTGGGGCATTAACCATTCACATAAACTGGCAGGGAACTGGCAGACAGCACACTGCCACTACCACATAAGACAGCAATAGATAGCATGCCACAGTCTGCAATGTACATAAATGTCTAGTGTATGCCATTCCCTGGTTTCCTACTACCGGACGGCCCACCCAACAATCACCTTTGTAAGAGTGCAGCACAATATACCAGTTTGTCACAGTGACCTAAGGTCCCATACACATGCCCATTATGTACAAATAATCTCTGAAGACACCAGCACTGACTGGTATAGTGGCACCCAACACTAGGCAGGTAGTTGACATTACCCTTGTTAACCCACAGTCCCATGAACAGATGGTGTTAATGGCACAGCACTCCTGTAACTCCCATGGCAAGTCGCACAGTGGAACTGTCACCATGCAAAATATATACAGTACATTATCTTGGTGGTTTGCCTTCGTTGGTGTGAGGAGGGATGTGCCAGTAAATCATGGTACAGGACTAGGGGGGGAATAGGGTAGTGGTCACTAAATGCCAGTTGGTGGTGATGGGTCACTAGATCGAGAGTTTATGGTGTCCCAGTGCCTTATTCGGGCATAGGGGGCCGGGTATATTGCACAGTACGCAGTAAGGGTTATTGCTATGTGGTGAATGATACAAAGGGAAGACCTATATTTCATGTACTGTATTGAAGCATGTTCTGCCATGACTGGTCATGGGTGGGATGCTTCACTATTGAACTGCTGCATAATAGTGCCATCATAGCATGTGGGGTGGGGGGTAAGAAGATGTCAAGGGAATTGAGGTAGAGCCATGGTGGATACAAACTCAGTGAGACAGGACCGTACACATTGCTTATAGTTGCCAAACATCCGTGTACCTCAAAGTAACATTAGCCCATGTTTTGGCAGTTCTAAATGTATGCTGTATGATTAATTGAATGGTGTGCTACCTATGCATGCAATCATTATGAACCACACACAAATGTAAGAAATGCAGTACAACGGTTTGACTGCAGCTTATTTAGCAGGTGCTGGGGATATAGGAGTGTGTGTATGTGTTTATTGTTTGGGGGAGGCCAAATTGACTCCTCAGCTTGTCTCATTGCATTCCAGTCCTCAACATCTGGATACTGTACAATATAAAATGACATGGCATAAAATAGCAAAGGCTAGAATCCAGTGAAGGAGACCTAAATAAAATCACAAAATACTGAGGACTGGACTGGCAGGGGAATGCAACAGCTATGCAGTGTCTCAAACCAGTTGACTGAAAATCTCACACAGGTTGTCTGCAGATGAACCAAACACCTGTTATCCCCTCCCCCACCATGCACCAACACAAGTAGAAACCACGCAGCATCTGGCAGCAGTTGTACAAATGGGAAGAAGATGCCACTAGCAAGCAAGCTGCTCTTTAAATATTTAAAGTTGAAGGCAATGATACGAGCTGGTATTAAGAACAAAACAGGATGAAATCATGCAGAGGGCTTCTGGTGCAGATCACATGAACACAAAAATACTGAAGGCTGCTTGCCAATGGATGACAACTGTTTTAAAATGATTACATTGGTCTACAAGCATGAATCTTCTACACAGAACATGAGCAACTGAATCAAAAGTACAGAATATGTCGAATAAAAGGGGGAAGGAGAGCACGAGTCTAAGCAAAGTAACAGTTTATATACAGGTTGCATGCAGCAGTGAGTGCTGCTGATATAAACTCTCTCCTCTGCTATGCCCTGCGAGGGGAGTAAATTAGCATTGTTGGAGGAGACAGACTTGTTAGTTGTGCTCCATGATGTTTGCAAACCATAAAAACCATTCCAAAGCTCCATGTATTGTTTCATCTTGTGACTACTATAAACAATAACAAGCATTTGTCAATGCTGAATGTTTGCTTGCTGGCATTGGCATTGGTAGTGTAGAAGTTACAGAGCTGCATAATAGGAATGGTAGCGAAGTATTGAACTGAAGCCAACCCCACCACCACCCTGCAGAGAGTGACAGGCATTAGGGTGTACCTTTGGGTAGTCAGGCATAACGACCAGGCCATTTCACCACACCCTACCCTGCAGACACTGACAAGTGTCACAGTGTGCCTTGGGATCTTTGGCCCTTATGCGCACCCCATTCCATCAGGAAATACGGTGAGATGGGTGCGGTATAGGAGAATGGGGTAACGTTTGGGCCCGAAGAGCCAGAGGCACACCTTGATGCCTCTCACTGGCTGCAGGGTGTGGGTGGGGGTGGAATGGTATGAGCATTACAGGCAAGAATCCCAAGTTACACACCTCATGCCTGTCATTCTCTACAGGCCGGGGCGTTATGGTCGGAAACCCTAACACCTTAGGCGTTCGGTGGTATTTTCACTCCAAATTTTCAACATGTTTTTTTTTGTGACGCCCACCTCATGAACAGTGGCAAAATCAGTTTGTTAGCCGAAAACTTCTTTTGCACAGTGAATACGGCATTTGGCACCACAGGTGCAAAGACACATTCCGAACAGGATGTGAACAATGACAGCAGTACTGTTCATGGGGAGGTGTAAAAAATGGCAATGTTGAAAATCTTAAAAAAACTGGTGAAGTCACGAGAGTGCATAGAAACTGTGCAACGCACACCCGTAATGTAACTAGTTTGGGGATTTTTTTTACAGCAGATTGTTAACACAGGCATTTTGGGACCTCCGATCATGAACAGTGTCAGTGTGATTTTCTTTATCTGTTCTGAACAATGATTTCCTGCTGCGACCACGCAAATGACAGCCGTACTGTTCATAAGGAGGTGTGGAAAAATGCCACTGGTGAAAATCTGGACTGAAAATATTACAAATTCATGAACTTATGAGGGTGCGTGGAAAGTGTGTAATACTCACTCATAACACAGTCATTTTATGGAGTTTTGTCGCGAGATTTTCAACATAGCCATTTTAAGACCTCTGCTCATGACCAGTGTCACTGTGATTGTCTTAATCTGTCCCAAACATTGTTTTCGCACACCGACTGTACCATTGTGCACTACATGTGCGGAAACAAATTTTGGATGAGATGTGAAAAATGGTAGCTGTACTGCTCATAAGGAATTGTGGTAAAATGGCACTGTTGAAAATCTGGTGTGCAAATATTACAAATTCACAAACTTGCCAGCGTGCGTAGGAACTGCACAATGTGCACTCCTAAAACAGTCATTTGTGGGAATTTTTTCACCAAATTTTCAACATAGCCATTTTAACACCTCTGCTCATGACCAGTGTCACTGTGATTTTCTTAATGTGTCCCATACATTGATTTCGCACACCGACTGCGCCATTGTGAGCTACATAGGCGGAAACACGTGGTGGGCGAGATGTGAAAAATGACAGCTGTACTGCTCATAAGGAGGTGTGGTAAAATGGCAATGTTGAAAATCTGGAGTGAAAATATTGAAAATCCGCGAACTTACGCGCGTCCGTAGGAACTGCGCAACGCACGCTCATAAAACAGTCATTTTAGAATTTTTTGCCAAATTTTCAACATAGCCATTTTAAGACCTCTGCTCATGAACAGTGTCACTGTGATTTTCTTAATTTGTCCTGTACATTGATTTCACACATCGACTGCCCCATTGTGCGCTACATCTGCGGAAACACATTTTGGGTGAGATGTGAAAAATGACAGCTGTACTACTCATAAGAAGGTGTGGTAAAATGGCAATGTTGATAATCGTTGAAAATATTGAAAATCCGTGAACTACAGTGCGTAGGAACTGTACAGCATGCGCTCGTAAAACAGTCATTTTAGAATTTTTGCACCAAATTTTCAAAATAGGCTTCTTGAGAGCCCACCTTATGAACATTGGCAGTGTCATTTTGTTAATCAGTCCCGGAAGGTGATTTTGTACAGTGACTGCAAAATCACCCTTTGGGCCCGAATAACACAATGACAGTGACAGCATTCATGAGAAGGGGTCCCAAAACCCCCATGTTGAAAATTTGGTGCAAAAATTCCAAAAAATGCCTGAGATATGCAGCAAAGTTGAAAAAAACCCTATCTATTACATTATATAGCTTACCGGCATTTCCTCAGTTCGCGGTTGGCTTTGAAGAGTGCAGACGTGTTCCTGGTCCACCGAAGATCGTCGCACTGGATTCCAGAGGTAAGTATGGGGTGAGGAGGGGGGTGGGGAGGCAGGGTGCGCGGTGGATGTGTGCGGGTGGGGGCAGGGAGGCTGCAAGGGACTGTTTTTTTATTTACAGGTTGTTGTTTTTTTTAATGATTAAGACGACAAGGGATGTTTGCCATGCTGGGGTGGGCTTCCAGTGTGGCAGCTAGAAAGGATGTTTGGGGAGGCTGGAGCCAACGGGAGATTGGGCACCCCCATTGGCCATACGAGCTAGTGCCACGCTGGGGTGGTCTCCCAGCGTGGCAGCTGTAAGGCTTTTAGGGGGGGCTGCAGCCAACGGGGGATTGGGCACCCCTGTCGGCCATACCGACATGTGCCACACTGGGGTGGACTCCCAGCGTGGCAGCTGTAACACTGTTTTGGCGGGGGCTGGAGCCGATGGGGATTGGGCATCCCGTCAGCTACTGCATACTGTATGTGCATGGGGGGGGGAGCGTCAGCACGCAATATGCATGCGTGCGTGTTGAGGGGGGGAGCTCTGCTCACTGAAGCGGAGCTCTTCCTTTCAACTGTATGCCACTGCATTTTCAGCTGTCATAGACAGCTGGAGCAGTGATTGGCAAACTGCAACCGCGCCTGCAAACACACTGACTGAACTGGAAGAGGCTGACACACCTCTGGAAAACTTGGACGATGGCACTATGTTTCTTCCACATGCGTGCAAGCAAACATACAGTAATAAGGTGCTGTTCCATTTCTGCTACTTGCCACTGGTGCAAAACCAGAAAGGGACTAAAATAGCAAATCAATGCAGACAAGTATTTCTAAAAAGTGAACAGCTTATATACACACACACACACACACACACACACACATATGTATCTATCTATCTCTCTCTCTCTCTCTCTCTCTCTCTCTCTCTCTCTCCACCAAACAGAAAACAGCTAGATAAGGTAC
Organism: Neoceratodus forsteri; assembly: GCA_016271365.2. NCBI lineage: Eukaryota > Metazoa > Chordata > Ceratodontiformes > Ceratodontidae > Neoceratodus > Neoceratodus forsteri. The sequence goes on along the minus strand of CM057449.1, from coordinate 294,106,000 downwards.
TAATATTTAGGAAATGTGTACTTACACAATAACAAGCAGGGTGAATCCTGGCTGTGGTGTTGCTTCTGTGCTGTGACTGAGAGACACTGTAACAAGACACTGGTCAGATGCATGGGCTATTAGACCTCAATCAATCAATCATTCAATCAATCTAATCTTTATTTATCCAGGCAAACATCGTTGAGCACAGCTCATTTGCAGGATGGACCTGGTAAGGTCAAGGTTCAATTTACATAGATACATAAAAAATATTCAATATACACACACTCTAGGATACTATATAGAATATTCAGTATACACGCAGTGTAAGGATACATTCTAATCAGACTATACATTAAATTCAGGTGTAGTGGTAATAAGGGGTGAGGGGAAGGGGAGAGGGAAGTGGTGTGCCTGGCTGGTGGGGGAGGAGGAAGATGGTGGGGGCCTATACTGTGGAACGGATAAACTGTGGGCCTTATGAAGAGGGCAGGAGGGCAGCACTGGGGGGGTTGTATAACAGGGGTATAGGGTTGTGATATATGACAAGGGATTAAGGGAAGGCGGATGGAAAGGAGGGGTGCATGGAGTATGAGGGGTGGTGACCTCAGAGTAGAGGGCACTCTGGGAAGACTATCTGGGACAAGAAGCAATAAAAAAAAGAGTAAATGGCAGCCCCCAAGGGCCATAAAATAGCAAGAGAAAGTTAGAAAAAACACCTCACATAGCCTGAGCTGAATAATAGCACTGGGATGAACTAAGAACACACAATGGAAGGTAAAAAATATATTTTCCTGATTTTAACATGCAGTTTTCCTTTAATATCTTTATAAGTGACATTGCAGAGGAGCTGAAAGGTAAGGTCTGCCTCTTAGTAGATGACACCAAAATCTGAAATAGGGTAAACATCCTGGGGTGTGTGTGGAGAGGATGAACAGAGACTGAGAAAACTTGAGGTGTGGTCAAGGGTATGATAGTTGGGTTTCAGTGTGAAAAAGTGCAAAATAATGCATTTAGGGCACAGAAACACAGGGCAGAGTACAAAATGTGTGCCACCCTATCTCACCCCCATGCAGCCCATTCAGTCCTTACCCATGGCCAGCCCTATGCCCTGTTTGTCTCCCCCCCTTTTTCTGAACCTAAGATAGTACCTCTAATGCTATGATTCTTGACCATGATGTTGTATATATTGTAACATAGTATACTCACTATGTATTTGAACTGTACCTGTCATAAACACCTGTATCTCGGTTGTATGTTATATGTACTGTAATTTTTCTTTGTACTTGTCGTGGCGCCTTTGTAAAGGAGTCTCTGACTCAAAGGATTGTAATTCTGAACTACCAAATAAATAAATAAACATAGTGCCTTGTTATAAAGAATGAAACTATAGAAACTAATAATGTGGTAACAATCTGTCCATAGAAGTAGGTGAACAAACAAAATAGAGTCTCCTTTGGTGGCACTCTGTTGCTGAGACTGTCCAGTTTTCCTGACGATATGTCTAAATAAATATTGCCATGAGCAGTATTCAGGTTGTTTGTTTTCTAATGGCAGACAAAGTGAATGCATGGCTTTTTTGTTTTCAGAGCTGAGTTGCGAATAGTTGCACTGTCACTCTTTGAGCTAATGTTTGTTCATTAAGTAAAAATAGGAGCAATTGTATAGGGAGGGGCTATACAAGAATAGGGTGATTGATGAGAAACTAGAGGAAGGCCAGGTTACAGTTAGCAATGACTTGCCTGAATGTGGGTTTGCTTGTGTGTGTGTGTGTATGTATGGGTCTGGAGGCTTGTTACAGGAGACAAGATAAGAATGTTGCAGAACAGGTTTATTGCAGGCAGTCACTAAACCAGAGTGTTAATCATTCAAGTATTCAAAGGCTTACACTCAATTGTTGTTTTCAAGGACAATAGGGCCCAGGCAAAAGGAAAGTAAGTTAGCATTTGTGCAATTTAAAACTGTTCCTGGGAGAGTGGTGTGTTGTATTTTTATTCTGGAACAAATACAGTGATCAGAGATGTTGAGTGGTGAGAGCAAGACAAGCAAAACAGAGGCAATGAGCCAGCCAATTTTAGAAAAAAAGCTAGAACAGGCAAAGTCATAACAATTAGAAAAACATCCACACCTTATGGAGGGATATAAATGCAAAACATTATGTTAAGGCATTAGTTAAGATTGAAACACAAAGCTCCTAACATAGGGAACTCTGGCATGCTGGTAAAATGTCCTCAAACACCAAGGCTATCTTTAGCACTTCTGAACAAAGTACAGTAGGTGATTTGATTTCAAGCCCAAGCAACACAACATCACACAATTATGAAACATACAGAGACTTTACCATTGTGGTTTTGTGCTTCAGCCCTCATGGATAACTAAACTAAACATTTTTTTGTCATCTAATATCCATAATTTTTAAGAAGGAATATTTAATGGGCTTGGCATTTGTATTTCTACTGTTTGCATGCTCCTACTCACTAAACTATACTGATTTTCTTTAATTTCTGACTTGTTTCTGACCAAGGGCTTGAGAGTTACCATTCAGTTGCACTTGATGAAGGGATCTGTGTGGTCCTCAAAGCTTATGTCTGATATTGTTTTTGAGCAAGACATAGGTTGGTGCAATAAAAGGCATCAAACTATCGAAAGACACCTGTTTTCTAAGAACCAGTATGGCTATGATCTCTCTTTGCTACAAGAGTAATCAATAAAATATTAATTTATACGATGATCAGTAGTAGTCACACCAGCCTCCGTCAAACTCCAATAATACTTCATGTGGTCTAACGCAAATACAAACATCTATTTATTTTATTTATTTAGTTTTTGTAAACCAGGTAGGTGCACTAGCCATAAAATGACTATTTTCAGGCACGACCCGGGAGAGTACAACAAAAGGAGAACAGTTGAACAACAGCAACATGGGTACAATAATACAAATAGAGGAACAGTACAGCAGTGCTTCAAAAATACAATGGATAGAAACAACAACAAATAATGGCAAGCATTATACAGATAATGGCAGTAAGATATATAATAAGTGCAGAAACCATGGACCCGACCTGTGGAGTGAAAGGGTTAATAAGATAGTAAGGTTATATAGAGAGAAATGTGAGGAAACATAGAAACATAGAAACATAGAATTTGACGGCAGATAAGGACCGCTTGGCCCACCCAGTCTGCCCATTTCCCTACCTACTGGATAAGCTGCAGATGCTAGTTAACCAGCAGCCTACTTCTTCCTACCCCCACCCCCCAGAACTGCCTTATGACTATCCCATGCATGCTTGAATTCCACCACTGATTTTGACTCCACAACCTCCTCCGGAAGGCCGTTCCATGCATCCACAACCCTCTCTGTGAAAAAATACTTCCTTAAATTACCTCTGAGCCGCCCCCTCTATCTTCAAATTGTGCCCTCTTGTTCTTGCACACCTCTTTTTTTGAAAGATGCTACCCTCTTGGACTTTGTTGATTCCCTTGAGGTACTTGAAAGTTTCTATCATGTCCCCCCTCTCCCTTCTTTCCTCGAGGCTATACATATTAAGCTCCTTAAGTCTCTCTTCATATGTCTTCCGGTGCAGACCCTGCACCATTTTAGTTGCCCTCCTCTGGACAGCTTCCATCCTGTCTATGTCTTTGCGGAGACTGGGTCTCCAGAACTGCACACAGTACTCCAGATGGGGTCTCACCAGCTGTCTGTACAGAGGGATAATAACTTCCTGTTTTCTACTGGTGATGCCTCTCCCTATGCATCCCAGTATCCCCCCAGCCCTCCTTGCTGCCCTCTCACATTGCTTGCCCATCTTTAGGTCATCTGATATGACTACCCCCAGGTCCCTTTCCATTTTTGTTGTTGTTAGTATCTCACCCCCCATTGTGTACTCTTCCCCTGGGTTTTTGTTTCCCAGGTGCATTACCTTGCACTTCTTAGCATTGAATCTAAGCTGCCATACATTTGACCATTCCTCTAACCTTGCCAAGTCCCTTCTCATCCTTTCCACCCCACCCTGTGCATCAACTCTGTTGCAGATCTTAGTGTCATCTGCAAAGAGACATACTTTTCCTTCCAGTCCCTCTGCAATGTCGCTTATAAAGACATTGAAGAGGACCGGTCCTAATACTGAACCCTGCAGTACCCCACTAGTAACCCTCCTTTCTTCTGTGTGGACTCCATTTACTATTACTCTCTGTGTCCTATTCTCCAGCCAATTCTTTACCCAGGCTGTCATCTTGGGACCCACTCCCAGGCTGGCTAACTTGTATATTAATCTTTTGTGTGGGACTGTGTCAAATGTCTTGCTAAAGTCTAGGTAGGCCATGTCCACAGCCCCTTCCTGATCTACTACTTTGGTCACCCAGTCAAAGAAATCTATCAGATTCGTCTGGCATGACCTTCCCACTGTGAATCCATGAGGAATGTTCAAACATAACAAGAAAGGCTGACAGAAGGAAGGTCTGGGGTGGTAATTGGCAAAACAACAGTGGATGGTCACCAACAAGGTTCAAGAAGGAAGAGAGCTAGTAGTCAAGAAGTTATTTACAAAGAGAAGTAAAAATATGGGGAAGGAAAGAGGAGACAGTCTTGGAGCTGGATTAGAGCAGGGTGACATTATTGATATGTCTCAGGAGCTTCAGGTTGGGTCAAAGCATGTACAAGCATCAGCTAAGGATAGATAACGACGATATTCACTTTTAAATCCAAAGTGAAACTGAGACAGCTGGAGGTTGAGTAGAAGAGCATTCCATAGCCTGGGAGCAGAGAATTGGAAGGCCCCTGTGCCTTTAGTCATCCGACATCTCGGAACATAGAGCAAGGATTTGTCAGCTGATTGCAGGCCATGGGAGGATGGTTAAGGAACCAGCAACCCCGGCAGCTGGGATGGGTTTTTTTCCCTGATGATCAAGTTCATTAGTGATCCAAGGTAGTATTGTCTACTGGCAGAGGGTGAGAGCCAATTCAGATCCTTATAAAGAAGACAGTGATGTTTGAGTCGAGGCAACGAAGAGGCAAATCGGCATATATTGTTACAAGTTACGTCCCATTTTAGTAGGGAGGTTTTATGGGCAGAGGTAAGAATAGAGGCACCATAAGTAAGGGTTGGGAGCAGAATACCTTGGGCAATTGCTAATTTGGCCCGAGGGTGTAAGCATGTAGCTCGTTTTGTAAGCTACTTCAAGTTTCGAGTTTACAGCTTTGCACGAGGACTGAAAGTGAAGATTAAAATTCAGGGACTGGTCCAGGAGGATCCCAAGGTACTTAAAGGAAGTAACATTTTCAAGTGGAAATCCTCTTGGGTGAAGAACCTCCAGCAAACTAGAACAGGTCTTAATCTTCGGTGCAGAACCTAGGCGCATGGCTTTAGTTTTCTTTTCATTTAGTACAAGCTTACGGTCTAGTAGCCAGACTAAGACCTTATTGAAGTCTGAAGTAAGTAATGTGTTTATGCAGACAATACTAGAAGAACTAGTGTAGATGATCAGGTCATTAGCGTAGAGAATAGCTGAGCAGGATTCCAGGACCTCAGCTGCATTGTTGATAAAAATTGAGAACAGAAGGGTCCCAAGGATAGAGCCCTGGGGGACCCCAAGGTTGATAGTAGATGTGTTGGACAGGGAGGAGTTAAATTTGACAGCTTGTGACCTGTTTAACAGGTAGCTACAGAACCAGTCCACAACAGGGGTAGAGAAATGGAATTTATGGGAGAGTGGAGAGAATCAGGGGATGGTCAACAAGGTCGAAAGCCTTAGTGAGGTAAATGAAGATGGCACCTGTGAGTTTTCCAGACTCCATGTTGGACAGAATATCAGTAGTTAGTTGAAGAAGAGCCGTGGTGGTGCCATGACCTTTTCAGAAACCATGCTGAGTGTCTGAGAGGAGATTGTGGTGTGTAAGGTAGTCAGTGGTCTGTGATGCAACTATTTTCTCTAGGATCTTGTTAAGGACAGATAGAATTGCTATAGGTCTGTAATTGGCCATGTCCACTGGGTCACCTTTTTCAAAGACAGGTGTTACCTGTCATTAGCTTACTGTAGCTGGTCTTGTAAGGTTCCCAAGACCCCTCCCAAGATTTCTACATTTAGGGACTTCTCAACATATCAATTAAGCATTGATTCACTGCTACTGTATGTGATGTATGAAAGATGAGTTGGTCCTATTTTGACGCTGTTCCTTATGTTACATCTACCTTAAGCTTTTTTGTCTTACAGTGGTTAGCTGTTCAACTTCAAAACAAACTCTTTCTCCTAACATAAAGATGCCTAAAATGCTTTAAAAATAAGTGGTTTTCAAAACCATTGTAATTCTCCATGAAACTCAGAGATAGGACGTGGTGCTCTTTCATACAAATGGATCCACCCAAGCTTTGGTTCAATATGGGCACCTTAGGAACCAGCATTAAAAGGAAATTTGATCTCAAGATTAACAACTTTAAGTCTCAACAGATAAAATGGATTGGGAATCACAAAAGTTTTTGGATCACAGTTAACTTATTTATTTGAAAAGTTTCACCAGGAAAAACATCATGAGCTTCAAAGAGCTCATTTTCAGCAACATCCTGGGGAGACAGAAGAATGGGATACATTATACAAAGGAAGTACAGAATAACATGAATTCAAGTAGTGTAACAAAATTGCATATGATACAGTTGAACAACAAAAGGGTATAACAATACTAAATATAAGCAGTGTCAGTGGCTCAGTAGGTAGCACATTCGCCTCTGAGGCTGAGAGATTAGAGGGCTGTGGGTTCAGTTCCCACACCTGGCACTTGGGTTAATATCCCAATACTGACACTGTATTGCAGCATGAGGGGGGTGCTGCATTTCTGAGGTGCCATCTTTCTGATAAGATATTAAATCTAAGTCCCATCTGCCTGTTCTGGTGGTAGCTTAGGTGGATGTTAAAGATCCCATGGCACTAGTTGAAAAGAGTAGGGAAGATTTTATTGAAAATTAACATAACAATTTTTTCAGAAACATAAATTAATCAACAGGAAAAAAAAACAGTTAACTCACATAGTTAATTATTTACAAACAAATTACTCAGTTCCCCCTTTATTTTCCTTCTGCTAAACCCTCTATCTTGTGTGCATAATAGTCTTAAATCCATATTGTAAAACAAAAAGAAATCAATCCTAAATAAAAAAGTATACTTATCCATACTTCTGTATAAATGAAAAGCCCCTCCACCACATAAACACCCGTGCCCTTGGATGCATCTTCAGATCCCTTCTATAAACATCCCCCAATGCACCCTCACTTATTTTTCAAAAAATAGGATGTATCATGTATTTTTTCTGAAATAAAAACTGACATCTACTTTGCCTCAAATAATATTTTAAACATGCAAGAAAAACAGTTGATATATTTGCATCATACCTTACCAATTCCAGTGTGTGGTTCCCCAAAACGAACATTCCGTATGTCACTCATTTCAACCATGGCATTTTCCACGTGACTGTAATTAATTTCCACAGCCCTATAGAATAGGACCATTTATTTAAGAAATGTTTTGGGGTTTCCACTATATCTACAAACTCTGGATATCAACATTTCCTTTCCTCTAAAACCTTATGCTTATGGTTGCCCCGATACCCACCCTACCATGTACACACAACCATGGAGTATCCCACATTTTCAGTGGTATTCTAGTATTTGTCAACTGTTTATGTACCTGCTCTTTGTCCTCGTTCTGGTGGTGTTTAAAAATCAGTTCCCCGGATCAATTTCTTTTAATATTTCTTGATACAATTGCACTCTAGATAATTGTAAGATTGTTTGCTTTGATATTTTCCATTTAAACATTTTTTGAAATAAAGCTTTTAGGTACTGCACAAGTTTTATTCCTCTGCCTAATTTTACCGGCTGATTGGTCCATATCTCAGAATTCCCTCAAATGTTTGCAATAACCATCCCCTCACTACAGTAAATCTACTCAAAATAGTGGTTTAATATTTTTATCCTCCAAAAAAGTATGAAAAAAGGCCAATGGATGCATCACCCCAACTCCCCCTTCTGTACTGGAAGGTATCTTATCTCCCATTATATAGGATTGAACTGACTCCCCCAAAATAGTTGAAAAAACATCCTATATACTCTAGCCTCCAAACCCAATGGTAGCGGGAATACACCACTTATATATAAAAACACTGGTAGTAGAAATTGTTTCACCATAAAAACCTGTTTCTTCTTAGATTATTTCCACTCCTTCCAATGATCTACTTTCCTTTCCCCTTGTTGTACCACCTGTTCCCAGTTAAACCGAGCCATATCTCCTGACCCAAATTTTACTCCTAAAATTGTAATAGGTTCTGATGACACACAAATGCCTTCCACCAATGGATTTATTCTGTCGCCCCCAACAATACTGCGTTATATTTCCTGAGGTTTATTCATTTTCCACCAATGTGGTGGAAAGTGAATTCCTACATCTGTTTCTATATTACCCCAAATTGCCAAATGTTCTGTAAATTCTACAGGTAACTCCTTACAACTTGTGACAAAGTTTTTTTGATATAAGTATATAATCAATCTTAGATGTCAATGCCCCGCATACATGAGTATACTGAATTTCAGGCCTAGCTTTAGTGCTACAGTCCAGCAACCCTGCAATCTCAATGCACTTTTTCAATGCAGTAGAATCGAAGAGAACATTTTTTCCCTGTGCCCATCATTGTGTCCCATCTCATGAACAATTAAAATCCCTGGCCAAAGACACATTTCTTGTTGTTGCTAGATATGGTTGGAGATCCTCCATCATCTGAACCCTGGTTGCCTTAGCCTGGGCCCCATACACCAAAATAAATCTGCTTGCCTTGCTCTTCCAGATACCATCCAATATTAACACTTGCCCTGGCATTAGATCAATTATTTTTTGGTATTTAAACCCTGACCCCCAAGAAAAGTATGCTGACTGGGAGGGGGTTTGGAGTCATGTGTATAGGTATGTTAAACAGGACAGGTTGAGGGTGATGCAGTTTCATTTCCTGAATAACTTATTTTGGACCCCTTCCAAGCTACACAAAGCTGGTCGTAGGCCTGACCAAAACTGTTTCCGGTGCCGTCAGGCAGTTGGAGACTTGTATCACATTTTTTGGGAGTGTCCACCGATAAAACAGTTGTGGATGCAGATTAAGCAGAAGGTAGATCCATTGTTGGGCATCGATCAGTATTTTAACCCCGACATCTGTTTGATAGGGGACTATTCTGGCATCAAGGTTAAGGAGTGTAGATTTTACATGGCTCTGATTTCAGGCTCGCTTAAAAAGGTAGTTTTGCGATATTGGATGACTGACTCCTCAGTCACTTATGTGGAGTGGTTGCAGGAGATGTTATTTAACTTAAACATGGAAAAGTTAGGTGCGGGAAGGGAGAATCGGCTTCACCTATATGAAAAGATATGGAGTTGTTTTCAGTCGCTATACCTTCCCCAGGTGAAACCGAATTTAGTAAGGTAGTATTAGGGAGGATTTTGGATGGGCAGATCTTCCTTGAGGGTATTAGTGCTATGGGGGTTGGTTAGGTAGGGTTGGGGAGAGAGGTGGTAGAGGGAGTGGGAGGGAGAAAATTGTTTATTTGATTTAATTTATGTCAATTGTTATGAAGGAACAAAATGTTTTATGTTACGTACACTGTTTTTGGTATGTGGATTATTACAATAAAATTTTGAATTTAAAAAAAAGAAAAGTATGCTGACACTGTCAGCCCTATCCTCCCTGAATGACCAATAAGAAGGCTCCCACACCCATGCTTGATGAACACAAGATATTTCATTTGTAGACGATAACCAGGTTTTTTTTTTTGTTTTGTTTATTTAACCAGGTAAGACACACTAAGCTGAAAACTTTTTTACAGGTGCAACCTGGGAGCACAGGAAAGTTAAGTGACTTGCTCAGGGTCACACAGTATGCAAATGGAAGCTGTGAGATTCAAACCTTGGTCTGGTCTGCTGGATATCACCAGATTTGCAGCTTAGAGCCTTAAACCACTGCACTATACTGCTTCCCAGTTTCTTGTAAGAAGATAACCTCTGCTGCAGTATCCTATAAAAAAGGAAAAATAGATCTCTTCTTGCCCTCATGTACCAGACTATGCACATTTAAAGTAAGAATAGTCACAAAAGGCCTTTAAGGCCAAGGTAGTGTTTGTAAAGTCCTTCAACTCTTTTTTTCATTTTCTTTTTCCCCTTTTTCTGCTTCTCCTCTTTTGATTGTCTTTCCATTTTGATAGTAGCAGAGTTTGAAGAAGAATCAGAATCCTGTTCCCCCCCAGATCCATAGATCCTCCACTAGATGAACCTAGTACCTCATATGGATTATCCACCTCCACCTCTGGGGGAGTGATTTCTGTATCCTTAGACTCCATCTTCTAGGTAGTGGAGTTTTCCACTCCAGAGAACTCTACCCTGTGCTGTAAGGGGACATTCCGTATAGGTAACTTAGTTTGTGCAGTCTCTGGATTCTCTGTTCTCCTCCAGGTGAGGAGTGACCTCCATTTCTAGGAATGAAAGCAGAGTTGACTGTGACTGGCTTTCAGCCCTCTGGGGCCACTGTTACATGTCCTCTCAAACTTCCTCTCTCTGTGCTACCTGGGAAATAAAGGGTGAGAGGAAAGAGTTCTTGGGGGGGGGGGGTCATTTCCTTTCTGCTGGGCTTTCTTTATTAGCTTATCCTGATTTACTTTACACACCCCATTGTGTGCTGCCCATAGGCAGTTGTGGAAAACATGTCCGTATTCATCACAGAGGTTACATCTTGCATGGTATGCACACTGCATAGTGATGTGTCATAGTTCATTACAAATCCCATACCTCAACTTGTCACACACACTAGCAAGGTGTGTCCTGTCTCTACATTTATGGCATGCTTTGGGTTGACCTGCTTAGTATAGAACCCCTTTGTCCCATCCGATAAAAAAAAATATTTGGAAGATGTACTGTGGTGTTTGCCTCGTGGAACAATTTTATTTTAAATTTCCAGACACCTGTCCAAAAAAAACTCCTCGTCCACCACTGCTCAGGTGGGTTCAGAACCTCCCACCTTTGGTTTAGCCAATGGACAATGCTGCCCATGTGAACCCATTCATTGCAGAACGTAACAGTCATATCATTGTTGGTAGATTTTGATTATAGTATACATAGAAATGGTTTCCATAAAGGCAAAAATTTGAACAGATTGTACTTTGTGCAATATCTGTCTAGAGCATACAGGGTTCTAAAACTCACATCAAAGTTATATTCCCCTGCTATGTTAATTAAAGCATACACCTCTAATGCCATGAATCTCATGAATTCCTGAAAAAGTTGTTTTTCCACATAATATCTATGAGGTTTTATCTCTAAACCTCCCTTATATCATAACCTTACCTCATTTCTCCTTGGGGCAGTTTCCATGGTATTAAATAAATCTACATACCTTGTCCCAGATTCTCTAGGGAGAGGGGGGTTTAAATAGAAGGGGGTTAGAAATGGGGGATAGAAAAAGAGGGGGAGTCTGAGCATGCACTGTATTCTCTCTTACTGTGTTATTCTCAGTTTGAGGGAGCTCTCTTTGCACCTGTTCTCCCTGCTATGGATACTCCTGAGGTAGAACTATACTAGTACTACTATTTCCATTCATCTCCCCTGCCTTCCCCATGCTTAGGTGTGAGGACTGCCTACCATCCTCCAAGATTCCAGCATTATTACTTAAATCCTCCCCAGTGTAAAGAAGTCCCAGGGGAACAGGGCCTGATTTTTCTCCTACTGTTTCCCCCTCTCTACTGCCTGAAGCAGCATCATTTTTAGAACTGATTGCTCCTATATCACACATCACCCCTGCTATTCTCTGACCTCCCATCTTAAAGCCTTCTCCCTTGTCCTCCTTAGTTTTGTCCAGTACCTGGGGCTCCTGCCGGTTGGCAGGGCCAGCTGCCTCAATCCCTGAATTTTCAGGAAAACCATTTTCAGCATTCAAAAGATCCATGTCAGAATCAGGGAGCCATCTCCCTGATTTACTTTGTTGCCTACCTGTTTCGATTAAAGCCCTCTCTGGTGACCATTCCTGCTCTACCACTGTCTCATCGTAGTTCACAAAGCTTTTTGGATCAGCTCCAGGGCCAATAATATTGCAGTGTGACTACCTGCTTCCTTTTCATGCCCCATGTGGTTTCTCTGCTGCACTCTTGGCCATCTTGTCCACTGCATCCATTTCCACTTGGTTCCCAGCTGCAGCCTTCTTCATCGGTAGCTTGCATTTCAAGTATCTCTCTTCGTCTTCTGCTAGCAATTGAAACAGAATGGTTCTCCACTCGTTGAGCTCTCTTTCCATCTGGCTACCCACCATTGCAATATCTGTCGGTGAGGACTCCAAATTTACATTACTGTCTTCGCTAGCATCCTCTGCCTTGAACATTTGCTCCTCAGACATGTCTTCTTCACTAGCTCTATCCATTTCAATATCCTCCAAAGTTACTCCAGCTGGGCAGAGGACAGACCCACAGCCTGCAGTTCCTTGCAATCTGCTGGTGACACTGACTCCATTAGATTCATAGATTCATAGAAATGTGACGGCAGAAAAGGAAAGAACTAGGCCCACCAAGTCTGCCCGTTTGCCCAGCTATCTGCTTGGACCTGTGCCTTCCCCCTTTAACATTCCCATGTGGTTGTCCCCTGCCCTTTTGAATCACTCTACTGTTTCCTCTCCAACGACTGCTTCTGGGAGACTGTTCCACTTTTCTACAACTCTCTCTGAGTAATAGTATTTTCTAATATTACCCCTGAACTGTCCTCCCTCCACCTGCAGGCCATGCCCCTCATCCTCTGACTTCCTTTCATCTTGAAGATGTTCCCTCTCTAGCACCCTGTTTATACCCTTAAGGTACTTGAAGATCTCGATCATGTCCCCTCTCTCCCTCTTCTGCTCCAGGGAGTACATGTTCAAATCTCTCAATCTTTCTTCATAGGATAGGTGGCTTAAACCTTTTACCATTTTTGTTGCTCTCCTCTGAACTCTCTCTATCCCCCACATCCTTCCTGAGGTATGGCCTCCAGAACTTGACTCTGTACTCCAAGTGTGGCCTAACCAAATGGGTGTACAAGGGTACTATGACCTCCCTATTCCTACTAGTGATCCCTCTTCCAATGCATCCCAGCATTCCACTCCCCCTGGCCACTGCCCTCCCACACTCCCTTCCACCTTCAGGTCCCTGGATATAATGATGCCTGGGTCCCTTTCGTGTTCCATCTCCTCCAGCTCTCTGCCTCCATACGGTATCCTGCCTTCTGACTTCTGTAGCCCAGATGCATGATTTTACATTTTTCTGCATTGAATTCAAGCAGCCACCTTTTTGACCATGCCTCAAGTCTCCCCAAATCTCTCTGCATTTGTTCCACCCCTTCCTCTATGTCCACCCTATTGTAGATTTTGATATCATCCACAAACATACCCACACCATCCCTCAAGGCCCTCCACGATGCCTCCTACAAATATATTGAATAGTAGGAGCCCCAGCGCTGATCCCTGGTGGACCCTTGCCTTCCCCAGATGCCACCCCATTTATTATGACCCTCTGCCTCCTTTTCCTCAGCCAGTTTCCCACCCATTTGACTACCCTCTACCCCATCCCCAGTCCTGCAATTTTACACAGCAGCCCCCCATGAGGCATTGAGTCAAACGCCTTTCTGAAATCCAAATAAGCTACATCTACCGCTCTCCCTTGCTCTATTTCCTTGGTGACCCCATCAAAAAACTCTTATCAAATTTGTTTGACAGGATCTGCCCCTAGTAAAAACATGTTGTCTTGGATTCATCAGGCCATTTGTCTCCAGGTTGCTGGTGATCCTGCCTTTTACTAGCTTCTCCATGAGCTTGCCTACCACTAATGTCAAGCTCACAGGCCTGTAACTTCCCACTTTCTCCCTCCCCCCCTCATGCAGAGGGAACACATTTGCCTGCCTCCAGTCCTCCGGCACCACCCCAGTTTTCAGGGACTGATTGAAGAGTAAAGTCAAGGGTCCCACCAATACCTCCTTTACCTCCCTTAACACCCTTGGGTGCACCCCGTCTGGCCCCATTGCCCTGTCCACCTTCAAGCAGCCCAGTTCTTCCTATATTTCCTCCACAAGAAATGGCTTCATCTCCACCCCCCTTTCCCCAGCCATTTCATTACCTGCTCTGCTGCCTTCTTCTCCTTCTTCCTCCCTCTTGAACACTGAGCAAAAGTAGGTGTTTAGTAGGTCTGCCTTTTCACTTGCTCTTTGTAGCACCATCCCATCTTTTGTTCTGGAGAATCCCCTGCCTAGTCTTCCTTTTTCCATTTACATATCGAAAGAAAGTCTTATCCCCTTTTTTGACCCCTCTCGCTATTCACTCCACTGCCTGTGCCTTTGCCCTCCTTACCTCTACCCGTGCTTCTCTCTGGCACACCTGGTATTTTACCTAGTTCGCTTCCGTTTCAGTTGTCTTGAACCTCCTAAAGTCTTTCTTTTTTGTCCTTACTTTTTTTGCTACTACCCTTGTATACCACAGAGGTTTTCTTCTCCTCATATTTTTACTCTCTCTCGGCACAGATGTTAGTGGCCACTACAATAGCTTCCTTGATCTTCCCCCACTTTGCCTCCACCAACTCCCCCAACCCCTGCAATGCCCTCTCCACTATTTGCCCCATTCTCCTGAAGTCTGTCCTCCTGAAATCCAGGACCTTTAACCTAGACTGGTAAACCTCTGCAGTGTTTCTCATTTTAAAAATGACCGTGTTGTGATTACTTGTACCGAGATGTTCCCCCACCAATACCTCTTCCAACCTTCCCCCATTCGTCAGGACCAGATCAAGAGTAGTTCCTGCCCTGGTTGGCTCCCTGACCAGTTGATTTAGGAGGGCCAACTGCAGGGAGTCCAATATCTCCCTGCTGCTGGTTGAAGCAGCCAAAAGGGTCTTCCAGTCTACGTACGGTAGAATTAGGTCCCCCATCAGCACCACCTCCCCCCTTGCCACCATTCTCATGAACTCGTCAGCCATAATTCTATCCACAGATTCATGCTGTGCTGGGGGTCTATTCACCACCCCCATATGCACTGAGTCCCCCTTCCCCACTGCCAACGAGACCCAGAGTCCTTCTGCCTCTCCCCACTTACCCTGCAATTCTGATGCCCTGATACACTCCTTTACATAGAGTGCAACCTCTTCTCTTTCTCTCCCTGTCCTTTCTGAACAATGTGTACCCTGTTATCTCCATTTCCCATCCCTGCTCCTGGTAGCACCACGTTTCTGTTACCCCCACTATGTCAAGGCCCTCCTCTGCCATTATTGCCATTAGATCAGGGATCTTTCTAGCCAGACTTCTAGAATTCGTGCACATAACCCTCCATGCCCCTCTCTCCTCCTTCGCTATATGTTTGTCTCCTTTACCCTTTTGCTGTGTGTGAAGAGCTTTTTGCTCCCCCCACCTCCTGCCTCAACAGCTGGGCTTTTCCCTGCCCCTCCTTGTTTAGTTTAAATGATAGCGTCTGTCCACATAATCATCCAGTTTACATTTGAGCACTGCTTTCTCCTCCCAGTTTAGGTGCAGCCTGTCCGGGGCATATAGGCTCGTGTCACTCCATGTTGACCCCCAATCTCCTATCACACCATACCCATTCTGGGCACACCAACTACAAGCCAATCATTGAATTCCCCAATATTTTGTCTTGCCTCCATGCTGGCCTTTGGTACAGGTGGCACCTCCGAGAAGGACAGGGATTTGAAATCTGAATTGCTGCAGAACCTTGCCAGCACCATAAACCTGGCCTGCACCTCCATCATGCTGCTCTTTTCAAGGTCGTTTGTGCCTAGGTGGAAGATCAGATGTGTTTTCTTATCCATTTCCCTCCCCCTCAAGGGGATCCACTGGATAACTTTGGCAGCCATCATAACTGGCAGGCACTCCACCCATATTTTTTTCCCCTCTCTCTCTTCCCTTCTCCCCCATGTAACTCCTTATATAATAGAGTCCTCTACTATTAAGAATCTACCCTCTTTTTCCTCCTGGACACCCCTCTCTGCTGCCATTCTCCTCCTTTTTCCAATTTCTTCTCCTCCAACCCCTTGCTTTCTCCCCCCTGAATCTAACTGAGCCTTCCTCCCCTCATCCTCCATCTGTACCCTTCCCTGGGCCCCTTCCTGGTTTTCTGGCTTCTTTGTGATGCCTTTACCCTGCTCTGAAGCTTTTCAATCCTCTCTTTCTCCAACCTGCTCTTCTCCCTTACCCAAATCTTGGTTTTCTGTCACTTCTGTTGTACTATCCTTCCTTGTGCATTGCTCCCTTTGACCCCTCCCCATGCTTTTCTCTCTTTTCCTTGTACCCCGACCTTTATTGCCGGGCCCTGCTCCACTTCCCTTCCTGCCAAAACCCCCCTTTCCCGCTGTTCCTGCTTCCTGCCTGGTTTTATTCCACCCAACTTTCACCTTTCCCTTTCTTGTCTGTTCACACTCCTCACTCCCTGGTCCCCTTGCTGCGGATCCTGGGTCCCCACTCCCCCCCTGCTACCCTCTGCCCTCTTTCCAAACTACCCATCTCTCTCTCTGGTCTCCTATGACCCCCCCTTCCCTTGCCTGGTGTTATGGGCACTCCCGCATTCTGGGCTCCTTCTGCCAGGCTGCCCCTGTTCCCCCAGCCCACCTCCAGCTCCTCTCCTTGTGCTTGAGGTTTCAACCCCCTGTATATGTTTGCAGGCCACCCCATGCCCCTTCATTTTCCACTCTACCAGCTGTCTCCGAACTCCTTCCACTTCCTCCCTGAGCTTTGCCAGCTGGTGGCATACTGGGCGACCTCCAAATTTCCAAGCCCAGTCTAGTACAATGGTTGCCCCACACCCTGTTCATCCAACCACCTTCCCAAAGATGCCAGCTCTAGCAACTTGAGGCCACATTCCTATTCTGTCTTGCATCATTAGTCACTCTCCCCTTTTAATAATACTTTACTAGCACTTTTGCATCTACAATAGGTAGTTCTCTTTCTTCTAGTCTTTACAGACAACCACACATCATCAAGTTCCCAAATGCACTGTGCTCCAATGTCCTGCACTGGATCCACCACTCTTTAACTTCCCTTCGAATACAAAAAACCTCATATCAATGTTACTTAAAAAATCCACTAAAGTCAGGTCCAATAACCCAAATCCAGTATACCCCAAAGTCAGGTTCAAAAAAACCTCTCCATGTTCTTTAAAACCACTAAAGTCAGGCAACTCCTCCTCCGAGGCTCCACCTCCACTGCCTATTTAATAGAGGTTGGGGCCAGAGTGGGTGTCGTGGGAAGAAAATACAGCTCCTTTTCAGCATCTGATTGTGTGAGCGGCTGGGCCTGCCTTATATCCCCTGCCACGATTCAAAACTTCACGCCCTCTCTCCTGACTGGTCGCTTTCCTTCACGCTGGTCTGCCTCTGACTGCAGCTACCAGGAACTCCTGCTCGCCCTGCTCCTGCTTTGCAGCACTGGCTCCTCTGTCCCCCAATGTGTTCTTTTCCTGCAGCCCTGACCTGCTCAAGTATGAGCCGCCGGGAGATCTCCTGTCCATGCTTCCCCTGAAAAACTACTAAAGCTCCTTTTTAGCTGGGCCAATATCACCCTCTGCCAACAGAGTAGGGGAGTTTTCCCCATGCCCTGGCCAAATTTCCTCTGTTCACTGGAAATACCACAAACAGTTTAATCTGGTTCAGTCTCACTTGGCATTCATCTGTGTGGGATTCTGAAGAGAGGAGGGGCAGCTGCAAAGTGAGGTGCTTGCTGCACACTCAATCAGACTTGATAGACCATGTGTCCTGCATCTGCTGGCAAGTAGTAAGTAAGTAAATAAAGGAAATTTTGCAATAAGCCAGAATGAACACAAAACATATATGCTTACAAATATCCATCTAAAAATATATGTATGTGAAGTACATACACAATCACATATGTAATAAAGAAGACATTGCACACACATAAACATGTACAGCCACGTATAACATTATTAGAGGGAGAGGGTAGGGCGATTAAAAATAAGGGAAGGAGGCAGGATATGTAAGAAAATTAGAAAGGGGAGCAAGAAAAAGGGATAAAGTATTGAATGAAGTAAGGGGAGGTGAGGGGAAGGAAAGGGGAATTAAAATGCAGGAAGGAGGCAGGATAGGGAAGAAAAAACAGATGGAGAGCAAGGAAAAAGGGATAAAGTGTTACATGCAAGTAAGGGCCAGAAGCATTTACAGAAAGGAGAAATATATTTGTGGAGAAGACAAGACAATGAACTACTGCATGTGGTAGAGTGGATATCTAAGGGGAGCGAGTTCCAGAGATTAGGAAATTGTAGGAGAAAGCAGCCCCAGCTGAAGAGGAATTATGGGCAGAGAAGGCTAAAGTCCTGTGGGTGGAGTTGGAGATGGAATAGGAGATAGAAGAGGGAGTGGAAAGGAATCCATTTAGGTAGAACAGATGGGAACCAAGCCAGAACTTACCAACTAGTAAGGCACAATGAGCAAGGTGTCTGGCCTCGAGAGGTATAAATGAGAGAGCAGTGTAGAGGTCGTAGTGGTGAGTATGAGGTAGACAAGTCAGGGCAAAGTGGCAGAAGGAGCTGAAAAGAGTGTCCAGTCTGGTGAGGGTGGACTTAGGGGTGACACTGTAGTTTGTGTTTCCAAAGTCAAAAATCAGGAGAATCATTTTTTGGATGACTTCTCAATGGGCCTGATGGGAATACATCCACTGTGTCTGTGAAGATCACCAAGTTTGGGATGAAGCTTGTTTTGAATAACATCCATATGCCCAGAGAAGTCAAGGTCCCTATCAAGCCAGAGCCTGAGGTATTTAAAAAAGGAGACATCTTCCAATAGGGAACTGTCAAGAGTGTAGAAGGTGGGGGTGACTGTAAATCTGTTGAGCCTTTGTCTGGTGCCAAAACTCATAGAGACCATCTTTATGGCATTGAGGAACAGTTGGTTAGATTGAATCCAGCACTGGACATTATCAATAGCCAGTTGAAGGCTGGATGCCACATCAGTGGGGGAGGTACTGGAGCAATACAAGACAGCATCATCAGTGTACATATGGATATCTGCAGTTGAGTAGGCAGTAGGTAAGTCATTCAGAAATATCGAGAAGAGTATCACGCCAAGTACCGAACCTTGAGGGATACCAGTGTTGAGAGGAAGAGGGGAGAGATGAAGTTACCTACCCTTACGGATTGGGCTCTACCTATGAGGTAGGACCTGAACCAGCTAATGGCAGACTCAGAGATAACTGACATTAACCCAGGTAAAAGGATAATAACTGCATAGCATAATTGGAGTGATACAACAGTAACTGGTCCAAAACTCAGGTAATTTTTTTTAATACAGGATTTACTGACTTATCTGACTGAAAAAATTATTTTCACATATTGGGTCTGGAACTCCCTCTGGTGATTCCTCTAGCTTCCCTTCTTCAAGCACTACATACTGTGTCCTCTTTTTCACCTTAAGGTTGTCCCGCACAGCAAAACCTACAAAATATTGCTTTTTCTATCCCCGTTTAGATGTTGTCAGTAATTAAATGGATCTGAGATTCCTTTATTTGGTACTGTAGCTAATCTGATTGTTATCCACTTATCTGAAATATTTACTGTGTCTCTTGTTACTCTATTAATGCATAGCATATGGGAATCTGTGAGAGTTGTTTTGCTCTCTTTTGATAACTTCTGTATCATATGCAATACATTCTCTCTCCTTTAAGCAAATTACTGGATGTAATTGTGTTTTTTAGCTCAGTAATTCTATAACAAAGCACACTTTACTTGTGATAGAGCAGCACGGTTTGAGAGGAGGTCCTCACACCAACATGGTTTTGATCAGATTAACTAATCATGTTGGAAAGGGGAAGGATGGAAGATGGCTGACTGGTATAATGCATGGGGACCGCGTAATGCCATTTTGCTTTGTTGACTGTAACCTACTGCTCCCCAGGTTATATTCATTAGGTAGCTCAGCTAATTCTCATATTTGGTCTCAGAACAATTTTTGTAGGAGATCTCTGGGTTTCATTGAGCAATACTAACTCAGATCTTTACAAGTAACTAGAGATGCCCCCTGAGTCCACTGTAGGTCATTTTTTATCTTTTCTGTTCATCAGTGCTATCTCTGCCTCTATTCAGTCTTGTATTGCTTTCTTGCATGTGGATGACTTATTAGGGCAAATTTGTTATATTTCTAATTGTATTTGTATGTATAGGTGTGCCTCTGGTACTTGTACAGTATGTGTATCGGTATTTGTATTTGTTTGCACATTCTTGTTTGGGAATATATATTTATTTTTACATTTCAGACAAGTTTCTGTTGCTAATGGTGATGCAAAACAAATGATGGAGATTCATCAGTAAAAGCTGCATTCACGTAACGATCGATGTTAGTCATATGCATGTCACTGAGCCCCAGCTTAGATGTAATGCACCTTTATGTGGTCTACCACAAATACAAATATTTAAGACTGATATTTGTATTTGTAAAAACTTTTTGTGTGTATTTGTCCTGAGTACTGTAGTACTTGTTTTCACAGCCTTATTATTGTTCACTGTTCTAAGTCTCTTACTGCTGTCTTGGTATTCCTGAATCAGGATTTAAAAACTTCTTCAGGAGTGGTTATTGAACAGTCAGCATTAACTCAGTACTAAAATAACTAAATCAGTGTTGTTAGCATTCCAGCCTAAGCTCTTGAATATAAACTCCAGCATGCAAATTCTAGATTTGGATGGAACCGCTTCTAAAACAAGCTGTTAACTAGTGCTGAATGAAAATTTTATTATGCTTGTGAAACAGCATGAACTTGCTGATTTCCCTTTCCAATGCAATTTCACTTTTTTATGTCCCCAAATTGCAACTTTTTCCAGATTGTGCATTTTTTTAAATGGGAATTGAGTTATTATAAAAGTGAAATTTAACCAAATGGCACCATACACTATGGTCACAAACTGCACAGTTTTAAAATTGTGAGTTTTAAAAAGGGTGCAATTTCTGCAAATAATGCCTTTGCCTGACCACAGAAAAACAAAGAACAAGGTTTTCCTTTTAATATACTGTACAGCTGTTAGTATAATTTCCCTGTTCAATTTATGCGGGCACTTCTGCTATATAACTAATTTTATTGTGTATGCCTGGGAAGGATCACACTGCATGCATGCAGTGCTGCTGCTCACGAATCAAAGCAGGACCTTCCTATGGATGATACACATGTAATGCATTACTGCACATGGCACAGCATGTCATCGTGTGTACTGGCTGATGCCACCCCCCCCCCACACACACATACATATACACACTGATTTCCTTATAGCTGCTAGCAAGATTTGCTTGTACAATTTTGGATGGCACCACTGCCAATATGATGAAATTCAGTGCTAACACCTAGAATTATGGTACTGTGTGCATTCTGCCTTACTATACATGATACAGGACCTCTGTTTGAAGGGTGTGCTTGTACAGCAGCTGATCACAGGCCCCCCCCACTGCTTTCCTTTTAGAATACATTACAGCTCATAGCATGCGTACCACATTGCTGTGCATGATATAGGCTCCCCAAAGTGCCATACACTTGTACTGCTACTGGATAATCACCCCCCCCCACACACACACACACATTGATTTCTTTTTAAAGAGACTCACCATGATATCCTGTGTGCTTGCAGTGTTTAATAGTCCATGGTTTACTTAGCCCAGTCACGGTGTTAATTTTCCCCTGTTCGCATTTTAAAATATAAAAATTTTATTTTTATATCCGTGAACCCATGATCTTCGGTGGACTGGGAACACGTCTGCACTCTTCAAAGGTGACCACGAACTGAGGAAATGCCAGTAAGCTGTATAATGGAATAAATAGGGTTTTTTTTAACTCTGATGCATATCGCAGGCATTTTTTGGAATTTTGGCACCAAATTTTCAACATGGGGTTTTTGGGACCCCTCCTCATCAATTCTGGCACTGTCATGGCGATAATCAGCCCTGAAAGGTGATTTCGTGGTCACTGCACGGAATCACCTTTCGGGACCAGTTTAACTAAATGACAGTGCCAGTGTTCATAATTGGGTTCTCAAAAACCTATGTTACAGATGTGTGGGCATCCTCAAAATGACTGTTTCTGAACCTCGTTGTGCAGTTTCCACACACGCTCGTAACTTCATGAATTTGTAATATTTTCACTCCAGATTTTCAAAATTGGCATTTTTCCACACCTCCTTATGAATAGTACAGCTGTCATTTTGCATATCCTGGCCAAAATGTGTTTTCGCACGTCCAGCGCAGAATAGCGCAGTCGCTGCACAAAATCAGTTTTTGGGACAGTTTCAGGAAATGATGGTGACACTGTTCATGAGCAGAAGTACTAAAATACCTATGTTGAAAATTTGGTGACAAAATTCCATAAAATGACTGTGTTGCAAGTGTGTGTTGAGCAGTTTCTACGCACCCTTGTAACTATGCAAATTTGAACTATTTTCATGCCAGATTTTTAACACTGGCATTTTTTTATGCCTCTTTATGAACAGTACAGCTGTCATTTTTCACATCCCGCTGTAAATGTGTTTTCACACCTGTGGCGCACTGTGCGAAATCAACATTTTGGATGCATTAACAGAATCACACTGCCACTGTTCATGAGGGGAGGTCCCAAAATGCCTATGTTAAAGATGTGGTTAAAAAAAATCCCAAAAATAATTGGGTTACTGACATGTGTTGCACAGTTTCTATGCATGCTCATACCTTCACCAATTTTTCATATTTTCACTCCAGATTTTCAATGTTGCCATTTTTTACATCTCCTCATGAACAATACAGTTGTCATTTTCCACATCCTGCCCAAAATGTGTTCTCATCCCTGTGTCGCCAAATGGCATAACCACTGTGCAAAACCACCTTTCAGTTAACAAACTGATAGTGCCGCTTTTCATGAGGTGGGCTTACAAAAAAGCCCATGTTGAAAATTTGGAGTGAAAATACCGACACATGCCTACAGTGTTAGGGTTTCCAACTGTAGCACCTCACCCTGTAGAGACTGACAGGTGTCTGGGGTGTGACTTGGGATCAACAGCTGTAATGCTCATGCCATTCCACCCCCACCCTGCAGCCAGTGACAGGTATTGTGGTGTGCCTTGCACAGTTCGGCCACAAAGTTCACCTCATTCTCCTATACTGCACCCACCTCAGTGTATTTTCTTATGGAATGGGGTAAGTATAAAGCCCAAAGACCCCAAAGCACACCATAACACTTTTCAGTGTCTACAGGGTAGGGTGAGGTGAAATGGCATGAGTGTTATAGCTGACGATCCAAAGGCACACCCCAATGCCTGTCAGTCTCTACAGGGTTGGAGCGGGGTTGGCATCATTTTAATACTTCACTGCCATTCCTATTATGGCGTGTCTAACTCCAGCACTACCAATGCCAATGCCAGTGAGACAACATTCAGCATTGACAAATGCTTGTTTTATAGGCTACGTAACTGAAAGAACTTTCCATGATCCAACTAGCTCTCATTTAGCTGAGATTTTGTCCTTTAAAAGTTTATTAAGCTCTGTAGATTGTCTTATAAGTGCTGAGATATTTCACTCTTTCTTCATACCTCTTTGCCCTGCTGACAGTGGATCATCTTTGTCACCCTTCATTGTGCGGTCTCAAATCTACCCCTGTCCTTCTACAGGAGCAAGACCCAGAACTGGACCCAATATTCCAGCTGTGGTCTCAACATCAACAGTGATCTATACAGAGCTGCTATCACCTCTCTCCTTCTGCTAGTAATTCCTCTCTCTTGTCTTATTCTGATCCTAGGTATCAGAATAGTTTTTCCTTCTCCTTGAGCGGAGCACATATCACATCTTGCTTAAAATATGTTTTCATGACTTCTTGATGAATAACTAACTGTAAAAACAATTTTTCACTACTAACCTTTTTCATATTTCATTACCTGTTTAACAACTGTTTGGCATACTTAGATACATAGAATTTGTCAGCAGATAAGGACCAGCTGGCCCATCTAGTCTGCTCATTTTTCCACCTTTAACTTATGCTGCCGACTGTAGTTAATCTGCAATTTTCTTACTCTTCCCTTTTTCTGGGGTTCTCCTGTGTGTGTCCCATGCATTTTTGAATTCCTCCACCATTTTGCCCCTATCACCCCTATGAGAAGGCTGCTTCAGGCATCTGCCACGCTCTCTGTAAAGAAATACTTCCTCATATTACCCCTGATTCATCCTTCCTCCAGCTTCATCTCATGTCCCTTAATTCATGTCCATCTTCTTTTCTGAAAGATGCTACCCTCCTGTACCTTATTAATCCCTTTAAGGTATTTATACATCTCTATCATGTCCCCTCTATCTCTTCACATCTCTAGAGAATACATATTGAGGTCTTTCAGCCTCTCCTCATGTAACGTCTGGTGCAACCCCTGTATCACTTTTTTAGCCCTTCTTTAGACTGTCTAAACTCTGTCTATGTCCTTCCTGAGAGATGGCCTCCAAAACTGGACACTGTTCTCCAGATGAGGTCTCACTAACAATCTGCATAGTGGCATCACCACCTCCTTTTTACATTGGCTCGCGCTTGAGTGCCAGTCAACATATTGCATTAATAGCAGATTTGGAGGTGCAGTCACTGTTGGGCGAATGCAGGGCACACATCAGTAGGTGCCTCCCTCATTCCCCAATAAGCCAGCATGCAGGCTGCACCCCACGAATACATAATGTGGTGAGAACATCTAAGGAAAGGTCCTCTGCAACGAGAGCCAAGCTTATCATGCAGCAGCACCAAAACATACCCTCCCTACGTGCCTTTCCTGGTGAAGCCCTTCAATAAACATGGCGGCGCTGACTGCCGCCATATGGAGAGCCAACTTCAGGGGTGCCAAATCCACCTGTTGGCATGCCACAGCCCACTTAATTTGCCAACAGGGCCCTCCCCTCAGCATAATACACCCCCCATTTAAAGTGTGTACATAGGTGCCCAATCCCTGACATCATGTCCCCCTTTCCAGTTTAATTTGCTGACAGGGGCCCTCCCCCATCGGCATAATGTTCCCCCATTTGTTGTGTGCTGCGAGGGTGCCCAATCCCCATCAGCTAGAACCCCCAAAAAAACACTCAGGTGGCACACTAGAGCCCACCCCAGCGTGCCAAATGCCCTGTAAAATGATAACTGTCCTGCAAAGTTTTTTGCTTTTTTTTACAACCTGCAAACCAGAAAACGGTCCCTCACTGAGTCCGGTGGCCCTCTCCCAACACGCGCCCACCCTCTTAGCACCCTACCTCTCCACACCCCCCCTCACCCCATATTTACCTCTGGAGCATGGCACGACGATCTTCAGTGGAGTGGGAACACGTCTGCACTCTTCAAAGCCGACCGCGAACTGAAGAAATGCCAGTAAGCCGTATAATGGCATAAATAGGGTTTTTTCAGCTTTGGTGCATATCTCGTACATTTTTGGGAATTGTGGCACTAAATTTTTTAACATGGGGTTATCGGGACCCCTCCTCATGAATTCAGTCACTGTCATGGCATTATTCAGTCCTGAAAGGTGATTTCACGGTCACTGCGTGGAATCACCTTTCAGGACTGATTAACAAAATGACAGTGCCACTGTTCATGAGGGGGGCTCTCAAAAAGTCTATGTTGCAAATCTGGTGAAAAAATAAAAAAAAATGGCTGTTTTACTGATGTGCATTGCACAGTTTCCATCTGCTCAGTAACTTTGTGAATTTGTAATAGTTTCACTCCAGATTTTCAAAATTTGCATTTTTCCACACTTCCTTATGAACAGTACAGCTGTCATTTTTCACAGCCTGCCAAAAATGTGTTTTCGCACCTGTGGCACACAATGGCGTGGTCGCTGTGGGAAATCAACTTTTGGGACAGATTAACAAAATCACAGCACCACTGTTCATGAGGGAAGGTCCCAAAATGCCTATATTGAAAATGTGGCTAAAAAAAATCCCAAAAATAATTGGGTTACGGATGTGTGTTGGCAGTTTCTATGCATGCTCGTGATTTCACCAATTGTCCATATTTTCACTCCAGATTTTCAACATTGCCATTTTTTTACACCTCCTCATGAACAATACAGTTGACATTTTTCACATCTTCCCAAAATGTGTTTTCATCTCTGTGTCACCAAATGGCATAGCCACTATGCAGAACCACCTTTCAGCTAACAAACTGATTGTGCCACTTTTCATGAGGTGGGGTCACAAAAAGCCTATGTTGAAAATTTTGAGTGAAAATACCAACAAACACCTATGACATTAGGGTTTCCAACTGTAACACCCCACCCTGTAGAGACTGACAGGCATCAGGGGTGTGACTTAGGATCATTGGCTGTAATGCTCATGCCACTCCACCCCCACCCCCACCCTGCAGCCAGTGACAGGCATCGAGGTGTGCCTTGGAGTGATCGACCCTAAAATTCACCCCATTCTCCTATACTGCACCCATCTAAGCATATTTCCTTATGGAATGGGGCAAGTATAAGACCCAAAGTCCCCAAAGCACACCATGACACTTGTCAGGGTCTACAGGGTAGGGTGAGGTAAAATGGCATGAGCGTTATAGCTGACGACCCAAAGGCACACCCTAATGCCTGTCAGTCTCTGCAGGGTGGGGGTGGGTTTGGCATCAGTTCATTACTTCATTGCCATTCCTATTATGCATCTCTAACTCCTGCACTACCAATATCAATGCCAGTGAGACAACATTCAGCATTGACAAATGCTTGTTTCTGCTTATAATGCCTCTCCCTATGCACCCCAAGATCCCGCTGGCCCTTCTAACAGTATTCTCACACTGTCCAGCCACTTTTAGGTCCTCAGATATAATTTTTCTGGTTTACCTAGAGCGGTGTGACAATCACTTCGCCAACATCCCTGACAGCAACAGCCGCAATGACAAGTGTTGGCATTTCACTATCGGGGATGTCTCAGTGTTTGTAGTGGATGCTGTGCCCCTGGTCTCTAAATATACAACTCTAAGTTGGAGTTGTATCGCAGAGGGGCACAACACCGGGAGATGTGCTGCCGGTGTCTGTAGGGACCAGCACAGCGACCCGAGAAGTTCAGGTGAAATCTGTCACTGTGCTGGTCTTTGAGGTGGTGATTTCACTCTCCACTTGGTACACCAATTATTCCTAGATCCCTTTCCTGTTTGGTGGCTGACAGTCCCCCCCCCACCATGAGTACTCCTTTCTCAGGTTCTCATGACCTAAGTGCATAATTTTCCACTTCTTTGCATTGAATCTCTACTGCCATACATTTGATCAGTCCTCCATCTTGCCCAGGTCCAATCTCATTCTTTCCACACACACCCGGTGTGTCATCCCTATTGCAGATCTTTGTGTCATCTGCAAACAGGCAAAACCTTCCCCTCCAGCCCCTCTGCAATGTCACTTATGAAGACTTGCTATAGCCTTGGTGTAGACTTGATATAATCTTGTTAATGCACTGTGCTGCTGTTCATTGGTCCAGGTCCTGTCAGTAAAAGGACTTCCAATCCAGTCTACCTACTCAGTCATCAAATTAAAATAAATACATACATCAATTTAAGAGTGATATTGATGTCTGTAAATGATACAGCATGTATACAAAATAAAGTATTTGTGTGTTTGTGTCCCAGATAGTTCTGTATTTGTACTGAGCAGCCTGAGGGGCTGCACTGTCCACCAATTCCCTGAGGGCGGTGCTTTGCAATGCCAGATCGGTCAGAAACAAGACTGCAATTATAACGGACTTGGTCTCTTTGGCCGATCTGGCTTGCATCACGGAGACCTGGATCAGTGATGATGCCAGCCCAGTTTTAGAGGCTGCCATCCCACCTGGGTATACCGTAGTACACTGCCCCAGAGTGGAACGCAGGGGCTGGGCGGGTAGCCATTTGTTTTAGATCTGAGCTGGGCTTCACCGTGCACCCAGTGAGAGCACCGCATTCATTTGAATGTGTGGCCATTCATGGGGGTCTGGGTGCAGGCTGCTTGATTCTCCTGATCTACCGCCCTTCTGGGGTGGTGGGACATTTCTTGCAGGAACTGGCCGATTTCATCGTCAGGGAAACATTGGAGGCCCCCAGATGTTTAGTGCTGGGGGACTTCAATGTTTGGACTGAGGATGAATCCTCTCGGCTTGTTTATAACTTCCTCCAGATGATGTAATCTCTGGGCTTTGTGCAGGGAGTTTCTTCCACGACCCATCAGGGTGGCCACATGTTGGATTTGGTATTGTCACTGGGGCTTGAGATAAATAGTCTCAGGATTGATAGGGTCATTTGGTCCAATCATTGCATGGTGAAGTTCCGGTTCTGGGCCCCCCTCGGTAGCCTTCTCCCTGCAGAGATGGTCAGCTATCGCCCTTTGAGGGAGTTGACCCCAGAGGGTTTTTTGGCGGTGGCTGGCCTATCTAGTGTGGACAGTGCATGCATTGGGGGTGTGTGCATGGCAGTGGACACCTATAAATAGGTGCTTTCTGGTGTGCTCGACTCCCTCGCACCAGCCCGTGTATGACCCAGGTCTTCTCACTTGAGGTTCCCTTGGTATGATGGGGAGCTCAAGGTGATAAAGACTTTGGGTCAGAGATTAGAGCGCTGCTGGTGGAAGTCCGGCCTGGAGGTAGACAAACTGGCCCTACATATGCACTACGGTGCATACCAGGGGGCAATCAACCATAAGAAGGCAGAATTCCTGTCCAGGGAGATTGCTGCTGGGAGGAACCAACCAACTGTGCTCTTTCAGACTGTGGACAGGCTCCTTCATCCTTCCTGTCTACAGCCAAAGGTAGCCTTTTAAAATGCATTGTGCAACGAGTTTGCTTGGTTCTTCTCGGACAGGGTGTCTGCCACCAGGTAGGGGGTTCCTCCAGTGGACCAGAATCTGGTCAACAGTGGTCACCATGGGCAACTGTAGAGCACTCCACCTGGTTGGGGTGAGTTTAGACTGGTGGAGGTGGCTGAGGTCAGTGAGATTGCCTCCAAGCTTCAGCACACCTTTTGTGAACTGGACCCGGTGCCAACTCGTTTCTTAATGAGATGTGTTGATTCTGTTGGCCTGGTATTTGCCTTAATTGTCCAGTGTTCCTTGTCAGAGGGGGTCTTTCCTGATGTCTTGAAGGAGGCATTGGTGAGACCCCTTCTGAAAAAAACATCGTTGGACCCTGACGTCAAGGCAAATTACCATCCTATCTCCAATCTCCCATTTTTGGGTAAGATTGTTGATAAGGTGGTGGCGCTTCAGCTTGAGGAGCATCTAATGGCCCATGCTCTGTATGAGCCACTCCAGTCTCAGTTTTGTGCAAGGCATAGCACAGAAACTGCGCTAATTCAGGTGCACAATGACCTCCTTAGGGTTAGAGATTGAGGGGAAGGGGCAATTCTTGTTCTCCTCGATCTCTCTTCAGCATTTGACATGGTGGACCATCTAGTGCTACTTGATCACCTAAGAGAATTTTGTGGACTTGCCAGCACTGTCATCTGCTGGTTTGAGTCTTTTTTATCTAACAGGAGACAGAGGGTAGCGATGGGGAATTTCTCTTCCTCCCCTGACTACCTGTCATGCGGAGTTCCCCAGGGTTCTGTCTTGTCACCGATGTTGTTTGCCGTGTACATGCTACCCCTGGGAGAGCTCATTAGTAAGTACAGTCTGGGTTTTCACTGCTATGCTGATGATTCCCAGCTGTACCTTTCCTTTGCCCTGGAACATCTTGCGCAGTAGAAGTGCTTAACAGCTGCCTTGCTGAAATCAATGACTGGATAGCCTCCAGCTGGTTGTGACTGTACCCCAGTAAGACGGAGGTACTGGTGGTGGAGTCAAACAGAGGGTGTGACAGATTGGCCTCTGGTGCAGAGACAGAACTTTGTCTTGGCTCTGTAGCATTGAAGGCCTCCTCTAGGGTGCATGATCTGGGTGTTATTCTCAACAGTGGTTTGGCACTTGAGTTTCAGGTGGCGTCCGTTGTCCGTGCCAGTTTTTATCATCTGAGGAATATCACCAGTATAAAGCCCCTCGTTCCGCCACTGGATCTCACCACATTGGTGCATGCCTTCGTGACGTCCAGGCTTGACTACTGTAATGCACTCTATCCTGAGGTCTCTGGGAGTACCCTGCACTGACTGCAGCTGGTGCAGAATGCAGCAGCAAGGCTGTTGATGAGACCATCTAAATATTGCCATATTACTCAGGTGCTGCTTCAACTGTACTGGTTGCCGATTAGGTGTAGAGTCCTCTTTAAGGTGGGTTTGCTCACCTTTAAGGCCCTACACAGCCTGGGCCCTGGCTACCTGAAGGACCTTCTTGAACCTGCTGTCTCGGTCTTCTCCCTCCGCTCCTCCTCTAGGGGCCTCCTCACGATTCCCAGGATGCGGCTAAGAACTGCTGGTGACAGAGCATTTAGTGTTGTCGCTCCCGTCCTGTGGAATTCGCTCCCTTTAGCCATTAGGGAGGCCCCATCTGTTGAGGTATTTAAGGCCTGCCTCAAGCCCTTCTTGTACAATCGGGCCTTCCCAGACTATGTTTTATAGTCCCTACCTGTCTTTTTAATACAAAGAATGTGATATTTAATTTAGTTTTAGAGATTCTAAATGTAGCTGAAGTTGAGGATAGCAAATTTTGTAGTAAATTTTGTTTTAACTTGTTTGGAATAGTGTATATAATTGATTATTACTGTGCTGTGCTGTATTTATTTCATTGATGTACGGCACCCAGAGCCTCTGGGATGGGTGTCTCTTTAAATAAAACTTGCCTTTCCTAATATTTAATAACATATGCATAGCATTTTGTGTTGACAATGCCATCATTTGGCTGGAATTGTCAATACTTTTGTGCAAAGTAGTCTTTTGTGACCAGTGGTACTCCTGTCCCTCATTTCTTGTGGCAAGCAGTCCTTGGCAGTATAAAGGGTTTGGCAAGCTCAACCCCTACATTTACAATGCATCTTAGAAAACCTTTTGGGGAGGCACCTTGTGTGTGACCAAATAAAAGCATGAAGTTAAGGTACCAGTGCTCTCCGCAACCCCCCACACACACACTCTGCTGCTTTAAAACCTGTCATTTTTTGTCAAATAACTTCCATATTCTTACTTATTATAAATTATTGGAGGGGTTCTTCATCTCATCATCCAACTGAACTATGATCAAGTGTGATGACCACAACAAGGTGACCACCTCCATCAGTCAGGAAAAAGCATCACATTTTATCTTGCCATTCTGATCTGAGGTCCCCCTGCTTTCTCTCTGTCTTATGGGGAAACCACTCTCTTGCTTTATTACTCATATAGTGTGCTCTGGCCAATAAGAGGGGAACTCACCAATTAGAAGAAGGCCACAATTCTCCTGTATTCAAATCATTATAAAGGTTTGACAAGCTCAACCAATACATTTACAATGCATCTTAGTAAAATCTGTGGGGAGACACCTGGTGTGTGATCAAACAAAAGCAAGTAGTTAAGGTACCAGTGTGCCCCCACCCCACACACACACACTCTCTGCAGCTTTAAAGCCTGCAGTTCTTTCAAATAACTGAAATATTCTTACTTGCTATAAATTATTGGAGGGGTTCTTAGTCTCATTATTCAGCTGAATTATGATCAAGCCTGGCCACCATAACAAAGTGACCACCTCCATTGGTCAGGAAAAAGTGTCACATTTTATCTTGCCATTCTGAGCTGAGGTCGCCCTGCTTTATCTCTCTCTCTCTCTCTCTCTTTTGGGGAAACTACTCTCTGGCTTTATTACTTATGTAGGTGTTTACTGGAGAGCTTGTCAGTTGGAAGAAGGTCACAATTCTCCTGCATTTAAATCAGTATAAAAGGTTTGGCAAGCTCAACCCCTATATTTACAATCTATTTTAGTAGTATTCAGCTCAGAATGGCAAGTTAAAATGGGATGCTTTTTCTTGACTGATGGAGATGGTCACCTTTTTGTGGTAGCCAGGCTTGATCATAATTCAGCTGGATGATGAGGCTAAGAACCCCTCCAATAATTTATAACAAGTAAGAATATTGGAGTTTTTTTTTTAAAATAGGCTTTAAAGCAGCAGAGTTGGGGGGGCAGCACTGGTGCCTTGGCTATGTGCTTTTGTTTGTTCACACATCAGGTGCCTCTCCACAAATTTTAATAAAATAAATTGTAAATGTAGGGTTTGAGCCTGCCAAACCCTTTATACAGATTTGAATGAAGGGGAATTGTGGCCTTCTTCTAATTGGTGAGCTCCCAGTAAACACCTGTGAGCCTCTTATTGTCCGGAGCGCACTACATAAGTAATAAAGTCAAAGAGTAGCATCCTCACAAGATGGAGATAACAAGTGGACCTCAGCTCAGACTGGCAAGATAAATTGTGATGCTTTTTCCTGACTGATGGAGCTAGTCACCTTGTTGTAGCAGTCAGGCTTGATTATAATTCAGCTGGATGATGAGACTAAGAACCCCTCCAATAATTTATAACAAGTAAGCACAGTGGCTATTTGAAAAAACATGTAGACTTTAAAACAGCTGGGGGGGGAACACTGGTACCTTAACTACAAGCAGCACTTGGCACCCAGTGGCATCCCTTCTATCTTACTATCCCCAGCAAAACAGTCCTTGCACACAGTGTTACTCCATCCTTCACCCTATCCCAACAGAGGCTATCCCTCACAGCACATGCCACCCCGAACCTCAATCTGCATTAACAGAAGCACATTCTGACATTCTTAGGTACCCCCCAACCCCAAACACAAACCATGTCTCAAGCTACACAGTCTCCAGCATCCAGTGGAACCATCTCTCTCATTCTGCCTCAGTCCATGCAGTCGCTGGCATCCAATGGCACCTCCTTCCTCACCCACCCCCATGTCTAGAAGTCAATGGTGTCCAGCTGAAACCCCTCCCTCACCCTATTCTTTTCCATGCAGTTCATGTGTCCAGTTGTACCTCCTCCCTCAACCTATTACATTTCAAGCAGTATGTCATGTGGCACCCTTGACACAGTTCATGAGGTTCCAAAATACCTGTGTTCCTGCTACTTACCTTTGCATGCTGTGAGAGTTGATATCCTCTATGGGTGCAGGGCAGGCAGGCCATGTTCAGTTGTGTGGGTTTAACAATGATGGCAGTGCCCTATATCCTGTTTGCTTCGTTCACAGCCAGTTTGAGAGAGTGCATTTTCACTTTTCTAGTCCCAGCTAGGCTGCATATAAGTGGAACAGATAGCTGATGAAAGTGGCTGAGGTATGCTGCTGCTGCTGGTAGTAGACCACAGGTATAAATGAGCCTAAACAGCAAAGAACAACCGGTGGCTAGGAAAAAAGAAGATCACAGAGAACACAGCTAAAAAATTAACTTACAGAGGAGCTTATAAAAGTAAACTTTGTTTGCTTAACCTAGATTGCTTAGTCTAGGTTTTCACATCCCGGGGCACTGAACGAGTTAATCAAAACTGGTAAAGTAAGTGCTAAACGTAATCTCTATTACTTTTGTTAAATATGTAATCTGACCATAAGAACTACTTTTTTTTTCAGTAAATCCATACTGTACTTTAACATTTTAGAAATTATCTGATTAAAAAAATCACAGCTTACTTTATCCTTCCTTCCCCTGGGTAAAAGCAAACATAACTAAACACAGCAGCAGTATATTATTTCTTTGAAGAAAAGTTAATAATAGCTTTTATCAACAGGACAGATAACAATTCATTATTGGTGCCCCTTAGGAAAACAGATAAATCTTCAACAAACAATTCATTAAGCTACTGTATCCCTCTAGGAAATAAAGTAGATCAGTTAACCATTGCAAGTTAGTCTTCACTGCCAGTGACTGCTCATACAGACCTGGAAGCCTTGGCAGGAACATACCTGTGAAACTTACCAGTAAAGCTGCAGCATTACTGTCGACGGGGACTGTGTGCGTTCATCTTTTTCTAAGGCTTTAAAAACTCTGCTGCTGATCCTACAGATCATTTCCTGAGAGGAGGCGGTCCTCTACAGTAATTGAAACTAAAATCTTTACAGTACATTTTTATGCAAATGTGACCTTCTCTGCACCCCAGGTAATGTAGTTTTCTAACAACCCTTCCTGATATACACTGTACAAGAACAGGAAAGTACCTTTCTAGAGAACACCCTCAAAGCTGTCAGAATGTGCTTGCATAACATGCTGTTAGCTACATTTCACAGATATTCTACTTTAGGGTTATCAACAGATTAAGATACTAAATGAATCTGATAGACCGTCAATTCCAAATGTGTGCAATCATCCTTTTACAGATACACACTTCATCACCCCATGATTTAATCACTAGCTTTTTTTAATCAGTTTTGCATTCAAAAGCAATGCTATAGTAACATTACAACATACAGTAATAATGGAAGACTAGGTTCATCTTGTCTGCACCCCCACTCTGCATTATAATCAGAGATGAAATAAGTACACAGTGCAAACACAAACCAATTGATAGGGATTGTCTACCCTCTCTACTACCCAGGGTACATAGGGAATGAATTTTAAGAAAGTGATAACACACTGTAGGTTATACATTCATACGAAGATACCCAAACTTCTCACCTGATTGAAGCTACCCAGCTTTGACTTGTGCCTTACAGTGTACCCAAGACATCAGTATATTCCAGCACATTCACACACTTTGTCATATATTTTTGTTTTTCTTTGTAAATATGTTTTTATTGAAATTTAAAACCTAGGAAAAAGGAGCATTATACATCAACTGCAAACAAGTACAATATTGATTCTGGAAAACACATATATCATCACTATATTACAGTAGATGGTAAAAACAGAAAAGCCAGGCCACATAGAAGCTTGACACAGTAAACAGCTACCAGTGTGCCTCAGCAAAAATCAGAATCCCCATGATGCATGGAGTAAACAAAGTTTAATGACTGAAGAGTCTTAGGGAGGGAGGAGGGGGTAGAACATCCCCACCTTAGTATCTGCCACAGTAACAATGCACCTCACCCGCACCCAGAAATTTCACCCCCCCACACATCTTTCAGTACTTCTATGGATCTAAACTAGGCTTGTGTTGTAACACATATGTGATTCAAGCATTCCATTGAAATGTAAAGGTGCATAAGTTATTATTCCGGCTAGCCTCCCTGTATGATAAATGGAATTAACTAATTCCCTCAAATGAGACAACCCCATGATCTGGTAGGTTAACCAGTTCCAGGTTATGCATTTCTTAGCAGTCACCAAGAGAACACCCAGGAGATATTTAACATGCCTGCCCCATAGACATGGGTGCTGAACATGGGGAAAGTGCCGGGGGGGGGGGGCTGCAGTAATTACAAAAGAAACCATGATTGCTACCCTTCTGATGTTGGGACTTATGTTAGCCAGGTGCAATCTGTTAAGGTGCATAGGGAACTGAATCCTGAGATACTAAATTTTCTGTAAGTCCCACTGAAAAGAAGACTGAGATTGTAGTGCTAGTGATGAATGCCAATTTAGCCAGCAGCATCTTATTTTTTGCAGTATTTATCTTATAATCAGAGATTGTCCCAAATTGTTCTAAGGTGATGAATACTGCCTGTAGTGATTTGTCCCATTCTACCAAATACAGGAGAACATCATCTGCACATAACATGACACAATGCTCTCTGCCCCCCCTCAACTGGACACCTGATACTACTGTACTTTCCTGGACTGCCTGGGCCAAGGGCTCGATGTACAGGGAAAAAGGCAGGTGCTTAGGGGGCAGCCCTGTTGAGTACCCCCTCTCAGATCAAATGACTGTGAACCATGTCCATTCACTTTAATAAAGGCCAGCATGGAGGAGTAGATACACTGCAGTAGGTAGAGGCATCACCAGTAGAAAACAGGAGGTTGTTATCCCTCTGTACAGACAGTTGGTGAAACCCAATCTGAAGTACTGCATGCAGTTCTGGAGACCCCACCTCCGCAATGACATAGACAGGATGGAGGCAGTCCAGAACAGGGCAATTAAAATGGTGCAGGGTCTGCACCAGAAGCCATACGGGAGACAGACTAAATGAGCTTAATATGTACACCCTCAAGGAAAGGAGAGAGAGAGAGAGGGGGACATGATCAAATCAAATCAAATCAGCTTTATTTATATAGCGCCTTTCAAAGCCAAGGCGCTGTACATAAAAACATATACATAAATAGATTAAAACAACATTAAAATATATCAACTATATTTAAATAAAAGCTAAACTAAATAAATATGTTTTTAAACCAATTTTAAAGCTATCAACGGTTGGGCATTCTCTCAACCAACGAGGTAGAGAATTCCACAGGGTTGGTGCTGAAAAAGCAAAAGCACATGAACCTGATGTTTTCAATCGAACCCTGGGAATCTCTAGCAATCCCTCGTTGACGGAACGGAGAGGACAGAGGGGGGGCAGTAGGGAATCAGGAGATCTTTCAGGTAACCGGGTCGCTGGTCATGTAGGGCTTTAAAGGTTAGTAAACCAACCTTAAAGGTGATCCGCCACCTAACAGGCAGCCAGTGCAGTTCGTGGAGCACAGGAGTAATATGACTGGTTCTAGATGTCCCAGTCAAAAGCCTGGCTGTCGCATTCTGCGCTAGCTGCAGGCAGTGGATATCAACCCCAGGTAGCCCTAGGTAAAGGGAATTGCAGTAATCAAGATGGGTAGTGACAAAGGCATGGACCAATGTTGGAAGATCACCCGACAGAGCCAGGTGTTTCACCCGGGCGATATTCCTCAGATGGTAAAAAGAGGATTTGATGATTTGATAGAAATTTGATAGAAATTTTCAAGTACATCAAGGGAATCAACAAAGTCCAAGAGGATAGCATATTTCAGAAAAAGAGATGTGCAAGAACAAGGAGGCACAATTTGAAGAAAGAGGGGGAATGGCTCAAGAGCAATGTGAGGAAATATTTTTTCATGGAGAGGGTGGTGGACACATGGAATGGCCTGCCTGAGGAGGTCATGGGGTCAAAAATAGTGTGGGAATTCAAGAATAGATGGGACAGACATAAGGCAATTCTGGTGTGGGGGTAGGGGGGAGTAGGCTGTTTGTTAACTAGCATCTGCCGCTTATCCAATAGGTATTGAAATGGGCAGACTGGGTGGGCCAAGCAGTCCTTATCTTCTGTCAAAGTCTATATTTCTATGTAGGGTTATAAAGGCTGGAGAGAGTGGGTGAGGTCAGCACTGTCCCTGCATGGACTGTCTAGTAGATAGTCTACCCCAGTTGTGAGGGATATTGGTTTGTGAAGGAATTTTCCATGAAAGTAATTGTTATGGGGTGGGAGAGTAAGAGGAGGAGGGGTGCTTTTTTGTGTGGGAATTTTAGGACATGGGTGGGCTTGCTGAGTCTGAGATCAGGCACTTGCTCACTTTCAGGGTACCTGAATTCTCACCTGCTTCTTTTTTTTCTATATTCTTGTGAGCCCATTTAGTCCCTATATGTTCACTTCTGAAAAGACATTATGGCTGGTTATGCCATAAAAATAATTACATGGAATGTTAAAAGGGCTAATTCCCATCAAAAGCGGGTGCAAATCCTGACACATTTAAAACAATACAACCAATCTATTTTGTATCTTCAGGAGATGCATCTATGGGACTCACATATCTCTTTACTAAAACCCCACTGGGTTGGGCAGGAGTATGGGGCAGGCTTGAACTCTCAGAAGTCTGGAGTTGCTATTTTGATAGCAAGGTCCACACCTTTTCAATTGTTGGAGCAGATCTCAGATCCAAAGGGACAGTGTGTCATTCTTAAAGGGGAGCTGGACCATACTACTGTGGTTTTATTTAATATATATGGCCCGAATAGCAGGACCCCCTTTTTTCTCTGAATTGTTAACCCATCTAATCGACTGTCAACATTATCCAATGATAATAGGTGGCTATTGGAATATTGTCTTGGATAAGGAGCTAGATTGTTCCCCAGCCTTACATAAAGAACTCCCCTCTGAACAAAAAGCCCTGCATGATTTATTTTTTTTTTTTGCGGCCGGCAACCCCCATGACATCTGACCCAACTGCACCAGATTTCGCACTCCCACCACCACCTCCATGGCCGCTGACCACCCTGGCTTGCCCCCAGAAGGAGAGGCTGCCGATATGATCCATCCTCATGGACACTCATCCATATTACCAGCGGCATCACTATCGCTGGCAGAGCTCCCTGGGCTTACCCCCTCTTGGGTGGAGCTGTGAAGGTCAGCCGACTGACTGAATAAACATCTTGGCTGTGAGCGGGAGGCACAATGAGAGAGAGCAAGTCCACTAGTGGGCATCATTGATGGGGTTGCCAGCCATTTTTGTTGATGCTAAAGATCCCTGGGGGGGATGTGCAATGATGGCCAGCATCCTCCCCGCCCCCCTTAGGTGATGATTCCGGAAACGGTGGTACCCCAAGCCTCTGCCAGAGATCCACAGAGTGCTGGACAGTCTTCCCCCTCCCTCTGGAGAAGGACAGTAGTCCCTGGGAAGCTCATTCCTTCTTCTCCCAGCCAGCCCTTTGACTCGTAAGTCCTTCTCCAAACCTGGGATGTCTGTGCCGCAAGTGGAAGCATTGCCACTGTGCTGGTGGACCGGCACTGGCCCTGTGTGATTTTGAGGATTCACTCAAGTGATTCAACCCATGGTGGTCATTTGACCCAACTCAGAGAGAATACACATTCCACTCTATCTGACATGGCACTAGGCCCAGGTAAGATTATTTTTTCATTAGTGCACCCTTGATGCAGTACACCTTTGCCTCAGAAATACTTCTGACCATTCTCCAGTGTCCCTTTCACTGTCCCTTACTGTACAAGCAGAACACGATTCAACTTGGAAACTTAAGAATTACATCTTAAAAGACCCCTAGGTGGTCACCTCCCTTAAAAGATTTACAAAACCTTTTTTTAGTGAAAACATTGGTAGTTTCTTCAGCTTCCACACTCTGGAATGTGTATAAATGTGCAATGAGACATGAGATGATCCAGCTGACTTCCAAGTGGAAGAAACAATATCAACTAAAATCTGAGGAGCTGCTTGCTAACATTTGTGCTCTTGCAAGCTCACTGTCTAGCACCACCCCGTAGAGACCTGGAGAGAGCTAAGAGTGTTGCATGAACGATATCACGAGCTCAATCGAGATCGAGATGAACTGGCATTGTCATGTACCAAAGCGTATTATGTTGCATGGGGACAGAATCCTTGCAAGCTTCAAGGCTTCAGTACCAGGAGGAATAATGCCTTATCTCTTCTACTGTTGATCCAGACACAAGTGCAGTAGTCACCATCCCGAGGCACATCGCCAAGGTCTTTCAACAATATTGTGCCCACCTCTATAACTTGCCTGACCCTTTCGGTTCTGAGACAGAAGTGGATCAATATCTGGCTAATACTTCATTTCCATCTCTTTCTTCAGACCAACAGTATTACTTGTCTCACCCTATTACAGTCATGGAGATTAGCCAGGGCATTAAGACTCTTGCTCCAAAAAGGCCCATTGCCTTGATGGGTTTTCTTCAAATTTTTATGAAGTATTTCAAAGTGAGATTGAAGTTCCTCTTTTCATTATGTATATGGATTTGAAATTTAAGTTTATTGAGTTTTCAAATACAAAAATACAAAAAAGAAAATATACAAAAAAAAAAAAAACAACACAACCAACACAACAGACCCAGTCAATACAACAGGAATATACACCGGCACATTCCCACCCTCACCCAAGGCCCGCCCCCCCCGGACCTCCCATCTCCCATCCCAAACCCTCCCACTAACCCCTCACGCCACATATACTGTAACATAACCCAAAATACCTAAGGTACCAACCCCAGCAACATCCACCCACCTCCCTCACCCACCCCTATAAAGGTGTGCTTTCTCAATAATAAAAGTAGTCTGGATATATCAGGTGTCTATCAATGGTGATTTGAATCCTCTATATTAATAAAGATAATACATACATAATTAAGCTGCAAAAGTTGTGCGGACTACCGGGATCGAGTCAAAGCTTAACTAGTGGAAACATAAAGCCTGCAGCTTACCCCACCTCTTCCGAAACAAGTCCACCCGACAATGCAGACTGGCAATTAAGCTCTCCGACTGAAGAAAGACATTAAGCTCAGTTAGCCACTCAGCATAAGTCAGGGCCATCTGATCAGTCCAATGTTTAAGGACCAGCTTCTTGACTGCCATGGATACCAAAACCATATGAAAGCGACGCTCCACACTATCAATACGGGAGTAATCCCCCAGGATGCAAATATCAGGGGTAAAAAATTCGACAAACCCAGAAGGGGTCTAGATTATCCTGGATGAGGGACCACAGGGGAGCAACCTTGGTACAGGCCCAGAACACATGAAGAAGGTTCCCTTCATCCTGCGAACACCTAGAACAAGTAGGGTGGGGAAGTTTTTTAAGTTTACAAAGTTTAACTGGAGTGTAGTACAAGTTATTTAAAACATAATATTGAGTTAACTTTAATCTATCCTGAGAATAGTACCTATGGAGGTCCTTCCATATATGGGGCCAATTAAGAGAGGCATTCGGGAGCAGCGAAGACCAAACATCAGAGCCAGCCACGGCCTCAGGAAACTTATAATTTAAAAGGAAGGAATAAATTAAAGAGATAGCGTGCGACTGAGAGGCAAGGTTAATGAGTTGAAGGAGAAAGGGGTAGACCAGAGAATCTTTAGCAGACGTACCAAATTTCTGGACAAGAAGATGTCTTAATTGGTACACTTTGAAAATCTCTCTGGGAATGTCAAATTTGGCAAGTATATCACCAGAAGACAGAAGGGATTCCTGGTTGTATAAATGCTCCAGTCTGACCTCCTAAGCTGTGGAAGCCAGTCAGGAGTGATCCAAGAGTTACCCAACTTGAGATTGGGATTAAGGAGTACCGGATGACCAGGATCCGACATGACAGAAATATTAAGCGACGATAGACATTGGTTCAATGTTTTAAGGGATGTAAGAATTGTACTGTCAGTCACCCAGTGTTCAGCTGTTGCTGGAGAGATAAAAAATACAGCACAAGTATCAAGTTTTGATCCCGAGAGACAAGAGCGCTCTAACTGGAGCCATGACGAACACGGTAGGCAGGGGTCTGTAGAAAGCCACTTCCCAAGCTTAGAGAGGTGCTGCCCAGTGATAGAATATGAGATTAGGGAGCCGAAGCCCACCTTTTTCTTTAGGAAGAGACAACTTGACATATGAACGTCTTACACCCTTCCCACGCCAGATAAAGTTGGAGAACATAGTATGAAATTGTTGAAGGTATGTGATGGGCAACCATAAGTTTAATAAATTAAGGGGGTTAAAAATCCGGGGAAGAATATTCATTTTAATGATGTTGATCCTGCCCCAAAGAGAAATGGGGAGGGAGGACCACCGTTGTAAATCCTGATAAACAAGATTTTTAATATTGTCTAAGTTGAGCTTCCTCAAAAGAGAGGGTTCCGTCGCAAAGTGAATCCCCAAATATTTAATAGATTTGGAGGCCCACCTCAGTCCGAAAGAAATAAAATCCTGCTTGCTAGTATGGACGTTTAACGGGAAGATTTCAGACTTCAAGATGTTCAATTTATATTGGGAGAAGGTTCCAAACTGCTTGATAATATCAATCGCCACTTTTAGGGATTCGGCCGGGTGTTCTAAATGCAGAAGAATGTCATCTGATTATGTATATGGATGCTTATAATAAACACACCAATTAGATCCCCTTATGCAACAAGCAGCCTTATCAGTTACAGCAAAACCTGGCAAAGATCCATTATATATTCAGAATTACCACCCAATATCCTTAATTAATATGGACTTCAATATCCTAGTGAAGTTGTTAGCAGTGCAGTTACAAGTATGGCTTAATCTCTTTAGTTCCAAGCAAGCTGGCTCTGTTAGCAGTAGATTTTCCTCTTAACCTATTCATAAACATTTTAATCTCCTCTCAGCATCCAGAGTCTCAGTGACTCCAGAGGTGCTGGCCTCCCTGGATGCCGAGAAGGCGTCCGATCATGTCTCATGGGTCTTCCGTTTTGGGGTCCTTTCCAGATTTGGTTTTCTGGAGAGTTTTATTCCAAGTAACCATCTTTACTCTCATCCATTGGTGAAGGTTTACTGCAACATGGTTTTCTTTTCAAATGTTTTTGTTAGCTAATGGTACTCAACAGGGCTGCTCCCTTACACCTTTTCTTTTTAATCTATGTTGGAACCGCTTAATCAAAATAGGACTATTAAATGGGCAGACTAGGTGGGCCAAGCGATCCTTATCTGCCGTCAAATTCTATTTTTCTATGTTTTTAAAGGTACTGTTGCTGGTGGGAAACCATGTAAAGCTTTCTTCTATGCTAATTATATACTGCTACACACCCAAGACCCTGTCGAGTCACTTCAGGTGTCATTACAGGAGATTTCTATTTTTGGTAAATTATAGAATTATAAGCTTAATGTCCCTAAATCGAAAATGTATCCCCTTATCCATCATGTGTGAAAACAGGATATACTTTCTAAGGGGCTATTTCAGTCTGCCACCTCCCTAAAATATTTGGGCATATCTATTTCCAACTCATGGAGGTTATGATGAAAGATAACCTCACCTCTTTAGTCACTACTGTTATGCAGGATTTCTAAGCTAGACCTCTTTGCACCTCATCTTGTGGGGTAGAGCCAGTATTATCAAAATTAATATTTTATTCTGTCTTTTGTATCCTCTCCATATGCTGATGATATGCCTCCACTTAAAATGGTTTCATAATTTGCATAGCATACTTTCTTCTTTTCTGTGGCAGGAGAAGCACCCTAGATGGGATTATGGTAAATTGGCGGCCCCTAAGGTTGTTGGTGGTTTAGGTCTCTCAGATTTTCTGTTTTAGTACCATGCTGCTCAGGGTGCTAAATATTTTTGATGGAATTCTTCTCCTAATGCCCAGGATTTTCCTAACCACTCATGATGGTTAAACATAGAGGAAGCACTATCCTCACAACAGAGTATTGCCTTATCCTCCTTACTTTATTCACAGACCACAACTCTGCCAAACTGTTTAAAGGACACACCCATTGGTACTTCACTTTCCATTTTTGCCCAATTGCGTCAAATTACCAAATTGCTAATAACAGCCCCGCTTGACCAACTTTTATGGTGGAATACTAATTTTCAAATTGCGGGGAAAACTATTAACACACCGGAGTGGCATGTTAGAGGCCTCACCCATTTAAACCACCTGGTATATAATGGAAGATGGATCACTTTTCCTCAGCTTCAAGAGGTATGCCAGGTGCCTACAAGAGATGCCTACTTTTTTATGCAGCTTCCGCATGCCATAAATTAAGGCTATAGGCAGTCAACCACTGGAAGGAGTAAATGCTCAACATTTTATGGATTTAATGCAGAGACCAGTGAAGCCCCATTCTATTTCTCATTTGTACAACACAATTTGGTCACTGACACCCCATAGATTTGGGCACACTGCTATCTATTGGCCTGCGGCCTTTTTCTGAACAGCCCCATACCATCACTGATCTTCTATCTGGATCAATGTATATAAATATGTTAAGAA
Source organism: Neoceratodus forsteri (assembly GCA_016271365.2). Lineage (NCBI taxonomy): Eukaryota > Metazoa > Chordata > Ceratodontiformes > Ceratodontidae > Neoceratodus > Neoceratodus forsteri. Next base: position 294,062,559 of record CM057449.1, on the reverse strand, counting down.
AGATAGCTATCGGTTAATGCAATTCAAGATCCTCAATGACATTTACTAAATGCCTAAGAAACTACATGCCTGGAGGATTTTGGCTTTTCCTGTATGCATTAAAAGTAAATCTGACATTGCCATGCTTAAGCATATGCTATGGGACTGTCCCCATGCCCAATCTTTATGGGAGCAAGTCTCTAGCTTTGCTCTACCCAGGCCATGCCTGAAAATAGGCAGGTATTGCCTAGTACTTTTACTCAGTTAACAAAAGCTAAATAAATAAATAGCTCTCTTGATCCTTTATTGGGGTTACAAGACTATTTTTCACCAAAGCACTGCATGCTAGGTTTGGGGATGAAACAATTAGTGGGGCTTCAAAAATATTACTTTTTCTTTTGTTCGGGTCCCCCACTCCCCAAAGGGAGCTCAGCCCCTGCCCATTCACCACCCCCAATGCACAGGCTCACACCCCTGGGCGGGGCTAGCGGGTGGATGCCCCCTCTCCACAGTCCATGGTAATGTGCCCTGGCATACCCGCCAGGGTGGGGCCATGGGAGCGGGACCCTACCAGATGGACACTGTTGGCAGCATGGCGGCAGAGTGGGGATCATGCTCGGGGCTGGGATTTTGTGTGTGGCTGTATCTGGAGGCAGGGACGTGCAATGACAGCCTGCGTCCACCCTGCCTCCCTGCAGAGTAAAGTGCCAGCACAATGAATCACCCCCCAGCCTCTGCCAGGGGTCCGTGATGTGCCAGACACACTCCCCCCCTCCTCCCAGAGAAAGAGAGCAGTCACAAGGATGCTCAATCTTTCTCCCTCCATCCGGCCCTCCTATGTCCCGAATCTGTTCCTGAACCCCAGTTGTTGGTGTTGCAGACGGATGCACTGCCTTTATGCTGGCAGGCAGACAGTAAGCATTACTTCATGTTGATTACACTGGCTATTAATGCGGTAATCTTATGACACTGAGTATAACCTAGTTGTCCTATGTTATCAGAATGGCGTGCTGAAGTTATGCAAGCTCTACATATGGAGAAAATGAGAACTTTTATCACTCATAAAAATTACTGTTTTCGTTCCTATTGGGAAATGCTCTACACTTTGCTTGAAATATCTGATATATTGTGATACTAAATAATCTTTCATCATTGGGATTCTGTGTGTGTTCTGGCAAGTGGGATGCTTATCCTGGTGTAGAGGGAGTGTTGAGGATCTGTCCAACTGAGCAAGGGAGGGTAGGGAGGGAATGGGTAGTTGATAAGGGAAGGGTGGGTTTATATGTTTTATTTTGTTTAGACTTCGTGTTGTGTTTTATAAGATTTTGATTGTATGTGGGCTACATAGTATATGAATTTGGTAATTGTTGTGTTTTTCTTTTTCCCTTTTTTGTAATGTTTTCTGTAAAGTCTTTCTGTAACATCAATAAAGTATATTAAATAAAAAAAAGCTGGAGAGAAGGCCATTTATTTCAGGGTCACAAAAAGAGGCCTTCTCAGCATCTAAGCAAGATAAGAGAAAGGGGTGGCTGAGGTTTGGATGTGGTTGAGTATGTGTAGGGTGTGGCGGGTATTGCCAAACATCTGTTGGGCCCGGACAAAGCATGTTTAATCTGGGTGACTCATAGTTGGCAGCAAGGCATCTAATCTACTTGCCAATAGAAAGATAAAGAGTTTATAATCAGTGTTCAGTACTGAAATCAATCTACAGCAGGGCACTCCAGGGGGTCTTTGCTCAGTTTGGGTATGACCAAAATGGTGACAAATTGTCATGTTCAAGAGATTTCTTTGCTGGCCAAGATCTCATTCCATACCCATCTGAGTTGGGGAAGGAATAGATCCTTTTGAAAGTTCTAAAATTGAGTAATAAACCCATCCAGGCCTGGTACGTTGTGGGCCTTCATTTTCCACACAGTCAAGAACAACTCCTCCTCTTGCACAGATAGACTAATCCTACAGCTCAGTCAGGGGTCAATTGGGGCAGGATGAAGGGGCCAAAAATGGCTCTGCTTGTGTTTACCTGTAGGAGTCCTCAGGTGTATAAAGGGAAGTACAGAATGAGTGAAATATATCAGCAATGTCAAACATCTTTAGAAGAAGGCAACAAGTGGTGGGATGGAGTATGGCAGCAATAGTAGTGCTGTTTTCTTGCCAACAAACCTGGTCGGCCAACAGACGTGTCATCTGGGGTCAAACTTCATAATACTTATGGTGTAAGTGGGCCAGTGCTAACTCTGTTTTATGCAACAGGATAGCATCCAGCTCTCACTTGGTTTTAAAAACATCTTCCCTGCATATGCATCTGCTACAGGAAATTAAGCGTATCCTGCAATACTTCCATATGTTGCTGGTGCTCCTTATGCTTCCTGGTCACATAACTAATGATGGACCCCAGAAAGCTGTTTTAAGTGTATCCCAAAGCATAAATTTAGAATGCTCCCTCCATAGTTGACTTCTAGAATTTCCAGAATTGTCTTGGCTAAATAAGTCCAGAATTCCTCTGAGCAGAAGTAGAAAGAGTTAAGGCACCACTGAGTGTGGGGTCTTTCCATCTCCATGTGGAGATATGTCAGGAGTGGGGTGTGGTTGGATAGAAAAGTCACCCATTTTGCAGTCCGTCACATAGTACATATTTTCCAGTGGAACTTTACTGTGATCTATCTGAATATACATAGAGTGGACTGCAGAATAATGAGAATATTGTCTGGTATGTGGGTGTAAGGCATGCCAGACATCCATCTATTGATTCATGTGCAGAAGAGACATGCAACGTTTATGAGCGTCTGGCTCTCTTCGGGGATCTGGGTTAGAGGTGTCCCACATTGCAGTGTGGTGAAAATTAAAGTGCCCTCAATAAAAATAAGACCTCTACCATATGGACCAGGATCATATCAAGCAGTTTCCTAATTTTAACAGAGTTGGAACCTGGCTGAATGTACAGATCAGCCAATGTGCCCTGAACCTGGTGTAACATTTACTGCACAAGGACAAGCCAGCCTTCAGGGTCCTTAACTACTGCTGTTTCCTAGATGGGAGTGGAGTGGCAGAGGAAAAGAGCCACCACTCTCCTTTTCCCACATGGAAGTTTCACCATATAAAGTGATTTGAATCCAAATTTATAAAGTTTCCCATGTTCCTTTGCATCTAGCTGTGTCTGCTGCAAATACACTAGGTCAGAGCAATTTTTCTTAAATCATGAGAGGATCGTGGCCTGCTTCACAGACTTATTTACCCCATTGACATTCAACGGATACCAGAGTATATTATTACCTATAGCACTGCCCAGAAAAACTGGTCCACTTAAAAGCCCACTGCTCCCTGCCGCAACCAAGCATTTAAAGCACCATATAAATCTGGGTACCTAAAACAAATACACAGCAAAATAATAAAACACCTGAAACTAGTGGGAATGTGCCAAGTGGTGCCAGCTGGGGACCCATTTGGGGTACAGAGGTTGAGAACACACTGAATACCAACAAGGGTAGGTGCCAACAGAGCAATCTTGGCCTAAAGAGGCAGCTAGGCTTCCAGGGTATGGGCTCCTATAGGAGAGATGTGCCAGCAGATGCTACTGTGGCTAGGAGATATCCCTTCCAGTAAAGTGGGGCCCCTGACAGTTGAAGGTACCATAGGGATAAGGTCCAGTGGTATCTGACATCAAACCACGGCTGACCTGCTCAACCTCTGGGACGTGGTACAAAATTACACATCACAAGGGGGGCAGAAAAGAAAGGAAGGGGCCGTAATCTTTTTTTTTTATTTACTGTACTTTGTACTCCTTGCTGCCTGGCTGGCCCCCCTCAGTCTGGCCGTCCCATCCTGCCCAGCCCCATCACCCACCATCTCCAGTACTTACCTTGTGCTCACAGTTCCCCCATGAATGACCACTCATAAGAAGGGCTGCTGGGGGGTGGACCTTGCTCCCCTGGGCAGAGTTTAGTGTCGGCAAATGGCCGGTGAGGAAAGAACCCAATCAGCGGTGCTGGACCTGCGTCAGGCACTGGACAGTATCCTGCTTAGGTTGAGTGCTTTTCATTTCTCTGCCCCTCCCACTGATTTTGAGGAGGCTTTGCTGGTGCATCGCTTCATGCTGCTGACATCCTCAACCTCAGTCCATGGCTCCAGCTGCACCAGCATCTGTGGTTACCCAGTTGGCAGAGTTACAGCACAGACCATGCTTCCTTTCTCCCCAGAAAAGGTGAGCATCTGTGAGATGCTTAGCCATCCTCCCCCTGGCCAGTCCTCTTTCCTGAATCCAGGTCATTGATGTCACAAGCAGTTGTGTTGCTGCTGCACCTGTGAGCCGGTCTGGAAGGACCATAATTTAAAACTAAACTGTTCTGGGAATTCAGGACCATCCAGTGTCATTATGTTAGGGGGCAGGCACTCTTCTGCCTGCAGGTACACCACATGGTAACAAAGCCAAAATGGCCTGTGAAGTATATAAACTATAAAACAGTTGCACTATGTATCAGTGAAAAACAGACTGTCAGTGAAACATCACAGTCTCTCAACTAGACATAATAAACCAGTGTCTCATCTAAATGTTCCAAGTAGAAGGGCACAAATCTGCAACCGAGTCCTGAATGGTGACATAGAAAAACCCCCCATATGGGGTGGAATAGTTCCACTAGTTCAGCAGAATAGGAAGCATACTGGATGAAATCTATGAAAAGGAAAAATGTCCCCAGAACAAGGCTGTCAACATTTGCAATGATGGACCAGTCTAAGCCAGAAAGACACTAAAAGATTAGTTCCATAATCATCCTGGCCCTCATGCAACTGCATGGGGGTCCTGGTGTCCCTCTCCCTGGCTGTCTTTCTCCCCCCAAACTTGCTCCCCTGCTAGTACCCCCCGCAGCAGAGCTCCCACCCAGGTGAGTTCTTCCTTTAGGCTATTGCCATCTGTATGCTGACCACAAGTAACAAGACAGTAGTTACACTCACAGTGGAAAGTATGGGTCATACCTCTTCAGAGCTAAGTAGTGCCAGAAGAAAGAAACTGGCAGCCCCCTCTGGACCGGAGCCACATAGGGACTGTGGTGACAGCAGGCCACCCCCAATGCTGACAACCAATTATGCACCTCAGGCCCCAGGAAGAGTGGGCTTCTTGGCTTACCCCCAGGCTACCAGGCAATAGTCTAGTCCCTGGAGGCAGCCCCAAACAGGAGGCTTCCTAAAACACTAGATGCCTGTCACTATTTAACAGGAAGTCATATAAAGCAGGATGTTGATGAGTGATGGCCCAGCAACAAGGATTCAAAAAAGAGAAGAGCTCAAATAAGGCATCAATAATTGGAGTTGCACACCACGGGTAGGACTCTGTGACCCAGCGGTGGGACAGGGGCACCTAGGGAGACAGGAGCAGGGGGGCCTACTAAATGAGGGTGAGGAGACAGACACAGGAGAAGATGGGCTTACCATGTCCACAGAAGATGGCAATTATCATGTTTTTTTTTTATTCAGCTTTTTGCGCCCCCACCACCAACCTTGTGCCTTTCATTAGACAACGTGCCTGGACACCCCTAGTCCTGTCAGCCCCTCTCCCCACCATCAAGTGGATGTAGATACACATGGAGCAGGACCCAGACGTGTCAGGGGCTGTCTTATATGGTGGCAGGGGGACATCACTTTTCTCTTTGTTTTCTCCTCACCTCAGAGTCATGGCATTGCAGCAGGCGCATGTGCATGGATACACACTTACACTCCATGCCCACTTCCCCATTCGCCCTCCTGATGTTATGTCAGCCTCCACCCATCTTCTCTGACACCCAGTCTCCATCAGGTGGCAGCCTAGACAGGGGGTAATCTACCTCCCTGATCAGGGACAGGAGAGCTGCCTGGTGGCCAGTCAATCCTCTCCCAGCCCTCTCCCCTGGCAGACCCCCAGCAACCCGAGCTTGTTCCCTAACTCAGTTCACCAGCATGGCATGAGGTAAGGTGCTTTACAGTGCCTCAGCCCTCAGCACCACCAGGCCAGCATTTATCAAGTGCTCTTGGAGCAGGTGTCCCAGGTGTCAGTCCTGCATCTGTGAGTTAGTTGAAGCTTCATGTTCTGCCTGAAGGAACTGGAGGATCTGCAGCAAGGTGTTGGACAATTGCTGACATCTGGATCTGGACTCCATCTTTTTTCAAGCTTGTTGGGCAATTTTGGAAGTGATGATCTGGGGGGGGGGCTTCCCTCCTACAGGCTCCACCAGTAACTCACACCTCTGAAAGTCTGCCTTAGCCTTACCTGTGGAGGAGTATGTACTATAATGTGTCCCTTCAGATAGTGCACAACAAGCTTAGCAGGATATGGGTGAAGAACGTAATCCCTGTCATGCTCAATACTTTCATCAGTGGTGCATAGGCCCTCCCCTTGGCCTGCAGTGAGGTAGGGTAGTCATTGTCAAAGTATATTCTGGTGCTGTAATAGGTGGTCTCTGTTTGAGAGCCAGGTCTCATGCAAAATATCCTGTTTGTTGGTAAATCTTTAGAAATGTGGCAACTATAGAGTGGAGCTGAGCATCTGGGCCCATGGGTTTGGGATCCAGCGCTCAGTGAGCCCACTCCATCTCCATAGATCTGTCATGTGGCAATCCAAAGCTACATAAAAGAAAGTCTGTAAAAAGTCCATTTCTGAGCCCTCCACGCCCTCTGGTATGCCATATAGCCAGAGATTATTTCATCAGTTGTGATTCACAGAATTTTCCAACTTGATTTCAATTTGTTCAATGGATGCATGAAGGTAAAGAATGGTGCCTTCTGTTGTGTCCACATGCTTATCTGTGGATGTGAGCTGTTCATCATGCTCCTCCATCTGCTTTTCCAACTTTGTCATGTCAGCAGAAAGGGCTGTTTATGACGCTCCCGAACTTCCGTGCTGAAATACGACAGTTCCAGAATGAGAACATCTAACTTGCTTTTAAGTTGCTCTGTTGAGAGGGAATTATTCTGCTTTACCCCCTACAGAGCCCTACGATGACCAGAACAGGAAAACGCAAAGGAGACAAGTGAGGCTCACTATTGGAGGTGCTTGCTCCAAATCCTCCACCATCCTGTCCTTCAGAGTCAGAATTTCCACTGCCTTTTGATGCTGTGAAGAGATAAGGTGTCCCATGGAGATGGTTCAAATTTGATGCAATTTAAGTGTGGTTCAATGTCAAGGGTTGCTCAGGACAGCCACTGCTGGAACCTTCAAGGCATTGTCTTGAAGGTGACATCACCAGGAGTCCCTCTGTCATATATTATTGCCTCTTTGTGCAATTTGTTTTGCTTCTGCAAATTTTATAAATAATTTTTTTATCACAAAAAAGCCAACCTGGAGTCTCCAGAGGCTCCATTGGAATGTGTATTTATTGTATATATTTTTATTATGTCCCCTATAATTCTGGGCAGACATGGGCCACAGAAAAAGTGTTGTAAAATCTGAGTACACAATCCAATTGCACATGCTGTCCTACTGTGTAAACAACTAAGTAGTAAGTAAGTCTGGAAGTCTGAAAGGTAAGTGAAAGATGAGCCTAAAAACAGGAATGTGCACACAGGTTTAGACCATTTCAGTTAGTTAGCTAGTTAGTTAGTTAGCTTTTGTTAACTAGGTGGGTCCACTAGACCAATAGATGACTACTAAGTACCATATAATAGGGAAAAGCAGAAAGATGCAAAAGTATTTTGATTTTAGTTCACGTCACTCACTGTTTGCTAAGGTACTGTAAAGGTAGTGGTGAGGTCATTTGAAATTTGCATAGGCTGTTTATGCTATTGAAAAGCTGTTAGAGTTCAGCAACATGAATCCACATCCAACTCTGTATCAGTTGTTGCAGCTTATCACATTAACTATGGTACTCTCTGACTGATGTGTATCTGGGAATTCAATTTTAGCTGATACAAGCAAGTTGCCAGCAGGTTATGTTTCTATGTGGTTGAGAACTCCAAAGGGAAACCTACTTAGGATTCTACCTGTAAGCCCCCCAGCTTTGTTGGGCTTACCGGCTGGTGGCTCCTGTTTATTTCCCCCATGTCACTGCCACCTTGTCCAGCGTTCTGCTGTGTCCCCCATGTCTCTGTCTGGCACCCGGGTGTTTCCAGCTACAGAGTGGGGCTGGAGGAGAATTGCCATGAAGCCACCACCTGGATCCCTGCTTCCATGTTGGGCGCCAGTCCATGCATGTGCGGTGCATGCATTACCCCTTCAAATCATTGTGGCGGCCAAATTAAACCCTCTCCAGTGCTTCTTGGCCCCTTAATCAGCAAAATGGGGTCCAGAGAGCAGGATTAAGATTATTTATGTTGGTACAGAACTGCAGACCACACTGGAAACTTAAATCTGGAGATTTCAGTATTTTAATAGATCACCCCTCTGGCATCTGTATTGTAAGGGAAATAGACCTGTGTCATGTAACCTGTTATGGTAGCCCAGCTGAAAAGATGATGATTTTTTCAATGATGTATCATGAATGATCATTATCCAGTTATGTTCAGTGGCCATGTTTAAGCTTTAAAAACCATAATTGCGATCATCATTAACAATAATTAACCATCAACATTAAATGGCCACCAATCAAAAAACATGAAGTTATGAAGATGGTGATTATGATTACTTATGATTTCATATCATCATGATTTTTCAGGATTGCCCAAGATCAAGATTACAGAAATAAATTAAAAAAAACAATTTATCTTTTCTCTGTACTTTTGGACTTTATCTTGTATTTAGACATCTTTACTGGAATGATTAATTATGACACCTTTTCTCCAGAAGCCAACAGCTTTCAGTTATTCTTAATCTGATACCTCACATCTTACTGGAGTTAAAAAGGCTCATATGGCCCATCGGTGCAGCGGTTGGATTTATGCTCGAGACGCCAGCGACCTGGGTTCGGGAACAGACTCGGGCACTGGAGGGCCAGCCAGGGAGGGAGGGCCTGAGCATCGACTGATGGCTCGCCTTCTCTCGGGAGGAGGGCAGGGACATGACCCGGTGATTGCTAACCCCTAGCGGAGGCTGGGGGTATGGCAATACGCAGGGTCTCAGATACTAAGGGGGTATGGTCAACGTTGGCATCAAGCCTTACATTCATGGCACACCATGTCCCATGGGGAGCAAATGGGAAAAGAGCCTTGTAGCCGACCGGATGACGGTCACCAGCTCCCGATGCTGCGAATCCAAGGACAGTGCACGCACCATCCCCAGCAGCACCCAGAACAGGATTGGTGCTGTCCGTCCCACCGGTGCTGTCCCCCTCAGAGGAGGGGGACCCACCCGGCGAAGGGTTACGTCTGGGGGTCATCCAGGGAGCTGCGTGTGTAGGGGTGAAGAGGTGGCTGATCCGAGGCAGTGCAGCTTGGAGGGCACAGGTGGCCTAAAGGAGAGGCCAGCCCAGAGCTGGGAGGGAGCAAAAATAGAATTAAAAAAAAAGGCTCATATTGGTTTATATATCCACATTAAGTGGTTCCTTTTATGGTTGTGGTGAGTTCCTGATTTAAGCTTACAAAAATAATCAATAATCATCAGTTGGCGATTTGAAAGTTCATGTTTGATGATTAAATCATGATCTAGATGATGATCTTAGATCATGATCTCCTTTGATGATCTTATGGTAGCATTTGACGGTTAAAGGAGAAGTCCACCCAAAACTTGAAAAAATATATGTTGTGCAGAGTGCTTTAATTTGTAGGTGAAGTTCTAGTGTTTCCTTCCCTCTGACTGGTATTAGTTTTTCCTAAATTAGCCTGCTAGCTTTATTCTAGTTTTATGACCCCTGGGGATCTTCATCCCTGACAGCTTAATTGTATTTCTTGTTCCCACAGTGCATCTTGTCTCATGTGACAGTGATGTAAGAGAGACCCAACATTCAGCACACACATGCCAAACAAACTAGATATCTTGGAAGCTTTACAGGCTGCACAAAAATTACCAGCAGCAAAGTTTTTCAGGACAATAAGACATTTACACTGAGGGTGGTCACCAAGCTGAATTCTACAGATTTTAAAATATAGCCATCTCTATTGTTGTGAACTGATTGTAATGCAATGCTTTCTGCTGGATTTATGGGCTCTGCTACATCACCATCACATGAAACAAGATGCATTGTAGGACAAAGGAATACAATTAAGCTATTTGATATGGAGATCTCCAGGGGTCGTAAAACTACCCTAAAGCTAGCAGGCTAATTTAGGAAAAACTCCTAATACCAGTCAGAGGGAAGGAAACACTAGACCTTCACATACAAATTTAAACACTCTGCACAACATATACATTTTCAAGTTTTGGGTGGACTTCTCCTTTAACAATAATCAGTCATGATGACTGACCTTTAAAAATCATAATTTGATGATTTACCAATTCACCTGGGTCGCTAGCCCTGAAGGTCTGTAGGTTGCTCCTCAGTCTTGTTTGGCCACAGCATAAGACAAGTGACACAGTGCAGTTTTGAAAGTGGTTGCAAAGCCGTTGGGAGCTGCTGCTCAGGATGGAACTGTCGGCTGTAGAAAAGGAAGTTTGCCGGAGATCATGTGATGCAGAGTGCTGAGTAGAAGCTCCTCCGCTAAGCTCCTGACTCCCAAATATAAATTTGCCTTTTTAAACATTCAAACCTATCTAATTCCTCTGCTTACGAATTCTTCCATTGCTTAAGCATCCTTTGCTCCAGTTTTGGGCATTAGTGTGGTAGATGGAGGCTTATATGAAGAAAGCCCAGCAGAAACATACCCCCCCTTGCCACTTCTGAAAAGGCCTCAAAGAAATCCCTAGCCTTGAGTGGCCCAGACAAGCCTGATCCTTCATGTCAAGCTGGGGAACAACAGCCTTTAACTCTCAATAGGTTCCTGGAAGAATTTAAGCCTTTTCGAGAAGAGATGAAAGATATGGCGACTGATTTGAAATCCCTCTCTAGAAAATTGGATGAAGTTTCTCTCATGGTCTCTGACAATACTGCTCAAATAGTCTCGATGGAGAGGAAACTGGAAAGCCTGGATCCTGAATTGCTGTCAACAAGACAGAAATTATCTCACTTAGAAGCTAAACTTGAAGATTTGGAGGTCCGTAGCCAAGAAATAACATCGTAATACTCGGGCTCCCAGAAGGGGAAGAGGGCCAGCATGCTGTAATTTTTGTACAGAAGCTGGTGGACCGGGTCGCTGGTCCCTCTCCCTTCGGTCCAGTGTACATGATATAGCAAGCACATCGGTCCCTGCGACCAAAGCCCCCTCCGGATGCTCCCCCCGTCCCATTATCTGCCGTTTCCTGAATTATTTGGAAAAGCAGCATTTTCTGCAGAAAGTCAGAGCCTTACAAGAAGTTCATTGGGAGAAGGCAAAGTTGAGAATTGCACAAGACCTCCCTGGCTCGGTCCATCTGAAGCAGGAAAGCGTTTCACCCCATTGTATCTAAGATTATTGCAACAGGTTTAAAATTCAGGATGGGGTATCCAGCCAGGCTACAAGTCTCAGTGAGCGGTTCCTGGCTTAATTATGAAGATCCTGAAGCTGCGTTGTCAAGCCTTAAATCTATGCTGTCAGATTTATTCCGGATGACCTGAAAGTTCCTCTAAAGTGTCGAGATTCATTGAGAGCTGCTGTTAGAACTGTTATTCCTTTTCTTTTTGGAGAAAGCATTTTCCACTAACTGAGATTAGACTTGTTTGTTTTCTCATCTGGAACTGGGCTACCCGTTATATGGCCCAACTGTTAACAATTTTCCAAGCCCTGGCTTTCTTGTGTTAATACTGGTTCAGGGCAAAGCCCTTTAGGGTTCTGGTGATGGCTTACTTAGGAGGGGAGTTGGGCGATTGTTATACACTCAATTTTTGGGAGTTGCACTTAGGGGGAAAGTTTTGTGTTGTTGGCTTTTTGACTAGTTCTTATGTATTAGTTTGGTAGGCTCCAGAGTGGTTTTGGCTATCATTGCCACTCTGACATACCTGTTGGACTGGGTGATAACCACAAGAGGGCGCAGCTTGCCTAATTAATATATGCCTTCGTGATTTTGAATTCAAGAAGGATCTCTCTCAGCTTTTGTGATACTCCAGCCTTTTCAGGGGGTACTTTAGAATTAGGGTCTGGCAGCCCCTGGGTAGTCACATTTTGCAGTTTTCTCTTTTCAGGGTCTCGTTTCAGTTGCTATCTCGTTTCTCGCTCTCAGCTCATGACTGGGGTTGTCCCTTATTATTAATTTTCCTCTGGTTCTGGTCTTGGTGCAGTTCTCTATTGGGGACAGGCAATCCCTAACTCTCATTCTGGGGTTGTGTGGCTACCTGTCATATGCACGTTTTTGATAGCTTGTTTCATTTTTCCTAGTCCTCTTGGATTCATAATCATGTGCCCATAGGCTCTGGAAGCTCGAGACCGCTCTTCAGGTGTTAGGGGCCAGCTAAAACTGTTTGTAACTTACATTTGCATCTTGAGATATAAGTGGGTTCTCATTAGCAGAGGAATATTATCAGGGGGGGAGAGGGATGAAATGACCCAGTACTGTGCTAAACGTTGCTTGTGACAGTTTGGGGGTTGGGGAGGTATGGGTTTTCGTTGGGGGGGTGGGGTACAGGGGCTTAAAAATGGGTTAATGGTGGGAGGGCTAGGGTGGTGGGAGGGCCTTACAGCAGCAACTGGTAGGGGTAGGTCACACGTATTTTATACCCTGAGTGCAGGGCCAAATCTATTAAACCTAGTAATTACTATCAGGTGGCCAAGGAGGTGAATTTTGCAACGTGGAACGTTAAGGGGATCAGGAAAAAATCTAAACAATATCAGGTTCTTAAACACTTAAGCTTACTTTGCTCACAGATAACTTTTCTACAGGAATCTCATTTATTAGAAGTGGAAGCTTCATAGTTGAGGAGACAACAGGTGGGGACGGTGTACAAGGCTCAAGGCTCACCAATAGCTTTGAGGTCATGCTTAATTAACAGGGCATTCCCTTTGTTTCTACACAAGTTATCAAGGATCCCGAGGGTAGGTTTGTCTTAGTTAAAGGTACTCTCTGGTCAGTCACACTGTTACTTGGTAGTATATATGGTCCCAATGTGGATGATCCTGGGTATTTTATGAGACTTATAAACAGAATCCTGTCTTTGCTTCCTATAAGGATTATTTTGGGAGGTGACTTTATCAAGTCATAGATTCTAATCTTGACAGGTCAGGTAGTGGAGCCAGGGGGATTTCTCCAGGACAGAGGGCTCTTAGAGACCTTTTGGATCAATGCGGGCTCTGTGATTTCTGGCACCTCTTATACCTGGACTCTAAGGAGTTTACCTACAAGTCATTGGCGCACGGCTCACAATCCCGCATCGATTACATTCTTATTTCTCAGGATCTCTTGCCTGGGGTTAAGACTTCCTCGATCCAACCTGGTCCTGTCTCTGATCATTCATTGGTGTTATGTAAACTGGCATTCCAGGACTTTTCAAATAGGGAAACAAGATGGAAACTTAATGACCAACTGCTTAAAGATCCCAAATACTGCAAGCTCATAAGGGAACAAATTGTGGCCTTTTTCTTGTCCAATCCATTAGACAGTGCAAAACTGGATATCATATGGGGGGCCTTTAAGGCCTACATGAGAGGTATCCTTATTAGTATGGCGGTGAGTAGGAAAAGGGCTAGGGAGAAGGAACTATTATCATTACTATCTCAAATTCGGGTGCTCGAAATTAACATTTCGGTTAATGCTCCAGAAGAAGACAGGAGGAAGCTGTTATTACTGAGAGATAGATATTTAGAGTTGCTCTGGGAAAAGGCAGAATTAGCTATCATATGTACTAGAGCTAGTTACACAGATCAGGGAGAGAAGGCGGGGCGCCTACTGGCACTCCTTATCAAGCAACAAGAATCTGCGAGATTCATCCCTCCAATTAGGGCGTCAGCTGATGGGTCCCTGAAAATATCTCCTACTGAGATAGTTCAAGAATTCACCCTATACTATAAAACTCTGTACAGTGACATGGAGCACTCCCCCAAGTCCTGAGACTGTGGAGAAGCATCTGAGGGATTCCCATTTGCCCTCCCTTTCAGCACATCATAAGAATTTTCTAGTCTCTCTTATATCACAGGAGGAAATTGCTGAGGTTATCAATGGATTACCCTCAGATGAATCTCCCGGTCCTTATGGATACTCTTCTCTTTTTTATAAGATGTTTTGAGATCTCTTACTACCAGTACTTAATCGATTATTACAATATATCCGTTCCAGGGCAGAGGTTGATTCTCATCTCTTTGAGGCCTTGATTGTACTTCTCCCCAAATCAGATAAAGATCCAGAGTTCGTTCAAAGTTATAGACCCATATTCCTCCTAAATCAAGACATTAAAATTCTTTCGAAGATTTTAGCCAACAGGCTAACTGTTGTACTCCCTGAGTTAATAGGTATGAATCAGGTAGGATTTATGAAAGGACGGTCATCAGCTGACCACCTGCGTACATTATCTCATGTCTTCTCGGCTACCAGAGACGCCGAGTTCCCCGCAGAACTGGTCTCTCTGGATGCCGAGAAGGCATTTGAGCGGGTAAATTGGAGCTTTTTGTTTAGGGTTATGGATGCCTTCGAGTTTCCTCCTGTATTTATATCTTGGGTTGCTGCACTATATAAAAACCCGGCAGCAAGAATTTCGGCAAACGAGGCTTTCTCTAAATCCTTCTCACTCCATTCAGGGACTAGGCAGGGCTGCCCCCTATCACCTTTGTTATTTAATTTATATTTGGAACCCCTTATTCAAAATATTCTCAATAGTATTTCCACACAAGGCATTTGGGTTGGGTGCCATGAAATTAAAGTCACCGCTTATGCGGATGATTTGTTGATACATCTATCCCACCCGGCATCATCTGTACCGGCCTTACTGAATGAAATAGCTAGATTTAGTGAGCTATCCAATTACAAGCTGAATGCCAGTAAATCTTTATTCTTTCCATTAAACCACAAGATTTTCAAGAACGATATTAGTCCCTTCGGTTTATGTTGGACTCCCAGGTCATTTAAGTATTTGGGCATTAAGCTATCCCGTAACCCCCTAACATGGTTTAAGGATAACCTTGATTCCCTCTCACAGCTTATTATTCATGACCTTGACAGATGGTCTAAACTTCCCATATCATTATGGGGCAGGATTAACATAATCAAGATGAATGTTTTCCCTAGAATGTTTTATCCCTTATCTCTTCTCAATACTTTTATCCCTCTACGCTGGTTTAAAAAATTACATGGTATATTTACTAGTTTTATTTGAGCTCATAAATATCCCTGTCTGGCCTATTACAAACTAGCTGCTCCAAACTTTGAGGGGGGGGCTGTGGATTCCCCACATGGCTATATACTACTGGGCCAGTCACTTAGTAAAATGCTTGAGATGGGTATCCCCGGGCCCTGAAAAGGAACAACCGGTATGGATTAGGATTGAATTGAATGCAATTAAATCTAAGAACCTGGACCCCCTAACTTTATTTTATCTTAAAATATCTCAGGTACATATAGATGCTTGTCCCACAGTAGGTATATCATTAAGAGTATATGCACAGTTATGTTCATTTCTACATTATTCCCCCCAGACTGACTTAGCTCAATCCATTTGGAATTCCCCATCCTTCACTATCAATAAGAAGCAGATTTCCGGTAAATGGTTGCCCCAATTGGGAGATGGAAAACTGTACTCTTTGGTGGATGATGAGGGGCACTGGTTGTCCCCAGGTGATATTTCCAAAAAAATCCTCATCCCAGTTTCCTCTCACTTCAAAGTTATGCAGTTAAGACACCTACTCACAATAGCCTTGGGGAATATCTCCCCTTCCCAGATGGTTTCAGCCCTGATACCTGAGGTCTCCTCATTGACTGGATCTTCAGGTGCTGTATCTAAATTATATAGAGTGTTGTTTCATAAAAGATATAGGGACTTTTTTGGACCTAATAGATTCTGGAACTCGCTCCTTCCTCAGTATCAGTTGGATTGGCAATCTTTATCGAGATCTTGCCATAAATATGTTTCCCAAGACAGATTGCGCCTTATGCAATATCATATATTACATAATATGTATTGTACTCTTGTAAAACTAAAGAAATGGGGTTTTTCGTATTCTAGTACCTGTATTAAGTGCATGCGAGAAGAAGGAACACTTCTTCATATGTTCTGGTCCTGTCCCAAAGTTTCCCTTTTATGGGATTCAATCAGGATTTCCCTGGATCCCCTACTGGGCCTTCAGGAGTATTTCATTCCTGATATATGTCTTTTAGGGGATCTGTCCTCTGTCAGGGTCAAAGTAAGGAAATTTCATATGTCCATGATTGCTCTATTTGTTAAGAAACTTATCTTATGTCACTGGAAAGACAAATCCACCCCATCTTTCCAAGAGTGGTTGTATGAAATTCTTGCTAATCTTCGAACAGAGAAGGCGATTGCAAGTCTTTATAACGGATTTGCAGTTTATAACAAAATATGGGATCCCCTTCATTCTCTAATTTCATTGTCTCATTAGTAATTATGTCATATCTCAAATCTCTCACAGGCCCTCTGAGAATGAGCATTGCACTTAGAGGTTACGGAGTAGTTGCTGCTGTAAGGGGAGGATGGGTGGGTGGGGTGGGTTGGGCAGTTCTATTCTCACAAGTGGTTGTGTCATATGTTGCTTCACTGTAACTGCCCTTTATATTGGAAAATGTATTAATAAACTTTAAATTAAAAAAAAAAGAAAGAAAAGGAAGTTTTCTCTAGTGAGATACCCGGTGTTGTAAAGAGAATTATGCTCCAGAGAGGGGCAAGTGATGTGATGTGATGAGGGTTTTGCTCCAGAGAGGAAGTCTGTCAGATTTGAACCTATGACTGGGGAAAGAAGACCCCACAGTGAGAAGACTGAGTTTTCTGAGGTTGGTCCAGAAGCAATGAACTGTTTGCAGTGCAGAAAGTGTATTGAATCTACAGTTGGACTTCAGAGACTGTAAAAGTCATTACCTAACAAACTGCAGTGCTCTGCCAACTTTGAAAATGTGAGTTCTTGGTGTTTCCCCTAGTTGGAGAGAGAAAAGATGTACCCAGACAGAAGGGCAATCCTTCAAAAGAAAGAGTTGAGAGGCCTGCCAGGTGAACACCGTGTACAAAAACCCCCCAAAGGTGAAGATGGGAAAGGCTGGGCAGGTGAAGACCTAATTTCATCATTGCTTCAACTAGTGGCTTTGAGTTTCAACAACTCCCAGTACCAGAATGGTATTGTGACTTCAAGTATCTTAAAAATGACCTTGAGAATCCTCAGAACTACAAGTACCTGGGCTGTGCCTTTGGGGAAGTCCTCACCTATTATCCAGCTAATCAGAAGCTAATCATGGCTGAGCCACTGGAGTAATTTTCCTAGACTTGACCAAGGCTTTTGGCTTGGTTAACCATGGGCTTTTGTTACAACAACTGCATGTCCTTGGTCTTGATGCCACTTCCCTGTCCTGACCTGGACCCAAAGTTACCTTTATGGCCGTACCCAAAAAGTAAAATGGGCAGGTTCCCTATCTGACCTGAGGCCCATTACCCATGGTGTCCCCCAGGGCTCCATATTGGGCCCATTTCTTTTTTTCTTAGTATATTAATGGCCTCCCTAATAATTGTGGTGAGGCCTCTGTTCACCTATATGCAGACAATGCTATCATATACAGTTCCTCTTCTGATATTGGGTGGATCAATTCAACTCTAGCCTCCGATTTCCACACCCTTGAAGACTGGTTCCTTTAGAAGCAGCTCATCCTTAATACTAAAAAAAACAAATAGCATGTTATTCTACAACTCGTCCGCACCAACCCTCCCACCTAAGGCTATCCTCTCACATATGGGGGATGCACTCTAATGGGTCAGGTCCTTCAAATACTTAGGAGTCACCTTAGATCCCTCACTTACCCTGGATGCGCATGTTACAACCATCACTAAAACTATAAACCAAAAAACCATGTCCTCTTCTGCATCCATCCGTTCCTTATATTGACCTCATGCCACAAGATTGTGGATGCCACACTCCTGCCCCTCCTTATGTATGGTGCTCCATTACTACTCTCTGCTTCCACAACCATACTATCATGCCTATCACAGGCTTACCATAGAGTTGGCAGGTTTGCTCTCGGGGCCAATGCTTGGCACCATCACTGCGATGTCCTGTCTGCCCTAGGATGACTACCCTATGAATTTAAATTACGCTGTGCCACACTAAGCTTTATACATAAGTTTGTACATTGCTTCACTCCTCCTTGCCTTGCTGATATTGTTCAACGTTGTCTCCCTCGACAGATCCTCAGATTTACCTCCTTGCCTCTTCTCTCAGTGCCAAACTTAAGACTCTCCAAGGCTCAGAGATCATTTGCATTTTCTGCTGTGTCCCATTGGAACTCTCTACCTCCTTCTATTCTGGTCTGCACCTCCCTCCCTCAATTTCAAAGGTCACTGTTAACTCACCTAACTGCTCCACCTTGCTCCTGCTTCTGTTGACTCCTAACCCCTGTTCACATCTTGCATGATTCTCCTAACAAAACTTCTCACTCTTTCTCTCTCTCTTTCTCTGTCTATCTCTTTCTCTCTCCTGCTCTCCAAGACAAAAAAAAATTGCAAATGATGTCTGAATGTACGTAAGGTTTTGTTGACTGTGCTTTTAATTGCTTATTTTTGCATAACTAAATGTAATTGATGTACTCTTTTACTGTATGACTACTCCTTGTCTAATTTCTTGTGTCAATGAATGCACTATCAATGTACTGCACTCTCTTACTGTATGACTGTTGACTGTGCTTTAGATTGCTTATTTTACATAACTGAATGCAATTGATGTACTCTTTTACTGTATGACTACTCCTTGTCTAATTTCTTGTGTCAATGAATGCACTATCAATGTACTGCACTTCCCGGGTCGCCCCTGAAAAAGGGACAGTCTTGTCTCAGAGGGCCTACCTGGTTATCAAAATTCAATAAATAAATAAATAAAAGTTAAGGGGTTAATTCCTTGGCAGTACTGTGCCAAGATCAACCGTTAGCCCAGGCAACCATAAAAGTTTTGCATTTGTTTGAAATTATTTGGGCCCCAATGAAAGATCACCTGCGTCCTTTGCATCTACAGTGTGGTACCCACCTACGGACTTTAGAGACTTTTGGCAGCTGCCAAAAGGGAACCGGGTGCAACCAGGGATGGGAGGCATGGACTGGAGGGAAAAAGTCTTTCAAAAGTTATCAAATTGCTTCCGCTTATTTTTCTCCTATTTTCCCCCTTCCTCAAAATAAAACTGTTAATTGTTAATGTTACATTCTCGTACAATGACTTATTGCAAAAGGCGGGAAAGTGTTGTTTTGTGGGGAAGGTACTGTGGGGGCAGCTACTATATTTTCTTGGGGGGTGTTAACCTGTATTTTATTTTCATGTATTTCCAATCAATTCCCAAGGTGGAGGTACCGAGAGCACTTATTGTTCCAGTACCACTGGTATTCCAAGAATCTAGGCTGGCCCCCTCGAGGTGTGTTCAGTGAAGTCCCAAGGGCCCTAGAAACAGCCAAAGGTGAAAGCCTGAAAAAAATGCCTGTTACACAGCAGAAATGCAGCTTGGAGAGAAGTGGGAATGAAAGCAGCAAAGGAGGGTTCCAAAATATTAAGTAAGGGTGTCAGAGTGGGTGACTCACAAAGCCAGAAAGGAGCATAAAAACTAAGAAGTTAAGGAGTGAGGAGAACGAAAAAGGCCAAGGAGCTGACATGAGGGGGAATGGTACAGGCACAAGCAGGAAGCCAGACTGTCTAAATGCCAGAAGTCATGTTGCCAGTTTGATCAACTGTTGTCCTGTCAATTGAACATGGCAGGAGCTTCAGCTTCAATTGTACTAATTTACCTTGAAAATCCCCCCTTCCCGACCACTAAACTGGGTATGTTAGTAAGCCCCCATTACCTGTACTTGAACCTACAAAATAAAACAAAGTTATTAACACAGCAGTCAGTTAAGGATACACTAGCAGTGATGGTTCAAATGATTCAGTGGCCTGTTAAGTGCTTCAGCAAAGAGTTAAATAGGCATGTTCTGGTTGTAGGAACTTGCAAGAGCACACCAGCCCATGAAGGAGAATTCTTGACACCAGGAGGTGCATCTCCCAAGTCTGATGCCACTCTGTCTGCTCAAGTACGATCTTGACTGCCACCGGCTTTCATGGGGGGGGGGGCACATTTATGTTATTGATGGGAGTCTGCAATGAAGAATTCTTTGGCGTAGAGTCAGCTTTGTCCAACTGCTTATGTGCTGGTTCCCCAGAGGAATTGCTGCCTTTGGAATGAGCGGAGTCCCGGCTGCCAGTTCAATGGACTTCTCCTGCTGTCCTTCGAGATCTGTGTATATCTCAAGCTCTTCTTTTAGATTTAGTTGTTTGCCACTCCATACTCTCTGGATCATCTCTCTCCATGGTATGTCTCTGTCACTTTCACCTGGGTTGGGAGAGATGTTTCCCACTATCTCTGTCTCGGGAATTAAAGGGTTGCTGCACTGCTTTAACTGCTGCTGGCCAATTCTTGTTCACAAAACTCCAGGCTTCTTCTGGACTGTGAAATAGATGCAGAACACCATTTTGGGTGGCTTGCAGCTTGACAGGATAAAATAATTTGTAAGGGATGCCTCGTCTTGAAGACTTTCACAATGTGTGCTAAATACTGCCATCATATCTAATATTCCAACTTAGAGAAAATACTTTTTGGAACATGTTGTACCAGGTTGATTTTAATATCACTGATAGAGATGGAAGAAGCTGCCAAAATTCACTTTGTGAAAAAATTTGTGAATTTTGTAAACATCGCTTCACTGATGACCACAATTCACATAGTTATTCGTCTGGCGAATTACTTAAAATGTGTGTGGTAAAACCACGTGATTTGCCAATTCATAGGCGAATTAGGCAATTTGCATAGTTCTACAATGTGAATGTGTGCAATCCACTGGCAAGATATACAGTATGTGAACTGCAATCCTTGCAGTGCATAAAATATCTCCCACCTTTTGTTCTGTAGTGCCACCTCCACCCACCTCCCAAATCTTTTTATGCATCATAAACCCCCTTCCACCCTCTTACTCCCTCCCTGCCCTGGTGAATTTCACTATCAGTCAACAGCGTTTACACAGTATTATAACATGGGTTCCGAAAATACTGTCTTCTGATCCATCCAAACAGTTCACATGACCATTGATTAATCCCTGATATACCCACAGTTGCATGTTCATAGGGCTTTATTTTACTATTTCTTTAGGTGAATCTCTAAGATAACATTGACCATGTTATAAGAGGATTAACCCACTCCAGGGTATGGGTTTACTGAGCATTAATCCACACCTGGGTGGTTGAAGTCACTCGGCTTCGCCGCGTGATTCCACCCCCCCCCAGGCATGGATTAATGCTCAGTAAAAGCATACCCTGTCATGGGTTAATCCCTTCTTAATGGTAGCCAGGTAGTGTGTAATACTACATTCAATGTCTGTATGATTTTAATATACCCCTTCCCACCCATACACCAAACACAGTTACCCTTCTTTCCCCATCTGGTTAGACCCAATTGACATGAAGACTCCCAATCCAAGCCCCTTCTTTGCCCCACCACCCTCATTTCTCCTACCAGTGCACAGAAAAAATCAGTTCACTATGACCTGTAAATAAAGAAAACAGTACCTCAGTGCAAAGTATCTCCTCTGCTCAGTGTCTATCTCAATAAAGGCACTGGTGTATAAATGAATGGTGATATCTTTGATCTTAATAAAACTTGATTGGCTGAATTTCAGCCAGTCAGGTATCTGACTAGGAGCAAAGAAATCACCGTTCACATGCACTAGCCCAGCCCCATTTCTGAAACACTGAACAAAAAAAATGGTCTGCACCGGGGAACTGTTTTCTTTCTTTACATATCAATGAGAACTGATTTTTTTCTGGGTGCTGGTGGAGGAAGGAGGGTGGTTGGGAAAAAGTGGGGTTGGATGGGGATCTGTATTTCAATTGGGTTGGGTAGGGGGAGGCAGAGGAGTGTGTTTGGCATACGGGTGGAGGTAGGGTATATTAAAATGATACGAACTTCAATTGTAGTATTACACACTATCTGGCTACCATTAATACTGGTCAACCACTTTCAATCACAAGAGTGTGTTGTGCACATTTATGGAACACATGAAAACAGAAGACAGAGCTGGCCCGGTGGCACTGAGGGTTGAGGCGCTGGATGCCACACTTCGCTTCACGCCGGTGACCCTGGTTTGGGAATGAGCCTGGGCCACTGGGGGTCATGAGGAGGGATTGAGCATCTGGACGATTGCTCTCCTCTAAAGGTGGGGGGAGGGTCCCACGTCATCCTGCTTAATGATTGCCCTCTGGTGGTGACTGGAAGGCAATACGGGTCAGGAGGCACGCTCCAACATAGTTACTTCGGGGGAGGAGAAAACAGGAAGGAAAAGGAACCTGGCAGGGTTCCATGACAGTCCGCCATGCCAAGGACCGATCCTGGCTTCTGGATTAGGTCTCCGGGAAGGGGGTGCCACCTCTCCGGCCTGCCATGGGGGGCAAGCCATGAGGAAATCACCGAGTTGGCGAGTACAGTGCAGTGGGAACCTGAGAGAGTGTCCCTCCTCCGGAGGGCTGAAGCCCCTGCCAGGGCTCGGGGAGCATAAACAACTAAATAAAAAAAAAAATAACAGAACAGAGAAAGAAATAAGTGCCTCAGCTGGGTCTTGAACTCAGGTCAACTGGAATATCATTCTGGTTGCACTACCAGCTGTGCCACCAAGGCAAACAGAACCTGAGCTGTTCCAGAGCACATCAAGCTTTCGTGATTGCACAACCCGGTGCTGCACAGATAATGATATTTTCAATCACTAGAATATTTTGTGCACATTTATGGAGCGTATACAAACATAAGATATAAATAAATAAATGCCTCAGCTGGGACGTGAACCCAGGCCACCCCAAAATTGTTCTGGTTGTGCTACCAGCTGCTCAACCAAAGCAACTGGACCCTGAGCTGTCCCAGAGTAAATTACTCGTTCTCCAATGCACAACCTGGTGCTGCACAGATAATGGGAGGGCTAAAGCCTGAGGTTCAGTATGGGGAAATAGCTCCTCCCAAATCCTCTGCATAAGCTAACCACTTCCAGAAACCCTTGCTCAGGGTGATACTCATGCATGGGGCTGCTGCGTGGCTTGTGTGGCTGTGCCTCCTCCCCTTTTCTCCACCTGCTGCTGCCCTCCTGGCACTGGTTAGCCTTTCCTTTGTCCCTGCTGTTCTTCCCCTTCACCACCGTCTTTGTTTTGTTTCCCCCTTCCCTCTGCTGTTCCCGTTTGCTCTGTTTCCTCCCATTGTGTTTCCTTCCTTGGTTCTTTTGTCTGGTTTGTTTTCTCTAGCTGCACTTAGCTGCTTCTTTCCACCTGCCCTGCAACTGCTCTGTTTGTAGCCCCCCCTTTCCTGTCCTCTCTTTTCCCCTCCTGCTTGGCTGGTCTCCTTTTTGCTTGCTTGCCAGTTTAGCTTATGTTTTTCAATCTCCCACCGCCCCTTTTGGTCTTCCCTGGCCCCTTTCTCCCCTTTTCCCACTTCCCTGCTCCGCCGCTTGGCGCTATTTACTCCCATGGGCCTTGTTCTTCTGCTCCCGCTGCTCCCTGTTCTCAGTGCTCCTTTCCCTCCTCTGGGCTTCCGCATTTCACGGGTGACCCCTTGCTCATTCTTTTGTGCTGGCACCTCCCTGCTTCCCCTTCTGCTCCCCCATTCCTGTTCCTTGCCCTCACACTGACATTCCCTTTACTGCGACTGCCTGCTGAGCCTTTCACTACGCTTGTGCCATTCATATCTGTGGCATTCTCCGTTGTGTTGTTCATTTCCTTGCTGCTCCTCCAGGGTGTCCTTCCTCCTGTTGCACCACCACTTTGCTTCCCCACTTCCCTTCCTGCTCTGGGTTCCCTGCCTCTCTGTTCATCTGGCTCATCCAAGGTTTGCCTTCTCCCATTCTCCTTGGTACCGCTCCTCACCCGGGGTCCATTCCCTTCCCCCCATTCCCTTGCATTTGTTTTCAAGTATCTTGTTCTTCACTTTATTTTTGGGGCCTAGCACTCAGTCCAACACCCCGTCCACTGCAGTTCCCAGGTTATCCACAGCTCCCCTCTGCTTTAAAGTGACAGGATCCAGAATAATCATCTGCTTCTACTTCATGCTCCTACTTTCACACCCTTTTTTCTCCTCATCTGCCCTGACCTTACTTAATTGCTACCTGCTTTGTTCCTCAATCATACCCTTATTTGTCTTGCCTCCTACCATACAATATTTGTTTGTCCATTCAGCTCTCTCCTTTTCCATGTTCCCCAGAAATTCACTTACTTCTCTGTTTTTTTGCAGCAGCTTATCTTACCTTCCTGCCAACCCATACCAGCGGTTCTCCAGACTCCGTCTCTAACTTATACCTTCTGTGGTACTGAGCACAGGTAAGCTTGTCCTGCCTACAGGTGATGGGATTCTGTTTCAATCATTACAAATTGGGGTGTGGCTTAGCCTTAGACTGTAATGGCAGCTTAGGTGCTCTGCTTCCTGCCTGTGGGATAACATCTTTGTTCATCCGGCTCTAGGGGACTTTTTTTCACCTGCTTCTGGCACAGAAATTGAAAAAGGGATGTACCTGCTACGCTCTTTAGTCCTTATTTTCTTCATACCATGGCTGGTTAGCTGCAAGCAGGAGTTCCTTCCATGCTTGGGGCCTACACTATGGTGTCCTCCACCTTGCCCACTGCAGAAACCACAAAAACAGAACAAATGTTCAACCGTTAGCCCAGATGGCACAAATGACTCTCGCCCTTAACGGCAATACACAAACTTTGCAAGCAATTGAAACTCATATGTTCCATACAGAATGGCACCTTAAAGCCCATGATGCAGCCCTCCAGGAGCTAACTGCTACTAGTAGGGAGCAGGCCAGACTCACATACCTGCTCCAAGACAAAGTAGATGACTTGGAAAACCATAGCTGCCGCAATAATTTGCAGTTCATCGACTTCCCTGAAGGAATGAAGGAACCAGATACCATCATCTTCTTGCAAACTACATTGCCATCTGGTACCACCCTCCATATTGAACGGGCTCACTGCTCGCTTGCTCCACAACCCAAACCCAGAGAACGTCTGCAGCCAATTTTGGCCCGATTTCTAGATTTCCCACAAAAAGAGCAAGTTACTAAAGTGGCCAGAATTAAGG
This sequence comes from Neoceratodus forsteri, assembly GCA_016271365.2. Taxonomy (NCBI): domain Eukaryota; kingdom Metazoa; phylum Chordata; order Ceratodontiformes; family Ceratodontidae; genus Neoceratodus; species Neoceratodus forsteri. Next base: position 294,037,412 of record CM057449.1, on the reverse strand, counting down.
GCTCTCTCTCTCATGGAATGGAAACTGGATCCAAATCTTCCAGGACTATTCGAAGGAGCTCTCCTAAAAACAGGAAGCTTATACAGATTGCCGTACGATCCTGCATGCGCATCAAGTCCTCTTTTTTTACACTATCCAGCGATAATGAAAATAAACATTAATGGGTCCCCTGCTCTCTTTTCCTCTCCCGAAAGTCTCATGGATTTCCTTCAGAGGGAATACCCCAAAGACTTCCAGGACCTGGTATTATTCAATAAGGCTGAGGGCCCAGTGAGCGACCTGCATCACACAGCATCACCATCGGTCTCACCTCCACAGACAGCGAGACCGCCCATCCAGCGCTTCGAAGCCTCTCATCCTCCTAGAAGCAGGAAGCGGATGCCCTCACAGCACCACGAGAAGTGGCATCACCTGATGGAGAGACAGCAAGAGGACACCAGCTCAGACCGCAAGGAGGATCCCCTTAGCCGGTTCTACTCCAACAACAGGTTTGCCATCTTGACAGCTTCGATGGACACTACCCCCAGGAGGCTACACAGCAGCTTGCTCACTTACCCCAGAGAGAGCAAAAGGCATGGGCCACAGTGGCGGCAATGAAAACATATCAATCCCCTATGACCAGGTCTTCATGGGAGGCCCCCGATGTCCCGCTACATTAAGATCAGCATTGCGAGGTCCCGCCACACTCAGCTGCCTCACCAGGGAAGGAGGTGCCGCCCTGACCTGGAGAATGAGTAAGACTTCTCCGTTATAATAATGTTCACTCAGCGGGGCTAGTAAAGGGGGGATTAACAATAGAGGCTATGCGACCCCTCTCATTGCTGACTCTATACCCCAGCCTGTGTACTGTTCCCCCTCCAGAGGCCTCGCTAATTAAACTCAAGCACCAGCTAAGACCTCGGGCAGCAGCACGCCTTCTAGCCTACGATGCTGGACTGTTAGAGCGCTGATGTTAGACTCCTTTTGTTTTATTTCTATTTTACCTTTTGCTACTGTGCTCTGATATCTTTTAAATTGCAAGGCTGATAATGTATTGTATGATGTTTGTCTCTCCTAAACTGATGAGGGTGGAGGGGGGCCTCGATGCTTGTGAGATATATACATATTTAGCCCATCGGGTTACCTCACTGTATCTCCTAGTTTTTGAGGGACTAGGTTGTTTTCTCATGTAGAGATGAGCACCACCCCTTGGGGCTGGATAGTGTTCCTAAGGTCATCCCTGTCGGTCTATAGGCCATCTTATGTGTCTGGGATGAGGGATTCCAACAGGGGACGGAGATTTATCTGATAGATCTCAGCTCATGTACTGGGATCTGCTTTCTACATTATAAGTTTGGTGCCCCTTCTGCAAGTACCCCCTCGGTTACCAGATCCACCTCCCCCTCCTTTTCAGAATATTGAGCACCCCCCCAAGAGATGCAGATTCGTTCACTCTTATCATCGCTCCCCACAGTCTTAAATCCCAAATGGGACAGGGTCCTAGTAGGCAGCCTATGACAGTGACAGGCAATGCCTTGGGTACTCGGCGTGACCTGTTTTTTGCATATATCCCCATCCCGCAAGAAGGACATAGATGGCCTCGGCAGCTTGCCTGCTGGCATGACTATCTCCTTCCATGCAAGAGTTTTCAACTGGTTTTCAAGTTGTTTGTAAATAGTTTTACTGTTTGTTGGGCCGTTTGCCTGTGTCTTGTTAATATTAATGTATGTGACTGGGAACTGCTTCATTACATTGTAGTGCAGGACTCTAGTTGGAATGCCTATTCTAGGTGGCAGCTTCTTGATGGGCCTTTCCTGCAGATTAGTGCAGCTGCTACCTCAACCTCAGTTCAGTGTACCTATCTCCTATCCTTCAGCACTTTTCATGTTTCACATGATAATGGGTGACCTCCACTGCTACACATGGAACGTACGGGGGTTGAACACCCTGGTAGAGCATAAACAGGTGTTATCCCATCTTAAGTAGGGCTGCAAATTCGGTTTGTTCTTGGGCATAAAATATGCGAACTCCCCGTGTTCGCAATTGTCCGCTAAGTAGGGACATTTTCTTTAAAAATGCGAACTCTGGTTCACAAGGTTCATTCCTGTAACTGTAAAAAATTTTTTTTTTTACCTTGCCATCTATGCCTTCTGTGCATGCTCCCTCAGCTCCTGGTCTCTTTACATCATGTACTGCAGAAGAAGGAGAGTCATGGGACCACTAGAGATGCAGCAAATTTAAAATCCGCCTGTGAAGTGAACGCGAAGTGGCCACTTCATGTTGGCACTTCACTATGTGGAGTGCCCCACAGGAAAGGCTCACTTTGCCTTGTTATTATTGCTTCGCATTGTCATTCTGCTTTAAATGTGAAGTAAGGTGGAGTGACAACAATATTGGCAGCACCCCACCCACACAGTCACCAGAATGAATGTGCATCCCCAAAATGCTACTGACTTGTGTTTAGAAAACTCCCCAGTGCTAATGAAGTGAAATGAGAGCATAACAAGAAATGCAAAGTCTCCCAGAATTAATGGCGCACTCAGTCATGCATGCAGTGGTCACACACAGAGTCACCAGAATTAATGTGCATCCCCAAAATGCTACTGTCTTGTGCCCAGAAAATTCCCCAGTGCTGACAAAGTGAAATGAGAACATAACAAGAAATGCAGTCTCCCAGAATTAATGGTGCACTGCAAATGCACAGACAGATTAGACTGCACTGCACACTCAAGGGATGCATACAAAAAGGCACAACACCACCTAACTAGTGCACACAAGTCACAAATCCAAATCTGAAAAGGAATATATTTGCCAGTTGGGGGATTAATGCATGGCAGTAACAATCCACTACCAGTAAAGATACCACAAAACAGTACAAAAAAAATCATGCAGGTGCGGTAGATAACAGGTTCACACTGCTACAATTACTCTATGGCACAATCGAAGGTGTCTGATTTAATGGCGCGCATTGCACATACACGCACACACACACTACAAGTAATGCGTAGCAAATTAAAAACCTTTAATAATATAACCAAATGTTTTAAACAGAAAAATTATACACCGCTGCACCCCAACAATCAGCAAAAAAAGTCAAGAATTACTGAAAATATTACTGTGTGTACATTAACACAGTTATACAAGAAAAATATAACCAAAACAGAAAGACTGCCTTTTTCTCCAAGTTAATGTACCTACACCACAAATACGCCCTTCACCCAAAGCACACTTCACAGTTCACAGATTGACTGTTCTAAATTAACATTCAAAATCCACACACAACAATAATCACTCGATGATATGAGCACAGAAGGGTTTCCTACAATCAACGTAGTAAATATTGAGCAAGAAAAATGACTCAAAAAGGCATTTCTTTTTTTTTCTTTTTAGACTTTGTTTATCTCCAACCCTGGAGAACTCCTTCCAGTGACCGCGGGGCTCCCAGCCTCTACCTCCCGCTGTGACCACTCCTTTCCCCCCTCGTGCCACCAAGCACCACCTCTGGGTCTGAACCCACTGGAGGTAAGGCCGCCCTATCCACCCAGGGTGCTCTATCTTATAGGGCAAAGTGCCCAGCACACACAAGCCTGGCAGGAGTGAGGAGATGGCCCAGAGCTGGGACTGTGGGCTGTGAGGGTCGAGATGCCTTCTTCTATCCCCAGGATTGGGGTATTTCTTTCTTCTTTTTTTCCCATTCCCCCCCAGAGCATGGCCAGCGACGCAACGTAGTGCTGTAGATCCGCCCACCCCTGGCATTCACCGAGCTGCTCAGTTGGCAAACCTCCAGCTGCCTCCAGAGGTGGCTCCATGAACGAACATCTCCCACACCCACCCCTGAGAAGAGAGAGCAGTCCTACGGACACTCGATCTCTTCCCCCTTCCCACCGACTCCCGGCTCGTTCCCAAACCTGGGTCGCCGGCATGGTGCAAGGTGTGGTGTCCAGCGCCTCAACCCTCAGCACCACTGGGCCAGCTCAAAAAGGCATTTTAAACAGCTTTTAGAGGTTTTGAATTGCAGAGCTCTGAGAGCAAACTGTCTCCAGCTACAGTACCACTACACACGCACTACCCAGGCCAGAACTGAGGCTGTGCAGAACAATCTAGAGCCCATATGACCTGCAATCCCATGAATCACTGCAGAATTTCGCTTGGAGCTCAATTACAAGGCAAAGTGAGGAAAATTACATTGATTTCAATGTACTTCACCTTAAAATTGGTGGAGAAGTGGTTTGGGGAAGGCGGAACAATGCAAAGTCATTGGTTTCAATGGACTTCTCATTCCTCATTATGAAGTGAAGTACTCCGCTTCACATTGTGGAGTGCTCCACGGGTTCCACGTTACTCTGTGAATCACTTCGTGGAGCAAATTGGGGCCGCTTTGCCCACCACTACTTATAGTATTGTAGCTCACATGCTGTACAGGAAAGAATGTGAAAGCCTATGGCTGTACTTCCCCGATGAGCTGCAGCACAAAACTCCCCAACTTAAAAACACGTACTAATGAGTACAATGGTGGGGTGATGAAGCCTGGAGAGATACTACAAAACAGGCTTAAAATACATCCAAGTAACTAAAAAAAAAATTAATGTTGTGACTTATGACGTGACCGTGAATCATGATTTGTGACTGCATTTGTGACCGTGATAATGAAGAACGTGATTTGGTGTTGATGGTGTGAGATAACCAGTATGAAACTGTATTGGGAACTCGAATGCCTATGGCTGTACTTCCCCGATGAGCTGTAGCTTAAAACTCCCAGACTTAAAAAGACGTATCAATGAGTACAATGGTGGGGTGGTGAAACCTAGAGAGATACTACAAAACAGGCTCACAATACATCCAAGTAACTAGTAAAAAAATTAATGTGATTCATGACGTGATCGTGAATCGTGATTTGTGACTGCATTTGTGACCATGATGATGAAGAATGTGATTTGTATCACGAGTGACTTGTTATGATGGTCCTGACTTAAAAACACATATTAATGAGTACAATGTTCATGCAAAATTATGCGCCACACCTGTCCAGTACTCTGAAGGGAAGCTAAAGAAACAACTGTGACTTAAGTTACAGATGGAGATTGGGCCCTAAAGAGATGCAAATGCACAGACAGATTAAGATTGCACTGGGCACTGAAGAGATGCAGACACAAAGGCACAACACCTAACCAGTGCTTACCATCAGAAAGTTAAATCTGGAAAAGAATACCTTTGCCGGTTGGGGCGGGACACGGTGGGGGAAGCAGTGTACTGCACTTCTGCAGTAACAGTCACTAGTACTAGTACCAGTAAAGATACCACAAAGAAGTACAAAAATCACACAGCTGCATTGGATAGCAGGTTCACATTGCTGAAATTACCATGTGGCACAATAAAAGGTGTCTGATTTGATGACACGCGTCACATACATACTCACACTCACACACCAAGTAATGCGTAGCAAATTGAAAACTTCAGTAATATAACCACATATTTTAAACAGACTAAAATTATGCACTGATGCACCACAACAATCAGCAAAAAATTGGCAAGAATTATTGAAAATATTACTATGTGTACATTAACACAGTTATAAGAAAAATATCACCAAAACAGAAAGAACTGTCTTTTTCTCCAAGTTAATTTACCTACACCACAGATACACCCCTCCCCCAAAGCACACTTCCATTGTCTCTCAGTACACAAACTGAATGTTGTACATTAACATTCAAAATCCACACACAAACAATAAATGCTTGAAGATATGAGCACAGGAGGGTTTCCTACAGTCGATGAACTAAAGTTTCAGCAAAAAAAAAAAAGGACTCAAAAAGGCTTTTTTAACAGCTTTTAGAAGGTTTGAATCACAGAGAGCTCTCAGAGCAGACTGTCTTCTACAGCTTCCTAAACACACTACCCTGAACTGAGGCTGTGCAGAACAATCTAGACCCCATGTGACCTGAAATCCCATGAATCACTGCAAAATTTGCCTTTGGAGCTTAAAAACAAGGCGAAGTGAGGCGAAGTACATTGTTTTCAATGTACTTTCCCTTAAGAATTGGTGGAGTAGTGGTTTGGGAAGGCAGAGTAAAGTGAAGCCACTGCTTTCAATGGACTTCGCGTTACCCATTATAATGCAAAGTACTCCACTTTGCGTTGTGGAGCACTCCGCAAATTCGCCTTCACTCCACAAATCACTTCACGGAGCAAACTGGGGCCATTTCACCCATTTCTAGGGACCACGACCAGCTGCATGTCAGTCACCCATGTCCCTCAGTGTCAGTCGCTGTCACTGGACCAAGGGTGATCTTTCTCTCTCTCTCTCTCTCCCATTGCATGGGCAGCAACGCCAGTGACAATTGGTGCAGCAGGCCAAAAAAAAACACATGACATGCTGCCAGTTAACTGTTTGCTGCGCATTCTGGCATAATGTGTTAGAGACAGCACGGGAGAAAGTTGTCTGTGCTGGTGGCTGCTTCGTATTTGTATAGAGCAGAAAAAATACATACTACCTAGTGGCCAACTGTCTAAATATATCTTCAATCAGATTGCATAAATAATCGCAAAGAAAATTATTTTGTTGTAAAGTTCTTTTTGTGCTGGCAAAAAAAGTTTGCTTTACTTAGGTAGGGCACAGTACTTAGCAGCACAAGGTTATACAGAAAGAATGCTGCACTGTGCAAAACAAGAAAAAAAAAGACAAATGAAAGTATATAAAAAATAATTATTTGAGCAAGTCACTGCAGGGGGGACTGAAACTAAATACAGAGTAGGCTCAGGAGAAGGACCTCCATGAGAGAGAGAGACACATAACTCTTTTACTGTGCAGTCACTCAGTGTTGCTGATGCTTGCATGCTGACTCTGAGCTGACTGACTCAGGTCAGTGGTGTTAAAAATAAATAAATTATCTCTCTGTAATTCTCTAGTCTTCACAGTTTACTGACTATAGGACAAAAGTCAAAGTAAAAAAAGATCCAAATTATACAGAGAAGGTACAGTAGTTAAGAGCATTGAGCTTCAATTCAAACAAACCTGGAGGAGAGCTAAGTTTGAAGGAATCCCGTCAGTTTCCTTTTTCATACTGTGTGACCCTCCTAATCAAGTTACTCTATTCTCAAGATCCTTGTGCTCCTTCCCTGGTCACAGTAAGAAATAAAAATAACAAGCTTAGCCTCAGATTAGTGACATGTGCCTTTCCTGGTTAAACAATTTCCCCCTTTGTTTCAATTTTATATCCCAGTACTACTAGTGCTTTACTATCTAGTCCAACTAGTGCACTGCTTTGCTATCTGGGAAACAATTTCACTTTTTTTTTCGAAGTTCAAACTTGACACATCCAGCACCAGCAGTGCTGTACTGACCAGCTTGGAAGCAAATATCCCATTGACGCAGCCAGCAGTGCTATATTTATTACCTGTTAGGGAGAAAATATTCATGTGTCTCATCACTTAAAGTACTTGACTCAATGCAGAAAGCAGTGCTGTACTTACCTGTTAGGGAGAAAATATCCCTGTATCTTATCACTTAAAGTACTTGACTCAATGCAGAAAGCAGTACTGTTATTTACCTGTTAGGGAGGAAATATCCCTGTGTCTTATCCCTTAAAGTACTTGACTCGACGCTGCAAGCAGTGCTATATTTACCTGTTAGGGAAAAAAATATCCCTGTGTCTTATCCCTTAAAGTACTTGACTCGACGCTGCAAGCAGTGCTGTATTTACCTGTTAGGGAGAAAATATCCCTGTGTCTCATCACTTAAAGTACTTGACTTGACGCTGCAAGCAGTGCTGTATTTACCTGTTAGGGAGAAAATATTCTGTGTCTTATCACTTAAAGTACTTGACTTGACGCTGCAAGCAGTGCTGTATTTACCTGTTAGGTAGAAAATATCCCTGTGTCTTATCACTTAAAGTACTTGACTCGACGCTGCAAGCAGTGCTGTATTTACCTGTTAGGGAGAAAATATCCCTGTGTCTTATCACTTAAAGTACTTGACTCGACGCAGCAAGCAGTGCTGTATTTACCTGTTAGGGAGAAAATATCCCTGTGTCTTATCACTTAAAGTACTTGACTCGATGCAGCAAGCAGTGCTTTTATTTACCGGTTAGGGAGAAAATATCCCTGTGTCTTATCACTTACAGTACTTGACTCGATGCAGCAAGTAGTGCTTTTATTTACCGGTTAGGGAAAAAATATCCCTGTGTCTTATCACTTAAAGTACTTGACTCGACACTGCAAGCAGTGCTGTATTTACCTGTTAGGGAGAAAATATCCCTGTGTCTTATCACTTAAAGTACTTGACTCGAGGCAGCAAGCAGTGCTGCTGTTTACCTGTTAGGGAGAAAATATCCCTGTGCCTTACTAGTTAAAGTACTTGACTCGATGCAGCAAGCAGTGCTGTATTTACCTGTTAGGGAGAAAATATCCCTGTGCCTTACTAGTTAAAGTACTTGACTCAACGCAGAAAGCAGTACTGTATTTACCTGTTAGGGGAAAGATCTCTGTGTCTTACTACTTAAAGCACTTGACTCGACGCAGCCAGCAGTGCTGTATTTTCCTGTCTGTGAGTAAATTTCCCTGTGTCTTACTAAAAGTACTTGACTCATCCCAGTCATGAGTGGTAAAAAAAACAGCAGCACATCTCAGGCAATCCAGGCAACAGTAACAGCAGTACAGAAAATTCAGGACATTGCAGGAGTAACCCTTCGTGGTACTCAGAGGATGAGCACAAGGGCCATAATAGTATGGCAGCCAGTTTTAATAAGCAGAGTAATGGATGATGATGATGAGGAGGAGAAGGCTGATGACAGTGAGGGGCAAATCAGCGGAACAGATCCTGAGTTTGTAGTAGATAAGGCAGCAGTCAGTATGTCAAGTAGCAGTAGCTCTGGGGAGTGGGATGAAGAGGGGGAATACAGGGGCAGAAAAAGAATAAAAACAAGTTCTGGGAAGGATGGCTGTGGTGCTAAAAAAACATTAATGATACCGGGGCATAACTTCGAGAGTCAGACACCCACACATGCAGAGGAATGACAGAGGACAGAAGATGGACAGGCTTCACGAGGGGAAGAAAGAGATGTAGTTCAACAAGTCAGAGATTACATGCAGATGGGCATGGAAAGACCTTAAAGAGATAGTGGAAGTAGTAGTGGCTGTGGTGGTGGCAGCGGTAGTAATAAACCTATCCTTCCCATAAACAGCAGTGCAACAAAATCTGTGAAATCCATTGTGTGGTATTTTTTTCAGTAAGTAATAAGCCATGATAGGGTGTGCATAAAAGGATTTAATGTTAAAGGATTTTAATGCACGTCCCAGGGGTGTGCTAAGGTACGAGGCTGAAAGCCGAGTGTCCTTATGCTCCAGGGAAGTGCATTAAAGTCCTTTAATGAACATCCTGGAGTGGCTTATCACACTTAAAACATGGGCCACCATCATAAAAGAATTAGTTTGATGTACTCTGATATGGATTTAAAACTTATTTACTATTTTCAAAAGAATGTACAATACATTATCTCTAAAACATCTAAAAACTGAAAAAAAGTAGTCCCTATTAATGCATAATATAGGATATGTCAGCACTAGGTTAACTAGTACAATACTTTGCAGTAAAAGTATTTATTAGTAGAGCTGGTTGAAAATAAATACTTTCTCTGTCACATGTAAATGTTATCATATAAATGCACTGTAACATTTGTAAATTTGTAAGACATAAGCAGTGTTTAAATCTTAATTTTCATTACACTGTATTTATATACTCTCATTGAAGGCAGCCTTCTCTTTTTTTTTGTTTTTTACTTATGTGCTGTAGTACATAAAAGGAAAACTGCTATAGGATTGAGGTGAAAGGTTAGTAAGAAAAACAAAACTTTACACCTACCAGGTTGCCTTTTTTTTTGGTGGGCAAGGAGGGTAGATTTTACCTGAAAACTCCTATATGAGATTCAAATGCACATGCTTTTATTAACATTAGCAATGTATTTGGGCACTTTGGGTCTGCCTCTGCCTATTTAACTGTGTTTCCCACCTTTTCTTTTTGTTTATAAAGTATTACTGTATTGCTTACTTTCTTCATCCTGTTTTTTGTTTTCTGTTTTTTTCCCACATTCAAGCCATAGAATGTTTATCATGGAATGTTTACCATGGAATACAGGGACTCAAAATTCTGCTCTATTCCACTTGTACAATGTTAGTCTCTTGACATGCTGTACACACAGACAACAAAGGCCTGTTTTAGAGCCAGAGACTCAATATATCACTGTCAGGGCAAGCATAAAAGATTTCCCTGATGAGTATGTAAAGACATAAGGGGGGATTTCTCACTGTTAGTAAACAAACAGTTGTAATGAAAACTATAAATAATACTTAATTTTTCTAATGTGTTTATGTGTGTAAGGAGAGTGTGATGATCATGGAAACAACATTTAATTAATTTATTTTATTTTTTATTTAAGGTAGTTTTATTTTTAGGGCCCAATTGAAGGCCAAGAAATATCATCTGACTGTACATTAAATCTCTTTATATGCACGGTCATCCTGGTCCTAAACCACATCACACAATAAGCAAATCAGTCCTCATACAACCAGAACTATCCTCCATCAGTCCCCCTTCAATCAGAACTGATCTTCCATTATAAACATGTACAGTCAGCTGATGTCTCTTGGCCAATGAGATTTCTAGATTTTTTCTTGCCATTTTATAACACAAGATAAATCATCTGGCAGCCATGTGGTTTGCAAATTCTGCAGAACAAAATTAAGTCATGGTAAAGTGGGTACTCGACTGGGGACATCAACAATGATAAGACATATGAACAAGTGTCACATTTATCGGTATCAAAAATCACAAAAGGAGCACACACAAGTTGTTGCACTTCTGCACTAAGCTGAGGAGGATGAGGTAAGGAATGTTTACCAAGGAAATTAAGTAACTGATGCGGAGGTGGAGGATGATAAAAGTCGTCTTTCCAGTCAAAGCACAGCATCCTCAATTTCTCATTTCTTTACCCCTCTGAGTCCTCCACCACAGCCCAGCCAGAGTCATATACCATCCATGTCCACAACATCCACCCCTCATGGTGGTAAAGGTCAAGGGAAGCAGCCCAGAAAATCAGGTGATAGCAGCAAGCATAGTGGGCATCAAATTTCTTTGAAAGACTGCTTTGAGCTGTCACAGAAATATAAGCCCACCAGGCCTGAGGCAAGGCGATTGACAAAGACAATTGGGGAAATGATAGCCACTGACTTGCTCCCATTATCATTTGTGGCTAATCCAGGGTTTTAAAGCACTCATGGCAATTGCTGTGCCAAGGTATCAGATCTCCAGCTGGACATATTTCTCCAGTGTTGCCATTCCAGACTTGTATGATGCTGCTCAGAAAAGTGTGTCTGATGCTCTGAAAGGTTCAGTGGGTAAAAAGGTTCATGTCATGACAGATATGTGGACCAGTGGTCAGACAACTGACTATATGGCTGTGACTGGTATTTGGGTAAACTTTCCTCCCTCCTCCTCTTCCTCCTCATCATCATCATTATCATCATCATCATCATGTAGTGGCACTGGCGGTGGCAGCAGCAGCAAGAAGCAAGGGACTTTCACAGTTTGAAGGCAGGTAGCTTTATGTATTTATGGTTTTGAAAAAGACCACAAAGCGGAACATCTTCTGGAGAGCCTTGAAGAAAAGTTTGCTGAGTGGCTGACTCCAAAGTCCTTGCAACCAGGGTTTACAGTGTCTGACAATGCTTCAAATATTGTGAAAGCAGTAAGTTTACACATGTACCATGCTTTGCACACACTATTAACCTGGTGGTAAAAGACTTTTGTCAGTGAGGACCAAAATGTGCAGAACTTGATTGCTGTTGCCCGTACTGTGTGCACCCACTTTAGCCATTCTGTGAAAGCCGAAAGTTGTGGCAGATTTAGATTGAAAACAGCCTCCCTCTCCACCAGATGATACAGGAAGTTCCAACCCTGTGGAATTCCACTTACTATATGATGCAGAGAATGCTTGAACAGTAGAAAGCCATTCGTCAATATGCAGTCCAACATGGCATTGGGAAAGGAGATGTGAATATCACCCCAATCAGTGGCATCTGATGGAGAATCTTTGTTGTAGCCTTAAACCCTTTGAGGAGGCTACCTGAGTGGTGAGCTCTGATGGTGCTGGAGTAAGTCAGATCCTACCCTTAATTTCACTCATCATTATGAGACTGCAGCATCTCGAGTCACAGTTCTTTGACAATGATGACATCAGTGCTGCATCACTTGTTGGAAAAATGATACAAACCTTACTGGTTGACTAGCGCATTGTAAATATGTGCAAAGCAGAACATTACATTTTGGCCACACTTCTGGACCCTCGGTTTAAGGATACAATTGAGCATTCTTCAAACCACATGACTTTAAAGATCTGGAACACTATCGTGAACTGTTAATTGAGAAAGTGTCAGCATGTATAGTTGAGAAAAGTAGTACATCATCGGTGCCCTTTTGGCAACAATCACATTCTGAACAAAATCTGGTGGAAAGGGAGGGAGCACAATCTGCTGCTGCTGCTGCTGCCACCACTACTGATGTTTTGGCTCATCAAATACAAACCAGAACTGCTGCAACACAACAAGAGGACAAACCACTGTGGGACATTCTGTCAGACTTTGGTCTAATAAAGACAGCTGGGAAGGCTCAGCCAGCTGTAGTGTTACCAGAAGTCCCTGCTGCAAAAATGGTTAAGGATTATATGGAGGAAACTGTACATCTCACTGCAGGTGAAGAACCATTGCTTTATTGGCAAAATAAAAAATTGATCTGGCCTTCTTTAACTGAGATCGGAACTGAATACCTCAGTTGCCCTCCTGCCAGCATATATTCAGAAACAATTTTTAGTGCTGCTGGGGCAACAATGAATGACAAAAGAACATGTCTTTCCATGAAGAATGTAGAGAGGCTTACTTTTTAAAAATGTCCCTGCCACAGTTCAAAAACATACAGTGTCCCAAATTTATGCAGGTTGACAGTACACAGATGGCATCATGCCACACTGATGACGACGACGATGATGATGGTGAAGGATTCTGTTGCCACTAGTAGCCACTAGCCTTTCCAGCTGTCTTTCCTCCACTGGTGAGTCCCCCTGTCTCCTCCTCATCCTCGAGTTCCATTAATTTCAGAAACAAACATCCACTGCTGGTTCTCATGTGCCACTAATGGCCAATCTGACTAGCACCAGAAACTGAAGGACCACTGCATATGGCAGTTCAGCTAAAATAACCAGAAATGAATACACATTGTCACATAGCTCTTCATCCGTTTGTTTTATTGGATTTTTATTACAAAATACACCCTCAAAGAATACTTATTACTGGCTGTTAACAAACAAAAACATTAATAAAATAAATAAATAATAAATAACGGTTCTTCTGGTTCAATTCCAGATGGGAATTTAATTTAAAAAATGTTTTTTTTTCTGTAAAATGTCAACTTTACAGTGCATTCCCAATTTCAATGCTGCACCTAATGACATACAATGTTTTGATCTGAAGGACCCATTCACCAGATAGAAACTGTTTTCATTATAACCTGTAAAATGAAATAAAAAAAAAAAGATTTTACAAAATGCTTTTCCCACATACTACACTAATTGACTATCATGACAATAAAAAAAAATCACTGATCTTACCCTAGCCCCTGTTAGAAAATCCAAGCCCTCCAAACCCCCTGGGACATTTCCTCTTACAAATACAATTCACCCTAAATTGTTAGACACCAAACCATGCACGTGACCTGGCATCATAAACACAACAAGCATTCATCAATGCCGAATGTTTGCTTGCTGGCACTGGCATTGGTAGTGTAGACGTTACAGAGCTGCATAATAGGAATGGCAGCGAAGTATTGAACTGAAACCAACCCCACCACCACCCTGCAGAGAGTGGCCGGCATTGGGGTGTGCCTTTGGGTCATCAGGCATAACGACCACGCCATTTCACCACACCCCACCCTGCAGACACTGACAAGTGTCACGGTGTGCCTTGGGGGCTTTGGCCCTTATGTGCACCCCATTCCATCACGAAATACGGTGAGATGGGTGTGGTATAGGAGAATGGGGTGAAGTTTGGACCCAAAGAGTCCGAGGCACACCTTGATGCCTCTCACTGGCTGCAGGGTGTGGGTGGGGGTGGAATGGTATGAGCATGACAGGCAAGAATCCCAAGTCACATCCCTGATGCCTGTCATACTCTACAGGGTGGGGCGTTATGGTCGGAAACCCTAATGCCTCAGGCATTCGTTGGTATTTTCACTCCAAATTTTCAACATGTTTTTTTTGTGACCCCCACCTCATGAACAGTGGCAATATCAGTTTGTTAGCCGAAAACTGCTTTTGCACAGCGACTATGGAATTTGGCACCACAGGTGCAAAAACACTTTCTGAACAGAATGTGGAAAATGACAGCGGTACTGTTCATGGGGAGGTGTAAAAAATGGCAATGTTGAAAATCTGCTGTGAAAATCTTAAAAAAACTGGTGAAGTCATCAGCATGTGTAGAAACTGTGCAACGCACACCCGTAATGTAACTAGTTTTGGGATTTTTTTACAGTAGATTGTTAACACAGGCATTTTGGGACCTCTGATCATGAACAGTGTCTGCGTGATTTTCTTTATCTGTCCCGAACAATGATTTCCCACAGTGACCACGCATCTCTGTACTGAAAGTGTGAAAACACATTTCGGCCATGTTGTGGAAGATGACAGCTGTGCTGTTCATAAGGAGTAGAAGAAGGTGTGGAAAAATGCCACTGGTGAAAATCTGGACTGAAAATATTACAAATTCATGAACCTACGAGGGTGCGCGGAAACTGCACAATGCTCACTCGTAACACAGTCATTTTATAGAGTTTTGTCACCAAATTTTCAACATAGCCATTTTAAGACCTCTGCTCATGACCAGTGTCACTGTGATTTTCTTAATCTGTCGCAAACATTGTTTTCGCAAACTGACTGTACCATTGTGAGCTACATGGGCGGAAACACATTTTGGATGAGATGTGAAAAATGGTAGCTGCACTGCTCATAAGGAAGTGCGGTAAAATGGCACTGTTGAAAATCTGGTGTGCAAATATTACAAATTCGCAAACTTGCCAGCGTGCGTAGGAACTGTGCAACGTGCGCTCCTAAAACACTCATTTTTGGGAATTTTTTCACCAAATTTTCAACATAGCCATTTTAACACCTCTGCTCATGATCAGTGTCACTGCGATTTTCTTAACGTGTCCCATACATTGATTTCGCACACCGACTGCGCCATTGTGCTCTACATGGGCAGAAACACATTGTGGGTGAGATGTGAAAAATGACAACTGTACTGCTCATATGGAGGTGTGGTAAAATGGCAATGTTGAAAATCTGGAGTGAAAATATTGAAAATTTGTGAACTTACGAGCGTGCATAGGAACTCTACAAACGTACGCTTGTAAAGCAGTCATTTTAGGAATTTTTCACCAAATTTTCAAAATAGCCTTTAAGACCTCTGCTCATGAACAGTATCACTGTGATTTTCTTAATGTCCTGTACATTGATTTCATACACGACGCGCCATTGGCGACACTATGTGATGAAACACATTTTGTGTGAGATGTGAAAAATGACAGCTGTACTGCTCATAAGGAGGTGTGGTAAAATGGCAATGTTGAAAATCTGGAGTGAAAATATTGAAATTTCACAAACTTTACAGCGTGTATAGGAACTGCGCAATGCACGCTTGTAAAACAGTAATTTTTAGGAATTTTTTCACCAAATTTTCAAAATAGCCATTTTAAGACCTCTGCTCATGGTCAGTGTCACTGTGATTTTCTTAATGTGTCCCGTACATTGATTTCACACACTGACTGCGCCATTGTGCGCTACATGGGTGGAAACACATTTTGGGTGAGATGTGAAAAATGACAGCTGTACTGCTCATAAGAAGGTGTGGTAAAATGGCAATGTTGAAAATCTGGAGTGAAAATATTGAAAATTTGCGAACTTACGAGCGTGCGTAGGAATTGCACAATGCACGCTAGTAAACAGTCATTTTTAGAATTTTTCCACCAAATTTTCAAAATAGGCTTTTTGAGAGCCCACCTTATGAACACTGGCAGTGTCATTTTGTTAATCATTTCGGAAAGATGATTTCGCACAGTGGCTGCAAAATCACCCTTCGGGCCCGAGTAACGCCATGACAGTGCAAGAATTCATGAGGAGGGGTCCCAAGAACCTCATGTTGAAAATTTGGTGCAAAAATTCCAAACAATGCCTGAGATATGCAACAAAGTTGAAAAAACCCTATCAATCCCATTATACAGCTTACCGCTTTCCTCAGTTTGCGGTCGACTTTGAAGAGTGCAGACATGTTCCGGTCCCTGAAGATTGTCGCCCCAGACTCTGGAGGTAAGTATGGGGTGAGGGGGTGTGGGGAGGCAGGTGCGCAGTGGGTGGGTGCGGGTTGTGGAGGGTAGGGAGACTGCGAGGGACTCGCTTTTTTCTTTACAGGTTTTTTTTTTAGAAAAGACGATGCGGACATTTGCCATGCTGGTGTGGGCCTCAGCATGGCAGAAGGATGGCTGGGGGTGGAACCGACGGGGATTGGGCACCCCGTCCCATGGCATCTGTTGCCACGCTGGGGTGGGCTCCTGTGTGGCACCCTGTACTGGGAGACAGTGAAGCCGATGGGGATTGGGCACCCGGCCGTGACAGCATGGGGAGGTGGGGAAAGACAGTGGAGCCGACGGGGATTGGGCACCCCATCGGCCATTACACCATTTTGCCATGCTGGGGTGGGCTCCCAGCGTGGCTCCTGGATGCTTTGGGGGGGTGGAGCCGACAGGGGATTGGGCACCCCCGTCGGCCATACAGTGTGGATGGGGGAGGGAGAAGGCGCATGTGCACGCAGTGTGCGCACGTGTGTGTGTGTGGGGGGGGAGAGCCCTGCTTACTCAAGCGGAGCTCTCCCTTTCAACTGTATGCCACTGCACTTTCAGCTGTCATAGACAACTGGAGCAGTGATTGGCGCTCTACGACCATGCCTGCAAATACACTGACTGAATTGGAAGAGGCTGACACACCTCTGGAAGACTCGTATGATGGCACTATGTTTCTTGCACATGCGTGCAAGCAAACATAAAAATGTCCCTGTGTTCTGGTCACTTTATATTAACTCTTCACTACTATTTGCCTGATGAAATCTGATGCTTGTAAAGTCCCTGGTGTTCTAATTCTATGTAATGTAATCCTCCACTTGTATCTGCCTGATGTTCATGTATGTACCTTGTAATGTACCTTGTAATCTCCCGGGTCACACCTGAAAATAGGCACTTGGCTGTCTAGTGTGCTTACCCAGTTAACAAAAGCAAATAAATAAATAACATAAATAAATTTGCAGATGGTATACTGTTATGGGTTTTTCAATTATTCTGAGTAAAGATGAGGAAGGGGCAGAAGTTTGGGAAGGTGGAACAAATGAAGTAATATTGACATAGAAATACAAAATCACACATGCCCCCACAATGCAAAGCATCATGGGCTGCATATGAAAATCACCACAGAATATTATGCTGGTTCAACTTTAAGCAGAAATGCATGGTGCAAAAAGGCCTCTCTCACAGTTTGCAAAGGGTGCCAAAAGAAGACATAGACATGTGTTTCGTCCTACCAGGACTCATCAGTATGCCTCCTCTGTTTGACACCCCAGTGGAATGAACCAGCTAATATTGACATAGCTACCTATGGGAGGTATAGAGATCAGGGCAGGAGAGTGTACTAGAGGGAAAGGAGAAAATGATGGTGGGTAATGTATTACTAACATTGACAGTTACTCAGAATAACAGAAAGCCCCAAACTAATAACTACACAGACAAAAGTTTAAAGTAGAAAAATAATTTAATCCACACAATGTGGTAAAGCAAAATGTCACACTGCTCCAGAGCTTCGGCACCATGCCATCCTCGGGGCACTGAGGTAAGGTACAGAAGCGTGAGCAGTGTGGTATTTGCTTTACCACATTGTGTGGATTAAATACATTTTATACTGTAAACTTCTGTCCATGTACAGTACTTATTTGATACTAAAGCAGCTGAAGTTATAGGTACCACAGGCGCCAGTCATTTTGAACTGGGCTCTATTAGTACCTGAGTCTAACAGTGGGGGAAGATTTAAAATTATTGCAACAGAGTGTAGCTCAGGGGAAGAACCCTTTGGGCTGCCTGTAACCAGATTTAAAAAAACTAAAGTCAGGGATAACATACAAGTCATATATCATCCCTGACCTTTACTGCTTGCTAAATCTGTTTCAAAACTAGTATTTTTAAGCTTCTGAAGGGTAACCAGGTGGTTCTATAATATATAAGCACATTCCACCTGGTTCTACTTAACTATAAAAAAAAATCCACATATTTTATTTTGCATGTTTGGGACTATACTAATACTAAGATTCTAACTTTAAGAATGACAAGTTTTGTAAAGCTTTCGAGCACCAAGACAGAATCCTATGCATCAAAGCTTTGCAGTACTTAACTGCATATACCATTCTTCTTAGTACTACATGTACTTTCCCAAACAAAAAAACAATACTTCTGTGGATTTCTTAATGAATAGAACCATGTAAATTGTTTTTAGTGTTATATATTATAGAACTTTGTTATACCATGTAGAACCTGATTTTACTTAATAGAATTTGTTTTTTTATATAGTAGAACAAGTTTTATTTGGTAGAGCCTGGTTCTGCTTGGTAGAACTTGGTTTTACTTGGTAGAACTTGATTATAAATGGTAGAACCCAATTCTACTGGTTCTACTTGGTAGAACCAGGTAGAACTTTTTGGGGTTCTACTCAGAAAGTTCACAAGGTAGAACTTTTAGAGGTTCACGCAGCCCTAAACTTAAGAGACTGAGGACCACAGTCGCCTTTCTGCAGGAAACAAAATTAACAGTGCAGGACCATGATGAACTGGTAAGAGACAGAGTTGGGAAAGTTTTTTCTTCCTCCTCCCCCTCCAGGAAAAGAGGGGTGGCTATACTCCTCCATAAATCACCCACCTGGTTCCACACTTTGGTGTGGACTGATCCTCACGGCAGATAGGTGTTCACTCTACTAAACACCCCAGAAAGCCATTTGGTTCTGGGATGCATATATACTCTGAATAAGGATGCCCCCACCTTCTTTCATGAGGTGGCCCAGGAACTTTATTTATTTTATTTATTTAGTTTTTGTTTACTGGGTAAGTACACTAGACAAGTTTTATGCCTATTTTCAGGAACGACCCAGGAGAGTACAAAAGGGTACAACAGGTACATTGATACAGTAATTGGTTCAGACGAATACATTCAGGTACAAAAACAGGAGAAGAGACAATTTTTACAGTTTTTACATTTACGTGGAAGGTACACCCAGATACAGTGCTGGGGCAAGGTATAAATTAGAGATAAATTCAATGACCAACAGGGCTGGTGAGGATTATGAGCATATAGTAACATCATAGCCGGTCAAGCAAGGGAGGGGATTTGGATGAGGACATAGCTAAGAGTGGTGACGCCAGAGCAGGAGAGAAGAAGCCGCACCAGTGGACACCGGGAGGCTAAGGAGGCTTAGGACATTCACAGCGAGAAGCCACCTTAAGATGATCCCACAGGGAGGTCCGGAAACTCTTGTGAGAGGAGGCAGTACGGACTCTTTCAGGAAAGGAGTTCCAGAGCCTGGGGCCATGGACAGCAAAACTCCGGTCCGCCATGTTGGTGCAGGAAGTAGGTACACTTAGTAGGCTGGGGCCTTGGGATCTAAGCAGGTGGGAGAGGTCAGCAGGAGCAAGAAACTGGGCCAGTTCCGAGGGTGCTGGAGCTAGTGCTTTACTCACAGCACCCAGTGCTAAAGTTAAGGTGATTGAGCGATAACCAGCCAAGCTTCTCAGAGCTCGTGAGTGATGGGTGAGGGGGGCAGCAGGGCAAAATGACAGATGTTGTTGTACTGCGCCCACTTGCTTAGGAGGGTCTTAGAGTATGAGTAAATATGAGGGAGCCGTAGCTGAGGAGGGAAGTAGTACTCTGGCAAGAGCTAAGCAAACGCTGGAGTGAGGTTGTACCGAGCCCTGTAGGCCACCCCAGTTTGCAGTTTACCCCACTGCAGGCATTATGGATATGACTACCAAGGTCCAATTGGGGATCAAGCCACCCAAGATATTTGAGGAGGTCACGTAGGGAGAGGGGAGCCATCTTCGTAGTTGATATGTAGTGGAGTTGAAGAGGCTCGTATTTTGGCAGAGGAACCGAAGAGCATAGCCTGGGTTTTGTTTTGATTTAGGACCAATTTATGGTTGGAGAGCCATGTCTGGATGTTCCAGAGGTCTTCAGATAAGTGACGGTTTAGTGTGGCTGTATCACAGGAGTGGGCCAGGAGAACCAGGTCATCCGCATACATGATGACACGGCAGCTGAAGACCACATCAGGGAGATTGTTGATGAACAGGGAAAAGAGTAGGGTACCCAGCACGGAGCCCTGAGGGACACCAGAGGTGACAGGCCGGGGGGCAGAGAGGACTTTATTGAATTTAGTTAGTTGTTTTCTGCCATATAGGTAGTCAGAGACCCAGTTTAGGGTGGTGGGGGACAAACCAAGGGACCTCATCTGCAGGGCAAGCAGGTCGTGGTCAACGAGGTCAAACGCCTTGGATAAGTCAATAGATACCACACCTGAGAGTTTTCCCTGATCCATAGCAGCTCTGATGCTGGAAGAGACTGAGATGAGAGCCGTGGAAGTGCTGTGCCCTTTACGAAAGCCGTGTTGGGCCGGGGTCAGCAGACCATGGGAGTGGATATACTCCGAGATTTGTTTGGTGACCACCTTTTCCAGGAGCTTGCTGACAGCAGAGAGGATAGCTATGGGACGGTAGTTATCCAGGATTTTGGGGTCATCCTGCTTAGGGACAGGGACGACCTTGGCAACCTTCCAGATATCCAGGATCAGTTCCTGGGTAAGGGATAGGTTGAAAATGTTTAGCTCCCTTGCTCCCACACACACCCCAATTATTCTGAAGGGAGATTTTAATCTAGCCTTGGAACCTCCATTGGATCATAGCAACCCAACCTCCACTCAACACCCCAGGGCCCGACTAGCTTTACAACAGATGATGGCCAAATTCGTCCTTACAGACATCTGGAGAACCCTGCATCCCAAGATGAGGGACTACTCCTATATGTCCCCGATGCATGGTACACACAGCTGTCTGGATTTTTGGCTAGTCTCCATGCACATCTGCCAAAATCGAGTTGACTCAGTGATCATGCCCCAGGTTATATCTGACCATGCCCCGGTCTACTTGCACACTCTCTGGGGCATATCCACTTTTAAATTCTCCTCTTGGAAACTGCACCCTCTTCTCCTTAAGGATCCAGACTTTGTGCAGTGGATATCCTCCAAAATCACCTTCTTTCTAGTAGAAAACTCCCCCCAGGATACCTCCCCCGGTATTACCTGGGAAGCCCTCAAAGTCTCTCTTCGAGAGGCAATAATTGACCATGCTTCCAAATGATGGTAACAGTGGGAACATCTTTGAAATCCCCAGAATCATATCTTAAAACACTAGAAACATTAGCCTAACATACAGCCAAGCTCTTCTGTGGGGAAAGAGCTGCTTAGAACTCATATAGAGATTAATGAATTGCTCTCCCGGAAGGCAGAGCTTGCCATACTCAGACTCCGTCATCATTACTGGGACAGTGGATAAAAGGCAAGTAAGCTCTTAGCCTATAGACTACACAAACAGCAGGCCGAGTGCCACATTCCTGGTCTCCGTGATCCCCCTGGTGCAACCCAAGCAGACCGCCAGCACATCAATCTAATTATGAAACAGTTTCATTCAGATGTATACACCTCCACCAGGACGTGAGGGTTGCAGAGGCATTTCTCTCCTCCCTCCAGCTCCCCACTCTACAGCCCTCCCAGGCAGCACATCTAGATATGCCCATCTCTCCTTCTGAAGTAGCAGCCGCCTTAAAGACCTTGCACATGGGTAAAACCCAGGGAAGGGATGGTTTTCCAGTAGAGTTCTGCAAATCCTCTCTCCTCAAATCATCCCTCTTCTATCTTCAGTGTTTAATGAGGCCCTAGACAGAGGCATCTTCCCCCCCCACCTTACGAGAGGCAGTTATTACTGTCTTCTCTAAAAAAGGTAAAGATTCTACTATGCCTGCAAGCTACCGACCAATCTCCCTTATTAACGTAGACAGCAAATTATTTGCCAAAGTCCTGGCCACCAGACTAAATCCTCTTCTTCCCTCCCTTATCCACCCTTCACAAGTGGGGTTTGTCCCGGGTCGCTTCAGAAGAGACCATATCAGATCCCTACTCAGTCTTATGTGGCAAGTCTAAACACTTCCCACTCCAGTGGCAGCAGTGGCTATTGACTTTGAAAAGGCATTTGATTCTCTGGAATGGGACTATTTTGGGCTGGTCTTACAATGGTTTGGGTTTGGGCCCTGTTTCCAGAAGTGGATATGGGCACTTTACCATCAACCCGTGGCCAGAGTGCAGATTAACGTATTGGTCTCTGAACATTTTCAGCTTGGGAGAGGTACCCGACAAGGCTGGCCCCATCCCCCTTTCTTTTTATACTTGCAGCTGAGCCAATTGTAGCTGCTATTAGGCAGCACCCTATCATCTGGAGAATATCTATAGGGTCCCAGGCATCCTCTACTCTTATGTATACAGACGACTTGCTGGTCCCACTAGAAGATATATCTACTTCCCTCCCGGCTCTTCTTTCTCTTCGGACAGACTTTGCGAGTATGTCAGGCCTCAAAATCAATAAATCCAAAACCAAAGTGCTCCCTCTTAACCCATTCTAGGCCTCAAATGGGCCCCAGCATCCCTGTTATATCTCGGTATTCATGTCCCCTATGATCTTTCCAAAATGTGGCAACCTTTAGCTGAACACCTCAAAGCAGAGCTGGATAGGTGGAAAGTGTTTCATCTTACCCTGGTAGGCAAACTATCAGCCCTTAAAATGATCTCAGCTCCCAAGCTTCTATGCCCCCTGTCTCACATTCCATTGGCTCCACCTACCAAGTGGCTCCACACCCTAGACACCATAATTGAGAACTTCCTCTAGGATAACAAAAATCCCCAGTATAGCAGAAGTAAACTGCACTCTCACTGAAAGGTAGGTGGCTGGTGTTTGCCTTGGCTGGAAGGCTATACATGGGCTTATTCAGTAGCGCAATCCCTAAAGTGGCTTAGCACACTTTCCTCAGGCTCACCACAATGGCAGTACATGGACAAGGAAACTGCTAAGGTCCACTGTTTTTCTCTCCTGATTTATAACCCCTTGTCTAAGCATATGCAGGTCCATCCCACAAGGATCAACTATGGAACAAATTGCAGATGGATCAAAGCCAGTCCCTGGCCTCTGTCCTTTACTCCCATACATTGCAACAAACACATTCTGGTGGACAACGTGCCTATTTACTGGCCTCAGTGGGAGAGCAAAGGTATCAGATTTCTGTCTGATGTCCTTGACATGACAGAGCGAAGGATTCAATCCTTTCAGGATCTTGCCAGTACAAAAGATTTGTGGAAGGGGGAATTTTGGAGATATTTACAGTTCCACAGTTCCTTCTCAGATTATTTAAAACGTCACACGCCTGTGGGGGATGGACCTCAGAAGCTATCTGAATGATTTCAGCTTCCCAAAGGCCAAGCCAGTTCCATTTACACTAGCATTAGAGATTGTATCCCCTCACAATCTAGGGAGTCTCAGCAAAAATGGGAAAAAGCTCTGAACAGTAAGTTAGAAGATGCTTGCTGGGCCCATTGCTGGAAACTGGCACGGTGCACTATCCCAGATCTGCGCAACAGATTAGTTTAAAATAAAATATTGCATCATTGGTATAGAACACCAGTAGTTCTCCATAAAGCAAAGCTTCTGGACAATAATCTCTGCTGGAGGTGTTTGGCCCAGCCGGGAGACCTACTTCATATCATGAGGCAATGCCCTTTGTTACTTTCCTTTTGATCACAAGTAGCCCAGCTTGCTACCCAAGTGTTAGGTTGTACTATACATTTAGACCCTTTGGTCTGGATTTTGGGTCTCCCACCCCAAGGAGCTCACCTTAAACCTCAGCAACTACGCCGGCTCACCCTGTTAGGCATGTCAGCTAAACATCTAATTTTATGTCGCTGGAGAGCCACAGAAATCCCAAGTTTTTCTGAGCTCCACCATGCACTTACACTTTGGCCTCACTGTATTGCATGTCACATATCATAGTCAATAAGTGTCCTGCATACTTTGCATGCTGGGATCTCTTCCTTGCCTATTTGAAACCGAGGACAGGAATAGGGTGAGGCCCAGGCATGGTCACTGCTGATACTTACTTTCACACTCTTCTTTTTTTCTGGATTGCCCATGCACCAGTTATAATGCTTCCATGCAACCTGACAATGGAATGTTGTATCATGAATATACAGTATATTTACAATGTATAGTTACCTGGTCTTAGTTGTAGTGGTTACTTTGTTGCTGAGCAGAGAAAATACTCCCTGCATTATGACAGAGCAGTGAATATTCTCAAGAGACATGTCTCACTTTCATTTATTGATGCTGCTATTTAAGGTAATGTTTCCCTTTCAGCTGCTATGTTTTGCAGTATGCTGCTTTTGAACTCAAAGCACCCCCTCTCTGTATGTGCAGACTTTCGAACTACAGTATACTGGCTCTGTACTCCTTATCTGCTCTTATGTGTATGTAAAAATGTGAAGTGTAGTTGTATGTACGTTTGAGAATCAATAAAAACTATTAACTGAAAAAAAAATCATTACATATCCAGTTATCTGACGACTCCAGCCCTAACTCATACCTGGTGATATTGGAGTGTAGGATAGACCTGATTGGCTACCAAGGCTGGGAGTCCATCTCCTACATGCACTTATCGACTGACTCTCATACACTGACAGTCCTTTGGTCTCCATTCCTAGCCCTTCGTGTCTAGGTTATGGTAGAAGATGATGGCCTGTCTTCAGGGAAGGGAGCCCTGGGACTCTACAGATCATCTCCTAATACTACCCTTGTTTCACCCATATAGTATGTACCTCCATCTACACCTTCTGTTCACCATCTCCATCAGAGGTGGGAACCGTTTCTCCAGCATCCCCAGCTCCGGCCTAACTAGGCCCCATACATCTCCTTCTGCTTACCATGGAGTCCAACCCATCTACTGATGCTGTACCTGCCACCACAGAAGGCTCTGATGCTCCACCTCAGCAGACTTCCAGTCAGGCTACATCCCCCCATAAGCGTTCCTCCAAGATGAACTTTTCCATCATGGACTGGACTGTTCCTCGCTTAGTTGCCGAACTGCGAAAACATGGCATCCGTTATGCAGCTTCAGCTTGAAAACAAGAACTACACGATCTCTTTATTGCCTGTCAGTCCAGACCGGGCCGGAACACTACTCCCAGGTGATCCGATCCTCCTGCTGAAGATTCCCCCATGTCTGAAATCCGGGACCGTATGGCCCAAATCTCCTTAGTTTTCAGTCTGGAATACCGAATGACCACCATCAAAGCCTGCATCCCCGTTGCTCCTGCTCCAGCATCCACCACCACTGCTTCGGAGGCTCCCCATCTACCAGCCAGGCTCCCAATATCCCTGTTCCTGTTCTTCCAGTTCATCCTCCTCCTTTGACATCCAGCACTCCAGTGCCTCTCCTGACCCCAGGTATGTCATTGCTTACTCCTTTTCCGATCATATCACCTGTTCATCTCACTCCAACTCACCTCCGTAGGGACATAATCAATGGGAAAGATGTCAACCTGGCCTCACTCCTAATCTTATCACAGGAGGTGTCTGAAAATAGGATAGTTTTCTGTGGCAACATCTCTGTCATCCTCAAGTCTAAGGATCCTGGTCTTCTGTAGAAACTGACTCTCTCCGAATTTGTCCTGACTTTAAGCCTATATTATGATGTCCTTTGTTCAGCTTTTCCATCCCATCATGAGGAACTGGCTGCCTATTGGTATCTCCTCACTGACCTCACTGTATGCTACAGGGGAACATACTTCTATGATTAACACAGATCTTTTTTGGTAAAGCTGCTGCCTCACTGACCCATTACAACACCAAATTGAATTGTGCCATCCTGTACACTGACCTCTTTTGCTGCCATTTCACCAGGAAACATGCTTTCTCCTGTTCCCTCTGTGGCTCTTACAATCATTTTGCACCCCTTTGTTCTTTGTCAGTTGCTGCTTCCCCTTCCTCCATGGCTGCTCCCAGGTCTGACCGGCCACTTGCTTCTCCTACTACATCTGCCCCTAGGCTACTTCATACCATCCCCAATTCAGCTTCCTTCCTGGACCTTCAGGGCTGTCCTGTGAAGTTCTTTGAAGTAAAGGCCATCTGCAACAATTTCAACTAAACTGACTGCCCTATTCATGGTTGTACACTTCTGCATGTTTGCACCTTTTGTGGTGATGCCCACACCCGTCACATCTGTCCTAAAGCTCCCATAGGCCATCAGTGACAATCTGTTCACCCTTCCACCCCTGTCAACATTTCAGCCTTAGCCCGCCTTTGGGAGCATTGTCCTTCTCCTCCCGCTGTACAGCATCTGCTGGGAGGACTCTCCTACAGATTCCATAGTGGCATTTCTGTGCACCCTATCAAACCTTTCATTTGTCCCAATCTCCAGTCTCCCATCATAGAGCCAGATGTTGTCTGTCTGCTGTCACAGAAGGAGCTGCAGAAAGGTTTCATCATCAGTTCATTTCATACCCCTTCTTTTCCTATTTACCAGATCAACCCCATAGGCATTGCCACCAGAATATTCTCAGGCAAGAAGCGCCTCATTTTTGACCTATCTGCTCCCAGATTTTCATCTACTCACAGTATTAACTCACTGATACCTTCAGACAAGTATTCTCTGTCATATGCCTGCATTGACGATGTCATTACTGTCATCAAGTAATTTGGCCCTCGTTCTTGCCTTTCTAATGCAGATAACACAGACACTTTCAAGCTCTTACCCATCCATCCTACACTTTGGCACCGTTATTGTCTGTTCTGGCAGAATAACAACTACTTTGTTACCCGCTTGACCTTTGGATGCAAAAGCAGCCCTAAATTGTTTGATCAATTTGTGAAGGGTCTATGCTGGGCACTGTTAAAAGTTTGTTGATGGCCATCTGTGATTCATTTACTCAATTTCTTGCTTACTGAGCCCCCAAGATTCCCCTCCAGCTGCTGAAATCACAGTGTTGGTTCAGCTTTTTCTGACCTGGATATTCCTTTATCTGAGGAGAAGACTCTTGGCCCTGTTCCTTGGCATCATTCAAGATTCTACCCGTATGGAAGCCTGATCACCTCTCGACCAACTTCGTTGCATCCAGAATTTAGTGGACTCCTTTTCTACCAGATCTAGCTGCTTGAAATATGAACTGTTATCCCTTTTGCAATACCTCAACTTTTCCATGTAGATCATTCCTCTGGGTGGATCATTCATATCCTACCTCTTGACTCAAGCTTCTTCAGTTGCTGAGCTTCATCATCACATTCACATCACAGCAGCCACCAAATCAGATCTCGCCATGTGGTCCAAGTTTCTACCCTACTGGAATGGTTGTTCCATGTTCTATAAGGACCCGTCTCCTGATTGACACTCCAGAATCAATACTGATGTATCCCTGAAATATGGTTATGCTGCCATCTTTAATTATTCTTGGATTGCTGCCTCTTGGCCCCAGGACATCACCACTATTCAGGATTTCTCCACTACCTCCCCTCTCTTTGAGATCTATCCCATTACATACAAACATAGAAGTTGATGGCAGATAAGGACTGCAAGGCCCATCCAGTCTGCCCATTTCTTTTTCTACCTTATAAATGTGCCATCGGCCTTTGCTCTGTCAGTGGCCTATCTATTCATACTCATCTGTATTGTTCCCTTATGCCTATCCCATGCCTGTCTGAAGCCCTGCACTGTATTCATAGCCACCACTTCCTGAGGTAGGCCGTTCCATGCATTCACAACCCTTTCTGTGAAAAATAATTTCCTCACATTCCCCCTTATTCGGCCTCCCTCTAATCTCTTGCTGTGTCCTCTTGTCCTGCTATTTTTCTTATATTGAAAAATGTTAGACTCTTTCACCTTGTTAATGCCCTTAAGGTGTTTGAATGTCTCGATCATATCACCTCTCTCCCTCCTTTGCTCAAGGGTATACATATTGAGTTCCGTTAATCTGTCCTCATATGTCTTCTGATGCAGTCCCTGCACCATTTTGGTTGCCCTTCTCTGGACTGCCTTAATTTGGTTAATGTTCTTGTGAAGGTGTGGCCTCCAGTACTGCATGCAGCACTCCAAATGGGGCCTAACCAGTGTCTTGTAAAGAGGGATTATTACCTCCCTCTTACGACTTGTGATACCCCTACTAATACACCCTAACATCCCCCTAGCCTTACCTACTGCTTTAGAGGTCTGCTTAGATGATTTCAGCTCATCAGTGATGATGATGCCCAAGTCTCTTTCTTCCTTTGTGACTGCCAGCAACTCCCCTCCCAGCCTATAGGTGGCTTCAGGGTTTCTCTTCCCTATGTGAATGATCTTGCATTTCTTTGCATTAAATCCCAGTTGCCACTCTTCTCACCATTTTGCCAGTTTATCCAGATCTCTTCTCATTCTGCCCACCCCATCTAGATCATATACTCTGTTGCAGATCTTGGTGTCATCTGTAACAGACAAACTTTACCCTCCAGTCCATCTGCAATGTCACTGATGAAAATATTGAAGAGGACTGGCCCCAGGACTGATCCCTGAGGTACCCCACTTGTGACTTCCATCTCTTCTGACTGTATACCATTTACCACCACTCCCTGTTTTCTGCCCATCAACCATTTTTCCACCCAGTTGACCAACTTCTGACCCACCCCGAGCCTACCCAGCTTATTTATCAATCTTCTATGTGGAACAGTGTCAAAGGCTTTGCTGAAGTCAAGGTAGGCGACATTAACTGCTCCCCCTTGGTCCACCACTCTGGTTACCCAGTCAAAGAAATCTATGAGATTAGTTTGACAGGACCTTCCTTTTGTAAATCCATGCTGTCTTGGATCTTGTGCCCCCATGGATTCCAGGTGTTGCACTATCCTTTCCTTAAGGAGTACCTCCATAATCTTGCCCACTACTGAGGTAAGACTGACTGGTCTGTAGTTCCATTGTCCATTGTCACGGCTGGTTTCCTCTGAGGCTTTCAATGATCCTTTCAAACCGTATCTATTTTCTCTGATAATCAGCCCCCAATGGACATCATAAACAAAGGCAGGTCCTTGTCCACTACCGTTATGATGTTACTTCGGAGACTATCTTGTATATCTCTCACTCACCAATTTATATTACAGTGTTTCCATATACCTGCTCACTTTAACAAAGCAGCCAATGCCCTTTCTCATTTTCAATTCCATACCTTCCATCACCTATATTCTTCAACAGATCCAGTTGGTACCAGGTGAATATAGCATGGACAGAACCATGCATGGAATACCGTGTATCACATATAGCCCTATGTACTTTTGTGACAGGTTATAAAAACCCAGCAAGGCATAATTGTTCCATGAGGTTTTGTGCCCTGTTGTGCATGAGTGGTGGGGAGAAGTAATGCAGAGGTCAAGAACTCTGCTGGGGAGGTGGTCCACCAAGCTGCCATCGTGGCTCAGTGGCATGAGCCCTGGCAGTTCGTGGTAGCTATGCTTCTGTTGACCAGGGCTCGAATCCCAGTCCCAGACTTTTGCAAAACCACATTGTGCAGTTTTCTTTTTTACTTCCCAGCTGGTATTTCCCCTCATCCCTGTGTTGAACCCCCCCCCACCCAGAGTTAATTATATTTATAGGGGGTTTGGGAGTCCACCACAGAAAACAAAGAACTTCATGGATGTTGTTCACTGAACTGTGTTTTGGCATTGTTTTATGGCAGCAGCAATGTATCTGTTGTATTTACAGTGTGGTATATTGCAGCACTGGTTTGGTATACGTGCTGAACTAGTTATGCCTTCACACCCTTCTTTATCGGACCTCATAATGATGTAGCATACTACCGACTACAAGCATCCAATATTATGTAGACTACCTTAGATCCTGCTACCACAGCCTCGTACACTACTGCTTGGAAGAAATATTCTTCCTTCTGTGGACTATCATCCTCTTCCCTCAATGATGGGATTCTATGTGATAATGGCGACTGCCTCAAGGAGATTGCCATTATCACGA
Organism: Neoceratodus forsteri; assembly: GCA_016271365.2. Taxonomy (NCBI): domain Eukaryota; kingdom Metazoa; phylum Chordata; order Ceratodontiformes; family Ceratodontidae; genus Neoceratodus; species Neoceratodus forsteri. The sequence continues at coordinate 294,007,186 of CM057449.1, read as the reverse complement.
AGTCAGAGTGGCAAAAATATTTTCGGCACTCTGACACCCTCGGCGCATGGAACAATGGCGCTGGGGACTTAAATTGTAATGCTTTCTGTGGGGGGGGGCGCTGTGCCCTTCCCCACTAATGGATTCTCAACTTGGAGGGGTGCATGTCAGGTGGGGGTGAAAGCATTAAAAATAAAGATTCGGGCCAGGCACAATAAAATTACACCAGAGCCCGGACCCAAACCCAGTACCTCACCCACCCCAGCCGCAGGCCAACCCCCAATGCCACAGCACAGCTCAGCAACCCACTGCAGCACATCCCTCTACAACCCCTCCACCCCCCCATGTTCACCATGCTCGCTACCCCCCCGCAAGCATGTGTACATATAATGACATCCTGTCACCCTATTCGCCCACCCCCACATCCAGTTGCCCTACCCTCCCCATCGCCATTCAGGATTTTGCCCTGAAGGTGTTGCCATTACAGACGGCATCCTTCTACATGTGCCCACATCATGGGCTACCAATGGGGGACACGTCAACAACATTCAGGCTTTCCTAACATTCTGTCATCAGGCCTTGCAGCTTTCCTATGGAACCATCAAACAGTACCTTTCAGGCATCCAGTTTTTCTTGTCCCAATCTACTCCGTGCTCATCATTCCTATTCAGTAACCCTTCCATCAAACTTCTTCTGTTGAATGTTCAAAGAAAATCAAGCCCCAAGTTCTCTCAGTGCCCTCCTATAAACTAATCTATCATGTGAAATTTACTGGACTTACTGTCCTCAAACCCCTTCGATCCTGCATTCACCACCATGGTCTCTTTAGCTCTATGTCTGGCTTTCTATGGATTTCTGTGTCCCAGCAAGTTTACTATTTCATTGCCCTCTTATACCAACTTTCTTAAGATTGCCAACTTATGGAAATCCAATGACCATTACAAGTTACATTTACCATCCTCCAAGACCAATAGACTCCATAAGTGGTAGTAGGAGTAGTAGTAAAAATCTTGGTTTTTAGGCAGGAACAATTGATGGTGTATTCACATCTTTAGGACAAAGTCATGTTTACAGGATAGTTCTGTAGGGGTGTCCATTCCTTACAGTATTACCCTACCTCCAATATCTGGTGCTCAATAACCTATCTAGATAAGCTGATGTCCCTCCATCTACACTCAGATCCATACCTACCTTTATTGACTTCTGGCAACCATTCACCCACTACAACTAAATAGTTTTTGGATCATATCAGAATCCTCCTTCACCAACTCAGACATAATCCTTATACATTCTCTGGACATTCCTTCTGAATTGGAGCAGCAACTTCAGCTTCAAGAAACAACATTTCACCTTACATCCTCAAGAAACTGGAAAGATGGACATCATTGGCCTTCGAAGACTTATACCCTTGATCCGGAACCAGAACTTCATCAAGCCTTTAGGGTACTCTCCTCTTAGTATGCCCAGGGGGTGGGCATACCAATTGCCATGGATCCTCAGAGGTTTCCTCCACCTGGGTTTTTTTCCTCTCCTGCATGCTAGTGGTCATACTCTCCATGAGATCTGGGAGGCATCTTTTGGGGCCCTCTATTTCCTACAAACACTATCCAACCTATCTATCAAGGTTGAGAACAGGGAAAAGCCAAAAAGCAAACTACAGTTACATAAGCATTACTAACCCCATACTCTATTCACCAAAACATTGAATTACATTTTAGTCACAAGAGAGTGGTGAGCACAATTATGGAACACATACAAACAGAAGAGAGGAAGAAATAAGTGCCTCAGCTGGAACTTGAACCCAGGCCACCCAGAATACCCTTCCAGTTGTGCTACCAACTGTGCCACCAAAGCAACTGGAACCTGAGCTGTCCTGGAGGCAATTTTTTCTCTCTCCAATGCACAACCTGGTGCTGATCAGATAATTACATTTTTAATCACATGAGTGAGGTGTACACTTTTATGGAACAAATACAGACAGAAGAGAGAAAGAAATAAGAGCCTTAGTTGGGACTTGAATCCATGTCACCGCAAATACCATTCTGGTTGAACTACCAGCTGTTTAATTGTTTAAACACTGATGACTAATAGTGAAATTCACCAAGGCAGGGTGTGGAGGAGGGTGCTGGGTGGGATGGGTTTTATGATACATAAAAGGGTTTGGGAGGTGGGAGGTGATGCAAGTACAGCATAGTGGATAGGGTAGGTATTTTATGTAATTTGTGAGGTTTTTTAAAAAAATGAGAAGCACCGTTGTATTAACTTGATTATTTATTTGGTGTGAACTTTTTAAAATGGGTTGGACTCAGGTGTTGCATTTTATATGTTAGATTTGCTGTGCTGATACAATATTGTATTCTGATGTTTTTATTTTTGTATGTTTTTTATGGAAAAAGTGTTGAATAAACAGATTTTATAAAAAAATAATAAATAAATTTACTGGAAAGCTGGTGCACCCACCAAGAAGACTGATTTTACAACAACTCCTTTATGTCGACTGCATTTGCGGTCAGCATAAAGGGAGCCACAACAAATGTTGATTTCTTCAGGGGGCTTTGCCCCCAACCCCCCGCTACTTAAATAATCAACTCCGAGTTGGAGTTGTTTCAGGGAAGGCGTGCAATACCCCCAGAAAGCAGTGCCAGGGGCCCCACACTGACACTACAGTGACCTGGAGCTGTTGTCGTTGTAGTGTCAGGCGAAGTAAAGTTGTCGAGGTAGCATCAGTATACCTTGTAGATGAGACCAGCTACATAAGATGTATCCCATCACCCCATCAAGGTCATTTCTAGTTAGTCTGAACTCAAGTTTTCTTGTGTTACCAGCTGGTATATCCCAGCAGAAATGTGGTATCTCATTTCCTGAGGTGTCTTCCATCAGCAAATTTTTTATCTATATTTATAATTTATTTACTAATAGAAAATGGGCTTTTTATTTCTTGGCATCTGACTGATTGGTACCTCTCCAAAGGGGTACATTAACTTTCAATAGATGCCTAGGAAATAAAAAGTGCCAGCCCAAGTGCCTCTTTACCTTCATGAGTATCGTTGTGCCCACCCTGCTTCCTTACTGGTCGAAATCACCCCACTGGCCACAAATTTGAAAACTCCACCATTTTTTTAGCTCACTTTGGGATTGAACAGAACCCCCGTCCCCGTTCAATAAACCAAGTCATATTTGAAAAAGTGACACAAGCAACTTTAAATCTGAAAATGAATGTAAAAAAACTTCTTTTTAATTTCAAAAAAACTATAGCGCTAGCACATTGGTCCCATGCTCAGCGCTACTGTACAGCGGGAGATGACTGGGATCACATTCAGAAACTTGCTCCTATTTTTTTCTCGTATCTTTTTCAGTTTTTATAAAAAGAAAATCCCAAATGGATAAAAAAACATACATAGAAGCTCACCCTTCACACAGTGCTTCAGAGTCCATCTCGATGGACCCCCCAAATTGTTATGGTCCCAATACATCCAGCTTTTTAATCATGGTCCCATTTCTGCTCTATCAGGCTAGTAAAGCCTAAACCAGTACAGTACAGCACAGGCTAATACAGCACTTATTTCTGTTTTACTAAAACAAGAAAATCACAATTGTTTACAAATGTAGAGCTCCCTGGTCCTACTCCTCTCTTCTGTGACCACATTAAGAAGCCAAAACTAAGATACCCCAGTACAGACAAACTACAACTACTATAAAACCATGGGGCAGCTATCAATCATATTGAAACATGGTCTCTATAACAGCAGCACCCTGTACTGGTCAAGTATAGTAGTAGATTAACTACTTTACAAGAATAGTGTAGTGTTAATCTTTTTTTTTAACATTTTCTAAACTTGTTTTACAATTTTACATTTAATTTTATGAAAAATGTTACTGATAGCCCATTTTCTAAGTGCAGTAATACCCTCCAGGGTGGGTGGTAAGGGCAATTCTGGACCTTCCTGTGGCTAATTATGCCCCTGGGTGGTCTGGCATTGCCCAAAACCACCCACTCTGTTGAGTATAATTGCTTGCTTGACAGCCTAGCTGATATGTAATATCTTGTTTTATGAGGGGTTTAGCTTCTGACTATCTTTAAACTGTATTTTTCCGCATTTGCCCAGCTAAGATGTAGCAGTTTCTTATTTTTGTGGAGTCCAGCCTCTATTCCTTTTTCCAGTTTATTTACCTGACACAGCCCAGCCGGAATACAGTTATTTTCTGTTGGGTTCTGCTTGTACCTCTTTTTGCCATTTATTTACATACAATACCTCCTGCCTCAAAATATTTTCCAATTTATTTACATTGTGTTACCTAGCTGAATTACTGTATCTCATTTTCTTTGAGGTTCTGTTTTTACCTCTTTTTATATATGTGTACCCCTCTGTATGGAATGTGGATTTTCCAGTTCTTGTTCTGAGCTCCCCACGACTCCCTGTGTGTAGCCATGTAATAGAGTGCAGTGGGATCTTGTAAACAATGCTTCATTTGGTTAAATGGTTTGCGTCAGCGGAGGTTGCTATTTTATGACCCTGTGACCCCATGGAACAACCAATTTAAAGATTTCTCAGTCAAGTTACCTAAAGAAACCCTGGGAAAATGTGGGATAGTGGATTCTGACACCTTTTCTGGCCTAATAGAAACATAGACTTTGACGGCAGATAAGGACCACTTGGCCCGCCCAGTCTGCCCATTTCCCTACCTACTGAATAAGCTGCAGATTCTAGTTAACCAACAGCTACTTCCTGCCACCACCCACTACAATTGCCTTGTGTCTGTCCCATGCATGTTTGAATTCCCCCACTGTTTTAGCCCCAACAACCTCCCCAGGAAGGCAGTTCCATGCATCCACCACTCTCTCCGTGAAAAAAGATTTCCTCACATTGCCCCTGAGCCGTCCCCCCTCTATCTTTAAATTGTGTCCCCTTGTGCTTACACATCTCTTTTTCTGAGAGATGCTACCCTCCTGGACTTTGTTGATTCCCTTGAGGTACTTGAACGTTTCTATCATGTCCCCCCGTCCCTCCTTTCATCAAGGGTATACATATTAAGCTCTCTCTCTCAGTCTCTCTTCATATGATTTCTGATGCAGATCCTGCACCGCTTTTAGTTGCCCTCCTCTGGACTGCTTCCATCCTGCCTATGTCCTTGCGTAGATGAGGTCTCCAAAACTGCACACAGTACTCCAGATGGGGTCTCACCAACTGTCTGTACAGAGGGAAACCACTTCCTTTTTCTACTTGTGATGCCCTTCCTATGCATCCCAGTATCCCCCCCGGCTCTCCTTACTGACTTCTCACGTTGCTTACCCACCTTTAGATCATCTGATATGATTACCCCCAAGTCCCGTTCTATTTTTGTTGTTGTTAGTACCTCCCCTGCTATTGTGTACTCTTCTCGTGGGTTTTTGTTTCCCAGGTGCATTACTTTGCACTTCTTTGCATTGAATCTAAGTTGCCATATGTCTGACCATTCCTCCAACCTTGACAAGTCCCTTATCATCCTTTCTACCCCACCTTGTGTATCAACTCTGTTACAGATCTTTGTATCATCTGCAAAGAGGCATATCTTTCCCTCCAGACCCTCTGCAATGTCATCTATAAAGATGTTAAAGAGGACTGGACCCAGTACTGAGCCCTGAGGTACTCCACTAGTGACCCTCCTTTCTTCGGAATGTGTTCCACTCACTATTACCTTCTGTGTCCTGTAATGGGAAGTTAGTGAGAGGATGTGGCCCAATGAGGCTGCCTCAAGACTGCAGCTATATAAGTGTGACTGTGCTGAAGGCTGGCAGATCTAAGAAAACTCTTGTAAAAATAGAACCTGTTGTCCTGGGAGAGAGTTCATGTTGTGCCATTCCAGGCCTTGCATGTTTAAGATGAACTGTAAGGAAGATGCTAAGTCAGTGAGAGATAAAGCAGGTGCTAGCTAGCATGAGAGAAGCTGAATAGACTGCATGGACTAGAGAAGCTAAAATCTATTGCTGCTGATCCAGGTCCTGTAGCAGGCACAACAGCCCGGTGTCAGGCTAACATCACCATCTAATAAGTCAGGCTTGAAAACCCATGAAAATAGTAAAATATGGGCAAACTTGATGGACTGTCAGTCTCTTTCTGCCAATGGAGTCTATGTTTCTGTGGATCATTACATTACCAAAAACTTTTATTGCAATTTATTAATGCAGCACATAGTACATACAGACAGCCAATACTAGTGCTCAACATTTTGCAACATACTTGCACTTTCTCAGGAACTTCACTGCCCTCTAGTGTCCATCCTTATATAGTGCAAAAGGTACAAAAACACATGCAACATAAACATAATGCAATAAGTGCTGGACAGGTGGAAAGTTGTCACAGTGAATATTTAAAATACCCAAGGAACTTGATGAGACCAAGGTTTGAATGACAGTACAGCCATTAACACACACACACACACACACACACACACACACGCAGAAACATAGAATTTGCCAGCAGATAAGAACCACTTGGCCCATCTAGTCTGCTCATTTTTCTCTATCTATAGTATCACCGCAGATCCTACTTGATCTCTGGTCCATCCTCCTGCTCCTCTTCTCCCTAAGATTCCCTATGTGTCATCCCATACATTATTGAAACCCAGCACTGCTTTTTGCCCCACCACCTCCACTGGAAGACTGTTCCCAGAATTCACCACTCTCTCTGTGAAGTACTTCCTCACATCTCTCCTGAATCTACCCCCTCCAGCTTCTTATCATGCTCCCTTGTCTGTGAGCATCTTTTTTCTAAAACACACACGTATCCTCACAAACAAACACTGCACATTACAGCTTGCAGTGGCAATGCTGTGCCAAGAGGGGCTTTATAAATGTTTCAATACCCAGTAGTACTGCCTGTTCTAACTGGGCCATCCTGATAGTGGCAATGGCAGTGACTGCTCCCTGCCACAGAGGGCCTTTATCGATGTTGCCACCAGCTGTGATGACTCCTCTGTCTGATAGTTATCTGAACTGCTCCCCCTCCCTTGAAATATATGACCTGTTCCCAGCTGTCAGTACATTTTCCTGATTAGTAAAACACAGCCCCCAGAACATTACACTGGCAGCAGGAGCAATGGAGAACTAGAGTGTGAGGAGCATGGTAAGTAGCTGTGAGTTAGAAGAAAATATTCCCATCAGGGACTCCCAGGTGTGTGTTGAACATGTGTGGTAGTGTCCTGCTGTGCAACTGTTTAGGACAAAGTTACAACTATTGCTACAGCCCAATGACCACAACTACACAGACCACACAACTGATGCAGGGCCAATTCACACAAAAGGTAACGTTTATCTAGAAAGAAAGATCATAAATCACTAAAGGCACTGACAGGCCCCAAAGCAGGTGATTTTTGTTATATAAATTAAATATTTCTGACTTGCTTTATAATACAAGTAAATGGGGCTCAGGAGATGTCTCTTGGCTAATCAAGAGTGTCTCCCCGTGACTTCCTAGGATTTGAGAATCCAGAAACAAAGCTGAATGGTGCTGGAACTCTACAAAATTACTGTGGGATGCTCTGAATTAGCCAAGACACATCTCCAGGTAAACATTTACTTTCTGGTAAGTAGTGCATTTCTATTTTTTCCAATTCAGATTCAATTCCAAAGAAAAATATGAGCGCTTTGTAGTAAAGAGTGAAAAGTATGCAAAGTTAGATGACTGATAGACTTGAGCAGGATCACGTGTAATGATAACCTCAGTGCCTGGATTTCATTTTGGGTCCGTGTTGAAGCCATTTTTATTTAGTTTGTGATTATTTGTTTTTGATAAACACATTTTAAAGCAGCAGTGCAATGAAAAATGTTTTCCCAGAAAGTTAGTTACAGCTACAGTTAAGAAAAATACATCACAAATGAAGGAGTGGGCACTAGGAACAAGGTGCTGAACACAATAAATCATAGAAACATGAATTCCAAAAACTGTAGCACATTCACCCTTTCTTTAAAACACCACTGAGGCTCTTTTAGAATAAATAAAAACTTTTTAATTTCAAAACGACAGTAAAAGAATGCCAGATGCATTTTGGAACTGTAGTCCCTTTATCTTTTACCTTTGATAAAGGGATCTAAAATGTTTCAGGCATTTTTTACTATCGTTTTGAACATAAAGGGCCCAATTCTCAAACACTGCCTCAAGACGCAAGGTGTGTGCACCAAGCAGCAGGACACAAGCAGCACGCTGCACCAAGACGCAAGCAAGATGGGATTCACAAACACACCATGCATGGATGCAAAATCCTGCTGTGTCAGTCCCCCATGCGCCAGCACAGTGCCAGATGGCTGCTAGCGCCATGACACATGGTACATTGTGACAGTGGTAAGACTTGCAGGACGCAGGAGTGTAATTCACAAAGGTGCACCAAACAGCAGATTTCAAACACCTGCTACACCACACAGATCTGATCTAAGGGAACTTAAAAAAAGGAAGGGAAGAGGCAGGGTAGTGTCACAGGACTGAGACAAAGGACTGCAGCAGGACAGAGACAGACGAATTCTAGGAGGATGTTTGCACCACAGGCCCTACTGGGTATACAGCTGTGCAAGCAATGCCATAGGTGACATGCCCACCAGAATGCACAACAGGGTGGCACTATACAGCAGGTGCACAGAAAGCAGCAACCCAGACACCAGAGGCATGCCATGTGTGTGTACCAGCCACACACCACCCACATGGACCTGACCAAGGAGCAGTGCATCGCACAATTTCAGCTTGGCAAGGCAGCCATAGCACAGCTAAGCCAGGAACTTGATGCTGACATGAGAAGCAGGACCCAGAGAGGCCATGCCATATCAATAGAGGTGAAGATATGTGCAGCCCTATGGGTAATGGCCACTGGCGGATTCCATTCACCGAGCAGCGACACTGTGGGCATCTCACAGCCCTCCATATCATGGTGCTTGAGGGCAGTCATGGATGCCCTCCTACACAGGTTGCAACAATACATCCACTTACCCACAGATGCCCAAGAGCAACTGGCAATCAAGCAGGGATTCTACAGCACAGCAGGATTCCTGTGTGTGCTTGGTGCACACACATCGCCATAAGGGCACCACTGGATGAACCAGCGACCTATGTCAACAAGAGGGATTCCATTCCGTACACATCATCTGCGACAGCAGGTGCAAGATCCTCGACATTGTGGCACAGTATCCTAGGTCCACACATGATGCGTACATCTACAGGAACTGTGGAGGTTATGAGGCCTTCCAGAGCAGGACACTCACAGATGGCTGGCTGATTGGTAAGGCACACACAAACACACGCAGCATGAGTGGGCATGGGAAGCATGCGGGCACAACAGTAACCTACACCCCCCTCTTCACAGGTGACAGCAGATACCCACAACAGCCCTAGCTGATGACATCAGTGGAGCATCCACAGAGTGCAGCAGAGCAACAGTACAGCGATGCCTACACAGCAACACACAGTGCGATAGAGTGCACATTTGGCATCCTCAAGATGAGATTTTGGTGCCTTCACAGATCGGGGGTGCACTACAGTACACACCTTCTAGGGTCATGGGCAAGGAGTCTTCCTCCCTCCCCCAACCATGACATCCCCTGAGTGACTGAGTCCATTCTAAAAGCCAGGTTGATGGTGTGGTACAGGTCTGGTATCCCTCCCCCAACCCACTTTTTATTTTAACCTCTACAGAGCCTTCCCAACTGACCCAGCTGATCAGTATTTTTATTTTTCATACTGACCCATTTTCCCTTTTATATCTACAGGTCTGACAGGACATTGACCAGGAGTAGGAGGACACTGACCATATATATCAGATAAGTGTTGTTTTTTTTGTTTACCCTACATTGTTTGTCATATAATAGTTCTAACGAGCTGTAGATCCTTTGTGAGCCCATTGCTGTTCTTGTTTCACAGGTACGAATGGCTGCTATGGGAGGCACTGGGTTAGATCTGTACCTTGTGCTTTAGAAAGGAGGCTATGGGCTGGGGGGTATGGGATGGGTATTAAGGTTGAGAACTCCAGGGAACACCACACAACCATTAATGTAGTGTTTTTGTTTTGCAACAAGTCCTATCTCATATATATGTGTTTGTGTATGTGTAATAGATAACCCACTGTAGGGTGTGCGGTCACGCTCTGATATATCCATGGCTTGGTTTGCATTGTTACATATGAGGCCGCAGGCCAAATGCATCAACCACCCAAGCCATGCGTATATCGCTGCACGACCGCACACCCCACAGTGGGTTATCGATCTTATAAAATGGCAAAATTGTTTTGGAGGGGAGTAAAAGTGCAGGTGTGTGGTGGCATTCAGATATACCCACAGTCACCTAATGGTGTTTGTCCAATGCGACTGATAATCCCATTATAGATATAATATATACACACACGCACACACACACACATATTTCATTTGAACAGCCCCTTGATACCAAAAATAATTTTCCTCACCGTGCATGTGCTCCCATTCCGAAGAGGCTCTCTTCTCCTTTTGAAGATAAACCTGGAAATACTGGTGAGGCCCTGCATATCAGGGAGGCTCCCATACCATTTTCTGCAAACCAGAACCATCCATTTTTCACAAATCCATTTTCTGCAAACCAGAACCATTGGTGGTCATTCCTTTAACTAAATGTCCACCCCCTTCCTTCTGACTTTGAGTCAAACATGGCGTAACAGACTTTAGTACCTCCTATAGACATAGCCCCCAAGATCTCCATCTTCTTTGGAATTCACAGACAACTTTCTCACTCAGGAACCCTTAAGTAAAGCTTCCTCTGCTGAGGTTGCAGATACTTGCAGATGAATACTGTTTTGTTTTTGTTGAATTTTATGCGACATCATCTTTAATGCAGCCTAATACACTGAAACAGAACTGCAACACTGCTGACAGGAGTGCTACTAAAATCACACTGCACACTGAAGTGCACTACGGGTGTTGATGCAGTGCTAATTAACATAATTCGCACACACTGAAAAAGCAATGCAACACTGCTTCAGGCAGTGTTGCTGACACAACACTGCTTCAGCCAGTATTGCTACACCAACACTGCTTCAGGCAGTGTTGATGACAAAACACTGCTAATTGCAGTACTTTTGCAGTGTGATAGCACAAAATGCAACAGAGATACAGCTAGGGAACACAGTGAGGGGTGGAGGACTTCAATCTGCCTGATGTAGATTGGAGTATCCTAGCTGCAGCATCAGCTAGGAGCAGGGACATAGAAACATAGAAAAATTTTCAGCAGATAAGGACTGCCAGGCCCATCCAGTTTGCCCATAAGCCCTACACTAGTTTACAGCCCCCGATCCTACCTGGTCATTGGCTTTTCACCCCTCCTTCCCACCTCTAAGGTTCCCCTATGCCTTAAATCCCTCCACTGCGCTCACTCCCACCACTACCTCCTTTTGCAGTCTATTTGATTTGTCCACAACCCTTTCCATGAAGAAAATGTCTTCACGTTTCCTGTTAACCTGCCACCTTCCAATTTCATATCATGCCCCCTCGTTATTGTATTCCTCCTGTGCTAGAAGATGTCTTCCCCTGCACTTTGTTTATGCCCTTAAAGTATTTGAATGTTCCTATTATGCCCCCCCCACTCCCTCCTCTCCTCCAACGAGTGCATACTGAGGTCCTTTGATCTTTCGTCATAAGTTTTCTTTTGCAAGCCTTGTACCATCTTGGTTTCCCTTCTCTGGACTGCCTCACCATTTTGATGTCTTTATCAATCAATCAATCATCTTTATTTTGCCAGGTGAGACATCCTTGAGACAAGCTCATTTACAAAGTGGAACTGGGATGGTCAACAGGACATTATACAATAGCAAGAAAGAATCTTGGACTGTGATTGGTCAGTTTGGGGCTGGACCCATGACGTTATCCCAGCACAATGCCACAGGTCTAGTCTCAGCCTCACTGTGAACCTGTAAATGAGCATTTTATGGAGCATTTTCTTGATTGTTTCATCTTCTCTTAAAAACAAAAAATATTTTTCCACACAAAAACATCTTTAAAATTATTTTTTTTATTCTGTATAACAACAAGCCATTGTATAATAGGAATAATGCACTCCAGGGTGTATGTCATTTGGGATAACGCCACACCTGGGGCATTGGACGCACTCGGCCTGTGGCCTCATGCCCAACCCCCCCAGGCATGACGTTATCCCAGCACGACACACACCATGTCATGGATTATTCCTTTAGTACAATACACAAAATAATTGCATAGAGATAAATAGTAAAAGCACAAATAAAATAACAGAATGAACAAATCTGGTAATCATTGATACGTACAATATGAGCACACATCGAATAACAGTATGTACGAGAGATCACGTGATGCAGCAGACTGTGTAGCAGCACTTGGATTCAGCTCCCGCGATTCAGGGTTTTTATTTCAATTAAAGCATTTCCAAATAAGGCACTAATAACCGCAGAGCTAGTCATCAAGGTGCGGATTTATGTGTCTGTAACCAGGGTCGGAAATGGAAGCAGAAATGAGAACCGCGCTGCCCCTACACACCCCACCTGTTTCCCTGGAGAAATCTGGCAAAAGAAGCAAGGCCCAGATGTCTGGGGGCGGTAAACAACCTACTACTACGGCCTTTCATATCTCGGCTTTAGAAGCAACTCCCCTCACCCTGTAGCTGTTTTTAAAAGAGCTGCAACCATTCAGAGATGACTTAAAGTCAGTCATTGCTGAAATCAAGCAGATGTCAGGGGCACTGGAAGATTTATCCACTAGAATGTCTGATACAGAAGCACAGCTTATCTCTATGGAGAAGAAATCTGATCGTATAGAAGCAGAAGGTAGCAATACCATCCTATTTGTCCAGAAGTTGATCGAGAAGCTTGCCGGTCCCTCTCCTTTCGGGGCCTCGTATACAATAGAGAGGGCTCATAGAGCACTGAGACCGATGCCAGCCCCTGACCAACCACCCCGGCCCTTGATCTTCAAATTTCTTAATTATCAGGAAAAGCAATTCCTTTTGTCAAAGATCAAAGAATTAGAGCAGGTGCTCTGGGAAGGAAACAGGATCTGAATAACCCAAGCCCTCTCTGCCACTGTGAGACAAAGGAGGGCCCTTTTTCATCCCATAGTAATGAAGTTAATAGCTGCGGGAATAAAATTTTGCATGGGGTAACCCGCTCACCTCCAGGTAGTGATTTTGGGTGCCTGGATGTCTTTTGACGAAGTCGAACCCACTCTGAAGGCATTACAGAAAGAATACCCCGATCTCTTCAGAGCTCGCTGAATGAGCATGAAAGCAGCAGTGACCTTGGGGAGAATTTTCAAGGCTTCTGTGGATCTATGTAGACTACGTTGAGAGACTGCAAAAGAAGGCCAGTCTGTTGCCAAGGAATTGTTTATAGTATATACAGTGACTTATAACACGTTTTAAGAGTTTTGTGGGCTTGGTGGCCGTTCATCCTGTTTTAAAATCTGTGGGTGGGGGGGGTTTAGAAGGACTGGAAACTAAAGACACTTGTGAGGACTTACCTAGAGTGGCGCATATTCTTTTATTTTTCTTTCTCTTCCCCTTCAGTAGATTTACCCAATGCCTCTGGAGGTAACAGGTTTTGTTGGCCACAATTGTTCCGACATTTAGGAGGGCATGATATGGGACAGTTGTTTAGTTTGGGTCAAATACATTTTAGTTCATACAAGCAGGAAGTTTTAGAATCCGCTCTCTCCATAAGAGGGCGCTCTCCACTCACAAATGTTAGAATGGGTGGAGAGCAACTTGCAGCCGAGGTTATTTTGGTTTTGGAAATTCAGTCATGAATCTCTCCTTTTGAGTGGAATATTCTGTTAAAATTAGGAGAGACTGATAACGGACACCCTCACAATACTAGGGGACTTTCCACAGAGCAATTTCAACTAAGTAAACAGACAGTATTGTGAAAAGTTGTGTGCAGATATTAACGGGAGTGATAATCCTGAATCTATATACATAACACGGTTTGGATCTATATACTGTTTGTATGTACAATTTGGATTTGCAAGGGTACCTTGTTAAGCTCCTGGGTAGCGGGGAGGGGGTGGAATACTAGGGACTGACACAGGACCAGCTGTATCGTGTGCCAATGACAGGAGGGAGAGAAGGTTGGGACTTTTGTTCGGGATGTTACCAAATTTTGTTTTGTACATCTTTAGGGTGGAGGGGGTGGGGGAAGGAATATTAACTACTAGGAGCACAATAACAATGCTAAGGTTGGTACACTTCGGACATCCACATGACTCCTTGTGTAGGAAATGGAGATCACTGTTTTATTACTTAGACACAATGGTTAACAGTGTACGTATCGCGACATGGAATACCAGAGGGGGTAGGGAAAGAAGGAAGCAATATTAGGTGTTACACCACCTAAAGTTATTGAACATAGACATTGACTGTGTTCAAGAAATGCACCTTTTGGATGTTGAGGCATCCCAGCTTCGTAGACAAGAGTTTGGTCAGTTTTTCGTCGCCAAGGGAACTACAAATAGCTGCGGGGTCATGATTCTTTTCCACAGGAAAATCCCATTTATTACAATTAAAGTGATTAAGGACCCATGGGGAAGATATATTTTTGTTCAGGGCTTACTTTATAATAAGGAGATAGTATTAGGTAGTGTATATGGGCCTAATTATGACGCACCCAAATTCTTTACCCAACTAACACAAGTTTTGCAACCAAACCTCTCCATGCCTATGATCATAAGGTGAGACTTTAATTTAGTGCATGATCAGATCATGGACCGGTCAAGCCCACAGAAGATGGGTCTTTCTCCTGCCCAAAGGGCATTCTGGGAATTTCTTGACCAGACTGGAATGTGTGACATTTGGCGGATATTACATCCCTTAGACAGGAAGTATACTCTTGTCACCCCAGTTCACTCCTCATCGAGGATAGATTATATATTCCAGTCTCATTCCCTTATACCCGGAACCCTGGAGGCCTCGATCCTGCCTGGGACCCCTTCAGATCACGCCATTGCCTCCTGTCTGATATCAATGGTATCTCTCCCAAAAAGAGGTTCCAGGTGGAAATTAAATGATTTATTGCTAAAAGATACTTCCCTTATTAAACAGATACAGGAACAGATTGATAACTTTTACCATTCTAATAATGATCCCCAGGGAAGACCAGATATGTTATGGGGAGCCTTTAAAGCATATCTCAGAGGGGTTTTGATTAGCATGGCCACATATAGGAAAAAAGCTTCCAGTGCTAGACTGACGCACTTGCTCTCCCAAATCAAGACTTAGAGGAAGATATCTCTCCCACTTCAACAGAAACCGTCAAGCAAGAACTGATTAAACTGAGAGCCGCATACATGGAACTTCTTTGGAAGAAGGCAGATTATTCCATTGTAAAACCTCAGGCTTCGTATACCGATCAAGGGGAAAAGGCAGGCCAACTTTTGGCCCTCAGGGTTAAACAAATGGAATCATCTCGTTATGTCACCTCAATATTGTCATTGCAAGATGGTTCCCTTAAAACTCAGCCAGAGGAAATCATAAAAGAATTCACAACTTATTATAAGGAGTTATAAGGCCCTATGCATTTACCCCCAACAATACAACAATAGCAGGCCTATTTACAGGAGTCTAACTTACCCCGGCTTTCTCTGGAACAGCAGAATAGACTTTTGGCTCCGATAAGCGCCGCGGAAATTACCGCGGTTATTGATGATTTGCCAGTGAACAAAACCCTGGGGATAGACGGATACTCGGCCTTATTTTATAAAAAATTTCAGACTCAATTAATACCTATGCTTCTTCCTCTGTATCAGCATATCTTATCGGGTGCAGATACAGACCCCTCGTTATTTGAAGCAATGATTGTTTTGATTCCCAAACCGGATAGACCTCTTGATTGTGTAACCAATTACCGTCCTATATTGTTAATAAATCAGGATATAAAAATCCTGACCAAACTGTTTGCTTGCCGGCTTGATAAGGTAATGGATACCTTGGTAGGATCAGAGCAGGCTGGATTTCTGAAGGGTAGGTCTTCCGCTGACCACTTAAGAACCTTTTCACATGTCTTTTCGGTGTCCAGGGATGCACCCTACCCTGTGGCTCTGGTCTCCCTGGACGCTGAGAAGGCATTTGATAGGGTACATTGGGAGTATCTTTTCCAGGTTTTGGAGGCCTTCGGTATCCTATCCGACTTTATAAGCTGGATACGTGCAATGTATAAATCTCCTTCCGTGTGGGTGTCAGGAAATGGTGTGATTTCCAAAAAATTTACCCTCCACTCAGGTACCAGGCAGGGATGTCCTTTATATCCATTATTTTTTAATCTTTATCTTGAACCATTAATTAGAAGGTTACAAAGTTGCCCGAATGTCCAAGGGATCCCCATTCACCCCTGTGAAGTAAAGGTCTCGGCCTATGCGGATGATCTCCTCCTTCAACTTTCCAACCCTGGTTCGTCCATACCATATGTGCTGGACATTATTGCCACTTTTTGTATAATGTCCAATTATAAATTAAATATATGCAAAACAACGGTATTCCCGCTAAATCATAGACTCTTTAAATCTGATATAGCCATTTTCAGACTTAATTGGAAGCAAGAGTCCCTTAGATACCTTGGCATAGAATTATCCCGAAGCCCCAAGCAAATTATAAGGTTAAATCTGGATACTTTGGTAAACAAGATCGCCCAAGATTTGAATAGATGGGCTTCCCTTCCTATTTCATTATGGGGAAAAATAAACCTCATTAAAATGAACGTATTTCTGCTCTTACTATATCCCCTTTCCATGCTTGATATCTGGCTTCCCTTATCCAGGTTCAAGAAATTACGATCCCTCTTTACCAAATTCCTTCGGTCAAACAAAACTTCCCGAATAGCCTATCACACCTTGACGGCCCCTAAAAATATGGGTGGCCTGAGACTTCCTAATGTGACCCTCTATTTTTGGGCATCACATATTAACAAATATATGAAATGGATATCCCAGGGAAATTTATGTATGGCTTCGGCCTGGCTTAAAATTGAATTGTCTCTAATACGGGCATCTGGTTTAAGCCCTGAGGGATCGTTACATATCAAGGAAAGTCTCCTCCCCCTAAAACTTAAAAACTCGACAATTTCTACATCCTTAAAAATTCATGCACAGATTTGCTGATTCCTTAGGTATGATCATACTAAGGATCTTAATCAACCTATAGTAGGCAATCTTCACCTTAAGATAGCGGGAAAACCGATTCCCCAGTCTTGGCTCCTCATATTACAGAACTTGGAGGCCTCCTGGTTTATTAAAGACAATCACACATGGCTTTCAATTCAGGAAATTATCGCCAAACTTGTCATCGCCAACAGGCATATATTCAGGGTTATCCAACTTAGACGCACTTTAACACGATCCTTCGGCCATAAACCTGGGACAGTTCATTTTATTCCATTCCGCAAGGAACTAGGAGCACTCAGCGGGGGCCCTAAGGCAATATCCAAAATCTATAGCATATTGTTCCTCTGGAAGTTTCCAGATAGCTTTGGGCCAACCGGGCTATGGGAATCCTTTTTTCCAGGCCAGAATATTAACTGGACGACCATCTGGTACACTTGTCATAAATTAATCAAACAGGACAGATTAAGATTAATGCAACTCTCTATCCTATACAATGCTTACTATACACCTTGTAAACTGGTTAAGTTGGAGTTAAAGACCTCCACATTATGTGTAAGATGTCAACAACAGGAAGGGATGTTATTCCATATTTTCTGGACATGCCCGAAAGTATCCCCACTATGGCACAATATTATGCAACTTACGGATCCCTTTTTAGGTCTTAAGGATTTATTTATTCCTGAAATTTGTCTCCTAGGAGACCTTTCCGGTATTAAAATTCGTAACCGGAAGTATCATATAACATTCATTGCCATGTCCGTCAAGAAGTTGGTATTATGACATTGGGTTGACCAACAAGAAATTTCCTATAATGAATGGTTAACAGAAATCCTGGCAAATTTACGTACTGAGAAAGCCATTGCTAATTTGAATAATACAATGAGCAGGTTTAAAAAGATATGGGACCCCCTGTATGCTCTCTACTCACTATAAGGTGGTTTATATGTTATGTATGTATTAGTGGGTCATGAATATTAACCCAGATAGGATAAATCTTAGCATGGTACATCATTCTACCTGTCGCCCTAGTAGGTAAGGGTGGGGGGAAAGTGTGGGAAGGGACGGTAGGGAGGATTAAGGGTGGGGAAGGGGCAGATTTAAGAGTAACTGGTGACTAATGTAAATGGTCTCTATGTACGAATATCTGCTTTGTTTGTATCATTGGTAAAAAGGTTAATAAACTTTAAACTGCAAAAAAGAATCGTAGTATGTACAAGATCAGAAATCAATGGCAAGAACAAATAGAGTAACAATATATTAGCATAGTGGACATTAACTTGGGCATCTACTTAATCATGACAGTGTACAGTACAAAGAGTTGCAAAGCAGTATACAAGGCAGAAGTAGGTGCAAGGCACATATTATACACTGGAAGTGAAGTAAGAAACCGGGAAGAGAGGGGAAGGGAGTAATAAGGAGTTTGAGGAGTGATAAGTAGGAACCTAGGGTGCCAGGATAAGAAGGGTAAGGGAGGGTAGAGACCTAGGACAAGGGAGGGTGGGCTGGATATTCAAAAGGGTTGCGCCATGCGTAATAGGGTTGCACCTGCGCAAGTCTGAAATTGCGCCATTCTGCCAAATTCAGCAGGAGGCAGTTGTGCCCCCCAAGTCAAGCTGAGCAACAGCACAATGCTAATGAAGGCATGCTCAACCGGAGGGGAAGGAACCATGCATAAACTGCACAGCCCGATATTCAGCGGGCTGTGCAGAGTTGTGCAGGTGCAACCCCCAACCTGTGCCTGCACAACTTTGAGCAAAAAAAAAAAAAGTTGAGGTTCACCCACAGGTGAGCTGCCACATTGCAGGGCGCAACACAGCAGCTGCCACCTGTGGGTGGCCCTCGACTTACTCCCTGTGCTCCCCCGCAGCCCAATCACGGGCATAATAGTAACTCCCCTCCCCCCGACTGGCCCGGTAGCGGGCATAAGTGTAGTAACCGCCCTCCCCCCGCCTGGCCCGATCGCGGGCATGTAGTTACCCCGACTGGCCCGATCGCGGGCATGTAGTAAAACCCCCACCCCCCGACTGGCCCGATCGCGGGCAAACCCATAGTAACTCCCCCACCCCCCACTAGCCCAATCACGGGCAGAACAGAGTTCAACCCCCTCAAGAACATATCCCTGGTGGTCCAGTGGACTGCGAAGCCCAATTGCAGGCATTAGTCCACCACCTCTCCAAGGTCCAGGTACCCTGGTGATCTAGTGGCCCCACCCCACCCACCCACAGAGCCCCACAACCCCCCTGTCAGCGGTGGGCGGCAGCATCCACCCGCCTGCCGCCTCGCGCCTGGCCGATTGATTTGTTAGTAGAGCTGCACGCCCATTGTTCAGAGCAAGAGCCAATGGGCGGCAGCTCATACCTGCATAAGGCAGTCCAGATATGAGAATGTGTCATCTGCAAACAGGCAGACATTTCCCTCCAGCCCTATTGCAATGTCACTAATGGAGACATTAAACAGGACTGGCTCAAGGACTGAAACCTGTGGCACCACACTGGTCACCCCCTCTCCCTGGACTGGATCCCATTTACCACCACCCTCTGCTTTCTGTCTGTTAGCCAGTTCCTAACCTAGTTTACCACCTTACGTCCCATGCCCAGATGTCCCATCTTGTTTACCAGCATTTTATGTGGGACAGTGTTGAAGGCCTTGCTGAAATTGAGGTAGGCTACATCCACTGCCCCTCCCTGATTTATTTCCTTCATCACCCAGTCAAAAAAATCTATCAGATTCATCTGACATGACCTTCCCACTGTGAATCTATGCTGCCTCTGATCCTAGGCACCGATGAATTCAAAATGTGTCACTGTTCTTTCTTTCAGCAGAGCCTCCATGATCTTCTCCACTACCGAGGTGAGGCTAACCAACCTATAGTTCCCTGCATCCTCCCTGCTGCCACTTTTGTGTAGAGGGACTACGTGCACCCTCTTCCAGTCCTCTGGAACCACTATTGTGTTGAGTGACTCAGTGAACATGGCTTCCAGGGGCACTGCTAACTCCCCTCACAGTTCCCTTAATATCCTTGGATGTATACAATCTGGACCCATTGCTTTGTCCACCTTGAGTTTTGTTAGTTCCTCCAGGACTCTCCTCTGTGAATGGACTAGTGTCTACCTCCCCCTTCCTTCATTTCTGCTATTCAGCTGTGGTCTGTGACCCTCCCCCTCCTCAGTAAATTCTGAACATAAGTATTTGTTCAGTATTTCTGCCTTTCCTAGGTCTCCCATCTTGACATTCCCCTGTTTCCCTTCTGAGTCTTACAATCCCCCCCGCCACACTTTTCCTTCTTTCGCTGATATACCTAAAGATTGCCTGGTCTCCTTTCTTCACCTTCTGTGCTTTTCTTTCTTCGGTCTGTGCCTTTGCTCTCCCTACAGCCTTTACTTATTCCTTTTATATTCTTTAGGTACACCACCCTGGCTTCCTCCATGTGAGTCTCCTTATATTTCCTGAAACTCACCCTTTTGGCCCTTACCTTGCCTGTCACTTCCCTTGAGAACCATAGTGGTTTCCTTCTTTTCTTGCCTTTGCTTATCACCTTATTACACTGGTTCATAACATTCTGTATGGCTCATATAAACATAGAAACATAGACTTTGATGGCAGACAAGGACCGCTTGGCCGACCTAGTCTGCCCATTTCCCTACTATTGGATAAGTTGCAGATCTTAGTTAACCAACAGCCTACTTCTTCCTAACCCCCATCAGAATTGTCTTATGCCTGTCACACGCATTCTTTAATTTCCACACATTTTTTTGACCCCACAACCTCCTCAGGAAAGCTGTTTCATGCATCCACCACCCTATCTGTGAAAAAATACTTAGAAACATAGAAACATAGAAGTTGACGGCAGATAAGGACCGCAAGGCCCATCCAGTCTGCCCATTTCTTTTTCTACCTTATAAATGTGCCATCGGCCTTTGCTCTGTCAGTGACCTATCTATTCATAGTCATTTGTATTGCTCCCTTATGCCTATCCCATGCCTGTTTGAAGCCCTGCACTGTATTCATAGCCATCACTTCTTGTGGTAAGCTATTCCATGCATCTACCACCCTTTCTGTGAAAAAGAATTTCCTCACATTCCCCTTAATCGGCCTCCTCTAATCTCATGCTGTGTCCTCTTGTCCTGCTATTTTTCTTATATTTAAACATGTTAGACTCTTTCACCTTGTTTATGCCCTTAAGGTGTTTAAATGTCTCGATCATATCACCTCTCTCCCTCCTTTGCTCAAGGGTATACATATTGAGCTCCGTGAGTCTGTCCTCATATGTCTTCTGATGCAGTCCCTGCACCATTTTGGTTGCCCTTCTCTGGACTGCCTCAATTTGGTTAATGTCCTTGTGAAGGTGTGGCCTCCAATACTGCACACAGTACTCCAGATGGGGCCTAACCAATGTCTTGTACAGAGGGATTATTACCTCCCTCTTAGAACTTGTGATACCCCTACTAATACACCCTAACCCCCCCTAGCCTTACCTACTGCTTTAGAGGTCTGCTTGGATGATTTTAGGTCATCAGTGATGATGATGCCCAAGTCTCTTTCTTCCTTTGTGACTGCTAGCAACTCCCTCCCAGCCTATAAGTGGCTTCAGGGTTTCTCTTCCCTATGTGCATGATTTTGCACTTCTTTGCATTAAATCCAGTTGCCACTCTTCTGACCATTTTGCTAGATTATCCAGATCTCTTCTCATTCTGCCCACCCCATCTGGATCATCTACTCTGTTGCAGATCTTGTGTCATCTGCAAACAGACAAGCTTTCCCTCTAGTCCATCTGTGAGGTCACTAATGAAGATGTTGAATAGGACTGGCCCCAGGACTGATCCCTGAGGTACCCCACTTGTGACTTGCATCTCTTCTGACTGTATACCATTTACCACCACTCTCTGTTTTCTGCCAGTCAACCAGTTTGCCACCCAGTTGACCAACTTCTGACCCACCCCGAGCCTACCTAGCTTATTTATCAATCTTCTATGTGGAACAGTGTCAAAAGCTTTGCTGAAGTCAAGGTAGGCGACATCAACTGCTCCCCCTTGGTCCACCACTCTGGTTACCCAGTCAAAGAAATCTATGAGATTAGTTTGACAGGACCTTCCTTTTGTAAACCCATGCTGTCTTGGATCCTGTGCCCCTATGGATTCCAGGTGTTGCACTATCCTTTCCTTAAGGAGTGCCTCCATAATCTTGCCCACTACTGAGGTAAGACTGACTGGTCTGTAGTTCCCCGCCTCCTCCCTGCTACCACTCTTGTGGAGCGGGATCACATGAGCCCTTCTCCAGTCTTCTGGGACCTCTCCTGTGCTCAGAGACTCACTAAACAATTCTGCTAATGGCTCTGCTAGTTCCTCCTTTAGCTCCTTAAGTACCCTGGGATGTATGCCATCAGGTCCCATTGCCTTATCCACCCTGAGCTTAGCAAGCTCTTGTAGGACCCTTTCTTTTGTGAAGGGAGTAGTGCTCACCTCCCTCCCCCCTGTGTCCATGATGCTGAGCTGTGGGCCCTGCCCTACCTTCTCTTCAGTAAATACTGAGCAAAAGTATCTATTTAGGATAGATGCCTTTACAGGGTCCTCCTCCTCACATGCTCCTTTTCTCCATTAAGCGTAGAGCAATACCCCTCTGGACTTTCTCCTTTCACTAATGTATCTATAGAAAGTCTTGTCACCTTCTTTTACTGTTCATGCTAGTGTTTCCTCAGTTTGGGACTTTGCCTGCCTTACTGCCTTACCTGCTTCCCTTAGGGAGTTTGGTATGCCTCCCTATCTTCATCCGCTGTGTTTCCCTTATATTTCCTGAAGGCCAGCCTTTTGGCTCTGACCTTTCTGCTACTGTATTTGAGAACCAAAGTGGTTTCCTTCTTCTTTTGCACTTCCTTTTCTGTCTAACACAATGGGATGTTGCTTCAAGTATTGTATCCTTAATGCTTGCCCACTTTGCCTGTTACCTCCTCACCTGTGTTTCTTTTGCCAGGGCTAGCTTAACTCTGTTGGCCATCTTATCAAAGTCAGCTCCTCTGAAGTCCCATATTTTTGCCTTGGAATGGGATGATTTAGATGTAGTAGCCAAATTGAACCATACCATGTGATGGTCACTGGCCCCCAGGTGACCTTCTACCTGGAGATCTGTGATCCCTTCTTTGTTAGTCAGTACTAGATCTAGGATAGCCCTGTCTCTTGTGGGTTGTTGTGTTGTTGTACCAGTTGTTTGAGGCCCTCCCCCTGCAGGGAATCCACTATGAGTCTAGTTCTGGCAGATGTTCCTGCTGGTATTGACCAATCTGTATCTAGCATGTTGAAGTCTCCCATTATCAGAACCTCCCCTTTAGCTGTCATGTTTTGTATATCTTATAACAGTAATGTGTCTATGTCCTCCCTCTGGTCTGGGGGCCTGTAGACAACCCCAGTTCTTATGGCTGTCCCATTTCCTGTTTCAGGTGACCCACAGTTCTTCTGGCTCCTTATGTGTATTCTGAATTTCTGTAGCTTTGATATTTTCATTAACATACAGGGCCACTCCTCCCCCCCTTTTTGCACCTCGGTCTCTTCTGAACAATACATAGCCAGGTACTGAAGTCTCCCAAGTGTGGTTACTGGTAAACCACGTCTCACTAATTGCTACTATATCCAGTTTAGCCTCTGACATTATTGCCTGCAGGTCTGGGATCTTATTTCCCAGGCTGTGAGCATTTGTGTACATGATTTTCCATTGGCCCTGAGCCATCCCCCCTTTATCTTCAAATTGTGAAAGACACCAGGATTTTCATAGTTGACAGGATTCAAACCATTGCAGGGAAACCACAATGGATTTCAAGTCCATCACCTTAACCATTCAACCACAACTACATCTTCAAGTGTTCCCACTGCTTCTCAACTCCCTCCTTGCCATGACTTCTTTGATGCCCCTCCCTATACTAGCAAAATCTGCCTTCCTGAAATCCAAGACTCTTGCCTTAGTGTGACTAGTCTGCAACCTTGTCCCCATGTTAAACCTCACTATGTGATGCTCCCTCCATTTCCCTTCCTAGACTCCCTGCAGGGGGCATTCCTCAGGCAGGCAACTAGTAAAGGAGTCCACTTGTGATGGAGTAATAGTGGACCTTATACTCACCACGGTGACAGTGTTGAAGACATCACAGTGGGTGGCCATCTGGGGAACAGTGATCACCGTATGGTGGGGTTCAATGTAAGAACCTTGGCAGAAGTGAACCACACAACGGTGAGGAGCCAGGACTTCAGAAGGGCCGATTTTACAAAGATGGGGGAATGCTTCCAGGCCAGGATGCCCTGGCAGGGGGATAGAATTTGTGTGTAGTGGAGGAACAGTGGGGGAAACTAAAAGTGCTGATAATGAAGGCAACAAACCTCTGCGTCAAGCAAGTAAGCAAAAGCAAGAAGTGAAAAGGACTGCGATAGTTCTCAAATGAAGTTGCTGGGAAGATAAGGGCAAAAAAGTTAGCATTCAGAAGGTATAGGGAGACATGGGGGAGGAGGATTGGGAGGTGTATCAGGAGCAGCAGAGGGAGGTAGAGAAAGCAGTCAGAAGTGCAAAAGTGTAAACAGGAAAAATAGCTGAGGCCGTAAAGAAAGGGGACAAGAAATTTTTCAGGTATGTAATTAAAAGGAGAAAGACCAGGGGAGAGATTATAAGCCTAAGGTTGGAAGGGGGAGTGTGTGGAATGGGACAAGGAAAATCCTGAATGACTGCTTTTCTTCAGTGTTCACAAAGGAAGGAGAAAGAGAGGGACCACAGATAAATGTCAGGGGCATAGAAGAAAGTAAGGTGGATACGACTCCATTTATAGAAAAAGGTGTTCTGAAGGCACGTGCAAATCTGAAAGTGGACGAGGCAATGGGGCCAGATGGGATACATCCAAGGATATTGAGGGAGCTCAGAGAGGTACTGGTTGCACCATCCGACAGTCCTAGTCAGTCACTCACTACAGACTGGAGTGGTCCTGAGGACTGGAGGAAAGCAAATATAGTCCCACCTCACAGAAGTGGAAGCAGGGAGGGGGCTGGCAATTACAGGCCAGTCAGCCTGACTTCGGTGGTGGAGAAATTGATGGAATCACTACTGAAGGAAAGGATTGTGGAATATCTTGAACCCAGTGGCTTACAAGATCTGAGACAACATAGATTCATTGGGCTGATGTCATGTCAAACAAATCTGATAGAGATCTTTAATTGGATGACCAGGGCATTAGATCTGGGTGGAGTGGTGGATATGGCCTACCTAGGTTTCAGTAAGGCCTTCAACACTGTTCCACATAGGAAACTCATAAACAAGCTGGGCAACCTAACAGTTGATCCAAAGATGGTAAACTGGGTAAGAATTTGTTTGTGGAATAGGTGACATGGGGTGATAAATGGAGTTCACTCAGAGGAAGGAAGAGTGACCAGTAGGGTGCCACAAGGATCAGTACTGGGACTGATCCTCTTTAATGTCTTTACTGGCAACATTGCAGAGGGTGTAGAAGGGAAAGTATGCTATTGTTGTAGATGACACTAAGCTCTCCAGTAGGGTAGACACTCTGATAATGGGGGAAGGGGGATTAAGAGGATCTAAGGAAGTTTTAAGAGTGGTCAAGAGTGTGACAACTGAGTTTTAATGTGAACAAGTGAGACTGCGCTGGTTCGGTGCTCAATGATCTCCTGATGGTGAGAGATCAGAGAAGCCATTCTATTCTAGTGATCCTTGATCTCTCTTCAGCCTTTGACACTGTGGACCATGGGGTGCTGCTTGGGTGCTTGAGATCAATCTGTGGCCTGACGTGTACAGTCCTCAGGTGGTTTACATCTTTCCTCACTGGCAGAACTCAGAGTGGTGCTAGGATTTTTTCTTTCGACCTACTCTCTCTGTCATGTGGGCTGCCTCAGGGCTCAGTGCTGTCCCCATGTTGTTTGCAGTGTATATGCTGCCTCTCAGAGACATTGTAAAATGGTATGGGCTGAGGTTTCACTGCTATGCTGATGATACCCAGCTCTACCTGTCTTTTGCGCCTGACCAGTATAGTGCTCTCTCGATATTTAACAACTGCCTCATTGAAATCCAGGACTGGATGAATTTGAGCTAGTTAAAGTTGAATGCAGGAAAGACCGAGGTGATGGTTGTGGACCCGGGTCGCCGGATGGAGGGGATGAGGGCTGGTCAGCCCTCTGGACTTTATCTGGGGGAGTCCCAGATTCTTTCCCCTGAACAGGTGTGAGACCTGGGGTTGGTGCTTGATGACGGGCTGACTTTACCATCTCAAGTGTCAGCGGTCATCAAGTCATCCTTTTACCACCTTAGGAACAATGCCAGGATCAAGCACCTTGTTTCATCTGGGGATCTGCCTACATTGGTCCACGCCTTTGTGACTTTGTGCCTTGAATGCTGCAACTCCCTGTACTTAAGGCTACCTGGGGTTGAAATCTGCCATCTGCAGCTAGTGCAGAACGCTGCAGCGCGTGTGTTGATGGGGACATCTCGATCCTCTTGTATTACACCTGTGCTGCACGAGCTGCACTGGCTGCCGATTCAGTGGTGGATCACCTTTAAGTTGGTTTACTGACTTACAAAGCCCTACATGGACTTGCCCGACTACTTGAAAGAGCTTCTTGTAGCCTACTGCCCTGAGCGACAGCTTCATTCGGCTGATGAAGGGTTGCTGGAGATTCCGTGGGTGTGTTTAAAATCTTCTGGGGCCCGTGCATTTACGTACGCAGCCCCTTCCCTCTGGAATTCTCTACCCCATCAGCTGTGGCAGTGCGCAACTGTGTTGAAGACTTTTTTTGCGGTGCCAGGCCTTCTATAGTATTGAATAAAGGGACTTACCACACATCTTCGATTAATAGCCGTGGCTTATAATAGCGATCGTCTCAGTAAGTGAGCAGCTTTAGATCGAAGGTGGTCTATATTAAGGGTCGGCTTGTATTGCACTTTAGAAAATACAGTTTCAGATTGTCAATTAAGAACACCTGTTATTCGATGTTTAAAAGCACACCATTACATTCATTCTTTGAGGGGGAACAGTAGATGTGAGAGAGTGAATGAGAGGAGCCAGCTAAAATGCTGAAAAGAAAAGCATTTGATTTAGAATTTAATATTGCTGCAGCAAAACGTGCTGAACAGGAGGGCAGTTGCCCAATAGCTGCAGCCCTACATATAGACGAGAAGCAACTGAGAGAGTGGAGAAAGAAGCTTTCATATCTGGAGGAGAAAGTCTCTATACTGGGCTTTATGAATGAAAATTGAAAACGAAGGAGGTTGGATGGAGGAGGCGCAGAGCACAATATCCAGATGTAGAAACAGAGTTGGCATCCTGGATAAATCTGCAGAGTGAGCAGCACTACAGAGTAACAGGAAAAGCTGTTTCACTTAAAGCAACTGCCTTAGCACAAGACCTTAATTTTCATGCAAGCCGTGGGTGGGTTGATAAGTTTCTGTGGTGCTGGGGCTTTACAATTTGCCAGCAGACCACTGTTGGTCAGCGTCTCCCCAAAGAGTTTGCCCCCAAAATTATTAGTTTCACTTGTTTCTGCGCAAAGTAAATAAAAGTACACAACATCACACACAATTTTATTTGAAACATGGATGAGACTGCGATATGGGCAGACATGCCAGGTAAAAGCACTATAGACTGTGTTGGTGTCAAATCAGTGCCTCTCCTAACTACAGAACATGAGAAGCAGAGGGTGACAGTATGTCCAGCAGCAATGGCTGATGAAAGGAAGCTCCTCCCATTTGTAGTTTTTGAAGGGAAAAAGAATGCCAATGGAGGTTGTAGGAGTTAGCGGTGGTGTTGTTGCAATGTCAGCAAATGGGTGGATGAACAAGGAGCTGACAGATATGTGGCTTGATAAAATATGTGACACTGTTTCCTTCAACAAGCACATGCTAGTATGGGATGCCTTTAGATGTCACTTGTCTCCAAATATAAAAAGGGCTGCAAACAGTGAGAACACTCATTTCTGTGATACCAGGTGGTTGTACCAAAATATTGCAGCCAGCGGACGTCAGTTGGAATGCCCGTTTTAAATCTGTGTATCAAGAGTACTACGATACTTGGCTATCAACTGAGGAGTGGGAGCGGACAGCAACAGGCAACCTCAAAGCACCTGGTAAAGAGCGGATCATTCAGTGGATATTGCAAGCATGGAGCTCAGTTACCAAAGATGTTATCATTAAATCCTTCCAGGTATGATACCACTATTACTGCCCAAACAACATGTCTTAATGAAAAACAAATTTAACAACACTCTTTCTGTTTTTCAGGTCGGTACCATCATAAGTACTGACCCTGATATAATCAGCTGTACCAGAGAGGGAGGAGTCGCCTATGGTGTTTGCAGGGAGTTGATAAAAAATGCTGCTTCGGTTAAATCAGTATGCACTGGCCTTGAATCGGCCTGCAGTAAAACACACACCTGAAACTGACATGGACAAACCAGTCAGCTGCTCAGAAAATGAGCTAGGATCCAACTCTGAGATCGAGTAAGCTGAACACACTAGCAATATATGAGCACAATTGGAGCAAGCACTTTTACTTGCTTACTTTTTTTACTCTAATACAATCTGAAATAAAATACATTTGATTACTTGTTCGTTGTGGTTCCTCTGCTCCTTTAACATGTTTACCCTGTACTTCCTGCTTGGCAAGTCAGTTAGCGTGTCTGCATCGTTACTGAGCACGAGGTTCTCCAGACTGGATGATATTAGTGAGGTGAGCCTGTGAAGGTGCATAAACCATGTTGTAACACCTGTTAGATAGCTTCTTTTTTATTTGATTTGGCATACCGTCATTATGGCTTGTATTCGAGGTAGATAGGCTTCGGTTAATTCGATGTTGCATACCGTCATTATGGCTAATTATCGAGGGCGGCTTTTAAACTAAACTCCCGTAATATTAAGTGGCTACAGATCGAGGGCGACTATTATAGGAGGGTGGCTTCAGATTGAAGAAATATGGTATCAGACTATATTTATTATCTTATTACCATTTGCGTTGATTGTATTATTGTCTAATTTTATTGTAAAGCGCCTTGATGCTCTGAAAGGTGCTTAAGTGAAATAAAGTTATTATTATTATTGCAGGGCATACTGTACTAGACAGTCCCATATATGTGAATCATTCATATTTGGGACTACCTATCTGATAATCTAACTTCATACAGTACCTGTCATTCGCGGGCGGCTGGGCAGTATGGCGGGTGTGCAGCCGCCCACCGACGACAGGGAGTGGGGTGGGCAAGGGATTCTGTGTGGGTGGGATGGGTGGGGCTGCCACTGGATCATCAGGAAAATATGATACGGTGCTGTATCAGAATCACAGCAATGGGTGAGCGAGGTGCCACTAGAATACCAGGGACTTAAATAAAGGTCTTATTCCAGTGATCGGGGACACGGGAGGGAGGGGGCCCACTAGACTACCAGGGAAAGTCTATCATTACATTTATCGGGGCATCAGAGAATTGGGAGGGGGTCCACTGGACTACCAGGGATATGTGTGTGCTTGTGGATGGTGTTCTGGATGGGCGGGTGGCCACCCATGGCTGATAGCTGCTGTATTGCACCCTGCAATACAGCGGCCCACCTGTGGTGGGTGGCTGGGAGTTGTTCCCACTCCTCACTGGCTCAATTTTGAGCCCACCTATGTGGCACACTGCAGGGTTGCACCAGCATATGCGCCATACATCTCAGGCTGAATATCGGGATGTGCCGCATATGCATGGCATGCCCCCTGCATCTGCGCTGCATACAATTACATTGTGCACCGATGCATTGGGATTTGCTCTGTGCCTGGCAGCCCTTCCAATATCTCGCTGGAGGACAAAGAGGGGTTGTGCCAGCGCAACCCCTTTGAATATCCAGGCCTTGGTGTTTTCAGACACTATATATTTCAATATTATTTATTAACTAAAAACTGAACTATACTTGTATATTTATTATACTAAATATTGAAGTACACGCAGATATACTAATAATATGCTACTTTTTTGTAAGGGACTCCATAATGCAATAATCAAATGATATAATTACTGTATATTTAAGGATTTACTTTAGGTAAATTCAGTGCAATAATAAGTATTAAAATACATTTATTTATAGTATGATTAAGTGTAAAATGAAGTACTAAATGTTTCTTATTTTATTTTAGATGTTAATCGAGATTAATTGTTAAATTAAGTGGTAATATATATATATAATTTATATATTAAGAGATTACTATTAAAGTAAAATAAAAGTTTACATATATTTAGTTTAAAAAAATGATGGGGTGCAGATTAAGTATACAATCAATTAGAAATTCATGCTTACTTTGAGGAATTAAGGGGTATAAATTAAGCATAGCAGTAAGAAGAAAAGCGTCATTAATCTTAAAAAAATTAAGGGAAAAAAGATTTAAATTATGTGCTGTTATTAAGGCTGAATTCAGCAGAAATTAAGAATGAAAACAACTGAATAATTCCTTTGAAATTCAGTAGGACCATAAATGATCAAATTAAGCAAAAAAAAGGTTTAAATTGTGTGCTCTGATTAAGAATGAATTAAGCAGAATTTAAGGATGAAAGAATCCACAGATTAATTGTTAAATTAAGTGCTAAAATTTGTTTAATTTAGGTATTAAGGGATTACAATTAAGTGTAAAAATAAAGGATGTAAATATATTTAATTTTAAGAATTAAGGGGTGCAGATTAAGTATAAAATCAATGAGATATTCATGCTTACTTAACAAAATAAGGGTAAAAATACACCCTGGGAAGGTGGGGTGTGCCTGGGTCACCTCAGATTTGGGTGCACTGGTGCTGAGTGTCTTGTCACAGCTGGTGGGGTGTGGGAGTGCTGGTGGTGGGTGAATGGCCATTGGTGATTGGGTGTGTTCAGCAAAGTTTTTTTTTTTTTATTTAGTTGTTTATCCAGGTATAGCACACTAAGCTGAAAGCTTTTTTCCAGGAGCGACCTGGGAGCACAAGGAGGTTAAGTGACTTATTCAGGGTCACACAGTATGCAAGTGGAAGCTGTGGGATTCAAACCCAGGTTACAGGCTGTCTGTCACATGTGGGCAGTGTGTGCATAGTGGTGATGGACCATAGTGATACTGACGCAGTGCCTGCTTCCCCATGGTGGTGGGTGTGTTCCTGTGTAGATCTGTGTCTCTCTCTGCAGGGTCTGGCCTCTTCACTGCACACACTGTGTTGGTGCATGGCACAGTACACCAGGGCATGCATGCCACCACTGCCTGTACAGTGTCATGGCTGCTGCAACCCAAACTAATTCCCCTGTCATCTCCCTACAGTACAGTCTATGAAGTCAGACCCAGTGAAGGATACCACAGGACCATCCTGGCATGTGCTGTTCCTGCCACCCACCTATCCACACTTCCTGGAGGACTTCAGCAAGGAAGCCCTGGAGGATGATAACAAGATCTTTGTCAAGAGCCTGGAGCAAGTGGGGCTGGCTCTAGACTGGGACAGTTGGTCCTCCATAGCCAGTCTCCACCACAACAAGTACCAATGACAGTCTTCTCACAGCCTGGTGGCCACACGGATGCTGCCTACCATAATCCCCCCCACACAGCTATGACTGGGATACCCAAGAGGCCCACCATCATCACACCCACCATCCTACCTGGCCCAACTGACAATGCTACCATTCCACAAGTGCACCTCTCCAGGAGTACGCCACCAACATGTTTATGGCCTGTTGCCCCACATCCATCACAACAGATCACACACAGCTGACTTACTGCAACCATCTCAGTACACCAGTCTTTACTGTTGCAACCCCAGCCCATACAAATGCCTGTGGGTGCAGCCTGACCCTATCACACTAGAAAATCTTCAGTGTTAGCAGGATTTGTTGGAGACCAGGCAGCTGCTAAAGACCACTATGGAAGCACAGACCACAGTGCAGCAGGAGCTGAAACACCTCCACCACATGTTGCATGAAGGCAAAACACGACAACGTACTGCATGAAGACATGCAACAGGAAAGCAGTGGGCTGATTCCCAAGAACCATGCTTGTGGCTACCCTACAGGACCTAAGTGCCACTGTGAGGGTGGCCGCAGCCATGGTGACAGACACTGCAAGGGCTGGCTGTATCCCCTGCCCATCCTGTGTCAATAGCCCAACCCCATGATAGACACCATGCCATACACCAACAAAAGAGGATGCTGGGACAGGCATGTCCAGTATGCCCAAGACAACCAGTTCCCCTGAGGACACCACATACACTGGGGCACAGCCTCACCCTGCCTGGGGGCATTACCCCAATGAACCATAATGGGGGGAGGGTGATGCCATCACCATGGGCATCCCCATAATGTTGCTGCAGTCCACCCTCCACCATGTTGAGGCCTGTGCAGGCTGTCGGTTCATACCTGAATGGTGCTCAGGGACAAACATAGGTGGCTTATGGCCAGTCCCCCACCACCAGAGTGTCTGCCCTCCCCTCACAGTACCCTGCCACACCTCCAGCTGCCATGTGTTGCAGCTATGCCATCAGACCCCAGCATGGCTGGCTTGGTGTACAGCCCCAACCCCATCTGACTGGCATGCATTCCTGTCAACCTCACTGTTCCTGCCCCCACATTGCCTATGTCTGTGCATTCCCAAGTGACAGTACCATGATGGTGGACTAGCAGTGCTCATACTCAGGCACCTCTGGCCTGCCATGCTTTTCTCTGTGTTGGTAGCCATAGACCACTGACCTCCATGACTGGCATGTCTGTATTCCATATTGTAATTCCCCTTTTACTTGGTAACATGATATTTCATCTTAGGCAAGCCATGTTTCCCCTTTGTCGAGAATACTGTACTGCTTGCATTGTTGAAGATGTTCCTGTTATTGTCATTAGTGGTGCCCTGTTTGTCTCATAATACATCACTTAACCATGCAACAGTATCCTGTATAGTTTGTACTCCCTGCCAGGTTAATAGATGTCACATGTGATATGAGTTCTGTACGCCAGCGCTCTTGTGACCATTCTGGGGTCTCACCTGCCGAGCTGCTCTGGTATCTCCTGCTTCTCTGGCTCCATATCTGATTCACTCTGTACCTCTTTGACTGGCAGGCATGTTCCATGGGTGAGCACCATGTTGTGTAGTACTGTATGTACCAGGCTAGGAATATGGCCCAGACCTTATGAGGGGTATACTCTAGGGCACCTCCAGCCTAGTACAGGCAATGAAATCTCATCCTAAGTATGCCAAAGGTGCTTCTATGATGTTGTGTGTGGCAGTGTGTGCCACATTGTACCTGTTCTCTGCTACGGATGCAGGGTGTGTGACAAGTGTGAGGATCCACAGATACAGAGGAGAGGCACTTCCCCCATGAAGGGAACGGCATATGTTAGGGTGGTATAACAACTTAACTAGTTGCACAATGCCGACACCCACCACCCATTGGTTCAT
This sequence comes from Neoceratodus forsteri, assembly GCA_016271365.2. Classification (NCBI taxonomy): domain Eukaryota; kingdom Metazoa; phylum Chordata; order Ceratodontiformes; family Ceratodontidae; genus Neoceratodus; species Neoceratodus forsteri. The sequence continues at coordinate 293,973,712 of CM057449.1, read as the reverse complement.
CATGTGTGCCTTTTGACCCTAGCATAACAAGACCCTGGTGTCCATATGTTGTTCTATGCCTTCACACTCCCTGTGGGGCATTCTTGGGGGAAGGGCCTGGGGCATGTACTCATCAACATATCCACTGGGGATATCCCCACTTTCAAATCTCTTGCACAGTATGAAATTGTGCCATGTAAAGGCATTGTGGGCACTGCCAGGGTACTATGACATTACTGGAGATGAGCCCTGTTGTATTGCACACAACCTGGCAATTGATGGAGTTGTACTTCTTCCTATTCAGGTACGCATCCACTCAATCACCGGTGGGTGCCCAGAGGGCAACATGGGTACAGTCAATGGGACCAGGTACAGCTGGTAGGTGCACAACTTGAGGGAACTGCGACATGGTTGCCGTGTGCTCAACTGGAGTACTGGGGAATACAATGACCTCACCAGCATGTTCCAGCAGTGCTTCTTAAGAGCTGTCCCAGCAGGCATGAGGTGGCTGACTGCGAGATGCCAGTTGTGTCCTCGCTGGTGTCTGTCATGTTCCTGTGGCCAGGAAATGGGTCTACAGCATTTCAATTTGCTCCTACTATTCACACCAGACATTCCTCCTCCCGACAACTTGCTCCCTTATCAACTTGCTCCCACTCAAATTCACTCCCGTCAATTCTGCTGGAACATGCTGGTGAGGTCATTGTATTCCCCAGTACTCCATAATGGAGGGGTCTGTACCCAAGCTTTGGAAACAGGCTCTGGTGATTCCCATACAGAAGGGAGGATCAGCAGAGCCCATTGAGAACTACAGGCCTATCTCTTTGTTGTGTGCCACAGCAAAAGTACAGGAGAAGCTAGTCTACTCCCAACTCCGTGACTACCTAGAAATCCACCGGGCAATCTCACCATCGCAGGACGGGTTCAGGGCCAAGCATGGGATGGACACTGCGCTAACTAAATTCTCTACAGAAGTACTGAGCAATAATGATGGAGGGGTCAGCACAGGGGCAGTCTTCATTGACCTATCTAAAGCTTTCTGACTTGGTAAATCACAACCTCTCTTTCAAAAGATGTGCTCTCTTGGCCTTGACACCCACTCACTGGGATGGTTCAAGAGTTATCTCTCTGACGCACCCAGAGGGTTAAGGGAGGATAAAGTCTCCAAGCTAGCTTCTACTCAAAGAAGGGGTACCCCAAGGGTCAATCCTTGGCCCCCTTCTCTTTACACTGTACATAAATGATCTGCATAAACACTGAGGAGTAGCAGCACCATCCAGTACGTGGATGATGCAGTCATTTATAGAGCTTCCCCTAACTTACCAGAGTTGCAGACAGCCCTCCAAGAAGACATCCATCAGATGGAGGACTGGCTCACTCTAAACAAAATGGTTTTAAACACCAACAAAACAAAGGTAATGCTCTTTGGCCCTAGATCCCTGGGAACAGAGAGGTCACATCTCCTTCAACTCCAGTCCAGGGGGGGTGCAAAACTTGAGGTGGTCACCTCCACCAAATACCTTGGCCTTACCCTGGACCAAGGCCTCACACTAAAAAATCATGTAGATCAAATCACCAAAGCCATCCATGGAAAACTTGGCATCCTTTATAGACTAAAGGACCAGATCATCCCGGAAGCTAGGGTAGCCATTGCCACTAGTGTACTCCTCCCAAAGCTCACATACGAGGCCCCGATCCTCCAGGGCGTGGCCATGATGGAGTTAGGCTGCAGACCTTGTACAATAAGATAGTCCGCTATGCCACCATGTCTCACCGAGACTCACCACTGTGAGGCCCAATCCAGGCTCAGGTGGCCGCCTCTGGATGCTCGCCTCCCACCCAACCCTCTGCCTTACATCTAGCTACTGGGTCCTCACCTCCCCAGCCTGGATGGGCCTGCCAGGGTGAAACCCAACCCACAGTGCCTGCGCCATCAGGCCAAACTCTCCTCGCGGTTCCCAGGATTAGGACTAAAGCAGGGTCTAGGTCCTTGCGTACACAGCCCCTTCCACCTGGAACAACCTCCACTTGGAGGTACGGGAGGCTGAGACCATTACCAGCTTCCAGACTAAGCTTAAGGGACACCTGCTCAACAGGAGCATATGTTCTTTGCTACAGTATTTCTGACCACATACTGCCACCGGGTAGCTCAATAGACCCTCCCTACCTCCATCCTGGCAGTATAACAGTCCTCCCCTTTCAGACGGGGTGCACTTATGTCCCAAATCTATCCCCCTTCCAACTTGTCCACACAGCAGTTAACCTTAGGTCTTTAGCTGCTGCTCACTATTCCAGAGCACTTTTAATCTAATCAATAATTAGTGATGTTTAATGTTTAATGGTCTCATTATTTGTAAATTCTATGTCCTTATAGCCTGCATGTCTTCCACTACCTGCTGCCCGTAAACATATGTATTCTTACTGTTAAAAACTACTCAATCTCCTGACTGTACTGATCTGTTACCTGTATGTTTGTTGTTTCACCCGGGTCGCCCCTGAAAAAGGGACCTTTAGGAGCCCAGCGGGCCTACTCAGTCATCAAAATTCAATAAATAAATAAATAAATAAATTCTCTGCTGGCTTTATGCTCCCTGCTCCCCACATTGACAGCTGAGCTGACATTTAATTGTTGCCACTGTGTACAGGTACAGTGATCTGCCAATAGCAATTAATATGGGCATACTCTGTACTGGTCTACATATTGTGGCATAAACATTTGATTATTGATGCCACTGATATTGACATTGTTTTAATCCATTTTAATAAAGATTTCATAAAGTTTAATAAAGGTTATTCAATATTAGTACTGCAAAAGCACTGAAGCACTGAACCCAATAAAAAAATCAATACAAGTGCAGGCCAATAGCAATTGCTGAGCACTGACAGTAACACAAACCCAGTACAAGTGTTGGCCAATAGCAATTGCTGAGCGGTGATTAGGCCCAGTGCAAGCACTGCAAAAGCACTCGGTGACACAGCCCAATACAAACCCCAAACAAGTACTGACCAGTAGCAATTCAGTCCAATACAAGTGAGCATAGCTGGCCAATAGCAACCCAATAGCAAGTGCTGACAACAGCTACAACACTCAAGTGCTTTCTTACGGCGAAGGACAACAGCAGGTTCTTAAATAATGCAGAGAGTGAAGTAGAACCGCAGGGAAAAGTTTTAATATTATAGAGTGCTGGAGTAGGAGCAGTAGCAAATTGGTAGGGGGCAGATAGTTGCTGGAGCAAAAACGAGCAGGAGCATATTGTTGGGAGTGAGTCATGAGGAAGTGAATTGTTGGGAGTGAATTGTCGTGCTCCCCCAGGAACCACACTGCAGCCATCTCCTTTAGCTCTACAGACAACGCTTGGCTCCACCTAGTGTTACTCTGGAGCTGGTCATGCAGGAGCTTACAGAGCTGCCTAACAAGCATGAGCCTGTTGAGGCTGTACCGGCCCATGAGCTGTTTGTCACTTAGGACCTTGAATGTGACTCAGGGATTGTAACGTCTGTGCAGCATAGCACCTCCATGGCAGACATATGGCACCAAGGTGGGTACCTAGCCTGTCCTGCTGCTGTACAACCTCCTGCAGTATGTGCAGTAGGTGTGCTCCCAAACTCCATCTTACTTATTGGCTGTAATGTCTCCACCCACCTCTGGGGTTTGCCCAGGTTTAAGTTGGCCTTTTTTATAGGTGGCAATAGTGTGGTGCTAAGTGTCCTATGCTATCCCCATTCCATAGCACTACTGTGCTGGATATCACACTGCACTATTATGAATGGTTAGAAAATGGGCTTCAGTTTATCCAAGTTCTGACTGGCTGAGCCCCCTGGCAAGGTGGGCGTCTATCAGATAACAGAGCCCAGGTAAAAAAAAGGTGTCAGCCAAGCCTGCCTAACTACCAGGTCATATCACTGTGTCCACAGAATGTTCAATTTCAAAATGCCATCATTTTCTTCACTAGCTAAGCAAGCCGTAAACTAGTGGCCAATTTCCACAGGTTCCCTACACAGTCATGCACTCACAAACATAGCCACAATTCAACTGACATTTTCATAAAAAAAAAAAATAAACCATAGTACTTAATTTTAGCACCAGAACATCCCTTGTTCTTAAAACACACTCTACAGTACAAGTCGCCCATGGTACATGTCCACCCCTCCGTCCTATCACTAATCCTCTTGCCAATTCTCCCCATTTGTTCACTTTTTAAACTATAGCCCTGCTCAGTAGATTAGCTGAAACCCATCCAGCAAAAGCACAGCACTCCACCTGCTTTTTTTACTTTCAGCTCAGTCGACCTTCCATCTGTACTGATCTGCTCCATAATGTGCCCACCCACCATTACCGCTCCTCGGTCCGATTCCCTGATGCACTGCTCAGCTGCCCAGCTAAATGAACCATCAAAACAACAGGAAAGCACAGAAATGTGCCTGACGGTTATCTGTGTAACCCCTAGGGGGCACTATCCTAAGGGCTTCTACCCCTGCCTGCCCTAACTGTGACAGGTTGAGGGGCCCAGATCCATTGGCGGGTGCCCAGAGGTTGGGGTTAGAACAGTCAAGATTGACTTGGTCACAGCCCTCTGGGTTGCTGCAACCCCCCTCTCTTCCCACTAGTGGTCCACACAGTTCAATCTCAGTGTCCTTACCATATACACTTAACCCCCAGCTCGAACCAATCAGCTCACTCCGGGGATCCCCTGAAAAGCAAGGTATAGTTACATCACATTTGCTGTGCAATATTTCCCCATTAATATACAAACTAGCCAGTGTACTTTTGCAAAATAAGCAATCTGATTTATTCAAGGGGAGACAACAAGGACCGTGGGAAATCAGCGTGATTAGCTTACCACTATAATACATGTTTGACTACCTAGGGCTCTGTGCACAGGCCAAACCTATTAATTGCTGTCTATGGGTACCCAAGCCCTAATGGCTAGTTCCTCGATGCAGCTGGTTGGGGCCCTGACACAAACGAGCATTTACTTCCTGAGCAGATCAGATGGAGCCAGAAAGCTCAATTAGTACAGTCAGCAATACAACAAGACGATTTTGCCTTTATTTGTAACCTTTAACAGGGAGCTACCCTGATTCAGTACTCACAACTCCAACAGAGAACCACTCTTTCACACACTGGGCTAAGCTTGAGCTTCAAAGGCCTCCTCACACATTTACATGGAAAACAACAGAGGGGTACCATACCAAGCAGCTGCTCCTAGGACCCGACTGCACTCACAGCTATCCGGATGTCTCACTGCAGCTTCACTCTCCTGACAGACCGAGCGCGAGTCAGCAGATTCTCCAGTCCTCTACAGGTTGAGCCTGGTAGATAGCTGTGCTTTTACACAGCCTCCTCTGGTCACCACCTCACGGATGCAGTCCGAAGCTCGCTGGCTATTCAAACCAGCCGACTCAGGCCCTTCCCGCGCTTCCCGCTCGAACACTCAATGGCGCAGGAGCCCAGAGCTCCTTCCTCGCTCACAGCCACAATGTCTCTACCTCTGGACAGCTGAGGTCAGTCTCTCTATTCAGGCACTACCCAACTCTATAGGTGGGCTGCAGATGCCAGTCACTCATTATTGCCCTCATTGGTGCAAAAAGGCGCCATGGCCCAGAATGCCACTTTCCAGAATTACAAACTGTGTCCCCATTGGTCAGCCGGCTCCAACTAGAGTCCTGATTTCTGGTTGGTCACTTCCACACCAATTTAGATGCCCCTTAGCTACTATTGGACCCCTTCAGCACAGTCCGTGTCCAAAATGGAGGGGCACAACACAAAGTCCCAGCTGCAATGAAAAAGAGTTAGACAAACTGCAATTTTACCAATACTATACATGTTCTCAAGGGAACAACTACATCTTTCAGATGGGCTTCCTCAGCGCTCATAGCGACTGCAGAAACAGAGCACTCAGACAGCAGTCCAGGGCAGGATTCGGCAAGGAAACCCCAGTCTCCCTATTTGCACCACTAAAGCCTGTGGGCAGGCAGCTCTTAAAGAGGCAGTACTAGAGGCTTTAATAGCACTCACAACGCCCGCATTTAACGGCCTTACGCCGAACACCAGTCAGGCATGGAGCATTTAGGCAAGCTCTGGGAAAGCTTTTAGGAACCCCCATTTGTAGGGGGGGTTACACCCTTCCTGGTCTGGAAAGAACTTGGCGTCTGTGCCAAGTAGTTACTCTTAAATCACTCTAAGGTAACATAGTTTAAATTGACAGCACATTAAACCTTTTCTTACATACATTGGCACTGCATTTACAGTTTATTATTGGTTATGAAATATTACACATACAGACAACCTGTGGGTTTTTAACTCAGGTCATTACTTCCTGCTCATGACACCTGGAAAGAGGGGGCCCTTCCCTATCAGCTACTTGCAGGCTAACTGGGACAGGGGTACCATAATCAGAGGGCAATACTAACAGTCTGGAATCATTTCCCAAAGCTAGTTTGGGCAAGGAGCTCGGGGACACATACACCCCTTTATGGACTACATTTAAGGGCAGATCCACAGGCTGACCCAGGGACACATAACTTAACCTTACTACAGGCCGTACTTCTCAGCTAGAGCGTCTAAGGGTCCCATTAAAATCAGCTACAGACCCTGGCTCCATTTCCGCCTCATTGAGATTAGTAGAGGGAACCTCCACAGGAGAAGGGGACCCCGTGCCCATAGTGCTTTCAGGGACATGACCCTCTATATCAGGACCCACACCACTTGGCTCAGCTGGGGACAGTTCGGGTACTGGCAAGGAACCATCAGGGCACTCAAAATATTCCTCAGGTTCTGGCATATCACTGGCTTGCTCCCCCACATCACTTCCTTCTTTGGAAAAGTCAGATAGTTCAGCCAGACCAGACAGTTCAGCCAGGCTCAAGGATCCCACCCCTTCAGCTTGAATGCCACTCACTTCATCTTCTGGGGGCATTGGCTCCAGCAACAAAGCTGGGGGCTCAGACAGTCCAGAAAGCCCAACTTCATCTCCAGAGTTGATTAGGGGATTGCCCCGAAACAGTTGGCTCAGTTCATAAGAAGGATAGTATTCAATATTATTCTTACTGTCCTCAGACACAGACTGACGATCATTTTCATCAGAGAGGGTTGGAGAAGGCCTGTTTAGTTTGCTTGCTGAAGAATCATGTGGTCTGGGTTCTTTCTTGGCAGCAGCTCTAGTCACAGGCCTGGGGGAGGCATTGGGAGGTTCAGCTTCTATCAAAATTTGCCCGATTGGCAGCAGGTGATTTCTGTGTATAGTTTTCACATCTTTTGAATTGTTTTCAGGCCGCACTTTATATACAGGTAAATCTGCCAGTTTTCCCACAACAATATGAGGGAGGTGATGCCATCTGTCAGCAATCTTATGTTTGCCATGCAGTCCCAAATTCCTCAATAGTACTCTATCCCCTTCTCTCAGTTCCATTGCTTTCACTTTCTTATCATACCTTTCCTTATTGGTCAGGTTTCGCTTAGCAGCCATGGTCTGGGCTAGTTGGTAAGCATGGTTGAGTTGGGTCTGCAACTTCTGCACATACTGTAGATGATTGTCTGCTTGAACCCCATCAGGAGAAACCCCGAAGCATACATCCACTGGCAGACTAGCTTCTCTCCCAAACATCAGTCTGTATGGGGAAAATCCAGTGGCATCACTTTTGGTGCAGTTATAAGCATGTACCAGGGTGCTAATCTGCTGGCTCCATCTAGGCTTGTCTTTAGGTTGCAGTGTGCCCAACATATCAAGCAATGTGCGGTTAAATCTTTCAGGCTGAGGATCCCCCCTTGGGGTGGTACTGGGTGGTTCTTGACTTTTGCACCCCCCATAAGGATAGCATTTCTTTGATCAGGCGGCTCTCAAAATCTCTTCCCTGGTCAGAATGAATCCGTTGAGGTGCCCCATAGTGGACAAAGAAATTTTCAACAGGTACTTGAGCCACTGTGGTTGCTTTTTGATCTTTAGTAGGAAAAGCCTGTGCATACCGGGTAAAATGATCAGTGACTACCAATATGTTGCTGATGTTTTTCAGATCTGGCTCTAGACTCAGGAAATTAATGCAGACCAGTTCCATAGGGGCACTAGTAGTGATATTGACCATGGGGGCAGCTTTCTGAGGTAGGGCTTTTCTTTGCAAACAGCGACTGCAGGTCTTGACATACTGCTCCACATCTGCACTCATTTTTGGCCAGTAAAATCGAGTCCGTACCAGGTCAAGAGTTCGGTCTATGCCGAGATGCCCCATGTGGTCATGCAGGAACCGCAGCACCAGTTCTCTAAAAATGGTGGGCAACACCAATTGTTGTTTGTCTATCCACCCCTCTTTGTCCACAGTCTCCCTGTATAACAGTCTATTGTTCAATTTCAATTTTGGGCCTTCTTTGTATAACAGGGCAGTTCTCAATTCAGCGGACCGCAGTTGGGACACCTCTATCCTGACTTGCAGAGCCTCCAAAGCAGTTTTTATCATGGGGTCTAGGGATTGAGCCCGTCGGAGACTATCATTGTCGAATTGGGGCAGTGCACTAGTGTCCAATGCAGAAAAATGACAGTAAGCGGCAGGTATGCAGTTCTCGGATGGCCCCAAGCAATCCACCATGCAGTCCACAGTATCAGAAGACACCGGCTCTTCTTTGTCAAATTTTTAGCAAAGGGCTTTTATGTCAGGTTCTGACAACCCAACCCAGTCATTTCAGGGCACAGGCCTCTGAGAGAGAGCATCCGCATCTATATGGTTTAGGCCTGCTCAGTACTCAACAGCATAGTCGTAGGTGGCCAAGGCAGAGAGCCACCTATGGCCAGTAGCATCCAGCTTGGCTGAGGTCTGCACATATGTCAGAGGATTGTTATCAGTCTTTGCCAATATCTTGGCACTGTACAAGTAGTCATGAAATTGATCAATAATTGCCCACTTCAGGGCCAGGAACTCTAATTTCTGCACTGGATAGTTTTTTCTGAGGGAGTCAGGTTTCTGCTGGCGAAAGCTACAGGTCTTAGCCCATTTGGGTGCTTCTGATATAAGACAGCCCCCAATCCCTGTAGGCTGGCATCAGTATGGAGGACACACGGCTTGGCCGGGTCAGCGTAGGCCAGCACTGGGGCATGGGTAAGTTGATATATAATGTCATAGAAAGCTTTCTCACACTTAGTAGTCCAGCGGTTTCTGAACACATAATTCGGATGAAAATACTTTCTCTCCATTCCAGAGAGCACAACTTTTTTATACTTTTTGTGGGTGGGAGGGTACCACTGAGTGAGGTTGAGGAGGGGGCGGATCACTCGAGAATAGTCTTTAATAAACCACCTATAATATCCACAAAACCCCAGAAACCATTGCAGTTCTTTCAAATTCTTTGGCTGAGGCCAAGTAGTCAATGCCTCCACCTTGATGGGGTCAGTCTCTATGCCTTCAGTGGATACTATGTGGCCCACATACTTCACAGAGGTTTGAAAGAATTGGCACTTGTCAATAGATAACTTAAGACCAAAATCCTCCAACTGATCCAGGACCTTGAACAATCGACGTTCATGTTCTTCCAGTGAGCTGCCAAACACTATGACATCGTCCAAGTAAACCAGACACTCGAGCAAGTTCATATCCCCCACAGCACATTCCATCAGGCACTGAAAAGTAGCTGGGGCCCCTGAGATCCCTTGAGGCATCCGGATAAACTCATAGAAACCTAGGGGGCAAATAAATGCAGTCTTCGCTCGGTCCTCAGGAGCCATTGGGATCTGATAGTACCCACTGCAGAGATCTAACACAGAGAACCACTTACTGCCATCAGTCCAAGGCATCCTGTATGCGTGGCATGGTATACTGGTCAGGGATGGTCCGGTTCAGAGTACGGAAGTCCACACACATCCGAACAGCCCCATTCTTTTTCCTCACTACGACAATGGGGGAAGCATAAGGGCTCCTGGATTCTTGTATCACACCAGCAGCAAGCATCTCTTGTAGATGCCGTCTCACATAATCTATATCGGCAGGTGCTAAGTGCTGAGACCTGTCTCGGAAGGGCCTTTCATCATGCAGATGAATCCGGTTTTCAGCCCCCCGGACATAACCCACATCCCACTCCTTCAGGGAAAAAAACCTGGTCTCTTTGGGCAAGCTTCTCACTGACTTTTACTTTCCATTCAGCAGGCAATGGGGAGTCATCGAAATCAAACAAGTCTGGTGTGACTCTGTCATCCTTCCCTAAACCCTTGCGGTGAGGGAGCACTGCAGTATCTGCTCAATGCACACTAGCCAAGGTGCAGCCCCTATTTACTCGAATCACTTTGTGAGACACATTATGAACTTGAACCATTACTCTCCTGGCATAAGCATGGGCCCTAGCAGGCAAGATACTGGGTTTAACCAGCAGTCCTCCAGGCAACTTCCCTTCTCCAGGCGCATCCAGCATCAATAGTTTATTTTTGACATCCTTTTTAAGCCAAACCTCCCCTTGCAAGACACACTGGGCATTTGGAGCTAATAGCAACGGCTCTGGATCCTTCCTCCAGACAACACCCACTGGGCCTTCAGGTTCCTCCTGACTAGCTTTTCTCTGAGCCTCATAGGCCTTCTGGATCAAGACGGGTATCCTGAGGCTCACCCAGTCCTGGACACCTGCTTTTCAGAACACAACTGGGCTAACCGCCAAACATGTGAGCATTGGTCCCAATCAACAAGGGCACCCCATCATACAGTCCAGTGGGGGGCAGACTAAAATAAAGTTTCCACCTGTTCGTCCACTCCAGCCACAGAAGTAGGAAATGACAACCAGATCCAGATATACCCAAATACGATAAGCCTTTGTCACCAGCCCCCCATACATGTAGGCTATCCAAGGGTTGTAGTGGCACCTCAGGTAGATGTGTCTGATACCAGTCCTGAAACATAATGGTCACCTGAGAGCCACTATCCAATACAGCTCGGGTGGGAATCCCATTTACCTGCACCTGGGCCTCCATCGAGGGCCCGACCACATCAGACCACTCAGGGGGCACAGCATTAACAGTTGCTTGGGCATTGGCCCGGGTCACAAAACTCTTTCTGGGGGGTCAGATGTGGGCCCTACGATGCCAAGTGATTAGTCTGCTGTTAACCTTCCTTACATTCTCCGGCAACTGGCACTCAGTCTGAAAGTGTCCATCCTCCCCAAAATGGTAACAGAACTTGGGGTTCCGGGGGTCTCTATGGGGAGGGAGATACTTCATTTGCTGGGAGCCCTATGGGGGATGAGGGGATTCCCCTGGGCCAGGGCATGGGTTTCTAGATAACTCAGGTTCCCCAGGCCTAACAGGGTGGGTAGTGGATCACTTCAAGTCTTTCAGCAGTTCTCGTAAATTCCTGACCTCGGCCTTCAATTCACTTTCTACTTGGGGATCAGAGGAAACCGCACGCACCCCTTCTCCTCCCTGTAACTCTGGGGATACATCAGGCCCTCCTGAAGGGTGGGTCTCATCAGGTTCACTAGACTCAGGGGTTTGGCTCAAATTCACAGCCCCCACATAGGGTTCCCACCTCTCTTCATCAGTCTCTACTTCTTTAATCTCCCTCATCAATTGACAGTGTTCAGGTGGGACAGCTCACCGATCATGTAACTTAAGTTTCAACAGTATCACACTGGAAAATTTAGCAGAATTTAAAACATGTTCCAACCTGACTTGGTTCAAGGCTGAGGCAGTGACCCCCCCTTTATGTAGACCTTCTGTAAAGGCCTTTCCACCCTGGTGACAAAGGCGGAAAGCTTCTCATTCCTCCACTGCTTAGCAGACTTGAATTTCCATAATAAGTCTTCCCCAGTTTCTGTGCTCCCAAACACTCCCTCTAGAGTGGAAAGATACTCTGCAGTGGTAGCTTCCAGGCTAGTGGCCTGCAAAAACCGAATGGCTTCCAAAGCTGGACCCCGCAGACTCTCCATCAGTCTCTTTCGTTTCTCCCCCTCAGAGCATTGCCACTCCTGGACTATGGGGGTGGTGTAGTCCATACACACCTCCAAATCATCCTCCCCTGAAGGCACTGGCACTGTGCCAGAAAAAAGTTTTAACCTATGGTAAGAATCCAGCTGTATAGAGGGAACCACTAGGGGTGGTGGAGCCAAGGTAGAACTCTTGGAAGGCTCCGGAGATGCACCAGGGGAGGCCTGAGGGGTGGGTTCACCGGAAAGGTCCAAGGCCTGCATTAACTCTTGGGTAGTTCTCCCTTCTACAGCCAACAATTTAAGTAGCTTATCTTTGAAACTATTAGTCTGGGGAGACCCCCAGGGGGTGACTGTCCCACTCCATATGTGAATGACCCTCCACCCTGGTCGGGCACCCTCCGGGTAAATCACTGGGGGCACTCTCTCAGGATTGATGGATATGCACAAGAGTAGCACCTGCAAAGTCTGATCGAGTAGGTCAGCCATACGCCCCTTCACCTCTACCTTGCCCAAACACTTGACATGCTCCACGGCAGAAATAATGTCAGCGGTCGTTGTCCCCAGAGGTACATCTAGTAGTAACACAATTCTCTGATAGTCCAGCTCTTCGGCTTCACCCCACCCCATCAATTTATGTACCATCATTTTAATAGGGTCCAGCTTAATCTTAGGCATGATATCCCCTTCCAGTTTATCCTTTAAATTATCCATAGTTATGCACTTCGCCCACTCGGCCACTAGGGGACGCTAATCCCAGCGGTGCCTCCAATTTGTAACCCCTAGGGGGCACTATTCTAAGGGCTACTACCCCTGCCTGCCCTAACTGTGACAGGTTGAGGGGCAACGATCTGTTGGCAGGTGCCTCCACCCAGAGGTAGGGGTTAGAACAGTCGAGATTGACTCGGTCACAGCCCTCTGGGTTGCTGCAACTCCCCTTTCTTCCCACTAGTGGCCCACACAGTTCAATCTCAGTGTCCTTACCATATACACTTACCCCCCCCGGCTTGAACCAATCAGCTCACTCCAGGGATCCCCTGAAAAGCAAGGTACAGTTACATCACATTTACTGTGCAATATTTCCCCATTAATACACAAACTAGCCAGTGTACTTTTGCAAAATAATCTGATTTATTCAAGGGGAGACAACAAGGACCGGGGGAAATCAGGGTGATTGACTTACCACTATAATACATGTTTGACTACCTAGGGCTCTGTGCACAGGCCTAACCTATTAATTACTGTCTATGGGTACCCAAGCCCTAATGGCTAGTTCCTCGATGCAGCTGGTTGGGGCCCTGACACAAACGAGCATTTACTTCCTGAGCAGATCAGATGGAGCCAGAAAGCTCAATTAGTACAGTCAGCAATACAACAAGATGATTTTGCCTTTATTTGTAACCTTTAACAGGGAGCTACCCTGATTCAGTATTCACAACTCCAACAGAGAACCACTCTTTCACCACACGCAGGGCTAAGCTTGAGCTTCAAAGGCCTCCTCACACATTTACATGGAAAACAACAGAGGGGTACCATACCAGGCAGCTGCTCCTAGGTCCCGACTGAACTCACAGCTATCCGGATGTCTCACTGCAGCTTCACTCTCCTGACAGACCGAGCGTGATTCAGCAGATTCTCCAGTCCTCTACAGGTTGAGCCTGGTAGGTAGCTGTGCTTTTACACAGCCTCCTCTGGTCGCCACCTCACGGATGCAGTCCGAAGATCACTGGCTATTCAAACCAGCTGACTCATGCCTTTCCCGTGCTTCCCACGCGAACACTCAATGGCGCAGGAGCCCAGAGCTCCTTCCTCGCTCACAGCCACAACGTCTCTACCTCTGGACAGCTAAGGCCAGTCTCTCTATTTGGGCGCTACCAGACTCTATAGGTGGGCTGCAGATGCCAGTCACTCATTATTGCCCTCATTGGTGCAAAAATGCACCATGGCCCAGAATGCCACTTCCCAGAATTACAATCTGTGTCCCCATTGGTCAGCCGGCTCCAACTAGAGTCCTGATTTCTGGTTGGTCACTTCCACACCAATTTAGATGCCCCCTATCTACTATTGGACCCCTTCAGCACAGTCTGGGTCCAAAATGGAGGGGCACAACACAAAGTCCCAGCTGCAATGAAAAAGAGTTAGACAAACTGCAATTTTACCAATACTATACATGTTCTCAAGAGAACAACTACATCTTTCAGATGGGCTCCCTCAGCGCTCCTAGCGACTGCAGAAACGGAGCGCTCAGACAGCAGTCCAGGGCAGGATTCGAACAGGGAAACCCCAGTCCCCCTATTTGCACCACTAAAGCCTGCGGGCAGACAGCTCTTAAAGAGGCAGTACTAGAGGCTTTAATAGCACTCACGACGCTCGCATTTAATGGCCTTACGCCGAACACCAGTTAGGCATGGAGCATTTAGGCAAGCTCTGGGAAAGCTTTTAGGAACCCCCATTTGTAGGGGGGTTACATCTGCTTTCTCTGACAGAGTGGGACTTGGTCATGCAGCATTTCGAATAGAGAGGTCGCCCTCGCTTTCACTAGTTAAAAAAAATAAAAGCCCCCAATCAGTGCAGTCTGGAGTCTGTTTCCCTCACACTCTTTTCCTCTAAACAGTTCCACAAGTAAGAGAGAGAGATGCCAGCACAGAATCAGCAGCAGTTGTAAAACTCCAGTTATATATATATTTTTTTTTAATTAGGAGCATCTGCTTGGTGGCCCCATGGCAATTAATCTGCCAAAACTCTTTTGTGACCTTTACAGAAGCCCAAATCAAATTCAGGTGGGAGCAGAAAGATCTAATGTACTATCTTCAGATCAGGGATTTTATAAATTGTCAGCTCAGGTTGCAGACCTCCAAGTCCCAAACCTTTGAAAACAACAGCCCTTTTATTCAAATATGGACTTCAACTGAGAGTGACCATGCAATTTCCATATTATATAAATTTCTGGTCTCTCATCAGGCACACCTTACAGTTACATTAAAACTTAAGTGAGAGCAAGATCTGGGTCTTCCTCTTCTACAGTCTGGCCCAGACTCTGGCAACTGACTTGGTCTACAACATTATCTCCGGGTTGGCAGGAATATGAATGTAAAGTTTGTGCTGGATACTTTCTGGTCCCCAAGACCCTTGTCAAACGTTAGCCAGGACCCTCATCTGAATGCTGGAGACTGTGCAGGACCACTGAAGCCTCTCATGCTCACATATTCCTTCTTTGCCCTAAAATCCAGGGTTTCGGGCTGTCAGTATCAAAACAGATAGACTGTGCTTGGCCTACAAAACCAGTTGGTCCCAGAAAACCTATTGCTGGGTCAGTCCCCCAGAAATCTGAAGGGCAAGGACTCCCAATATCTCTAGTCCATACTTTTGAAAGTGGTGTATAAGGCCATAACCAAAAAATGGTTACAACCAGATTCACCCACAATAGAAGACTGGCTA
Source organism: Neoceratodus forsteri (assembly GCA_016271365.2). Lineage (NCBI taxonomy): Eukaryota > Metazoa > Chordata > Ceratodontiformes > Ceratodontidae > Neoceratodus > Neoceratodus forsteri. Next base: position 293,958,405 of record CM057449.1, on the reverse strand, counting down.
AACATATAGAGGATCATCTATGGGGAGTCATTCACAACAAGGATATTCTCGATCGAGAGATATCCTTGGCAACGTTAGACCTCGGGAGCGAAGCTCGAGAGGTTGTCCGTTGCCGAGGAGACCTCGAGATAAGCGAAGATCCTTGTTTGTGAATGACTCCCCATAGACAATCTTTTATAGTGTATGGGAGTCTATTCATGACAAAACAGCAAATGGACACAGACATTTTTTGAATCAAGCCTTACTTGGCTTGGATGTTGTGGCTCGCTTCAGCACTACTCGCTCCCTCGCTGACATGGCTTCTAAATCGCACATGCACGAATGTGTTCAATCTTGTTGTGCTGCACCGGTGACATACTCAGTGCAGCACAACAAGATTGTGACCCACTGAGGCAAGCACAACAACGCTCTTGGGAGCATGGATTTCCATGCTCAATAGCATTCTACCATACACTATTATAAAATTCATACAAAATTTTGAGCAACTAACCAACAATTTAAAAAATAAGACCGCATCCTGTCAGAACCATTGGACTAAATGGGAGCTGAGAAACAGACCCCACCAACCCAACAGGGACCAACTCAATGCAGACCCAATGGCCCTGCCCCCTGTGGGGGACCACTCTGAAGGTGGCCCCCCTCACTAGAGGGGGACGAGTACTTAACTCATAAATTCTCGCCATTCAAGTGGTATGGATTAGACTGTCCCCTAATTTGACCATTAACTTTTTTATCAGATAAGAATATATTGTTGAGAAGTTTTAATTATGATTTTTTTTTAACTGTATGTTACCCTTTTTAGCTGTTTGTAGTAGGTTGATAGTGGTTTTTATTATAGTTTAAACCCCAAAACAATGTCTTTTTCCTAACCTCGGGGTAATAGATACTGTAAATACCTGATTTTTCATGGCAAACACAGGGTTTGACTTGAGCTACAATGAAGTTATGTATTACTGGTAAATTATTTTGTTCTAATCAAGCAGAAGCAAACTAATTTCTGTGTATCCTCTTTGCTATGACTGAAAAGGTATGTTCTGTTCTTTATGTGAAAGAAAAGAATAATAAAAGAAGTATAAAAAAAATAAAGTAAAAGCTTCTGTTAATTGTTCAGTGTAACACCCTACTCAGTAACAGTTAAAATTAAAAACATTTACAGCCCTAGCCTGCCGCATCCCATCTCTTGCTCTGCACTTCCTGGTTTTACAAGGCAGGGTGATCATGCATGCAACAGCCACAAGTTCCAAGTGTAAAGGGGGAAAAAAAGACTCCTTTAAGTATTGGAGAAAACTATTTTTTTTTTCATGCATACTGCAGGGGAGAAGAACTTAAAAAGTCTGTCTCCTGTTACAGGGCTGATGGGGGGGGTAAGAACAATAGAATGCCTGTCTGAGGGGTGACAACAGAAGATATAATAGCACAGAAAAGAAGGGACTACTTTACAAGTAAAAGCCTTAAAATTCATTCTAACTACACTTTTTTAATTATTTCTTTATTTTTTAAAAACCCTACATAAAACTGCCACAGGTAGTCCATTTACTAAGCGCAATAATAGCTCCAAGGTGGGCGCTATGGGCAATACCTAACCTTCCAGGGGCTATAAGACCCTCTGCCTGTGGCTTTGGGCCTCATTATGCCCCTGAGTGGTCCGGTATTGCCCAATACTGCCCACCCTGTTGGGTATTATTTTTTATTTATTTTTTGGGAGATCAGAATTATCACTTTTGAGCTAAGAGCTCATTTACCAAGGAGCCTCATCAAAAAGTTTAGGCAATCACTTAGTTGCAGCAGCACACTTACAAATAGACAATTTTACACATTAGCAATGGAAAGCTTACACATTCCAAATTACATAGGAAGATCAACATATTCAGGTTTTGATTCATAGGAAAGCAACATATTTCAAGATTTTCTTCACATAAGTTACACAAAACTGCAACATGATCCGCGTTACAAATTCTCATAGCAGGTACAGATACAGCTGCTGGGGGCATTATCAATCACATTAGAGGCCACAATGAACAACTAGAGAATAGGTTAAGTGCAGGGACCATGGGGGTTTTGATCAAGGCAGGTGGAAGATGAGGAGGGGTGGATAAGTATGTGGGGTGGGGTACAGGGGGCCTAGGGCTGAGTCAAGTGGCAGGAGATAGGGTTGGGGCAGGAGGGTGTGCAGGTGGGGGGAGGGGGATAAGTGCACTCATCCAAGGCCAGAGTGTGGTCAATTGGATGTTCAGCTGGATTCCAATGGGTGGTTAAGATTTACAGCGGTCTGGTGGGAGAAGCACTTCCAGAGTTCGGATTTGAAAAGCCCTATTCATGGGATGCCAGTGGTGAAGTAGGGGAAAAGTTGTGAATTATTGCTTGCTTTTGCACCCCTTTGTATTCTTTTCAAGTGCACACTACTGGCTTTGGCACATGCTTGGCCCCCCCTTTGAATATGGGATTCTGGGGCAAAATCTGTGCAATGTAGGTGCAGTCCCTTTGTATGCAAAGAAATTTGTTTGAATATCAGGCTTCAGATTATCCAAATTATTTCATATTCTTTGGAGTCCTTTTTATATTATTTGTAACAGATGAGGCCTAGTTGTCCTCATAGTTCACAAGCAGTAAATTTCCACAGCATTGCATTTATCTTTAAGCAAGAAAATTTGTGTCAGAATTTGTACTACAATATAACTATGTAATGGAAGAAGGGAAAATTGAAACCACCTCTGGAGGAACTTGTATTATTTATTAATGAAATAAAAAAATGGAGCCCATATTTGATTAATTTGTTCATATGACTTTCCATTGAATAAAATATTCTTTCTAGATTACAGTAATCCAGTTAGCCACTGGATGTAAATTGGGGAAGGGGGTCTTCCCAAAGTAAAAGAATTACTAGAAACAATTGCCACCGTTTAGATTTTCATCATATTAGGAGCATCATTTTAAATTAAGATTAAAATGATTCTAACATCACCCCACAAGAACTATTCTACTGCATCTTCCCCTGACAAAATAAGAGCCAACATCTGCTCTTTAATTGTGGATGTCAAATCAAATACCTTCAACAAATTACTGGAGACCTGGCAGAAGGACATGCACTTTGGGCCCAACATTGAACAAAGCCTCTAGGCCAATGATACTATTATCACCATGTGAACTTTCTAAAAATGTAACATTATACCAGATCAAATTTAATGTTCTATACAGGACATATTTTACATGGCGAAGGTTGCACAAAGCTAACCATGTTCTTTCAGACAGGTGCCCATGATGCACTAATGCAAGAGGCTGCATTCTTCATATGTTCCAATTATGTCCTGCCCTTTATAACTTTATGAATTCTTTGGTAAGTTATGCGGAACAATTGGTAGTTTGAATTGGACAAGCTCTCCTTTCGATCCTAGGATTACTTTATTTGGGTCTAAATACAACCCCAATTTAGTGCTTCCTGAAGAGATGCACACACTTGATATATTATTAGTTAATGCATGCAAAGTAAAGCAAAACACTTTAATGTGACATAACTGTTATACTATTCTCTTTCCCTAGTATTCTGTTTGTATTTAAAATTTTGCTCGTACAGCAATCAGAGCCTTGGTTGGCCATCTAAGAAATAAATTTGCCTTCTCTTGCCTAATCAATAGTGTAGTTAACACGTTGTGCTGTAAGCACTGAAGCATCTAAGGTGTTTTTAAGATAAACCACTACTCCACCCCCACATTTTTACTGCATTGGTCCAGTAAAAATGTATCAAACCCATTGATTGTACTTCTCTGACAACCTTGTAGCAGTTTGTGAAAGCTTATCAGTTTCTGCACGAGTTTGAACAGAGTCTGGGGCTCACACAAATTGATCTGGGAGCAACCACTTGAAAGGCTAATCCCCACACATAGTGCCCCTACCTGGAAGGTTGATTCCCCACATACAACAAACTAAAAGCACAAAATAGAGGTTCTTATTGTAAAGAACTCACTGGTGCACACAGGCTACCATTACCAAAAAGTATAGAGCTTGATAGGTTCTCATCAAGCAAAGCATCCATATAAAGCACAAAAAGACAAATATACAGTATGGGTACTGTGCAAAAGTAAGTAAACATAGACTTATATGTCTAATCTCTTTGATGGTTCACATGCCCTCCTAGGTATCTTGTGGGCATCAGCAAATTATTTCTGATGAATTCTATTTTAATCTGCCTTTGGTTTGTTTGAGTTGAGCTTCCTAAGTTTGAAAACAATGGGACTTTAATATTACCAAGGATTGCCAAAGCTGCTCTGCCACTGGTTAAATATGTCACAATAAAATTAGTATATTCATTGTTAAAAAAAAACCGACATCAATGCATTAAGGGTTAAAACACAAGTTGCCAAGAGCAGTGAAATGTGATTGTAAGCCTCCTCCTAAAAGGGGAATTACATTTATCTCACCCTGGAGGACAGCTGCTGCCTTCCCCCTGCAAGACTCCTTCACCCCAGTCCTGGCAAGACAGCAGCTGTGGGACACAGGGCTGCACTACACATTGTCATTTGTTCTGAAAGCTTGTTCAGTGCTGTTCTCACTGTGTCCAGTGAACCATCAGCTCTCTTCACTCAATGGGACCCTGGACTTCTTTCAACGTCATGGAGCCCACAGTATGGATGTGATCTGTTACAAGCAGTTCTCAATGCTGCATAATCTGCACAACCACTCCTCCCCTGGGAACATGAACTTTGGAGATACTCAACAATGCTCTCCTGCCACCAATTCACCCCATTCCCAGCAAATTGCAGCAGTGACTCGGATATTGATCCTGATGGCCACAAGCCACACCGAAGGACAGATGCGTATTAAAATAGAAGATAAAGTGAAAGACTACAAAAGCGCTATGTTTGTATTTTCTATAGCCCAGGACTACTGAAAGGGTTCAGAGGACACACAATCTGGCTGAGAATGTTGAGTGCTCCTATGTTTAGCATTGCAAAGCCACCATCAGCATACTAGCTCAGCTCTGCAAAACAGCTAAACTGGTACATCCTGTCCCTGTGAAACTGACATCAATTTGGAGGCTAGTTCAGCTCTGCAAAACAGCTAAATTGCAAGCTGGCTCATGACCTATGCATGCTTTCCCCAGGAACTTTTACTGAGAGCCAGGGGTTTAGCATAGTGAATAATGTATGAAATGCTAGCCAGTGATATTTGATCACTGGATTTCTGTACAAGGGAAAGACAGTTGCAGTAAGCAGATTTATGTGGAAGACCCAAAGAAAAATACATGTGAGAAAAGTCAGCAACATGATTGGAGGAAAGCTATTTAAAGAATCTTTGCAAATAAGATTTCTGCTTCCTCCAGCAACAACAATAAAGCTCCTGCCCTAGGCTTTGTGAGCTATCATGATGTATACTAACAGAGGGTCTAAGCTGCTTGAGGCCTTGAGTGATTGCCTAGTCACTGGGAGTGGGTGAAGGCAAAACCCTTGTGAGGTTAAGAGGACTTCAGAGACCAGCACAGCCTGCACCCCTTGCTACCCAGAAGTGCGTTGGGTCTGTTGCATCTGTGCCATCGCTAAGGCTGTAATGTTTTCACAGGGGTCACAGATTTCATGATTACCATGAAATCTGTAGTTCTCGGTGAAAATCAAATCCAAAATCTTACCAGATTTTCTGTTTTACAGCTAGTGACTGAGGGAAGGAGGGGAATGCCGTATCCCAAATGGCTGGTGGCAGAAGGAGCAGAGCCGCAGTTTACTGCAACAACTGTTGGAGTTTTAAGCAGTACAGTACCTTTTGTTGTGTTGGGCTTTTTTGACATTTCCACAGAGCAGGAGAGAGAGTTTTTTTTTCATAGCTCTATAGCCCTTCGGTGGAACAGTGGGCAGCCAATCAGAACGAGAGTGGCTGGAGACACAGGATTCAAACTGAAGAGGGGATTAAATAGCCCCCAAAAGGCTCGCTAGGAAATCCTTTAGACCAGGGTAAGGGGGTAGGAGGACTAGACTGTGCTCAAACTGGTCTCCTGAATTTAAACTTGTGGCTGAAGTCCGATCTGTGCTGAATTTAAACTGTGGCTGATCTCAGATTTCTGGTTCCTTTTTCAACTCCTGTGGTGAGCGAGTTAATGTGCAGGCTGAAACAGACCCTGTGTTAAATAGTCAGCCTGTGTATATTTAAGAGTTGGCAGGTGCACTTCAAATTAAATTTCTTTTTGTTCTCATAAATTTCAATTTTTTGACTGTGAAATTGGCCATTTTTTTACCATGAAAAAATTACAGCCCTAGTCATCGCTTGCCTCTGCAACCATTAGGGAGACCTCCTGACAGCACCTCCTGCAGAGTTTTCTAAGGTTGTGAGTACTAGGTTAATACCTCTCCAACTTTTCTGCTAGTTGGGAGCAGAAATAAGAGTAATTGCTGGGTATTTCTGTGCAATTATTATTCAGAGCCCATTTATAGAACTGCAACAGGCAGGAGCAACTACCATTTGTGTTAAATAATTTGTTTGGGATCCCCAATTCCAACCTGCAATTGGTACCGCACTGTGGTCCAACATGAGACGTTTAAGTGCATGCTCTGTGCACACAATTAATGGACTGTATTGGGAGCTCCCAAGAGACTTTGGGGGTACTGGTGCACCAGTCAAAGGAAATACTGTAGTAATTATGTAGTGATTATATCCATGGCACTCCCTTATCTTTTGGGTTATTATGTCCACTTGCTAGATGCACATGTGATCGACAGATCAAACTTTCGAAGACGTCCATTAAAGCCCCTACAGTGCCCAACCTCAGTTCATATGTGCATTTGACAAGGCTGCACCACACTTGCTGCCCCTGTTATCACACAAGATGCTACAACATTTAAAGGTAAGACTCATTTTATTCATAGCACACAGCATTAGATGCAGCTTAGGGGAAACTAAACCAAAGTACATTAAATTATAGTATACTAAAATAATGAGCTGTAAAATTGCATGAGAGCAGAATATCCTGAATGTTGCAGCCTCTTCGCCTCCTTTGTTCTACTTGCTAGCATGCATGCTCATCAGGGCAGGCAGAGAGGATTTCAGAATGTATGAGTATAAAATATGGTTTAAAGAAAGAATCATGTTCACTGCACAGATTTAAAAGTGCCACCAGAAAGATTCATGCATGCTGGTGGCACCATCTCATGAGCGGGAGTGGCTTCAGAGAAGGCTAAAGCATTCCTGCAGCCACTGCCTAAGCAGCTAGAGTAGAGAGCATGCACATTCTCCTGTAAGGTCTGCCTTTCTAAACTGACCCACTGTTCTAACGGGCCAGTGAAATCTAAAGTAGAAGTTTATAGGTCTGCGGGTCCCTCACCAAGAGACCCGTGCACCAGACCCTCAACCAATGCAAAGCATGTGAGCAGAATAATGGAAACCACAAAACACCTAACCCACTTGCCACCCAAAAACAGATTTAGCAATACTTTAAGGGAGCCCCTCTGGCCCCATTTTTAAAACTACACATTCCAACAGCTCCATAGTAAGCAAGAGTCCAAGATGGTACCATCATGGCATGGTCACCATAAGCGGTATTTCCATTCTCCATTTGTCCTGAGTCAAGATGGTATTGAGGTCATGCAAGTGAATAGTGTTTCCCTGGCCTGACCGATCCACTGCTGGGTGACAGCTCACCTATGTAGACAACAACCGTCAAAATCAGGATGTCGGGCAGCCATTCATGCACAATATCATTGCCTCATCTTGTGCTTGGCATTGCCTCTTCAGTGAGCATGCACAAGAGGCAACCATCTTGGAATGAGCATGCTCAGCCACAAAAGCTCTTTTGACCATAGAGACTCTAAGCACATGCAAGGTGCTGCCACCTGCAGCAGAAGACAATATTTCATAACTTAATAATGCCCCACACTGTGAGCACTCCTCACTAATGGCAGTAGAATCTCACAGAATATTCATAAAGTGAACAGGGCTCTAGACCCCCATACATACATTTATTGGTAAAATAAAGCCTCTCTCATGAAGAGGCAAGTACCATGGTTATGCGGTACATGGGTACGATAATGTGAATAAGAGGGAGCCCCAAGTAGGCATGAAGCCCTAGGCAGGTACAGGAAATATCCACAGTGACATCATGGGCTTGATTTTACAAGGCACCATTAGATCAGCACATGGTGTAGTGAACCACTGGTTGTGGCAAACCTGGGTGCACCAGAGACCCAGCACCTGATTTTACAAAAAGTGGGCTTCCAGTGTCAAAGTCCCCAGGTCTGCCACAGGTTGATGGCTTTGCCAAAGAAATGACTCTTGGGGGGAATGCTGAAAGCCATGGGACGGGCTTGCAGCAGCACCAGCTAGTGATGGAACATTTGTGTATGGTATATAATCTATAGTAGCAGCCACAGACACTGCCAGCTATTTCCTGAAACTTCTGTGATATGTCCAGAAATATCTCATGCTTTCTCCATTTCCACAGTAGGGGTAGCAGAGAGAAACTCTTCAGAAGTTTTGAGAAATATCTGGAAATAGCTGGCAATGTCTGTGGCTACTACTGACATGCATTTCTGCAAATGTCTTTTCTTCATCGTGGAAGACAGCCCGGGTTGTACCAATCCCTTAAAAATACTAGGCCTACTGGAGTTGAGGATTATCAACCTATTTCAATTTTAAATCCCCTTGGGAAGGTTCTTGAGAAATTTATAATTAGTCAGTTGAATGAATTTTTGGGTGCGGCTGAGATTCTTTGTAAAGAGCAGCATGGTTTTCGACAGGGCAGGGGTATGGGTACAGCCCTGGTCAGGTTCACGAACACCATCCTTAAAGGTTTTAAAGATGGAATGTTAACAGGGGTGGTTTTCATGGACCTGTCCAGGGCTTTTGATTTGATAAATCATTCCCTGCTTAGTCGGAAGCTTGCTGCTCTTGGACTGGCTGTTTCTACGGTCGATCTTGTTTCTGATTTTTTGCAAGGGCGTTCTCAGTCTGTCTCTGTTGGTTAGATTACTTTTTCACTTTGTTATACTACATGTGGTGTACCTCAGGGGTCTATTCTTGGACCCCTGTTATTTTCTTTGTTTATTAATCAAGTCTCCTCTAGTTTTGATAAGTGTAAATGTTTATTGTATGCTGATGATCTGATTTTGTATTGTCAGGCAAAGTCCTTGGATTACATAATTATGGTGTTGGAAGATGAGTTTAAGAAATTATGACGCTGGCCTACTACCAATTTGATGCTTTTAAATTTTTATTAAACCAAAGATATGTTGTTTGGTAGTTCTGCCAGACATGGTGAACATCTCTCCCTGACTATACATGACATTCAGGGGAATTTACATTATCAAGTGTTAGAATTTAAGTATTTAGGGGTTCTTTTAGACCCCTCATTGACTTTTCTTCCACAGGTAAAGTCAGTGAAAAATAAAATTCACTGTAGGTTGGGCCAATTATATAAATTGAAATCTGATTTACCTCATGATTCTTGTTTGAAATTAGCTAATGGAGTTTTAATGCCACATTTTGTCTATGTCTCCTCGTTGTATGCTAAGCTGGGATCAAAAGAGAAACAAATTATAAGTGCTGTTTATAACAACATTTGTAGGTTTGTCTTGGAGGCTCCTTTTTGACCCACCATTGTGTTTTACCATAGAACTGATAATTCTCACATTCACTTAATTTAGCACATTGCAGGTATTGCACAAGTTAGCGTTTATAAAAATTTGTGGACCTTTGAATCACTCAGCCAGCATTATTCATTCAGAACTGGCAAGGATTACCACAAGCTGTCAAAATGTTTGTCAAAGGGTTACTGTCAGGCACTCATCAGTAGTTGATTGCCTAGCATCAGTGGCTAATTGTTATCAATCGGTAATTACAGTACTTACTAGTATAGTTATCTGTGCTGTTACCATTCACTGTTGATCTGCAGTGCCTTGCTGAGCTTGCAGTTTGTTTCTCTTGCGTTTCTCCACCACTTGCAATGTCTTTGCAGCCGTAGCTTTCGGTGTGATAAAAGCCAACAACCTAAAGATGCTTGCAGAAAATGGGGGTACTTTAACAATAACGAAGCAGTGGGCATGGTATTGCCAAAACCACATGGGGTTCGTAAAACATAAAGACACCAAAGCTGGCAGAAAAACCCCAAATGATTTCCCACAGTTGAAGGCAATTTTTCTAGCTAGATTTAGCATAGCTGTAAGTCAGGAACTTATACCGGCAGAGTTGGTGATCAATATGGATGAAACTGGGGTGCAACTGTTGCTGTGTAGCCAGTGGACTATGGCTCAGTCTGGGGCTAGACAAGTTGAAGTCACTGGGCTCGGAGATAAGCGTCAAGTCTCTGTAGTTATGGGGTGTACACTATCTGGACAATTCCCCCGGTGATCTATCAGGGGAAAACTATAACCTGTCTCCCTAGTTTTTCCCTTTCCATCTGACTGGAACATTACATTCAGTGAAAATCACTGGGCTAGCACAGTAACAATGAAGTAATACATTGATAATACCCTCCAGCTGTAAATTGCCAGTGTAACTGAAAAGGAAGATCTGCTGAAGGAATGGCGCAGTGTCCTGATTTTAGACTTGTACAGAGTCCACAGTGCCCCTGATGTGATAAAAAAGCTGGAGTCTGAAGCTATAGTTCCAATAGTCATCCCGGTATCATGCACAGATGTATTGCAACCAGTTGATGTTTCAGTTAACAAATTGTTTAAGGACCACCTCAAATTATCTTTCACTGAGTGATACGCCAGAATGATTACCGAGCAAATTAACTCCGGTTCCAAGTCCACAGATACTAAAGTCGATTTAAGAACGACAGCCCTGAAATCTAAGCACTCAGAGTGATTGGTGTCAGCTGTTAACTCACTGTGTGAGCACAGGGAGGACTGTATCCATGGCTTCGAGCTTGCAGGACTTGCCGATGCACATGTCAACTGCTTAAACCAGGTAAGAACAAAGCTCAAAAACACCACTGCATACAGTATAACTGTACAACACATACTGCAGTACAGCATAGTGAATAAGACTACCATCTTTTTTTTTTAGGTGCCAGATGAACCAGGGGAATTACAGGTGGAGTCAGAGGAGGAGCCAGATGAACGCTAGACTTTTGTAGCTTTTAAACCTTTTTGAAGCTTTGGCAGCATTTTACATTGTTTTCATCTAAATGTGTAGCATTGTACTGAATTTAAACTACAATGGACCAGTTTTTTTGAGCATTTTTAAGTTTGTGGTCTAATAAACTTCACTGAACTAAATATGTGTGATTCGATTAATTTAGCGGTCCAGCAGGGGGCACAAACATAAAGAGATGTTTTTGAAACGCTAAATTTTCAATTCTACAGTATATTCTTCACTGAAATGGTTCTCACCCCAGTTTAAATACAAATTTGCTTTAGGTAAATTGGTTCATCAGGCCATCTATTCAAATGGCTTATCTCCATTATCTGATTTGGTTCAGGTTTGTGAAGTTCAGGTAAATTTGAGAATATTTCAGGGAGTAGCATTGGTAGTACAAGCTGCTAAAAATAATTATGGCCTACCAGTATTTGACCATCAGGCTTCTTCATTATGGAAAAGGTTACCAGTTTCATTAAGGTTAATTAAGTCCAATTCATGTTTTAAAGTTAAGTTTAAACAACATTTGCTAGCACAGTCTGATTGTTCATGTTATTTGTAAATATTGTATGTTGTATATTTATGATGCAATGTTTATTATGTTTTGTGTTTGGGTCTGTCCTGAAAAAGGGCTTTGGCTCAGAGTCCTAACCTAGTTAACAAATAAAATGAATGAATGGTGACCTGCCGGTTGGTCACCCTGGTGGGTGGTGGTTCTTCCTGGGCATGCCCTGGCTCACAGGATGGGTGAAAGTGGTTAGGATGGGAGACAGGGTGGAACCTGCCCCTGATGAGGCAAATGCATGACTGTCGCTTTTAGTGCAGGTCTGGGGGGGGCAGATACACCAATGCCACCATGGGGGTGAGAGGTCATGGGCTCCTACCTGCCACAGACCACTGGCTGCTCCAGTGGTGATCTAGCAGGTACTGGAGGCTTTGTGGATGCCTTCCCCAAGGGGGCACAGTGTCAACCCCCCCCCACCAGTGATGGCTCCTGGAGTGGCACACAGTGGGTTAGACAAACTCCAGGCTGGTCTGACAATAGTGCCTGTGCTCCCATTGGGGGGGCCTTGCAAAATCCCACTTTAGGAAATACTGCAGTGCTGCACTGGCACAAAACACATTCTGCCATTGTACACCAGTGAGACCATCACAAGGATGGCACAAGCTCAGTTGACACAAGCAGCCCCCCCAGTGGTTCAGGGTGCTTTCTAAAACTGGGACTGGCACAAAGGTGCAAGGATCCCTCTGCACCATGACTCCTTGATGTAAGCCCCTTGCACCAGTCCCAATTATTTTAAAATTGAGCCCCTTGTATCTAATTGTTCCACTGCTGTTTGCTGTCTTTCACATGGCAAAGACATGAACGTGTCCTTCATGTAAGGTCCTGCTATTGACAAGCAGGAATGGACCTCAGTGCCCAGGGAGTGATGTGGAGGAATTGAACTATGTAGTAGACCAATCCTCGTCCCGGTAGGAATTCCCTACCAACGAAGACATAATGGAAATGGACTGCCAGGCAGACTCATCCAAAATAATAAAACAAACAGAGCTAACCACAGTAACCATGATAAAACAACAATAGTCCTTCATGCTGAAGTTAATGGAGCACCTAGACACCATATCAACTCCTAAGCCACAAAACCTACACCCCTAGCAAGATCAATATCTCTGACTCCAACAGCAATGGCAAACAGAACACAAACACAGAGGGTCACCAGGGCACCAACGCCAATGGGGAGGATGACCCTAAGCCAGAGGACAAATCTGATCAGGGTTCAGACCATGAGAATGAGCCTATAACAACAGAAGAGCCCTAGCTAACATCTTAGCTGTGCTCAGTTGAGGCGATACCCATACTGTTGAACACTACAAAGGCAGCCATGGGGTTTGAGTTACCACCACCCCCTCCAGAATCCAAACTAAACCCAATGATTCAGCTGAAGAAGGAAGCGTTCTTTCCAATATGAGAAAAATCACAAGGGCAACCGCACACCACGGAACGAGCAGGTGTTAAACCAAATGAAAAAAACTCAAGTAAAAAGCACAAAAGAAAAAGCACTCTGCCAAGATATAGTGAATCAATAAATCCACAAAATCAAGTGTTGGGAGCAAAAGCAAAACCTGCAGCACATTACCCCAGCTTTTTGTGTCCTCTCCGAGATACTTTGTCAGGGGGTAGTGTTTGGTGCTCAGGCTTTCAATTTATTTAGAGAGTTTAAAGTGATAGCACATATACACATAAATATGTAAATCCAAATTCAGAGCATCAGAAACTCCTATAAAATGAAACAGACATCAACAGATGTGCTACAATTAAAAATCTATCATGCCCAAAATGTGAATGACAGAAACAAATCAAACAACACTATAGAGCAGCAGAAAAGCATAGGACATCAAGTGAGACTGCAAAAGGTGAAACTAACAAAAATAATAAAACAGATTTTTATAATTTTTACTTATACCCTCCCAAAAATATAAGTATTGGCTAATATCGCACCTAAATGTAATGCAGACTAAATAACCCCTTTCTGCCATTCTGAAAATTCAGAATCAGGCAATTTAATGTAAAGACAGTGGGCTGGATATTCAAAAGGGTTGCGCAATGCGCAATAGGGTTGCGCCAATGCAAGTCAGAAAATGCGCCATTCTGCGATATTCAGCAGGAGGCAGTTGCGCCACTGAAAACATGCTGAGCAACAGCGTAATGATAATGAAGGCATGCACAACTGAAGGGGGTGGAACCATGCATAAAGTGCGCAGTGCGATGTTCAAAGACTTGCGCAATGCACAACAGTGGATCAGGCAGAAGTTGCGCCATAGCGGAAATGAGCCAAAATAAAAAGGAGCAAGGAAGAGGCGCAAGAACACTACAGAGAAGCCACATGAGGCAGGGAGAGAGACAGGGCAAGAGGGACAAAGAGGGCAGGCCAGGGAAACAAGAGGACAGAATAGGGGCAAGGGAAGGTGTGTGGGACCACAGAGTGCAGAGGCCAATAGGTGTACCCGGTGCAGGGGAGGCAGCAGTCAGGACAGCGGGGGGAACAAAGCAACAACAGCTGGGGGGGACACAAGCCAGAGACATGGACAGTGCCACCTTCCACATGGAAGCCGTAATGAGGGGGGTGAGAAGGCATGCTGCAGGGGGACGTGGCCATGGAAGAGCCCGTCAGCGGTACGCCCCCAACAGGCAGTACTGAGCCCACACCAGCTTTGAGCTGTACTCAGATGTCGAGATAGTGGGCCAGTACTGCCTGAACAGGGCAATACTGAGGTGGCTCTGTGAGCTGTGCAGTGATGTGATGCAGGCACCCACACGACGGAGTCACACTCTGTCAGTGGAGACAAAGGTAACAGCCTGCATGTGCTTGCTCACCACGGCTACCTTCCAGAGACCAACAGGGGACACCACAGGCATAACACAGTCTGCCACATCACGCATCCTCACCCAATTCCTCAGCGCACTGCTGCCACATGCTGCAGAGTACATCCATTTCCCCAGCACCACGCCGGAGAAAACAGCAAACATACAGGAGTTCCACAGGGTAGCACATATGCCTGGCGTGCTAGGGGTGATAGACTGCACCCATGTGGCCATTCACATGCCACATGGCCCTGATGGGGCCGCATATATGAATCGGAAGGGATATGCCAGTGTCAACTGCCAGGTGGTGTGTGATGCCAGTAGGCGCATCATCAATGTCTGTGCCACGCACCCTGGGGGAGCACACGATTCATTCATATGGTACCAGTCAGCACTGTGCCATCGATTTGAGAGTGGGGACATCCCCACAGGACATCTAGTGGGTGAGTATGAATGTAGAACTGATAAATCATGGGAAGGGGGGTAAGCCACAGGTGCCATGGGTGTGGCACACACAGTTAGGGGCAGTCTGAGCCTGAACAAGACACTAACCTCCACTATTTCCACACAGGTGACAGTGGATACCCATTCCGTCCCTGGCTGCTCACACCCTACCGGTGGCCCATGACCCCATCGCAGCAATGCTTCAATGAGGCACATGCCGCCACACGCAACATCATTGAGTGGGTGTTTGGGATGCTGAAGGTGCGTTTCCATTGCCTAGACACCTCCGGCGGTGCCCGACAGTATAGCCCCTCAAAGGCCTGTGCGATATTCCTGGCCTGTTATATCCTGCACAACATGGCCAAAGACTGTGGGATAGCTGTACAGGTCGAAGAGGGCGACAGCGATGGGGACAACAGTGACTCCGGTGATGATGGGGATGGGCAGCTCCCCCCTTGGATGACGAGACCCCTGACTGATCCGGCTGGCCCAGCTGCACCGGGACACCATCACAGAGGAGCACTTCAGCCAACACAGGTAAGTCTTGGGGCCATGTGCAACCACCAGTGGCTAGGGCACAACCCACGTACACACATGGAAACACACCGGGGTGCATGACAGCAAGGGAAGTGGCAGGACACAGAAGGACACACAGACAACCAGGGAAGGGTGAACAGTAACACGCCACATTGATGGACACACACACACGCACACACAATAGACACACAGTGCACAGGGGTCAGGTGCACAAGAGAGCTGGAACAAGACACTAGCAACACACATGTCCACAGGCCACCACGTCCACTGACTGTCTATGTGCATGTGTCAGATGCTGGGCACCATTGCACTTTGGTGTACAGTGCAATGCATGCATGAGCATGCACGCGCATCCATGGACAGCAGTCGGGAGGGTGTGCAGGTGGACCATGTGTCTGCGTGTAGGGCTGGGAACCCACCGGTGCACTGCCCACCAAAACACACAATGCACACAGGGCAGCACCAGACAGGGCCCGAACTGGGAGACAGGTCAGTCATGCAGCACAGTGCCACGTCCACCTCGGATGCGTGGGCGGCCCCGTCGAAACCCAGCAGCACTGGCAGGCTGAGCACGGGCCTCATGGGGTGGCACTGATGGTCCACCAGGGGTTCCACTGTGCGAACGCGACCATGCCCACACAGGTGTCCGCAGCGCACCGAACATTCCTGCACCAGGAGTGCTCGGGATGCCCGCAGCTGAACCCAGCGTCGACAGGGTGGGTGTCACATGACTCCGGGAATGGGGAGTGGATAGCGAAATGCATGGATGCATGGTGTGAGCGACACATGGGCACCTGACTGTGTGCCCATCGTGGCCACGACAGCGACCAACGCCTGTGGTAGCCTGTCAATGGCAGCGGTCACATCCTCCTGCAAATGGTCAATCCGTGACAGGATCCTTTTGGTGTCCCTGTTGTGTTGCTCCACGACCCACTCCAGGGCCACACACAGTGCCTCCACGGACATTGCAAGACGCATCTGCTGCTGTACTGATGCCTGCAGCAGGCGGGTGTACTCGTCAAAGAGGTCGTCTGCCTCCTCAGCAGCCTGTCCCTCCGATTATGGAAGGGCCTGATGTTCAGCACCCCTTGAGGGTGGGCACTGCTCACCAGGGCCAGGTATGGGCAAGTCCACAGGTGGTGCACAAATGCCACCGTTGAGCCCTGTAGCCCCAGTCCTGGTGGGTGACTGCTGCTGCTGCCCCTCCACCTGCTGTACCCAAGGGATCAGCTTTTCACTGACCTGACCAGCCACCGGTGCTGCCCCACAGGTGATGACAGGCACAGCCTGGGACTGTGCTGACATGCTGGCACACATGTCATAAACAGCCAGGTCCATGGGCATGTGCTGGCCTGCTGTGTCTCCATTCCGTGAGACACACATGTCACTGCCCATAATGGTCATTGCATCATCATTGGTGCAGGTCTGTGCCACAGCCACAGCCACAGTGTGCTGGCATGCTTGGATGCCAGACCGCTGAGACACAGGAAGGGCCTCCCCCACACCTGTCTCAACGACATCAGTGTTGACAGGCAGGCAATACCACTGTTGCAATGCACGCTGGCTACCTGCGGAGGTGGCTGGTCCCTCCTCCAACTCCAGATGGCTGTCCACAGTGGACAGACCCTCCACTGCTGACCCCTGCAGATGTGCAGGATCTGTAAAAGAAAGTAAGGGCATCTTAGTGCATGTGATCTACCTTCCCCCCCAGACCATGACGTACCATGCAGTGATGGACTACCACCTGTCTGCAAGCCACCTCCTGAAACGACCTCAATGGCACTGAGCTGCATGCTTGAAGCAAGCCTGTCCTCTGCTGGAGTCAGCTGCACCACCTCTGGCTGGCCCCCTCCTGTTGCAGCACATGCCACCCTGATGGCAGCCACCTTCTCCTTCACCCTCCTCCTGTCAGTACCCATCTTATTCTTACACTCCTGCACAGAGCGCTGGTGGCTGCTGTGCAGGTTGATGGCACATGCCACCCCATCCCATGCAGCAGCATGGGCCTGAGGGGTGTCCCCCTGTCCACTGAGCAGTGGCTTCTGATTAATGTAGGCCTCAAAGAGTGCATCCATCTCGGCCTTGGTAAAATTGGGCCTCCTCTTCTGCCCACCATCATCCTCCTCACCCAGTCCTCGCTTGGTCATTTTTCAGCCTGTATGGGTGACAGTGGTGACCTGTGACTGTGCAGTACAAAGCAAGTCCCTGAGACCACAGTCCAGAACACCACACAGCATGCAACTCACCTATATACTGCAGTAACCGAATATGGCCACTGCAGAACAGTGTCGCAGTTTTATGGTGCAATCCATGCAAATTAGGTGTGGAGCAACTTTAATGAGATGCAAATCACGCTACTGTGCCATTGAATGGCTGATCGGATGATCTGCATATGATGGCTGAATATCGCGCTGTTGCACTTTGTGCAATACGGTTGAACGTGATGAGCCAAAGGTGCAGTTCTGTGACTGTGTAGTACACCGCACTGTGCATGCTCAGGTAGCTTACGCAGGCATCTGCTGCACTGATGATGTGCTGTGCATGGTAGACAATTCAGGGCATGGCCACCATTGTGCCAGTGGCGCTACAGCGACGGTCACTACATGGCGTTGTGGCACAACTGCACAATAGTTCGCTGTGGCAATGGCACACAGGTGACCAATTGTGCTAGATGCATAGACGTCCGATGGCACTGTGCGTGGCCTTGCACCAGAGACCCATGACCCTGTACCTGACCTTTGCCCCCCTTGGCGCTGTATGTATGGCATGTCTGCAGCTCTATCGCGCTGTTCAGTGATAGCGCAATAGGGAATGGTGGCGCTGTACCGACAGCGCGGTAGGGAATGGCGGAGATGTATTGCACAGCAATTCCATGTGGGGTTGCCACACTGCGGAGCACCATATTGCCTATTATAGCACTGGAGATGGCATGCAGGAGACCTCCCCAATGGAGTGCCCCTCGAGCTGGCCAACCTTGTCACCATTGTGGAGCCACACCATGGCCCACTGTATGGTGAGGTTCCACTGGACAGGGCCAGGACTCAGGTCTGGCAACAGGTGGCCACTGACCTGGAGGTGGTCACTAGCCGCAGGAGGATGGCCAAGCAATGCAGGCACCACTATGTGGACCTGAGAAGGAGGGAGCCGGAGCTACTGGCACGTCTGTGGTCACGTGCCAGGATGGGCATGGTGCCTTGTCCAGGTGGGTGATCCATCTACACACCTGTATGGTCCATATGGGTAACACTGTCTTTTGTGCCCAGCACATTGGGGAGGGATGGTCTAGGGTTGGCTGTGGAGGTGTTTACAGGGTATGTGATGGATGGGTCTGGCTGGGTCAGTGGGCACACACATTGCGGCAGGGGAAATATGCTTTGGGATTATACTGACTTGTTTCTCACCTTTTGTTTCCCACAGGCATGGCAGAGTGGAGGAGGGTCACGGATCAGTAGCGGAGGGTGGTGGATGCAGAACCGGAGCATGTCGGGGAACAACTACAACGCCAGTGACAGTCCGATGAGAGTGAGTGCCATGACACCATGATTGCTATTGCATGCTGTGTGACAGGGTGGGAAGCAGGGCATGGCCACCATCGATGAACACCACTGACATGCATGCAACATGTGACAGTCAGCACTGTCCAGTGGCACTGCATGTCTGGGAGTGCGTCAATGGTGGTCCATTCGTGCACTGGGCACATGGCTGTGGCACTGCCTGCCCACCGCATAGCCACGTTACTGTACGGCCTTGGTTGAGCTGTGCTGGACATGGGCGGTGTGTGTGTGTGTGCAGTGGTACACATGGCTGTTGCTGCCTGGTTGGGCATGTCTTGTGCACACGATCACTGTGGGTGGGTGCACACCATCACAGGATTGGGGCACATGGCTGTATGTCATGCATGATGGGTGGGCTGCAGGGGGATAGACAGTCACACCCATTGACTCTGATACCTTGTCCTAGGTGTGTGGATACTGTTATGCATAGAGAGTTCCATCCAGCAGCTGGTTCGTGTGGCGGCCGAATCCCTGGCAATACTGCAGGACCTCCATCAGCATGGGGTGAGGAGGAGGAGAAGGCGACCCTGGGAATGGCCCCAGGCAGCGGAGAAGCAGGCTGGATGCCACTGATCGCACATTACCTCCCCCCCTTTGACTGACCCTCACACCCCACCTTCCCTCTCCCAGTTGTTCACCCCTGCCCCTTACCCACCCCCACCTTGTTCCTGTACCTCCACCCCATATATGTATATATGTATATAGATGTTGCTGTTGTTGTTGTTGATGTATGTTTTATAATACAGATTTTGATATGAATACTGTGGTGGTCTCTGATTTGCAGCTGGCTATAGGTGCTCAGTTGCAGTGGTGTGCATGGCATCTGGGGTGGTTCAGTCATGGGTATGTGTATGTGTGCGTATGGAAGTGCCTCTGGTGTGGGAGTGGCTATCAGTCGGTATCTGTGGTGTGTGTTGTTCTCTGTGCATTGCATTGCTGTATGCAGTGGTCCATGGTGCCTGCTCTGTGTCCATTGTGCCCCTGTCAAACTGTCCTTGGCCTGTGCAGCTGACACCCTTGCATGTCTGTGGCCTGAGAGGTGTGCTGCCTTGTCAGTGGTGGCTGTCCCTGCAGGTCATCCACTGTGACCGTCACAATGCTGGGTTGCCTCCTGTCACTGGTGAGGTGCATGTTTGCCTCGGGTGACACTGTGGCCTCCACAGTTGCTGGCCCACCTCCATGCTGTGGCTTGTGTGTGCTGCAGGGGCTGTGCACCACTGTCTGTGACTTGTGATCCAGGCATATGCTGGTGGCATACAGGGCCACAGTTCATGCACAGATTGGGTGTCACCCCTGTGCCATGGTGGACTGCAGGCTGTGTGTGCACTGTTTTACATGGGCCCACACTGGGGGCTTGGTTGCCACAAAACTGTGTCCCTGTGTTGGTGTCCCCGAGGGTATGGGTGTGTGTTTGCCCCTGCACTGTGTTGCATCCAGTGTGCTGCATGCTTCCACGCAGCACTGTGGGTGTCTGTGCTGGCTGCTGTGGCTCGTGGTGGGTCACGCTCTGACACTTGTCTACTGTGCAGGGTGCTGTATCAATGGCAATGGTGTCAGGGGCACACCCTTTCCCGTGTGGGGTACCTCTTGTGGTGACACATGTTCGGTCTCTCAGCTGTGCCTCAGAGGGTTTGTGCGTGTTGGCACTGTGTCTGTCATTGTTGCATTGCCGTGTGCTGCCACCCACTGCTGGGTGCTCATGGTGGCTCTGGCTTGTATGGTTCTGTGGTACACGAGGTTGCAGTGTGACAGTGGAGGGAGTATGCATGGGGATTCCTGCAGTGATGGTCACTGCTCATGGGGGGTGTCTTGGGGTCATGGTGCAGGGTGTGCTGTGCACGGGGGGGGCTGCTGTGCCATGGGGTGGTCCACCCCCCTTGTGTGGCAGTCTCAGCTTGTCGGTGTGTGTGCTGGGGCAACATGGCCCAGCTGTGCTTTGTTTGCTTGTCCCCATGGGCCGGTGGATATTCCGTCCCTCCCCCAGTTGTGCTGTGCTTGGGGTGTGGAGGTGCATTGTCAGTTCTACAGTGTGTTCCTGTGCCCATCTGTGGCATGGGTGGTGGGCCCCTGCCTACCTCCCTGGTTGTGCAATTCCATTGCTCTGCTGCTGGGGGGGCTCCCTGCTTGCGCTATGGCGCCTCTGGGCTGCTCAGCTGGGCTGCCCTTGTTGCGCTATAGTGCATCGTATCTGCTCAGCTTCCCCTTCCTGGTTGCACTATGGGGCAGGTTGTGCGATATTCAGACGTTGGCTGTTTGCGCAGTTTGGCTTGCTCCATTTTTGAATATCACGTCTATTGCACATGTGTGCAATGGACTTGTGCTTGCTCCTGCTATTGCACACATTTTGGGCGCAGTTTGAATATCCAGCCCAGTAAGTATTATTGATACATAAATGGGCTGCATCAGTTTGATTATGAAGTATCAAAAAAAAAACTAAAAAAAAAAGATAAACAGTAGACGAATAAACAAGCAGGCTCAAAGCAATGTATCATGAGTCATCTACAACATGGAGTTATAGCCAAACATTCATTAAGAAAAGCAAGACCAAGAAGATGTTAGAATGTACTACTTTACTGGGCGAAAGAACTAGAACCCTACTACTTGGAACTTCAATTTAGGGTGAAAACAAAACAAAAAAGCGTGTGTTTGTCTGAGATGGGTGAATAATTTGTTATCTGTGCAACTAGCTACAGTAGGTATAAAAAGAAACTGTGAATTAGGGGAGCGGCTTAGAGCGAAGGAAGCCAGGTGTTTGCATTTAAAAACTGTCCTGGATAGCTTATGACAGAGAACAGCAAGAGGAGAAAGCTGCTTTTAGAACTTTACTGGGACTGTATTGCCCTCCATCCTGTTTATAGGCACATAATTTACCTGAAAATAAGAAATTCCTGTTTGGGAGCAGGAAGGGAGTGATCACAGAGGCACAAAAGACTCGCCATCCTAAAAGGAAAAGAGTAGCTCTCCATCCCCCCCCCCAGCTGCTGGAGGTCTGACTCTGAGCAAGTAAGAAGGAGACTACTGGGGAATATAGAAACTTCCTGTCTCAGAATACAAAGATCAAGAGCTTTAAAGGCACAAAGACAGTAGAAAAGTAAAGAGAAAAAAAATATAAACAAATAAACAAAGAGAGGAAAGAGTAAGTATACAAAATAACAGTTAAGGATCCACAAAGAAGACATGATGGGAGTGGTGCGTTGCAGTGGCTGTGGAGCAGCAGTCTTCCAGGAGACATTCTGGAGGATGCAGTGTTGTCCCATCTGTAGGCACCTCCCTGGGCTGAGGGAGAAAGTTACTCATCTCCAGGCTGAGTTGGCCATGATTTGGGGGATCTCCTTTCCCACCCAGGGCCACTGCTGCCACCTCAGAAGCTGCCAAGACAGAGGAGCGGTTGGACCACAGTGAGCTCAGGGAGGGTGAGGGTGGAGGAACAGAGGCGCATCCCTCCAGTTGTATCAGTCCATAATTCATATGCCATTCTGGCAGAGTGTGGTACCTCTATGAAGTTACCTGCAGTGGAGACAAAGGAGTATGCTGGGAACCTCCACAAAGGAGACCCACAGGAGGGTGGCATGGGACCCCAAAGGGGAAGGAAACAACTCTTGGTGGGGGACTCCATTATTCGGAGGGTGGAACTGGGGGAGGGAGAGGAGATGGAGGTAAGGTGCCTGCCTGGCGCTGTGGCTTGAAGGGACAGGAAGCAAATCTTCAGGATCGCATGACAAGCTGCACAGGGGAGGGAGCTGGATGTCATTGTCCACCTAGAGACAAATGACCTTGCTGTGAAAGGTATCAGAGCAGTGCAGAAGGAGTTTGTGGAGTTGGGCAGGGATCTTAGACAAGTGGCACACATGGTAACCTTCTCAGAGGTGCTGCTTGTCTATGATATGGGCGAAACTAGGGTGCTCCACACCATGGGATTCAATCAGTGGTAGAAAAACTGGTACATAGCTCAGGGGTTTGGCTTCATTGGGGACTGAGGGTCCATCTGGAGGGATGAAGGCCTATATTGGAACAATGGTCTGCCCTGGAAGGGAAGGGGAACCAGGATCCTAGGTAATAGGTTTAAATGCTTCATTGGCAGGCATTTAAACTAGCCAAGGAGGAGTCTCTGAGAAGGAGAAGGGAAATCCTAGCCTCCCCCAAAAACTCAGGGCAGATAGTGAGGTAAACACCAAGACAGAGAAGTCAATAGGGAGAAGGGCAGGGGTAAATGAAGAAAAAGATAAAGGCAGTAAGGACAGGGATGGGGCAAAAAGGGATAAGGCCATCAAAAAATGGAGGGTAATGAGTGCCAATGCCAATAGTTTAGGAAACAAGCTCCCTGAACTGGTGGCCTTGATGGAAGAGGGCTGCCTGGATATTGTGGCAGTCACAGAAACATGGTACACATAGAACCATGACTGGGATGTGAACATATCAGGGTACACAATCTACAGGAGGGACAGGGAGGGTAGAAGAGGAGGAGGAGGAGGAGGAGTAGCTCTCTATGTAAGGGAAGGGATCAAAGCAATGGAACTAAAGCATAAACAGGGAGGAGAGGAGGCACTATTGGTCAACATGGGACTGGAAATGGCACCACGGTCCGCACAGGGGTTGAATGCAGACCCCTGTCTCAGGGGGAAGAAATGGACAAGGAAATGATAGAAGGCATCCTTAGGATGGCAGAGAGAGGGGAGATATTGCTGATGGGGGACCTGAATACACCAGATGTTAATGGAGCGCCTCTGCTGCAGCCACATCCAAGAGCAGGACCATTCTCGATGCCATACAGGTGGCATGCCTCAGACAGCTAGTAATGGAACCTACTTGGGAGAGAGCAATCTTAGACCTGGTACTGTCAAATGTGGACAGAGATAAGATCTCAGATTTAGGAGTGGGTAGCCATCTGGGAACAAGTGACCACCAAACAGTATACGGTAGTTCATGATAAATACAGCCATAAAGTCAAGCCATACAAAAGCAAGAGTATTGGACTTTAGGGGGGATGACTTTGGGAAAATGGGAGAGTGCCTCAGAAAAGCACTAGCAAATGAACAAGAAGGAGGGGTGGAGGAACAATGGGTAAAAATCAAAACAGCCACCACAGAGGCAACAAGCCTTTGTGTGAAGCAAATCAACAAAACAAAATAAAAGGAAAAACCACTATGGTTCTCAAAAGAGGTGGCGGGGAAGGTTTAGGAGAAAAAGTTATCATTCAGGAAATATAAGGAAACACAGAATGTGCAGGACAGAGACCAGTACCAGTTAAAGCAGAATAAAGTGGGGAAGGCAGTCAGAATAGCAAAGACCCAAACTCAGGAAAAGATAGCCAACTCAGTTAAGAAGGGGGATGAAACATTTTATAGGTACATTAGGGAGCGAAGAAAGACCAAGGGAGGGCTAGAGAGGCTTAATAAAGATAAGGGAGGGTGGGCATAGGGTGACAGTGAAAAAGCAGGGCCACTGAATGAATACTTCTGCCCAGTATTCACAAAAGAAGAGGAGGGAGATGTACATAAATCAAAGAATAGAAGCTCTCTGGATAAGGAGGTCAATACCAGTCCATTCACAGAGGAAATGGACAAAGCAATGGAGCCTGTCGGGATTCACCTAAGAATTCTAAAAGAACTAAGGATAGAACTAGTGACACCACTGACTACCCTTTTTAACAAATCATGGGAGGATGGTGGGGTACCTGAGGACTGGAGGAGGGCAGATGTGATTCCTCTTCACAAAAGTGGGAGCAAGACAGAGGCAGGAAACTACAGACCTGTTAGTTTGACCTCAGTGGTGGGGAAAAGGATGGAATCACTTCTGAAGGAAAGAATTGTTGAGTTCCTAGAGGTCAGTGGTGCAAAGGACCCAAGGCAGTATGAATTCACAGCAGGAAGGTCATGTCAGATGAATCTAATAGATTTCTTTGACTGGGTGATGAAAGTAATAGACCAGCGATGGGTATTGGACATGGCCTACCTAGACTTTAACAAGGCATTTGACATAGTCTCACACAAAAGATTAATATACAAGTTAGCCTGCCTTGGAGTGAGTCCCAAAGTGGTAGCCTGGATAAAAAAAACTGGCTGGATAACAGGACGCAGAGGGTAATAGTCCTAATGAAGAAAAGGGGGGTTACTAGCAGGGAACCGCAGGGTTCAGTACTGGCACCAGTCCTCTTCAATTTCTATATAAGTGGCATTGCAGAGAGACTGGAAGGAAAGTATGTCTCTTTGCAGATGACACAAAGATCTGCAATAGGGTCAATTCACAAGGTGGGATGGAAAGATGCACAATGGCTTGGCAAGGTTGGGGGATGGTCAAATGTATGGCAGCTTAGATTCAGTACAAAGAAGTGCAAAGTAATGCACCTGGGAAACAAAAACCCAGGGGAAGAGTACACAGTGGGTTTGAGATACTAATAACAACAAAAATGGAAAGGGACCTGGGGGTAGTCATATCAGATGACCTTAAGGTGGGCAAGCAATGTGAGAAGGCAGTAAGGAGGGCTGGCAGGATATTGGGATGCATAGGGAGTGGCATCACCAGTAGAAAACAAGAAGTTGTTATCCTTCTGTACAGACAGTTGGTGAGACCCCAATCTAGAGTATTGCACGCAGTTCTGGAGACCCATCTCTGCAAGGACACAGACAGGATGGAGGCTGTCCAAAGGAGGGCAACTAAAATGGTGCAGGGTCTGCAACAGAAGACATACAAAGAGAGATTAAAGGTGCTTAACATGTATACCCTCAATGGGGGGGGGGCATCATAGAAACTTTCAAGTACCTCAAGGGAATCAACAAAGTTCAAGAGGGTAGCATCTTTCAGAAAAAGAGATGTGCAGAAACAAGGGGGCACAATTTGAAGATGGAGGGGGGACGGCACAGAGGTAATATGAGGAAGTATTTTTTCACTGAGTGGGTTGTGGATACATGGAACAGCCTTCCTGAGGAGGTAGTGGAGTCAAAAACAGTGGAGGAATTCAAGAATTCACAGGACAGACATTAGGCAATTCTAGTGGGGGATAGGAAGAAGTAGGCTTTTGGTTAACTAGGATCTGTAGCTTATCCATTAGGTAGGGAAATGGGAAGACTAGCTGGGCCAAGCAGTCCTTATCTGCCATCAAATTCTATGTTTCTGTGTTTGTTTCTAAGTGACCCAATGGGGATAAGGACCTTCAGGTGTAAATCCATTTAGACTCCTTCTGTGATAGTATGTTTAATCTATCTCCACCTCCACTGTTTGCTGGCACATGCTCCAACCCCAAAATTTAAAATTAACTGGGTGTCTGCCATGGCAGGATGAAAAATGCACATCAATTGGTGTATCTGGTTCAGATTTTAAAATAGCGTGAATGTGCTTCTGCAGTCTCTCCTTGAGAGGCCTCATTGTGCATCCCACATAAACATTGGACAGGTACTTTGAACTACATACTATAAACAGCATAACATGTTGAACAAGAAAGAAATTCTTTAATCGGAATCTCCTTGTTTGAAACTGAATGCAGAAAAGAACCTCCCCCCGATGCAATAGCAGCATACATTGCACTTAACACTGTGGAAACTACCCATAGGTTTGAGTGACATCCAAGCTGGATGAATGTTCTGGGTGCGTTTAGTGTAGAGATTGTGTGTCAAAATATCACCAATGTTCTTTCTTTTTCTATAGGTCAGTGTGGGACTTTTACCAAGAGCTTACCACAAAACTGGATCCCCTTGCAAAACTGGTTCAGCTAGATGAATGTATTCAGTAACAAACACCACTAGTTGATCATTTTGTCTCCCTCTGTTTTGGACTAAGTAGCATTTCCCTTTCCAAATTCCTTGCTCTATTTAGGGCAGAAACCAAAATTTTCTCACTTTACCCTTTCTGCAAAAAGCAGGTCTTGCTGCTACTCTATAGTGTTTTTGGATTTTTTTCTGTCATTCACATTTTGGGCATTATATATTTTAATTGTAGTACAGCTGTTGGTGTCTGTGTGGTGACCTGATTTAGGAGGGTGGTTTGTCTCTTCTTTCCAAGGAGAGGCAGGCAGAACAGTTCCAGGTGCAAACAACACGCTTTATTGGGACAGCCACTGGTTACACTAGAAAATAATTGATTATGTGGTTGCAAAGTACAAGGTACTCACAGTGATGGCCATGCAAAACACAATGCTTAGTGATAGAAGGTGACTATACAGGTCTAGGGGCAGTGAAAGTAAAAGTAAACAATCATATATGTAACATTAACATGTAAGGTATCCTGAAAGGGTCACCTAGTGCCCTACATCTTCAGATGTCAATAATAATAACTATCAATACCTAACCACCTTGGCCAAGAATAATTAGAAAAGAAACACCAGTTATAGTCTGACAATCCCGTAGGAAGAGCAGTCTTTTTGGTGCAGTGCAGCTGGTTGCTAGCTAGCTTTGAGGAATGGGGTATAGTATCTGAGCGATCAATCAGTCTTGTTTGCTGGCAAGAGGCTGAGGATGACAAGATGGAGATGAAAATAAAAAGATGAAGATGATGCAGGCCGGTCCAGAGCTGGAGATGCAGGTGCTGAAAGGATGGAGGATAGTCGAGGTGATGTCCTTCGGTGATGATGGTGGGTCCTCTGGAAGGCTCCTGATGAGCTGCCGCTCAGCTGGGGAAGGGAGCTATGACCACCTTGAAAAAGCAAAAACAGTAATAGGAAATTTCCTACTCACGTACTGCAGAGGGAACCTCACTATCATGAGCTGGGGAAGCTCCTAAGCTGATTATACTTGGGGACTGACTACCACTATGCTGGTTAATGCAGTCTTTGTTGTCTTCAGGGGTTGCTGGCAGGCTGGGTGGGAGGCACTAGATGCTTGGCCGGTGAAAGGTGGATGACCCCTGAACTCAGGGGTGCAGGAAATCGCAGTCTTTGTAGGGCAATTCATTCAGGTGATGGGACTATCACAGTTGGGCAGTCCGTCCACTCCCCTACGCAACAGCTCAGATTAGGGGAGGAGAGAGAACTGATGTGGCTCAATGCAGTTGATGATGGGGTAGGCAGTCTGAGTCCCTTCCAGGACAGTTCAGGAACCAACTGGTAGAGGTGCAGGGCAGGCAAGTTCAGCCCCGACATGGATAGGTGGCTTTTGTGGGTGCAGGGCAGGCAGTTCAGGTCCTGTTGCAAGTTCACATTAGACCCCGATGCAAATAGTCTAGTCAGTTGGTTGGGGTCAATAAGGTCCCAGGGTGCAACCCGGGAAGACACTAAAGACAGCAGTTACACAAAAAGCATGATTTCTGTACCAGGTACTGGGTTTATTTATGGCCAGGGTCCAGGCAACCAGCAGCCCAGTGTAGGTCTGTACCTTCCTTCACTTCAAACGCTCCAGCTGCCAGCAAGCAGTCAAAGGCGATGGGGTCGCAGTTGGGGGTAGTTGGGGCTCCCAGCAAAGTGGCTAGTTTCCCCCAGGTGGTCTTTCTCCAAGATGGGATGCTGGCCCTTTAAATCTTTGAGGGATCCCCCTTTTCTCAGCATGCCTGGTGAGGAATTTACCTTGGCTGTGCTCTCACCTCTTGCAAATGTAGGAAGGGGGGTGGCAGCTGGGCTGTTCAGTGTGCCCAGACGTAGCTCTGCCCCTTATAGGTGTGGATGCATGGGCAGTAGACCTGCTGTTCAGGGCCCGGCTCAGCCCCACTTTCCTCACACCCAAATGTGTAGGCCTCTACCCTTGACCCCACCTCGGTACTCATGGCAGAGCACACTGCTGCATTCTCCCATTGCCCCACACTAATTTCCCTCCTTGCTGCTTGGGATGCCAATTTTTGCACCCACCCTAATTCCTGAGGCTCATGCCATGTGATGTCCCCTATTGTTTCACAGAGGGTGCTCTGCCCACTTGTTCCCTCCTTGCTTCATCCCAGATTTTCCTTTATTTTGGGCCCCTAGACCACTTGCTACCTTGGTCTCTTGTTCCCCCCCCCTTCCGGGCACCTTCAGTGTGGAAGAAAATAATTTTTGGGCTTGCCGCCCACTTACCACCTTAGCCTGAGTCCACAGAGGAAGGTTTCTGCTGGTGGTGTGATGTGGTGGTGGCTGGAGAACTACTCTCCCACCCGGTGTCTCTGGGGAGTGTTGCGGCCACTAGAGTAGAATGGCTGTGTGGTGGGCAGTTGTTTCTGCTGGATTCACTTCGCAGCCGCACCTCATGGTCCTCATTCTCAGAATGCCCCCCCCCATTATTGCGGCATGGACTATATCACAGGCATCGAGTCCGCGACTGCAGTGGTACTGCACACTCAAGGGGGACTGGGAGGCAGATACGGGGGGGGAGGATCAGGGAGGAGACCACATGGCACCAGGGGGAACGCTCCACTCCCGACCACAATTTGCATGGCAGCTGGTGCTTCTTGACCTCCCCCAAGACAGACCCCTGTCGTGCTGAATTTGTCCCATGTTGCAAGACCTCAGAGTAGGGTCGTGAGGGCCATTGTGCTTCCTGTATTCCCCCAAAATGGACCCCTGCCATGCTGAATTTGTGCCCCAGTGCAAGACCTCAGAGTAGGGTTGTGAGGGCCATTGTGTTTCCTGCTGTCCCCCAAGATGGACCCCTGCCATGCTAAATTTGTCCCCCAGTGCAAGACCTCAGAGTACGGTCATGAGAGCCATTGTACTTCCTGCCCTCCCCAAGATGGACCTCTGCCATGCCGAATTTGTCCCTGGTGCAAGACCTCAGAGTAGGGTTGTGAAGGCCATTGTGCTTCCTGCCCTCCCCTAAGATGGACCCCTGCCATGCCGAGTTTGTCACCCGGTGCAAGACCTCAGAGTAGGGTTGTGAGGTCCATTGTGCTTCCTGCTCTTCCCCAAGATGGACCCCTGTCATGCCGAATTTGTAACCAGGTGCAAGACCTCAGAGTAGGGTCATGAGGACCATTGTGCTTCCTGCCCTCCCCCAAGATGGACCCCTGCCATGCTGAATTTGTCCCCTGGTGAAAGACCTCAAAGTAGGGTCATGAGGGCCATTGTACTTCCTGCCCTCCCCCAAGACGGACCCTGCCGTGACAAATTTGTCCCCCCAAGACCTCAGGTATGCTGCAGAGCTGCTGTCAGGGAAACGCTGAAATTTGAATTGCACGTGTGAGGAAAAGGACTGAGCTTCTTGGCACCTTTTTTTTAAGGGTCCCTTAAGGACCGGTTGGCAGACTAATGCAGATAGTTTTTTTATACTAGCTGCCCTTGAAAAAATTCAGTGCTTTAATCCCCAACCACTGGAAGCTTTGAGAAGTTATTTACTGTGTTATGCCCTATTATAGTTTCTGTGCAAGCATTCTGTTTAGAACCCTAATGCTTTATGCCATGCTCTGTGTTTCTTAGAGTAAATTCCAGTTGGCCTAGTGTAAGTTGGAATGCTGTAAATGTGGGCTAGCACACGCGAAGGAGCTCCGTAGTCAATGAGCCTGAAACTGCTGTGTACCTTCTGCTATTGGTTTTTAAAGCAAAATAAAAAAAATACTCTTATTTTTATGCTGATTTCCACCAGTCTACTTGTGAAACAAGTAACCATGCTGATAGCCAATTTGAATTAAGCTCCTAAGCTCCTTGCAACTCCTCCTTCTGCCTACCTATATTTAATGCTGCTCCGTTTTTCATTTCTCCACAGAGTAGGGTTGTGAGGGCCATTGTGCTTCCTGCCCTCCCCCAAGATGGATCACCACTGTGCTGAATTTGTCCCCTGGTGCAAGATCTCAGGTATGCTGCAGAGCTGCTCTCAGGGAAATGCCAAAATTTGAACTGCGCATGTGAGGACCCCGCTGGCGCTCTGCGCCTGCTGCCAGACCACCCCCACCACCACTCTAGGTGAGCTGACTGTCTTTTAGGCTCTATCATGTGCAGAATAGAACCAATCAGCCAACTTTCCCATCTACAGATTATCTGAGCTCGCCACTAGTGGCCGCCCTAGCACATTTTCCAACTACCTATACCCTGTCAGCAATATGCTGCCCTGGTATCTGTCAATACTATGCCTGCTAACACCCCTAGCCTCCCTCCCTCTATCTACCCCCTACCTTAGCCATGCCCCATTACCTTTTACACCAGAGTTGAGCCTTCTCTTCATTTCGCAACCTACTCCTAATGGCTGCTGAAACCAATCCCCCTGAACAAATGGTCTCTAGGAGCTTTTACCCTGCCACCCTCCTTTCATGCTTGCCTGTCAACAATAAACATTGCCAAAACAAGAAC
The DNA here is from genome assembly GCA_016271365.2 of Neoceratodus forsteri. Taxonomy (NCBI): domain Eukaryota; kingdom Metazoa; phylum Chordata; order Ceratodontiformes; family Ceratodontidae; genus Neoceratodus; species Neoceratodus forsteri. The sequence continues at coordinate 293,927,273 of CM057449.1, read as the reverse complement.
ACCCCATCCTACACTGCTCCCCCGTACCACTGAACTCCCTTTGCTCCAACTATTGTTTGCCATTCCCTCTCTCCGATCCCTTCCTATCCCAGTCTCATCCACTACCCCCACCAAGGGTACTGTCTCCAGACGTTACAGGCATACCAGTGTTCTTCCAAGGCTGATTGCACTACTACTCCTGCTATCTGGTAATGTTCATCCCAACCCAGGCCACCTCAGTGACAACCAATCTTGTTTCTCTACAACTTCAGGACTCAGACTTGCCTCCATTAATGTCTGCAGCCTGCTAAAGAAATTTGCTGGCCTGCAAATCTGGGTTGCTTAGCACCAACCAGATGTGTTGGCACTGGTCAAAACATGGCTATCCAAGGCAACGCCTGACTCATTCATCTCCCTCCCAGGTTACTCGCTCTACAGGGAGGATAGAGTTGGGAAACGAGGGGGGGATGTGCCATCTACCTACAAACTCCCTCCTAGGCCTCCTGCTCCAAAAAACACTACTAGAGCACTGGACACAGGCTATCTCTCTACAGGTCACCCTGGGCTCCTCAAGAGCCCCCTCATCATTACAGCCACCTACATTCCCCCGCGTCACTAGAACCGTGTCCTGCTATCTCCATTAGACTACATCTCCCACCAACCCAGCAAGATGGAACAAAGTATCACAGGTGACTTAAATGTTAACTGGTTCTCCAGTGCTGGGAACAGTGCCAAAGATGCCTTTGCTGCGCTCAGTCTCACCCAACTTTTCTCTTCCCCCACCCACCCTCATCCAACTACTGGTAGCACCACTCTTCTGGACCTGGTACTCTCAAACAGGGCTCATATGATAACCAACTTGACAGTACTGCCAAAATGCCATCAGTGATCACTGCCCAGTCATTTTCTCCTGGTCATGTAACCTAGAGAAGCCCAAGCCTGTCTTCATCTCCAGGAGGTGCCTGTCCATGGATAACCTTGCCTCTCTGTGATCACCTTACCAGCTGGGACTGGTCCCCAGTGAAACTGGTCCCCAAGATTGACACTGCCTTCAACTACTTTATTTTCTACTTTAACAGGGCCCTCGATGCATATGCACCCACTTCTAAAATCATACACAGGAAACACTACTCTCCCTGGATCACCCCTGCTCTCATAAAGCAAGTGAGTCTCAGGGATGATCTCTGGCACAGAGTCCTGGAGTCCAGGAAACCTGCTGATAGACAAGCCTACAGATCGGCACACAACAAATGCACCTGGGCTATCCGTAGTACTAAGGCAGCATACCACAGGAATACCCTGGCATCCACATGGGGCTCCTCACGCAAATTCTGGGACAACCTAAAGGAACTTAACGGCAAAACCCAGATGCCTCCAACTCAGTATCAATGGTGCATTCACCATTGACCCACACAGTATCGCAAATGGGCTGAATGATGCCTTCTTGGATCTCTCCTCTACCCTACCTGCAAACATCTTTGACCCCACCCCTGATTCCCCTAACACCTCCCTCCAACACCCACCCTTCTACTTCTGAGCTCTCTCCCCGTCTCCTGCTAAACCTTACCTGCTCAAAGCCCTAAAGGGTGCCAGACTCAGTGGTGACTTACTTGATCCCTCTCTTCTCTACACTACCCTGGACATTGTTCTCACCTCCCTCACTGACCTACTCAACCTCTCCCTCCAACGTGGCCAATTCCCCCAAGCATGGAAAAGGGCTGTCATCACCCACATACACAAGAGTGGTGACAGAATGACCCCAGACAACTACAAACTAATCTCTATCCTCCTCCTCGCTCCAAAGCCTTAGAAAAGATTGTGGCTGACCTGATAACAGACTACCTCACTGTGCACAAACTCCTCTGCAGTGAGCAGCACGGTTTTCACCAGGGTTTCAGCACCACAACTGCCTTCATTGAGTTCTCCACTTTGATTCACTCTGCCCTGGACAAAGGGCATCCTGCCGGGGCAGTTTTCATCAATTTGTCAAAGGCCTTTGACACAGTCTGCCACCCTCTTCTCATTAATACCCTTACCCAACTTGGTTTTACCTCAGACCCTGTAAGCTGGGTCACCAGTTACCTTGCTGCCCGTACCCAATGCGTAAAAATCAACAATATCCTCTCCTGCCCATGTTTGGTCTGCTCCGGTGATCCCCAAGGCTCTATATTGGGACCACTACTCTTTAGCTTATATTTAACCACGCTGCCCAATGCCTCCTCAGAAAACATACTGCTTTATGCAGATGATGCGGTCCTTTTCACATCCCACCCTGACCCCGTCCAACTCCAGCTCGTGCTCCAATCCGCTTTGGCACAGATTGAGCAGTGGTTCCTTGACCACAGGCTTGAGATCAGCCTTAAAAAAACAAAAACCTTGCTGTTCATCCACAAGCAGATTAAACTTAAGGGCACTGCTCTGTCCATTCAATCCCTCTCCCACCACCCTCTTGAGCAGGTCACCTCATACAAATACCAAGGTATCACCCTCTTCTCTTCCCTCACCTTCCATGACCACATCCACACTCTCTGCTCTGCCATAAATTCCCGCAAAGGCTTGATATTTTGGCACAGAGCCTGTCTCCCCCCAGAAGCACTAAGACTTGCCATTGACTCATCAGTCCTGTGGACTCCTAATGTATGGTGCAGTGGACAACACTGCTCTGGGCAAAATCAAGCTCTCAATCAACAAGGCCTGTCAGCTACTCACTGGGGCTGATAGGCTAACACACACCTGTGCATTTTATGACTTGTCTAACCTCCTCTCCCTTGAAGAGCGGCTACTCTACCAGACCTGTCTGCTCACCAAAAAACTCTGTGTCGGCTTAACCCTCCCCCAGTCTGTCTAGACTCTAACCTAATCAGTATGGCCACCCCTCCCATCCACACGCATAGCTCCACTAAGACCCTGCTAGTAGTCCCTAGGGTTAGGACAACCCTCGTGCAGAGGTCTTTCTCTTTCAGGGCACCCTCCTGGTTCAACACCACCCTCCTTCCCCCGGTACCTTATCTGAACTCAGAATTGGACCATTCAAAGCATCCCTGCATGACCACCTTCTCAGCTCCTGTCACTGCAACTGCAAATAATTGCACCACTACTGGTCCTCATCCTACCACCTGACCCACCCCACTCACCCTGTTTATATATCAGTGTTGGTTCCGGCACTCACAAACTCTTCAGAGAAACGCATTAGTATCAAACACTTTTTAATAAAATACCATCCAACACAGCACCTGGCATGTTTCGGACTGACCAACAGTCCTTTCTCAAAGGCTAAAAGACGTCTAGTAAGCACAACACTTATATACTAACATCAATCAATCAATTAACAATAAACCAATTACATAAACATTTTTTAAAGCAGAGAGTATCCTTACAATCAATTTAGTTTTTACAATTCCATCCTTAATAAAAAAGCTTATTATACAATTCTAAACTAAGTTAAATAATTCCTTTATAGTTAAAAATAGAAAAGTTCCAACATTAGAGAACCACATTATTGGTCTGCAGACAAACTCTGGGGCACTACATCTGTTTGATTTTATAGAGGTTTCTGATGCTCTGACTTTAGATTTACATATTTATGTATATATGTGCTGTCACCTTAAATCCTCTAAATAAAATAAGAGCCCAAGAACCAGAACTCTGCCCCCTGAAGAAGTGTCCCGGAGAGGACATGAAGTGCTGGGATAGTGTGCTGTGAGTTCTGCATTTGCTCTCGAGATTTAATTTTGTGGATATATTGATTCACTATATCTTGGCAGAGTGCTTTTCCTTTTGTGCTTTTCTCTTCCAGTATACTCCACCATATTAGATGTGGTCACCAAAGAACTGGAGGCCAAAGACCCAGCTGGGGTACAAGAGTGCAGGTCACTAGATCAAAAAGAGAAAAGCAAGAGGAAAAAAGGAGGAAATCACTTTGGTTCTCAAAAACAGTAGCAGAAAAGGTCAGAGCCAAAAGGCTGGCCTTCAGGAAATATAAGGGAACGCAGCAGGATGAAGATAGGGAGGCATACCAAACTTCCCTAAGGGAAGCAGGGAACGCAGTAACGCAGGTAAAGGCCCAAACTGAGGAAACACTAGCACAAACAGTAAAAGAAGGTGACAAGACTTTCTATAGATACATTAGTGAAAGGAGAAAGTCCAGAGGGGGTATTGCTAAGATCAAAGGAGATAAGGGGGCATGTGAGGAGGAGGACGACCATGTAAAAGCACCTATCCTAAATAGATACTTCTGCTCAGTATTTACTGAAGAGAAGACAGGGTAGAACCCACAGCGCAGCACCATGGACACGGGGGGAAGGAGGTGTGCACTTGTCCCTTCACAAAGGAAAGGGTCCTACAAGAGCTCGATAAGCTTAGGGTGGACAAGGCAATGGGACCTGATGGCATACATCCCAGGGTACTAAAGGAGCTAAGGGTGTAACTAGCAGAGCCATTATCAGAACTGTTTAGTGAGTTTCTGCACACAGGAGAGGTCCCAGCAGACTGGAGAAGGGCTCATGTGATCCCAATCCACAAGAGTGGTAGCAAGAAAGAGGCAGGGAACTACAGACATAGACATAGAAACATAGAATTTGATGGCAGATAAGGACCTCTTGGCCCACCTAGTCTGTCCATTTCCCTACCTGATAGATAAGCTGCAGATTTCAGTTCATCAAAAGCTTACTTTCTCCTACCCCCCTCACTAGAATTGCCTTATGCCTGTCACATGCATTCTTAAATTCTCCCACTGTTCCTGACTCCACAACCTCCTCAGGAAGGCTGTTCCATGCATCCACAACCCACTCTGTGAAAAAAAACTTTCTAATATTACCTCTGAGCTGTCCCCCCTCTATCTTCAAATTGTGCCTCCTTGTTCTTGCACATCTTTTCTTCTGAAAGATACTACCCTCTTGTACTTTGTTAATTCCCTTGAGATACTTGAAAGTTTCTATCATGTCCCCCCCCCTTTCCTCAAGGGTATACATATTAAGCTGCTTTAGTCTCTCCTCGTATGTTTTCTGGTGTAGACCCTGCACCATTTGGTTGCCCTCCTCTGAACAGCCTCCACTCTGTCTATGTATTTGCGGAGATGGGGTCTCCAGAACTGCACGCAGTACTCTAGATGGGGTCTCACTAACTGTCTGTACAGAGGGATAACAACTTCCTGTTTTCTACTGTTGATGCCTCTCTCTATAAGTCCCAGTATCACCCCAGCCTCCTTACTGCCTTCTCACATTGCTTGCCCACCTTTAGGTCATCTGATATAATTACTCCTAGGTCTCTTTCGATTTTTATTGTTGTTATTAACTCACCCCCCCATTGTGTACTCTTCCCCTGGGTTTTTGTTTCCCAGATGCATTACCTTGCACTCTTTGCATTGAATCTGAGCTGCCACGTATTTGACCATTCCTCCAACCTTGCCAAGTCCATTTTCATTCTTTCCACCCCACCTTGTCTATCAACCATTTTGCAGATCTTTGTGTCATCTGCAAAGAGACATACCTTTCCTTCCTGGTGCTCTCCAATGTCACTTATAAAGACATTAAAGAGGACCGGTTCCAGTACCAAACCCTGCGGTACCCTGCTAGTTATCCTCCTTTCTTCACTGTGAACTCTGTTTACTATTACCCTTTGTATCCTGTTGTCCAGCCAGTTTTTTTTCCAGGCTACCACCTTAGGACCCATTCCAAGGCTGGCTAACTTGTATGTTAATCTTTTGTGTGAGACTGTGTCAAATGCCTTGCTAAAATCTAGGTAGGCCATATCTACAGTCCCTCCCTGGTCTACTACTTTGGTCACCCAGTCAAATAAATCTATTAGGTTCATCTGACATGACCTTCCTGCTGTGAAACCATGCTGCCTTGGGTCATGTGCTCCACTTGCCTGTAGGTACTCAACAATTCTTTCCTTCAGAAGTGATTCCATCATTTTCCCTACCACTGAAGTTAAACTAACTGGTCTGTAGTTTCCTGCCTCTGCCCTGCTCCCAGTTTTGTGAAGTGGAATCACATTTGTCCTCCTCCAGTCCTCAGGTACCACCCAATCCTCCCATGATTTGTTAACGACAGTAGTCAGTGGTGTTACTAGTTCTACCCTTAGTTCTTTTAGAATTCTTGGGTGAATCCCACCAGGCCCCATTGCTTTGTCCACCCTCAGTTTCAAGAGTTCTTTCAAAACTCTTTCTTCTGTGAATGGACTGGTATCGACCCTCCTATTCAGAGTTTCTCCCTTGTTTGGTTTAGGTACCTCCCCCTCCTCTTCCGTTGTGAATACTGAGCAGAAATATTCGTTTGGTATTCCTGCGTTTTCACTGTCACACTCTGCACACATTCCTTCCCCTTTATTAAGTCTCTGTATCCCTCCCTTGGTCTTTCTTCACTCCCTAATGAACCTATAAAAGGTTTTATCCCCTTCTTAACAGAGTTGGCTATCTTTTCCTCAGTTTGTGCCTTTGCTATACTGACTGCCTTCCCTGCCTCTTTCTACTTTAACTGATAAAGTTCTCTGTCCTGCTTCTTCAGTGTTTCCTTATATTTCCTGAATGCTATCCTTTTCTTTTTAACCATCCCAGCCACCTCTTTTGAGAACCATAGTGTTTTTTTCCTTCATTTTGTTTTGTTCATTTGCTTCACACAAAGGCTTGTTGCCTCTACGATGGCTGTTTTGATTATTCCCCATTGTTCCTCCACACCTCCTTCTTTCCCATTTGCTAGTCAGCCTTCCTAAAGTCCAATAATCTTGTTTTTGTATGGCTTGACTCTATGGCTGTGTTTATTGTGAACCACACTGTTTGGTGATCACTTGTTCCCAGATGGCTACCCACTTCTAAATCTGAGATTCTTTCTCCTTCCCCATTTGAGAGTACCAGGTCTAAGATTGCTCCATCCCGAGTGGGTTCCAATACTAGCTTTCTGAGGCATGCCCCCTGTAGGGCATCAAGAATGACCCTGCTTTTTGATGTGCCTGCAGCAAAGGTACTCCAGTTAACATCTGGCATATTCAGGTCCCCCATCAACAATATCTCCCCTTTTTCTGCCATTTTAAGGATGCCTTCTATCATTTCCATGTCCATTTCCTCCTCCTGAGATGGGATTCTGTACACAACCCCCATTCAGATTGTGGTGCCATTTCCTATCTCCACGGTGACCCATAGTGACTCATCAACTTCCTGCTTACTCTTTAGTTCTGTTACTTTAATCCCTTCCCTTATATAAATAGCTCCTCCTCCTCCTCTTTTACCCACCCTGTCCCTCCTGTAGACTGTGTACCCCTGTATGTTGACATCCCAGTCATGGTTCTCTGTGTACCATGTTTCAGTGACTGCCACAATATCCAGGCATTCCACTTCCATCAATGCCACTAGTTCAGGGAGCTTGTTGCACAGACTGAGGGCATTGGTACTCATCACCTTCCATTTATTTTTATGGCCTTACCCCTTTTACCCCATCCCTGTCCTTACCACCTTTTTTCTGCATTTATCCCTGTCCTGCTTCCTACTGACACTCTACTTTGGTGTTTACCTCTCTAACTACTGTGTTTTGTGGGGGGAGGCTGGGATTTCCCTGCTCCTTTTCATTGCCTCCCCCCTTGGCCAGTTTAAATGCTTGCCAATGAAGACCAGTCAGTCTTGCATCAGTAGTGGGCAAGGTTATCGATGCACTCCTTAAGGAAATGATAGTGCAACACCTGAAATCCATAGGAGCACAGGATCCAAGACAGCATGGGTTTACAAAAGGAAGGTCCTGTTGAACTAATCTCATAGATTACTTTGACTGGGTAACCAGAGTAGTGGACCAAGGGGGAGCAGTTGATGTTGCCTACCTTGACTTCAGCAAAGCATTTGATACTGTTCCACATAGAAGATAGATTAATAAGCTGGGTAGGCTCAGGGTGGGTCAGAAGTTGGTCAGCTCAGTGGCAAACTGGTTGATGGACAGAAAACAGAGAGTGGTGGTAAATGGTATGCAATCAGAAGATATGCAAGTCACAGGTGGGGTACATCAGGGATCAGTCCTGGGGCCAGTCCTCTTCAGTATCTTCATCAGTGACACTGCTGATGGGCTGGAGGGTAAGGATTGTCTGTTTGCAGATGACACCAAATCTGCAACAGAGCTGATGATCTAGATGGGGTGGGCAGAATGAGAAGAGATCTGGATAAACTAGCAAAATGGTTGGAAGAGTGGCAACTGGGGTTTAATGCAAAGAAGTGCAAGATCATGCACATAGGGAAGAGAAACCCTGAAGCAACCTATAGGCTGGGAAAGGGAGTTGCTGGCAGTCATAAGGGAAGAAAGAGACTTGGACATCATCATCACCAATGACCTGAAATCATCCAAGCAGACCACTTAAGCAGTAGGTAAGGCTAGAGGGATGTTGGGGTGTATTACTAGGGGTATCACAACTCAGAAGAGGGAGGTAATAATCCCTCTTTACAAGACACTGGTTAGGCCCCATCTGGAGTACTGCATGCAGTACTGGAGGCCACACCTTCACAAGGACAAATTGAGGCAGTCCAGAGAAGGGCAACCAAAATGGTGCAGGGACCACATCGGAAGACATATGAGGGTAGATTAATGGAGCTCAATATGTATACCCTAGAACAAAGGAGGAAGAAAGGTGATATGATCGAGCCATTCAAACACCTTAAGGGCATTAACAAGGTGAAAGAGTCTAACATGTTTCAATATAAAAAAAATAGCAGGACAAGAGGACACAGAATGAAATTAGAGGGAGGCCAATTAGGGGTAATGTAAGGAAGTTCTTTCATAGAAAGGGTAGTAGATGCATGGAACGGCCTACCTCAGAAAGTGGTGGATATGAATACAGTGCAGGACTTCAAACAGGTATGGGATAGGTATAAGGGAGCAATGCAGATGGGTATGAATAGATAGGCCATTGACAGAGCAAAGGCTGATGGCACATTCATAAGGTAGAAAAAGAAATGGGCAGACTGGATGGGTCTTGCAGTCCTTATCTGCCATCAACTTCTGTTTCTATGTTTCTGCACAAACAGTGACCAGTAGTACAGAAGACGCAATCACCCCTTTCATGACAAAAGAAATAGCCATCATTTCAAACCACAGTTCAGTCAACATTACCTCCAGCTTTGAATACAGAGGAAGAGAAGTACAAGGTAGGGGAAAGTTCAATCCTAGGGAAAGAGGTAATCAACAAAACAGAAAATGATTACTTCAATCTAAAGAAGACATCAAAAACAACCCAAATAATCTGAAGTGCCCTGGAATCCAACAAGACCAACAGTCAAATGCCACCAGTAAGGGGTTGGCTCCAGCAGTTCAAGAACATATGGACAAGAATGACCACAGACAAGTGGAACAGAGAGTAGTATCAGAAGGCCACACCATAGAATTCAACGATAAGCCCCAAAGGAACAGACAAGTACTTTGACCAGTGTCAAAGAAAAGTGCATCCCCGTAACAAATCAGAACCATATTGGAGAACCTGCTAGCAGACCAAGCCGTCCAATTGATACCCCAGTTGGAACATGTGAAAGGAATGTACCAGATATTTTTCATGCTACCAAAAAAGACAGGAGACCTCAAACCAGTGCTAGACCTGAAATTCTTAAATAAGTCTGTTCAAACTCAAAACTTCACAATGGATAACATCCCATGTCCACCTCCATAAACCTGAGGGATGCATATCTGCATATATCCATATGACTATTGCATAATAAGTACATCAGGTTCCACATACTGAGATGAAATTTCCAGTACCAGTCTCTCCCCTTCAGACTAGCATCAGCACCAAGGTTTTTCACAAAGGTATCAGTCATGATAGCAGTGCACCTTAGGGAAAAAGGGGTGAACATAATCTCATACCTAGATGACTGACTAATCTGAACCAGATCCAAAATACAGTCTGAAAGAGAAATATGATCAGTCCTCAGAGCCCTAAAAGAACACAGATGGATATTAATGAGGAAGAAAGTTCACTGTACCCAGCACAGTGAGTTGAACACTTAGGAGCAGACATGAACACCCTCAAAGAGATAATAAAACCATCCTAGAAATGAATGAATAACATGTCAAAATTGGCAGAACAACTGAGCCAACAAACAGAAGCCACATGGGCACAGGTGATTCAGGTACTAGGGTCCAAATATCATATAGAACTGGTCTTGTGGACAAGATGGAACATGAGACCACTGCAAATGCTAATGTTAAAGGAAGGGCTAGTCATACAGAAGAACATGAATGAGAGACAAGTGATAACAAAGAGAGTGAGGTCATCATATTGGGATGCATACGGAGAGGCATCACCAGCAGAAAACAGGAAGTTGTTATCCCTCTGTACAGACAGTTGGTGAGACCCCATCTGTATTTACTGCATCCATTTCTGGAGACCCCATCTCCGTAAGGACATAGACAGGACAGAGGCAGTCCAGAGGAAGGCAACTAGAATGGTGCAGGGTCTGCAAGAGAAGCCATACAAGGAGAGACTAAAAGAGCTTAATATGTATACCCTTGAGGAAAGGAGGGAGAGGGGGGACACAATAGAAATGTTTAAGTACCTCAGTGAAATCAACAAAGTCCAAGAGGGTAGCATCTTTCAGAAAAAGAGACATGCAAGAACAAGGGGACACAATTTAAAGATGGTGGGGCAGTTCAAGGGCAATGTGAGGAAGTATTTTTTTCACAAAGAGGGTAGTGGATGCATGGAACAGCCTTCCCAAGGAGATTGTGGAGTCTAAAACTGTGGGAGAATTCAAGAATACATGGGACAGACATAAGGCAATTCATGTGGGGGGGGTAGGAAGAAATAGGCTGTTTGTTAACTAGGATCTGCGGCTTATCCTGTAGGTAGGAAAATGGGCAGACTAGGTGGGCCAAGCAGTCCTTATCTGCCGTCAAAGTCTATGTTTCTATCACTACAATGGTGGATTGATCCAAACAACCTACTATGAGGACTATCACTGGTGATAACTTACAGTGTAGCTATTGATGCAGATGCAAGCATGCTAGGATGGGGAGCATTGTTATAGCACAGATTAGCACAAGAAAGACAATCAAAGGCCAGAGGAAGACTGTCAACAAATATCCTAGAAATGAGAGCAGTTTACAATGCATTGCTAGCATCTGACAAACCATCAAGGGTTCAGTGGTAATGGTACAGTCAGACAAGAGTGTGACAGTGGCTTACATGAACCATCAGGGAGACAGAAAGAGTCTAACCTTTTTTAGAGAAGCCAACAAGGTACTTAAATCACAAAAAGGTTTCGGGCAAATACATAACTCATAAGAGAAACACGTAAATTGTAAAACATTTATTTAAAAATTCACATAACAAGACAAAGTTCCTGACATGTTTTGGACTGATCCACCAGTCCTTTATCAAAGGTATTAAATGAATGCCTGGAGAATACAGTATTTATCTAGTAGTTAATTGCCTAAACAGATGTAATTCATCACATCAATTGCTATAAATTAAATCCAGATTAACCTTTCTTTGTTTAAGCCCTTCAACATTTATACAATTTCTATCATAAACTAAAAAGATATTATACTACAAAATGCATTCTATTCTTAATAAATAAAGTATGTATTGCATATATAGATTAATAAAACTTAAATATAAAATACTTCACTCAACAGTGAACAGAAAGGAACTATAATACAGTAAAAGGAATGGGGGGGGAGGAAACAAATTCTCAATATTAAGCATATAACAATCAAGTATTTCAATCCAATGCCCCTTATTAATGAAGCAACAGTTATTCCCTTTAAAAATTATTTCAGTAATCTAAAACAACCTTTTAAACCATAACTTCAAAACATAATTAATTTTAATTTATTTACGGTCTTTTAAATACGGATGCAACTCCAAAGGACCATTCAGTCCAGGACTTTTATTAGCTTTTAATGTTAGAATCCACTAATTTTCTCTTTTCAGTACTAAATTATTATAATCTCCACCTCTTGGATTTTTGTTAACCTTATCTATTGCCATGAACTTAGTACTGCAAAGAGAAAATTATTGGATCCATAGATACACAGACACATAGAAATTGTTGACTGATAAGGACTGCCAGACCCATGCAGTCTGCCCATTTTATTGCTTGTAAAACCAGCCCATGACTCTACATGGCCATTGGCTGTAGCTTTACATTCCCATCACTAGTGTTCCTTTATTCATGTCCCATGCATGTTTAAATTCTGCCACCATACATGCAGCCACTACCTCCTGGGGCAGGCTATTCCATGCGTCCACCATGCAGTAGTCCGCCACTGTTTGGTTATTTATTTGTTTGTTTGGTTGTTTACCAGGTAGGTGCACTGATCCAAAGGACTGTTTTCAGGAATGACCCAGGCCATGAAGATGGCACAAAGGAAATACAATAAAATTACATAAATTAAGAATGGTGCAGGTGATAACACATGCTAGAAATACATTGAATGCTTTGAATACAGTAACATATAGATAAGGTGCAAGGATACATTCCATTAGGACACAAGATACACCAATTGAAAACAATGCAGTACAAGTAAGGTGCAAGTTCAATATGTAGAAGGAACAGCCAAGCAGTCTTAGTAGATATATACTGATACAGTAATAGCGATGGATTTCTGGAAGCTACCAAAGAGGCCAGGCTTTCTGAGACAAGGCCCAGTCAAATATCTGAATCAGGACAACCTCCAGCTCATGGCCTACCTGTTAAAAGGGAGAGACTGTTGAGGGCAAGTTATCACAAATCAGTCATTAATACTGTTCTACAGTCCAGGAGGTGGTTCACCACATCTACGTACGATAGGCAGTGGTGAATATTTAACATGGCGCACAGCTTCTGGCCTAGAGACTGAACAAATAACAATACCACAAGTGCTGTTATATTTAAAACAAGGACTAAACAAAGTGTTTCACTAGTACCACTGTGAGCACAACTGTCAGCCACAGATGTGGCCTTGGGCCAAGTAGGAAATATGTCCCCTGGTATGCACTCGGATGTCCTCCGTTTCCTATAGATAGCAGCAAACGTAAATCCCAGAAACAAACCAAAAGTCACCCAGTGTAATCTCACACTAGAGCTGAATGTATGTAAAAGCCCTTTGAACCAATCACTTAAGTGGACCCCTACTGGATGGGCCTTAAACCATCATTCCTAGCTGCCATGTACTCTGCACGCAGAATCAGGGAACCCAGTGCCCTGTCATGTAGGGAGCCATTTATGCAATTCCATGAAAATGGATTAACACTCAAAATAGTATGGGCCTTCTTCCCAAAAATAGCATTGCCATTCCACACAGCCAATCACTGATATTACCCTCATTTACCACAACACAACTCACATAAAAATGCAAATCCTTGCACACACTGGACTTAATATGAACCCTACAGGTTTACATGGAAACAACAGAACAATGTTGAAAAATGGAGAGGTTATTCATCATCACGAAAGGGCCAAAAAAGGGCATTGCAGCATCCAAAATGACAATGGCCACATGGATAAAGAGATGAATAAGGGAGGCATACAGAGGTAGAGCCATGACACCCCCAAATGACTTGAAGGCCCATTCAACTACAGTACTGGCAACATCATGGGCAGAAAGAAACCAAGCATTGGCAGCAGAAATCTGCAGAGCAGTGACTTGGTCATCATTACACAAGTTAGCAAAACATAGACTTGACACGTGTGGGGCAGACAGGATCTTATTCACCAGAAAGGTACTGGCAGCTGCCACTGCCTCATGTTCTGGACAAGGTCACTCTTCCCCACCCTCTTGAATGGGTACTGCTTGTTAGAAAACCCAAAAGGCAAATATTGGAGTGCCATGGATATGCTCACTACATAATTGCTGGGATTATGTTAGAGTATATCCATGTTGCTCCACGCCCACCATGTCAGGGAGTGACCAAAATAGAACCCAACACATAGGGATATCATGAATGCATTACCTGTACAGTCCACAGTGACATCCAATTGACACAGTATATTGAAATGTTTGTTAGAATGCAGCAAGAAAAAAGAATGATGTTGCACTGCATACCATGAAAGGAAACATTTCAGTATCATGACTCCCTTGTCTTATTTATTCAAATGGATAGAAGCATTCACACCTGGGGAAGAAATCAAACTGGTGAGGCTGGGGATTGCAGGGGCTTAGGTAGGCGTATCTGAAATTTGATCTCTTGATCACATGTGGATCTAGCAGCCTTTCAGGTGTACATAATAACACACAAGGTAAGGAATGGACTGCCGTGGATATGCTCTAATATAATATCACATTTATCAGGTGGGTAAACTACCAGTACTGTGTGGGTACTTGCCAGAGTGTGATGGAATTTGGGAAATGATCTCAGAGCAGTTTCACTGCATTTAATCCATTCCATTTCCCCATCCAGAGCATTTTCCTGTCCCCTAATATATACTCCTTGTGTTTATATTGCAATTTATAGTGCTTTGCATATTGTTGTGTTTTCAAGCAGAGTATAAGCTGGGGTTGTGTATAATCATAATGGTTCCATATCAGTAAGGTGGGTGTTGCATTCATTTTCTGTTGTGCAGTACCCTGGCAGTTATCTGTCAAAAGGATCCCCATAGGCAGAGGCACCTTTCCACTGTTTACCTCAAATACCAACAGAGCCCATGCAACATTTACCCGATGGCCTTAGAGACTGTGCCAAGGTATTATCAGACTGGCATAGTCTCACAACTTGTGGGTGGGGGTGGTAAAACAATTTTATGTTAAAAAGTCCCCATACGATTGATGAAATTTTGGCATTGTGTTCTTTGGGGTTTGAACAATCATGCAGTGCAGTGCTGGCATTGACCTTACTTAGGAACCCAGCCTCTAAGAATTGTATGAGTATTTGTTTTCTTCCTGGACAGACAGTGCCTTACAGTAATAAAAATGCTGCATAGCATGATCATTCCAACCCCATTTTGATGCTTGGTGCAGGAATGTAGTTTTTTGTGATGAATTGCTTGTTTTTACAGAGATACGTGTCCATAACTTCATGCTATTACAACACTCATGAATTGTCTTTTCAAAATTATGGAAAGTCCGTGATTTTGGAAATACATCATACAAGTACAGTTACTGAATGGATAAACATGCTTGTTTAGTGATACATTACTTGCACGTGGCAGATGGCATTTGGTGTCTGCCTGGGGTGATTTACTTGCATGTGGCAGATGGTGTCTGGCATCTAGCTGTGGTGGTGAGCAGAGGGTACTTACTATCTGCTATCTTGGAATGGGAACAGCAGTTGAGGTGCTATGAATGGAGGAAATCCCAGCCAACTTGTATTTAACTACTAGAATCTTGTGCAGAAGAGTGGCACCACTAGATGCAAAGGATATGCATACTAGCACATGGAGCAGGAGGGGAGGGGTCAGGACATGATTTTATATGCCGGCACCAGACATCACATGATACATTGGGATGCAACAAAGGATGGGGGCACTGGACCTCAAATGTTACTATCCTTGTACCAGGAGGGAACCTCACATCACATTTAGCCATACTGGCACCAGAAGCAGGGGTAGGGATCTCACATTTCAATTTTACCAGCACTGAGAGAAGGAGAAGCAGGGATGCCAGAGAACAGGAAAAGGATCACCATACTGTGTACCCAAATTTAAACATGTCTTTTGAAGGCATTCCTGTGCGTGCTGCAGATGTCACATAAGTGCCTGCATTCCTAGTTGAATATGGAACTGCACAAGATATGCACCACTCTGACAGAGTCCTGTCAATTAATTTCTTGTGTCATTAGCACCCAGCAGTCTCCCCTCCATAGCCTGTTCCCTTCTGTTACTATCATCTGATGTGTTTATCCTTTCCCCTGCTGGAATAAACACTCCTGCTCACATTGAAAACTTTACAAGAAAATGTAAAGCAGCTATGGTTAGGTGCAGCCAACTCTTGCTTGATACATGTCTTTCTGTTATATGATGTTTTGACTCCTGGAACTTCCTGTTGCAGGGATTGTGCTAGGTATTTTTCATTATGCACATACAGTAGAGAGGAATTTTGCACACTCTACTATGGCTTCTTTCAGGCCTGAAAAATAAAATTAAATAACCATACTTACATTACCAGCACATGAGCCAACACTGATGCTATGAGACCAGTACCTGGTCCTATGGTCATGGGGGCTCCAAATGTAAACAACTATGTGTTACTTGTAGTAGAAGGGACACTTTTTTTCTTAGCTGCTGTACGATACTGACTTAGATGTAGGATGCACATCTTTGTCACTGAAAGGTTAAACAAAACTGGTAAAGCTAGAAACTGAAGATGTTCTGAAATTACTTCGCAACCATTGCAGGGAAGTATAATACAATTAAATTACTACTGAGAAGCATTCTCCTCCACAGATAAAATCACACATAAGTAGTTGCCACTGTATTGCATATTATTATTTGGTAGAAAGACTAATGACAGCCTTCATCAATAAGATGAGTAAACATATTATCATGATTCATCTTTTAAAACAAATACAACTTCACCAGTTGATTCATTAGACTAACCCTCCAGGACACACACAGACACAAAAACAAAACTATATTTCTATACTGTTGACTGCCAGTACCAGCTCAGTCCACACATGTAGAGTCTTGAACCAGCCTGTGTGCTGTAATTTATCAATAAAGTTGCTGAGTCTGACACAAATTCGTTGTTTCAATTTGTTCCAGTGTTTGAAAAATATTGCTGCTTCCCTCTCACATAGGCATTTCCTCAGGCAAGCAATTCTCCACAGTAACTAAAACTGAAACTTTTTTATTAGCTGACAAGTTGGCCTTTTAGGCACTCTGGAAAATGTAGTTTTCAAAATGCCTTTCCTGATATATTACAGAAAATAAAATTGCTTTCTATAAACTATTCTGAATGCTGTAAAAAATATGCCTTTGACAAGTGTTTAGCTCAGTTACATGTCTTACTACATTAGGGATACTAAGCTTCACTGGTGCCCCTGCAAATGTTAAAGCCTTGTTTTTTGGTAGAAGGACACTACTGCCTAGTGTGTTCAGTCATTGGTGTGTGTGAGTAATGAATAGTGTTTCCAGAATACCACAAATAATGCACTAGTTGTTGTTCAGATCTGAATAATGAATAGTGACACTAGTTATGCCAATTCGTATTTGTGAAATAATACGCTGTCTGCACTGTCAAATTCTGTTTGCTGCTCAGTTGTACCCCAACCCCTAGCCCCTGCACATCATTCCTGCTGAGTTTTAATCTGATGCCCCCAATCTGCCTTACCTCTTTGCTAGGGTCATCTTAAGGGGGTATCTTTACCTTATCTGTTGAACCTGTGAGTCACAGTCAGAAGACCCCCCCTCACAGCGCATGGGGTGGGAGCAGATCATTTTGATCATGTTGGTGGGGCAGCTCTAAAAGTGCTTCTGCACTTGCTCTGAAAAAAACAGATGATCACATGTTCAGCTGACGTTACTATATGAGTGAGCATAAGTGTGCTTTTATTCAAAAGGAGGTTGCTGACTATGGAGGATGGTGGGCTTGCATTGGGTGGTCATCAACTTACCCTCACTGACTCTCCACTTACTGGCTTTTGGGTACTAGGAGGAGGAGGGTGGGAGGAGAAGCTGAGAACAGCTACATGAAAAAAATAATTTTCTCACTCAGCAGTAAAATGCCCAGCAGCTATACAATCACGTTGTAAGTGTATTTCTGATGAAACATTAAATAAGGGTCTGAAATCTAAACTGTAAATGTAAAAGACCACCACATCACTTCCTACAAGAAGAGGGCTTTGATCCCAGTGTTCTGAATAAATTCATTCTCTACAGAATACACCTGTACTCTCATAATAAAGACAGAGCTGCATTGTCTATAGATACTGTAAGCACAAGCCATTAAACTGTATTTCTTTACTGACTGACAGATTTATTTTATTTAATTCAAATATCTGGCCAGGATGGCAGACATATGAACATACATACAAACGTACTTGACTAAGCTGAGAGGGTGCTGCCAGGGTGAGGGGTGGGAAAACATATTTCATTTAGTGCAAATATATGCTGAACGATGGCAGCCAGCTGTGGAGGTGGACAAGTTGTGCTAGCTGCCCATCATGGGAGTTTTTTTTTCAATAATGGTTATTTAAAGGAACATTGTGGGTGCAGGAGGTGGGGAGGGAGGTGGGATGGATTTTAACACAGGGATCAGAGGGTGGGGGAAAGTGAGGGTGGGATGATGTGGGTACTGTTTGTTGGGTGGGGGCTATTTTTTTTTTAATCCCTGCACCTGAATAATAAATACCAAATAACAAGCATTTGGAGCCTCAAATACAAATATCCAAAATAAGGTATTTGCCCACCTCTATTGAGGGGCATCACCAAAAATATAAAGATGGAATAAGATAGAATAGTTTGCCAAAGCAGGTGGTAGAAGCCACATTAGATTTGTTTCAAGCAAAGAAGGGATAGGCATATGGATAAAATATTATCTAAGGGATGGGGAGGATGGACAGCTGGGAGTACAGGGTACTGAGGAACCAGAAAGGAAATGGCCCAGTACATCTGGTCTGATTTTAGAAATGGAATAAGGCAGATAATAGGCAGGCTGGATGAATGACTGGGTCTTAAGTTGCTATCAAATTCCATGCATAAATATGTATATTTGTGTTAGATTTTATATATGTCCTAGAGCTGTTTGGAATGGGAAAATTCCTAATCAGTGGAATTTCATTGAAATTTTGCAAAATTCAGTGAACTTTTGTGGAATTTTGTTGGAATTTCACAGAAGTTTTACAATTTAGTAACATGGTTATAACTCAACAACTGTTCAAGCTAAAGCTCCAATATTTGGAACATGTACTCTTTGGGTCTATGGCTACAAATATGCCAACTAGTTTGTCATTTAGTGGGAAAGTTTCAAAAGTATAGGTACTCAAATATTGTCATTTTATTGTTTGCACAAAATTACATGAATATTTTTTATCTGCATGTAGCTTGACCTTCTACTGGGTCAGGGATCTTAAATTTGGCATTATTTCTCAATGATAGGTGTGTCACAAGCATACTCCACAGATCAGGCCCTCTGTTCCCACAGTATTAACCTCAAAGTGCAATACTGTGAACAAGGGACAGACAAAGTAACCCTCCTGTCTGTTTTGTGTCCAAATCACCTACTTGCCTTGAGTCCTGAGGGTCGAAATGTGAACCCTTAGCTAGCATACCCAGTTAACAGGCTCAGATATGTACCCTCTTCGGGAACGCAGCACAATCCTTCTCCCAGTAGCACCCAGCCAGGTTTCTAAAAGTACCCTTATGACACAATATGAGAACTAGGCATATTATTACCTTTTTCAAGATTAGTAACACATTCAAGCACTTAAGAGGTGTCAGACCTAAACACTGATTCAGCATTCACATACAAAAGAAACTGAGAAAAAGCACATGCAGTATTTCAAAGAAAATATTGTTTACTAAAAATTGTAAAATAGGTAAAATATTAAACACAGAACAAATATATTAGCAACTTGCAATCAAATAAAATAAATGGGAAGTTACAGAACACAAATATCTACCAAAAAATACTTAAGTTCCAGTTGAATTATTATTTTTTTAAGTGCCTAGTTACCAGTCCACAGACTAAGACTGTCTTTGCTTTTTGGGGAGTCCTTCTGCGCAAACTTGTCAGAGTGCAGCTCAATTCAAAAATCAGTTTTCTCCACCTCCTGGTGATGCCACCCATGAGGTCACTGTTAGAACTGTGATAAATCTGTAATCTGAGTATGGGTATCCACAAAGATGTATGTTATTATTGAAAATCAGCAACAAGTAATTTCCCAAAATATGAGTCTCTTTCATCAAAGCAGTTTCCTTTGACATTTCTTAACTCCACAATCTGTCACTGGTTCTCTTCTAAATGAGAAAACCACAAATGATCAATCAAGGGACTTCCCTTCCTGCAATGTCATAAAATGCATATTTAGTTTCCAATTTCAAAAGCAGGAGCAGGTTATACAGTGAGGGGTAATAAACTTTCCCTCTGGAAGAATGTCTTAATTAGTGGTTTCCCTGATCTTTTCCTCACATCCTGCTGTTTCAGCACTACTGAAACCTTGGAGGTCAAAGGTCAAGGCTATCACACACTGCTGACTTGTGTGAGACAATCACAGACCATTTATTTATATTATAAATACCATACATATAACCATAAACAGATGGCAGAGCGTTACAATTTGTTTCAACAATGTGCCAGATTTCATGTCAATATGATGTATCATCTCAAAATAATGTCCTCAAAATCTGTCATTTTATTTATTTTCAGGAAATGTCATGAACAAATTTCATGTGCATATAACTCAGGCACCTTTATAGCTAGACATGTGTAAATTAGTATGGATAACCTTTTTGTAATGCTTATAAAATGATCTAAATACAGAGAGAATTAGATAAGAGATTTATAAGTTACATGGGTTCAATACTTTACTATGTAAATATTTGCAAAACTGTGAAAACTTTCAAAAAGCTGGATGTTTGTAACTTCTCTGCTCTTGCATGCACAGAGTTAATATTTGGCATGCATAGTCATAGTCTGTGTATCCTAGTGTCTAACATAGCTGGATAAATTGGTTAAGAAGTTCTAATTTTGCAGAAGAAAAAAAAAGCTTAGTAACATTTTCTCACATATTTATGATAGCATATTCTGTAGATGAAGCATCCAGAATTTTTTTTGTAGAATTTAACATTAACAATGCATATATCACTACTTTATTTGATAAGCTGGGCTGAGCATTTTGCAGTCCTGCTGTTTCTGATAGGGTGACTGTCCCCCCCCCCCTTCTCTTTTGGCAAAGCCAGATGACTCAGTAGAACTACTGATCCCACTGATATCCTCTTTGTTCTTTACAGTGGCAAATTCCCTTAAAATGTGAGTCACCTGCTTCTTTTCCTATCGACCTACCCTGTTGGAATAGTCAGCAGCATTCTTTCTTCCTGGTGCCCAAGACATTGTCTTCCCCTCTACATCTTTTTGAGTACCTCAACGTCCTAGACTTGCATGTGCACCAGGCTCCCTAGATCATAAATATATTGGATGTGATATATTGGACCCTTAAATATCTTGCAATCAGGTAGGAATTGTTGACACTCTGTGCTTTTTTGCTCCAACCTGTGGGTCTGCCATTGTTGTGCTACCCAGCTCAGCTGTTCATTTCTTAGTGAAATTGTGCATCTAACTCCAGAACTTGGTGACCCCCTGCACTACCTGCCTCTTATACCCACATCCTTTAATCAGAACCTCCCGATAAGGCTAAGTGAAATTAGGAAGTTCCAGTTTTATGGACTTTTTCATGAAATTCTGCAATTTTCACAAAGACTCATGGGAACTGACTTTAAGTACAGATGTTATTTTGCAGTTTCTCGCAGCAAGCAAGTAATAAAATTGCCACACAGCCTCCTTGTAAGGTCTATGAACCTGTCAAATTTAATGGTATTGCATTCTCTATTAAAGTTTCCTAGGTTTATAAATTTGTAGTTTGCATTCTTACAAAATTAAAGTTTTAAATGTTGTGAAAGTTTGACTAATTTTAATTCAATCCCATTTAAAGCTGAAAATATTAACTTTTTCAGAAATAGCCATGTGATATAGTAGTTTAATTGTTTCAACTCTGGTTAAATTTGGATATGTAGTTTTAAAATGGAGGAAATTAACTGAAATTTAAATTTTGGCAACATGTTTGGCAGGCTATAATGCAGTCCCATTTAAAGCTAGAAATCTGAAACTATGTGCAGATACAAATGTAGTGATAACCTGTATACTTGGCAATTTTTGTAATATTTCAATAAATACTATCAAAGGTATACTAAACTTACAGAAATCCAGCTCCCATTAAAGCTTGAGACTTAAAACATGGTGCATATATGCATTCTGTGTGCTTATCTAAATCCAGATATTGTAGAGAAATTTGGATAAGAAATTTTAAAATGATCTCAAAATAACTGAAGATTAAATTTTGATTAAATGTTTGATCACCCATAGCTCTGGCTCCTTTAAATTTACAACTCTGAAATTTGGTACACTTTTATAAGTCCTGGGGTACTACTTACATTCCAAATTTAATGTTATATGGACACAAACTTGTGAAAGTACAGTGAAATAACTGAAATTTAAAAATGGTCATGAAAATGCCACATAATTTCATGGAATCAGAAATTCCATGACCATTCCACAGGAGAAATGTTATATTCCACACAGCTCTAATGCAGTATGTCCCTAACAATTCTGGTCTAGCAATGTGCTCCCAGAAAAGTGTTTTATAATTACATTAAGCACCTGAATTGCACTTGCAAACTTGTTTTGAATGTATAGCAGGCATGAGTGAGTGACACAAATTAATCTTTAATCAACCTAATTAAAAGGACATTCAGTACTTGAATCCAAATATTATAAGGTGAGCCCTGAAGTTTTATGGGGTAACAGATGACACATTCCATTTCTCCTACTGAGTGGTATATAACAGTTTATTCTGCTTGTTTCTTTGCTGCAAACATGTGGATGCTGGTTCACTTGCTCACTCCTCCTGTTCCTCCCCTTTTTCCCCTTTTCTTACCATACCACATGGCTGAAGCATGGAGAATCCCTATTTATTTTTGATACACTCTCCACCAGTCATTTTGCAGCCCCTGCTGATCTTTTTTTCAGTTTTTCATTTGGTTTTACAGCAACTCTGCACTCTGATGAACCTCTGCTAGGCAGATTAAAAGTTGGCAATGTGGGCTGGATATTCAAAAGGGCTGCACCATGCGCAATAGGGTTGTGCCTGCGCTACTCCAAAATTGCGCCATTCTGCCATATTCAGCAGGAGGCAGTTGCGCCCCCCAAGTCAAGCTGAGCAACAGTGCAATGCTAATGAAGGCATGCTAAACCGGAGGGGGAGGAACTATGCATAAACTGCACAGCCCAATATTCAGAGGGCTGTGCAGAGTTGTGCAGGCACAACCCCCAACCTGTGCCTGCACAACTTTGAGCAAAAAAAAAAAAGGAGGAAGTCGAGGCCACCCACAGGTGAGCTGCCACATTGCAGGGTGCACCACAGCAGCTGCCACCTGTGGGTGGCCCTCAACCTACTCCCTGTGTCCCGCCTGCAGCCCAATCGCAGGCATATAGTAACTCCCCGACTGACTGATCTCGGGCATATATTTCAATCCCCAACCCCGACTGGCTCGATTGCGGGCATATGTTTAAAATTCCACACCCCTACTGGCTATCATGGAGGCAAGTGAAAATAAAACCCCAGCCCCCACTGGCCTGATAGTGGGCTGAAAAGTTCAACCCCAAGAACATATCCGTGGTGGTCCAGTGGACTAAGAAGCCCAATCGCTGGCTGAAAAGGTTCAACCCCAAGAACATATCCCTGGTAGTCCAGTGGCCCCCACCACCCACCGCTGGACCTCCACCGCGCTCCCCCTGTTAGCGGCAGATGGCAGCATTCCACCGCCTGCCACCCCTTCGCCGACTGACTGCCTGGTAGGGCTGCGCCCATTGGTTCAGGCAAGAGCCAATGGTGCAGCTCGCTCTGTCCAAGGCAGTCAGATATGAATGAATTCATTCATTCATTCACATATCTGGACTGCCTTGTCTGATATAGACTACAATGCCCATTGGATCTTGCTCTGAACCAGTGGGCGGCAGCCCTCACCAGGCAGTCAGTCGGGCGGCGGGTGGCAGGGTGTGATTCTGCCACCTGCTGGCTGATGGGGGAGCGGGTGGTGGGACTCATGGTGGGTGGGTGGGGGCCTGGACCACCAGAGATATGTTCTGGGGGTTGAACCTTTTCAGCCTCACGATCAGGCTTCAGATACCACTGAACCACCAGGGATATGTTCTTGGGGGTTGAACTTTTTCAGCCCGCGATCGGGCTAGTGGGGGTGGGGTTTTATTTTCACTGATGCCTGTGATTGGGCCAGTCGGGGGTGGGGATTTTAAACATTTGCCCGTGATCGGGCTGCAGGGGGTGTCGGTCCCCGATGGCTGCTGCCTGGCAGGGTGCCAGGAGCAGGTCCTCGGGGATCAGCACACCTGCATGCTAATGGAATGCAAATGGGGCCATAAATAGATGCAAGTGGCCCCCCCCGCACCTTGCATGAATTACGCCCCATTTGCATGTCACCTTTGAATATCGGAAATTTGCGATGGCACAATGGTACTTGCACCACCGCATCTTGATTGCTCCACTCTGACCACTTGCGGTGGTGCAAGTTCCACTGTGCCATGCACAGTGGCTGTGGCCGGGGGGTGATATTCAAAGGAGTTGCTCAATAGCGCAACTCCGTTGAATATCGCCCTGGCCACATCCCTGCACAACTATTTTGTGCAGTGCAAGGGCTTGCACCACAGAATAGCGCAGTTTGAATATCCAGCCCCATGTCTCTTGTAGTTAGGGGTACCAATCTATCTACTATCTGAAATGGCTCTGGAGTCTGTGGAGGTTCACCAAGCAGAGAAGCACTGAGAGGCAGCAAAGGCAAACTGGGTGATTCCCCTGGGGGTTCAGAGAGAAGCAAAGATTCAGTATATACAAACATACAAATGTGCCAGCAGAAACAGACCACCCAGTCTATCTAAGTCTGCTGGAGTGTGCAGCTAGCACCCCTAGTTTGTAGCTACCCCCCAAATAGGGCATCATGGACCTGTGAAGACAGGATGCAGTATCTTTATGCCTCATGGCATTTACTGCAACCCAACTGCAGAGACCACTCTGAGGCTACTGGAGATCTGGCACAGGAAAGAGATGGTTATCATGCCTCATCCCTTCCACTGTCAGGGCCTGGACTTCCAATGGCCTAAAATGAAAATTTTTTGTAAGTGAGAAACAACTTTGCATGGCCTGCAGGAAATGTAGGGTAAAGATTTAATTTTCCACTCAAATAACTTTTGCCCTACTGACATTTTTTTTTGGTATCCCATGATAATAGTGTTAGCATATGGGCGACTGTCAAATTGGTGACCCATATGAGGGTGCTATTGTTATGAGATACCTCCTTGAATACCTAGGACTGTGACTGCGAGGGGAGAGATGGGCAAGTGGAAAGAGAATTTATAGAGGGGAAGGGGAGGGATAGGGAAGAGGGTTATTACCCTCCAGTGTGCCTGCTCTGCCAAGCCAAATGTGTGTTGTGGTGGATAGGGAGGTTGGCTCAGACGGAGCAGGTCCTACTTTTGGGGCTGGGGGCTGGGAAAATGTTGCTTGTTTCCTCAGGCTGCAGGACTTAAATGTCTTTTTAAACTGGGCTGTGCCCCCTCCTCGACATACACCCCCCTGGAGTTGAGAATCCACAATTAGGGGGTTGTAGGCAAATCCCCCCACATACACACCTCTAGTACTGTGTGTGCCCAGTCACCTGCAAGTGCATATTGCCGAGTTGCTTTTCACCACTCGCCGTAATAGTGATAGCTGTTTAGCAATCGTTATTATCATATGGAAATTGCTTTTTCCACAGTTGGACATTTGCTCATTGAGACTATGTTTGCATAATCTACCTCATATTTCAGTCCTTCATTAGGCAGTAAAAAAAATAATGCAATGACAAAAACAATGTAAAATATACATGCATGCAGTGTGTGTTTTTGTTTTCCATCATAAGATCCAGAAGAGGTTTCTGCCAGCTGCCAAAGATGCTGGAATAGAAGGACCTATGACAAAATCGGTCCAACATGTGTGGAAAGAAATGTCAATTTTCTTGTGTGTATGCAGTTAATTTTAAAGTAACAACTAAATCTGAGATATATCTCCTACTAAAGAAGCTACCCAACTTGGATAGTGCGTGAAGTGATGGGTTAACACCGCAATTCCTCAAGCTTGCTGCAGAAGTTGTTGCTAAACTACTTTCACATATAATAAATTTATCTCTGATTACCTCTGCTGTTCTGGTACTCTGGAAGGAGCTCTCCATTGACCAGTATGGTTTTAGATGATGCTTTAACACAAGCACGGCACTTGCTACGTTTACAGACAATGTCCTCAGTGAAGCAGGCAAGGGTAAGCTCACAGGAGCCATATTTGTGGACTTATCAAAAGCATTCAACTTGGTTAATCATGAGATCCTACTAAATAATCTGACTTCCCTAGACTTCCCCCTGAACACCATAAAATGGGTCCAAAACTACCTAATGGACAGAATGCAGTTGGTGAGAATAGGCAGTATATTATCTAGCCTTTTCCAGGTTTGATATGGAGTCCCCCAGAGTTCCATACTAGGTCCCCTACTCTACTCACTTTTCATTAACCCCTTACTCGCTGAACCCTCAAACAGCAAAAAGATAAGGTACACAGATGACTTCATCACTTACAGAAGTGGTAATAACCTCCCCCTGTTAAACCTAGACGTAAGCAGGGAATTCAGTGACACAGTACACTAGATCACACAGCACAGGCTCATAGTCAACACCAAAACAAATAAATGTATGCTGTTCAGATTCAAACAAAAGCTCGGTAAGTGCACTCCCAATCCAACAAATGGTCTCAGTATATTGAACATGGATGGCTCTTGCTTCGAGCAGGTAAGGGACTTTAAATATTTAGGGATCATGCTTGACCCAGCTCTTACTTATGCATATCACATATGCACAGCAATTAGAAAGGTAAAGCAATGGATTGGAATGTGTTATCAACTCAAGCACCTTCTGTCTCTCGCAGCAAGACTTGCTCTTGGGAGGGGGCTTCTCCTTCCCATATTAATAAAAAATAATAAATCTTTATTTGTATGGTGCCTTTCCATAGCCAAAGTGCCTAACAACTGTTAAAACAGAATGAATCATAAAATCACTTGATTATAAATACTTAAAACAGATAATACAGATAAGACCAATATATATGTTAGTCACTGAAAGCTTATATAATACTACTGCTCCCTTTTAATAGCCCTCACATCCCCACAAGCACTTAATCATATGAACACAGCCTATAATAACATATGTAGATTCATCACACAAGCCCCATTTCACACTCACCACTGTCAGTTCTACTAGACTCTGGGTTGGCTCTCCTCTATGGACCGCAGAGGTCTGCTGTTGGGTACACTCATTTCAAAAACATAGCATGCTGGAGCAACATCACCACTGTTGGGGCTATTAAAGTCAAAATGCAACAGTTGAGATTTAAGGTCCTCAAACTGCAGACTACTTGATTGTCCTAGATGCAACACAGAGATGGGCAGGAGAGCTTTCTCCTACACTGCACCCAAGCTGTGGAACTCCCTCCTAAAAAAGTTGCATACACTTGTCTCTCTCCTCCTGCTTTCAGAAAGCACTTCCTGGAAGCCTTGCTAAGTATATCTGTTTGTAGATGCTTTTCTAAATGAATGGGAACGCTGATATGACATTCTGTTCTGTAGGTCTTTGTTAGCTACATGCATTTACTGCCACTGGCTTTGATGCAGTAATATTTGTAATGATTATATGTTCTGTGCATTCTCCCATGTATGACTAAGCAATTCATTGTATCATTATTCTGATGTATATGTTGAATGTGCTCCGTGTTTTCACTATGACTGTATACTTTATGTGTCTTGCTTTTCTAATGTGTTGTGCCATCTAAATGGTCCTGGGCATACCTGAAAATGATCACTGGGATCAGAATACCTTACCCGGTTATCAAATAAATGAATAAATAAAATGTGGGATGTGTACACCTTTAATCATTATGTACGGTGGACCTGAAGTATAAAGCACCAAATAAAAAACAAAACACAACCAAAACTATAGTAAAACACAAACATAAAAGTAAGACGACAATACTAAATTTAAATAAAATAAAACATTTCAAGGAAAAATGCTAAAATAAGTGAATAAACGCAAAGCGACAAAAAAGCTAAAGTGAGTCTTAGACATATAATTAATTAAAAAAAAACGTGAACCACAACAAAAAACAGTAAAGCTCAAACAAAAGTAAAGATCAACTAAAAACTGATTAAAAACTAAAATAATAGTGTAATAAAGAAATAATGCAAGACAGGGTGTGTGTTGTTCTGAGATAACGCTACACGCCTGGGGTTGTTGGCATCAAACACCCCAGGTCTGGCATTATACCAGCACAACACACACCCTGGAGTGCATTATTCCTATTATACAATGGCTTGTTTGCACAGTAAACAAAAAAAGATAAAGAACAACATTTAAAGTTAATTTTTGTCTTTTCTTTGAATGTGTAGGGTTACTTTATAAAAATATAGTGCTGATTTCTTGTTTCAGTCAGTAGGTGGAGCTGCTTTTTTGTGTGTGGCTCTGCAGGCCTCATGGCAATAAGTGTTGTTATTTGTTGTTCATGTGCCCGGTTCCTTTGATGTTTATGTCTTGGTTTTTCAGAACATTTTGACTTTGTGTTTCTTTATCTTTCTGTTTCACTGATTTGATTTTTACACTGCTTCAGTTTTTGCATTGGCGACTGCCACCTGCACCCCCCCCGTCGTTATGACCACCCCCCTGCTGTCCCCACTGCTGCCGTGAGGATGTTTGGATGTTTGGAGAATGAGAGGAAGGGACATTGGGAGATGATGAGAAAGAAGATGTTTTTGGCTTTTTTTTTTTACTCCATGGGATTTTTAGGAAAACTACAGAATAGTGTGTCTTGCAGAGCTGGCGTGTCTGCGAGAACCGTGCAGTAACTGTTTTAAAATGCGGGTTCTTGCTCCGTCGCTGGATGCGTCCATTCATGAAGCCAAACATATTAGTGGGTTTCTCTGTGGATATTTTCTTTGGCATGTCACTGTGGAAAATACAATTTATATGTTTTTTTTTCTTATTGGACTGACTCAATAAAGGCATGCACTTACAGAACTGTTTTTCAAACAGCGCTGCAGAAGCGGTTGAGAGAAACCAGCCACACTGATGACTTTACTTTCATTTTTTTTATGTGTGCCTAAAACCGGGATATGTTGTGATTGAGTGGTTGTAATTATTGTTTGGAGAATGCAAGCAATAGTGTTTTAGTCTTACACTCTGTGAGGGAGGATTTACTTTGTCTTTTTTTAAAGTACGGACGTACTTGCAAATGATGGAGAATGCTGCTTGCAGTGACAGGAGACATGGAAATGACAGCATGTTTAGTGATTTTTTTTTTAGTATGTCATCCAGTCTTCTGTATGCTGGGGTTAAATCCATGATGTTATGCAGAGATAACACATGGGTCCAGTCCAAGACAAACTAATCACAGCCCAGCATTCTTTCTTGCCATTGTATGATGTACAATCA
Organism: Neoceratodus forsteri; assembly: GCA_016271365.2. Lineage (NCBI taxonomy): Eukaryota > Metazoa > Chordata > Ceratodontiformes > Ceratodontidae > Neoceratodus > Neoceratodus forsteri. The sequence continues at coordinate 293,898,123 of CM057449.1, read as the reverse complement.
AATGCATGAATGCAAGCACAAAAAATATCAGAATCAAAAAAGTAAAACAAAGTTGAGTCAGTGTCAATTTATAAATTACAGCACCCAAAAACTTTTAAAACACAAACTAAAAAAAATGAAGCAGGTACCAAAAAAAGTAAGCTTAACTGAATAGAGTAAAACAACCCCTAAAAATGAAGGATGCAAACAAAAATGAAAAACAAAATATGTGCAGCAACCTCAATAGTGTGCAGTAAGCTGAAAATCAAAACCACAGAAGCATCAGTATAGAAGCATAGAAATTGACCGCAGATAAAGACTGCTTGGCCCAGCCAGTCTGCCCCACTATCCCTTAGGTACTGCAAAAAATGCAGGCCCTGCTTCATCTCCAGATTTACCCTCTCTTTCTATTTGCTAGGGTTTCCCTATGCCTATACCATGCATTTTTAAATTCCCTTACTGAATTTCCCCCCACTATCTCCACTGGGAGGCTGTTCCATGCATCCACCACCCTTTCTATGGAAAAATACATCCTCACGTTACCCCTTAGTCTAACCCCATCCAGCCTCATGCCATGCCCCCAGTAGACATCCCAAACCAACAAAAGAGGAAATGCAAAAAAAAAAAGTGCCAAGAGAAGTTACTTGCACAACTGAAAAGACACATCTTATCCACAAGGAGGGGAATCTGTCTCCATGTTGCTTAGAACATAAACTGCTCAGACTGATCCCTTTTCATAGACTGCTCCATCTCCAATATTACTAAAATATTTACTGCATTTGCAATAAAGCACCACAGTATGCCATACTGGAAGTTGCAATAAGGCAATTTGCATTTCATTGCTAGTGCATGTTTTTAAACTCACCGTTGGATAAACAGTATTTTGTTACTTTCTTTTAGGGGCAGCATGAGATGCTATTGTGTAGGGTCAGTGTCAGCATGTAGCAACCTTAGGTCTGCAAGGTGTTGGGGGACATTTCAATATCTACCCCCTCAATCAGCAGTTTGTGGGAATCACAGCTCTGTATAGCAGGGAAAGAAAGTAATAGATGAAAGAACAGCCATGGAGACAGGTATGTTAGAAGGTGAGTGTGAGATTTGACAACTGTATAGGACAGTAAGAAGCCAGGGAGACTGACAATTGAAGAACCAGGGAATGATACCACATTTGAGGGGAGTGTGCATTTTGCCGACTGAATTTTCCGGGACTGGTACTCTTTGGAGCTCCTCCACCACCTTCGATACGGTCTCTTGTTAATTCTCCCCCTTGTGAAGACAGTACAACCTGTCAATCCCAGGCTGTGTCACTGCCATACTATCCAGGAACCAAATTCAGATTTGCATGTGTGGCTGCAGTATCATTCCCTGGTTCTTTATCTGTCAGTCTCCCCAGCATCCTACTGTCCCATACAGTCGGCAAAACTCACACTTGCCTCCACACGTACCTGTCCCGATGGCTGTTCCTTCAGCTATTAATTTGATTCCCTGCTAGACAGAGCTGTGATTCCCACAAACTGCTGATGGGGGAAGTACGTACTGAAACATCCCCCAGCACCTTGCAGACCTAAGGTTGCAGTACAGTTAATTGGCTCTACCTACCCAAACAAAAGCCATGCTGACACTACCCAATGGCTTCTAATTCTGCCCCTAAAAGAAAGCAACAAAATACTGTCTAACCAATGAAGTGTTAAAAATATGCACTAGCATTACATAGAAACATAGACTTTGACAGCAGATAAGGACTGCTTGGCCCACCCAGTCTGCTTATTTCCCTAGCAATTGGTTAAGCTGCAGATCCTAGTTAACCAACAGCCTACTTCTTCCTTCCCCCCACCAGAAATGCCTTATGTCTGTCCCATGCATTCTTGAATTCCCCCACTGTTTTTGGCCCCACAACCTCCTCAGGAAGCCCATTCCATGTGTCCACCAACCTGTCCATGAAAAAATACTTTTGCATGTTGCTCCTGAGCGTCCTCGCTTATCTTCAAATTGTGACCCCTTGTTCTTGTACATCTCTTTTTCTGAAAGATGCTACCGTTTTGGACTTTTTTGATTCCCTTGAGGTACTTGAAAGTTTTTATCATGTCCCCCCTCTCCCTCCTTTCCTTGAGGGTACACATATTAAGATCCTTTAGCCTTTCTTCATATGGCTTGTGATGCTGACCCTGCACCATATTAGTTGCCCTCCTCTGGACTGCCTCCATCCTGTCTATGTCCTAGCAGAGATGGGGTCTCCAGAACTGCACACAGTACTAAAGATGGGGTCTCACCAACTCTCTGTACTGAGGGATAACAAATTCCTGTTTTCTACTGGTGATATCTCTCCCAATACATTCCAGTATCCCCCCAGCCTTCCTTGCTGCCTTCTCGCATTGCTTGCTTACCTTTAGGTCATCTGATATGACTACCCCCAGGTCCAATTCCATTTTTGTTGTTGTTAGTATCTCTCTCCCCCACTTGTGTCCTCTTTCCCTGGGTTTTTGTTTCCCAAGTGCATTACTTTGCACTTCTTTGCATTGAATCTAAGCTGCCATACTTTTGACAATTCCTCCAACCTTGCCAAGTCCCTTCTTATCCTTTCCAAACTCCCTTGTGTATCAAACCTGTTGCAGATCTTTGTGTCATCTGCAAAGAGGCATACTTTTTCCTCCAGTGCCTCTGCAATGTCACTTATAAAGAAATTAAAAAGGACCAGTCCCAGTACTGAACCCTATGGTACCCTGCTTGAAACCCCCATTTCTGTGGAGTGGACTCCGTTTACTATTACTGCATTGAAAGACAAATTGCCTTATCACAACATCCAGCAAGGCATAATGTGGTGCTTTATTGCAAATGCAGTAAATATTTGGAGCTGGAGCAGTCCATGGAAAGGGGTCAGTCTGAGCAGTTTATGTTCAGAGCAGCATGGTGACAGATAGAGATGCAGTCAATTTTTAATCCGCTGGCGAAGTGAACGTTAAGTGGCCACTTCACGTTGGCAGAGCACAATGCGAAGTGGGCTCTGCAAAGTGCCCACTTTGCATTATCAGTATTACTTTGCATTGCCATTGTACCTTAACGCGAAGCAAGGTGAAGTGACAAGTAAATAGGCAGCCCCCCAACATCACATGGCTTACAGTACTGACAGTCCCATACTTTAGCCAGACAGGAAGGAAGTGAGTCAGAGAAGCAGTTTCACTTTCTCCTTTGCATTCGTAGAGGGAGAAGGCTTTGTGGAGAGGAGAGCAGTTTAGAGTCACTGACTGTCAGAAAGTGCTTTATTGCCTCTGTGTGAAGAAAACAACAGCTTTTTTAAAAGCTATATCTTTATTTAGTTTTTGTATTGTGTTTGTGATTTTTTTTTTTGGAAGTGAATTTTTTTTATAAGTTTTGTTTTGTGTGTGTGTGACTGTGTGTATCAATGTGTGTGTGTGTGTGTGTGTTGGGGACTTGTGTGGGAAGGCTGAACCCTGGAGGAGAGTCGCTGGCCCATGGGCATGGTCAGAGGAGGGGAAGGCAGACTCGTGTGAACGATCGTGTGATGCTGGACCGCTCCTGACTCCTGGGTGTTGCTTCCCCCCTGTGAAAGTAATAGCAGCAGCAGCACCAGTGCCACTGGTGGCTGCTGTGAATCCATCTTCTCCGCCACCACCACCACCACTGGTAACAGCTCTAGGGGCTCCAGCAGCACCCCCTTCACCACCTCCACAGCCATAGGAGGTGCCCCTGGAAAACATAGGTGGTGCAAGGACTGTATATGGTCCCCCCCACAGCTCCCCTGTGTGGGAGTTGTTTAACTCTGTGGGGGGAGACAGCACAGTTGTGGTGTGCCATCTGTGTGGAGTGCTGGTGCACCATGGCCCCCGGGACACATTTGGGGACTGGTGGCCAGTGCACCCACATGTTGAACCACCACAAGGCGGAGTGGCAGGCTGCCACAGGAGAGGCCAGATGTCCACCTGCAGGCCCTTCTGTGGCATTGGCCGAGGGAGCTGCTGGGGTCGAGGTTGGGCCTTGCCACTACAGCAGGAGGAGGGCCAGTGCAGCAGCTGTACCACCACCACCACTACCACCACAGCCACCAGTAGCACCGTCTTCACCACCACCACTACCTGGATTTCCTCCTGCAGTGGACCCCACCACAGTCCCTTTAACAGAGGCCGACATCCCCCTGGTGTGGGTGGCCCTGGAGGAGAATAATCAGAGGGTCAGTGCTTTGCAGCAGCAGGTCAACACAATACAAGAACAGCAGCAGCAAATACTCACAATGCTGCAGCTGCTGCTGGACCACTATGGCATCCCACGGCCACATTAAGGGATTGTTTTCTGGACCTTCCCCCCAACCCACTACTGTGTTGTATTGTTTTTGTGTGTTTTTTCTTTGTTGTTGTTTAATAATACACGTTTTCCCTTCCAGGGAAATCTTTCTTGCTCCACACAGTGCAATACATTTCTGTGAAAACCACCCATAATTTCATTACAGTGTGTTACGTGACTGAGGAATTCCCATTCTGAAAAGCTGCCCACATTCTGCCCCCCTTCTCAGCAATGTTAGGACATGATGCCAGGGACAGCGAGGGTGCGTGCTCCATTACAGTGAATGTCTGATTGTCTGGCAGCCTTCCGTATGTTTCTTTATGTTATAATGGTCAGTTTGTGGTGAAACGTATGGGCACGTTTCTAGTAAGAAGAGCCTTGTTAGTGGAAACATTCCCACATTTCACCACAAAGTCAGCCTTATAACATAACAAAACATTGGGATAGCTGCTGGACATTCACTATAGTGGAGCATGCACCTGCGCTCCCCCTGGCATAACGTCCTAACATTGCTGAGAAACGGGGGCAGAATGTGGGCGGCTTTTCTGAATGGGAATTCCTTCATTACGTGACACACTGTAATGAAATTACGGGTGGTTTTCTCAGAAATGTATTGCACTATGTGGAGCAAGAAATATTCCACTGGAAGTAAGGTGCCCACATATTAGGTTATGTGCATCATCATAACTATGTAACGTGGTCTGTTGAGAACTCTGACCTATATTTTTTTAATGCTATGTTACAACTTTCTTTACTTACATCCTGACTGGAATGATACAAGAATTTCCAGTAGTTGTCTCCTGTACTACCTTTTTTCATTTGTGAAATAATGAAAGGAGCATTCCTTTTAAATTGGTGCTGACCAGGTCTTTGTCGTTTTCCTCTGCTTCTCTCCATCACATCAGTTAATTGTTATATATCACTTCTGTTGTAAATTAACAGTTATGCAGTAGGCAGTGTTTTATGACACCATGGAAAAATATTTACTGAAAAGCAGCTGCAAATAAATACAAACCTGGTCAGAACAATATTGAAAGGCATGCTTATTTTTTTTTCATACATAAAAAAAGTAGTCAACTAAGTAAAGCAGACAGAAATTGTGAAAAGAAGTGTATCATTCAAGTCATGACTCGGAATAACTAGTGGCTGTGGCAATGTAAAGTAGCATAAAAAAGTACAGTTCAAAATTGTCACGACATTCTTGCAATGCTGCTTTAATTGATAATGTCAGTAGGGCATCATGGATTCACAACAATCACACAACGCACAGAATGCATCCCCAGAATTAATGGCGCACTAAGTCATGCCTTGTGTGCAGAAAATTGACAAGTGGTAACACAGTGAAATGGGAGTGTTTCAGCACATACAAAGTCCCCCAGAATTAATGGTGTACTCAGTCATACGCGAAGTGGTGGCACAGAGTCCCCGGATATTTTCTGCATGCCCAAAATGCATCCGCTTTGTGTCCAGGAAATTGACAAGTGGTAACGCAGTAAAATGGGAGTGTTTCAGCACATAAAAAGTCTCACAGAATAAAATAATGACCGTGAGCATCCTGTTGCTGGTCCAGTGTGTTCTGTGAGGTGATTCGAGCAAATGCAATGTGATCATCTCAACTGGATGGAAAGGTGCCTTTTGGCTGCACGCTAATAGTAGCCTTGGTGAGTAGATATATATAGATATATGTTTGTGTATTTTGTAGGCGAGGAAGGGGTTTGACATGGACATATACTCATGGTATTGTTCTGTATCACAGGTCACAGAAACTGTTGGTGTGCACATTCCAGTGCTCAGTGAGAATTTTTAGTGTTGAAATTGGAAATGGATAACTCTCAAGCACATGAAGGTAAGTATTTTTTTGGTGGGGTGGAGGGGAATCATATTTACAGGTTTTTCTTTAATGGTTTCTTATTTTGTTACTTCTTCACAGATTTCATCTGCATCCTTCTGGAGTCCAGTTGTTAATGATGGTCATGGTCAACTAATGAAATGACTTCTGCATGTTGCATGTGTGCCCAAGTCCAGGGGAGGGGGGTGCCTGATGTTGAAGAACTTTTTTGGATAAGGCCACTTTGACAGAACAAAAAAGCATCTTGAAGTTTCCTAAAAAAAAAAAATGAATGACTTCTTACAACTTAATTGTTATTTATCCCTCCCTGGTGCTCAATCTCAAGTCAAGTTACATTTCAAACCCACATCTTGTCAACTAACCCAACCTGTGTGCAATATTTGCCACAGTCTTTCCAAAACAATGAAATTAATGAAATAAAATCTTCATACTTACCAGAATGGATTTCACATGGATATTCCATAGGTTCCTCTCTGTACGGTACAGCTGCAGGACCATTCCCACCAAGTTTTAGTGATGGAGACTTTTTTTAACTTAAAAAAAGGCAAAATAAGTGTACCGCATGTGTTTTACCATTGTGGCTATGAAAAGCTACAGAAAACAAAACATACAACTAAAGGAAGTGAAATAGCATAACAAACATGAGTACACATACTCGCTGCATGGTTTAAATATTAAGAAGCTTTGTGTTTCTGGCTGATGGATGTGGTGGCCCAGACAGACTCATGATCAGTGGTGACAGTGGCTAACATCAGTCCTGGTGGTGGTAGTGGTCCAGAGGGTGGACAGACTGATGTTCAGTGGTGGCAGTGGCTAACATCAGTCCCGTGGTGGTGGTTCAGGGTCAGACAGACTCAAGCTTAGTGGTGGCAGTGGCTAACATCAGTCCTGGTGGTGGTGGTCCGGGGGCAAACAGACTCATGCTCAGTGGTGGCAGTGGCTAACATCAGTCCCTGTGGTGGTGGTCTGGGGGGGTGGACAGACTCTTGCTCAGTGGTGGCAGTGGCTAACATCAGTCCTGGTGGTGGTGGTCTGGGGGTCAGACAGACTCATGCTCAGTGGTGGCAGTGGCTAACATCAGTCCCAGTGATGGTGGTGGTGGTCCAGGGTGGCACACCACCATTTAACAACTTCAGTTAAACCCTGCCAACATTAATCACATCATCATCATAAAGAAAGCTTCCCTCACAGTCATCTATGTCTGAAGTCTGACCACTGGGAAATTCTTTCTCCATTGTGTCGTCATCTACGTCAGTGGTGGGCCGTTTCAGTTAGCCACTGCCAGTGCCACCAGGATGGTCCATTTCCTCATCATCAAAACCACCTTGACTAGGCTGCACTACAAATACTGAGGTTGCAGTCTATGCTGGTATGTGACTCTCATTCATTATAATTAAGCAATAAGGCACAACAGGGTGTGGGTTATCAGGGGAATTACCCATGCCTCGTGTGGTGTGTCACGAGGCACAGCCAAGTGACTTAACCACACAAGAAGTGGGTCAATCCCCCAGTAACCCACACCCTGGAGTGCCTTATTGCGATTATACAATGGACTCTTGTATAAAATAAATTTTAAATGTGTTTAAGTATGTTTTTTTTAAATGCCATTTCTCAGCCGTGGGTTATGACAGGATATACCACGGTCATGTGATGTGTTTTGACCAATCAGGTTACAGGATTTTCAGATCCCATTGTATAATGAATGTTAGCAAACTAACATTTGCAGGAGACAAGTTTGTCTTATGATCCCTGATTATTGCACCTGCTGAACTGAATACCCTCTCAACACTTACACTGGAGGGTGGGCATGTGAGGTACTTCAGTGCCACTGCAGTCAGCTCTGGCCATTCATTGACCTTTCCACTTCAGTACAAAAGAGGATCTTCAGTTACTGCCAGATGCCTGTTTTCAGACAAATATGACTCAACCATTCTCTGAGCCGCACTAAGTCCAGTTGTTGATGCATCATCCTGTTCTCCCGAATCATTTATTTCACAAATACCCACTTGGGTTGAAGCCTCCCAAAGCGGGTTGATGCCAGCCACTTTGGATGACAGACCACCTGGAACTGCTGTCCCCTTCCCCTAGCAGGATATGCTTGATAGTCCTACAGGTACACCTTCAGTCGGATTATGCTGCTGAGGTTTGCTGACCTTGGCACATGACTTCTGTGCCCAAGAACCAAATGCACCAGTTGACCACTGATATTTTTTATTTGTTCATGCTCTCCCTCTAGTAGTGATAAAATTCCATGTTTGTATCGTGGGTCCAGCATTGTTGCTATGGCAAAGTTGTCACTATGCTGAATGCTCATAACGTGACGAATCTGGTCAAATACTGTCAGCATGTGTTGCAGCAACATACTGCTACCACCATCTCCAGCAACATCAAGGCCATGCTGTACATTCACCAATGTCTGCCTCAGCACCCGCAGCAGTGGAACTGATTGGTTAATGGAGGCAGACTTGCCACTCACTGCTTGTGTAGCATGTTCAAAAGGCCGCAAAATTGTTATTACAGATTCCATGAGGTGCCACTGTTCAGTCGTCATAGACATGGAGGCCCCGGAACTCTCATGGCTAGTGTGCATCACAAGATATTCTGAGATGTCTTTGTATTGTTCATACAACCTCTCTGCCATGTATAAAGTCGAGTTCCATCAGGTGACAACTTCCAGTTTCAAGCGGTGCTGAGGCAGGCTGTTTTGTATCTGCAACTGCCGCAGCTGGTCACGGGCCTTTCCAGATCTTGAAAAGTGAGAGCAGATATGTCATGCAATGTTCACTATTTCCTTTACATCAGAGTGCTGCAGAAACTCCTACACCACAAGATTTAAACAGTGGGCCATGCATGGAACATGAAAAAAAACACCATTCGTGATGCATTTCATCACATTTGACCCATTCTCACTCGCTAGGAAACCAGTTCTCAGGGACAGAGGGTTTAGCCATTTGTCAGTTTCAGTCAGCATTATGTCCAACATATTCTCACCAGTGTGTGAACAGGTCACATTGCGCATAGCAATTGTTGCATGCAGTCTAATTCCTGGAAGATTGCTACCATGACAATCCACCTTACTGCACCGATTATTCACACTACCAACGTCACAAACAACCCCCGGCACCTGCACCCAGTGCGCAGTTATACACAAATATGAACTCCCCGCTGTTTTGCCACTTGTCCACATATCCATACTTAAATGGATGAATGGAGAGGAGGAATGTTGAAGGGCATGTCTTACTGAGTCAGACACAGTGTGAAACAACTCGGGGACAGCATGGGGTAGAAAAGTATGTCCTGGATGGGACTTTACTTTTTGGACAGGCACATGCAGCAAACTGCTGGAACTTAGAATTCTCCACAAAGGAGAAGGGCAAAAAATCAGTTGCCAGCATTTCCGCTACAGCAGCATTAAGTTCACGTGACACTGTATGATTCGAAAGGGTACTTCAGCTTATGCGCAAAAACACTCTGTAACATGGGATGACAGATGTTTTACATAGGGTGTGATCACAGATGGTTGTGCTCTGTGATGAATGGCATTGGCAGGGGGTGGAGTGTGGACGTTTGATGAAGACGGTTGCACAGGTGATGATGACAAACCCAGAAATGCAGTTATTTTGCCAGATTTGCCAGCTGGGGTTGATGTACCACTTGCACTAGACATACTGCATTCACCACCACCACCTAAACTGCTACTCTCACCAGCACTGGACAACATTTCAAAGTCATTATGGTCCTCCACCTCATCAGGCCTGTAGTAATTCTCTGCTCTTATTACCTCAGTACTGCACCCATTTAAATTACTACTGAACTTAACAGCCATGGAAGGAGATAACATGCTCTTTATGGTTGCTGGCGACGAGGATGAACACCCCACTGTGATATTAGCTGCCAGCTTGTGCTGGGTCCACAGTGCCATGTGCTTATTCTTAAGATGTGTATGCTGTCCTCCTGTGCCCAGATGGCTCCCCTTTTTATCTCGACTCACACGCACATGGCAAACCTGGCAGATTGCAACTGACTCATCATTTGCATCTTGAACAAAAAAATCCCAAACAAGGGATTGTGATGCTTTGCTTTTAACATGTCCATGATGTGGCTTATTTAAGTCAGTTATTTTAAGCACTGAAGTGGGGGTCACATGATGTTTCAGGCACTGCATACCTGGACTGCAACTGACCACTATGACTACCTATCATATTTATTACTGGGTCATCATCATCAACTAAAACTGGCAAATCACAAGTTTGTACAGCTGCAAACAGACTCAGACACAGCCACTTTTAATTTCTTTTCTCCGGTTCCCAACTGGGAATCTGGGGATGCCTCCATGTATCACCCAACACCCTCCGGTCTCTAGGATTCTAACTCTGAGTTGGAGTTGGACTGGGGGGGGGGCAAACACCCAGTGAGGCAGTCCTGACTGCCATACAGACCACCACAGTGACTGGCGGATTTTGCCCGATTCCTGTCACTGTGGTGGTCTTTGCGATCAGGTAGTCACTGTGGCAACGGTATACTGTTTTGGGGAAATCCTTTTGATTATTCAAGGTTCTGTCTAATTAGTATTTTATAGAGACCTTGTGGACCATCAGAAAATTGTACAAATTGTTTTCTGCTCCTGGCAAGCGTAGACTGTCACGAGCTTTGTTTGAAGTGCTTAGGTTTGCAAGACAACTTTATCATTTATAAGTCCTGCCATATTTTTGCCCCTAAACCCCATTTCAAAGGTTAGACATTTTAAAAAGAAGTATGCCTTCTCAGTTTGCTTCTGTGTCACCTAAAATAATAAAAAAGGATCTGAGGGTAGTCCCAATGATGGTGGAAAGCACACATCTGGAGAGTCCCTCTCCTCATGTTCAGCAGCAAATAACACAAAAGGTGACAAGAAAAGCAGAAAAAGATAAAGATGGTGCCTGTAAGAAGGAACCCTGAATCCAGTGATGACAAAAATAAAACAGCCTTAGAGCAGGTACTGGAAACAATGTCTGCCAAAAAGAAATTGAAAGAAAATGATGTCACTGCCACTCCTCCTGCACAGAGAAAGGAGCAATCATATGGTACTGAAAAAAATGCCTTCATCAGTGGTCATATCAAAAATGTGGTCATTTTTTCCGTTTGGTCCAGGCCGTGCGAAAATTCAATATGATATCTACCACCCCCCACACCCCCATGCCCAGGCTTCAACATATCTGCTTGTGGAGGAGGAAGAAGAAAACTATTATGTATATCTGGAGGAACATAACCCCATGAAGTTAGAGGACACACCTGAGCAAGAGTTCAGACCTCCTCCAAGTCAAACTGAGGATCAGTCATCTTTTTCCTCATTTGTCAGGCAAATGGTTGATACCCTCAGCATCCCCCCCCCAACAAGAAACAGAGAAGGATGAAGACAATGCTGATTTTATGGACATGTTGGGAGTAGCTCCACCAAGAAGGATATTACCTCCCAAACATACAGTAATTAAAAATTCCATCACAAAAATCATGGCTGCGCCCATTTCAGCTGCAGTCATCGACAAAAAAAACTGAGAGAAAATATCAGGTGGACAAGCAGGGACTGGACGATCTGTATGTTCATCCTGATCATCATGGGCTAGTCTAGGCTGTTGCTTGTGAGAGCAAAAACTACTCTATGTGTGCAGCCCGCCTGAAAAAAAATAAAATTACTAGTTTCTATGGCAAAAAAGGTTTATACAACAACCTCCCTGCTTATCAGGCAGGCAGTATGTTTAGCACATATAGCACAGCACCAGACAATGATTTGGAATGTAATTCTGACACTGCCAGAAAGAGCAGAGGATGATTTGGCACAGGACCTGATAGCTATGGTAATATCAGCTCTGGATGCCACAATATATAATTTCCACACTGTGGTGGACACTAATGACACTGCTGCCAGAGTTCTGGCTCTTGCAATGTCCTTCAGAAGGTTTTCCTGGCTGAGAACTATCATATTTTCCCAGGATATGCAAAACAAAGCCAAGGATTTACCCTTTGAAAAAGATTAATTATTTGACAACAAAACAGATGCCTGCTTGAAAAAAGTGGATGAATATAAAACCGGTCATACAGGAAGGGAGACAGAGGTGGGGAATACTTCCCAATAGCCTACAGTATGTATCTTATGCTGCCTATGAGTACCAATCACAAAGATGTTACTATAGGGGATGGGAAAAACAGCTTCCCGGCGTAATGCTGCAGCTCCAGCACCTAAGCCCAATCCAAAACAAAACCCCTGATGATTTTTCCCAGGTTGCCAGTCCATTGCCAGTGGGAGGAAGACTGGCACACTGCTTCCTGGAATGGATCAACATTACCTCAGATAAACGGGTACTGGAAGCAATGGGCCAGCGGTTGTGTCTACAATTCAAATACTTTTCAAACTGGCAGAAACACAGAAGTTTTCCATCTCACTCTCCCATAGAAAAAGGTCTGCTGGAGCTAGAAGTAAAAAAAACTGTAAATATCAAACAATTTTGAAAACAACCCTACCTCTCAGTGAGGCAAGGGCCTATTCTTAAGATACTTTTAGACCCACAACAAAAATGGGGAGTGACAACCCATTTTAGACTTCAGGGGCCAAATTCACAAAACTTTGCTCAGGGTTTTGTCCGGAGTTGGTATTCACAAAGCTCAGTTTGCCCCTGCAAACTGGGTTTGCGCTCGGGCAAAGTTGGGAGGGGGGCCACAATGCAAATCAAGGGGAAGGGACCTGCATATCCCCACAGTACAATTCAGGAATTCTTTGCTCCATGCAAGGGACATTTTTAAAGGCCATTGCATGGAGAAATTACCACCGACAAAAACCTGGTGGTAATCCACAGAAACCTAGTGGCTGGAGAACATTCTGTGCCCTCCCCATCCCTGATCACCCACCCGACATTGATAAAAAAGTTTTCATAGTGTAATGGTCCATCCCCCTTCCCTGATCACTTACCTAGTATTGATAAAAAAGTTTCCATTCTGTTGTGGTCCCCCCCACCCAATCACCCACCTGATATACTAAACTAAATTTCCATAGTGCAGTGGTCTCTCACCGTCCCTGAGCGCCCACCCAATGTAATAAAATAAATTTAATTAGTGTAGTGCTCCCTCCCAATCCCTGATCACCCACCTGATATAGAAAAATGAATATTCATGGTGTAGTGGTCCCTCCCTGCCCCTGATCACCCATCCAATATAGAAAAAATCATTTTCATAGTGTAGTGGTCCCTCTCCATCCCCAATCAGGCCACCCGATATGTGAAAATACAATTTTTTATAGTGTAGCGGTCCCTCACCCTGCCCCAGTCACCGATTGCCATCCCCAAACCCAGAAACCCCTATTCCCTGGTAGTATAGGTTCCCTTCCACACCCCATCCAGTGTGACCCACCACTCCTTTTCCCCATCCCATTGGTCAATCGAAGACCAGCACAGCCCTCCTCACACCAACATGGCTGGCCACCAACAGAGCTCTCCTGGAGGGCTTACTGAATACAGTCAGGCTCGCTAACTGTGAACACAGTCAATGAGACATACTGTATCCAGTATGCACTCCAGGAGGGATCAGTCAGTGGCCAGCCATGGTGGTGTGAGGAGGACTTTGCTGGTTGCAGATTGACCATTGGGATTGGGGGGGCAGGGTGGAGGGTCACACTGGATGGGGTGGGGCTGGGTGGAAGGGAACCTAGGCTACCAGGGAATGGTGGTTTCCAGATTTGGGGATGGCAATCAGTGACCTGGGTTGGGGGAGAGACCACTACACTATGGAAACTTTTATTTTCACAAACCAGGTGGGTAATTGGGAAGGGAGGAGGGACTACTACACTATGGAAATTAATTTTTCTATATCGGGTGTGCAATAAGGGATGGGGAGGGACCACTACACTATGTAAATTACTTTTTCTATATTGGGTTTGCAATCAGGGATGGGGAGGACCACTTTACTATGGAAATCTATTTTACTATATTGGGTGGGCAATCAGGAATGGGGAGTGACCACTACACTATGGAAACATAACTTCTGTATATGACTTGGCAATCGAGGAGGGCACCACTAGACTACCAGGGAGTAACATTATTTTTTGGGGGACAGCGGGCACTAGACCACCATGGAATGAGCTGTGTGGAGCATGGCTGGTGGGAGGGCCACACTAAGCCACCAGCAGGCCATGCAAATGTACCCATAATGGGCATGTTAATGGAAGATAGCACCATGCATATCCAATGGGCTCATTTGCATGGCTCCCTTAGTGAATAGGGGCTTAGTACCTGTGCACTACTGTTGACAGCCCATTTCCAGGCTGACTGTGTGGGCAGGAATACTGGGGTTCCTGGTGCTTCAATTAGGTTAGCACTGTGCCTGCCTGCCTCTCTTCACAGTTGGATAGTGCATTGCAGTATATGGCTGTGAATAGCCCAATTGCTGACCAGCACAGCTGCAGAGTGCTGCTCAAACTTTTGTGTGGCACTTTGCATTTTTTCTGTGAATCCTAGCCCAGGTTTCTGAACAAACATCTAAAAAAAGGAAAAGGCACAATGAGCCACAACTCATTTCCAGGTGTAACCCAGAGGAGATGAACAAAGGATAAAAAAAAAAAATACAAAGCACAGGCAAATTCAGTGTTACAAAAAAGTGCAAAATCAGAAAAAGACAATAGAAAGTGCACAATAAGCAAACAATTCATAATCAGGCAGCAGAACATTGCAGACAAATGTATGAGGGACTGTTAAGGGGGAGGAGCAAAGGGAACGGAAAAGAGTCTCAGCTGATATTTTACTGAGGGAGATAGGGAAGGAGAGGAGGTAGTGACGTTTAGGAAAGAGGGAAGCAAGTTCCAAAGTGAAGGGAAACAGTAGGCAAATGCTGATTGGTCAGCTAAGGTATGGAGATGTGGTAAAGCAAAGGTGCGATGGTCATTCTGTGCAATGGTCTCTGGAGCGGAGGGAGCAGGAAGCAGAGGGCAGAATGGAGAGGAGTGATGAGTGGTAGGAGGGAAGGGACCCAAACCAGAATTTAGATATATAGGAGGCACAGTGCATGTGGCTACATGATGGTAGAGGAAGAATGGATAGTAATGCATAAAGTGAGCAGTGATGGGTTTGAGTGAGTGAGTTGGTTGCAAAGTGACAGAAGGAGTTACAGAGGGTATCTAACCTGGTTCTTGAAGTTGAGGGGGCAGAACTCTAGACCACATCAGCATAATCAAAAACTGGGAGCACCAATTTGGTAACAAGGTCTTGGTGAACCTGAAGGTAAAGGCAATCTTTGTTTTGGTAGAAGGCACCAAGTTAATATCAGAGCTCGGCATGGATAGCATTGATGTGGGCAGTGAAGTCAGGTGTGCTGTCAAGCCACACACCAAGGTACTGAACGAAGGAACCACTTCAAGTGAGGAACCATCCAAGGTAGAGAAGATGGGCAATGATGGGAGTCTAGACAGTTTTGGGCTGGTGCCAATGTCATAGGCACTGTTTGTTTTATGTTGACCTGAGGCTGATTTGACTGGAACCAACATAGGATATTGTAGAAAATGCAAGTACAAAATTACACACACTTCACGCTAAAAGGAATGAGATATCGCTATGCTAAAATAATTCACTTCAGACAATTCTATAAAGTGCAAACTGTTTCTTAATTTCATTCCACAGCAAAGTGCAGGTAAACTCCAGCAGCAGGAATCCATAGGAGCAAACAACCATGACTTTACGGACTGGGGTAGTGCTTGCACTTCACAGGGCTGCCAGCCCCCAAAGATAGAAACATGCATATGGAAAAGTTAGTGCAGCACAAACGCAAATGAAAACAGACACTTTTATTTCAAATCTCACAGGTTCATTTCACTAACGTTTATAATGAGCTCTTAGTGTGGCTCAGCCACTGTGCTTTGGCTATCCCAGCCCCCTAAGGAGGGCTGGGATTGCCGAAGAGCAAGGGCAGAGCCTTACTAAGAGCTCCTTGTAAAAGGTGAAATAAACCTGTGAGATTGGAAATACAAGTGTCTGTTTTCATTTGCATTTGTGCTGCACTAACTTTTGGATCTGCAAATTCCAGCAGCAGGTAAGAAACCCACTGTATCATGTATGCGTGCTTTGTCAAGGAGTAATATAAGTACTCAACTCGGTTCCTTTTAAATCGTAGGTCTTAAAGGAACAGTCCCTAACTGAAGGCAATACTAAACAGTGAATAGTGAAAACAGTGTAAACTGCATAAAGCTATAAAACTGTTCAATTCATTTCACATTGTATCTATAACACATTGTATTAGGAAAGATTCCTTACAACATAACCTGAAAAACTTGAAGAGCGATTTGAATCAAACAGGTTCCTGAAAAAAATATGTATAACTGTACACATACATAGAAGACATGACATGCTGTGGATAAGCCATCAATAGTTCAAAGGAACTCATAAAAATAGGACTAATTTAAATTCGTCATTCAAACCTGACAGAAAGGTGGTGTGCAATTTAAAAATCCAAAATGCCTCCCTCAGTGCCAGCTTCAAATCAATACCACCCCCCCCCCCACGTGGACCCACTGATACCTTTTCTGTAGTGGTACTGTAAATGTCCACTGATGTGGAAAAGGTATCCCAGAGTTCCAAACAAAAACTGCAGTGACATAACTCAAATCCTACTTAATAATGGGCTTCAAATGCTCCCCAACTCTCTCCTAAATTTGCATTTTATCCAACCTACATAACAACTACCACAATTGAGGGTGGAAAAGTAGAATATGTAGGTAGAGTCACTGTTAGTAAATCTCCACATATTGAATTTGTCATATGTCATGTGGATTGATAAAACAAGATGTTTTATTAATGGTCTCACAAATGTTACACCTAAGGTAATGGTGACAGCCAGCGGATAGGGGCAGTAACCAGGTACCTAGTATTTTGAGAACTGGCTGTAAATTCCAAGTTGCTGTGGAATTAAATTAAACACCACTTTGCACTTTACAGTATTGTCTGAAGTGGATTCTTTTGGCTAGCTATGCCTCATTCTTTTTCATGTGGTGTGTGCATGGTTTTCTACTTGCAATACATTTAGTTTACCGTTCACACCTTCTTTCCTGTGAGTGGCCCTGTTTCTTTCAAGACACAGTAGAAATCTTGTTGTAGCAGACCTTTCACATCTGTAGTGGATGGGCCAGAAGTGTTGATGACTGTGTCATCTGCATACATGTGAATTTACAAGGTGACACAGACTGAGGGGAGGTCATTGAGGAAGGTGGATAAGAGTATGGGGCCCAGGATGGAGCCCTGTGGGATTCCCGCTTAGATGAGAAGAAGAGGTGACAGGGCACTACTAACCTGTACTGACTATAGGTGATCCATCAGGTAAGAACTGAACCAGCAGAACCCAGCTTTTTTAGTAAAAGAGTATGAGACACCATGTCAAAGGCCTTAGTCAGATCGACGAAGGTGGTTTCCATGACGTGACCCAAATTCTTCCTTCAGATGACATAATCAGTTACATGCAGGAGGGAGGACACAGTAGAATGATCCTTCCTGAAACCAGACTGGAACAGGAAGAATAAATCAGAGGAGGAAAAGAAGTCAGAAAGTCTATTGTAGATGAGCTTCACCTGCAGCTTAGCCTGGGAGGGGAGAAGGAAGATAGGTCAATAGTTACCGGAGGAGAAAGGGTCCCCCCTTTATGGAGTGGCATAACTTTAGCCAAATTTCATGACAGTGGAACTGCACTGAGGGAGAAGGAGAGGCTGGAAAAGGTGAGTCAAAGAAGATGCAATTGCAGGAGCAGAGACATGAAAAAGTCTGGGATTAAGTCCATCAGGGTCAGACTTACTCCCAAATAGGGTGTAAATGGCAGAGTGGGTCTCCTGGGTGGTAACAGGAAAGACATGGAATCCCTGGGAGGGAAGAGAAGAAAAAGCATGGTATGGTGGAGTTATAGCATGTAGGAGTGTGGAAAGCAGAGCACAAGTGGTGGAAAACTCATTAAATTGTGAAGCAACAGAGAAGTTGGATACAGGTTAACCATTATACAGGAGGACTGAAGGGCCAGACTTAGTGGGAGGGACAAAAAGGGAGTGAATTACTTTTCAGAACTTCAAACAGTTGTTAATGTTATTTTGAAGGTTGGCCTTGACATAATGTGATTTTACAGTCCTAACATCCTTTGTGCAGGAGTTTCAGCTAGATTTCCACCTGAGGAGGTCAGGAAAGGAACACGATAATTTATAGCATGACTAGGCAGAGTCATGGGACTTGCACTGATCAATAATTTCCAGGGTAAATCAGGGGCAATAATGAGATCTGACCTTGGATTTTCTGAGTGGGGCATGCTTGTCCCAGACTGAATAGAATTTGGAGTGGAACATGGAGAGGACTACATCAGTATCAGATGTGATGTGGAAGGCTGACTAATCTGATGAACTAAGGTCAGTCAGGAGGATCTGAGTGCTGAGACACCTGAGAAACCTGCTCCAGATGTATTTTTTTTTTGGGGGGAGGGTGATCATCCTGATGCAGAATGTCATGCAGTAGTCTCCGAAAGCGTCAGAAAAGTCTTTGCAGAAAGGTCATTGGCTGGGATCCCTGGATCTGAAAAACATCTATTTTAATATCCTAGTCAGACAGGCTCATAGAAGTACCTAAGTACCTTCGAGATCCTCAGATTCTTAATAAACCTGCAGAAGTCTCAGCTAGAGCCTGTTCAAATACTGGACTTTACAGGAGCAGAGTAAAATGCCCTGCAGGGGAATGCTTTCCTCCCTCCAACATTTGCAGCGTGCTGGTTAAATGAACTCCCAGTCACAGTGAGCAATGACAAAGACTTCCCTACCTTTAAGCGTGAACTGGAACACCATCTACTTAACTCCAGAAATTGTGACTGTGCGCATAGACCTGTGGACATGTCCTGCTGATTTGCTTGCTTTATCACTCAAGCACTCCTTGTAGTATCCCTTGATCCCAAGGCCAGCACCTCCACAGGTACAAGGCATATGCACAGGAATCCCACTCTCCCACTCCTTCAAACCTCTCCTAAGCATGTGAGTCCTTCATCCACGTCACTCCTTGCTCCCTTCCTCTCCCGCTCTTCTCCTCCCCCCACTCCAAAAGAAGATTTCCACACTTAACATTGATCCTACCTGCTGCTCCTACCTTCTCATTCCCATGCCCCTTCTTACAATTCCCACCACCCTGACTCCTGCCCCTTCTATTTTTCCCCTCACCTTCCTGAATACCCCTCCCCACTCACCCACCCACCTACCTCACCTATCCAATAGTTGCCCTCCACCTCATCTAGTCCACCAGCTACCCTCCTTCTCGCTCCCCTCTTGTCTCACTCTCCCTTTTTTCTGCTGGCAACTAGACCTTAATAATCTTGAAAGCCAATGCTACTTGAGCTTCAGACTAGCGACAAAGCTTATTTACTTAGGCTGCCTTGTGTCCAATTCAATGTGCTTGCAGCTGTTCTTTTGTAACACTGTAATTATCTTACTCACTATAGTCCGTTTGCTTCTGACAATGTTTATTTATCTGTTTCAGTGCCTCTGAAATCTTATACTGTGCAACTGTCTCTAGTCACTTGATGTGGAATCTTTGTAAATGAGCTTCTAGCTCAAAGGTTATTTTCTGAAGAACTAAATAAATAAATAAAAAACAGAGCAGAGGTGCAGCTGGTAAAACAGCAGGTAATAATTCATAAACAAAAAGAACCAGTGCACGTAAAGCTTAATGCAGCAAACAGTGATGTATTTCATCCCTACACCAACAAACACTGACAGCCTGATTCCAGCATCAATATTGTTACGGTATCTTCACAAACAATTTATAAAAAGGGATACAGTTTGTGGTAAATGACTAAAGGCGTAATAAAGGATGTCCAATTTTCCAGTCTGGAAAGGGAAGAGGAGGGTGCAGAACCATACCACATCGTCAGTCAAAGACTGGAAGCGCCATCTTAGTAATCAGCTCCCAGCAGACATGTAGGGACAGGCAGTGTTTATTGTAGTACAATTAGCCAAGCATGGGGCAAGGCTTAGTATGGATAGCATCAATGTGGGCAGAGAAATCAAGCCTGCTGTCAAGCCACCCACCAGCATTCTTACAGGAATGCTTCACTTCAATGAGGGAGCCATCCAGGGTGGGAAAGAAGAGTTCATGCCACCTCTTACCCTACTATCAACCTCCATGGCCCTTTTGACATACATTACAGTACAGTGCTCTGCATATTAGTTTTCCTCATTGTTGTGTGCTGGATGTTGAAAAAACACTATTTTTCCCTTTTCTAAAGGAGATCAGACAAGAGGCTTCTGACACCATTTGTACTTTATTTGCTCAATCTCATGGCACAATTATGCCACTAGAGGGATCTCAAACACCATACACAACAAATTCCTCCCCACTTACTGAAAACGTCTCATAAATGAACAAGAACATTTCAATGTGCATAAAAAAGCAATTTCTGAACTAGGGAATGAGGGTAGACTGCCTCGATTCCTGGCTCACCATGGGGATTATTCTGCCCCAATAATTATGGGTTTGTCACTAACTATAAATCTAAACAGTGAGGTGGTTTTCTCATTCTGGAGGAGTATCATCAAATCTCAAGTATATTGACACTTTCACCAGGAGATAATGCAGGAGACGTTGGAGTCAGGGATGTCTGCATGGTTTCTGGCATCACTTCAGCAATGGCTGAGAGTGTGGTACCTTCATTAGAACTGACTTCAGAATAAGACTCTGGAGTGACTAACTTTGATGTCTGGATTCCTTCTGGTACCTTAGCTGGATCCAGACCTTCAGAATGTCCAGCAAGTGACACATTCAGAGGCAAGGTAACACCTGATAATAGTTGATCCACAAGTTTCCTCCAGATAAGATCATTCTCGGTCTTAACAATGTATGACACGGGTTCAGTCTGTGAAATGACTGTGACTGGAATTCATTTTACTCCGACTGCAAAATTATAAGCTAGCACAGACTGCCCAGGCTGGAAAGTTCTACTTTTAGCCCTTGGTTCTCACCTGCTCACTTGTGCTTGTTGTTGATGATGCACAACTTGTTTTGCTTCAGGTGGATTCAATCGGTCAAAAACAGGACACCTTTGAGGTAATGTGAGCAGTATAAGAGCACAAGAAATTGTCCAAGCATTTTTGAAGACAAGACTGTCCTCAAGCTGATTTTAAAGCTTGTTTCAATGTCTGGACAAGTCTCTTAGCCAGCCCATTAGTAGCTGGATGATATGGTGCTGACTAGATATGATGAACACTGATCAACTGCATCAATATTGCAAACCCCATGGATACAAATTGTGGTCCATTGTTACTCACCAGCTGTTCATGTAAACCATAATGAGAAAACATTCCTGAGTTTTTGAATTGTACTCTCTGCTGTGGTAGAGGTCATTACAACAATTTCAGGCCATTTTGAATGGGCATGAACCATTATCAGGAACATGTGTCCTTCTGATGGTCCAGCAAAATCAACATTGATATGCTGCCAAGGATATTCAGGACAATCCCAGTGTGATGAGAGGCACATTCCGCACATTCTTGTATAAAAGACAAGACTTGACTTTTTCTTCAATGGCATGGTCCAAGTTAGGCCACCAGAAGTACCTTTGAGCAATTTCCTTCATAGGCATGATTCCACAAAATAGCAATGGAATAATAACTTGCATTCCCCATAACAAGCAACTGGACTGAACGGACAACTCCATCTTCCTAGCAACATACGGCATCATCTCGGAAGGCTCTTTAAAGTCGTCAGAAAACTTGACATGCAGCACCAAGTACATTACCTTGGACAATAGTGGATCCACCCTCATGTAGTGTTTCACCTGAGCTGCCATGAAGGGTGCATTTTCCACATGTTCAAAATATAAATTTTCTGCTGGAGAACTGTCTATTTTGTGAGTTGGCAATGGCAGTCTGAAGAGTCCATCAGCACTGCCATTCTGTGCTAACTTTCGGTACTTGATGTCATAATTGTGAGCAGACAATAACACAATGTTGCATTCTACTTACAACAAATGACAGAATACCCATGTGGGGTCCAAAAATGGAAGTCAAGGGATGTTGATCCATCCAAAGTGTGAATTTCCACCTAAACAAGTACTGGTGAAACTTGCGGATGCCAAAGATAATACCCAGCAATTCACATTCTATTTGGGCATAGTTACCTTTGGCCTTGCTTAATGTCCTAGATGCAAATGCATTTGATCTCTCTTCTCCTGATGGCATGATGAGAGACACAACTGCCCCCACGCCATAGGGAAAAGCATCACTGGTCAACTGAGTGGTCCTGTCTGCCAGCATTCTTGTTTTTCTTTTTTCTCCAATGTTTATTATGTAAGTCCCAATATGATGCTCCATAATGTCTTACATTAATAAATTGCTATTCCTTGTAAATATTTTTTCCAACATCTGAGAAGCCTCCTGATATACATTTCCTTGTATATATATCACCTGGCTTATACTGGAAGTGTTTGTGTATATATTGTCTTTGCTTATATTGTACAGCATGTGTTGCACACTTCCTGTTTCAGGACCTCCTTGTAAATGAGCCTGCTCAGTGGAATAATTTTTCCTGTCAATAAACTTTGACTTGACTTGACTTGAATGGGCATTGATGGATCAAAATGAGTTAAAACCTGGGAAGTTAATAACAGTTCTATAGCTTGATTAAATACTGCATTGCAGACTGCTGTCCATTTCCACTTTTTGTTCTTTTTTTTTAAATTTTAGTTTTTTTGGCCGCTGCCCATGCCAGAACACTCTGTCCAGTCATGGACCCCTACTGCCTCACCCCCACATGAGCCACACTCCTGATACCCCCCCCGGCTTTTCCCCAGGGTGGGGACATGGCACCTGGCCCATAGTGCCACGAACAGCGGGATAGATCAGGAGTCTGCCTGGGGCTATGAAGGCGGCAGGGCAGACATCATCAAGGCAACAGGCAGCAGTGTTTTTTCCCACTGTAAGGGGTCAGGAACATGCAATGATGACCTGCATCCATCCCACCCCCTGAACGCACTGGCACCAGTCACTTACGGTACCCCCAGCCTCCACCAGGGGTCTGTCATGCACCGGACACCCTCCCCACCTTCCCATCAGAGAAGGACAGCAGTCTGCAGGATGTTCCATCCTTCTCCCCCGACCGGCCCTCCAATACCCCGGGTCCATTCCTGAACCTGGGTCACCAGCGTCGAAAGTGGAAATCCAACCGCTGCACCGATAGGCTGGCTTTCCACTTTTTGTTCTGACAGAGAATGACATCCAAGGGTTTCAAAATTGTTGCCAGGTGGGGAATAAATTGTCCATAGTAGTTAAGCAACCCAGAAAAGAATGTAACTGACTTACATTCTGAGGAGTAGGAGCTTCTACAATGGGCTTGACCTTGGAGGGAGCTATGTGGCGGCTTGTAGGGTCAGTCACATCTGCCAGATATTTAACAGAAGGCTGAAAGAATGCGCACTTGTCTTTTCAGACTCAAAGACCATATTCTTTCAGTCTATGTTAAGTGATATCCAGGTTCTTGAGGTGTTCTTCCTCATTTTTGCCTATTATCAGAATATCTTCCAGGTAGCACTGTAGTCCCGGAAGTCCACACACAATCTGGTCCATAGCTTATTAGACCAAAGCTGGAGCTGACATTATTCCAAATGGTAAATGGCAGAAACAGAAACGTTCTTTAGGTGTCACAATAGTTAGCAGTTCCTGCAACTCCTCATGGATGTGCATCTGTAGATAAGCTGGCAGAGGTGTCAGGAGGGGTGCAGGATGAAGAAGATGGAGAGCAGAGGAAAGAGCCTGCAGGGGGTGGAGGGGCCATGATAGGACAGGATGTGATTGTTGAGGCACCATCGAGGACAGAAAGTGCAGAGGCTGCTGTGGTGTATGGAGATTCAATCATAAAAGGGATTCAATGGCAAAGGAGGAAAGTAGCCTTTAAGGGGAGGTCTTTTTTTGTGATCTGTGCATGGAGGCTGGTAGGGCGTCTTCCAGGATAAGGGACTGCATCAATCTGATGGGGGGAAACCGCACCTAATTTTGCACCTAGGTACAAATGATTTGGCAGGGGAGGAGGTGGAGGTGGTTCAAAGGAAGTTCAGGTGACTGGCAGAGGGATGCAGAGGACTGATCAGTTCCCTTGCCTTCTCAGAGGTCCTGCCAGTGCATCGTGCTAGCATGGCCAGGCGACTCCGAGTAAAGGAATTTCTCTGGCTGAGGCAGTGATGCAGTGAGGAAGGTTTCACATTTCTGGGAGATTGGGGAGATACATGGATGGATGAACACCTGTACGCAAGGGACAGATTACCCATAAGTAATGCAGGGGCCAGTTTATTAAGAGCAAAGTTGCAGGGATACACTGATGAGAAGCTTGGGATAGATATAAATTTAAGCTAGCTGGGGGAGAGTATAGAGCTAAGGAAAAAGGGGATTCTAGTAGTAACAATGTAAACACAGACTACGCTCTCCCAAGGTGAGAGGAAATGGACAGCTGGAGAGAAGGGGACCACAGGGTCAAGGAGGGGTGGTAAGGGTTACTAGCAAATGCTAGGTGCCTGGGTAACAAAATGGTGGATTTGGAGGCAGTGGTGGGAATTAAAGACCTGGACCTAATTGCAATAACAGAAATGTGGTGGACAGCATGCCATAGCTGGGAGGTGGAGCTACAGGGCTACAATCTCTTTAGGAGGCATAGGCAGGGCAAAAAAGGAGGGGGTGTAGCCCTGTACATGAGAGAAGGGATAGTGGGGTAGGAGGGTATGGAGGAGGATAAGGAGGAAAAGGGATCTGCTGAGATTCTTTGGGTTATGCTGGGCAGAGAAGGGGGTGAGGCAATAAGGGTAGAAGTGGTGTACAGGCCACTTGACCAGAATGAGGAAGTGGATGTAGAGATGGCCAGGACAATTCAAGAGAAAGCCAAAAAGGGGGAGATCTTAGTAGTTGGGGATCTAAACCTGCCTGATGTTGAGTGGAGAACCCCATCGGCCACATCAGAAAGAAGCAGGGACTTGCTAGACATCATACAGGATGCTCTCTTAAATCAACTTGTCACAGTACCTACCAGGAGGGCAACACTTGATATTATATTCACCAATGGGAATAGCATGGGGGGGTAGAGGCTGGAGAAAACTTGGGGGCTAGTGACCACCAAATGGTGAGGTTTTCCATCTGGGCAGGACCAAAATTGGACAGGCCATCCACCAAGCTGCTCGACTTCAGGAAGGCAGACTTTGGGAGGATGAGGAGCATCCTGAGGAGGGAAATGGAAAAGATCCAACACCTGGAGGAGGTGGAGCAGCTGTGGGGGGTAATAAAGGGAGGACTCCTATAAGCCATGGTCCAATGCATCCGGAAAATCAGCAAAGGCAAAAGGGGAAGAAAGCCTCCGTAGTTTACAGCAGAAGTCAGAGAGGCAATCAGGGAGAAAAGAAAAGGTGTTTAAGGCCTGCAAAATGTCACAGAGGAGGAAGAAAAGGAAGTCTGCAAAGAAAGACTTAGGAAAGCTGGTAAAACAATCAGGAAGGCAAAAGCAAGCACAGAGGAGCAAATAGCTAGGGAGGTAAAAAGGGGAGACAAAAAATTCTTTAGGTATGTCAGCAACAAGAGAAAAAGTTGGCAAGGGATCCTAAGACGTAGAAAGGAGGGGTTAATTTGGTTGAAGGGAATGACGAAAAGGCGAGCCTACTAAATGAATACTTCGTATCAGTATTCACAGCAGAAAGGGGTGATGGGGTCCAGTAGTCGGGAAAAGGGGTACCAAAGGCAAGGA
The DNA here is from genome assembly GCA_016271365.2 of Neoceratodus forsteri. Classification (NCBI taxonomy): domain Eukaryota; kingdom Metazoa; phylum Chordata; order Ceratodontiformes; family Ceratodontidae; genus Neoceratodus; species Neoceratodus forsteri. The sequence goes on along the minus strand of CM057449.1, from coordinate 293,872,260 downwards.
GGCAGACACGAGTCCCTTCACAGAGGAGAGAGTGATGGAAGGACTGAGAAAAATTAAAACAGATAAGGCTATGGGACTAGATCAGGTACACCCAAGAGTTCTCAAGGAGATGAAGGAGAAACTGGCAGGACCTCTGGCAAGGCTGTTTAATCTATCCCTCAAGACAGGGAGGGTCCCAGGGGACTGGAAGAGGGAGGAGGAGGTGGTGCTGCTTTACGGGGGGGGAGAGGAAACAGTACCCTGGAAACTACCGCCCAGTCAGCCTCACCTCCATGATAGGCAAGCTGATGGAAACCCTCCTTAAGGAGAGGCTAGTAAGATACCTAGAAGAGGAAGGGCTGAGGGATGAAAACCAGTGTGGGTTCACAGGGGGTAGGACTTGTCAGACCAACCTGGTAGAATTCTTCGAGTGTGCCATGGAGGTGTATGATCAAAGGGGGCGGTGGATGTAGCATACCTGGATTTCTGGAAGACGTTTGATTCCGTCCCCCACAGAGGTTTGGTAAGCAAGTTAGCCAGCTTGGGAGTGGGTGCAAAGCTTACAAAGTGGGTAGAGGATTGGCTGGGAGGAAGGATGCAGAGGGTAGTAGTAGTAAATGAAAGGCAGGGTGCTAAGGGTGAAGAGTGGGGTATCACAGGGATCAGTGTTGGGTCCAGTATTATTCATTGTGTATCTGGGGGATTTTACAGAGGGTCTAAATGGAAAAGTGTGACTGTTCGCTGATGACATGAAGATCTATAACAGGATAGACATGCGGGGGGGGGGGGATGAAAGTGAGATAGGATCTAGCCAGGCTGGAGGAGTGGGCAGAAAAGTGGCAATTGAAATTCAATATGGGGAAGTGCAAAATAATGCACATAGGGAGAAATAATCCAAGAGCAAATTACTGCCTGGGGGAGAGTCACTGCAGGGCATGGAGCAAGAGAAGGACCTGGGTATTTAGATCACTGACACATTAAAGGTTAGGAACCAGTGTGAAAGGGCAGCGGGTAAGGCAACCTGAATTTTGGCTTGCATAGGGAGGGGTTTCACAAGTAGGAGGGAGGTAATCATGCCACTGTACAAGACACTGGTGAGCCCACAGCTGGAGTATGGAGTACAATTCTGAAGGCCCCATCTACAAGGAGACAAGGATAGACTAGAGAGAGTACAGAGAAGATCAACTAAAATGATCCAGGGGCTAAATGAGAGACCATATGGGGAAAGGCTGGCAGAGCCTGGTCTATATCTGATAATGGGAGACTTCAACATGCCAGATACAGACTGGTCAATACCAGCAGGAACATCTGCCAGAACTAGACACATGGTGGATTCCATGCAGGGGAGAGGGCCTCAAACAACTGCTACAATAAACCTCAAGAGACAGGGCTTTCCTAGATCTAGTGCTGACTAACAGAGAAAGGATAACAGATCTCCAGGTAGAAGGTCACCTGGGGGCCAGTGACCATCACATGGAATGGTTCAATTTGGCCACTACAACTAAATCATCCCATTCCAAGGCAAAAATATGGGACTTCAGAGGAGCTGACTTTGATAAGATGGCCAACAGAGTTAAGCTAGCCATGGCAAAAAGAAATACAGGTGAGGAGGTATAGGCAAAGTGGGCAAGCATTAAGGATGCGATACTTGAAGCAACATCCCATTGTGTTAGAGAGAAAAGGAAGTGCAAAAGAAGGAAACCGCTTTGGTTCTCAAAAACAGTAGCAGAAAAGGTCAGATTCAAAAGGCTGGCCTTCAGGAAATATAAAGGAGCACAGTGGGATGAAGATAGGGAGGCATATCAAACTTCCCTAAGGGAAGCAGGGAAGGCAGTAAGGAAGGCAAAGGCCCAAACTGAGGAAACACTAGCATGAAGAGTAAAAGAAGGTGACAAGACTTTCTATAGATACATTAGTGAAAGGAGAAAGAGAGGGAATTGCTAAGATCAAAGGAGATAAGGGGGCATGCCAGGAAGAAGACCATGTAAAAGCATCTATCCTAAATAGATGCTTCTGCTCAGTATTTACTGAAGAGAAGGTAGGGCAGTGCCCACAACTCAGCACCATGGACACAGGGGGGAGGGAGGTGTGCACTAGTCCATTCACAAAAGAAAGGGTCCTACAAGAGCTTGATAAGCTCAGTGTGGACAAGGCAATGGGGCCTGATGGCATACATCCCAGGGTACTAAAGGAGCTAAGGGTGGCACTAGCAGAGCCATTATCAGAACTGTTTAGTGAGTCTCTGAGCACAAGAGAGGTCCCAGAAGACTGGAGAAGGGCTCATGTGATCCCACTCCACAAGAGTGGTAGCAGGAAGGAGGCACTGAACTACAAACCAGTCAGTCTTACCGCAGTAGTGGGCAAGATTATGGAGGCACTCCTTAAGGAAAGGATAGTATAACACCTGGAATCCACAGGAGCATAGGATCCAAGAGAGCATGGGTTTACAAAAAGGAAGGTTCTGTCAAACTAATCTCATATATTTCTTTGACTGGGTAACCAGAGTGGTGGACCAAGGGGGAGCAGTTGATGTCGCCTACCTTGACTTCAGCAAAGCTTTCGATACTGTCCCACATAGAAGATTGATTAGTCAGCTGGGAAGGCTCAGGGTGGGTCAGAGGTTGGTCAACTGGGTGGCAAACTGGTTGGCGTGCACAAAAAAAGAGAGTGGAGGTAAACGGTATGCAGTCAGAAGAGATGCAAGTCACAAGTGGGGTACCTCAAGGATCAGTCCTGGGGCCAGTCCTCTTCAATATCTTCATCAGTGACATTGCAGAAGGACTAGCAGGTAAGGTTTGTCGATTTGCAGATGACACCAAGATATGTAACAGAGTAGATAATCCAGATGGGGTGGGCAGAATGAGAAGAGATCTGGATAAACTAGCAAAATGGTCGGAAGAGTGACAACTGGGGTTTACTGCAAAGAAGTGCAAGATTATGCACATAGGGAAAAGAAACCCTGAAGCCACCTATAGGCTGGGAGGGGAGTTGCTGGCAGTCACAAGTGAAGAAAGAGACTTGGGCATCATCATCACCGATGACCTGAAATCATCCAAACAGACCACTAAAGCAGTAGGTAAGGCTAGGGGGATGTTAGGGTGTATTAGTAGGGGTATCACAAGTCGGAAGAGGGAGGTAATAATCCTTCTTTACAAGACACTGTTTAGGCCCCATCTGGGAGTACTGTGTGCAGTACTGGAGGCCACACCTTCACAAGGACATTAACCAAATTGAGGCAGTCCAGAGAAGGGCAACCAAAATGGTGCAGGGACTGCATCAGAAAACACATGAGGACAGATTAACGGAGCTTAATACGTATACCCTAGAGCAAAAGAGGGAGAGGTGATATGATCGAAACATTCAAATACCTTAAGGGCATTAACAAAGTGAAAGAGTCTAACTTGTTTCAATATAAGAAAAATAGCAGGACAAGACAAGGTACCTTTGTAAATGAGCCTATGGCTCAAAGGTTTTCCAAACTGCTGTCTAAATAAATAAATAAATAAAGAGGACACAGCATGAGATTAGAGGGAGATCGATTAAGGGGTAATGTGAAGAAGTTCTTTTTCACCAAAAGGGTGGTGGATGCATGGAACGGTCTACCTCAGGAAGTGGTGGATATGAATACAGTGCAGGGCTTCAAACAGGCATGGGATAGGCATAAGGGAACAATACAGATGAGTATGAATAGATAGGCCATTGACAGAGCAAAGGCTGATGGCACATTTATAAGGTAGAAAAAGAAATGGGCAGACTGGAAGGGTCTTGCGGTCCTTATCTGTCATCAACTTTTATGTTTCTATGTTTCTGTGTTTCTACACTGGAGATGAGAAGGGATAGGGGAGACATGGTGGAAACTTTCAAATACATGAAGGGAATAAATAAGGCCAAAAGGGGTAGCATCTTCAGACTGAGTGAAAAAAAATCCACCAGGGGCCATACACACAAGCTGGAGGGTGCAGGTATAGGGGAGATGTAAGGGGGGTTATTTCTCACAAAGGGTGGTAGGGACTTGGAATAAGTTGCCAAAATGGGTGGTAGGGGTGGACACAGTGGATAATTTCAAGAGGGTATGGGATATATACATGGGGCTAGGCAGGGGTGGAGAGAGAGAGAGAGAGGAGGGCAGGAGGAAGGGGCTAAAAGCGGGGGAGGTGGGCTATCATCTTTCGGGCAGACTCGATGGGCTGTATGGTCCTTTTCTGCTGACAGGTTTCTATGATTCTATAAGTCTATCTTGCTGAATTTTTGTCCATCAGCAAGATAAGCAAAGAGATCATCATGAGGGGAAGCAGGTATTGCTCTGCACAGCACTGGGCTAATGGTGACCTTGAAATTCCCACAAATCTTTACTGAGTCATCCTTTTCAGGACTGGAACAATAGGCATGGCCCACTATGTGTAACTGGCACCAGGTCTCCAGCTTTCACCAGACTCTCCAGATCAGCTTATATGTTTGCTCTGAGAGCATATGGTACTGGTATTGCCTTCAAACACTTTGGTTTACTGTCAGACTTAATGGTCAGTTTAATGGTAATGCTCTTCATCCTCCCCAACTGCCCTCAAAAACAGAAGCGTGTTTCTTCAATATGGCGGCCAGACCCACCTCTCTGTTGGTCATCATATAAATCTCAGACCAGTTTAGTCAAAGTTTTTCAAGCTACAACCAACCCAATAAAGTTGAGTAGTCACCCTTTGCCACAAACAGTGGCAATTTAGCAGGCTGTCCATTAAGTTCTACACGGACATTACTGACATCCATTATTCGTACTGAATCACCTGTGTAGGTCTTCATAATGATGTTTATTGGCTGCAGAGGCAGATGCTGTAGTTTTTCTCTGTGTACAGTGTCAGACACCAGTGATACAGCAGCTCCTGTGTCCACTTCCATCTGCACTGGTTTCCCTTCCAACAACGGGGTCAACAAGTCACCCTGTGAGGTGCCCACCATAGACAAATTGCATAGTGGTGCCTCCCCTTCAGACTGGCTTTCACTCTCTGTGTCCTGCTCCTGTAGTACATAATGCAGATTTTGTTTCTTTTTATGCCAGACTGTTGTTTTCTTTCTGTCAGATTTGTCTCTTCTATCTGGTTTGTCTTTTGCATATGCTGCCTCTTTTTCACTTTTACAAGCACTGTGCCCTCTTTTATTACAGTACCGGCATAGTAAGTCTTTGCACCAAAACTCATATTCAAAATTACCAGTCTTTCCACAACGGTGATGATACTTGTTACTGCCAAATATTGCCAGTGTTCCTCCTTGTAAAGAGTAATTCATGTGTGTAGCCAAGCAAGCCACACTAGCCAATGGCAACCAAACAAGCATAAACATGTAATTGAAGATAGATGCAATAAAAAAACACATTTTATTGCAAAGACAAGGTAGAAACAAAAAGGAAAGTCAGTCAGATACTGACCACACTCACCCCAATACTTTGGACTCTAACAACCCTTCCTTAGGGGGCATGGCCAGCAGCAGTCTTGTCACTCTTACATACCGGTATCGAATCAATATTCATGACAATTAACTTTAAAAGCCCCAATCACCAGTGTAAAAACATAGGAGGTAGTGAAATATGTAAAGTTACAAAATGTAACATTTAAAATATTATATGAGTTGCACTTTAAAAAGGTAATAGGCTACTGAATGAACTTATAATTACCTAGAATTCCTGTTATGTTAAGTAACATTATCGTTTGAATAGATTATCATTTTTTATTTGAATTGGCTGCTGAATAAACTTATGAGTGCCTAAAATTCCTGCTATGTTAAATAACAATTATTACTTGAATAGTGTTATGAATATAAAGTGCTTTTCATTGGATACAGACAGTAGAAAAAAAAATCATTCTTATAAATTCATAAGGTACATAATTTAAACCTTTAACTCATTGACTTGTCATACTTGTAACTAAATGACAATAAGCTGTACCAATGCCTTCTACTCCTTTGTAAAATGTGCCCACTGTATTCCCTTATCTTGCCTATGCTGTCATTATGTTGATGTATCCGTTGCCCATGCTGTCATCATGTATTTGAATTGTTGTCGTTGTATCATCATGTTGTACTCTCCCGGGTCGTTCCTGAAAATAGGCATAATACTTGTCTAATGTACTTACCCGGTTAACAAAAGCTAAATAAATAAAATGAATAAGTACATACTGTGATACTACTGTCTGTAAAATAAATACAGAGACATAGGAAGAAATGTCAAAGAGGGAACGTGAGAGATAGAGAGAAGGAATGGGAGGGAAGCCTTGGGCAAATTAGGGGAGGTCAGGGGAAAAGGATTTAGAATGAAAAGTAACCAGGTGGATCTGCACTAAATTCAGAGCTACTGCCAGTGGATCAACACCTAGAGTCCATTTCTCTAGGATGAGGATGGCCTGAAAGAGAGACAGAAATAGCATAACTGAAAAGCCCAAGAGAAATGTATGAACATTACTGCAAAGGCAAATACAAAAATGTACTGTATACATAATTACACGAAACCCTAAATGAATAAATCCATAATTCATAATAAAGGAATCCAATGGGTAAGCTACAGAAAAGTGCTTGTGTGTGCACACGGGCGTATTTAAGTAATACATCAAATATGTGATAATATAGAGAGTAGGTGGGGGGCAAATGGATCAAAAGCAGGACATAGATTACAAATAAGGCTTTAAATCCCAAACAGTCATTTAAACCCATTGGTTTAACTGTTTTCAATGTAAAAATCCAACAGCTGTCCCATTTTAAAAGGACATTTTTTTCTGTCCCCTCCATAGTTAGGATACAGTACATGTTCAAGTCCTTCAAATTTGACATCCTTTAGATCAGATCTGTGAAACTCTAGCAAAGTGTGTTTCTGAGTGTCAGGTCATGCATTGATTATTGAGCTGATTTACTCTTGAATTTGCTGTTTTAGTGGGCGCACTGTACATCCAATATACAGTAAGCCTCAAGGGCACCACAAGGCATGCACATAAAATGGAGTGTCACAAGTGATGCATTACCTTATTTCAACAGATAAATCTTTTATTTTAGGATGTTCAAACTTTTACCTGTGTGAGCATATCAACAAATGTTGCACCTAGTACACCTAAAGAATTCTTTAGATTTTTCTGGGAACCGTCCTGTTCTACTTTTTTGATCTTCCTTTACCTTGCTGTTTACCAGCATATCTACAAATGCTGCGCCTAGTACATCTAAAGAATCCTTTAGGTTTTTCTGGGAACCACCCTCTTCCAATTTTTTGTTCTTCCTTTAACCTGCTGTTTACCAGCATATCCCACAGATTTTTAGATCTCTTAAAGGAAACTCTGGGTTTTAAACCTACCGCCATCCCCACATTATGGTCTGAATGTAAAATAGGCCACTTTCTAAAAATAATATTCCCCACTCTGCCTGATAATCCATTATATTCAGTTGTGAAGGTAATGATATTAGTACCTGTACCAGATTTTAATACATCATTCGATGGGCCTACGCAACTTGGTATAGATTTATGCTTGTGCAACTTCGATAAACTTTGGCTGTTTGCCTCTCTTATCCATGGGATATACCACCCTGTAGGTGTATGAAGGCAGGAATCCTGGAAGAGGGTTCTACCCCTAGAGGTGCTGCAGGAATGATTCCCATGGCTAAAGGTACCTTAGGAAGGAGCCCACAGAGAGAGGCAGACAAGCCACTGGAGGAGGAGGAGGGGAGGATGGCTGGACAATGAAGAATGATCATGGGGAGAGATAAAAGAGTGTGGCTTTTTATTGCCCAAGTGTGAGTGTGGTTAGTTGCTCCACCCCATCGATCCACAGTCATAGCCTTACAATTCGATGGGCATACACAACTTGGTATAGATTTATGTTTGTGCAACTTCAATAAACTTTGGCTGTTCAACTCTCTTATCCATGGGATATACCACCCTGTAGGAGTACAAAGGCATGGAACCCTAGAAGAGAGTTCCACCCCTAGAGGTACAGCAGGAATGACTCCTTTGGCTAAAGGTACCTTCAGAAGAAGCCCAGAAAGAGTCCCAAAAGAGTGTAGAGCAGCACAGGTAAGGTGATGAATACTGATCTGTTTCAAAGACTGTAATGGAGGTCAGAAGGTGTAGGACAGTCAGAAGCTTGAGTAAAGTAGCAGGAGATGACAGATAAGCAGTGACCTGTTTGTAGGTCAGAATGAAAGGTTTGAAGGTATGACTTCCTAAGGGGAGAAGGAACAGCTACAGGGCCACCATCCATCTCCATTCAACAGTGGAACCTATCTATGGAACCTAGGGAATTGTACCAGTCTATCTAGATATTATGACTATTGGCATGGAGAAGAGGAAAAATACCCTTTGAGGAGGAATCCTCTGGGGATCCAAGGCCTAGGGTGCCTTCCTTCCAGGTGTTGGAATAGTTTGAATTAGTGACAGCTAAGCTACTGCAATTTAGTACACCAATCCGGGGGTGGAATCAATTTAGGGGAACACTCTCATGCTATCCCTCTAATGGGAATGCTGTGAAGAGTTGTGAGTGAGCTTTGCAGCATGGGGTATGCTGGATGTAGTACAAAACTCCAAGGTGAGGTGGGGAGAGTAATGACTGCTGAGGCGTTAAGCCAGCCTACTGATCTAAGAACAAACTGGGTGAACCAGAGTGGGTCGTATTGAGAATAGCTTAAAGGGTGCCTCCGAACTTGTTCAGCCGGCTAAAGAGGCCCTGCTGGTGAGAGTCCCACCTCTTGCAGCTGAAGTCTTAAATTCTACATTAAGAGGAGCCATTGGTATGATTGATGACAGAAAATCCACCCGGGGCGAGGACATTCCCACTACGGGCCAGGTGGGAAGGACCCTGCTCCAAATTTCGCATGCTTAAAATGCAGATTTCTTGGGTGCAGAGTGAGACATAGAGGTAATGGATGCAGTTGGCATGTCTCAGAGCAGAGAAAAAGTTAAGTTGAGAGGTAGCAGCAGACCTGGACATAGGTCGTGCTCGATATGTGATCATGATGATTAGACCATACGTAGTTTGGACAGTGCAATGGGGACCCTGAAAAGGGTCAAGATAAGGTAATTAGTAAACTGTAATGACAGAATTGCAGCAATTAGTAACCACAGGGGTGCACTGCAGCCAGGTCCATCAATAAGTCAAATTAGAAGTGAAATGAAATGTACGAGTGGGAGAGACGGTATGGCCAGGCAAAGCCCGCAGCCAGTGGTTGAGTAGGAGAAGCTGCAAAGTCAGTATGTGAATAGGAGAGGTTTGAGAATGAAGAGACTGGATATGCCGATTGCGATAATGTCATGAAGTCTGGTACAGTGAGAGGCAGGAGCCACAGTGCTCGTTGCAATGGCACATTCCCTGTGGTAGGAAAAACAGAGAAGCCACGATGAGGCACATGTGACACAAAACAGCTTGTTAAAACATAAAGAGAAAAGACATTTATTCAGAAGGGGCAATTACTGCGAGTGGCTGGGACCACTTGCAGGAGGTAGGAATGACCAAAACAGAGAATGAGGGGAATGTAAAAGGACTTCGGAATGGTTGAAAGTTTTTACGGTGTAGAAATTAAGCTAGTTCCACATAGTACATAAAATCTAAACAGGGTTCTTCAGGGAATCCTCCATAGATACTGCTCTCTGGATAGAGAAAGAAGTTGCATCCTGAGAGACAGTGAGTTAAAGGAGAGAAATATAAAACATGGGGATGTAATTCAGGAAGCATGTAGACTGCTGTCAGTGTAACTGAGAGACAAGAAATGGGAGGGAAATGGAAAATGATATTCAGGGAAGGCATAATGCATTGGATACAGTGTTAAATGGTGCACTGGGAAAACATCACACCCCAGAACCACTGAAGCAGCTATGGAGCAACATCTCCAAAAACTAGAGGAAAATGCCAAAAAGAAACAAATGTGACAGACAGAGCTACAGAAACACAGGACAATGGAGGAAGAGAACGGAAAGCATTGAACAAAAGGAGGCATAATCAACAGGAAGACCCCCACTACAGGCAGAGCAGAGGCTCCCTGCCCAGGGTGACCCACTAGCAGGGAGAGAAGGAGGTAGAGGTGAGTACCAACAGAATGCAGTATGCTGTAGAGAATGGCCGCCAGTGGGGGGGGGAGGCTCAGAAGTAGGCAGGACAGGGGTAGGCAACCAGAGGGGCTGCCTGCAGACCAAAATCCATGGAGGGAGGGAGAAAGAGGAGAGGATGCTCCGGGGCGAGTGGCAGGGAAGAGGAAAATGAGTGGGGTGGGCAAGACGGCCCTGGGGATAGAGATGAATGGGAGCGAGGGATAACAAAAGAAAACAAACAATGGGGGTAATGACCTCAACACAGGCTGAAAAGCTGGGGGAAAACAAATGGAAGGGGAACTGGGAAAATTGAGATGCACAGAGGGCAGTGGGAGGCAAGAGGAAATAGGGGACAGGGAACAACAGAACACAATGAACAGGGGGCAACAGGAGAAGGAACAACTGACAAAGCCTCCAGCTGCAATGAAGAATGATAGTGGAGTGAGATAAAAAGGGCATCCTTTTATGGCACCAAGTGGGGGTGTGGTCAGTTGCTCCACCCTATTGAACCACAGTCATAACCTTACAATTCTTTCTTGAAATAAAGTCCTCCCTTTTCATCATTTTAGTTTTGTTTTTTTTGATTCATCGAACAAACTTTCTTTGTAGCCTTTCTGTAAAAATCTACTTTAAAGTTCCTGTGATTGATTTTCAAAATCCCATTCATTGGGAGTCACGTGATGGCAGCTGGCTGAATGGCAGCTAGGGCATAGAGCTCTCCCCTCCAGCCGTCCTATCTGCCAGATTTAGTGGTTCTAGAAGTATTAATTTTAGCCAGATCGCATTTACTGAGTCACTCAAGCTTTAATCAACGACCCTTAGGTGTAATCCTGTCAATATTTTGAGGTTTATAGGGAGATGGAGGGAGATAGAAAGCAGGCCACGGCTAGACACACGCCGCCTGCAACCCCGGAGAAACAATCAAAGAAGCCGCGGAATCAAGCGGACATGAGATCGGAAAAAAACAGCCACAAGTCCCAATCGTCGGGTCCATTGACTGAGGACAAATTTCTGCAGGAACTGGCCCCAATAAGAACCATTCTTCAGGATATCACTGCGGAATTGAAGTCGTTGCGGGGGGACCTCTCTAACCTCACCATGAGGGTATCGGATTCGGAAGCGAGAATTTTTTCCCTGGAGCAGTGGAAGGTGAAGGCCGAAACGGAGATATCTGGATTGGCCTCGCAAGTGCGGAAACTTCAGTTGAAGACCGAAGATCTGGAGGGCTGCAACCGCAGAAATAATCTTCTTATCCTGGGTCTTCCGGAGCTAGAAGAAGGGCCGGATCTGATGGCCTTCCTACAATGTTTTTTTTGTCAAAATAGTGGGCCCCTCACCGATTAACCCGAGTTACCACCTCGAGAGGGCACATAGGCTGCTGAGACCCCGACCACCACCTGGATCCCCCCCGCGGCCCATAATTATTACATTCTTAAGCTATGTTGAGAGGCAGCACGTCTTTAGTAAATCCCAAAGTTTGCAAGCGATTACTTGGGGAACAGCACATCTACGGGTCACCCAGGATCTTCCTAAGGAGATGAGAGTCAAAAGCGCAGCGTTTCACTCTATAGTCCAAAAGTTAATTGCGGCATCTATTCCCTTTAAAATGGCCTACCCTGCTACCCTCAGAGTTACAATTGGCAATGCCACCCATGGATATGACTCGCCAGATGCGGCTCAAAGAGACTTTGCCGTTAAGCTCCCTGACCTCTTCACATCAAAGGGATGAATGGATGCTAGGGACATCACTTCTATGAAACATTTTGAAGGGACTTAAGCCTATGGATGTTTTCCTTTTTCACTTTCCTCTCCCCTTTTTTTTGTTTTTCCGTTTTAACCATCTCCCTTTCTTTGCTTTCCTTTTTTTTTTTATGTCTGTGCACTTTGATGCCCCTGTCGCCTGCTTCCTACCTGCTTTGGTGGTCCTCAGGTTCTTGCTGTGTGGCGAGATCCTGGTGGGCTATCAGAGGCGAAATAGGCCCGACCACGGACGTTGGTGCTTTTCTGGAACTGCATATCAGAGATGGGTTTCCCGGAGGTTCCGAATATAGGGGTAGGACCGGGTTTTGGTCCTGCCGCTATTAAGTGCCCCCTGGAAACATGCGGCCTGGTTGATGATTAGCCTCCTACCCCGTGATACATCCGGCTTATGTTGGTATTTTTTTTCTTCCTTTGCCTCCTCTCAGGGGGTGAGTAAAAATGTTTTTTTTTATTTTTATTTGCTGGGGCATCTACCTTTCCCTTTTTAAGCCCAAACGGGGAGGAGGCTGTAGCTATCATTGATCGCGACTTATTGAGGAGTTTTTCTTGGTCTGCTATTGCGATGGTGGATGGCAGGTGGGGTGGGGGAGGATTGCTCTCTGGCCCGGCTCCTGGAAGTTGCTGAGTCGTGAACCTATGGATGGGGGGTTCGCTAATCCAGGCCTCCTAATTGAATGTCTATTGGGGCAGTTGATGGGAGGCAGGAAGGTTTCTCCTTCCAGGGAGGTACTTTTCAGGCACTTATTTTGTCTGTCTGGTTTCTATATATCGGGAGGCTCTGGATTCGCATTGGGTGGTGGTTTCCAGGACGCTGGATTTTTTGTGGTAGTCTTGGTGTTTTCTTGTTCTGGGGCCACACTGTATATAGTTATTTGAGGAGTTTAGTTAAGGTTTTTGGGGGTGAGAGGAGGGAGGGAGGGGGTGGTTTAGCCTGCCAGCTTTATTTGGCTCAGGTCTGTATTCTAAAGGATGTTAACCTTGACAAATTAAAATTTGTTTTAGGGATATCCGATGGCAAGCTGGGAGGAGGGATGGGGGTACTGGGGTGAAGTGTGCCTTTTTAACCGGTTTGTTTCTGTTTCCTTTAATGCCTGCTCTTTTATTATTTGGCTATTAAAATGGCTGCGGGAGCCATGAAACTGGCGTCGTGGAATGTACCTGGGCTCAGAGAGAAGGTCAAGCGAACACAAGTTTTTAATCACTGTCTTTTGCTCCAAATGGATGTGTTATTTCTTCAGGAAACTCATTTAATTAATTCTGAAGTTAGGTGGTTATCCCGTTCTGGTTTCTCGTAAATTTATACGGTGGGTGGAACCTGTTCTAGTAAGGGAGTAGCTATACTTATTAAAAAGCATGTTCCATTTCTGAAAGACTCTGTGATAGAGGACCCAGACGGGAGGTTTGTGTTAGTCAGGGGCTCTATCAATGGGAATATGATAGTCTTGGGTTCAATTTATGGCCCGGTTGGAGGTAGCCCTGAATTTCTCATGGCTCTTGCGGACAAAATTAGTACTTTACTTCCCTCGCAGATAGCCCTGGGGGGAGATTGGAATATTGTGCCCTTGTACTCCCTGGATAAGGACCCCCAGATTAATTGACCGGCCACTTCCATGCAGAGGGCTTTGCAAGATTTCTCCCATATGTTAGGATTGTGTGACCCCTGGTGACTTTCCTATCCTACTCTCCGAGCTTTCTCATTTTTCTCCCAACCCCACGGGTCATGGTCTAGGATAGATTATATCCTGATCAGTAAGACCCTCCTTCCAAGCTTCCTTCAGTCTGGTATAGAACCGATAATCCTTTCTGATCATGCGATAGTCTGGATTAAAGTCTCTGATCCGAATTCCAAGGGACACTACCTGGAGACTTAATACCCAAATGCTTAAGGATGATGACTTAGTGAAGCAGATAAAATCCCTAATCTCACTCTTTTTAATGGATAACCTGGGTTCTACCTCAAGGTTTGATAGTATCTGGTGCTCCCTAAAGTGTTATCTTAGAGGGGAGTTGATCAAGTTAGCGTCAGTCAGGAAAAAAGCCCGGCAGGCGAAAGCACTTTCTCTAATGGGCAAAATCAAGAAACTGGAGTCTGCGCATCCTCCTCCCTTGCAACTACCTGTTTTGGAAACCCTTTTGGCGGCTAAAAATGAATACACTGATCTTGTTAAAGAAAAAGCAGAATACTGTATTATGAAAACTCAAACTAGGTACATTGGGCATGGTGAGAAGGCTGGGAGGCTCTTAGCTTTAAGACTCTGTACCTTAGAGGGTTCTAGGATAATTCCGGCCTTGCAAGTGTCCGCCAGTTTTATTAGAACCTCTCCCAAAGAGATTGTGCGGATCTTTGAGGATTACTACAGGGAACTCTATGCTTTCCTGTCTCTTCTGCTTCCCCTTTAGATATTGCAGCATATTTGGCGGATATGGACATCCCCCAGCTCCTGCCGGAACATAGAGAGGCTTTAAATGTCCCTATCTCCCTCTCTGAGATAGAGGATACTATCGCCTCTATGGCCTTAGATAAGGCACCCGGCCCGGATGGCTTCCCCGCCAACTTTTATAAGACTTTTTCCAAAGAACTGTCTCCAATACTTCTTAGACTCTATGAGTACCACTTTCTCTCTCCTGATATAGATCTCTCGCTCTTAAAAGCTACTATCATCCTGATTCTTAAGCCAGGTAAAGAACCTACTGATCCTGCTAGTTATAGGCCCATATCGCTTCAAAATTATGATATGAAAATCCTCTCTAAAATCTTGGCGGAGCGGATTAAGAAGGTCTGGACCCACCTTCTCAGCCCGGAGCAGGTTGGCTTTGTATCTTCTCGATCCCCTTCAGACCATCTTAGGATCCTTTCCCATATCTCTCAATATGCGCGTACAGTTCAATTTCCAATGGCTTTAGTATCATTAGATGCTGAAAAAGCTTTCGACCGGGTGGATTGGTCCTTTCTATGGGCTATGATGATTAAGATGGGATTCCCGGCTCCTTTTCTACAACGGATCCAGACTCTCTATAAATGTCCTTCAGCTAAGATATATTGTAATGGGCTATTTTCCTCCCTTTTTTGGCTATACACTGGTACTAGGCAGGGCTGCCCTCTCGCTTTCTTATTTAATTTATATCTGGAACCACTTATTATCAGACTTAAATCTTCCCAATGATCAAAAGGTGCCCTGTGCCAACAGGAGCTGGTTCTTTCTGTTTATGCGGATGATATACTCCTGCATGTTGCATACCCTGATGTTTCTATCGAGCAGGCATTGGAGGTCATTAAATGCTATGGGGCTCATTCTCAGTATAAGTTGAACATTTCAAAATCTGAGATCTATCCGTTAAATAATTATACATATAAACAGGATCTCGCCAGGCTGGGCATGAGATGGTCTTCTAGTTCAATCAAATATTTAGGGATTAATTTCTCAACAGACCTTTCCTTGCTTAGGAAGCTCAATTTAGACAACCTTAAAAGTCATATCCAGCAGGATTTACAGCATTGGTCTACTCTTCCCATCTCCCTTTGGGGTCGGATCAATATTATCAAAATGAATGTCCTCCCCCGTATTTTTTATCCATTGAATCTATTGACTCTTTTGTTGCCTATCTCTTACTTACAGCAACTCCACGTAATGTTCTTGAATTTTATCTGGTGAGGGAAAGGGGTTCGGCGCTCTTTCCTCAAGCTGTCTCTTCCTAAGGATAAGGGGGGTCTGCGGCTTCCTAATTTATTATTCTACCATTGGGCTGCCCACCTAGCTAAATTAGGGAGATGGTTGCCTGCCGACTTTGATCCCTCCTCTCCGATTTGGCTTCAGATTGAGAGGTCGATTTTGGTGGATTCTGGAATTGATCCCTGCGCTATCTTTTATACTCCCTTTCCGTGCTTTGCATTGGGTAACTGACCAAACAATTCTGATGTCTCTTAAGTCCTCTCACAATGTCTTCATTTTGTCAATATTTTTCCAAGTAAGGATCTGGGTCAGCCGATCGTCCTTAATCCTAATCTCAAGCTGGGCAGTTCAATGATTACTCCTGGTGGTTACCACACATTAATGAAGCGAGCCTTGAACATTTTTATGATCAGGGATCCCTTCTTGTCTCAGGGGACATTTTAAGTAAATATAGTATCCCCATCGGGAAAATTTTTAAGGTTTATCAACCGAGACACCTATTGGTTGAGAAATTTGGTGTTCACTATAGGGACTCAACAGTCCGTCCCTTTCTCTCTCAGATTTCAACACTTGCTTCTAAACCCCATCCTGTCTCGTCAATATATTCCTTTCTTCTTAATTATAAATTTTCAAAACCTGCTGTGGGCTCTGCTACCTGGCTCTCTTTGTCCACTGAGACTGCTCTGGATTGGACCCGCATCTGGAGGGACCTACATACGTTTCATACCCAAGATAGGTTGAGACTTACACAGTACTATATCGTAAATAATATGTACTACACTCCTAAAAAATTGTTTCAGCTCAAAAAACTTCCCCTTTCTCTCTGCTCAAGATGTGAGCAAAGTGAAGGAGATTTGCTACATGTTTTCTGGAGTTGTAGTAAGATCACCCCTCTGTGGTCCTCTATCAAAGATAACTTAGACCCATTACTAGGCCTCTCAGAGCTTTTTACCCCTGCTGTCTGTATTTTAGGGGATTATGTTAGTATAGGAAGTGTGGAGCGCCGATATCATATAGCCATGGTCTCTATCGTGGTCAAAAAATTGGTTCTTAGACATTGGACTGATCAGCTGACCCCGTCCTATGCTGAATGGTTGACCGAGCTTTCTGCCTGTCTTAATGCTGAAAGACTGATAGCCAGCTTGTGCAATCGCCTCGATCTGTTCCAAAACAAATGGGGTAAGTTGTATACGTTGTACCTTCATTAATGTTATTTATGGCCTTCTCTCTGGTGCCCGTAGCGTCTCCCTCTGTTTCTCTTATTTTGGTATAATTACTTATTAATACTTGGGGATGTGAAGCTGTTTTCTTATCCTTTTTTCTTTCTTTCTAGAATCGTTATTGTACTTAGTGGTCAGAGTAGGCATTTATATGTTTTTTTTTTTTTTTTTTTTTACTTTTCTTTAGCACACTCACTTGGGGATGGGCAGGGAAGATGTGGGGTGGGGGAGGGAGGATTTATTTTTGTTTGTACCATGTATTATTTTTGGTCTGTTACTACTGTCATGCTGAGTGGTTTGTATTTTGTTGTTGAAAATCAATAAACTTAAATTTCAAAAAAATAAAATCCCATTCATTACTGCAGTTATGATAAAGCCTAAGGAACTGGCCATATTGTATTGAATTTTTCTGAGAGGCTGGATGGGCACTCTCAAATTTAAGTAAAGCATTCACTACAGTGTCTTTTCTGTGACAGTTTGTATCTGCATTTTATTAGGTGCTGCATAAATAGTCAGATATAAAAACGTAATTTCAGTCTGACTGACATAATAAGAAAAGGATAGATTCCAATCTTTCTCATGCAGCCATTTCCTGAAACCATCAATCTCTGATTCACTCCCTTGCCAAATGCAGATAATGTCCTCCACAAATCTATACAAAACTTTGATTTTGTTAAAAAATTGATTGTTTTGGTTATTCTGACTCCAAACTAATTTCCACAAGCCCAAGAAAACGTTGGCATAGCTCGATGCCATAATGGCACACATTGTTGTGCCACATGTTAGTAAAAAATATTCCTGATTAAATTCAAAGAAGTTGTGGGTAGAGATGCAGAGAAGTTTAACTTTGTCCATGAAGTGAACTCAAAGAGGGTAACTTCGAATTCAAGTACAGTAACACTATGAAAAATTCCCATTAAAAGGCTGAAATTTGCTTTTAATGCTTTGTATTGTCCACTTCGCATTAATTTCACACTGCAGTTTGAGAAGGAGAAATTGGTAAGAAACAGCCCACGGATCACATGTCTGACTGTCCTCAGGTCACATGATGAAGGCAGAGAGTTAAAGGAAAACTGCATGTTAAAATCAGGAAAATATATTTTTTACCATTCATTGTGTGTTCTTAGTTCATCCCAGTGTTATTTTTCAGCTCAGTCTGTGTGAGGTGTTTTTTCTAACTTTCTCTTGCTATTTTATGGCCCTTGGGGGCTGCCATTTACCTTTCTTTTATTGCTTCTTGTCCCAGATAGTCTTCCCAGAGTGCCCTCTGCTCTGAGGTTTAATAGCCCATTGTGGAAATTGTGCAGTTTTGAGGTTTGTCACCTCTCATGTTGCGGACCCCTTTGCTTGAGCACAGTTTCTCTGGTTTGTTTCAGCAGCCTGAAGTTCAGCACCAGCAGGAACCACAGCAGCAGCAGCTTGTTGCCCCGCCACCAGCTGCAGCACAGCAGGTAGCAGTATCTGGTGCCCCCCACTGCCTGTGCCTCGTCCTTCATGCAGCTCGCCCATGTTGCAATTTTTAATCTCCCTCCCTGGTGACCCAACAGTGGTTAAGTGCAAGCTATGGCAAGTGCGTGTACGTCGTAGTCACAAGGGCAGCCATTCGGACATGGGAAGGCAACTAACCCAGCTTGTACTGCACCATGCTGAGAAGGAGGCAAAGCTGCAGGAGTTATCAGCCAGTCCTCCAGTGGAAGCCATTGAAGGGGGAGTGCTTCTGCCTGTGTGGCATCACTGAAGAATGGACAAGGCAGCAAAAACAGTGGTGACTCCCGCAGCTGGCTGCGAGCACAACCCATCACAAATGCCTGACACACAGGCTGGCCTGGTTGTGTTATGGAGTGAGGTGGAAGCCATCCGTAATATTGTTGAGGGTGCATGCCAGCAGCTAAACTGGATTGAGGGTCTAAATGCTAAAAAATCAGCATGTTAAGAACACTTACTGGTGGTGGTCAGCCCCAGCCCCCACAGGCCTAGCAAAACATTTTTATGTAACCAAATCTCCCCCCCAAAAAACTGTCCTCTGCTTTTTCCTTTTTCTTCATCAATTATTTTTTTTTCATACAGATTAAGTAAGTAATTTATGTTTAATTATACAATGGCAAGAAAATTTCCTGGAGTCTGATTGGTCAGTGTATGCCTGAGACAGTGATGACATTACACAGTAACATCACTGTGTTGATTTTATGGACCCTGAGCCTGAGCTTGAGCTTTTTTTTTTTTTCAGAAACAAAGATATACTGCCTCACTAAAGATCTACTAAAAACATCTTTATTTTTATTTTTGTTTTGTATAACATTGAGCCATTGTATAATTGCAATAAGGCACTCCAAGGTGTGTGTTATTGTGTAATAATGTCACTCCTGGGGTGGTGGAAGCACTCAGCTTCGCCTTGTGCTTCAACCCACCCCAGCAGTGACGTTATTACACGATAACACACACCTTGTTGTGCCTTATTGCTTAATTAAAGTTTTCTCCCTGATGTTAATTTTGTTAATACTTTATTTCTTGACGCTCATAATGCTAAATCAGACTCCCAACTCTCCAAATGCCACCTCCCCTCCCTATTACGCTTTCCACAATAGAGATTTTTTTGTTCTTACTCTTTACCTTATTATATTTTAATAAGTCATGTGGTTGACAACTTTGCGGACACTGGCGTGCTTTCATTTAATTTCATTTGAAACTGTGGCGCCAAAATGCCCTCTTCAATACAGTTTTATTGCAGTGTGCTTTGTGGCACCACAGTTTCACCTGTAATGCAAGCACACAGTCTCCACCATTTTGCTGACCCTAAGTCATTTAAACAAGCATTTGTCAATGCCGAATGTTGATTGCGCTGGTGTGTTGAGCTCGCTCACTGCCCCTCTGTCACTCGCTCAGTCTGTTTCTCCCGGTGCTGCAGGCTGCTGTTTTGTACTGGGATCCTGCCTGCATTGGCACCTTGTTCTGCCCACTATGAAATCTGTAGCTGTCCCGACAGAGCTGCATTGAGATGGCTCACTCCTCCTCTCTCACTAACTCATTCTGTTTCTCCTGGCGCTGCAGGCTGCCCTTTTGTACTGGGCTCCTGCCTCTGTTGGTGGCTTTTTCTGCCCACAAAGAAATCTGCAGCAGTCCCAACACAGGTCTGTTGAGCCTGCTGAGTCCCCTCTCTCACTCACTCATTCCGTTTCTGCTGGCGCTGCAGGCTGCCCTTTTGTACTGGGCTCCTGCCTATGCTGGCACCTTTTCCTGCCCACAAAGAAATCCACAGCTGTCCTGACAGAGCTCCATTGAGGGTGCTCACTCCCCCTGTGTCACTCACTCATTCTGTTTCTCCTGGTGCTGCAGCCTGCTCTTTTGTACTGGGCTCCTGGCTCTGTTGGCACCTCTTCCTGCCCACAAAGAAATCTGCAGCAGTCCCGACAATGCTCCGTTGAGCTCACTCAGTCCCTTCTCTGACTCGCTCATTCCTTTTCTGGTGGCATTGCAGGCTGCTCTTTCTATTGGGCTCCTGCCTGCGTTGCCGCCATTTGCAGCAGTTACAATACAGCTCCGTTGAGCTTGCTCACTCACCCTCTCCCACTCAGTCATTCTGGTTTTCCTGCCACTGCAGGCTGCCATTTTGTACTGGGCCCCTGCGTGCATTGCTGCCTTTTTCTGCCCACAAACAAATCTGCAGCAGTCCCAACAGAGCTCCATTGAGCTCACTCATTCCCCCTTCCTCATTTGCTCATTCTGTGTCTCCTGCTGCTGCAGGCTGCCCTTTTGTACTGGGCTCCTGCCTGCATTGGTGGCTTGTTCTGGCCAGAAAGAAATCTGAAGCAGTCCTTACACAGCTCCATTGAGATCGCTCACTCCCCCTCTCTCACTCACTCATTCCGTTTCTGCCCATGCTGCAAGCTGTCCTTTCCTACTGGGCTCCTGCCTGCGTTGCCGCATTTTCTGCCCACAAAGAAATCTGCAGCAGTCACAATAGAGCTCCATTGAGCTCGCTCACTACCGCTCTGTCACTCACTCGCTCTGTTTCTCTTGGCGTTGCAGGCTGTGTTTGTGTACGGGGCTGCTGACTGCGGTGGCACCTTTGTCTGTCCACAAATAAATCCGAAGCTATACCAAAAAAGCTCCATTGAGGTCGCTCAGTCTCCTTCTGTCATGCGCTCATTCTGTTTGTCCTGGCGCTACAAGAGGCCCTTTTGTACGGGGCTCCTGCCTGCATTGGCATCTTTTTGTGCCAACAAAGAAATCTGCAGCCGTCTTGATAGAGCTCCATTGAGCTCACTCAGTCCCCCTGTCTCACTCACTCGCACTGTTTCTCCCACTGCTGCAGTCTGGCCTTTTCTACTGGGCCCCTGCCTGCATTGACGCCTTTTTCTGCCCACAAAGAAATCTGCAGCAGTCCTGACAGCGCTCTGGTGAGTTCGCTCACTCCCCCTCCCTCATTCAGTCTCTTGTTCTGTTTCTCCCACTGCTGCAGGCTGCCCTTTTGTACTGGCCTCTTGCGTTGGGGCCTTTTTCTGCCCACAAACAAATCCAGAGCAGTTCCAACAGAGCTCAGTTGAGCTCAGTCACTCCCCCCTCTCACTTGTTCCATCTTAATCTATCCCAAACACTGATGTCCCACAGTGACCATGCTGTTCTCCGTCAGGAGTGCAAAAACATATTTTAGCCAGGATGTGAAAAATGACAGCTGTACTGTTCATAAGGAGGTGTGAAAGAATGCCACTGTTGAAAATGTGGCGTGGAAATATTACAAATTTGTGAAGTTACAAGAAGGCGTGGAAACAGTTGAACGCATGCTTGTAACACAGTCATGTTATGTAGTTTTGTCACCAAATTTCCAACATAGGGATTTTACTACCTCTGCTCATGAACAGTGCCACTGTCATTTTCTTTATCTGTCCCGAACACTGATTTCCCACAGCGACCTCATTATTCTGTGCCACAACTGTGAAACCACATTTCACTCAGGATGTGAAAAATGACAGCTGTACTGCTCAGAAGGAGGTGGGAAAAATTGCCATTGTTGAAATTGTGGCATGACAATATTACGAATCTGCAAAGTAACAAGGATGTATGGAAAGTGTGCAGTGCAACTCATTTGATGGGCTATTATCACCAAATTTTCAACATAGGCATTTTAGGACCTCTGCTAATGAGCAGTATCACTGTTATTTAATTACTCTATCCCGGACAGTGATTTCCCTCAACAACCGCTCTATTCTGCGCCAGAACTGTGAAAACACATTTTGGCCTAGATGGGAAAAATGACAGCTGCACTGTTCATAAGTAGATGTGGGAAAATGGCAATGTTGAAAATCTGGAGTGAAAATATTATACATTAGCGAAGTTACAAGCGTGTGTGCAAACTGCGCAATGCACGCTCGTGACACAGTCATTTTATGGAGTATCATTACCAAATTTTCAACATAGCCATTTCAGAACCTCTACTCATGAATAGTGTCACTGTAATTTTCTTAATCTGTCCCAAACACTGATTTCTGACAGTGACTGCGCTATTCTGTGCTGGAAGTGCGAAAACACATTTCCACCTGGATGTGAACAATGACAGCTGTACTGTTCACAAGGAGGTATGAGAAAATGCCAATGTTGAAAATATGGCATCAAAATATTGCACATTCACGGAGTTACGCATGTGCGTAGCAACTGCGCAGCGCACGCTCATAAAACAGTCATTTTTGGGATTTTTTCCACCAAATTTGCAACATAGGTTTTTTGAGAGTCCACCTCATGAACATTGGCACTGTCATTTTGTTAATTGGCCCCCAAAGGTGATTCTGCACAGTGACTGTGAAATCACCTTTCCGGGCTGATTAACACCATGACAGTTCAAGCATTCATGAGGAGGGGTCCCAAAAACCCCATGTTGAACATTTGGTGAAAAAATTCCCCAAAATGTCCGAGATATGCACTAAAGTTGAAAAAAACCCTATTTATTACATTATGCAGCTTACCGGCATTTCTTCAGTTCGCGGTCGGCTTTGAAGAGTGCAGATGTGTTCCTGGTCCACCGAAGATCATTGAGTCTGACTCCAAAGGTAAGTATGGGGTGAGTGGGGTTTGGGGAGGCAGGGTGTGCAGTGGGTGGGTGCGGGTGGTGGGTGAGCAGCACGGAGACTATGAGGGACTGTTTTATGCTTTTCGAGGGGAAAAATGCAAAAGACTTTGTGGGGCAGTTTTTTCTTTTACAGGGACATGTGGCATGCTGGGGTGGGCTCCCAGCGTGCCACCAATGGCTTCCTTTTGGGGGGCCAGTAATAGCCGATGGGGGATTGGGCACCCCTGTCGGCACAGAAAGGGGGGCAGCCATTAGGCCAACGAGGATTGGGCACCCCGTCAGCAGGAATAACAGCGTGTGTGTGGGGGGGGCACCAACGGCTTTCTGTTGGCAGGGGCAGCAATAGCCAATGGGTTATTGGGCACCCCCCTCGGCACACAAAGTGGTGGACTTCATTATGCCGATGGGATTGGGCACCCCACTGGCAGAAAATGAAAGCGCAGGGGGGGTGACAGAATGCCAACAGGGACTAGGATCCCCCATCGGCAAAATGAACGGGGGGCACCGAAGCTGATGGGGATTGGGGCCCCCGTCAGCATATAAACAAGGTGGGGAGGGTTATATTGTTTGTGAACACGGCTGCAACCTGCCACCATGTACACAAACAATATCAGGCTTGCTAGGTCTGCCCTACAATGATGGGTCACTCCCTCATTTCAGCGGATGGCTGACGCTGCAGTGACGAGGTGGCCCCTGATTACAGCGGCTGATTTGTCCCAAGTTGGTGCGAACGTTTCAAACTTGTGTCACCAGCAGCCTGCAATGGCATTGAGGGAAGTGGGACAAGCCTTTGCAGGCTGTGAGGATATTGGCCACAACAGTACCATGCCTCCACAGCCTGCTTCTCAGCAAGCTGTGCCAATATGTTTCTTGTGCTGCGTGCAATCAACACAAAAATAAACTAAATTAAGTAACAACTATGAAAATATGTGTTACTTTTCTGAACATTTTTCAGGGGATTATTCTTCACATGTGGACACTAATACTGTATGTTGAATGATGCAGCAAGATATCAGTATAATCCAGCCACATTCATAAGATAGTAAATTATGGGGGGTTGACTGTCATGGTAAGTGATTTTATGATATTTTGATTGCACAGTAGTTGTTGTGGCCCATGGGTATGCATACTATGAAAATGTATGTAACACATTAAACAGTAATCAAAAAGCAATACAGTTGACAATTAAAGCATCCGTGCAAGAATGCAGTTACAGTTTTGAAATTTAATTTTTTATTCTATTTTACATTACCCCTTTTCTAATAACTTGTGTATACGTATGCTACCCTTCTTTTCACAATTTATTTTATTCTGCATTACTCAATTTTTTTTATATGTGAAATAATAAAAGTAGTGTTCATTGTAATGTTACTGTGACCTTGTTTTTATCAGTATTCCCAGCTGTTTTTTTAACAGATACTGTTCCATTATATCATGTAGCACTGTCTGCTGCATGCAACTTAATTGTAGTAACAACAGAACTGATTTTAAATAGTTGCAGTCCAAAAGCATGTGAGAAGACTGATGCAAACCTGGTGCAAGCTTTATTAAAATGAACACTCCCTTTATTACTTCTGATTCAAAAAATGTAGTGCTGCATACTTAAATTGTTGAAAGAAGGATATCGTTCATATACACAAGTTATTAGATCAGGTGGCAATGTAAAATAGAATAAAAAAGTATCTGTCAAAATTGTAACGGCATTCTCACACTGATGCTTTCATTGTCAGGCTGTATTACTTTTTGGTTAGTTTTTACTGTGCTACATTTTCATAGTACACGTACCCACAACATCTACAATTGAAATACCCTAAAGTCACCTACCATGGCACCCCTCCGCCTATAATTTCCTATCTTCTGAATGTTGCTGGCTTATAGTATACATAATTTAACATGCAATATTAGTGTCCCAATGTGAATAATAATCCCCTGAAAAAATGTTCAGAAAATTAACAAGGATTTCTTGACAATCATAATTCTAAATCCCCAGTACCCCCAAATGTTCCACCTCCAAATATGGTTTCCACAATACAAAAAATATTTTTTCTTATTACTTTCTTTATTTTATTTTTTAAAATTCCCATGGTCACCAACCTTTCGGACGCTGTGTGCTTTCATTTCCTTTGAATTTGGGGCACCAAACTGCACGCTGCAATACACTTTTATTGAAGCGGGTGATGCATCACCACAGTTTCACCTGCAATGAAAGCATGCAGAGTCTGACATTTTGCAGACCCTAAGACATGAAAGAAATGACAGAAATGAAGAACTCTGATAAACTTCCTTTCTATTGCAGAAAGCATAATAGTGGTGTGATAGATTTGTGAGAGGCGTGATTTAGATTAGAATTATGACTTTTTTCCATACATTTGGTTAAAGCAGCAGTGCAATAAACACAATACCATTAAATCACCTAACATGCCCCCCAAATGTCCTATCTTATGACGTCCCACTGTTTTAATTTCATGAAAGTCCAGATGAAGAATAATGGCAGAAATGTGTCACAGTGTTCCAAATGAAAGCATTGCCTGGTGATGCTAGTTGCTGCTGTTTAAGTCCTACTATTTTAATTTCATGAAAAGTCCAGATGAAGAATAAGGCCGAAATGTGTTAGTGTCCCAAGGGAGAGCACTGCCTGCATTGACACCTGCTACATCACTGATACATGCTGCCCTTTGTGTGTCCCTTCATACCCCAATGGTGAGTTATTGTTCACTGCACTGTCATTTTTATGTTGGCTTGCCACACCTGCACAAGCCAACATCTTGCGGTAGTGCAGATTTGGAGGCGCGGTCGCTGTTGAGTGAATACAGGGCATGCATCAATTGGTGCGTCCCTCATTCCCCAATCAGCCTGCATGCCGGTGCCACACCATGCATACATAATGTGGTGAGCACATCTAAGGAAAGGTTCACTGCAATTCGAGCAAAGCTCATCAGATGCAGCGGTCCTTTTCTTGCTGTGCTCACCGCCATTATGTGCATGGCGGGACACGGCCATAGAACTGCCAACTTTGGGGGTGTCCAATCCCCCTGTCAGCTGCCCCTGCCCCTGTCATCAAGCCGACAGGGGAGCCTACTCCCATTGGAGTAAAGTGCCTCAACTGTGTAATGCAAAGGGTGCCCAATCCCCCTGGCTGTTACCCCACCCCTTTCTTGTGTGCTGAGGAAGCCTTCTCCCCATCGGCAGAAATAAACCCCAATTGTTTAATGCCAAGGTGCCCAATCCCCTCAGCTCTGCATCCCCTCCCTTCTTTGTGTGCCGACAGGGTGCCCAATCCCCATTGGCATAAATTCCCCCATGTTGTTTGCCGGATGAGAGTGCCCAATCCCCTGTCAGCTACAGCCCCCAAAACAGTTAGGTGGCATGCTGGGAGCCCACCCAGTGTGCCAAATCCTGGAAAAAAACTGTCCCATGATGTTTTCTTTTCCTTTTACTACCTGTAAAGGAAAACAGTCCTCTGAGTCTCCAAGCCTCCCTGCCCCCACCTGCACCCACCCACTGCTCACCCTGCCTTCCCAGACCCCCATACCCCATACTTACCTCTGGAGCTCAGCGCGATGATCATCGGTGGACTGGGAACACATCTGCACTCTTCAAAGCCGACCGCGAACTGAGGAAATGCCAGTAAGCTGTATAATGGGAAAGATAGGGTTTTTTCAACTTTAGTACATATCTCATGCATTTTTGCAAATTTTGTCCCCACATTTTCAACATGGGTTTTTTGGGACCGCTTCTCATGAATTCTTGCACTGTTATGGCGTTATTCGGTCCCGAAAGGTGATTTTGCAGTCACTGTGCAGAATCACCTTTCAGGACTGCATAAGGAGATGACAGTGCCACTGTTCATGAGGGGGGCTCTCAAAAACCTATATTTTGCAAATTTGGTGGGAAAAATCCAACGAGTGATCTGTTTTGACGTGCGTGAGTAACTGCACAATGCACGCCAGTAAGACAACGAATTCACAATATTTTCATGCCAGATTCTCAACATTGGCATTTTACCACACCTTCTTGTGAACCGTACAGCTGTCATTTTTCACATACTGGCCCGAAATGTGCTTTCGCATGTCCGGCACAGAATAGCTCGTTCGTGGTGCGAAATCAGTGTTCAGGACACATTACGAAAATGACAGTGATACTGTTCATGAGCAGAGATCCTAAAATGCCTGTGTTAACAATTTGGTGACAGTACTCCATAAAGTGACTGTTTTACGTGCGTGCGCAGCAACTGTGCAACGCACGCTCATGTGTTGGCGCATTTGCACTATTTGCATGCCAGATTCCCAACATTGGCATTTTACCACACCTTCTTGTGAACTGTGCAACTGTCATTTTTCACATCCTGGCCAACATGTGTTTTTGCCTTCTGGCGCAGAATAGCACGGTTGCTGTGCGAAATCAGTGTTCGGGACACATTGCAAAAAATGACAGTGATACTGTTCATGAACAGAGGTCCTAAAATGCCTATGTTGAAAATTTGGTGACAATGCTTCATAAAATGATTGTTTTATGAGGTGCATAGCAACTGTGCAATGCATGCTCGTAACTTAACGCATTCGCAATAATCTGTGCGGGATGCTTTACTAAACCCCTCGAGCTTTGCCCTCGGGGTTTATGTAGCATCCCACAACTCAGGTGTGTGTAAAATTCTCATTACACACGCCACCCCATGCATTACTCTGCTTTGAAATAAGGACATGCGCCATGCAATTCTTGCAGCTGCTCCACTCTTGCAAAGGGGGTGAACAGCTGCAGAGGTCCCCCATGCACAGGATGTGCATTTTTAGGGCACCCCACAGCATCCAGAGCCATTGTTGTATGCTTACTCCATGCCCAAATCATGGTCACAGGATCCATCTCTGCGGTGGGCTGGGGGCAGGCAAGGGGACAGACAACTGCATGATCCTACACATTACCAGGGAAGCAAGTGCAGCTGACGCAGAGGGCATCTACTTTGGGGCTGTCGTACCACCTATGTGCTCCTCTTTGACTGGTTGTCCAGTTCATACCGGGGCAAGTAAAGCCCATTCTCCACTGGCCCCCAGTCCTGGGTGAAGAGGTATGGGCTGGGGGTGTCGCTGGCACTGGTCTGATATTATGGAACATTTCTGGCTTGTTTTGAAAGTGGGAATAGCAGCTTCTGGTGGACTGGCATGGGCTGCCATATCCTGTGGACCCCCAACCCTGGTGTCACCCACTGGTCCTGCACAGCAAGGCCAGAAGACCCAAAGACACACCACAACACTTGTCGGTGTCTGCAGGGTAGGGTGAGGTGAAATGGTGTGAGTGCTATGGCCAACGATCCAAAGGCGCATCTCAGTGCCTGTCAGTCTCTGCAGGGTGGGGGTGGGGTTGGCATCAGTACAATACTTTATTGCCCTTCCTATTATGCATCTCTCTAACTTCTGCACTACTAATGCCAATGCCAGCAAGACAACATTCGGCATTGACAAATGCTTGTTTTGCATAGACGCAGCCATTTAATTTCTATTGAACCTTCTTGTGTGTTGTAAACAGTCCGTCATGTTGTTCCTTTTCAGGGAATCATCATAATACATATGGCATTTTTCCACTGTACCATTGCGGGCATGCTGATCACATCCACATACCAAACATATGTCATGAGTCCGACATCGAATGTGGTACTGTAACATTTCATTTGTTTTTGTGGGGTGGGGGGTTACTGATGTGGTTGACTGAAATATCATTTATGATTACTTTTTTTTTCCTCAGGTTGTAGGCCTGCTTGTTTTCCACATGTTTTGGATTGTTGATGACTTTGTCTGTACAGAAACTGTCAAGCCATGAAATGTATTTTTTTTGTGCCGGGGGCGCATCATTTGAAAACAAGTTTTATTAATGTTTTTGTTTACTTTCCAGATCTTCAGCATATCCTAACTGTCGTCCATCTTCAGATTGGAAGATACCACCAACAGCAGTCCACAGTACCTCAATGTTACCTGGAAACAGATGAAAAGGAAATTATTAGGAGTGCATTGCTCTACCACATTTAGTTCCCAGCGTGGTTGTTCCTTTCTTTTATTATATCCAGCTTAAAATACCAATCTATTATAAATACCCCTTAAAAAAATGAACACATTTAGTGACTGTCACGCAATGGCCCACATTACATTACATCACGTGTTTTCAGGACCAGGATAACACATTGTACAACCCTCACATACTGAAATATGACCATCCCATCTGTGAAGAAAAAAATATATTATCTGGCCTGTATGTCACCACTGTTGCATGCTTTACACCGGTGGAAAAATATTAAAATAAAAAATGAAAGAGGAAATAATAGTGATACTTACCTCTAGATGTTATCCTTTAAGTGGTAAGATTACTGTAGTCCTGCTAGTTTACAATGTCTGTAACCTGTGAAAACAAAATGGAAATCAGTTGCCTGTATTTGGTGACAGTGGCATCTTTAAAATGGTTAAGGAAGGATTCACACCACAGTTCAAGTCAAAACCATAGTACAAGACATTAGTACATACTTACTGTAAATTAGTGGTAAGAAGCAGGGTGGTTGTGGCTGGCTGAGGGTCCACAGCCTGGGCATAGGTACAATGTCTCTCTCACTCTCAAGAAGTAGGATGGCTGTGGCTGGCTGAGAGTTCATAGTTTGAGCACAGGTACCTTGTCTCTCTCATTCTCAAGAAGCAGGGTGGCTGTGACTGGTTGAGGATTCATAGCTTCGGCACAGGTACAGTGTCTCACTCACTCTCAAGAAGTAAGGTGGCTGTGATTGGCTCAGGGTTCAGAGTTTGGGCACAGGTACAATTCCCAGAATTACAAGTCTTGAAAACGAACTTTAATTATTTTCTTTAACGTAAATCAGTGGCCTTGATGATAGTTCTAAGTAAACAGAAAATATAAGTGAATGCAAATTTAGTCATTATGCCCTACCACCAACATACTCATCATCATCATCAAAGAGAAAGCAGCCCTCGCAGTCATCAAGGCTGGAGTTGTACCCACTTAGAAATTCTTTTTCCATGACTGCATCATCAACCTCAATGATACATTGCTTAACAGTACAACCAGGATGGTCTGCTTCGCCCACATCATAAGGACAACCATCATCTTGATTGAGTACAAACATAGATGTGGTTGTCCTAATTGGTATGTGATCTTCATTCATTTTGATAAATGTCAGCATGATGACATTTGTAGGTGATAGGTTATTATGACAGTCACACACTATGGCCCCTGCAGAACTAAATACCTTCTCCACACTTTCACTGAAGGGTGGGCAGGTCAGGTACTTCAGTGTTGCTGAAGTCAGCATTGGATATCAATTTACCTTGCTACTCCAGTACACCAGATGATCATCAAGTATTGTCAGATGCCTATTTTCTGCCAAATAGGCTTCAACCATGCACTGTGATCGTGAATTCTTGATGAATTGCCCACCTGTTCACAAGATTCATCTAGGTTACAAATTCCTACTTGGGACAAGGCACCCAAAAGTGCATTAATGGCCAGCTGTGCAGCTTACACTACCCCTTGCCCATCAGTTACCTTACTGGATGAACTCAGTCTGCAGTGAAATTCAGCCTTGTTATGCTGTGGTTTCCAAAACTTTGTACATGACTTTTTTTGCCCAGTGAACCAATCGGACCAGTTGTCCAGTCCGAATTTGAACCTCATCATGCCCTCCCTCTAGTATTGACGCAATGCCATGTTTGTAGCATGGGTCCAGTATTGTGGCTTTTTCAAATTCTGGAGATTGCTGAATAGTGGTGATGTGTCAATTGCTGTCTAATATTGTAATCATGTGTTTCAGTAAGGCACAGCTTGACCTACAGTATCTCCGGCCACATCAAGGCTAGGCTGCAGATTCAACAAAGTCTTCCTCAGCACCTGGAGAAGTGGAATGGCTTGACTAACTGATGCAGTGTCACCACTCACTGCCTGTGTGGCATTTTCAAATGGCCTCAAAATTAATATTAGTGAGTCCATGAGTCATGAGTTTTCAGGTATCATAGACATTGAGGCCCCTGAACTGTCACAGCTAGTGTGCATAACTAGGTATTCGGAGATGGCTTTGTACTGCTCATACAACTGCTCTGCCATGTAAAATGTCGAGTTCCATCTCGTGGCAACTTCAAGCTTGATGCAGTGCTGAGGGAGGCTGTTTTAATTCTGCAGCTGTCTAAGTTGGTCACGGGCCTTTCCAGAGTGTGCAAAGTGGGCACAGATGTGTCGTGCAACAGTCAGCATTTGCTTGATTTCAGGGTACTGCAGAAACTCCTGTATCACAAGATTTAAACAGTGGGCCATGCAGAGAACCCTCACAAAGCTATCATTGCTGATACATTTAACAATGTTTGATCCATTATCACTAGCTATGAAGCCAGCATTTAGGGACAGGGGGTGCACCACTCATCAGTTTCTGTCAGTAACAAGTCTAGCATGTTTTTGCCTGTATGCGACCCTGCTACACTATGCATTAGAAGCATGCATGCTATCTAATGCCATAAAGGTTGCTACCATCACAGTCTGACTTATTACACTGCTTTCCCATCTCACCATCACAGACAACCCCAGGTAGCTGTACCCAATGTGCAGTAATACACAGATAGGAACAACCTGCAGTTTTGACACTTGTCCTCATATCCATGCTTAAGTGAATGTAAGGTGATGTAGAATGTTGAAAAGCATGTCTTACAGACTCTGTCACAGTCCTATATAATTCCAGGACAGAACAGATGGAAAAGTATGTCCTGGACAGGATCTTCCATTTAGGACATGTGCATGCCACAAAGCACTGGAATCCCCCATTCGCCACAAAGAAGGGCAAAATGTCAATTGCCAGCATTTCAGCTACAGCAGCATTGAGTTCACATGCAACCACATGATTTTGTGGGTATTTACTGTTCCGTGAAAAAAGGCTGTGCAACGTGGGCTGCATTGTTAGGTGTTTTGCACATTGTGTGCCAAATGGCTCTCCTCTCCGAACTGCCATGAATAAGGGTGCCTTTGACATGTGATGGGTGCACAGGTGACAAGCCAATAAATATGGTTTCTTTCCCTGTTTTATGCACAGGGGACTGATGTAGTAGAATTACTACATGGACCATCGCTGCTACTCTGAACACTACTTGAACATTTAAAATCCTCCTCCTCCTCCTCATGCCTGTAGTAATCCTCTGGTGTTATTTCACAACTGTTACCGACATGACTACTTCCAGTCAAGGAAGGGGATACCATGTTTACTAAGGTGGATGAGGGTGAATGTCCCACTGCAACATTAGCTCTCCTCTGGTGCCAAGTCTGCAGTGCCACGTGCCTGCTCTTGAGATAAGTATGCTGGCCCCCGTGCCAAGATAGCTACATGTTTTATCATGCTTCACACATGCTTGGCAAAGCTGGCAGATTACCACTGTTTCATCTTTTCCATCTTGTATGAAAAAATCCCAAACTAGGAATTTGGATGCCCTACACTTCATATGTCACTGCTGGTGCTGCATAAAGGACAGAAGTTTTTGTGTTGATGAAATGGGGGGTGTACTTCATGATTCTGGTGTTGTGCACATTTGGACTTTGACTGAATGTCACAATCTATGACTATAACTTCAGGGTCATCAACAGAAACAGCTACATCAGAACATTGAGGAGGGGGTGATTGACTAACAGACTGTTCACAAACAGTCACCTTTACTTTCTTTTTGCAGGTTCCCAAATGGGGTCACTAGCATCGTCATCACAATCATCATCCAGAAATTCACTTTGGATGCTGTTCTGCGGAGATATTTTAGCCACAGTCTCAATATGATCATCCACAACTTTTTCATCTACATCTGAATGTTTGGATGGCCTAACCTCAAGATCAGTGGAAACATGAGACTGTGAGTCATCAGCATGATCAGAATCATGTTCGACAACTGTGGGGAGTGGGATAACAACCACATTCAAGTCTGTGGACTCATCAACATTTTTCCCACCAGATAACTTTGCCCGAGTTGAACTTGTAGTAATACTCATGCTGTTATTAACCATGCTGTCACTAGCTTTACTACCAGCAGGGACAACAGCATTGCCAACCAGCACTGAAGTGACTGATTTTGCTGTGAAAAACCCTTTACTTGCAGTAACTACTACCTTTGCCTTCTGCCGCGTAATAACATGGCCACAACCACTCTTAACACTGCTAGACTTGATAGCCCCTGAGGATTCTGCCTCATCATCACAACTTCCACTGCTAATAGTCTTCTTGGCAGCAATACTATAGCCAGCAACATCTTTGCATGACTGTCTCTTCATGGGCATTCTTTAAGATTGCACAGAAAATTAACAGCAACTTTATATGTTTGCAGTTTTTGGTGGATGGAAAGCAAAAAAAGGAAAGAGATGCAGCTGCATAGGCATAACAAGACCAGAACCAGTCTTCAAAAATCCCAAAGTACAATAACAATAATTTGTTTTGTGGGGGGGGGGGATACCAGTAGCTACACCAAAGTAGGGGAAAATCTTACATACAGGCTGTGAAATTCAGAGGACTGCTATTGCAGGGCTGCAATAAGATGCGTATGAATTGACAGCAAGCAAACAGATTAAAGGTCAGCTGCAGAAACTATAACTGTTAAGTAAACTACAACACAGACAGCCTTTTAAATGGACTGATGAAATGCCCAGCAAATAACGAAATCTTATGAAAAATTAATATAGGTATTATTGTGTGTACCTGAACACACAAATACCAAAACACTTGGAAAGACTGCCTTTCTCACTGGGGTCTGTGAATCTTCCTTCTACACTACAGATCCTCCACTCCCCTGAAGCACAATTCTGCATTGTCTGTCAGTGCAGAGACTGAGGGAGAGATATTCAAAACTTTGCCCCGGGGCTAAATTAGCACTGCCCAGCGGGCAAACTTAGCCTGGAGCATAAAGTAAACCATATTCAAAAGGAATTGCCCAGGGCAAACAGCTTCTGGGAATGAGGCTTGGCAAACTGGACTGGGAGTGCAGGGCAAACTTAGCCCTGGAATAAGACATCTCTGAATATGGCAACCCAGGAAGTGCAAACCACAAAAGCAACACAGTGCACAGCGATGTGAAGGTAGTTAGAGGTGAACTATGTGGCCAATGTGTGTGCCAGCAAATGCATGGACCCAGTACAGCTGCAGGCAGCGTATGTGAAAGTACAGTGTGCAAAACTGTAAAATATTCCCCAAACTGTTTGTGCAGCGCTAACACATTTGCACGGGTTTAGCGCAGGGCTAAACCGTTAGCCCGGTGCAAACACATTTGTCTGGCGCTAAACTTTGCCATATTCAAAAGTGACATGCAAATGAGCCTACTTAGGTAGTCTGTGGTCAAACATCCAGATTAGCATCTCATTATGCCCTGATTTGCATGCAGTTTGCACCGGGCTAACGGTTTAGCCCTGCGCTAAACCCGCGCAAACGTGTTAGTGCTACACAAACAGTTTGGGGGAATATTATACAGTTTTGAACACTGTACTTCCACATGCACTGCTGCCTGCAGCTGTACTGGGACAACATAGCATAGGCACAGATGGTGGTGGTGCTGCATGCAACTGTCACACTGTAGGTCATGCTACAGTGTACAGCAGACACTACAGTAGCAAGGGGGGCCTGTAGTGTGCAGACACAGCACTGCCTATGGTGTGTAGGGCAGTGATGATGACTGCACTATACACAGTGAGATGCCCAACCTGCAAGTGTTTACTAACAGTGGTCATTCCTGTTACGCTGTTGTGTGACCCACAGATGCTGCACCTCTGGCATGGGATGCTCACAGTGACATATACATGTCTGGCTTTGTGTGCTGTGGCAGTTGTACAGCTGTGCGGTATGTGGCTGGGGGGGCATATATTATCAGAAAGGCACACTGGTGTTGGGGTATTCCCAATACTGGCCCATGTGCACTGCATGATGTGTCCCAGTCTTGTGGCCACACCTGGTCTGTGGCACAGCCTGGCCACCCATACACTCTCCCCTCAACATCCACCATGCCCACAGTGCTGCATGTGTATGCTGGCATCTGTTGGTGTCCACAGAAGAGTGGTCCACAGGTGTGTGCTGTATGACCACACTGCCATGCTGTCCAGTGGTGGCAGGGTCATCACTTACTGGCTGGCATGGCTGGGACTGGTGGCAGATGATGGCATCATTGTGTTGCCATCAGTTAGCAGCATGTTTCCTCTATGTTTGGCTTTGTCTATGTGTCATATTTATTTGTCAGGGTCACACAAGCACCACACAAACCCAAAGTGTCACGCAAAGCTGATTGCCCAGGGTTAAGACAATCTTTTCCTGGGCGGTAATGTGCACCGCACTAAGTGTCACGCTAAGTCGCACAAAACCACTTTGCACGGTGCTAGTCACTGAATATAGCATTGCACCTGTATTCATGTCAGTTTGCCCCTTGCATATATTATAATTTTGCCTGGTGCTAATGCAGTTTGCCAGTGCTATTTGGCCTTTTGAATATAGCAGACCGGCGCTAATCCCGCACTAAACCTGTGCAAACAGTTTTTGCCCCACACAAAGTTTTGAATATCTGGCCCTGAATGTACTAAATTAACATTCAATATTCACACAAAAGAAATACATTTATTTATTTATTTGTTCTAGGATTACAAAAGCAATAAATGCTCGATGATATACTGTAGACACACAAAGGTTTACTACAATCAGTGTAATAAATTATTTGAAAAACTTTAGTCACAAAAATGCAATTGGGTTGATTCTCAGAGCTCTGGGACCAAACTGTCTCCAGCTTTTCACTACACATACTACACTGAACTGAGGCTGTACAAGGCAATATAGAGCCCATGTGACATTACATCCTATGGATCACTGCATAATTCACCTTGAACACCAAAAACAAGGTGAAGTAACATGAAGACCACAGGGAACATTGGAAACTTTGTGCTACTTTGAGATTCAAAGTTATTCAATTTGCCTTGCATAGTATTTCATGAATGTCTGCTTATAGTGAAATACTACATGTAGCAACGTTTATGGACTTCACCCACATCTAGTTGTGGGTTAATATGAATTCCAAACTGTGGAGGAGAAAATCAATCTGTATCTGTTCACTGTCCACATGGTTCTCTTAAAAGAATTTACATGAAGCAATGCCTCCGTCATGTTTTATGGATGTATACAACAAGTTTATGTCTATGGTGACTCATATGAAATCATTTTACCATTTGATTCCCTCAAATTTCCTAAGTACATCAGTTGTATTCTTAATAAAGGATTTTAAGTTTGGAACACATTTTTGTCAAAAGAAGTCCATGAACTGACTGAGATTTTCTTGAAGAGAATTGACTCCAGAGGTTATATTGGTCTTCCTGGAGGGTTCTGTAAATCTTTATGTATCTTTGGGAGTATGTAAAATCCCACAATTTTGGGGCCTTCTTTCTGAAAGAAATTATATCCATTTTCAGTTACATCACCATTTGCAATTGCATCTTGTAACAGTTTGTGTAATTCTTTTTTGAACTTCATCAAGGGATTACTGTTCAGTTTCATATATTTATTAGTATCATTCACTAAAGACATAACTATTCATACCAAAATGCCAGCTGAGTAGTCCTAATGGTCTATCGAGTCTGCTAGAAGATCAGCACTCAGTCAGGACACCCCTTGTAATGTTTTAAGTCTAACAGTACAATGCCCCCCCACCATGTCTGCCTGTTTGATAACAATGTTTTTCAAGGCTTTCAATTCAGACAGCACTTAATTCTCTTGTTCGCTTGTTTAGATCAATTAAAATATATGGGAGGGCTAGTTTTTTTCAAATAAATCCTTTACCTGTTTCAGTACTGTGCGTTCAAAGGTACCGTATTTACTGTTGCATTATTAGAGTGAGGGGAGGGGGCATATTCAAGATGAAGAACAATCCAAGAACTAGGGGTCATAGATGGAAAATAGAGGGTGGTCACATCAAAGGTAATAAGAGAGGACACTACTTCACTGAGAGGGATGAGGGTCCCTGGAATGGGCTACTGGAGTGGGTGGTTGAGGCATCAACAGTGGGGGGATTCAAAAGTGTATGGGATAAATACATGGGTTTAAAAAGGAGAGGGAGTGATAAATACCTTGATGGTGGACAAAAGGGGATGGGAATATATGAGGGAGATATGTAAGTGGGAGTGTAAGATGATAGAGTCAGGGCTACCTGGGGGAGGGAATAAGGCAGACTAGATAGGCCAATGTGATAATTTTCTGTTGACATACTTCTATGATTCTATGATTATAACTTATATGGCAGAACAATGAGTTTCCTTTAAATGAAAGGTTCCTTTGTTTTTTTTTTAGGTGACTCTATCACATGTATCATTCTTGGTGTGTCATTATTACCTTGCTTGGATCCCCCAGTTCAAATTGTGGCCCATATCTTCCATTAACAAGGATTCCATTGCTTCCAAGTCGTTGGATCTTTCATTTTCAATTTGTTCTAATTTGGTTCCCAGTCTTGATAATTCTATAGCCTCGGGTGTTGTATTTACTTCCATTACTGACAGTAAAATATCCAAGCCATCCATATTGGTTTCCATCTGTTCTGCAGTCAAACCCATATTACCAGATTCCTGAGGTTTCCCTTTAAAATAAAATGGTGTTTCAATATGATTTTTATGGAATAACATATACAAATCCACATAAATTAAAAATTAATTTACTTTAGGGGTTGGAATGAAAGACAGTCACCTCTGAAGAACAATGACTTGATAGATTAATTACTTGGAGCTCTGCCCCTTCTTGTTGCTGTTCCGTATTATTCTGTTAGTACTTGGACTTTCTTTCTCCTCTCCTCCCCCTCCTGGTCTTCCTCTTTCTCCTTGTTTGTGTTTTTCTAAAAAAATGCTCTTGTGTATTGGATCTTGTGTCACTGTTGTTACTCTGTTTGTTGTTAGCCTGTGTATGTCTGCCATTTGACTGATTCCTTATACCTTTTTCTTGAAATCTTACTTGTGAGTGTCTGCAACTCTTAGGACTTGTTGATTAAGGCTTACCCTGTTACCTTTTTAAAGTACAATTCATATAATGTTTCAAATGTCACTTTTTGTAACTTTCCATATTTCACTGCCTCATATGTTTGTACACTGGTGATTGGGGCTTTTAAACTTAATTGTCACAAATATTGATTAGATACTGGTATATAAAAGTGATGATACTGCGACTGGCCACACCCCCTGAGGAAGTGTTGTTGGAACCTGAAGCACTAGAACAAGTGTGGTCAGTGTCTGACTGACTTTTCTTTTTGTTTCTATCTTTATTTTACTAACAACAATAATTCACAGAAATTGGTGTGGGCTGTGGCCCTTTTCAATCACAACACCCTCTTTCTGGAATGCTTTGCCAGTGACTCTGTCGCTCCATATAGTTAGTTGTATTTAAAAGTATGCTTCAGTTATTGCTATCAGAAAACTCAATTTGCACCTGCTAAATTGCTTATTTTGTTATTGTTCCATGTTGAATGTTGTTTGTTCTTGTTATTTGTATTGTAATTATCTCTGTGTCAGATCTGAAAAAGGACCTGTGCCAGTGTCTCAACCTGGTTAACAAATTTATTAAAAATAATCTTGACTTTGCAATAACCTTTTTTTTTATTTACATCTATCATTGACTACATGTTTATCCTTGTTTGGTAGCCATTGGCTAGTGTGGCTTGCTCAGTTACATACACAGATTACTCTTTACAAGGTAAAAATACTGGCAATATTTGGTAGCAACAAGTACTGTATCATTTCCTGTTCTCCACAGGAGTGCACTGATTTGTGACTTTGTGTTTTTATTGTGTTTGGGGTGGCCCCCTGCCATGGGTACCCTCCCCTTTTATGAGTTCACAGTGCTTGTGTTTGACTGGTACATTTCCACAATAGTGCAGTTTTGACTGCCTGCCACTTTATTTGTTCTCTCTGCCTTCACTTTATGCACTTTAGTCGATGCACTTCACTCTTGAGCTTTTTTAACAGCCAATTCCATGGAACATGCAATTTCTAAAGCCATTTGAAGTGTAAAATTAGCCTCTGTCACAAAACATTTCTGAATTGCTTCACTGCATGGACCACACATCAGCCCATCTTGCAGAGTATCATTTAGCAATTCACCAAAATCACAATCCTCAGCCAGCTTTTTTAAAGCTGCCACAAATTGGGAGATTGTTTCTCTGTCTTCTTGGTTTTGTTTATAGAAGTGAAACCTCCCTGCAATTACTAATGGCTTTGGTGAGAAGTGTGCTTGTAGTACTGTACTCCTACAATTTCTGTATAAGAATTTGAGTCAGGTTTATCAGGCTGCACTAACTACGAAGTAAATTGAAAATGTTTCCTCTCATCACACTCAAAAAAGTGGCTACCTTATAATCCTCTGCAATATTATTTGCAACCACAAAATACTCAAAATGCTCAGTATAGGAACTCCACTGCTCAACATTTTCATCAAAAGGTTCCATGGGTCCTGTTATCATGGCCAATTTGCACTTTAAATTCAGTTGTTCAATATTTCCACTGATAACTCTTTCCTGGAAAGTTTACTCATGTTCAAGGTTGCTACGCTCTCCACCTTCCAAATTCTCACACACAAAATGAAGGCCCAGCTGGCAGCTTGCTTTCCCTTTCTCTGCATTAAACAGTCTCAAACAAACAATAAAGGTAGCTCTTACTTTGGTTTCTATTGAGCAGTGGTGTCACCAGAAGTTCACCATCTTTGTTGCCAGTTGTGTGCTGGATGTTGAAAAATAATATTTTTCCCTTTTCAGAAGGCACTCAGACAAGAGTACTTGTTATTAGACTGCCACTGGGGTGCAGTTGAGGGCAAATAAGTATGTCTGCTATTAGAGACCATTTTTATTTTGGTTTGCATGCACATGTGCAAGCAACATCTTGCAGCAGTAGCACTGTAGTAGCATTTTCCAAGGTGTGTCAGTATTGTGGCAAATCCAGGGGATGCTTTAGTCAGTGTGTCCCTAAGCCACCAACCAGTGAACATGCTGCCGATGACAGAACTTTCAGAGAGTGCCACCAACTTGAAACAAATCCTCTGCTGCAGAGAGACAGGCTAGTCATTGCAGCAGCAGATCTGACACATCTCCATTATGTACCATTCCTGGTGAAACATTTCAATAAACATGGTTGTGGCTCTTGCCATCTGCCTCTCACAATCCCCAGAAAACTGACTTTGGGGATGCCAAATCCCCCTGTCCCCAGTTCAGTTTGTTTGCTGATGGGGGTACCCAATCCCCATTGGCATAATGTCCCCCCAGTTTTATTTGTCTGCTGATGGGGGGCTCAATCTCCCTCAGCATCATGCCCCCCCAAACACAGATGCACATTCTTTGCTGACAGGGTGCCCAATCCCTGTCAGCTTCAGTCCCCCCCCAAAAAAAAAAAACAGGTGGCACACAGGGAGCCCACTCCAGTGTGCCCAAATAATATTTATGAAACCTGTAAAAAACAATCTTCCCCCAACATTTTGTTTTTGTTGTTTTGGCCCTGTAAACAAGAAAACAGTCCCTTGTCATCACAACGCCCCTCCTCCCCAACCCGCACCCACCCTCTGCGTACCACACCTCCTGGCACCCCACCTCCTGGCACCCCCTCACCTAATACTTACCTCCAGAGGCCCAGCTTGGCGATCTTCAGTAGAGCATGAACTCTTCAAAAGCCAACCGCGAACTAAAGAAAATCATGATAAGCTGTATAATGGCATCAGTGGGGGGGTCAACTTAGGGGGATATCTCAATCAAATTTTTGACATTTGGGTCCAAATTTTCAGCATAGGGTTATTAGGACCCCACCTCATGAAATAAGTCATTGTCATTTTGTTATTCATCCTGAAATGATATTTCATGGTCACTGCATGGAATCACCTTTCGGGACTGATTAACAAAATTACAGTGCCACTCTTTATGAGGTGGGCTTCCAAAAAGCCTATGAAAAAATTTCAAAAAATGACAGTGTCATGAGTGTGCATTGTGCAGTTTCCATGCACTCTTGTAACTTTGAGAATTTGTAATATTTTCAGCTGTCATTTTTCACATCATGCCCAAAATGTGTTTTCGCACATCTGGTGCATAATGGCACGGTTGCTATAGGAAATTAATGTTCAGGATGGATTAAAAAAAATTCCAGTGACAGTGTTCATGAGGAGAGGTCCCAAAAAGCCAATGTGACAAATCTGGTGAACTGCGTTAACAGCGTGTATTGTGAAGTTTCTACACATGCTTGTAACTTCACCAATTTTTTATATTTTCACTCCAGATTTTCAATATTGCCATTTTTGCACACCTCCTTATGAACAGTATAGCTGTCATTTTTCCCATCCTGCCCAAAACATGTTTTCGTACTTGTGGCACACAATGGGCATGGTCACTGTGCAAAATCAACTTTCGGGACAGAGTAACAAAATCACAGTGCCACTGTTCATGAGGACAGGCTCCAAAATGCCCATGTTGAAAATTTGGTAAAAGCAATCCCCAAAATGACTGCATTATGGGTGTGCGTTGCGCAGTATCTACACATGCTTGTAAGTTTGCAAATTGTTCATATTTTCTCTCCAGATTTTCAACATTGCCAATTTTTTACATCTCCTCATGAAAAGTACAGCTGCCATTTTTCCCACCCTACCTGAAATGTGTTTCCACATCTGTGGCTTCCAGAGGCGCAATTGCTATGTAAAATCACCTTTCAGGGTTTAGTAATGAAATGATAATACAACAGTTCATGAAGTGGGGTTCCAAAAAGCCAATGTTGATAATTTGGAGTGAAAATACCGACAA
Source organism: Neoceratodus forsteri (assembly GCA_016271365.2). Classification (NCBI taxonomy): domain Eukaryota; kingdom Metazoa; phylum Chordata; order Ceratodontiformes; family Ceratodontidae; genus Neoceratodus; species Neoceratodus forsteri. Next base: position 293,830,750 of record CM057449.1, on the reverse strand, counting down.
ACACCCAGGGTGTTAAGGTTTCCAACCATACACTTACCCCGTAGAGACTGACAGGCATTGGGGATGTAGCTTGGGTTCATCTGCCATAATGTTCACAGAATTCTACCTCCACCCCCACCCTACAGCCACTGACAGGCATTGAGGTGTGCCTTGGGTTCTGTCACCCAAACATTAATCCCATTTTCCTATATTGCACCCATCTCAGCTTATTTCCTGATGGAATGGGGTGAGGACAAGGGCTGAAGACTCTAATGCACACCCTGACATCTGTCACTCTTTGCAGGGTGGGGTGATGTGGAATGGCGTAAGTGTTATGGCTGTTCCAAAGCCACACTCCCAATGCCTTTCAGGCTCTGTCGGGGGGTGTTGGCATTACTTCAGTACTTCACTGCCATTCCTATTTTGCATTTCTAACTCCTGCATTACCAGTGCCAATGCCAGCAAGCCAACATTTGGTATTGACAAATGCTTGTTACTTTCCATTTTGTTTACTCACATGACACAATTAAGCCACTAGAGGGCTATCAAACAACATATACAACACTCATGTCATTGGATACAGTAAACAGAAAATCCATGATACAGTATGGGTCATGAATGGGTATGTGGTATGCTGGAGCAATGGGCAGGGCACCACAGGCACCCCAGACTACAGTACTGATACTGATAGGGGCCCACTTCAGTAATTATGATGGGAACACGGGGCTCCTAAGTCAGGTAGGAGAAGCCAAGGGGCTGTACTAGGGCCTCCTGCTGTCTCAGAAAGATCTGCCTGATGTCTCCAGTGAGGCTGTGTAATGATATACAGTGCAAAGACATATAGCGCATTCAGAACACTGCTGTTAAATACTCAGTTCTCCAGTTGGACTGATGTTTTACTTTATTTGTATTTATTTCATTTTACAAAGAAGGCAGACTGGATCTAAGACCTGCTTTTAGCCCCACCTGGAGAAAATGGGATACAAAAATAGGAAGAGCAGAAGACATTACATTACAAAGAAACATAATATAAAAATACAGTAAAAAACATACATAGGATACAAAACTTACATCTTACAAGTATCACTTACTATGACAAAAAAAGAGAACTAATACATACAATCAAGTTCCATTACAATTGCAAGAAAAATGCTTACACAAGCATTCTTTAAAACTTTGTTTAAAAACAGAGCACTTTTTAGATGGATCACATCCCATTTCAATAGCATTATTCAGTAGCCCTGGTCCATAAGAATGTTTAGTAATTTTGATATTTCTCTTTTTTTTCTACATACTGTTTAGTTTTTGTTCGTAGCCTAGGTCACTAATGACAAAAAGAACATTAAGAAATTTTGGTTTGGTTGTCTTTTTTTCTAAATACTGTTTAGTTTTTGTTCTTCTGAATAAAATGCACTCCCTTAATGGCTGAAAATTCTGTCAAAAGAGGACATGTGGTCCCTGCCCCCCCCCTTCCCATTTACAGCACTGTGACTTTCATATGTTGTAGTAATTGGGGTGGAACTGTACTTTTAATATTTTTCCTATCACGCCCACTTAATTTCTTATAGAATACTCCAATGTCTGGCACTATAATAATTATTCTGTGTGCATCCACCATTCTACTTATGGTCTCCACCAACAATACATGATCCTGATTCTGATCAACACTTTATTTATTTATTTGGAAAATGTTTCACCAGAAAGACAACATGAGCTGTAAACAGCTCGTATCCAGAAGCGTCCTGTGGGGGAGGGAGTTGGGAGAACAAGCAAACACATAGCAATACAAGTACAATTTCTATACAATTTCTAAAACAAAACAGTGTAATACAATTACACAATAACCCAGACCAACCGGCCAGGGTAAAGAATACATATTTGGATATAGCATACATTGTAACACCCCAAGAGTAGGTGACCCGGTAAGGTAAAGGTTAGAGGATGGATAACACATTTGAAGTGCTAGAAGTAGTAGGCCGAGCACAAGATTTGAAGTGCTATTGTATACCAAAGGAAGGGCAGTAATAAGATAAGTGGGGAAGTTGACAGGCGAGGGGTAGAGGGTGAGGATGGAAGAGAGAGGGAGAGGTACAGCCAAGATCTCAAGATCTTTACCCATCAAAATTATTATTATAATTCCCAAGCACTTGCTTGCAGTGTGTGCCACACAAGACGGTGGTTGAGATTTTGGGACAGATATTCAAAACTTTGCCCTGGGGCTAAATTAGCACTGCCCGGCAGGCAAACTTAGCCCGGAGCACAAACCAAGCTATATTGCAAAGGAATAGCCTGGGGCAAACAGCTTCTGAATATAGCATGGGAATGAGGCTGGACAAACTGGGCTGGGAGTGCAGGGCAAATGTAGCCCTGGAATAAGACAGCTTTGAATATAGCAGCCAGGAAGTGCAAACCACAACAGCAACACAATGCACAGTGACATGAAGGTAGGTAGAGGTGAACTATGTGGCCAATGTGTGCCAGCAAATGCGTGGACCCAGTACAGCTGCAGGCTGCAGCGGATGTGAAAGAACAGTGTTCAAAACCGTATAATAGTCCCCAAACCGTTAGCGCCATGCTAACACGTTTGCACGGCTATAGCAAAGAGCTAAGCCATTTGCCCAGTGCAACCACGTTTGACTGGTGTTAAACTTTGCCATATTCAAAAGTGACATACAAATGAGCCTACTTTGGTAGTCTCTGGGCAAACATCCAGATTAGCATCTCATTGTGCCCTGATTTGCATGCAGTTTGCCCAGCGTTACTGCAGGGTCCCACAGCTCCACCTGTAGGTCAGTCTGACAGTGCATGATGGTAGCTGCAGGCTACATGTATGCAGTACAGCATAGCAGTGTGTATCCCAGGGGACAACACAGCATAGGCACAGGTGGTGGTGGTGATGCATGCAACTGTCACACTGTAGGGCATACTACAGTGCAAAGCAGACACCACAGCAGCAAGGGGGCCAGTAGTGTGAGGGACACAGCAATGCCTACAGTGTGTAGGATAGTGATGACCACTGCACTGTATACAGTGACAAGCCCACCTTGCAGGAGTGTACTGCCAGTGGACAGTACTGTTACCCTGTTGTGTGACCCACAGATGCTGCACCTCTGGCATGGGATGCTCATAGTGACATAAACATGGCTGGCTGTGTGTGCTATGGTGTATGTACAGCTGTGCGGTATGTGATTGGGGGAAATGTATGATCGGACAGGTACACTGGTATTGGGGTATTACCAATACTGGCCCCTGTGCACTGCGCTCTGTGTCCCAGCCTTGTGGCCACATGTGGTCTGTGGTGAGGCCTGGCCACCTGTACACCCTCCCCTCAACATCCACCATGCCCACAGTGCTGCATGTGTGTGTTGGCATGTGTTGGTCACCACAGACATATGGTCTGCAGGTGTGTGCTGTATGGCCACACTACCATGGTGGCCCCCGGAGGCCGGGTCAACACATACTGACTGGCATGGCTGGGACTGGAGGCAGCAGTTGGCCTCACTGTGGTGCCATCAGTGAGCAGCATGTCTCCTCCATGTCTGGCTTTTTCTCTGTGTGTCATAGTCATATGTTAGGGTTGCGCAAGGCCACGCTAATGCCACACAAGGCCACAATGTTGTACAAAGCTGTTTGCTCAGAGTTAAGACCTGCTTTTCCTGGACGGTAATTTGTACCATGCAAAGGGTTACACTAATTCACACTAAACACCTTAGCACGGCGCTAGTCGCCGAATATCTCATAGAGCCGTTATTCATGTTCAGTTTGCCCCTTGCATTTATTATGGTTTGACCAGTGCTAATGCTGTTTGTGTGCACTATTTGGCCTTTTGAATATAGCAGACCCTCACTAAATCCCCGCAAACGATTTGCGCACCACACAAAGCTTTGAATATCTGGGCCTTTGTGCATAATATATGGCTTCTATATTACATTAGTCATCCTTTAATTATTACTTAATACAACTACTACATAGCAAAACCACCAATAATTTATACAGTAATTATTTCAGGCTAAGATCCAATGACACATCAAGGCTACCATTTTGTGAACAGTTTCAACTGGCAACATCTTGATTAATGCTGCATTTTATAGTTAATCAACGGTACTCACTGATGATGGTAGATTAATATGCCACATCCTTCCCTCAGTATCCAAATATTCTCTGCCCTCAAGCCTGGTAGTGGGCTTGAAGATAGTGCATTTTTTTGTCTTATACATTACAATAGTGATATAGCAACACTACAAGCCAACATAGACCCAGAAACCCTGGCCTGTTTATTTTTTAAAGTCACAGTGCCATTTTGTTTCTGTAATTTAAAATATAGTAAGTTCACTGTCTTGCTTTGTACCACCAGACTTGAAACCACAACTGGATCCAGCCTGTGTAGAAAATTCCCCCCTTCCGCTATCGTGTATGCTTGGAAATGCCCCCCCCCCCACCAATCAATTTGATAGCAAGCTTAATATGCTATATCCAAACTTGAACACCTTCTATTTTATTGGCTGTTGTAAATACAAATCATTTTGTTTGCATGCATCAACACTTTTGTATTGTGAAAAATAACTTTTATTGTATGAAAATAATTTTATTGTGAAATACTACTACTATAAATTGATTCACATGAAAATTCTCTGTCATTTGGAATTTCCTTAGATGTCCATTTTTTTTCAGTCCCTCATGATCTGTATCTGTTTAGGGCCCTGGTCACAATAATAGCCAGGAATATGGAGTCACACACAGCAGTCTAGGCATAGGAACCTTGTAGAGTAGTTGAGTAATAAAGAGCCAGCACACAGTCACCAAGGAATTTGTAGTCACACGCAAAAGCCATGGGATGGGGGGCAGGTAGAGATTATCTGAGGGATAATGTCAGTACATAGTCACCCAGGGATATGGAGTCACTTATAGCAGATTAGAGATATGGAGCAGGCTGAAAGTAGTTCAGAGATAGTCATCCCACTGTCACCCAGAGATATGGAGTTACTTATAGCAGATAAGGGATATGGAGCAGGCTGAAAGTAGCCCAGCGATAGTCATCCCACTGTTACCCAGAGATATGGAGTTACTTATAGCAGATGAGGGATATGGAGCAGGCTGAAAGTAGCCCAGAGATAGTCATCCCACTGTCATCTAGAGATGTGGAATCACAGGGATATACAGTGGAGCCAGCCAGTTGCAGTAAATGACAATCACAAAATACTGCATGAGAAAAAAAGGCTTAATTGGCATTTGATTACAATGTTCCATGCAGTATATTGCATCATTTTGTGATATACTGGAGCATTGCTGCATTGCATCCTGGCTGATGTCTCTGTAAAATATATGTTTTTATAATATGGTAAGAAACAATCTAGAAATTTAATTGGCTGTGAGACATCACATAACTGTGCATTAAATCTTCATAAATGCACATACAGGTGCTGAATCTCATGTACCTCCAAAAAAGAGTGCATAGTCATTGTATAAGTGTACAATGTCCCTCCAGGGTGTGCATCATAGGATTTTAATGCACTTCCCAGGGCCATAGGTACACCTGGCCTTCAGCCTCATACCTTACTACACCCTGGGATATGCAATAAAATCCTCTAATGCACACTCTGTTGTGATTCATTACTTACTTATGTAATGTTATCTAATTGAAGATACAACTGTTTATAATCGTGAGTATGACAAGTCAATTTATTTTGTCTTAAGCGGGAAACAAACTGTCATTCGGACATTCCAAATCAGTGATTGAAACATCTCTTGGCAAAGCAAGGCAAATGTATTCATGAGGTGTCCATGAGCTCCAATCATGCAAAATTTAAAATACAAGCAGAATAATATAAAAAAACAGGTCAAGAAAGCATGAGGCATCAATCAAAAGAACTGTACTGCTCAACACCCAGGAAAACTAACTGGGCCAGATTTTCAAAGCTCCAGGAATGCCGCAAGCCCCTAAGATGCAAGGTTCTTGTGGCATTCCCCTGTTGTGATTGGGATTTTCCATTCCCTGTGACAATTGCCGCACCTTAGACCATGGTTTTGTGATCCAGTGTGTGCCACCCCTGGGAGGCAAAGTAATGGTGCTTGCGCCAGAGCATTGGTGCAAGCTGCCGTAAATCATGGAAATTGTTGCAACTGCACCCGAGATTTGAAATTCGGATGCAGTTGTGGCTAAGGGGGTTGGCCCACCGCAGAATACAAAGTCCTGTGGCACAGGGCAGGACACAAACCCTGTACCCCTCTTTGAAAATCAGGCCCACTGGTTCCAAAAGTCAAATTAAATAAATGGGTTTTAAACAACAGCTTTTTCTGGTGCTCAGCACAGAAACTCTACAGGTGCCTTGCCTGCCCCAAAGTCTGCTGGTGCTCAAATTACAATTTTTCTGTAGCCAGAATTTGGGATGAAGGGGATTGTAATTTTGCTCAATGGAGTCAAGCGCCTAATCCCTTCCACTTTCTGATTAGAAGACACACCCCAATGCACTCATGTTTCATGATGTAATACTATGGAAATTGTGGCGACGTGCTTCAAAGAGTGGTGTAGACGCTCATTTTCAAGTCCTTTTATAAACATTTTAGAGAGTCAATTTCAACAAATTAAGGCCACTCAACTAACAAGATCATTGTAAGCTGAGCAGTGACCTTGATTTCCTGAAATCAGCACTCTAAAACGTATTAAAAAAGGATTTGAAAATGAGTCCCCATACAACTTTATGGTATGTACCCAAGCACTCTTTATAGTAATTCACAAATTGTGAGACTGCAGGGGGGTTTCTTCAAATTGTGAAGTGGAAGAGATTGGGCTCTCGACTCCATAACACAAAATTATGATCCCTTCTATCTCAAATTTATGCTACAGAAAAACATTTTAATTTGGGCTCCAGTAGACTTTGTGGAAGGCAATACACCTATAGTGTGTCTGGGAGAAATTAATAAAAAGACAGGAAAGGTGCTCTTTAACACAACCTTAAAAACTTCCAGTGAATGGGACCGTCTAATTTCATCAGGAAGTGTATTCCACAAAATGCACAGAGCAATGCAAAAAGCCCTATCTCCTGATAATTTTAAACAGGAATGTGGCACTACAAAGAGTCCAGCTTCAGAGGAATGAAGGGAATGGACAGGTGTGTATTCCATTAGAAGGTCTTACAGGTAACCAGAGCCAGATCATATAACTCCGTGCAACTGTGGACATGGCCTATCTAGACTTTAGCAAGGCATTTGACACAGTCCCGCACAAAAGATTAATAAACAAATTAGCCAGCCTGGGAGTGGGTCCTAGGGTGGTAGCCTGGGTAAAACACTGGTTGGACAACAGGACACAGTGGGTAATAGTAAATGGAGTCCACAGTGAAGAAAGGAGGGTTACTAGTGCGGTACCGCAGGGTTCAGTACTGGGGCCGGTCCTTTTTAATGTCTATATAAGTGACATTGCAGGGGGACTAGAAGGGAAAGTATGTCTCTTTGCAGATGACACAAAGATCTGCAACAGAGTTGATGCACAAGGTGGGGTGGAAAGGATGAAAAGGGACTTGCAAGGTTGGAGGAATGGTCAAATGTATGGCAGCTTAGATTCAATGCAAAGAAGTGCAAGTAATGCACCTGGAAACAAAACCCAGGGAAGAGTACACAATGGGAGGTGAGATACTGACAACAACAAAAATGGAAGGGACATCGATAGTAATATCAGATGACCTAAAGGTGGGCCAGCAATGTGAGAAGGCAGTAAGGAGGGCTGGGGGGATACTGAGATGCATAGGGAGAGGCATCACCAGTAGAAAACTGGAAGTTGTTGGCCCTCTGTACAGACAGTTGGTAAGACCACATCTGGAGTACTGTGTATAGTTCTGGAGACCCCATCTCCACAAAGACATAGTCATGGTAGAGGCTGTCCAGAAGAGGGCAAACAAAATGATGCAGGGTTAGCATCAGAAGACATATGAAGAAAGACTAAAGGAACTAAAGATGTATAGCCTTGAGGAAAGGAGGGAGAGGGGAGACATGATAGAAACTTTCAAATACCGCAAAGGAATCAACAAAGTCCAAGAGGGTAGCATCTTTCAGAAAAAGAGATGTGCCAAAACAAGCGGGCACAATTTGAAGATAGAGGGGGGACAGCTCAGAGGTAATGTGAGGAAGTATTTCTTCATAGAGAGGATTATGGATACATGGAACAAACTTCCTGAGGAGGTCATAGAGTCAAAAACAGTGGGGGAAATCAAGAATGCATGGGACAGGCATAAGGCAATTCTAGTGGGTGGTAGGAGGAAGTAAGCTATTGGTTAACTAGGATCTGCAGCTTATCCGTTAGGAAGGGAAATGGGCAGACTAGGTAGGCCAAGCGGTCCTTATCTGCTGTCAAATTCTATGTTCTATGTTTCTGTGTTTCTATTATCTTGAAGCTGATGCACCTCCTCACAGGCAGCAAGTCTCTGCAATCACCCATATAGACAAAAATCAGCTGAAAAGAAGCATCTTTGGGTAATTCACTTGCCACTTCACAGTAAGGTAAAAATTCTGCATATCAATACTAGTTGGACTTGAGAGGGCTTAAAACTAAAGCTAAACTTTGGAAACCACCAAAAACGCAACATGAATAAAATGAACTGTTGGCCATCAAGGATCTTCCTTCATAATACCGACACTAGGATTGTGCGCTCACGTATTGACCCCAAAGCTGTGAAGATGACATTTATGGTCGATACGTAAGTGCACTCTCTTGGTCTTGGCATGAAGAAGGATGATCTTTGATGGCCACTGTTTGTTTTTTTTATGCTGCGTTTTTGCTTGTTTCCAAAGTTTGACTTTAATTTTAAACCCTCTTTAGACCAGCTAGTCTCGATATACAGCATTTTTACCTAATTGTGAAGTGAGTGTTACCCTATGATGCTTCTTTTCAGCTGGCTTTTGTCTGTATGAGTGAGAGAACCTGATTTTTACCAGTTTTAGCAGTTACAGGGTTTTTGGAAATAAAGTTTAAGGTGGATATTTTGTGAACTATTGTTCTGAATATCTTTTCAGTTCTATCTGTGCTCACCTCACTACTACAAAGCAGCTAGTCTATGTTTAGTTCCTTGATCCACCCAGTACTGGATTTCTGTCAGACACTCATCCAGCACAGCCACCACATTGACCCCATCAGATGAATATGAAAAATAGATCTTGGTATCATCTGTGTAGCAGTGAAAACCCAGTCTATACTGCCTGATGATCTCCCACAGTAGCAACATGTACACAGCAAATAACATTGGGGCACAAAATCAGTCCCTGAGCCACCCACAGCAGAGAGTAGAAGCACTCAGGATGTTACCACCTAATGCCACCTGCTGCACTCTGCCAGACATGTAGAACTCAAAATACTGCAACACTGTACCAGTAAGTCCCACATAGTGTCTCAAGCTGGTCAACAGCACAACATGAGCTACCATGTCAAAAGCCGAGGAAAGGTCCAGCAGTACCAAGATGGAGCACTGACCACTGTCTCTCACCAGGAGAAGATCCTATAACACCTTGATTAGTGTGGCCCCCATGCTGCACCGAGGCCTAAGCCAAGACTAGAATTACTCATGGATCTCATAGCATTCCAAGCAGTAATACACATGTGCTGCTACTATCTTCTCTGTTACCTTCCCTAAAAATGGGAGGTTTGAGATAGGCCTGTAATTTGTGAGATCCAAAGGTACAAAGATGGATTCTTCAGCAGAGGCTTCACCACTGCCTTTTTCAGTTCAGTGGGAAAACACCCGCCCAAAGTGAACACCTGATTATTTCAGCAATCATTGGTGCCAGAGTCAGCCAGCAACCTAAGAGAAAGCTGGTAGGTCCTGGGTCCAACATTCAGTGAGTAGGGCAGAGCCACAGGACCTCTCAGGAGGCCTCTTCTGTTAGAAATGGTCCAAACTCCACCCACTGTGACTGAGTACTTAAGTCCCTCACCTCATGAACTCTGACAGCCAACAACATGACACCTGAGGGGTAACCCGTGAGGTGGGCATATGAGGAAAGGCGCTGTCTGTAATGGCGACTCCTTCCCGGCACAACCCCTCATGGTGATGGGAGGGTAGGGCAACTGGATGAGGGGGTGGGAGAACTGGGTGACAGGATGTGGGTATGTGTATGCATGCGGGAGGGGAGCAAGCACTGTGAGTGTGGTCTGGGAGGGGGCAGAGGGGCTGTAGGAGGTGACACTGCATTGGATGGCCAAGCTGCGTCATAGCATTGGGGGTTGGCTAGTGGTTGGGGTGGGTGGGGTTTGGGTCCGGGTGCTGGTGCTGTTTTATTGCGCCCAGCCTGAACCTTTATTTTTTAATACTTTCACCCTCCTGGAGTTGAGAATCCTTAAGTAGGTGATTCTTGAAAGTGAGAAGCCAGCCGCGAGGGTGTGTAGGGGGTTTAGCCCCACAGGAAGCATTAAAAAAACTCTGCTGGCACCGTTGTCCTGTGCGGCGGGGTTGTCAGAGTGCCAAAAATATTTTCGGCACTCTGACTGTGCGATAACGGTAATTGCCTTTAGGCATTAGCCATTATCATATAGACCCCACCTGAGGAGATACTAATTCTGGTGGAGCACACCTTGTACAGGAAAAACTGAAAAAAGTCTTCCTGACTGAAGACAGGGAGGATTTAACAGTCTGTCCTTGGTGTTGAAGAGTTGAGCCAGTTGATTTCCCTTCGGTGATCATATGTGACAGGAAAGCTGTGCTTTTCAGTGTGATCACCTACTAAGTCTCATCGTAATGGTTATTCAGCATCAACTAGTTCTCCTCAGACCTGGATCTCCACCAGGATCACTCCTAAGGTGGGACAACATGGGGTGGACATGAACGGGAGCAAGGAGTCAAAAGCCATCATAAGGGCTTTGTTCTTGCCTCCACAGCTTTCTTTGTGCCATCTGCACATGCTAATACCATACCTGAGATGTCCACACTCACCAGGAGATTATTTGGTTCCCAATTCCTCAAAGGGCAATATCTGACCATCTCCACAGCCGAGGGTTGAAAATGGGGTTCCCTACAGAGGAACTAAATGGCATAATAATATAACCACCTGACCGAGTCAAATCTAGCATTACTAATGTCAAGACCTAACACAAAGACCAAATCTAGAGCATTGCCTTTTGCATGTGCCTGTCGGCAAGAGCCTGCACTAGATAGAGACTGCCCATTGAAGACGTAAACTGGAGGAACTGTTGTCCAAACAGTGAGTCTTCATCATCAACCCAAGCACTGAAGTCACCCAGCACCAACAAACTCAGTGGGTCCATGACTTGGTCAACATGAAACTCTCCAGTTCCTGCCAAAATTCACTCCCATTCCTGGGAGGATGGTACATGAAAATCATTTTGCAACTGGTACCTAGACCCCTTTAATGGTCATACATTCAAATGAGGTGGCCACCACTGTGGGGTATGCTGTTAGTCCCAAGGTGGATCTAAAATAGGTAGTCACCCCCCACACCTGAACCTCCACCTCATGCAGTGCACCACAGAATAACCTGGAAGAATAGATGCCTCCAGTACAGGGCCAGAGTCGTCACCCAATCAGGTCTCTGTGGTGCATGCCAGGTCCACCAAGGAGTCTGCAATTAATGCTTTCATCATTGTTGTTTTATTCCTCAGGGACGTGATGTTAAAGGAACTGCTCAAAAGTAGAGATGCAGAGAAATTTAATTTTGCCTGCGAAATCACCAGTTTGACTGTATGAAATATTTCACAAAATTGGGCCCTTATGTCAAAATGTGCCAGCAAAAGGTGAAACTGACAGTGAAATTTCGCCGGAAAGTTACTTGCGAAATTTCACCTTTTCCCGGCACATTTTGTCATGTTAGTATCAGGTGAAATTGGGGAAAAAAATGCTTGTCACATGACTTACTCTCTCCAGCAGACTGCTGGTCACATGGGTGACTGTACTTAGGCTGGAAGCCAGATTAAATCTACTTTCTTTAGTGCTTTTGCAGCCTAGTGGGAGAGACTGAGAGACAAAGTGAGCAGAGCAGGAGAGCTTGATCTTCAAAAATGTTTATGTGTGTTTGTTTATAATGTCTTCCTCACTTTATTTTGAAAAGTAAATATTTTCTGTTAGGGCTTTTTCTTTAGTGTTATATTTTTCTGTCTTTAGTGTGTGTGTGTGTGTGTGTGTGTGTGTGTGTGTGTGTGTTTGTGTTTGACTCCCCATCCCCCACCCCAGTCCCTCCTTGTATCTTTCTTTCTTTCTCTTTGGTTTATTTTCTTTAATTTTATAAAGAAAGTTAAGTTTTCTTCATGATGAAGAGGGAGAATGGTAGTGCACTACCAGCAGCAGGAGGATCTGCTGTCCCCCTTAACAGGCGGGAATTTTCCAAGTGCCCCCCAAAGAGAAGCACATGCCTGTGGCCCCCCCAAGTAGCAGCAGGTCTCCCCACTGCCAGCACAGCAGGAGCACCTTGTGCACCCCCAGCAGCATGTGCTTCCTGCACACAGCAAGAGCAGCAGGAGCCCACTGCTCCCCCAGAAGCATGGGCAGCCTGTATCTCCCCAGCAAGAGCAGCAGCAGCAGCAGGTCTCGGTCTCACATGAGGCAGCTGCCACAGAGAGATCAGCTGATGAGCCCCCTTCCCCAACAAGGTCTTTCCAGTTTGGAGTTTTTTTTCCATAAAAGTAGGAGATGACAGTATTGTCATCTGCAACCTTTGTGGCAAAGATGTGAGGCGTGGAAACAAAGGGTCCCACTTTGGGACAGGCAGACATAGGAGCCACCTACAGCACCACCATGCTGCAGAGTGGCTGTCCAAGCAGCAAGGAGCTACAGCAGGAGGCATCGATGGGGCTGAGCATCAGAAGGGCATCCAGCGACCCAAGGGGTGCCACAGTAGCAGCAGTAGGAGGAGTGATACACCCCACACCCACCAGTGCAGTCATGTTGCAACTGCAAGTTCAACATCACAGCCTGCAGCAGCTTCCCCAGCAGGTAACATAAGGATAGAGGACCTTGAGACCGTGCGCCAAGATGTGATGACAGTGTACACGGAGGTGCAAGAACTCCAGCAGCAGCTGGACCAGTTCTGCCAGGAGGTCAGGGGAGAACTTGATAAAATAAGGGTGGAACAAAAGAAGGTCTTGGACCTCCTGGCAGCGCTGCGTTGTGGGGGTGGTGGTGGTGGTGGTGGTGGTGTCGTTGTCTGCGGCAGTGGCACTGGTGCAGCTGATTAATGCTATCTATGCACCAATTTGTTTTTCTTTCCTTTGTCTTTTGCAAGTCTTTCTCTTCTTTCCTCTGCACCCCTGGAAAAATAAGAGAAACACCAAAAAAATACAAAAATTAAAAAACACACAAACATTTTTTTTCTGTTCTCTTTCTCTTCTATTATATATCCTCTTTGTTCTTTTTCTTGTCCAGTGATTTTCTATCTGATATATTATGTTCTATGGAACATTTATGCTCCCTTCCTCCATTTCTCCTCTGTCTCATATGATTGAGTACACTTACCCTGACTGAGTCTGATCCTGCACTTTCCCCCCAAATACTATGCCCATAAACTGTGTACCTTTTTTCTTGCTTTATGTTACTCATTTATTTGTTTCCTCCTATCCACAAATGTCAAGTATTGTAATTTGTTTGTATGAACAACCATTTTTTCCCCAAAGCTATGTGATGTTGTTGTCTGCTGTGTGTGCTAAGGGCTGGTGGCAGTTGCTTTGGCTGTGTGCAGCATCAGTCTGAATACATACACAACAGTCATAGAAATAGTTACATAAGCACTTTTATTGTGAAGTTAAACATGAATATGTTTTGTTCTGCTGAACAACACGTGTTCTCCTGACTTTGCCACTTTCACAAATGTTAACTTTGTGTCCCTCCCATCCATTAGCCATGATAATGTTTTGTTAGTGCCTCACCACTACCACCACATGGTCACAGCCGGCCCAAGCGACCCGATCCAAAATGTGCACTTTGGCCACAGTTTAACACAGTCTCTAGCAGCTATAATGTGTGGAACAGGCATGGTAAAAAGAAAAATATAACAGGAGAACAGTTTGATAAAATTGAGATATAAATCTGGTCTGAGTCATCATGTGAAATGATGCCCTCCACCATCCGGAGATGAAATAGCTGTTTTCGGGCCTGTTTGCCAAGTATTTCAGCCAGAATCTCGGCACCGATCATGCCAAACAGGGCCTACAAGTCCAGAATTGTTTCACAAAACATGTGTCATTAAATTCAGACAGAAATCAGGTCTCAGCCATGTTGTTATATGGCGTCCAAGCCACCACCTGAACCAAAACATGGTCTTTGGTCCACTGTTTACAATTCATCTCATGCTGAATCTCTGCTCTGCGAGCGCAGGACAGGCTGTACATGTCCAGAAATGTGACAACACAAATGGTAGATAAAATTGAGACTCAAATATGGTCTGAGTCAGGATGTGATGTGGTCCCCCCACCACCACCCAGACATTAAATAGTTGTTTTAGGACCTGTTTGCCAAGTATTTCAGCCAAAATCTTGGTGCTGATTGTACCAAACAGGGCCTACAAGTCCAGAAATGTTTCAAAAAAATGTGACATTAAATTCAGATAGAAATTAGGTCTCAGCCATGTTGTTATATGGTGCCCAAGCCACCACCTGAACCAAAGCATGGTCTTTGGTCCACTGTTTACAAGTCATCTCATGCTGAATTTCTGTTCTGCGAGCACAGGACAGGCTGTACATGTCCAGTAATATGACAGGAGAAGTGGTACAAAAAATTAGACAGAAATACGGTCTGAGTCAGGATGTGATGTAGTCCCTTCCTCCTCCCCACCACCACCCAGACATTAAATAACTGTTTTTAGGCCTGTTTGCCAAGTATTTCAGCCAGAATCTCGGTGCTGATCATGCCAAACAGGGCCTACAAGTCCAGAAATGTTTGCCAAATAATGTGAGATTAAATTCAGGCAGAAATCAGGTCTCAGCCATGTTGTTATATGGTGCCCAAGCCACCACCCAAATCAAAACATGGTCTTTGGTCCACTGTTTACAAGTCATCTCATGCTGAATCTCTGTTCTGTGAGCATAGGACAGGCTGTACTTTTCCAGAAATGTGACAGCAAAAATTGTAGATAAAACTGAGACCAAAATCTGGTCTGGTGTTGGTCCTGTTGTTAAATACTGTGCCACCACCTCATGGACCTGAAAAGGGGTGCCACGAAGCGAAAATGAATTCATCCTGCAAAATGCTGCTGCTACTACTCACAGTTCTTTCCTCCTGCTGCTGCTTTTTCAACTGATTGAGATGAACATGTAGTAGAATTATTTTCCTATGCTGCTGTTCTGATTGGCTATGTTGACTGACTCTGTTGTTGTAACTTGCCTGGCGGTGGGAAGGAAGTGAATGACAATTCAGGGCACTGTAGCTTGCTGCCTGCTGCTCTCTCTGACTACTACTTTCCAAGTTGCCACAAGAAGTATCATTTTGGATGGTCGATGGTGGATCATCTTCACAGAGTCCATACTGCTGCTGCTGCTGCACACGTAAGTATCTGTCTTTTTTTTCCCGTGCAAGATAAGGGTGTTGATGGATTGGTATCATGGCATGTTAAGTTCTGATATGTTTGTAATGCTTTTATATTATTTTTCAGTGTGCTGTGGATGACATCATCATGACAGACCGGGATTAAGATCTAGGGATGTTCGAATGCATCACATTTCCAATCCCAAGGCAGACGGTAAGTATTGAATTTTTCATTACTGGTGGGGTACTTCTGTTACTGCCATCTGGATGCCTGAGATTGATAGCAATTATGTTCTTTTTTCCTTTTGTCAGCATCAGGAATTCTGGCTAAGTGAAGTCTCGCTCCTGCTGCTTAACCAGATCTGGGGAATTTATTTAATCGTGCAGTGGTTCCACTTTCACAGTTCGTGAGGTAAGTATCTATTCATTTTTTATGGTCTTCTGTTGGGGTGGGGGTGGGACTGGGAGGATGTTGGTGGAGGGGCTGGAACTTTTTACAATGCTCATAATTTGTTCTTTTTATCTTATTTCCAGGTACGCAGTACTGTTAGGGGAAGGGGAATCCCTGCTACTGTGCTTCATCGTGGTCTGGAATCATGTGCACAGCCCAGCATGTTCCTTCTGGGGGAGATTTCTGCAGTTTAATGACATCACAGGGTATGGTAAGTATACCTTTTTTTTTTCTATGCTTGTTCTAATTTGCTTGTTGAAACCAGGTACGTAGATTGATGAGTATTCAACATTTTTCTTATCTTTTATCTTGCCTAGGTCATTTTTCTATGTTGAGGTTTTATCCTATCTATGTGTGATGACTACATCCATCCAGGCCCTGCAGGAGCTGTATTGCAATTTGCATGCAAGACAGAGGGTGTTGTTTGAACTGTGACATTGGCCACTCGTGTCCATACTATCAACGAGTAAGCATCATCCACATCCAGGGAGGAGGAACTATATGGAAATGGATGGTTGAGATGGTGTTTAGTAAATAATTAGGTGGAGGGGGCTAAAGTATTGTCTAATCATTTGATGTGGCACAGCTGCAGTAATCATTAAAATTTTGAAGCCAAACTGAGGGCAGCATACACCTCCTCCTGCTCTGAACCCCCCACCCCAGAACAATCAGTTTCGTACAAGAACTTTAACCTGGTAGTACAGCATAAATAACCTTTTAGGGTAATTGAATGTTGTAGTTGTTGCTTTTCATGATTAATTTTGTAATTAATGACTAACATCATTAAAGATGGCTGCCATTCACCATTTCTTAAAATTTGTTCAACTTGTGTTAATGGTTGAATGAACATGTTACATTCATATGCGACTTGTACTAGGTGCCAGGGTTCTTCAACAAGTCATGAATCATAAGTGGCAGAAAATATTTTTGGGGTCACATGGAGTGCATGGGTGTCAGGTGATGGGAAGGAAGTGGGAGGGCCGGTGTGGCATGTGCCATCATGGGCACTTTTAAGGACATCAAGACAACATATCTTGCTGTAGGATGGGGTTAATAGTCAAAATGAAAAGTAACGTGTATCTTGTTATTTTTGCTGCAAAACATTATAACTGTAATCATGCAAAATCTTTATGGTTATGTATTGCTGCTGCTGCTTTATATAGGCTGGGGAACTGGGGACCAAAGAACAATTTACAGCAAAGGGTGATCAAATGAAAGTGATTCACACTGCAGCAGATAACACATAACCATAATCAGTGCAAAGGCACATAGCTAAAAATAAGTTACAACACTATACTGAGCTGAAAGTGGATGGGGCGGGGGGGCTGGCCTTTGAATAAACTCAGCCTTTTTCCACTTCCACATCATCCAAGCAGCACCCCTCACAGTCTTCAAGACTGAAGTTGTTACCAGGTAGGAATTCTTTCTCCACTGCTGCTTCATACACCTCGCTGCTGGTGGATGCTTTAGTCAAGGGATTGTCATCATCCTCATCACCGAAACACAGTTCCTGTGGCCACACCACTGACATCACTGTGTCATGCTGAATGTGCCTTTTGTTCATTTTGATGAATGTTAGTATGGACACATTCTTTGGCAACAAATTAGTCCTATGGTCACTCACAATGGCCCCAGCCACACTAAACCGTCGTTCCACACTGACACTGGATGGTGGGCAACTTGGGTATTTCACAGCAACCAATGTTAGTGCTGGCCAGGGAGTCATTTTACTTTCCCAGTACAGCAGTGGTTCATCATTAATGGCAAGATGCTTTGGGTCCCCCATGTAGGCCTCCACCATTGGCTTTGCTACTCTGAGTCCAGTTGCCTCATCTGTCTCCTCCTCCATTTTCTCCATATCTTTCACTCCCACCTGAAAGAGAACATCCCAAGTGGGATTGCTTGCTGTTTTCTGCTCTTTCTTGCCCATTTTCTCTGATTGGGTTGCCTGTGAGCCATTGGTGGTGGTAGAAACACCTGCTTTCAACACAGTGCATGCCTTTTTCATGTGTGCAGCATATACCATTCTAATGAGGTTCTCTGTCAGCTTTTGTACTCGCTGGTGACCTCTTTCAATTATAGAAGGCAGGCCATGTTTGTAGCATGGATTCAGCATGGTGACAGTTGCAAAGTCAGTGAACTGTAAAATGCCGGATACATGGGTATTTGTGTCCAGCACATGGAGCATGTGATCCGTTACATCACAACTGTCATGATCCCTACTTGCCTGCATCTGGTGTCGCACATTAACTAATGTCTGTCTCAGCACATGTATGAGTGGCATGGATTGACTTATACAAGCAGTGTCCCCACGCACTGCCTGTATAGCATAACTGAATTAATGGAGAATGCGTATCAGCCCATCCAGTTGATGCCACTGTTCTGTAGTTAGAACGATGGACACTTCAGCATTGTTACAGGTGGTGTGCACCAGCTGGTATTCTGACACAGCCTAATGCTGTTCATATAGCTGCTCAAGCAAGTACAGTGGGGAGTTCTACCTGGTCACAACATCAAGCTTCATTCGGTGCTGAGGCAGATGGTTATCATGCTGTAGGTCACATAGATGGTCATTGGCCTTTGCAGAATGGGTGAGTGGACACAGATGCGACATGCAACAGTAACTGTTTCCTTAACGTCCACATGGTTGAGAAATTGCTGTACAACAAGATTAAGGCAATGTACCAGGCAGGGCACCCTGAACAAAACACCATCGCTAATGCACTTCACTACATTGGAGCCATTATCACTGGAGATGAATCCCGCTATGAGTGATTGTGTGTGAAGTCACCCATCAATCTCTGACAGCAGAACATTAAGCATTTTCTCAGCTGTGTGAGAACCAGTAACACTTATCATACTCAGGGTCGCATGCTGCCAAATACCAGGTGTGTTGCTACCACCACAGTTTTGATTTCTGCAGGTTTTGCCGTCCCCAAAATCAAGTACCACCCAGGCGACTGTGTCCAGTGTGCTATTATGCATAGATACGAGCTTGCTGCTGTCTGTCCACTGGTCCACATATTCATGCTAAGATGGATATATTCTGATGCACTATGCTTCACTGTATGTCTAATGGGATAAGCCACTCTGCTGTTCAGATCTGGCATGGCACGCTAAGAAAAAAAGGTTTTCGATGGAATCTGCTATTTGGGACAGGCACGGGCCATCAACATGCGGAAACCAGCATTCTCCACAAATGAGAATGGCAACAGATCGATGGCCAGCATTTCAGCGGTGGCAGCATTTAACTCTCATGCAGCAGCATGATGGGGGGTACTTTGTGTGCTCCTCAAGGATGGTCTTCAGAGTGGGCTACATCTTTGAGGCTGTTCAACCAGTAGGTTGTACCTGTGGCAGCAATGATGTTCTTTTAGGGGTAACATTTGACTCTTGGGGCTGTGTAGACTGCATAAAACCAGTTATTTTGCTTGCTTTTGGGTGTAGTGGTGTACTTTTTAGACTCAAGGGACTGGGATTGGCACCTCCACTGCTATGCCCACTACTAGAGAGATCAAAGGATTGCTCACCCTCCTTCATCACCACTGACTCACTCTACCCTTCCTCCTCCTACTCTTGTTTTACTACATTTAACTTGCCAAAGAGAGATGCCACCAACAGCTCTGGCATCCTTCTGGTGTTGTTGCTCAGTGGGTGGGTGTTTTTCAGGTGGACATGTTGGCCACCGGTGCCTATGTTCCTCCTCTTTTTCCACCCGACTAATATGTGCTTGACAAAGCTGGCATATTGCTATGGTCTCATCAGAAGGATCAAACATATAAAAGTCCCAAATTAGGGACTTTTGACCTCTGGGCATCAAATGCTTCTGGGACTAGCATAATTCAGAAACAGGTGTGGAAGTGTATGTTTATTGGGCTGCTCTCATCACTTCCATAAGACTACTTTTAGGAGGGGGGGGTCACTTGACTGCTTGGAGGTTTGCTTATATGCTTGGTGACAGACTGACCCATGGGCTGTGCATGTAAATGGCCTACATCACCCATGAACCTTTTTAGCTCAGGCTCCCATGTGGGATTATCCCAGTCGTCATCATCACCACCAATAGCGATGATGTCCATGTCCTCCTCCTCCTCCCTATCACTGTCTTCTTGCAGCACGGTACCTTTTTTCTTTTTCTACAACAATCTTAGGGGGCTTACTGTCCCTATCTCCAGGATTATCAGACTCTGGTTGAACACTGTCATCACCAACTCCTACAGGAACAGAGACAGTCACACTGACAGACTTATCACCCTTCTCCTGGACCACTGTTCCTGTGCTGGTGTCAGTGCCTCCCAGTCCCTTCTTCTGTCATCATCCCCCACCACCATGGATGCAACAGTTTGAGCCTTAAAAGAGTAAGACACAGATATGCCAGTACTTCCAACAACTCCTTTGCTGGTACCTGCCATACCTCCAGAGCCCACAGCAGAAGACACTGAAGCAGACATTGAGGAGTGGGACCTGGAACAGAAGTTGTACTCTTCTCTGCAGACTTCTTAGCTCCTTGATCCCCTTGCCACATCCCCCGTACTGGGCCATCACTTAGCAGACATTTTTGCTGGCTGCTGCTTCAAAGCTTTGCCTTTCTCTGGGAGTATATCAAGAATGGACGTATTACTAACTGTGTCGATAATGCCTCAAACATCACACCTACAATACTGGCTTCCTTACAAGTCCAAACACTATCTGGACAGGTAGCAGCATGTATAGAAAAACTAATACCATATATGGTAGATAGCCTATTCTAGTAAAAATAAAAAGGTAACTTTTTTTCTATCCCTAAACAGGAATTAAAGCAACATACAGGGAAAAAGGGCACAAGTGGCTGACTTTAAATACAGATCACCTCTGTCTGAACAACTAAAGTGCAGTAATGTGTTATTACTTAGTTAATATCACAATTTTTTATTTTATAAGGGCAGAGACAACTATAAAACATTGACAAAGGTAAGTACCCCAATATGGTAGTGGTCTACAATGGAGGGATCAGCAAGCAATCTCTTGAAAACTATTATATTACTGTATAGTTTTTTTATACTGCACACATCAGGTGTTACACAAACAATGCTTTAACAGAGAAAGGGTAAGTTAAGTCAACTAAAGCAGGAACACCGTGCAATGTGCAGAGGCAAGCCCCAACAACAAAATACAGGGGAGCAATTCAACAAAGCAGTGATACAGTAAATGGAAAAGCTCAAGTGATTAAGTAAAAGTACTTAAGTTTCCGTAGAAAAAAATATAGAACTGTTGATTTTCACAGTTTAAGTGACACAAGTTAACACTCCAGCAAACAGAACTAACCACAAACAAATAAAAATAAAATAATGGATCAGCTCTGTGTGTTTAAAATGTTAGAATTCACAATCACAATTAAAAGCAGAAGAATGAAATATACAACACAGGTTAACAGCAGCAGGAACTTTCAGAAAGGATGGAATAACTTTTCAGTGAAAAAAAATTGTCAAGATATAACAAAATTAATAAGAAATAACAGTAAAAAATAACTCACAATTTGTGACTAATCTGTTTGCAAAAGGCTAAAGAATAGCCTGCACTAGTTTATACTCCTACCCTGCCCCACTCTTCTCTTTCAAAGACACAGGCAAAAGTAAAGCCTAATTAAACTAAGTATTATGCAAAAATCCACAAAATTAGAAAATGTTCCCAAGCAGTACTAGGAATAAATGGTATATTTTGGAACAATTACACTGGTGATTGTATAAAAGTTTAGCAGTGCTGAGGAGGCACCCAGTACCTCGAGGTATACCTCAGCATTTCCAAACTTTTATTCGATCACCACTATAGCTCTCAAAAACAAGTTTAAACAGGTTTTAAAAGGGTTTATTGGCTCTGATGCACCACAACAGCCTACTCCCTGACTTAACATGCAGCAGAATGAGCTGTAAACAAGCCGCATGTGATATTTGACCTATTTACCCACAATGCATTTCACATTTCACTTTTGAAGCAAAATTTCACCATGAAATCAAAACTTACACATGTGAGATTGTATCACAAAGTGAAATTTTAAGCAATAATGGGCAAAATTGGCTGACTAAAGCATTTTACATGAAATTTCACCATTACACAAAATTGGAAAACCAGGCTGAATTTCATTTCACCTAGGTGAAACATTTTGCATAACTGCAGAATTACATTAAATATTTTGCCAGGTGAAGGGAGGCAGTATAGCACATTGGTCTAAGGCTCTGAGCTGAAATCTGGAGACCTGAGTTTGAATCCCACAGCCCCCACTTGCATACTGTGTGACCCTGAGCAAGTCACTTAACTTCCCTGTGCTCCCAGGTCACACTTGTAAACAAGCTTTCCACTTAGTGTGCCACTCCTGGTTAAACAATCGGAAAAAAAAAAATTCAATTTTTCACAGCACTACTCAAATGGCAGGAACAGGCACAACCAGCCCTCTCATTACCTATTAGGCTGTAGTCCATATTGCCCTTGGGATCTGTGCCAGACAGGAAGGACATCTGTCCTGGACAGGTCTCCACCCATGGTGCCTCCTTAACCTCACACTTTCAATCATGACCCCTTTCCCTACCCCCCCACTGAGCAAACTACTGTCTTTGTCCACAGCCCCAGAGGAACCCAACCCCCTGCAATGGTCATTGATTGCGGTCGGTATTGTACATTGGCCCCCCCAAAGGGATGCAATAGGTGCAGCTGCTACGGGGAGTAAGGGGGAATAGGACCACTACCCAACAAGCACAATATTAATATAAAATCCCACCCAAAACAAATCACATTAAAAAAAAGCAAACTACCCCTAAACCACAAACAATACAGACACAGCCACTTACAAAATCAAACACTAACACAAAAAGTCATGTTGCACCTATGATCCACAACCAGACCAAACCACAACACATACACACATACATACAGTATATCCCAGTCAAAACATATTTACAAAAAACAATTGTTATAAATATCACTCAACCCACAGTCATACCAAATACATCAGCCATACTTGTGCAACCTCAGCAATGTCTAAACAAATTACAAACAATATATTTTAAGCCCAATATGAATTCCAGTCCACATATTATTAGGTATTACTAGGTATTGTTAGACAAAAGAAGGTGATATGCCCATAGTGATTGTCTCTTAATCTTAGTGGGGAGAGTAGTCCACTGTATTTTTTCATTTGAAATACTTACCCATTTCTTGTTTAAAATTGTTTAAGATGGAGAGGTTAACTACATTAGGTTATTTGGTAGCTTATTCCAGACTGCCACCAATCTTATAGTACAGAAATTATCCATTTTGTTAGCATTCACTTTTGGAATTAATAACTGTTTGTTGTGTGCTCTAAGAGATACTGTTCTCATATTAAATTCAAATATGAATATATATATATATATATAGTCCATAAAATCTATGGAAACACGGATGTCAAAAAGCCAGCAGCATAAAAAGTCGCAGAATATTTACAGTAGCACTCACTCCAGAAAAAAAGAGAACTCACCACTGTGGTTTTAAGATGCTTCTTTATTTCATTCAATTAAAAAAAAGTAGTAGTATAAACAATTAAAAAACCTGAGCTGGCATGGCTCCCAGTGCCCCATGGGACAACCTTTTTTCTGGGGTGAGTGCTATCTCACGATTGTTCCTGTTCTGTGTTTTTGGAGAAGTAGCACCAAGAACAGATAATAGTAGCTCTAATTTTTTCTAGTCACAGAATATTTGTGTGAATACTATCCAAACACAGGGGTACATAGTCTCTGCTCCCAAAAGTGACACCTCAGCATTACAATTGTTTAAAGCAGAAGAAAATTCCTGGAGCCAGCTCTGCCACTGCTACCCTCCAGACAGACTTAGCCCAGAGCAAAAGCAAAGAAAGAAATATTGAGCTGTCTGACTGTCTCACCACCTCCAGTTGCTCCCTTGATAAACAGCCTGCCATTTTAACTGTACAAATGAAAGAAGTTGTCTGATAATTTTACATGTCTAAAAAGAGAAGCAATTTAAAAAAAATCTCACATACTGTTTATCTAATACAAGTATTATTTGAAACTTGAATCAAATTTGACTATAAGCATATTATTAAGATTTTTTTAAAATATTTTTAACTGGTTGCAATTATAACTGTTGTAGACTGCAACTATATGTTTAATTGCCCCAGGCTTACCTGGAATTAATTGCCTCCTTGCATGAAACATTAGCTTTGGCTCCCATGGCTAGCACTTACTGATCCCACTGTCTAGTGTAGATATGAGAGGTTTTTTTGTATCTCAATAAATTAACTTTTGTAATTAATATTCTTGTGTGACTGTATAACTATTAGGGGTACATATCCCTGTGGTTGGTTTGGAGCCTGGTATTCAACTGTATGTGAGGTAAAAAAAAATGACCAGATGCCATGTAGATCATGTCAACTTTCAGCCTAAATATTATTTTCTAAGGACTTGAACCTGGCAGTTTCTGTTGGGTTGTAATTTCTTATAGAACTGTCTTTCTACACCTCACTGCAGTAAGAAACACAGAAAGCTGGTTCCAGTCTTCTACTCCCCTTCTTCCTGACCCCCAATAATGGCCTTTCTACAGTCTACTCTTGGCACAGTCTTTTATATTTTCTGGGGATATACAGAGTCAGGGAGAAGGCATAGGCTAGCCATATAAATTAGGATAAGTGGCTTAGGGAAGGGATGCTAATCATTATAATGTATGGGGATCCCTTATTATTAACTGAAATCAAGCAGATTACAACCTTATAATGTATGGTAGAATGCTGTTAACCTTAGGAAATCATCATTTCCTAAGGTTGTTAACCTATCAATGTGACATAGAAATATTGCTAACCTATCAATGCTACGTCACATCAATAGGTTAACAACAGTGATCGGTCTGCACATGTGCATGCCTTTTTTTAGACGGGGAACCGATGGATGAATGCAGCGGTCAGCGAAGGACTGAACGGCAGCAGCGGTGACTTTTTCAAAAAGTAAGCAGCCATTTTACTTTTTAAGTGGGACCATACACTATAAAAAATAATGTTTGGTCCTTCTATCAGCAACTGGTCACTGTTAACCATCTGAGGCTGCCAGGGCACCTTAAACCTCTTGAGTTTCGCTCTCGAGGTTTACACAGTCACCCTGGCAACCTCTCGACAGTTAACAGACTGGTTACCGATAGAGGACCATACATTATCCTCTATGTTATGCCATTGTTATGACATCACTCTGCTGTTAACCCTTCTTGAGTATGTCATATCAATGTTTGAACAAAATGGAATGCTCACAACAATCAATGTTCTGTAAAGTAAATCAGTAAAGTAATTCAATCCATAATTACACAATCTTGGTAGCCCATACATTATATAATATAATGCATGGTCTTTGGTTAACAACCGTGCTGAAAACACTTCTTGAGGTTGCCATGACATCTGAAAACCTATCGAGCTGTGCTCTTGAGATTTACAATGATGTCATGGCAACCTCTTGAAGTGTTTACAACGTGGTTATTAACCAAAGACCATACATGAGCCTCTATGTTATGCCATCATTATGACATCACTCTGTTGTTAACCGTTCTTGAGAATGTCATATCAATGGTATAACAAAATGGAATGCTCACAAGAATCAGTGTTCTAACAAAACAGAATGTTCTCAACAATCAATGTCCTGTAAAGTAAATCAGTAAAGTAAAGTAAAGTAATTCAATCTGTAATTACACTATCTTGGTAGCCCATACACTATAAAATATAATGTATGATCTTTGGTTAATAGCCACACTGAAAACACTTCTTGAGGCTGCCATGACATCTGAAAATCTCTTGAGCTGTGCTTTCGAGGTTTACAATGATGTTATGGCAACCTCTTGAAGTGTTTACAGCATGGTTATTAACCAAAGATCATATATTATCCTCTATATAAATTTAAAGTGGAACGACTCATTAAACTTCAACAAAGGAAAGAGATTTTCATGGACATTTGAACTACTATTGCTTAATGTCCAGTTCAGGCCACAAGATGAAGGGTATATTTGGGAAATTCATACTGTGGTATAGTTGCTTCACCGGGTTAATTTAACACAGTGGGTGAAACTAAAGTATTTTGATTGGCTGATGTACATTCTATATAATTATGTTAATGATGGAAACACTCATTTACAGTAAACATTTAGAAGTCTGTCTATAAAAAACATACATTTTTATATACTAAAATATTTTAAAGTGACATTGTCGGCATTTTTGCTGAAATTTTTATCCCCAGTTCAGATACAGGTATGTGACTGCAGCCATTTAAATACATATTCTTGTGTATGGTCCCAGAATTTCTTATTACAGCCATTTCTTGTATTTGTCTTATTATCTTTTTGAGCTGAGCCGCTCTTCTCCTAGTGGCATGATACTTTAGTGGGTTCACATTTCAGCATGGCACTACAATGCCAGTAAACTTGTTCACAGACAAGTTTAAACATTTTCAAGCAATATCAGGTTAAGTCAGCTTTTAATTGTAGGCAGTGAGTTGAACTTATTAATGTCATTTGCATTTTAAAACAAGCATTTTAACATTGCTGAAGCTGACGCACATGCTCATAGGCACTGCTTTAATTTTCAAACCTTGATTTAACAGGGTTACAATGCACGTTTTAAAATGGGAGTGTTATTACTATGCTCAGCTCACTGCCTGCAGTTAAAAGCCAACATAACCTGATAGTACATGAAACTTTCTAAACTTGCCCATGAACAAGTTTACTGGTGCTATGGAGTTAAGTTGAAATGTGAACGAGCTAGAGCATCAAGCCACCAAGGGTAGGGCAGGGTGTCTAAAAAAGCTAATATTCAGTTGTGTCATGTCTTAGTGCTTACATGCACTCATGCAATGTGTGTTGGCGACTTTTAGCTATGTTCCATAAAAACCAATTAAATGCGAATGACAAAAGAGTAATGAATCTAAGAGGAGAACTACATTCAGGGAGAATTATATTCAATAAGTACAAGCTACATTCTCTTTTCAAAATAAAGGCTCAAACCATATAGGGGTCCAACTGAGGAAGTCTTTTATAATTCAGAGACACTTGGACAAATTCTTTAACAACTGTATCCAAGTTCCCTCTGATTGATTTCAGCTGCCTGCTGGCCATCTTCAGGGTCATTGGCTTAGTCCCTTCCAGGAGGTTTGCCTTCATTTCTGTACCCAGAAGTTCCATGGGAACTGGAACTGACCAGGGCCAAATGAAATCTCTGTTACCCAAGAAGAAATGGTGGAGAATGCCAGTATTCAGAGAGTTAATTAGAAAATCAAACAACTCTAGCACCCTCTCCTTCAACTTGTTATCTTCCCAGTTGCTTGAGTTTCTTTTCTGAAGCAAGTGAAGCCAAGCTGTTTTAAGATGATAAGATTTTAAGACAGATGTCCAATGTGGAGCAGGGATCTTCTTCCTGTTTTGTTCTCTTATATACTTCAAGATCTGCAGAGCTTTCAGGTGGCATGAGCCTTGGGGCAAAGATCTTGAGGACATGAATGACTTCTCATGAACAGAAAAAGAGAACCTCCAGATTATATCACTGAAAGCATCTGCTTGCTTTATGCTTCCTTCATATGGTTTGGGCACCAAGTACATCTTACCCAATGGGATTGCTGGTACCAGATCGATAGACATGACCTGTCTATCACTCAGGTCTACCTTCAAGGTGCGAGCTGGCCCTTGTTGAGATAACCTGATAGTGATGCCTCTTTTCTTCCTAAGATGGTTGGCAGCCCTGTCAGCCAATGACTGGAACCATTCCCGCACTGATTTTGCAGACAGTTGTCCATTTCTCATAAACTTGTTGTCAAGGCTTTTTGATTTGTATGGACTTATCCATTTAAGCCAAGACTGAAGCCATCCTTCAGGCAAGTCAATAAAACCATACATTTTTGGTGCCGAATGCTGTGCTGTAGTTTGAGTTGTGTACTTGGGGCTGTAACCCTTTTCTGGAGAAATAGGAACCATAAAGTCTAACTCAATATCCGGTCTTACCTTCAGCTCTTCATAAGAGCTTCCTGTTTTGATGATATCAAGGCTAATTTCTGGGTCCTCCTTGCTGGAGAGCTCTTTCATTTTCTCAAGTAGCATTAATACCACAAGTTCAGCTTTTTTTTGGTACACCGACACCTCCTCTGCTTTGAATGCAATCTGAGTGCTTAGGATGTGGTAGCAACATGTTCTCTTCCTGTATTCCTGAATGAGCCAGTTGATGATGATGATGATGATGATGATGAGAAAACTACACAACACATACATGGTGTCCCTGATGGCATCAAGTCAGTCACAAGAAAATTGCTGGAGGACTACATATGTAGTGGTTATGATACAAGTGAAGAAGGATGTTGATGTGCTTTACATTAACCTGAAATATAAAAAAATACACATTGTAATGGACAGCAAAAGCTTTGTAGATCACAACTGGTCTATAAAATGTTTTATAAAATGGGTAGAGAAAGTCCTGTATCCTGACTGGTTGTTAGCCATGCCTTAGAAGTGTCTAATGCACAGCTAAAAACAAGCACTGGCCAGATGAATGCAGGTCAAGAAAGAAATCAATGGGCCAGTAGAATTTTTAACAACTGTCAGATACCGTTTTTTAACCTCACTTAGCCCATACATAAATATGCTGATACCTTATTCAATCAGCCCAACCTACTAACCCACCTCCTCGCATTACTTCCCACTCACATCCCTAGCGTGTAACTGTCATAGCTTTTTTTATACAGTAAACAAAATAGGCAAACAGCAGCAGCTCTTGATCGATTGCTTATCAAGTTACCGCTTCCCATTCCTAGCTTCCCATCTGCCACACTCCTCAAATGCAGTCAGAACCAGGCAAGCAGTTCAAAAAGATAATGTTTTAAAGAAAGTTGTAAACACGACAACTCAATTTTCAATAAATGTAATCTAGATTCCTGTCCATGCCTGCGCTCTCACTCATTTCTGTCCACTGTTACATTGTGCTCTGTCCCCTCAGTCTCCCGTCTGTCCACCACTCACTCACTCACTCACTCAATCACTTTTATTTTAGCCAGCCCATTATGAAGTACTGTACTTAACTAATGAAGCATTTGGTGGTGGTGGGGTGGGGGGACATGCATACCAATATCCCTTTCTTTTGTGAACTGACGGCATTTGCTAACTGTAGTGCTCCAGTCCCAACTGACATACTCCCAGTCATCAACCTACTTAATGACATTGGAATCCACATAAAAATATCATAAAAGGGCATAGTTTAAAAAAATGCTAGTACATTTACATATAACTAAAATACATGTTAAACTCCATCACCGTTTCTGTGTGTGTGTGTGGGGAGGGGGTGAGGAAACCATGTAAAATGCCTAGAGCTAAGGTAGCCACAGAAGGACAAAGCTACTTAGGGCAAACAAAACTACACAAGCAGAGGAACTATTTTATGTCACAATACCTCTAATAGCTTATTATTTTACTATCTAACCCTATTTTATTTTATTTTTACATGTATGTAAAATACACTGTCCCAATTTATAAGCACAATAAGACACTCCGGGGTGTGCATTAGACAGTTCTAATTCAAGCTAGGGGGCTGGATGCACTTGGCCTGCATCCTCGTGTCTCACTATGCCCCCTAGTCATACATTAGATATGTCTAACGCATTCCCCATCATGTCTTATTGCTTACATGATGTTTACTAAGTTGCTGGTAGAAGAATATCAGATAACACACACTTGGATATTGATTACTTACAGTCATTTGTAACAAACAGAGAGGGGATAAAATTGACTGCACTGTGATATCCGTATTTCTCTGCACATGTACAGTGAGAGTGAGACTCATAACTGATGACTGGCAAAGCCATGTGTATGTTATGAGGTCATACCCTTACCACTGGGGCGAGATATGATTATCACAGTATGTTGATTATGATTTTACATCATTAAAGGTATATATGTTAAATTAGATTTCTCATTTCTTTTTTTCTGATATCTGTATTTAGTTATGTATTTATCACTATAACAGGAAACAGACTGGGTCATTTTTTCATTTTCAGCCATGCCTAGGTATATGCAAGGAAACTGAAATAAACAAAGCATATATATTACAACAGTAGGGCATCCTTAAAAAGACAGATTACAGAGTTCATGTACAGTACACTTACAGTAGATATGTTTGTTTATTGAATTTTGAAAACCAGGCAGGCCCACTGAGAAAAGAAGTCCCCTTTTAAGGGGTGACCTGGAGTTAATTACTAGACAGAACCAAGCATTTGACATTTGATAAAAATGCAAAAGCAAAATAAGAAACAGTAATTTAGTGTGTAAAGTGCAGTAGCAGGAAAAAGTAAACCATTATTTAAGGACTCATACAGTAGATATTACAGCACTCCAGTGTGAAATGAATAATCATGACATGAATGATTATAAAGGGACCACATTTGCAGTTGATGGGGCATCCTCAGCGATTACAGGTGCACTGACTACAGCCAAGGAGATAAGCCTTGAGACTGTTCTTAAAGGCAACTAAAGTAATACAGTTTGGGACCTTGAAAGGAAGTTTATTCCAGATGTTTGGGGCTGTGATGGTAAAGGATTGCTGCCCAGAGCCTGATTTAGCCCAGGGGACAACTAGCAGAATACTAGCTGAGGAGCAGAGGACATAGGGACATAGCGGTTTTTAGTTCAATAATGCATTGTATGCAAGGAGAGGGAGAAACTTTCATTATTTTATAAACAAAACAGTAAGGATAAACTCTGTCTTCCTTCAAGGTAAAGCCAATATAACAAGGAGTAGACATTACATTGGTGCTCCCTTGGGATGGCACCAGCAGTGAACCATCCAATCCTATTATAAAGAATGTTAAGCCTGTTTCTTTCTGTTTTTCTAAGGGAATGAAGGACCTGGGAACCATATAGCAAAAAAGGAAGTAAGACTGGAGAAGGCTTGATGTGCCACCTTCGTGAGGTTGGCCTTAAGTCTCCACAAATGACTAAGCTTGTGATTGAGAGATTTTTGGCAGGTAATCTGCATAAAATGTGAAGGATAGCTCCTGATGGAGTTGCATACCTGGATACTTCAATGAACCCACTACTCTGAACCAAGAACCAACAGAAGTACACAGCTGAAACAGATTCTGCTTCTCAGCTTCCAGATGTCTGGTACCAAACAGCATAGCTTTAGTTTTTATGTTGTTTACTATTGGCTTATTTGTTAGTAATCACATTTCAAGCTGTTTGAAAACATTTCGAACATTAGAATTAATTTAATAAGTTTCATAAGTGGATTCAAGCTGAAGGGACTTTCATTCATAGTGCTTGCCAATCCCAGTATGTTTAAAACATAGTAGTTTTACCACATCAAAAGTTGTCCAGTCTGACTTTAAACGTATCCATATAATTGTTGTCAACCACAATAGTTGGTAGGTTGTTCCATATGGAAACAACCCTTTGAGTAAACCAATTTTTTCCTCAGATTAGTATTCCACCTGGATAGAACCAATTGTTTATTGTGTCTCCTTCTGCTAGTCCAGCCAGATCTAAAAGTGAATCCCAGATCTTCTCGCAGTGCAGTGTCCCTAATGATTTTAAACATCATGCACATATCACCCCTATACCTTCTATAGTGTAGTGAGTATAGATTTAGTTGTTCCAACCTTCTGTCATAAGGAGTAGTTTTCAACCCAAATACATATTTTGTAGCCCTGTACTGCACCCCCTCAATATTTACCACATCTTCCCTGTTGTATGTGACCATACTTGGGCACAGTACTCCAAATGAAGCATAACCAGGGCTCCATACAGAGGCATAAGAACCTTCTCGCTCCTACTAGCAATGTGCCTTAAAATGCAATTTAGATTTTGGTTGGCCTTTTTGACCTGCTCCTTACAGTGTAAACTAAACTTTAGGTTAGATGTTCTCTTTACTCCCAAATCTCTTTCCTCACTAGTGACAGATAAAGTATTAGTTCCTATGGTATATGTGCAGTTGTTGTTATGTGGGCCCACATGCATGATTTTACATTTGGCAATGTTAAGTTCAAGTTTGTTAGTATTAGTCCATTGATAATAAATATCATCAATAGCCTTTTGCAGGGAGAGGGCCGCAGATGTATTAGTAACAATCCTACCCACTCTACAATCATCAGAAAATAAGTCTTTAAATTTAAGCGTGGAGATGTATATATCAAATAATCAGGGTCCCAAAACTGATCCCTGCGGCACCCCACTTGAGACTGGTGACCAATCCGACAGCACAACACTCACCATGACTTTCTGTTTCCTACCAGTTAACCATACTGATATCCAACTTAGAATATTCCTGCCTAATCCAAGAGCTACAAGTGTTTCTATTAGCTCAGCATGAAGTAAGTTATCAAATGCTTTGGCAAAGTCCATAAAAACCACATCCACTACATTTCCCCTATCCAACTCCAAATTAACTTTTTCATATAAGGTAAGTAAATTTGTCTGGCATGACCTTGACTTTGTGAACCCATGCTGAACATGATCAGTCAAGCTGTTTTCCGCTAAGTAATCCACAATCATAGTCTTTAGAATCTCTTCCAATACTTTCCCTATTAGAGAGGTAAGGCTTTTCGGCCTAAAATTAGCTGACTCAGACCTAGGCCCTTTTTTATGAAGTGGGACCACAGTAGCAACCCTCCAATCCTGTGGGACTTCACCTCTATCTATAGAGGTCTGGAAGAGGTAAGTCAGTTTAAGTGTCAAAGGATCTTCCAATTCATGCAAAACTCTGGGGTGAATATTATCTGGTCCAAGGGATTTATTAATATCCAATTTGTTTAATCTGTCCCTAATATCCTCCAGTTTAATATTAATTCATCCAGGAGAAGGTTCAAGTTTTACGTAACCAGAAGGAACAGCTCCAGCATTAAAAACCGAGCAAAAATATCTATTTTGAATATCAGCAGTCTCTTTGTCAGACACCAATGCCACAACAGTGTTTTTAAAGGCACCTACAGTTTTTAAATTGCTCTTCATGCTATTTATATATATGAAAAATGACATTTTATTGTCCTTGACCTTGGTAGCTAAGGTGATTTCCTACTGAGCTTGCGCCTTTTTTGTAGATAACTTTACCTCCTTAGTGCAATTTTTATACTCTTGGTAATTTGTTGATGTTTTGTCCTTTAGACATTTTTTAAACATTCTGTTTCTTTTGTTGATTAGATGCTTAATATTTTAATGAATGCCCCCCCCCCCCAATTTGGTAGGTAATGTGACACTTGGACAGCTGGTTCTGATTAACCTATGCTTTTTGTAATATAAAAATGTGTTACTGAATGTCTCTCATGAGAGATGCTGACAGTCTGTGGAATGACAATCCCCCTCCCAGGTTTTAGCTAATAGGTGTTACCTGGAAGGCCAAGAGATAATTACAGGCTAGAAGAGACTTAACATTTAGGATCTCCTTTTTATGTGACTAATTGCAGCTTGCTAGATGCCAAGATAGATCATAAACTTTTATAACGTTCAGAGGAAACACAGTAAAATTCACATGGTAATACAAAGCATGTTGCACCTCTGTGAGATCTGGCAGAGAGACATAACAAGTTCCTTTGATGTCCTGGAAAGGGGAGACTGATCATAAGATCAAAGAAAGTCATATGAGAAAATGAGTTGTGCTGAGATCACCGAATTTACCTTTGATAAGACATCCTGTTTTGCATAGATATATATTTTTTATATTCTGACAGGGAGGAGCTAGGTGACGTCACACAAAGAGGTTGGCAAAGCCAGTTTTTAAACAGTATTCTGTTTTCCATTTACACACAAATGTTTAGACTCTGACAAAGAAACATCTACAGCACTGTGAGATAAGAATACCTTAGAAAAGACAATTCTAAGAGTGTCTGTGGTAGGAAAATTAGTCTGCACTTTTAAACCTTGTTTTGTTTAAGTGATTTGTATGTTTTGTGATATAGGGTTCTGTATTTACATTTTAACTTTTTTTATCTATTTTGAAATAAACCTCTACTTTAGATACTACTAGGTGTGCCTTTGAATTTCTTTTCTTGACAAGGGAAACATACATGGTTAAAGCTGACACTGCACAAAGCTTACTGGTTTTACCAAACTGGGAAAGGTAAGAATTTATTCTGAGGTCTTTAATAGAGTTTTAAGGGTTAATTTTGCATGCCTTGTTAGGTGCCCATAGGCAAAAGATATCTGGCTCCACCAAAGAGCAGAATTATCTGAGCCTGTACATTGGGTATGCTAACAAGAGATTCACAGTTTGAATCCCTCCAATACTTGTGACCAAAGGTTGATTGGAACTCACAAAACAGACAGGAAGGTTACCCTGTTTCTGTTAACTGTTCACAAGACTGTGCTCAGAGGTTGGCACTTTGGGAGTAGAGGGCTGACCTACTGAGTGGGTTTGTGATAGATTGGTTGGCAGCGGTGCAAACAAATTTTGGTATTACTAGCTTTTATTGTTCAGTGAGTCAGCTTGAGACTGTCAGCTCACTTGCAAAGAAAGAAAAAGGCAGTGTTTTATTTTTAAAAAGGCGACAGAACTATATCACTTGGCGTACAGTCAAGTTCCTGCCCATTTTATTTATTTTCTAAAGTGCAAGTCAGAGTAGCCATAGTTAAGGAAGAAGATGGCTTCCAACTACACCACACACACTGTTCACTACTTAAAGTGGTTGTGCGGGTCAGAGGAGTCCCATTTGAGGTGAAAGCCAGCAAACAGAACCTTGTGGATGCCCTGATGGTAGCAGATACCCAGAGCAGCGAGTCACAGACCGTGACTGAAAAGGACCAAATCTCAAGTGTGGCAGGGTTAGCGGCCAGTGCAGTGTCCAGATCTGATGAGGAGGGCAACAGGACCACTGTCAGTGAAGGGCCACAGCAGCAGGGGAAGGTCAGCGGTATCCTGGATCCAGAAGTACTCAGGCTGCAAATTGAGTTGCACAGAATGGAGCAGGAGTTCCAGAGGGAGAGGGGCCATGAACAGCGGGAGGTGGACCATGAGGCAGAGCGAGAACACCAAGAGGCAGACCGGTGAGGAGAGTGAGAGCCAGAGGCAACATGAACTGGAGAAGCTACAACTCCAACCAGTGGCACCAAAGCAGGTAAGTGGCTTGGGTTTAACTGGGACTACAGGACTGGGTTACAAATTGAATTCCAAATTGATAGCCAAATTTAAAGAGGGGAAGGACATGGATGCCTTTTTAAATTCTTTTGGAAAAGTTTGTATTCAGGCTAAAATTCCTAGAGAGTTCCGGAGCTTCCAGCTATCTCCACTACTTACCAGAAAAGCTTGGGATGCATTGGGTCAAATGGACAGTGAGGACAGTGATGATTACTGCAAACTGAAAGCTGCACTTTTAAAAAACTTTGAATTAACTGCTGAATCATAGAGAGCTAAATTTCATAAGCTCAGGAGAAGCCCTGACATGAACTACGAGGAGCTAGCCACGAAACAACGTCAGGTTTTAAAACGTTGGTGGGAAGGAATTGAGGCAAACTCTGTTGATAAAACTGAAAATGTGATTTTGTTGGAACAGTTTTATTGGGCATACCCGGCAGAGCTGAAAACCTGGCTGGAGGACTGAGATCCCAAAACAGTGCAAGAGGCTGCTGAACTCTCGGACCGCTATGCCAAGAGCAGACCTACTCTGAGAGTGAATGGGGCTGGTGTGGCAGTGCAGAAAGGGAAAAGCGCACCTTCAGGGCAGCTAAAATCCTCACTGCCTCCACCAAAACCAGTTAGCCCCAGGATTCAGAGAAAATATTTCTCTGAAAAGAGAAGTGAATGTTGATTATGTAAAGAAACTGGGCATATTGCCAGACAGTGTCCCAAAAGAATGAGCAATAATATGCAGAATAGTACTAGAAAAGAAGTGGGTTATTTGTGTGTCCCTGGAAGCATGCCTGTGAATATAAGGGAACACATGCACCCAGTCATGGTGAATGGTGTACAGACACAAGGGGTTAAGGGACACCGAGGCATCCCTGATATTGGTAAAAGGGGATCTGGTACAGCCTGGTCAGCTTACACCCAATAAATACATCACAGTACAGGACTTTACTGGTGAGGTGAAAACATTGCCACTGGCCAGAGTTCTCCTGGACTGTGGTGAAACAGGGGGAACTGTGCAACAGGTGGCTGTAGCCAAAACCTTAGCAGTGGATGTGATTCTGGGCAACAATCTAAAACAGGGGATGGTGTGTGCAGTTACCCATAGCCAAGTGGCAAGGGAAAATTGTAGTTCCCTGAACCCCACAGAAACCATTGTGGAAACCACTGAGAGGCTGGTTCCCCAGCCTGTGTCTCCAGATGGGGAGACTAATGAAAAGGGGTTAATATTTCCCCAGTAGCAAGAAACCACACAGCTACAGAGGGTTACTCTGAAGAGGGAATGGTGACCCATTGTCAAAGGGTTGGGATTGACAGTGATCCTGAGTGCCCTGATGCTAGTGCTAGGACCCTAGTTTAGTGACTGAAGGGGACCTGTCCCATGCCTTGGGATTGTGTGAGGGGTTTGCTGCTGCTCAGAGAAGTGACCCTAGTCTAGAGAAGCTGAGGGCTTGGACAGACTCAGAGAGCACACAGGGAGAAGACGGCAGACATAAGGTTTATTGGGAAAATGGGCTTATGTATACTCAGGCAGCACTGATAGAGGGAGGGGTGCTAGGCAGGCAGTTTTTCATTCCCCAGGGATATCGTGAGCAGTTGCTCAAGATTGCACATGATATTCCCTTGGCTGGTCATCTGGGAATCACGCGCACTATGCAGTGGTTGGCCCAGAATTTCTATTGGCCTAATTTCACCCAGCAGGTGAAGGAGTATTGTAGGTCTTGTCACCGGTGCCAAGAAATAGGGAAAGTGGCAAGAAAACCCAATCCATCCTGATCCCCTTGCCCATAGTGGAGGAGACATTCCAGAGCATGGGAATGGATATTGTGGGGCCTTTAAATACCCCCAGCACCTCAGGAAAGATATTCATCCTGACTGTGGTGGATTATGCCACCCAGTACACAGAGGCAGTCGCCCTATCCTCACTGAGGATGGACAAAGTGGCAGATGCCTTACTT
The DNA here is from genome assembly GCA_016271365.2 of Neoceratodus forsteri. Classification (NCBI taxonomy): domain Eukaryota; kingdom Metazoa; phylum Chordata; order Ceratodontiformes; family Ceratodontidae; genus Neoceratodus; species Neoceratodus forsteri. Next base: position 293,793,829 of record CM057449.1, on the reverse strand, counting down.
GGGATTTTCTCCCATGTTGGGTTTCCGTAGGAAGTTATCACCAATTGAGGGGGTTCCTTCATGTCGGACCTGATGAAATGTTTATGGGAGAAGTGTGGGGTGGTGCAGAGATGCATGACACCGTATCACCCACAAGCCAATGGGCTTGTGGAAAGATTCAATGGTACCCTAAAGTCAATGCTCCAGGCATTTGCTGAACAGCATGGGAGGGACTGGGAGAAATACTTTCCCCACCTGTTGTTTGCATACAGGGAAGTGCCCCAAGAGTCAACAGGATTTTCCCCCTTCGAACTCTTATATGGACGTCGGGTAAGTGGGCCCATTGACTTCATCCAGGAGGACTGGGAGGGCAAGCATGCCACCCTGGGAACTCCCATAGTGGATTACGTCCTTAGGTTTAGGGAAAGGCTCAAGGAGCTTATGGGGACAGCCCAGAGCAAACTGGCAGCTGCCCAACAGAAACAAAAAGTGTGATATTACTGCAGAGCCAGAGCTCACGCGTACATGGTGGGTCAGGAAGTCATGGTACTTATTCCAGTCTGGAAAGACAAGCTGCAGGCTGAGTGGGCAGGGCTGTACAAAGTAGTTAGGAAGGTAAATGACATGAACTATATTGTGGAGTTACCTGACCAAAGACAGACAGAAAGGATGTACCATGTCAACATGATGAAGCCATATGCAAATAGGGCGGACATGGTGTTTGCAGCGTGTAGTCCTGGGGAAGGGACGGATGCAGGAGACCACCTTCTGGACTTGCTGGAAGAAAGTAAGTGGGAGTCCTCTGTGGATGCAGTTAAATTGTCTCCCCAGCTGGCCCCAGACAAGATCCAGGAAGTAAAGGAGGTTTTAGTAGACTTTGCCCCTTTGTTTAGCACCAAGCCTGGACTAACCTCTCCTAACGACGCATGATGCGGAGACAGGGACGCAGATGTCGATATGGAGAACAGCATATCTGGTGTTGGAGGGCTATCCAAAAGACATTAGGAGGAAAGTTGAGGAGATGCTGGATTTAGGGGTAATCCAGATATCTCACAGCCCCTTGGCCTCACCCATAATCCTTGTGCCCAAGCCAGATGGTTCTACTTGTTTCTGTGTGGACTACCATGGATAGAATACAGTCATGAAGTCAGATGCCCACCCAATGCCCCAGACAGATGAACTCCTGGACAAGTTGGGAGGGGCGACCTACCTTACAACGATTGACCTGACAAAGGGGTATTGGCAGGAAAGTTGACAGACAGAGCTAGGGAGAGGTTGGTCTTCATCACTCCAATACTCCAATAGACTTATTTGAATTCAAAGTAATGCCTTTCGGAATGAAGAACGCCCCAGCCACTTTCAAAAGGTTGGTGAACCAAGTGTTAAATGGTGCTGAGGAGTACGTTGTGGTGTACCTGGATTACATTGCCATCCTTAGTGCCAGCTGGGAGGAACACCTATCCCACCTTTGGGAAGTGTAGGGCAGGATACAGAGGGCTGGGCTCACTGTCAAAGCTGAGAAGTGCCAGGTGGCCATAAGAGAAGTGGCATACCTCGGGCATGTGGTAGGCCGGGGACAGCTCCATCCTAACCAAATAGAAATAGAGGTAATCCAAGCATGGCACAGACCAGAAACACAGAAGCAGGTCAGGAGTTTTCTAGGGACAGCAGGGTACTACAGGAAATTTGTGCCCAATTACAGTGCCCTGGCTGCTCCCCTATCTGGCCTGACAAAGAAAAGGATGTCAAAGAAATTTACCTGGGGCCCAGCCTGTGAGGAATCCTTTTCCAAACTAAAGGAGGCACTGTGCTGTGCTCCTGTTTTGACAAGTCCTGACTGTAGCCGACCCTTTATAGTTCAAACTAATGCCTCAGACATGGGTATTGGGGCAGTGCTGAGTCAGACATCCAGCCAAGGGAGAGATCACCCAGTAGTGTACCTGAGTAGGAAGTTACTTCCCAGGGAGCAGGCATACTCTACTGTGGAAAAAGAATATCTTGCCATAGCGTGGGCCCTAAAGAAGTTGGAGCCATACTTATATGGGCAGCATTTTGTGATGCAGACTGACCACAACCCCCTGGTTTGGCTGACGCAGATGGGGAAAAATAATGGTAGATTGCTAAGATGGAGTCTTGCTTTGCAAGGGTATGATATGACAGTTCTACATAGGGCTGGAACCAAAAATCAGAACTCCGATGGGCTGCCTCATGTGTACGAGGAGTGAACTGATTTGGGAAGCTCATCCCATGCAGGGGATAGAGCCGACAAATTCAGTCTAGGTGGGGAGGAATTGTGACACTTGGACAGCTCGTTCTGATTAACCTATGCTTTTTGTAATATAAAAATGTGTTATTGAATGTCTCTCATGAGAGGTGCTGACAGTCTGTGGAATGACAACCCCTCCCAGGTTTTAGCTAATAGGTGTTACCTGGAAGGCCAAGAGATAATTACAGGCTAGAAGAGACTTAACATTTAGGATCTCCTTTTTATGTGACTAATTGCAGCTTGCTAGATGCCAAGATAGATCATAAACTTTTATAACGTTCAGAAGAAACACAGTAAAATTCACATGGTAATACAAAGCATGTTGCACCTCTGTGAGATCTGGCAGAGAGACATAACAAGTTCCTTTGATGTCCTGGAAAGGGGAGGCTGATCATAAGATCAAAGAAAGTCATATGAGAAAATGAGTTGTGCTGAGATCACAGAATTTACCTTTGATAAGGCATCCTGTTTTGCATAGATATATATTTTTCATATTCTGACAGGGAGGAGTTAGGTGACCTCACACAAAGAGGTTGGTGAAGCCAGTATTTAAACAGTATTCTGTTTTCCATTTACGCACAAATGTTTGGACTCTGAAAAAGAAACATCTACAGCACTGTGAGATAAGAATACCTTAGAAAAGATAATTCTTAGAGTATCTGTGGTAGGAGATTTAGTCTGCAGTTTTAAACCTGTTTTGTTTAAGTGATTTGTATGTTTTGTGATATATGGTTCTGTATTTACATTTTACCTTTTTTTTATCTATTTTGAAGTAAACCTCTACTTTAGAGACTACTTGGTGTGCCTTTGAATTTCTTTTTCTTGACAAGGGAAGCATACATGGTTAAAGCTGACACTGCACAAAGCTTACTGGTTTTACCAAACTGGGAAAAGGTAAAGAATTTATTCTGAGGTCTTTAATAGAGTTTTAAGGGTTCATTTTGTATGCTTGGTTAGGCGCCTGTAGGCAAAAGATATCTGGCCCCGCCGAAGAGCAGAATTATCTGAGCCTGTACATTGGGTACGCTAACAAGAGGTTCACAGTTTGAATCCTCCAAGTCTTGAGGCCAAAGGTTGATTCAAACCCACAATAGAGACAGGAGGGTTACCCTGTTTCTATTAACTGTTCACAAGACTGCACTGGGTGGTTGGCACTTTGGGATTAGAGGACTGACCTACTGAGTGCATTTGTGACATGTAACTCCACCCCTTTTAGCCTAAATGAGACCGTGGAATGATTGCTGTTTCCCAGTGGGGAGGAGATCTCAACTGTGTCAAGTGAATCCCCCAGATTAGTTAGTACAATGTCCAGTATATTATTGCCTCTTGTGTTTTACACTTTTTGGTCCAGTCCAATTTGATCAAATGTTTCTAGGTACATATAATCAGTTTTATTTACTCCCATAAGTAGCTTCCAATCAATATTGGGAAGAATAAAATCAAACAGTAATATTTTGTCTGCGGGGTTTAAGTTTCTTAGCTGATTAAGAAAAGCTAAATCATTTCTAATCTGTTTAATATCAGCAGAACTTCAAAAGGGCACCACAATATCTGCATATAATTGCAATTTAGCAACTCCGCAACCCCCCTTCCCCATACTGTTTCCAGGCATGTCGTTCACAAACAAGGAGAAGAGCAGGGGCCTAATACTGAACCATGAAGAACACCATAAGTTATGTCTCTTTGTGATGATAAACTGCCCCTCCACGTAACCATCTGTGTATGATTAGACAAGTAGTGCTTAAACCAATGGCAGGAGAGTTTAAATTGTCACTCAGTAACCTATTGCTTTATTTAGATTGTTAAAAAATCACCAGTCACTAACCCAGTGTCCATGGCACACCAAATATCCATGATCAGTGTGTTACTGGGGCTGTATCAGTACTGTGATTTTTTTCTGAAACCATGCTGGGGTATGCAAGTAATGAATATTATACAATGGCAAGAAAGAATGCTTGCCTCTGATTGGTCAGTCTAGGACTGGACCCGTGATGTTATACCAGTACAATATCACGGATCTAGTCCCAGCACACATATGACTGAATGATATGCAAAATATCATTGCCCATTTGAGGCTGCCCAGCCACTTTCACAGAGCTACAGGAAACCTGCAGTCAGCAGGGCAGGTTACAAAAATGCAGTACAACTCTCTTCAGTCCCGTTATTCAGCCGGCCCTAAACATCTTCCTCCCATCATGTAAAACAGAATTTCCACCCCTCTCAAAAACCTCACTGTCTGAACTTTTACCTGTGCCCCAGATCCCAAAAAATACAGAATCCCTCACTTTCAACAGCTTTACCATCCCCATTTGTCAGAAACCGTCAAGACACTGCCTCACTGTTCTTAGTCCCACTTGCCCCCACCACCACACAAGCCACAACTGGAAAATGTAAAAGAAGTTTGTTTGAAAAAGCCATATCTAAAAATTGGGTTTCTCCCTGCTCGCCAGCACATGCGCACCACAGTTCAACACTCGCTCAATGTGCCGATCAGCTCAGTGGCCGTTAAACGGCTGTGCTGCTTACTGACTTACTATACCTGCCCAAGTCTCACAATGGACCAGTGGGAGGGGGGCAGCATGTAAACATGAAACATTCATGCTGACATAGAACTCTCATAAAGGAAGGCAAACATGGCATCTACCAACATCATAGAGCTGCACTCACTCGCTGACTGAACTGATTTTTCTTTCTTTCATTCCTTTACCTCTTGGTACAAACTGCTTCGGATTGGCTTCAATTGCATCAGAGGCTACCATACAATTAAAAAAAAAAAAGAAATGAATGGTCTATGTGTGTGTGGGAAGGGGAGGTTGCAGAGAGGGTTTCATTTATTTACCACCAGCGCCACCTACTGGGCAAAATGGAACTATTTTTTTTTCTTGATATACCTCCACAATCATAAATTAACTAAAAATGTCTTTAAAAATGTTTTCTTCTTTTTCTTTTTTTCTTTTACATAAACAAGCCATTGTATAATAGCAATAATGCACTCCAGAGTGTATGTTGTGCTGGGATAATGTCACTTCTGGGGTGATTAGTCGCATTCGGCCTGTGGCCTCATGCCTAATCACCCCAGGCATGACGTTATCCCAGAACAACACACACCCTGCCATGCATTATTGCTTAATTAATTGCCTAATACCTTAATACCACCCTCCACTCATTCACTCACATGCCTCTTGGTCCTATAAGGAGACATAGAACTAAACCCAGGCCCCTTAAATGGGGCTGAGACTCCTCCCACTCAACAGCATGCCACACATGGTCCTGTTTCTAGGACATCAAGATAGTCCACATTAATATCCAAAGCATCAGGGGAAAAAAATGGCAGTGCTCGATGTGTGGGTCCAACTCTATAAGCCGAATATTCTCTGCATTACCGAAACATGGTTAAAACCCTCTATTCAGTCCCACAAAATAATCTTTCCTGGCTTCTCCTCCTTCAGGAGAGACCAGCTCTCTAAAAAGGGAAGAGGAGCAATAATCTATACCAGGGCGGAGTTGGCAGCCTGTGAACTACTGGATATTAAATTCTTCTCTGCTATTGAACACCTGTTTCTTATAGTCACCCTAGGGAAGGTTAAAAAGCTACGGATAGGGTGTGCCTATCTATCCCCTGCATTGCTTCTTCCTACTACCCCGAACTATTCACAAACTTAGATATACTTCCCCATAGTGTTGTCATCCTTTGTGGCAACTTCAATCTTGTCTGGTTTGGTGGCAACAAAACACAGTACCTAACTGCACTCTCAGATGCCAATCTAGAGCAAATTCTTGACCTCCCCACGAGGCTAAACATGAAGTCAAGTAAACACAGCCTGTTTGACTGGATACTAACCAATAACAAACTCCATGTCAGAGCAGTAGGAACTTTCCCCTACTTACTGTGTCTGGAATAACAACCCCCCCCCCACAGAATTATAAAATATAGAGACCTAACAAATTTCAGCGCTACAGCATTTGTGAGTAGCCTGAACTCCATCGACTGGAACCCCATCAACTCCCTCCCAGATATTAATGTTGCCTTTGACTTCTTCATTAACACCTTCTCCTCTATCCTGGACTATCATGCCCGATTCAAACTAAGAAGAGCCAAAGGCATCCACTCCCCTTGGCTCTCACATGACTTGTGCCACCTGATGAGCTCCCATGATAGAGCCCAGAAAATATTTAAAAAATTGGGCCTTAGTTCTGACTGGCTAACCTACCATTAGTTGTAGAATGCTTGTAAATCAAAAATCACTAAATCCAAGTGAGACTACCTTCAATCTCCACAAATCAATCATTTTACCAATCCTAGAAACTTCTAGACACAAATCAACTCTATGCTCAAAGGAAAATAACAAATTATCCCCCAGAACTTGATCAATAAGGGTACATTGCTAACCACCCCCCTGGACATTGCAACTGGTTTAAATCATTTCTTCACTGATCTAGGAATATGTAAATAAAGCCTACCAAGAATATCACCACAACCTATTGACAACAGGCCCGACCCCTCCCCACCCACTTTCCACCTTAGACTCACAACACGCGCAGAGGTTCTCAAGCTCCTAAATAAACTGAACCCTGATAGCTCACCAGGATTTGACATCCTCCCTCCCAATTTCCTCAAAATAGGTGCCCCCGCAATCGCCCACCCAGTTGTGATGTTAATCAATAGGTCCTTCCTCTCACATACCATACCAGATAAATAGAAGACAGCAACTGTCTTCCCTATCCACCAAAGTGGCCTCACAAACCTCACTGAGAACTACAGTCCGATATCTACACTGTGCCCTCTAGCTAAAATTCAAGAAAGAATATTCTATAATCAATTATACACCTTTCTAGAATTAAGTAATGCCCTTACTATATCACAACATGGTTTCTGGAAACTACATGGGATGGAATCTTCTCTCATAAGGGTAACCACATATAATTATCAAGCTATGGATCAGAAGTGCATGACCGGGGCCATCTTCATCGACCTCACAAAAGCTTTTGACCTTGTAAATCACCAGCTACTATTATCTTAACTCAGGAAACTTGGTCTTGATCCTACTTCCCTTTTTTGGTTTTCTAATTACCTATCAAACTGACTTCAATGCATCAAATGGGCTGGTGTAACATCGCCACTGGCATGCATCACGGACGGGGTCCCTCAGGGGTCAATCCTGGGTCCCTTGTTATTTTCTATATTCATAAATGAGCTGCCCAGTAACTATGGTTGTACAACAGTACAACTCTAAGCAGATGATTCTGTCCTTTATAGGTCAGATAAATGTATCTCCACCATCAAGTTTAACCCTGAAAATAATTTCTGGTTACTCGAAGCCTGGTTCAGACAAAACCTGTTGGTCCTCAATACCAAAAAACCAAAACAATGCTGTTCCGATACACATCCTATGACTTGTCCACCCAACAACCTCTTGTAATCAACACCTCTACAGACATGGTCCTCAAAGGAGTGGACTTATTCAAATATCTAGGAATAACTCTAGATGAAAATCTATTCCTTGAAGTGCGCACTCATAGAATGATCAAGCCCACTCACCAAAAACTGGGCCTACTATATTAAATTGCCCCTTACCTGGCCCCTCAATCCCAGAGAATAATTACGACTGCAACTTTACTCCCAGGTCACTTCTATGGAGCCCCGCTACTTCACTCGGCTAAATCATCTATACTGTCCAAATTGAAGCAAACCTACCACAGACTCTCATGCTTCACCACTACGGCACCTTACTGCATGCACCACTGTGATGTCCTCAAAGCCCTGGGTTGGCCGTCCTTTGAGGCTAAGATGGACCTTCCCCTACTTTGCACCACTTTCAAGCTCATTCACCTTCCCTCCCCTCCCCTCCTATCCTTACAAACCTGGTCATTCTGAAACCTACCCTGCAGGACCCTTTACTCCTCCCACTTCCCATTATTAAGCCTCCCCAATACCAGGCTAACTGTTGGCAGGAAATCTTTCTCCTTCCTTGCACCTCAAAAATGGAACAACCTTCCTCATAGACTACTATCCTGCACATCCCTCCCCCAATTCAAAAAATGCTTTAAAGAACTCTTCTTTCCCCCATCAAACTGCTCCTGTTTCTAACCTGTCATCCCCCTCACCTTATTCTTTACCCCTACTCTGCCACCTCTATCTCCCCCTCTCTCAATTTTCTACTGCCCTTCTTATACCTTCCTCCTTAACTCAATTTTCTGCCTTATTACTTCTCTCATCTTTCAACTGCCCTTCTCTCACCTCCCTCCTTAACTCAATTTCCTGTACTTTTTCTGTTCCTCCACCTTTAACATAGCAAGGCGTATATCACATGCCATTTTCATGCTCCTGTTTGATTTCTTATTCACTATGCAACTTCTTATTCCTTGAGTCATACCTTGAGTTGTCTCCAAATGCACTTATTGACTGTTTTTGTGAGCTAGCATTGTAACGCAAGTAATTTACTGTGACCATGGCACTTGCGGATTGATCATCAGCAGTATCTTTCATGTTGCTTACTCGCTATTACTTCTTCTCTGACTTTATTACTGATTGTTTGTAAACATTACTCAGTAGATTATTCTCTGTAACAGGCTTTCTGTTGTAAGTTTGTACTCTTGTTTTCTTTCTCACTGCAATTGTACTTCCCTGGATCTCCCCTGAAAAAGGGATTGTCTATCTCACTGGGCCTACATAAATAAAATGAATATTAGACTTTCTGAATATTAGTCTGAATAAGAGTCATCACTATTTATATTCAGCCAAGGATATTCATGAATTAAAAAGTCTTCTCCTTCCCCATATTGCCAGGGCTAGTATTCTAGCCACCATAACTCCCAGTTCTTAACTTTTCCCACCCAACTGTCCATTCTTTGAAGTCCCACACAAAGTAGAAAAGTGACAGCCAGCTTTGGCAGCTTGCTAGAACTTGACAGCATCTTTTATGATACCCACCTCCCTAGCTCGAATGCTGACTACCTAAAATTGGAAAAATCAGCTACTCTATCCTGTGGCGGGGGTAGGCTAGTACCAAATATTCAGTTGGCCCCCCTCTCTCCTCCAGCCACAATCTTCAATATGCTCTGTTCACAAAGATGATTACTGAAGAAAGAGTACAATGGGGTGGGATGAATGATTGTTAGGTAAGGGGGGCAGTAACATCAGCAGTAATCATCCCACTTAGGCCACTTCCAGTAGTGCCAGTCCCAGACTAAGGCTGGGCTCATACCTTCAATGCTGTCACCAAAGTGCAGTATTGGGGGGTGCTGTACTATCAGGGTATGCTGTCCACTGGATGAGACATTAAACTGGAGTCACTTTTACACATCTCTGGTGCTGGCCTGGAGGCGTCCTAGTGGAAGTAAAAGAACCCAGGGCACTTTTTGCAAAGGTAGGGGATTTCCTCTGTGTCCTGGTCAATATTTCTCTTCCCATAAAACCAGTTCATACAATTGCCCAAGGCTGTTTGTAGGCGTCAATGTGCAAAATGACTGCCACTACACGTTTAGTCACTTCACTACCAGTCTTGCATCATTTGTAAAATACTTTGAGATACAATGTGTATGAAAAACACTACATAAATACTGATTCTTCTTCTTGATGTGAGGCAGTCTGACTAATTAAACTGGCTATTGTCACTATTGATGCTAGTCTCCCACCCACTCCTTCATAGGTTCATAGGATAATTACGAGATCAAGGGACAAACCCATTATGATCACGCCACCTGCCCTAGGTGGAATTCATATTTTGATTCATCCATGTACAAATCAAGTTTTATTTTGAATTGGTTTAGGTTTTTACTGTGCACAACATCATATGGAAGCAAGTTCCATACTGGGATTGTCCTCTGTGTAAAAAATGCATTCCTCTTTATGGTCCTATTTGTATTAGACTTTAATTTCCAGTTATGAGATCTAGTAGCACATATAGAAGGATGCCAATCCCGATTGATTGATTTAAACAGGAATTCATCCTTCATTGCCTTAAAAGTAAGCTAAATCCCCTCTCAGTGAATGGTATTCTAAGAAGTACAAATTCAACTTTTTTAGCCTTTCAATATAGGGAAGAGAATTCATGTCCTCAATATGCTTCGAGAATCTCATTTGAATCTCCCTAGATCTTTTGTCTTGAACTAAAGTTGGAGCACAGAAAGAAGAACAATAATCAAAATTTGGTCTCACAATACTAGTAAATTAGAGAATTAATACTTCTGGCTCTCTACTTTTTATATTTTTTAATATACAATTAGTAAGGCGATTACTTTTTTTAACTGTACAATTTAGGTGTTCACTGAATTTTAAATTATTTGTAATATATACTCCTAGATCTTTTTCAGAGCTTGTTACACCTAACTCATGATTATTAATAACGTAATTATAGCATCTATTATTCTTTCCAAAATGCATAATGTTGCATTTTTCATAGTTAAATTTTAATTTATGCTTGTAAGCCCAGTCTGAGATTGATTGTAGATTTATTTGTAATTTTAGGGCTGAGGCTGCATTGTTCATAATTCCACCTAGCTTAGCATCATCAGCATACTTTGTTAGCAAGATTCCTTCCATAGTGCTCATACTAGCAATTAAGATGTTAAATAAGATAGGACCCAGGATAAAGCCTTGAAGCACACCACTCATAACTTTGGTCAAAGCAGATTTATACCTACAAATGCAGACTTGCTGTCTCCTATCAGTCAACCAGAAAGAAATCCAGTCAACTATATATTTATTTAAGTCCATTTTTATTAAACAGTCTATTAATATTTTGTGTGACACAGAGTCAAAGGCCTTTTCGAAGTCCAGGAAAACAACATCCACTGGAAAACCTCTGTCTAATGCTTCACTTATGGGTTCAAAGAAATGTATTAACTTTGTATGACAAGATCTTCCTGGTTGAAAACCCTATTGTGAGATGTCCAAAAGTCCTTTGTTCATTATATGCTCATTAACTTTTTGAGATATGAGTTTCTCCATAATTTTCCCCAGACAGGACATCAAACTAATGATCATGATTGCTTGTGCTGGCCAAGCTTGCTCTCTCTCTCTCTCTCTCTCTCTTTAGTGAACATCTGCTTTGTGAGTGAAGCAGCCTGGGGAGTGTGGCAGCACAAGGAAGCATGGCTGACTTGATATTTGGCACTAGCCCATCCCTCCCCCCATCAAGGACTGGGCCTCAGGGAGCAGGCAACTGGGCACGGGAAGGGGTAGCTGATTTTTCCAATTTGAGGTACTCAGAAACTAGAGCTAGGGAGGAAGGTGTTATTAAAGATGTTGTTGATTCCTGACAAGGTGCCAGGATCCAGCTATCACATTTCTACATTGTGTGAAATTTCAGGGAAAGGGCAGGTGGGCGGGAAAAGTTTGAAATTTGAATGAAATAAGTGGAAAGCCTCCACCCCCCCCCATTCCAAGTGCCAAATATGATTATCAAATAGTTGGGCCACCAAACAGAATATTTAGGGTCAGTATACGGTGTAAGGTATTTCTGCACTCCTATGCTGGACATCTGTTATGGTAGCATGAGACTCAAAGTATTCTTGAAGTTGTTTATAAACCAGCCTCTCTTGAATTTTTGCTACAGGTTTATGAAGAGAAATTGGGTGGTAAAATTTTCAACTGGTAACTGCACTGGTACAAACAGGGCAACATTCCATTTTTCTGAGATGGAATCCTGGAATAGGGACTTATTATTTATATTTCTGAGAAGAGAGGCAATAACTGAGGCAGTCAGTTTTAGCAGTTTTGTCTCTAGATTGTCGTAGCTAGGGCTGTGCAGGGGCCGAATATTAATTTCCGAATACCACGAATATCAGGGCTTCTGAATACTGTATTTGGAAACCCTTCCCGAATAGAGGACTATTCAAGAGGTATTCATATTTGGCATTCACCCAGCTGCACAGCCCTTAAAAAACCTAAAATCTCCTCCCTAGACCCTTAAAAACAGTACCGCCTCCTCCATCCTCCAGCAGCCAGCATATCCCAACATCCTACTCACCCAGCTCCTGCAATTTATTTATTTTTCTCCAGGAAAAAAGTTTAAAGGAGACCGGCACAACCCTTCTGCCTCCACAGCTGACCCCTACCTTATGTTCTAAAGTAAAAGTGAAATCCCACTCTCCTATTCCACCAGCAGAGCCAAGACCTGCAATTTAATTTTGTTCTGCAGAAAAAATGTAAAGAGGACCGTCACAGCCAGCCCATCTCCGAAGCTAGCTTCAATCTTATGGAGAAAATTCAGCATCATGGAAAAAAACAAAACAAGAGAAATCCCTCCCATCAGGAACAACAAGTCGTGCTACCAGACTGTCACTGTGCCCCTACTAGAACTATGTTCTCACATCCAGCAAAAAATTATCCTTATTAGGAGAAGATAGCAATTGCCACTGGTTCAGTACAACCCTCCATCTTCCACTGCCGACTCCGAGTGCTGGGCTTCTATGAATGAAACTGCATGCTTGTTGCTATAGTAAAGCTGAGCTAGCAGATCACCTGTTCTGCTGGCTTGGCTTTACTATTACAACAAGCAGCATGATTTCATTCATGGAAAGCTCTCGAAGTCAGCAGTGGAGGAAGAAAGGTTGTGCTGGACCAAAGGCTATCTCCCAATAAGGAGAATTGGGTGCTGGGGGGGCAGGTACTAGTAGGGGTGCTGTCTGTTGGTATGACTTGTTTTTCCTGATGGAGGGGAATTTCTCTTGTTTTTTGTTTCATGATGCTGTCATTTCTCACTTTACTTTAGCCCATATGATGGGGATCAACCGAAGATGCGGGCAGATTGTGCTGGTCCTCTTTAAAACATTTTTGCTGCAAAAATTGCATGTCCTGGCACTGCTAGTGGGGTAGGAGGGCAGAATTTCACTTGACTGTAGAACATAAGATGGGGGCCTGCCATGGAGGTGGGAGGGATTGCCGGTCCCCTTAAAACCTTTTTTGAGAGAAAAATAAACAACTTGTGGGTGCTGGGTGGGTAGGAGGGTGGGATATGCTGGCTGCTAGAGGGTGGTTGGGGAGACTGTATTGTTTTTAAGGGTGCTGGGGTTTGCATTCATATTTTTTATTCAGGGCTGTGCCGAATATGAATATTCGGCCGAATAACAAATATTTGGCAACTGAATACTGAATATTCAGCCAAATATTCAAAAAAAGGTATTCGCACAGCCCTAGTTGTAGCTTGCTTAGCAATTGATCTTAATGTGTTTCAATTGGTCAAGTAAAGCAAGGGGGGGGGACATGATAGAGATTTTTAAATACTGAAAGAGTATAAATAAGGTTCAAGATGGAAGCCTTTTTCAAAGAAAAGGATGCACAAGAACAAGGGTTCATGCAATGAAGCTATGAGAGGGTAGAATTAGAGGAACTGTAGGGAAAAACTTCTTCACAGAAAGGGTGGTGGATGCCTGGAATAGCTTCCCTGAGGAGGATGAGGTGTGAGACAAAACTTTAACGGGATTTAAGAAGGCATGGGATAGGTATAAGGGAATCTTAGAAGCAAGGAAAGGGGGAAGGGTAAAGCCAGAGATCAAGTGGGGTCTACAATGTGGCAGTAGGTAGGGAACATGGGCAGACTAGGTGGGCCAAGAGGTCCTCATCTGTCATCACATTCTATGCTTCTACATTTCTAAGTACCTCCTTCCAGGCGAATAACGATTTTTTCATCTACAAGTCCTTATTCCTGTATAAGAAGACCTATTGTAAGATAACTGTTTTTTCCCAACCAACTCTGTGTGGCTGGAGGACATAAACAACTCTTAAGCATTTGAGGATATTTTCAGACTCCGTTTAGTCCCTTAGAAACACTATACAGAAAGCTGTTCTATATGTAAGCCAATTTATTTAATAAGATTTATTTGGTCTTGTTTTATTAAGGATTAATTTGTTTTGCACAAACTAATTCGGAAGTTGATCATAACTGTCTTGGAGTTCTCAAAAGTCCCTCAAAGAGTAACTGACAGTGTAGATAACAATGTCATCAGTGCACAAATTGCCAGCATTCTGGGCAGGCTGATGGGAAAATGTTCATGAAGACAGAAATTAGTAAGGTTCCCATTACTGAGTAAGACTGGGTGAAATTAATCTTCTGTCAGCAAATTTTTGGCGAAATTGTGATTTCGCTTCCATGAAATGTGACATTTCCGTGAAGATTTTGCAAAATTTCACCAAAATCGTGATTTCAGTTATTTCTGTGTAATTTAAAAAGTGTCTGTCCACATTGTACCAGATTTGATATGATGACTTTAACAAGGCTAATACAGAAGAGTACCAAGTGTCAGATCACTATCCTTTAAAGGTGACTTAGTTATAAGCATCCAAATGTTCAGAAATTTTGAAATTACATTTAGCATTTATGTAAACTAAACTTATTTGTCCAAATTGCACCACATTTGGCTTGGTGACTTTCCCAAGGTCCATATACAGACGTGTACCAAGTTTCAGATCTCTGTTTTTAAAGCAGAAGAAGCCAGAAGGGGAAGGAAGGAAACATATTCAATTCAGTGCTTTAGAGTAACTGGTAATTGCTATTTTTCTTTTAAACTTAGATTGTGGGCTTATAGTGACACTATACTTTCTTTGTTGTCTTTACTTATAATTGTTTTTGGGCTGTTGAAAATTTAAAACATAGTGGTCGTGTAATTCTGTGCTGTCTTTAATTGCTGCAAATTTTATCTTGGCTTGTCTGACTGCCCTGTAGTTGGGTGAAGGGTGTTAATTGTTCACGCCTCTGACCTCAGCTACGTGATAACTGGAGGTGGGGCTTAGTCAGAGTTAAAGTAGCAAGCAGAGTTTTATTTTCTCAGAAGAAGCCAGAAGGGGAAGGAAGGAAACATATTCAATTCAGTGCTTTAGAGTAACTGGTAATTGCTATTTTCTTTTAAACTTAGATTGTGGGCTTTTAGTGACACTATACTTTCTTTGTTGTCTTTACTTATAATTGTTTTGGGCTGTTGAAAATTTAAAACATAGTGGTGGTGTAATTCTGTGCTGTCTTTAATTGCTGCAAATTTTCACCCCCCTTTCCTCCCCTTCCCCCAACTCTTAATTATATGCCCTGTTAAATCTGATTGACAGGAGCTAAACACAGGGTATAGTAAGGGGTGTAGTAGGAGGGGCATAAGGGGAAGAAGCCCACCCTCAGCAGACAAGTGTTTTGACTCATTTATTTATTTATTGGTTTCTTTTCTTTACAAAAAATATCTGAGGATCAGTGGCAGGATTTTAGTACAGTAAATTAATAAAAGGGAACTAGAGAGCTTCAGTAGCAGACAAGTAGTGGAATTGAGTATAATGGGGAGTGGTGCAATGCAGTGGCTGTGGGGCAGCCTATTCAGGCAGACCTTCTGAAACTGAGGTGCTGCCCTATCTGCATGCATCTCTCTGACTGCGGGATGAGGTAGCTAGACTCAGAGCGAAGTAAACTGGGTCAGGAGTACCATCACTCCTATCCAGGGACCACCCAGTCCAATGCAACTGCCTCAAAGGATGCCAAGAACGAGGAGCACTTGGATGACAGTGGGCTCAGGGAGGGTTAGAGCAGTCAGGCAGAGGACATACCAGATCCTATTCCACTCAAGAACTCATATGCCACACTGGCAAATGAGGACAACCAAATAGAGGTACCCAGAGAAGTGGAAGGAAATGATGTGGAGGTTAGCCAAGGAGGTGACCTCAGCGGGAAAGCAGTGACCCCAGAGGAGGAGGAAGTGAATCCTGGTGGGGACTCCATCATAAGAGGGATCCAGCTAGGAACACAGGAGGGAGGAGAGGGAGGTGAGGTGCCTACCAGGTGCCACGGCATGGAGGGATGGAAGGAAGATCCTGGGGATCACTGGGAAGGCAAGATGGGAGGGTGAGCTGGATGTCATTATCCACCTAAGTACTAATGACCTGGCAAATGGGGAGCCAAAGGAAGTTCAGGAAGAGTTTAGGAAACTGGGGAGGGGTCTCAAGCAAGTAGCTACTTCTGTCACTTTCTCAGAAGTACTACCTGTGAGAGGCAAGGGAGAGCATGGAGAGCATGCACTGGAACTTTAACTCATGGTTGAAGAACTGGTGCTGTAGGAAGGTTTGGATTCATTGGTGACTGGGGACCCACCTGGAGGGATGGAGGTTTGTTCAAGCCTGACGGCCTGCATCCATCCTGGAGGGGAATCCAAGCACTCAATGATAAGTTTAAATGCTACATTGAGAAGCATTTAAACTAGCAAAGGGGGGTGGCAGGCCAGCAAGGAGGGTACCCACTTGCTCACCCCCCACAGCTAGCAGTGGAACCAGTGAACTAGAGGAGGGCTATCTCTGCAAAGCAGTGTGCAAAGATGGAGATTAGTGCCCAAGAGGTGGATAAGCAGAAAAGGGCAAAATTCAGCAGAAGGGCAGACAGCAAGGAGAACCAGGGATAAATGACAACCAAGGAAGGGGCTGGAGTAGAACAGTGAAATAGTCTAGGAGGTCAAATCATGGAAGCCTGTGTGCAAATGCCAGGAGCCTTAGCAACAAGATGGAAGATCTGAGGCTGTCATGGTACAGTCAGACCTGGACATTGTGGCCATCACTGAAACCTGTGTAATGATAACCACGACTGGGAGATGGCCATACCTGGCTACAACATATTCAGAAGAGACAGAGCAGGCAGGAAGGGAGGAGGAGTGGCACTGTATGTGAAAAAGACATAAGGGCCACAGAGATCCAGGAGAACAAAATGGGGGAGAGATACTGTGGGTTAAGCTGGAAAGGAAAATGGGACAGCCATCTGCACAGGTGTGGTCTATAGACCACCAGCCCAGGAGGAAGAAACAGATAGGAGTTAATGCTAGCCATCCAAAGGATGGCAGACAAAGGTGAGGTAGTACTGGTTGGAGACTTCAATATTCCAGACGTGGACTGAAGCATCCCAGCAGCAGCATCAACTAGGAGCAGATTTATCCTGACTCCTCTCAGAGTGCCTTCCTCAAGCAACTGGTCATGGAACCAACTCAGCAGAAGGCAATACTGGACCTTGTGCTCACAAACAGGGACAGTGTGATGGTGGTAACAGTGGGGAGCACCTGGGAAACAGTGACCACCAGTCATTGTGGTTTGAAATCACAGAAAGAGCAGAACCAAACCACACAAAACACGTATCCTGGATTTTAGGGGGGCAGACTTTGGGAAAATGGGAGATACTTGAAAGAGGCATTAAGGGAATGGGACAGGAATCAGGGGTTGAGGAACAGTGGGGTATTTAAAATGGGGATTACAAGAACAACAGAATTATGCATTAAGCAGGTTAGCAAGAGGAAAGGAAGAGGAGACCATTATGGTTTTCAAAAAGGTAGCAAGAAAGTGAAAGGCAAAAAGATTGCATTCAAGCAATGCAAAAAGACACAGGCAGAAGGGGATAGGGAGAAGTACCAGGAGAAGCAAAGGGAGGCAGGGAGGTCAGTAAGGGAAGCTAAAGCTCAGACAGAAGAACACATTGCAAAATCAGTGGGTAGAGGGACAAACCTTTACAGGTACATAAGTGAAAAAGAAAGACAAAGGGAGGGATAGTGAGACTGAAGGGGAGGATGGGGGCTACGTGGAGGATGACAACAGTAAAGCTGACATTGAACAGGTTTTTCTGCTCAGTCTTTACTGAGAAAGAGAGAGTAATGGGTCTGAAGGAGTACAAGGGTGAGAATGGTGCAGAAATGGACACAAGTCCCTTTACACAGAAAGGGTCCTGAAGGAACTGGAAGTAACAAGAGTAGATAGCTAATGGGGCCAAATGGGGTGCACCCCAGGGTCCTTAAAGAACTAAGAGAGGTGGTGGCTGAACCTCTGGCTATCCTGTTTAGCCTATCACTGGAAATAGGGGAGGTACCCAAAGACTGGAGGACAGCAGATGTAGTCCCCTTATACAAAAGTGGGAACAAAGAGGAAGCAGGGAATTACAGACCAGTCAGCCTCACCTCAGTAGTGGGGAAGATCATGAAGCACTACTGAAGGAGAGATTGGTGGAACATCTGGTTGTCAATGGACTACAGGACCCAAGGCAGCATGGTTTCACCAGGGGAGGCTCAGTCAGACCAACCTCATTGAATTTTTGACTGGGTGACTAGGAGGTGGATCAGGGAGGGCAGTGACATGGCCTATCTGGACTTCAGCAAGGCCTTTGACACTGTGCCACATAGAAGACTATTACACAAACTGGGGAATATGGGTATGGGCAGGACAGTAGTGTGGTGGGTAGGTAACTGGCTGGGTGGCAGGACACAGAGGGTGGTGGTAAATGGCTGTCACTCCACAGAGGGAAGAGTGACCAGTGGATACCACAGGGATCAGTGCTGGGACCGGTCCTATTCAACATCTTCATCAGTGACATTAGCAGGACCTAGAAGGCAGAATTTCACTGTTCGCTGATGACACAAAGCTCTGTAATAGAGTAGACACACCAGAGGGTGTAGACAGAATGAGAAGCGACCTGCAGAAACTTGAAGAATGGTCAGGGTTTGGCAGTTGAAATTTAATGCAAAAGAAGTGCAAGATAATGCATATGGGGCACAAAACCCTGGCAGCAATATATCAGTTGGGGAGAAGATATAGCATGCACCAAGCAGGAAAGGGATCTTGGGGTTGTCATCTCTGATGACCTCAAGGTAGGGAAACAGTGTGACAAGGCAGCAGGTAAAGCAAATAGGATGCTGGGATGTATGGGCAGGGGCATCACCAGCAGGAAAAGGGAGGTCATAATTCCGCCATACAAGACACTAGTGAGGCCCCACCTGGAGTACAGTGTACAGTTCTGAGACCATACCTATGTAAGGACATAGACAGGGTAGAGAAGGTTCAGAGGAGGGCAACAAATATGGTGCATGGATTGCATCACAAGTCCTATGAAGACAGGTTGAAGGAACTGAACATGTACTCCTGGAGGAGAGGAGGAGAGAGGATAGGATAGAGACATACAAGTATCTTACAGGGAGGAACAGGGTGCAGGAAAACACTATTTTTAAGCGAAAAGATGTTCAAGGACAAGAGGTCATGGGATGAAGTTGGAGGGAGGATATTCAGAGGAAACATGAGAAAGAATTTCTTCACAGAATGGGTGGTGGACAAGTGGAACACCCTGCCAGAGGAAGTGGTGGGGGCTGAAACAATCACGGGATTTAAGAATGCATGGGATAGACATAAAGGAATTCTGGAGGTCAGGGGTAAGGGGCAACAGACTTCTAGGAAAACAAACTGAACTTACAAGCTCAAATGGGCAGACTGGGTGGGCCATAGGCCCTTATCTGCCGACACTGTCTATGTATCTATGTATAAAGGTGACTGAGTTATAAGCTTTCAAACATTCAAAGATTTTAAAATTATATTTTGCAATTATGTATACTGTGGAATTGTAAGCCCCTTTAACTTTAAAACTAGAGAACAGAATTCCAACAGTTTTGTTAGATTCACTGATACTTAATATTAAGCTTTGAGGTCACCCCCATAGCCCAGTAACAGAGCATTAAACTGCCATGTTGATGACCTGGGTAAGGAAGTGAGCCATGACGTCACATCAGGAGGTAGGTTATGGCAAGCAGTGTGGTGCTACACTTTTATAGTAAATGGAGCCGTGTAGCATCTGCCGTATTTCCTGCTCCCGGATTATACAAAATTAAAATAAAGTAAGTAACAGTGCATAGACTAAAGTCTTTTCCAAATGAAAAGCTTAATCAGGTGGAGGGGGAAGCCTTTGAGGGCAGAGAGCCGAAATTGAGGACTGCTTTCTTTTAATGACTTGTGGAAGCACGTGCAAGTGCAACATTATTTTTGCACAGTGCCACCTGCAGACTCTGTAGCAACCCTGCAGATAAGTAAGCAATAAGGCACGACAAGGTGTGTGTTATCATGGAGTAACGTCGCTCCTAGGGCGGATTGAAGCACAAGGTGAAGCCGAGTGCTTCCACCATCCCAGGAGTGACGTTATTCTACAATAACACACACCATGGAGTGCCTTATTGCAATTATAGAATGGCTTGTTGTTATAGAAAATAAAAAAAAAATTGAAAAATGTTTTTAGAAGATTTTTAGTGAGGCTGTTTATTTTTGTTTCTGAAGAGAAAAGCAACAAAAGCTAAAGCTAATCAATGACAGTGATGTTTTTGTGTAATAACATCGCTGTCTCAGGCACACACTGACCAGTCAGAGTCCAGGATTCTTTCTTGCCATTGTATAATGATTAATATTTTTACTGTTTGAAAAAATGTGGCACAAAGTGACTCCAACTCCAAGACTCAAGCCTTACAACTAGTTGTGACTTAGGCTGTTGTAAAAGAAGTAGCTGGATATCTTTAGTCATGATGGAGCATGGTGCTGCACATCACTGTTGGAGGGGTATTGCAGGACCATGTTGCTAGTGCAGGTAAGATGATTCAGTAATAAGAATTTTGTGAAATTTAAATTCCACAAGTTGAATTCTAGTGGTATTTCCTTTTTTTGTGTCCATGAATGTTTGAGCACATTTTCCCAATTAGTAATGTCTAAAGTGTCCACATTAATGTTTAACCAACTAAACCACATTTATCCTTGTTAATTGAATTTCAGGGATTCCAGCAGATATTTACTTTGGTATTCAGGTCAAATCTTGAGTGTATACCTGCAATAGCAGTGGAGCTTTAAACATTCAAATATTTTGTAAAACTTCAGACAATTTAACAATTAAATTGTGAAATGTTGAACTCCTCTAATTTACAGTTTGCACAACCAATTACCATTCTAATTAGCAGATTCTGGGACTCTTTCAAGAAAGTATGGATAGACATTTTCAATCATCTATTTCCAAAGATAAGAAAGTTGTAAACATAGAAATATTTTCAGAATTGTTCACATGAATAATAAATTGTCAAACTTTGAGCCCCTATAAATTCAATGCCATTCATCCCAATGTCATTTAGGATCCCTTCCAAACAATACACTTTCAAAATTTCAGATATCTGACTATAATACTATCCGAGTTATGACCAATTAAAAATGTGGGATATTTTTGAAATGTTGCAAAAATTATATGAAACTAGAATTTGCTAATTTCACTCAACAATAGTTTTGAGCCTGACAGAAAACATACTTTTACTTTAGACAAGAGTGAAAGGGTGCTGTCTGTTTTAAACTGTTGTCTTTTTGCTAAATAGCATTTAAACCCACCAACATGGTGTACTCAGCAACCCTAGTCTTTATAATTTAAATAATAGGAGTGTGTTTTTATTAAATTGAATGTCATGCTCAGGTCTCCAAAAATAGCTCCACTTATCAATTATCAATGATGGGGTAAATATATCAATGTTCTCTTATCATCAGTTTAATTACAGTGAGAACTAGTATGGTTTCAAAAAGGGTACAGTACCACAACAGCTACAGTAGCTTCTCACAAGTAGTCCCCTTGATTCAATATATTGCATTAGTTAAATAAATGCTAACTTGTGGAGTACTTGACCTGGGTGGGTAACTGTGATATTGGCCTATGTTTGGAGACACTGATTTAATCCCCCATGTAATAGACAGTGATAACTGCTACAGTTTCCAATATTTGGCATACTATATAAAACTGGGGATTACAAAAAGGTTAAGTATTTATTCTGCTGTGCTGTGCAGTTATTGTTGCTGCAGTTTAAACATTTTGATCAAATACCATCAGCACATTGCTTTCATTTATGGATTATAAAGAGATATAATTTCTTGGTGAAAAAGAGTAAAGAAATTAAATGTAACTTTTTTTTCTGGAGATTGTGCTCTGTCAGATGGAACTGGATGTAAGTTTGACAGGACATGTGAATGAAGTACTGGCATGCTTTGCTCCACTGATTTACTGTTTATTTCCAGGGATGCAAGTTCTAAACCTGTGAGCATTGATGAATTAATGTTTCATCACATCATGATACCATCCTTAAGAAACTCTTCCCAGACTTGTCGCCATCTATTGCAACAATACTTGCCATTTCCTTCCAGATCCTCCTCAGAATGATTCTGATGGTGTTTGGCTATGGAGATGTAGCTTACTGCATCACTCAGTAACACTTCCTATGCTGCTGCACCTCCAGTTCTCCTCCCCTTACCCACCACTGCTCCCTCCTTTGAGTTGTGATTGCTCTCTCATTCATCTTCAAGTACTACTATCTTCTCCTCCACCTGCCTCGCTACCATTATCTACCTATCTGTCTTTTCCTCTTACTTTCTTAGGTCCAGTGAGTCATTCACCCTGCACTCCTGCTGCAGAGCCCCCATTGATCAAATCACGTTTTTGTCTCTTTCTCCACACTCAATTAATAACCTTCTGACTTACCTCTGTCTCCTATCCTCTTACCTCACTTTTAAGCAATTGCTACAGTGACATTTTAGCTCCTTCCTCTACCTGTACCAAATTTTCTGCTTTTCCCTGCCACACCTCTTTCCTTGCCTTCCTGAAATCTTTGTTTCCACTGCTGCTCCTTATCCCCTTCCACACTCATGGGATTTCCTTTCCTTGTTGGTTTCCTGGTCTCCATTTCTTCTGCTTCCTCTTTTTATGGTTTACCCTTGTCCACTTTAAACTGTCCAGTGCTTGCTCCCCCTCCCCAGGCATCTATCTATCTATTGTCCCTTTGCACTAGTTCAACCATTTTCCTCAACTGCCTTTCCCTTTTGTCACCAGGCCATTTGCCTCTCTAGAATATTATTTTTATGCTCTATTTTAATTGTGTAATTGTGCATTATTTGCCCTATGTATTCCTTTTGAACAATAGGCATTTTGAACTGTGACTAATTATTTACCTCTATTTTTTTTTAGCTTTGGGCTTTCTATCATGTTTACAATAATTGTCTCATCCTCCAGTCCACCATGCATCCATCTCACAGCCAACACAAATCATAGAAGGAGACTAGACAAGGCACAGGGTCATAATGTCATGGTTAATACCACACACATCAATAATGCCACATGCAAAGCAGCGTGTGGCAAAATAACATTGATAAAACATGCTGACCACCACAAACAAAGTGTACACTGGTGGAATATCTTAGTTTTTGCCTGGGGCTCCACCCCTGCACCCCCTGACCTGGGGGAGGCTTCACCTCCTACACCCCCTGGACTAATCACAGTCAACTCCAGGGGGTGAGGTTATTAGGATAGTTAGATTTTAGGATACCCTAATCCAACTCTGATGACATTGGAGTTGATTGGGTACTCGTTGGAGCCTGAATCCAAGAAGGCTGCTACACGCTGTGCTGCTGTGGAGAAAAAACAATAGCAGGGATTGTTCAAAGCTAGTTATTCAGTTATAACAGGTATGCCACTTTTGCCTAAGTAACTGAACTGAACAATCCTTCTAGATCATCTTGTGTGGCCACCTTGGCATTAATATCTGTTTACTTTGTCTTTCAGCCTCCGGGAGTTGAAGTTCTAGAGGTGGAGAAGTCCATCCTGTTTGGCTGACTGACAAGCAACCCCATGGGGGGTTGTTGCAAGCAAACAGTGTTCTACATTCTTATGACTATCTGAGTTGTATTCACGATAAAAAGAAAGCAAAGGAGAAGTAGTAACTAAGAAGGAGGAAGCAGATATATGGAAGAACTAAGAAATTAACTGAAAACGTCTAAGCTTGTTGATTTCAAATGTCTCTGCACAGTCTGGTTTAATAATGGATAAATAGTTTGCTAAAGGGATATTAATAGACATTATCAGAACCATAGAAAATTAAAATTTGCTGCACTCAGGAGGCTCCTACATTTTTCCCTTTAATATGAGGGTGAAAGCTAAATAAAATAAATAGAGAAGTTATTTTCCTTTTTAAAAATGAAAGCAGAATAACCAGAGAGTGATTGGCAGATCCCCTGCACATGACTTTTACCCTTTAATAGCACATGTGTGGTGTCTGGAGGACAGGAGTCGCCATTACTTCTGCACTGCTCTTTTGGTAAGGTCGAACATTCAGTCTCACATCTCTAATCTCCCTAATTTCTCTTACTGAGAAGGAGATAGAGTGTTGAATATAATAAGTTCTTTTGATTTTCTTTTCACCAGCTAAATTCCTTGTTCATAGATGGCTGATAAGAGAAGTGAGCATAGAAAGTAATTTGTGTGGCTGAAGTGATCATTTAAAAGCAGTTCTAAAGTAGCTTTCAAAAAGTGACTTATCTATATGCAAGTTGACTCAAGCAGGGAGAACTGTGTTTTTTTTTCCTGTGTATGGTCAAGCTAATGCGACCAAGGCAGAATGTCACAAAGATATGAAGTAAGTGTGCAATAATTTGGTTGGCACAGCCTAGTTTGAGTTAACGTTTGTTGAAACTGTTGACTACTTTACTGCCCAGATTTGATTAGTATATTGAATTAGAGTTTCTTGATTTAATGTTTGGTCTGTGTCTGGCATTACCACCGTTTTTGTGTTTCTCTACTTCCCCAGACAAGATTGGCCAGTACAGCTTCAAAGAACACAGCATTCCACATGGACTTTATTTGGATTGATATGCCTGGTTTGTGGAGGTTAAAGCCGCTCACAGGACTTACAAAACTCTTTAGAAACAAAATTAAGAAGCACCATTAACATCAAAGTATTCCGTGGGTGTGAAGCCTGAAGAACTTAACCAAGGAACAGGTTTGTGAATTTGTGTTGACAATATTGGGACATACTGAGAAGTGCATTCAGATCTGACACCGCCTAACTTTACCCATCTTTCTGGAGAACATCTTGTTTTGCAGAAAGGGACTTCAACACCATACAGGCTTATTATTATTTATCTACAGGTGGATTACAATTGTGTACATCACTTCTATTTGTTTGGGTGATTTTTTATCTATTTTTGTAATTGTATAATGTTTGTTGGTGTATCTTATAAAATCTACATTTTTTTAGCAGGGCACAAGCACCTAATAAGCTTAGGAGCAACTAATTTGGCAGCAGACCTTAATATAAAAGGTACAAGGTATAGGTACCATGGTGAACACAAGGTTACAAAGACTTAAAAGTAGTAAATGACCTCCCTTACTGGAGCTTACATCAAAGCCAAAAAAAAAATGGAAGTAAACAAACTAAAATAACTGATCATATAATTAAATGTTGTAATAAGACTTCAACCCCTAGAATGGGGTCATCTGCATCTATTTATATTTCTGCACCAGTCACTGTAATGGACCATGAAGAAATAAAGAAGCAAAGTAAACCACTTTTTATAGAGCTATTTAGTGTGCATGATGAGGACAGTCAGATGGATACCAGTGAATTTGAGCCTGGAACAGATAAAATGAATGTAACCCCACATACAGCACAAACAAGAGAGAAGACTGATCAGGGACCTGTTGATGTTAGAAACTTAGAGCAATCACCAAATCTGTGGTTCCCAAGTGAGACAGCGAATAAATCAGATAATCTCGGAACAGAGAAATATAAAACCGAAATTGGCTTAGTCTTAAAGGAACTGCAGCATACAATAGATGGCCTAAGACTGCCAGAAGAAAGGGTGCATTATTCAAAATTCTGTAGTAACTGTGGTGCCAGGCAAGGCACTAAGTTGGATTCAAAGGAACAGAATCTGAGAAACTTTAAGTCAACTTGTTTAAGCGAAGAACTTATAAAATCAATAAATGACCCAATCAATGCTCTTTTAATTATAATGGAACAATTGGTAATTAACAAAAATCTAATAGTGCGTACGAGGGATGACATTACCCTTAATAGGGCAAAGATAGACCAGTCAATAAGTGGGTTCAGTAATGAAACATCATGTAATGGACTCGATGAGGGGAACAATCAAAGTGTAATAGATACAGATACAGATATAAGTAAATGTGCTAAGCAAAGGTCAGAGTTTAGTGTAGTTGAAATACCTGAATCTCCCTCATATAAAACAACCCAACAAGGGTTGAAACCTAAAATAAACAAAAAAAATAGAAGTAAAAGGGAAAATAAGGACTCTATGGAATCTGAAAACATTAAAGAGGATAATAATTCAATCAGGACAGATAACACTAATATAAGAAATGATGAAGAGATGAGGGAAAAGTTGTGTCCATCTTTCATACCTGGTCAAAGCACACAAACTACTCAAGCTGATCTATTAGCACACATGGACACTTTAGAACAGAAAATAAATACATTTAATGAACAAATAGGAAAAGCACTGGGTGAAACCCAACAGAACCACCTTGGTAAATTTATGTACTTATCTTTTGTTTACTGGGTAAACATATGGGCCAAGGCCCTTTTTCATATGCGAACCAAGACCGTTTACTAAAATAGTCAAAAGTATAAAAGATAATACACAAATTACTTGCACACATATTTAAAACAAATGCAAACAATTATACATATATACCATTAGAACAATTACATTGGAATTAGGAGCAACAATGGCATTGCACTTGTCTGAGAAGATGTTTTAATTTTTTTTAAAAGATCATGACTTATCCCAGATACAGTTTCCATTGGAAGATCATTCCAAAATGTGGGCACTTGACTAGCAAAAGCTTGGCCTCCCATTTTTGTTTTTGTCTTTCATAAGCCTAACGTAGATGTCATGTTTGATCTTAAATCCCAAGGAACTTCCCTTGATGGCAGTAGTGAATAAAGTGAGGGCATTTCTTTTTGTCTTAAAACTTTACCAGTTATGCAACATGAGGAATAAACTGAATGCAATCCTAGGAGGAAGCCAGCCTGAAACTTGGCACAATATGCACAATGAGTATTATAGTATAATTTATGGACACATCTACAGATGCTATGAATTGCTTATGTGAGATTAATTATTACTTGTTTAGATAAAACTGTAAATAAAAGAGAATTATAACTCAGTTGAGACAACAGGATACTTCCAGCTATGGAATTTCTATCCTGTAAGGTTAGTACATTTTGAAGTTCAAAAAGCATCCCAAGTTTTTGATTAACATGCCTCATTATGTTCCCTACATGATATGCATAAGTTAACTGAGAATCCAGATGTAAGCCCAAATACTTAAAATGGTGTACTTGCTCCAGGACAGTTCCTTTATTATCCATTATAGTGAATTTACCAAACTTATCCTATTTTTGTTTCAAACCAAACAACATGCACTTTGTTTAGGTACTGTGTAATGACAATTTTATTTTTGATAAACAGTTTTCAAGCTCTTGAAAGTCTTTATTTAAGTTCAAGGTTATATCTTCTAAAGAATTTGAGCATTTGTATAGGATTATATCATTGACATATAAAAATTTATGTGTCCTAGTTAGCTTGGCTGGAATTTTATCAATGAATATTGTAAAAAAGAGGGGCTCCAATATTGATCCTTGTTGCACCCCTTGTTCCACGAGTCTTCCATTAGGCAAGGATCTTCCATATGAAACCTTCAACTCTGTTCACACAACAATCACAATATGGAATAAAGAGACAAGGTGAGACTTGTAGAGCATAAAATACATGAAAGACATCAGAATGCAGGAAATGCTGTAATGGAAACGCTTCCACTTATTAGGCTCAATGACCTAATGAATTAGGATCATTTTGATCCTGCCAGTTTTGAGTTCCAAGTTCTGGCCTAATCTAAGCAAGGAAATAGGGACCAATTTGGTAGAGGAGGATATAGTAGAGATTAAAAACATCCCTATCACTTCAACAGCTCTTATAGTCATACTATTTGCCTCACCTAGAACACCAAATTATGTCTGGGTTAACAGCTGGTTGATCCATGATAAAGAGCTTATTCTTACATATCCAAATAGTCAACATAGAGGATAATGTATGGTCCTCTATCATTAACTGGTCAGTTAACAGTTGAGAGGTTGCCAGGACGACTGTGTAAACCTCGAGAGCAAAGCTCGAGAGGTTTACATCGCCATAGCAACCTCGAGACGGTTAAAATTGACAGGTTGCCGATAGAGGGATCATACATTATTTTTTATAGTGTATGGTCCCACCTCAAAAAGCTGCTTACTTTTTCATTACTAGTCACCACCGCAGCTGTTCAGTCCTTCCTAACTGCTGCTGTTCATGCGCCGCGTTCCTCGTCGGTGCTGCCTACAAGATACTAATCGCTGTTGTTAACCTTATCGATGTGATGTAGCATCGATAGGTTAACAATATATCTACGTCACATCGATATGTTAACAACCTTAGGAAATGATGATTTCCTAAGGTTAACAGCGTTCTACCATACATTATAATTTAATAAAATAACTGAGAAACAAAAAGGACATGATAGGCAGAAAATACTAACTCTATTGACAGGATAGGCAGAAAATACTAACCCTATATGGTATGGGACTACTTAAACAATAAAATAATTATAACTTGACACACAAAATAAATGCCCTCTGACTAACTTTTGAACCATACCACTTGAAGAAATTGGCTTTATTTCAGCTAAGACAGTGCAAATTAACAGTCGTGTTGATATAGCAACTTCAAATATGAAGCTGGCAGATCTGATCTTAGCACAGTTAGCCAATCTTCACTGTTTAGGATTAAACCTTGTGGACTCAAAAATTACTCAAAAATCCTGTTTTAAGCCTTTGATGTACCAAAATGGTGGAAACTCAAAATCTTTACCACTTTCAAATAGATTAATGTTG
Organism: Neoceratodus forsteri; assembly: GCA_016271365.2. Taxonomy (NCBI): domain Eukaryota; kingdom Metazoa; phylum Chordata; order Ceratodontiformes; family Ceratodontidae; genus Neoceratodus; species Neoceratodus forsteri. The sequence continues at coordinate 293,765,094 of CM057449.1, read as the reverse complement.
CTAGCAGGATACAACGATGAATGACTACCTGGTGGAGATGATTTGCTTGTAACACAGGCAAAGCCAACTATTAAAGGGGTTACATTTTTTATGTGGAATATAGCTGGGTGGCATAATGAAAGTGTTGATAATGAATGTAAAATTTTCTATTAGGATGTGCTGTTATCTGTCTATAGGAATCTTGACACACTTTGAATGATATCATACAGCTAAATGACTATGAATGTTTTCAGATGCCAGGAGTCAGGATGACAGGGTTTGGTAGATAAGCTGGTGGTCTCATCACGTTGGTCAAGATTGTCAGTTTCCTTAAAATTGAAAGTTGGAGAATTTGTAACAACTTTATTGTAGCCTCTCTTAAAGAAGGAAAGCAGGAATTAGTGATTATAAACTGTTACATTTTCCCAGAAAATTCTAATTATTATTCTTGTTTATTATGGAATAATCTCACTGATCTTATTACAGAAATCTTACAGACTTTCCCAACAGCAGATCTACTGCTGATGGACGATTTTAGTGCCTGTATAAGTACATTTGATGGCATCTAGAAACATAGAAACATAGAGGTTGGTGGCAGATAAGGACCGCAAGGCCCATCAAGTCTGCCCATTTCTTTTTCTACCTTATTAATGTGCCATCAGCCTTTGCTCTGTCAATGGACTATCTATTCATACTCATCTGTATTGCTCCCTTATGCCTATCCCATGCCTGTTTGAAGCCCTGCGCTGTATTCATATCCACCATTTTCTGAGGTAGGTATCTTGGATAACTCCATGTTTACATATGCTTGACCTATGGAATCCCAAGAAAAACAAAGGACACAAATGTAAATAATACCAGTAAAATACTACTAGAAATATTAAAGGAACAGAATTTATATCCCATGAATGGTAGATTCAAGGGGAGATATGGAAGGTAATTATACCTAAATATCTACCAGGCATGCTTACTTAGTAGATTGTGTCTTTTGGATCTCTTGACTATTGGCATGATTTATCTATCCTGTTCAAAGCTGAAAGTGACCACTTCCCGATTGTAATTGTTTTAAAACTCTGCCAGGAAATTAGAGAGAAGTAATACAAATGTCTTATTGTTTACCAGAATTGGAGCTTCTAAAAAATTATATGGAATCAAAACTTACACAGTGATATATCCCTGTTATTTTCAAATTCTATCTTAAATGAATCAGTACAGACATTGAATGCCCTGGGTGAGATATTCAGAGCAGGTGCACCATGCGCAATAGGGATGCACCTGCGCAAGAGAGGATATGCGCCAAAGTGCAATATTCAGCGAGAGAGTTTGTGCAGTGCAAAACCCAATGCACTGCAGCACAACAGAAATTAATGCATGCGCAAGTGCAGGGGGCATAACCAGGAATAATGTGCACAGTGCAATATTCAACAGTAGGCAACGTGCGCAATAGCGGAACAAGAGGAAGTTGTGCAAAAGCAGAAATGAGCCAATATAAAAGGGAGCAAGTGAGGGGAGGATGATTGTGATACAGAGGAGCCATAGTGGGGGAGCATGGAGACAGAGTGGCAGGGAGGCAAGCCAAGAAGCAGGGGGCAGGTGTGGCCAGGAGGTGGACGGGGGAGCCACTGGGAGGTGTGTGCGAGTGAGTGACAATGGGTGTATATGTGTGTGTGTGTGTGTGTGCAAGAGGACCTGAGCATGCCACAGAGGAAGGAGGGCAGTAGGTCAGAGGCAGGTCACACAGTGGTGAAGAGTCAGGGGTGTATACCCAGTGCAGGGGCAGTATCAGCAGCAGACAGCCAGGGGGGGACCAGGTAGACAGCCGCCTGGGAGGGAACACCAACCAGGGATATGGTTAGTGCCACCTTCCAGATGGAGGCGGTAATGAGGGGTGTGAGAAGGCAGGCAGCAGGGAGGTGAGGCCATGGAAGGGCCCAGCAACAGTATGCCCAGAACAGGTTGTACTGTGCCCATGTCAGCTTCGAGCAGTACAGTGACATCGAGATCATGGGCCAGTACTGCCTGAACTGGGCTATTCTGAGGCAGCTCTGTGAGCTGTGCAGTGAGGAGATGCAGGCACCAACACGACAGAGCCCTGCGCCGCCCATGGAAACTAAGATCACAGCTGTCACCATGGGTACCTTCCAGAGACCAACAGGGGACATGACAGGCATAACCCAGTTGGCCGCGTCATGCCTACTCACACAATTCCTCAGTGCACTGCTGCCACATGCTGCAGAGTACATCCATTTCTCCAGCACACAGGTGGAGCACACAGCAAACATGGAGTTCCACAGGGTAGCACAGTTGGCTGGTGTGCTCAGAGTCATAGACTGCACCAATGTAGGCATCCACATGCTACCTGGCCCGGAGGGGGTGGCATACATCAACTGCAAGGGTTATCCAAGTGTCAACTGCCAGGTGGTGTGCGATGCCAGGGGGTGCATAATCAATGTCTGTGCCATGCACCCTGGGGGAGCACATGATGTCTTCATCTGGCACCAGTCTGCACTGGCCATAGGTTCGAGTGTGAGGACATCCCCACTGGCCATCTGGTGGGTGAGTATGTATTGCACTCTGGACAATGGGTGCAGATGGGGGTGTGTGTGGAGTATGCGCAGAGATGCCATGGGGAATGGCTAAGAAGGCCAGTGGCACAGTATCACAGACCACCATGCTAATGATACCCCTCTACACACAGGTGACAGTGAGTACCTGATACGGCCCAGGCTGCTCACACCATTCTGGTGCCCCTCGACCCCAGCGCAGCAACAGTACAATGAGGCACATGTCACAACATGGAATGTCATTGAGCGGGTGTTTGGGCTGCTGAAGGCACAGTTCCATTGCCTGCACACATCAGGCAGTGCCCTACAGTACAGCCCCTCAAAGGCCTGCAGGCTATTCCTGGCCTACTGTATCCTGCACAACATGGCCACTGACTGTGGGATAGCTGTTGAGGTCAAGGAGGTGGACAGCGGTGGGGACGGTGAGGACACCGGTCCAGCTGGTGTTGGGCAGCCACACCCTGGGTGAATGGATCCCCAGCTGGCCTGGATGGCCCAGCAGCACCGGTATGCCATTGCATAGAAGCACTTCAGACCACTCAGGTAAGTCAACAGGGCCATGTGCAAGTACCAAGGGCAAGGGCACAGCCCACAGACAGGCAGAGGTAGACGCCAGGGAAGGTCAGTGGCAGGGGCATGGGAATGGGTGGGGGACTGCACATAAAGACAGGGAACAGCAGGGCTGCATGCAGCACAAACACACAGGCTCACACACCCCTACCCATGCCCAAAGGTCCATATGCACTCCCACCCCTACAGGACCCCCCCACACCCAAACAGGACCCAACACTACCACACCCAGGGGCTGCACTGTGCGTGCCTCAGGCACTAAGCATCATTGCACAGTGGTGGACAGCAATATGCTGGCATCATCATGCACACGCCACAGTGGCCAGCAGCCAGGAGGGTGTGCACAGGGACTGTGTGAGTGCAGGACAGGGCACCACACCCATGCAATGCACACAGAACACCACAGTGCACACTGGGAAGTGGCAGACAGTGGCTGTGGAGGGGGAAGGATCAGTCATGCAGCACAGTAGCACGGTGGCCACGGTTGTGTGGATGGCCCTGCCAAGACCTGCCAGCCATACCAGACTGACCAGTGGCCTCATGGGGTGGCACCAAAAGGCTCCCAGGGTTGACACTGCATGAACACGACTGTGTCCTTGCAGGTGTCTGCAGGCCACCGAACATGCCAGCACCAGGTGTGCTTGGTATGCCCACAGCTGAACCTGGCATCGACATGGCAGGGATTGCCCGACACCAAGAACGGGGGGTGGACATTGCACTCTGCAGGGTGTGTGGCAGCTGGGCACACAGCCAGTCAGCCAGTGTAGCCACAACAGTTGCCATTGCAGTGGTGTGCCTGTCAGTGGCTGCGGTCACATCCACCCACTGTTGAGCCAATTCTGCCAGGAGCAGGGCATGGTCCCTGCTTCGCCACTCCACTGCCTGGCACAGCTCCGCACGGCAGCATCCATTGCCACCATGAACTGCACCTGCTGATCTACAGAGACCTGGAGAAGTAAGGCTGTGGTAGTCCAAGGGGTCGTCTGCATGGCCAGCATGCTGTCCCCTGTGAAGTTTGTGACCCTACTGCACAGCGCCTCTTGATGGTGGGCACCACACGGCAGTGCCTTCCTGGGGTATGTTCTCATGTGGTGCACTGCTGCTGCCCCCTGCCCCATCCACATGTCGACACTGTCCAGCTGCTGATGCTGCTCCTCTGGCTGCCGATCAGCAGGCACCACTGGCATGGCCACAGTGGTAACAACAGCCCCACTGCCATGGCTGCACACGAGGGCTGCCCCACTGGATCCTGCAGATGCAGCCTGGACAAGGGCTGTTGGGCAGGCAACCATGCCAGCGCTGCAGCCTGCGCAGATGCTATCCATGGGATCCCTGTGTTCCACTAACATCACTGTCCGGGACATGTGTCACATCATCATCGGTGCTGGAGTCAGCCCCGATCTGTGTCTTATCACACAGGACACCATGAGAGACATCATGCTGGAACACAGCCAGGGCCACATCTGTACCCACACCACAGGCATCAGTCCGGACAGATGTGTAGGGCTGCAGGTAGTCAGTGGAGGTGGATGGGTGCTCCACTGGTTCCAGGGCCTCCCTCTTGGTGGACACACCCACCACTGCTGCCCCAAGCAGATGCTCAGGAGCTGTAAAGGAACACAGTACTGTTAGTGGTTCTGCCTGGTCCTGGGGCCTTCCCCCCCTGCATCCCACACACTGCCATCACTGGTCATACCATGTAGTGATGAGCTGCCGTCCATCTGGAAGCCTCCACCAGGGAACACCCTCAATGGCACAACGCCGCATGCTGCCGGTCACCTGCCCCTCCAGTGGTGTCAGGCGGGGCACGTCCTGCTGGCCCACACCACTGGCAGAAAGTGGTGCCCTGATGGCAGCCACCTTATCCTTAATCTGCCTCCTGTCCGTGCATACCTTCTTCTTGCACTCCTGCATGGAATGCTGGTGGCTGCCCTGCTGGTTGACGGCACATGCCACCTCAACCCACGCTACCGCACGGGCCTGTGGTGTGCCCCTCTGTCCACTGAGCAGTGGCTCTCTGTCGAGGTAGGCCTTGAACAGGGCATCTGATTCAGCCCTGGTGAAGTTGGGCCTCCTCTTCTGCACCCTCCCCTGCTCCTCATCATCCTCATGTTCGGTCATGCTTGTGCCTGGGGGGGGGATGGACAGGTGTTACCATGGACTGTGCAGTCTGATATGGCCCACCCAGACCACTGTCCCCACATCTCCACAGCATGGCACTTACCTCTAAAGACTGAAATCCTACCAATCCATGGCCTGTGCATTTCCAGGTCACTTTTATAGCGCATCACATGCAAATGAGGGCATGCGCAACTGTAATGAGATATAAAAAATGCAATGGATGCACCGTGGATTGGCTCATGAGCTGATTAGCATAACCTGCCTGAATATCGCACTATTACACATTGCACAATGGTGTTGAGCATGCTCAGGCTGTGGCATACCACTGTGATGTGCGTAATCAGCACCACACCACACATGCCCGTGGTGCTGACACCTACGCTAGTGGTGCAGCAGATGCACTGTGCGCAGAAGGCAGTACAGAGCACTGCCACTACTGTGCCTGTGGTGCTCATGCACAATATGTCCAAAGGGGCACACATGCATTGGTGTGCCGTGGGTGCCATGCTGCCTCTGTGAGGCAGGTCACTGCATGGCATCACACACATGCACCCTACTGCACTTCATGCAGGGGCCTCCCAATAGCGCTGTGGTGCTCCGTGAATGGACAGACCCTTGACTCTGTGGCTTCCCTTTGCCCTCTAGGTGCCATGCAGCCACATGGCTGCCCCATTGTGCATTCTGGTGTCAGCTCAATTGAGACTGGCAGAGCAGTACCACGCTGCCTCCGCACATGAGGCATGTGCACTACCAGGCACCATTTTGAGCTCAGCAGAGGCTTTATGATGCCATGCACCAGAGCCCCAGTATGGAATGCTGTAGAGCTGGCAAACCTGGTGGCTCTTGTGGAGCCCCATGCAGGTGCCCTGTTTGGGCAGGTTCCCCTCCTGAAGCCACACACAGAGGTGTGGCAGGAGATAGCAGAAGGCCTTGAGGAGGCTACAGGGAGCTGTAGAACTGCTAAGCAGTGTCTCTACTGCTACGGGGACCTCCAGCGGTGTGACCCCGACCACCTGGTGAGACTGCAGGCGCATGCCCATCAGGGAGCCATGCCATGGCCAGGAAGGTGCTCCTTCACCATCACTAGTCATATCCATCTGTCCTGGTGACACAGTGTTCAGCAGGCCATGCCGCCAGTGGTGGCAGAACCTGTATTGTCAGTTGTGGGGGTGTATCGAGTACACCCTGCACCACCGTGGCACAGATGGGCTGTGCGGGCACACGGACTGTTTGGGGGGCTATGGGTCAGATGTGTACTGATGGGACTCTCTCCATGTTTCCCCACTAGGCCTGGAGGACTGCCGTAGGGCCCAGATGGCCCAAGGTGTAGAAGGCAGGACAACACTGGAGGTGTGGCCATGCAGTCAGGGCACAGTGGCGGTGCCAGGGGTCAGCAGCACCTTGCTGACTGGGACACAGGTGAGTGCCATGATTCCCTTTACACCTGTGCATGGTGGGATGCAGAGGTGGTGGTGAGGCATGGCCCCCTGCACATGTCCCCTACAGCCGTACACATCCCACAGTGCCCTCTGCACTGTCCTGTGGGTCTGCACATGTGGGTGGGTATAACAGGTGGGCTGTGGGTGCACTTGTCGCCTGGCTGTGCCACTGCCATCCCACTGCATTGCCATGATGCTGGACGGCAATGATGGTGCTGTGTAGTGCATGGGCGGTGGTGGTGTGCAGTGGTTTGCATGGCTGCAGGTGCCCTTTGCCTTTCCCATTGTCCCTGCCTTTCCCACCCACCCCCTTGTTGTGGCCTTGCATATCCCTCCCCATTGTATATATCTATATATGTACATAGTTTCTGTTGTTGTGTTTTTTTCTTAATATATGCTTTTACAACTATGTCTTTGTCAGCCTCTGATTTGCAGCAGGTGCATGGAGCCTTGCTGCAGTGGTGTGCATGGCTACTGTGGGGTGGTGCTGGCCTGGCTGTGGGTGTGTCTGGCGGGGATCCTCCACTGGTGTGGGTGGTGGCCATGGGCTCTGTCTAGGGAATGTGTGGAGTGCGCTGTGCACTGTTTGCCTGTGTGCAGTGGGCTGTGGTGCATGTGCTATGTCCCAGCTGCCCCTGGAGGTATGTGCCATGTCTGTGTGACTGTGCCCCTTGCGTGTCTGTGGTATGCACGGTCGTGCTGACCCCACCACCACATGCATGGATGCTGACATGACATCGGGGGCAGTCCATACCAGCCACCTTCCAGGCATGGCACCCTGGCAGCTGGCATCCCAACCCCTGGTCTTTTGCACGTCTGCCCCTGTTGTCACTGTGAGCGGTGCTGTTGTAGGCCCCCTCCATGCAGTCTATGGTGACTGGGGTGGTGCCTGTGGTCTGGTATTTGTCATATGGGATCCTGCTGCATGCGGGCAGTGGCCTGGTTCATGGTGCGAACACCACATGGCAGGCTCACCGGCACCATGGTGGTGTGCAGGCTGCAGGCACATGGCACCATGGGTCTCATGATGGCAGCGTCTGTTGCACCACTATGTGTGGCTATTTGATGGGGTACCTGTGGGATTGTGTTGGGGGGCATTGTGTATGCCCTATGTTGCCTCCTGTGTGGCGCATGCCTCCATGTGTCACAGTAGTGTGCTGTGATGTCTGGTGGGGCCAGTGTTGGGTCAGGGTGTGTGTATGGGTGGCGGACCGTGCACAGGTCCTGTGTTCAGAGTGCCTTCCTGCTGGTGACTGAGTCTGGGGCGGACCTTGTCATGTGCAGGGTTCCTCAGGTACTGATGCCAGGTCAACCACATTGCTGTGCCTCTGTGGGAGCCATGCAGGAGGGCCTTGTGTGGGTTGTGGTGGCGTCAGTGGATGGTGTCACCACATGTGGGGGGAGGTCACAGTGGAGATGTGGTGCATGTGCATGGTGCCATGGGGCAACAGGATGCATTGTCATGGTGGTGATGGAATGCCTTCAGTGTCATGCACTGTTTGGTCATGCTTCTGGGCTGGGTGTCTCAGGCTTACTGTACTGGGGGTGGTTGGCATTGGTGTGGTACCATAGCATGGGTGGATCCTGGCCATCCTTGTGTTCCAGTCTGTGTTGGCCAGGAGACAGTGCAAGGGAACCTTGCCCAGTGGGTGGGGACTGCTGGTCCCAGTTTGCTGTTGGATCAGCGCCAGGTTCATGGGCCAGTGGTCCGTCCTGCTCACGTCTGGTTGTGCAGCTCATGGGGGCCTTGAGCTGGCACGGGGGCGGGGGGGTTGGTCTGTCCCCTCGGCACATGGCGCATCCATGGCTGCTGCACAGCTGCTTCCTGTCTTTGTCCCTGTGCATCCCTATGGGTGCTATTGAGCATCGACCCTGCTCCACTGCACATCCCTCATTGTGCTATGGCACATCAGGTGCGATATTCAGCAACGTCGCGCAGGCGCTCCTATGCCTGCGTATGGATTGAATATCGCGCCTGTTGCGCCATGGCACACTGGACTTGCACCCGCTCCCTCTAGTGTGCATCTTTTTGGCACAGTCTGAATATCCCACACCCTGGACATACAAATTTTATTGCAGTCTATTAATTTATTGTACACAGAGATAAAGTCTTAATTAGAATGTCCGGTTATTATTAGACAAAATGATCATATGCAATCTTGATTTGATAAGGAATGTAGAGAGATGAAATATAATATTAGAAAACTGTACAGACCCTATAATAAATCTAATTGTAAGCAGATACTCATAGATTTAAACAAGGGAAGAGGATTTTACAAAAAAATATTGCGTGAAAAGAAACAGAATTGTTATGCAAAGCAATTGCATTTAATGCTAACTGCAGTTAAGAACAAGGATTGTAAGAAGTTCTGAACACTTGTGGCTAAGGGGACAGATAAATAAAACAGATATCGATGTTCATATTTCTGCAGACAGGTGGATGAAATATTTTAAGAGTATTTTTTATGATCAAGCTGAAAATGACAATACTGATCGGTTGTACTTGACTAATCAATCATTCAGGCTGTTAAATATGAACGCGGTATTTCTTGCCATTTATTCATTAGAGAAACAAAAAGCTGCAGATCCAGATGAAATACTGTCAGAAGTATATTTAACTGCTGCGCCATTATGGAGTAAATTTCTGACCATTTTCTATAATAAGTGCATTAAGACCAACAAATATCCTGAGACTTGGAAAGGTGCTAACATCGTACCTATACACAACACGCATTTGTCAATGCTGAATGTTTGCTTGCTGGCATTGGCATTGGTAGTGTAGGAGTTACAGAGCTGCATAATAGGAATGGCAGTGAAGAATTGAACTGAAGCCAACCCCATCACCACCCTGCAGATAGTGACAGGCATTGGGGTGTGCCTTTGGGTTATCAGGCATAATGGCCATGCCATTTCACCACACCCTACCATGCAGACACCAACAAGTGTCATGGTGTGCCTTGGGGTCTTTGGCTCTTATGCGCACCCCATTCCATCAAGAAATATTGTGAGATGGGTGCGTATAGGAGAATGGGGTGAACTTTGGGGTCAAGAGTTCAAGGTACACCCCGATGCCTCTCCAGTGGCTGCAGGGTGGTTGGGGTGGAATGGTATGAGCATTGCAGGTGACAATCCCAAGTCACAGCTCTGATGCCTGTCATTCTCACAGGGTGGGGTGTTATGGTCGGAAACCCTAACGCTCAGGCATTCGCTGATATTTTCACTCCAAATTTTCAACATGGGTTTTTTGTGACCCCCACCTCATGAACAGTGGCAATATCAGTTTGTTAGCTGAAAGATGCTTTTGCTCAGTGACTACGGCATTTGTCAGCACAGGTGCAAAAACACATTCTGACCAGGATGTGAAAAATGACAGCTGTACTGTTCATGGGAAGGTGTAAAAAATGGCAATGTTGAAAATCTGCAGTGAAAATATTAAAACAAGCATTTGTCAATGCCGAATGCTGCTTGCTTCTATGTGCTGTTTAGGAATTTGGAAGTCATTGGAGTGCAAATATTGAAAATTTCATGAACTTACGAGCATGCGTAGGAACTGCGCAATGCACGCTCGTAAAACAGTCATTTTTAGGAATTTTTTCACCAAATTTTCAACATAGCCATTTTAAGACCTCTGCTCATGAACAGTGTCACTGTGATTTTCTTAATGTGTCCCATACATTGATTTCGCACACCGACTGCGCCATTGTGCGCTACATGTGCGGAAACATGTTTTCGGTGAGATGTGAAAAATGACAGCTGTACTGCTCATAAGGAGGTGAGGTAAAATGGCAATGTTGAAAATCTGGAGTGAAAATATTGAAATTTGCAAACTTACGAGCATGCGTAGGAACTGCGCAATGCACACTCGAAAAACAGTCAATTTTAGGAATTTTTTCACCAAATTTTCAACATAGCCATTTTAAGACCTCTGCTCATGAACAGTGTCACTATGATTTTCTTAATGTGTCCCTTACATTGATTTCGTACACCGACTGTGCCATTGTGCGCTACATGGGCAGAAACACATTTTGGGTGAGATGTGAAAAATGACAGCTCTACTGCTCATAAGAAGGTGTGGTAAAATGGCAATGTTGAAAATCTGGAGTAAAAACATTGAAAATTCACAAACTTACAGAGCGTAGAGAACCGCGAATGCACGCCAGAAAACAGTCATTTTAGAATTTTTCCATCAAAGCTCAAATAGGCTTTTGAGAGCCCACCTTATGAACACTGGCAGTGTCATTTTGTTAATCATTCTGGAAAGGTGATTCCATGCAGTGGCTGCGAAATCACCCTTCGGGCCTGAGTGACACCATGACAGTGCAAGAATTCATGAGGAGGGGTCCCAAAAACCCCATGTTGAAAATTTGGTGCAAAAATTTCAAAAAATGCCTGAGATATGCAACAAAGTTGAAAAAACCCTATCTATCCCATTATACAGCTTACCAGCATTTCCTCAGTTCGATGGTCGGCTTTGAGAGTGCAGATGTGTTCCCGGTCCACTGAAGATCCAGCGCCAGACTGGAGGTAAGTATGGGGTGGGGGTGGGAGGTGGGATGCGCAGGGTGGGTGCGGGGTGTGGGGGCAGGAGACCGTGTGGGACTGTTTTTTCTTACAGTTTTTTTTTTAAATGACGACGCGAGACGTTTGCCACGCTGGGATGGGCTCCCAGCATTATCAGAAGGATGCCTGTGGGGTGTGGAGTGGATGGGGGATTGGGCACCCCCATCAGCCATGGCATCTGTTGCCATGCTGGGGTGGGCTCCCAGCGTGGCACCCTGTACTGGGGGGGAGACAGTGGAGCCGACGGGGGATTGGGCACCCCCATTGGCCATAATATGATTTTGCCATGCTGGGGTGGGCCCAGCATGGCACCTGGATGCTTTGGGCAAGGAGCCAACAGGGATTGGGCACCCCCGCTGTAGAGTGAGGGGAAGGCACATGAGCATGCAGTGTGTGTGGCACGCTGCAGGTGTGGGGGGAAGAGCTCTGCTCACCAAGTGGAGCTCTCCCTTTCAACTGTATGCCACTGCATTTTCACCTTGTCATAGACAGCTGCAGCAGTTATTGGGGAACTGGGGCCTGCAAACACACTGACTGCATTGGAAGACGGCCTGACACACCTCCGGAAACTCGGATGATGGCACTATGTTTCTTGTACATGCTTGCAAGCAACATAAAAACTGGTGAAGTCACGGGTGTGCATAGAAACTGTGCAACGTGCACCCATAATGTAATTAGTTTGGGAATTGTTTACAGCAGATTGTCAACACAGGCATTCTGGGACCTCTGGTCATGAACAGTGTCGCTGTGATTTTCTTTATCTGTCCCGAACAATGATTTCCCACAGCGACCACGCACTTTTGTGCTGAAAGTGTGAAAACACATGTTGGCCATGTAGTGAAAAATGACAGCTGTACTGTTCATAAGGTAGTGTGGAAAAATGCCACTGGTGAAAATCTGCACTGAAAATATTACAAATTCATGAACTTATGAGGGTGCGTGGAAACTGCGCAATGCTCACTCGTAACACAGTCATTTTTAGGAATTTTTTCACCAAATTTTCAAAATAGCCATTTTAAGACCTCTACTCATGAACAGTGTCACTGTGATTTTCTTAATGTGTCCCATGCATTGATTTCGCACACCGACTGTGCCATTGTGCGCTACATGGGCAGAAACATGTTTTGGGTGAGATGTGAAAAACTACAGCTGTATTGCTCATAAGGAGGTATGGTAAAATGGCAATGTTGAAAATCTGGAGTGAAAATATTGAAAATTTATGAACTTATGAGCATGCATAGGATCAGTGCAACAAACGCTCGTTAAACAGTCATTTTTGGGAATTTTTTCACCAAATTTTTAACATAGCCATTTTTAACACTTCTGCTCATGAACAGTGTGACTGTGATTTTCTTAATTTGTCCCACATTGAGTTTGCACACTGACTGCGCCATTGTGCACTACATGTGCGGAAACACATTTTGGGTGAGAAGTGAGAAATGACAGCTATACTGCTCATAAGGAGGTGTGGTAAAATGTCAATATTGAAAATCTGGAGTGAAAATATTGAAAATTTGTGAACTTACAAGTGTGTGTAGGAACAGTGCAATGCATGCTCTTAAAATAGTCATGTTTGGGAATTTTTTCACCAAATTTTTAACATAGCCATTTTAACATCTCTGCTCATGAACAGTGTCACTGTGATTTTCTTAATGTGTCCCGAACATTGATTTCACAAACCGACTGTGCCATTGTGTGCTACATGCGTGGAAACACATTGTGAGTGAGATGTGAAAAATGACAGCTGTACTACTCATAAGGAAGTGTGGTCAAATGGCAATGTTGAAAATCTGGAGTGAAAATATTGAAAATTAGAGAACGTATGAGCGTGCGTAGGAACAGCGCAATGTACGCTCGTAAAACAGTCATTTTTAAGAATTTTTTCACCAAATTTTCAACATAGGCTTTTTGAGAGCCCACCTTATGAACACTGGCACTGTCATTTTGTTAATTGGGTCCCAAAAGGTGATTTCTCGCAGTGAGCACGAAATCACCCTTTGGGCCTGATTAACGTCATGACAGTGACAGAATTCATGAGGAGGGGTCCCAAAAACCTCATGTTGAAAATTTAGTGCCAAAATTCCAAAAAATGCCTGAGATATGCAGCAAAGTTGAAAAAAACCTATTCATTACATTATACAGCTAACCGGCATTTCCTCAGTTCGCAGCTGGCTTTGAAGAGTGCAGACGTTTTCCTGGTCCACTGAAGATCGTCACATTGAGCTCTGGAGGTAAGAATGGGGTGAGGTGGGGGTTTGGGAGGCAGAATGCAGTGGGTGGGCGCGGTGGGAGAGGGGTGAAGACAGCAGCGAGGGAAGGTTTTTTTCTTCTTTCAGTTTTTTTTTTTAATTTGGACTAAGCGGGACGTTTGCCACACTGGAGTGGGCTCCCAGCATGGCAGCTGGAAGGCTGTTGGGGGGGCAGTGGAGCCGATGGGGGATTGGGCACCCCTCTCAGCCATAGTACCTGTTGCCATACTGGGGTGGGCTCCCAGTGTGGCACCCGATAGTCTGGGGGGGGGGAACAGTAGAGCAGATGAGGGATTGCGCACCCCGTCAGCCATACAGACTGCAGGGGTGGAACAGTAGAGCTGATGGGGGATTGGGCACCCCTGTCAGCCATACAGTGTGTGCATGGGGGAGGCAGGAGCGCATGAGCATGCAATGTGCATACGCGCATGTGTGTGTGGGGAAGGGGAGCTCTGCTCACTCAAGCAGTGCTCTCCCTTTCAACTGTACGGCACTACATTTTGGATCATCGCACTGTTTCTTGCACATGCGTGCAAGCAAACATAAAAAGGGAAGTTTATCAGAACCAGTGATGTACAGGCCCACCAGTCTTCTAGATGAAAATTTTAAAATATTCTCAAGAGTGATATTAGAGAGGCTTAAGAAAGAAATGGATACAACCAGAGGCATTTCACCCTATAAAGCAGACTTTAGGTCCAATTACTTCAGAGTTGACAATATCTTTGTCTTAAACCATCTTATTGAAAAATATGTCAGACTAAGAGGCCAAAAATTGTATGCCACATTTATTGATTACTCAAGTACCTTTGATAACATCTCCTGAGGGATTCTATGGAGAACCTGATAGACCAAGGTAGTGACCCAAATATAGTTGTAATTTTAGCTCTTATTTATACTGATACCTGGGCCGGATTTGGTCATTAACATCATAACCAATAACATTGTGGCTAAAAATAAAGCGGGGATTACATCACAGCCAGCAATGTAGGCTTGCAATATCATCGCTTCCCCATATCTCACAGGCAGTATGAGGAATGAAACCCTGATGGACTGTGGTTCCCCTAACCCACCTACTGCATCTAAGTCCCAGCCACAGAAGACCCATGAGTGCAACCTCCAACCATCCCCGATCTGCCCACTTGCACCACTGCCAATGTATGTGGTACAGTGCAACACACCCTGGTGTCTAGCAGCCCCCAGGTAGTCCGCTACCTACCCACTCCCACCCTAACCCCTAATGGGTGACCAGCACAGCCCTCCACTCTCTGCCACAGCTGGCCACACGACCGAGATGCAATGCATGAGCGTGCACCCTGAGAGTGCCATTAATGAGATTAAAAAGAATAAAGGTGTTTGGAGACACTGGAGACAGGAAGTGTTCTGCATACCTGTACTATTGCACTTACATTATGCACTTAAGGTATCTAGATACAGTATATACTATGCACTTAAAAGCTGGAATGCACTGACTTGCATGTGATTATTGTTATTTATAAATACTGTTTTTATCAGCTTAGTTTTAAACTGTTTTGTATAATGTTGTTCTCTTTGTGAAGGCTATTTAGCCAAACAATAAACTTGGATTGAGTGAACTCTGAGGGATCATGGACTTTGGGGGGGGATCGGACCAGGAACATTTTGTTTAAAAAAAAAAAAAATCTGTAGCAGAGTGGGAACTGCAACAAACCTAACTGCAGCCTCAGGACCTTGCTGCTGCTGGAGGCAGGAGCTCTAGCCATTCCACCATGGGAGAGGCTCAGCCAGGCATTGCTTCAGTGGCATCCTGCACCTTCCCTACTGGCAGCCTAGAGTGACAGTGATAGCAGTTCTTACTGCACACTGAAAAACCCCGTCACCATAGAACCATTAGCACTTCTTCTAGCACTCTATTTCATGGGTGGTTCTCTCCTGGCTATATTGACCCAGTTCCCTAGAAAGTAGTTGGGTGAGGAGGGAATAAGGGGAGGGAGAGTCCAAGCCTAAGGAACCAAGGCTTTGCACCAGCAATAGGTTCCCTCATTGCAACAAGACTTATTCTTATCTACCCACACAAGGAAGGGGGAAGCAGCAAAGCAGCGTGTTTAGCAGGCAAGCACTGCTAGGGAGTATGCCAGGGGCTGGGCTGAGCCCCAAAGAGGGCATAACAAAGGCACATATAATGGTGTATTTAATTGTAAGGGGCACCAGAAGGGATTTGGGTCTTATGCCTAATGGTAATGGGGTGGTCTGTAGTTTCCCTAGGGTAACAGCAGGCAGACTTACTGTATATCCAGGGTGGTGGAACTCATGGATAAGGTGAAGTAATGTTAGCTCTAACTGTGCATTGGGCATGAATGATCTGAGCATGCTGAGCATGGAACAGGTGAAGTGAGACTTCTGTGCTCTAAGGAAGAAAGCAAAGGAGAGAGCAGGGGTGGTAACCTTCTTGCTACTCTATTCATGCCTGAATCGGAGGAACAGTTCATTGTGTTCCAGTTCAATACATGGCTAAAGGGTTGGTGCAAGAAAGAGGGATTTTTGTTTCCGGTGGACTGGGACCTACTACCTAAATTTACCACATGAGGGACAAAAAAAAAATGCTTTGCAATTTTGGGAGACAACATACTATAGGTGGGGTAAGTTGTGGTGAGACTTGTTTGAACTGGTGAATTTGTTATTGAGTGATGGGTAAATTTGAGACCAGACATAGCACACATTTAGGGGCCATATTATGAGAACTGTGTCTAGCCCTGTAGTTTGGGGCTGGGTGATAACTGTCTGGCCAAGATCTTCAGCTACTTGATTACTGGAGTGAGACTGAGTCAAATTCTAACAGTTTGGTTGTGGCAAGGTGACTTGACAGTCAGTACCAATCAGGGACTCAGTAGTCCAACAAGTAGTATTGCCTTAAAGGGGCTGCACAAGAAGGATAAAAGATAGCCATCCCTAACATGTCCCCACACACGTTTGTGTCTCAGCACCTGAATAGAACAGTGATGGAGTGGAACAGCTGTAATACTGGTGTCTTTGGTGTCAGCAGACATCAGCAGAAGAAAGCACTAGCCAACAGCGATCACCAAATGGTGTGGTTTAATATCACAATGTGCGGGGAGTCAGAGAAATCAGTAACCCAGGTGGTAAACTTCAGGGGGGGGTGGACTTTGGGAGGATACGAGTGTGACGCTTTGCCCCTGTTTCTGGTTGCCTGTATGATTTTATTATTATAAATAAACGGTCTGTGTATGAAATGACAGTGTGTGAGAGATTTGGCCTTTAAATTACAAGGTCAGCAGCTGAAAATCACAGGATGTATTACACTGACCAGGAGATCTCTGTAATTTAAGACTTCCTAGACAAAATGGCATTTTATTACCTTTTATGACCTGCATAGGCTTTTGAAGTAAAACTAAATCTAAAGTTTATGACATCAGGAAAGAAAGGGCAATTTGTCTGTTCCTATGAAGCTTAACACCTCAATGACAAATGCTGGGACTGCTAAGATCAAAGTGAAATGTTTAATTAAAGGATGTCATATTTAGGAAATGTTTTTTTTTCTTCTGATGTTCCATTATTAAAGATACCTCCTGGTAGAAAGTATGTTAGAATTAATTCTGAGGGAGGGTCTAGCTGACCTCATCCAATGAGTAGGGGAAGACAGAAAAAAACATGTAACATTGTACATGAAGATACATATCATCTTGGGCTCTGAAGAAACAATGTTTTCTCTCTAACTAAAAGAGCACTTAGAAAGGTAATAGTTAAAAAGCAATTACATCTTTTGTGGTAGGAGTGTTTGTTCTGAAACATCCTTTTTATTTTGTAAGATTGTAAGCTGTATGATATATTGTTTTGTATTTTATTTTACGTATTTTACAATTTTTAGTAAATAAACATTTTCTTAAAATACTGCCTGTGTCTTCTCAGTATTCTTTTTGCATGTGAAGTGCCTGTATTTTTAAGTCTGACATGGTTTAAAAGGGCTTGATGGTGTTACTGAGCTTGGGAAAAAAGGTAAGAATATACCTAAGGTCTCTTATAGAGTTTTAAGGGTTCATTTTGGATACCTGGTTAGTTGCCTTTAGGTGGAAGACATTACATCCATCTGAAGAGAATATTATCTGAGCCTGTACATTTGGGTATGCTGGCATAAGGTTCACAGTTTGAATCCCCCCAGAACTTGAGGCTAACAGGTGATTCGGACCCAAAACAGACAGGAGGGTTACCCTGTCTGTTACCTGTTCACACTATTGTGCTCTGAGGTTGGCACTGTGGGAGCAGAGGGCCTGACTTGCGGAGTGTTTTTATGACAGATTTGGTTGTCAGCGGTGCGATAAAGATTTGGTAACACTAGCTTTAACCGTTCAGTGTGTCAGCTTAATACTGTACAGCTCACTTGCAAAATAAGGCAGTGATTTATTTTTAAAAGAGAAAACCGAACTATGTAATTTTGCTTACAGTCCAGTTCCTACCTGTTTTATTTTTTTTTCGAGTGCAAGTTAGAGTAGCCTTAGCTAGGGAAGAAGATGGCTTCCAACTACAGTGGGTACACTGCAGACTACTTGTAGCATTTGTGCCAGGACAGAGGAGTCCAGTATGAGGGGAAAGCCATCAATCAGACCCTCATAGATGCTCCCATGACCACCGATAGCCAGAGCACTGAGTCACAGTCTGTGACTGTAAATGACCAAACCTTGGGCATGGAGGGGCCAGTGGCCAGTGCAGTGTCCAGATCCAGTGAGGAGGACAGCATGGCTAGTGTAAGCCAAGGGCCACAGCATCAGGGGGAGGTCACCAGCATTCTGGAGCCAAAAGCCATCAGGCTGCAGATAGAGTTGCAGAGGATGGCACTGGAGTTCCAGAGAAAAGAGAGGCCAGAGCAGCAAGACAAAGAGGAGAAGAAGGAGCAAGAACAGTGAGCCGCAGAGGAGAAGAGGAAGTGAGAACAGCAAGCCGCAGAGCAGAAGAGGGAGCGTGAACAGTGAGAGGCTGACCAGGAAGAGTGTGAGCACCAGAGGAAACATGAACTGGAGAAGCTACGACTCTAACCACCAGCACCAGAGTAGGTAAGTGGCTTGGGTTTAACTGGAATTACAGGACTAGGTCACAAATTAAATTCCAAATTGATAGCAAAATTTAAAGAGGGGGAGGATATAGATGCCTCTTTAAATTCCTTTTAAAACGTTTGTATTCAGGCAAATATTCCTAGAGGGTCCTGGAGTTTCCAGCTTTCCCTGCTACTTACTGGGAAATGTCAGGATGCATTGGGTCAAATGGAAAATGAAGACAGCAATGATTACAGCAAACTTAAAGCTGCACTTTTAAAAAAGTTTGATTTAACTGCAGAAGAATACAGAGCTAAATTCCGTAAGCTCAGGAGAATTCCTGACATGAGCTTTGAGGAGCTAGCCACGAAACATCAATGTTTAAATTGTTGGTGGGAGGGAAGTGAAGTTAACTCTGTAGATAAAATTGAAAATGCTATATTGTTAGAGCAGTTTTTTTGGGCATGCCCAACAGAGCTGAAAATCTGGCTGGAGGACAGAGATCCCAAAACAGTGTAAGAGGCTGTTGAACTCTCGGACTGTTATACCAAGAGCAGACCTGCTCTGAGAGTGAATGGGGGGCTGTGGCAGCACAGAAAGGGAAAACAGTACTTTAAGGGCAGCTAAAACCCTCACTGCCTCCACCAAAACCAGTTAGCCCCAGGTTTCAAAGAAAATAATTTTCTGAGAAAAGAAAAGAATGTTGGGTTTGCAAAGAAACTGGGCATATTGCCAAATAGTCCTGAAAGGATGAGCAATATGCAAGGTGGTGTAAGGAAAGAAGTGGGTTGTTTGTGTATCCATGGAAGCATGCCTGTAAACATGAGGGAACACATGCACCCAGTCATGTTGAATGGTGTACAGACGCAAGGGTTAAGGGACACAGGGGCATCTCTGACATTGGTAAAAGGGGATCTGGTAGAGCCTGGTCAGCTTATACCCAATAAATCTATAACTGTACAAGGGTTCACTGGGGAGGAAAACACATTGCCACTTGTTAGTGTTCTCCTAGACTGGGTTGAAAGAGGATTGAACTGTGCAACTGGTGGCTGTAGCCAAAACTTTAGCAGTTGACGTCGTCCTCAGCAACAATCTCAAACAGGGGATGGTGAGCACAGTTACGCACAGCCATGCAGCAAGGGAAAATTGTAGTTCCCTGGGCCCCATTGAAGCCATTGTGGAAACCACTGGGAGGCTGGCCGCCCAGCCTGTGTCTCCTGCTATGGAGACTAATAAAAAGAGAGGGGGTAGAAAATTCCCCATCAGCAGTTAACCAAACAGCTACGGAGTGTTATTCCGAAGAAGGAGAAGTGACCAATTGTCAGAGGGTTAGGAATGGCAGTGATCCTGAGTGCTCTGATGCTAGAGCTAGGGACCCTAGTTTAGACACTGAAGGAGATCTGTCCCATATAGTGGAATGTGCAAGGAGTTTAGCTGCTCAGAAAAGTGACCCAATCTAGAGAAGCTGAGAGCTTGTGCAGACTCTGATGGAGTACAAGGAGGTGACGGAAACTAAGGTTTACTAGGAAAATGGACAGATGTATACTCAGGCTGAAAAGTCCGAGGAAGAGGTGAAAGGCAGGCAGCTTGTTGTTCCCCAGGGGTACCGTGAGCAGTTGTTCAAGTTTGTACATGATATTCTCATGTCTGGTCACCTGGGAATCACGCACACCATGCAGCGATTGGCCCAGAATTTCTATTGGCCCAACTTCACCCAGCAAGTGACGGAGTATTGCAAGTCTAGTCACTGGTGCCAAGAGATAGTGAAGGCAGGTATGAAAACCAAAGTCACCCTAATTCCTTTGCCTATAGTGGAGAAGCCATTCCAGAGGGTGGGAATGGCTATTGTGTGGCCTTTAAATACCTCCAGCTCCTCCAGGAAGAGGTTCATCCTGACTGTGGTGGATTATGCCACTCAGTACCCTGAGGCAGCTGCCCTATCCTCACTGAGGACAGACAAAGTGGCAGATGCCTTACTTAGGATTTTCTCCCATGCTGGGTTTCCACAGGAGGTTATCACTGATCGAGGGGGTTCCTTCATGTAAAGCTGGTTTTAGGCACCAGCAAACCCTGCAGTTGCTAGGGGCCCCTTACTAGTTAGGGGCCCACAGCCAGATCCAGCGTACCATTTTAATTTTTGTTTAATTATTATTCATGTTGAATGTAAAACAGTACCAAAAGACATCACTAGGCTCTGTGGAGACTTTTCTTGTGGTGTTATAACATCATGAAATGATTCCAAGGTATGCCCTGTCCACTAGAGGCTCAATGAACAGACATTTATTGAATGCAAAGTAGGGCCCCAAAAACTAATATTGCCATCACGCCCATAAAACACAAATATAACTGGTTGTATTGAAAATAAAATGTTTTGTATTCTGGACAAAGTATATATGAAGTATATTTGGATTGGGGAAGGGCCCCATGACTTATCTTGCTGGAGGCCCCCAAAACTCTAAAGCCGGCCCTGCTTCATGTCAGACCTAATGAAATGTTTGTGGGAGAAGTGTGGGGTGGTGCAGAGGTGAATGAAACCTTATCACCCGCAAGCCAGTGGGCTTATGGAAAGATTTAACAGTGCCCTGAAGTCAATGGTCCAAGTGTTTGCTAAACAGCATGGGAGGGACTGGGAGAAATACCTTCTCCACCTATTGTTTGCATACAGGGAGGTGCCCCACCAGTCAACAGGGTTTTCTCCCTTTGAGCTTTTATATGGACCCCAGGTATGTGGGCCCCTAGACTTGATCCAGGAGTACTGTGAATGCAAGCACGCCACCCAGAGAACTCCCATAGTGGATTATGTTCTTAGGTTTAGCGAAAGTCTGAAGGAGCTTATGGGGACAGCTCAGAGCAACCTGGCAGCTGCTCAACAAAAACAAAAAGTATGGTATGACAGCAGAGCCAGAGTGCGCTCGTACACGATGGGTCAGGAAGTCATGGTCCTCATCCCAGTCTGAAAGGACAAGCTGCAGGCTGAGTGGGAAGTACCGTAAAAGTAGTCAGAAAGGTAAAATGATGAACCTAGAAGACATACAGAAAGAATGTACCATGCCAACGTGATGAAGCCATATGCTAATGGGGATGACATGGTGTTTGGCAGTGTGTGAGCTGGGAGGAACAGATGAAGAAGACCCTTCTGGACTTGCTTGAAGAAAGCAAGCAGGAGTCCTCTGTGGAGGCAGTTAAATTGTCATCCCAGCTGACCCCAGACAAGATCAAGGAAGTAAGAGAGGTTTTAGCAGACTTTGCTTCACTGTTTAGCTTCAAGCCTGGACTAACACCCTTAGCAACACATGATGTGGAGACAGGGACGCAGGCGCCCATACGGCTGACAGCTTAACAGGTGTTAGAAGCTGACCAAAAGGACATTAGGAGGGAGGTGGAGGAAATGCTGGATTTAAGGGTAATCCAGAAATCACACAGTCCTTGGGGCCTCACACATAGTCCTTGTGCCCAAGACAGATGGCTGTACTCATTTTTGTGTGGACTATCATGGACTGAATGCAGTAATGAAGTCCGACACACTTGATGCCCCACCCAATGCCCCAGATGGATGAACTCCTGGAAAAGTTGGGAGGGGTGACCTACCTTATTACTATTGACCTGACAAAGGGGTATTGGCAGGTAGAGTTAACTGCCAGAGCTAGGGAGAGGTCGGCCTTCATCACTCCAATAGGGTTATTTGAATTTAAAATAATGCCTTTTGCAATCATGAACTCCCCGGCCACTTTCCGAGGGTTAGTGAACCAGGTGTTAAATGGTGCTGAGGAGTATGCCATGGTGAACCTGGATGACATTGCCATCTTTAGTGCAAGTTGGGAGGAACATCTGTCCCACCTTAGGAGCTTGGCAGGGATACAGAGAGGGCCTGGCTCACTGTCAAAGCTTGAGAAGTGCCAGTGTCTCTGGCTGAAGTGACATACTTCAGGCATGTTGTAGGATGGGGACAGCTCCATCCTAACCAAGTAAAAATAGAGGTGATCAAGGCATGGCTCAGACAAGAAATGCAGAAGCAGGTCAGGAGTTTTCTATTGACAGCAGGATACTGTAGAAAATTTGTACCCAATTACAGTGCCCTGGCTGCTCCCTTATCTAACCTGGAAAGAAAAGGATGCCTAATAAAATTACCTGGGAACCAGCTTGTGAAAAAGCCTTTACCAGACTGAAAGAGGCACTGTGCAGTGCTCCTGTCTTGACAAGTTCTGACTATAGCAAAATCTTATTGTCCAGACTGACACCTCAGATGTGGGTATTGGGGCAGTTCTGAGTCAGACATCCAAACAAGGGAAGGATCACCACTGTGTACCTAGGTAAAAGGTTACCCAGGAGCAGGCATATTCTACTGTGGAAGAAGTGTCTGCTACAGTGTGGGTCTCAGAAGTTAGAGCTATACTATACGGGCAGTATTTTGAGGTACAAACTGACCACAACCACTTGTCTGGCTGATACAAATGGGAAAACTAATGGTAGACTATTAAGATGGAGTCTTGCCTTGCAAGGGTATGACATGATAATCTTACATAGACTGGAGCAACCAATCAGAATGTAGATGGCTTGTCGTTCTATATGAAGAATGAACTGACTGTTGGGAGCTCATCCCATGCAGCCGATAGAGTCCCCAAATACAGTCTAGGTTGGGAGGAGGTGACGCCTGCCCTGGCTTCTGGTTACCTGTATGATGTTATTATAAATAAATGGTCTCTGTATGGAAATGACAGTGTGTGAGGGATTTGTCTTTAAATAACAAGGTCAGCAGCTGAAAATCACAGGATGTATTACACTGACCAGGAGATCCTGTAATTTAAGACTTCCTTAAAGAAATGGCATTTATTACCTCTTTATGACCTGCCTAGGCTTTTGAAGTGAACCTTAATCTAAAGTATATGACATCAGGAAGGAAAGGGTAATTTGTCTGTTCCTATCAAGCTTAACACCTAAGTGACCAATGCTGGGATTGCTAAGGTCAAAGTGAAAAGTTTAATTAAGGGAGGTCATATTTAGGAACTGTTTTTTTCTTCTGATGTTCCATTAATTAAAGATACCTCCTAGTAGAAAGTATGTTAAAATTAATTCTGAGAGAGGGTCTAGCTAACCTCATCGAATGGGGGTGGGGAAGACAGAGAAAAAAACATGTAACATTGTACATGAAGACTGATATCATCTTGGGCTCTGAAGAAACAAAGTTCCTCTCTAACTATAAGAGCTCTTAGAAAGGTAATATAATAATTCATCTTTTGTGGTAGGAGTGTTTGTTCTGAAACTTCATTTTTATTTTATAAGATTGTAAGCTGTATGATATATTGTTCTGTATTTTATTTTACTTATTTTACAGTTTTTAGTAAATAACCTTTTTCTTAAAATACTGCCTGTGTCTTCCCAGTTTTTATTTTGCATGTGAAGTCCCTGCATTTTTAAGTCTTACATGGTTTAAAAGGGCATGATGGTGTTACTGAGCTTGGGAAAAAAGGTAAGAATATACCTAAGGTCTCTTATAGAGTTTTAAGGGTTCATTTTGGATACCTGGTTAGTTGCCTTTAGGTGGAAGACATTACTTCCACCTGAAGAGAATATTATCTGAGCCTGTACATTTGGGTATGCTGACATAAGGTTCACAGTTTGAATCCCCCCAGAACTTGAGGCTAACAGGAAATTCGGACCCAAAACAGACAGGAGGGTTACCCTGTCTGTTACCTGTTCACACTATTGTGCTCTGAGGTTGGCACTGTGGGAGCAGAGGGCCTGACTTGTGGAGTGTGTTTATGACAGATTTGGTTGTCAGCAGTGTGATAAAGATTTGGTAACACAAGCTTTAACCGTTCAGTGTGTCAGCTTAATACTGTACAGCTCTATTTGCAAAATAAGGCAGTGATTTATTTTAAAAGAGAAAACAGAACTTGCGTAATTTTGCTTACAGTCCAGTTCCTACCTGTTTTATTTTTTTTGTTTGCAAGTTAGAGTAGCCTTAGCTAGGAAGAAGATGGCTTCCAACTACAGTGGGTACACTGCAGACTACTTAGCATTTGTGCCAGGACAGAGAGTCAGTGCATTGAGGGGAAAGTCCACAATCAGACCTCATGGATGCTCCATGACCACTGATGCCGGAGCACTGAGTCAGTCTGTGACTGTAAATGACCAAACCTTGGGCATGGAGGGGCCAGATGACAGTGCAGTGTCCAGATCCAGTGAGGAGGACAGCATGGCTAGTGCAAGCCAAGGGCCACAGCACCAGCATTCTGGAGCCAGAAGCCATCAGGCTGCAGATAGAGTTGCAGAGGATGGCACTGGAGTTCCAGAGAAAAGAGAGACGAGAGCAGCAAGACACAGAGAAGAAGAGGGAGCAAGAACATTGAGCCACAGAGTAGAAGAGGAAGTGAGAACAGCAAGCCACAGAGGAGAAGAGGGAGCATGAACAGCGAGAGGCTGACCATGAAGAGTGTGAGCACCAGATGAAACATGGAACCAGAGAAGCTACGACTCTAACCACCTGTACCAGAGTGGAGGTAAGTGTTTGGGTTTAACTGAAATTACAGGACTAGGTTACAAATTAAATTCCAAATTGATAGCCAAATTTTAAGAGGGGAGGATATAGATGCCTTTTAAATTACTTTAAAACGATTGTATTCAGGCAAATATTCCTAGATGGGTTCTCTATGATTTGTTATTACTGGGAAATGTCAGGATGCATTGGTCAAATGGAAAATGAGGACAGTAATGATTACAGAAAACTTAAAAGCTGCACTTTTAAAAAAGTTTGATTTAACTGCAGAAGAATACAGAGCTAAATTCCGTAAGCTCAAGAGATTTCCTGACATGAGCTATGAGGAGCTAGCCATGAAACATCAATGTTTAAATTGTTGGTGGGAGGGCATTGAAGTAAACTCTGTAGATAAAATTGAAAATGCTATATTGTTAGAGCAGTTTTTTGGGCATGCCCAACAGAGCTGAAAACCTGGCTGGAGGACCGAGATCCCAAAACAGTGTAAGAGGCTGTTGAACTCCGGACTGGCTATGCCAAGAGCAGACCTGCTCTGAGATTGAATGGGGTTGGCAGCGCAGAAAGGAAAAGAGCACCTTCAGGTCAGCTAAAAACCCTCTCTGCCTCCACCAAACCAGTTCTAGCCCCAGGTTTCAAAGAAAATATTTTCTGAGAAAAGAAAGAATGTTGGGTTTGGAAAGAAACTGGGCATATTGCCAAACAGTCCTGAAAGGATGAGCAATATGTGCAAGGTGGTGTAAGGAAGAAGTGGGTTGTTTGTATGTCCATGGAAGTATGCCTGTAAACATGAGGGAACACATGCACCCAGTCATGTTGAATGGTGTAGCAGGACGTTAAGGGTTAAGGGGACACAGGGCATCCCTGACATTGGTAAAGGGGATCTGGTAGAGCCTGGTCAGCTTATACCAATAAATCTATAACTGTACAAGGGTTCACTGGGAGGAAACACATTGCCACTTGTTAGTGTTCTCCTAGACTGGGTTGAAACAGGATTGAACTGTGCAACTGGTGGCTGTAGCCAAAACTTTAGCAGTTGACGTCATCCTCAGCAACAATCTCAAACAGGGGATGGTGAGCACAGTTACCCACAGCCAAGCAGCAAGGGAAAATTGTAGTTCCCTGGGCCCCATTGAAGCCACTATGGAAACCACTGGGAGGCTGGTTCATCAGCCTATGTCTCCTGCTATGGAGACTAATAAAAAGAGGGGGGGGAGAAAATTCTCCAAGTAGCAGTTAACCAAACCACTATGGAGTGTTATTCTGAAGAAGGAGATGTGACCAATTGTCAGAGGGTTAGGAATGGCAGTGATCCTGAGTGCCCTGATGCTAGAGCTAGGGACCCTCAGTTTAGACACTGAAGGAGATCTGTCCCATAGTGGGAATGTGTGTTGAGTTTGTAGCAGTTTCTCAGAAAAGTGACCCCAATCTAGAAGCTGGAGAGTGTGCAGACTCTGATGGAGTACAAGGAGGTGACAGGAAACATAAGGTTTGCTCGGAAAATGGACAGATGTATACTCAGGCTGAACAGACTGAGGAAGAGGTGAAAGGCAGGCAGCTTGTTGTTCCCCAGGGCTACCGTGAGCAGTTGTTCAAGATTGTACATGATATTCTCATGTCTGGTCACCTGGGAATCATGCACACCATGCAGCGATTGGCCCAGAATTTCTATTGGCCCAACTTCACCCAGCAAGTGAAGGAGTATTGCAAGTCTAGTCACTGGTGCCAAGAGGTAAGGAAGGCAGGTAAGAAAACCGAAGTCACCCTAATTCCTTTGCCTATAGTGGAGAAGCCATTCCAGAGGGTGGGAATGGCTATTGTGGGGCCTTTAAATACCTCCAGCTCCTCCAGGAAGAGGTTCATCCTGACTGTGGTGGATTATGCCACTCAGTACCCTGAGGCAGCTGCCCTATCCTCACTGAGGACAGACAAAGTGGCAGATGCCTTACTTAGGATTTTCTCCCATGTTGGGTTTCCACAGGAGGTTATCACTGATTGAGGGGGTTCCTTCATGTAAAGCTGGTTTTAGTCACCAGTGAACCCTGCAGTTGCTTGGGGCCCCTGCTAGTGAGGGTCCCACAGAAAGATACAGAGTACCATTTTAATTTCTTTTTAATTATTATTATTCATGTTGAATGTAAAACAGTACCAAAAGACATCACTAGGCTCTGTGGAGACTTTTCTTGTGGAGTTATAACATCATGAAATGATTCACTAAGGTATGCCCTGTCCACTCAGAGGCTAATGAACAGACATTTATTGAATGCAAAGTGGGGCCCCAAAAACTAATATTGTCATCACGCCCTAAAACACAAATATAACTGGTTGTATTGAAATTAAAATGTTCTGTATTCTGGACAAAGTTTAAATGAAGTATATTTGGATTGGGAAAGAGCCCCATGACTTATCTTGCTGGAGGCCCCCAAAACTCTAAAGCCGGCCCTGCCTCTTGTCAGACCTAATGAAATGTTTGTGGGAGAAGTGTGGGTGGTGCAGAGATGAATGATACCTTATCACACGCAAGCCAGTGGGCTTATGGAAAGATTTAACAGAGCCCTGAAGTCAATGGCCCAAGTATTTGCTAAACAGCATGGGAGGGACTGGGAGAAATACTTTCTCCACCTATTCTTTGCATACAGGGAGGTGCCCCACCAGTCAACAGAGTTTTCCCCCTTTGAGCATTTATATGGACCCCAGGTATGCAGGCCCCTGGACTTGATCCAGGAGGACTGGGAATGCAAGCACGCCACCCAGAGAACTCCCATAGTGGATTATGTCCTTAGGTTTAGCGAAAGTCTGAAGGAGCTTATGAGGACAGCTCAGAGCAACCTGGCAGCTGCTCAACAAAAACAAAAAGTATGGTATGACTGCAGAGCCAGAGCGCGCTCGTCCACGATGGGTCAGGAAGTCATGGTCCTTATCCCAGTCTGAAAGGACAAGCTGCAGGCTGAGTGGGAAGTACCGTAAAAAGTAGTCAGAAAGGTAAATGATGTGAACCTAGAAGACATACAGAAAGAATGTACCATGCCAACATGATGAAGCCATATGCTAATAGGGCTGACATGGTGTTTGCATTGTGTAGCCTTGGGGAGGAACAGATGAAGGAGACCCCCTTCTGGACTTGCTTGAAGAAAGCAAGCAGGAGTCCTCTGTGGAGGCAGTTAAATTGTAATCCCAGCTGACCCCAGACAAGATCAAGGAAGTAAGAGAGGTTTTAACAGACTTTGCTTCACTGTTTAGCTTCAAGCCTGGACTAACCCCCTTAGCAACACATGATGTGGAGACAGGGATGCAGGCGCCCATACAGCTGACAGCATAACAGGTGTTAGAGGCTGACCAAAAGGACATTAGGAGGGAGGTGGAGGAAATGCTGGATTTAAGGGTAATCCAGAAATCATACAGTCCTTGGAACCTCACACATAGTCCTTGTGCCCAAGACAGATGGCTCTACTCATTTTTGTGTACTATCATGGACTGAAGGCAGTAATGAAGTCCGACACACCTGATTCCCCACCCAATGCCCCAGATGGATGAACTCCTGGAAAAGTTGGGAGGGGTGACCTGCCTTATTACTATTGACCTGACAAAGGGGTATTGGCAGGTAGAGTTAACTGCCAGAGCTAGGGAGAGGTCGGACTTCATCACTCCAATAGGGTTATTTGAATTTAAAATAATGCTTTTTGCAATCATGAACTCCCAGGCCACTTTCTGAGGGTTGGTGAACCAGGTGTTAAATGGTGCTGAGGAGTACGTCATGGTGAAGCTGGATGACATTGCCATCTTTAGTGCCAGTTGGGAGGAACATCTGTCCCACCTTAGGGAGCTTCTGGGCAGGATACAGAGGGCCTGGCTCACTGTCAAAGCTGAGAAGTGCCACGTAGCCATGGCTGAAGTGGCATACTTCGGGCATGTTGTAGGACAGGGACAGCTCCATCCTAACCAAGTAAAAACAGAGGTGATCAAGGCATGGCTCAGATTAGAAATGCAGAAGCAGGTCAGGAGTTTTCTAAGGACAGCAGGATACTATAGAAAATTTGTACCCAATTACAGTGCCCTGGCTGCTCCCTTATCTAACCTGGTAAAGAAAAGGATGCCTAATAAAATTACCTGGGAACCAGCTTGTGAAAAAGCCTTTATCAGACTGAAAGAGGCACTGTGCAGTGCTCCTGTCTTGACAAGTCCTGACTATAGCAAACTCTTTATTGTCCAGACTGACACCTCAGATATGGGTATTGGGGCAGTTCTGAGTCAGACATCCAAACAAGGGAAGGATCACCCCATTGTGTACCTAGGTAAAAGGTTACTTCCCAGGGAGCAGGCATACTCTACTGTGGAAGAAGAGTGTTTTGCCATAGTGTGGGTCCTAAAGAAGTTAGAGCCATACTTATACGGGCAGTATTTTGAGGTACAAACTGAACACAACCACTGGTTTGGCTGATACAAATGGGAAAAACTAAGGGTAGACTATTAAGATGGAGTCTTGCCTTGCAAGGGTATGATATGATGATCTTACATAGACTGGAGCAACCAATCAGAATGTAGATGGCTTGTCGTGTCTATATGAAGAATGAACTGACTTGTGGAGTTCATCCCATGCAGCCGATAGAGTCCCCAAATACAGTCTAGGTGGGGAGGAGTGTGACACCTTGCCCTGGCTTCTGGTTACCTGTATGATGTTATGATAAATAAATGGTCTGTGTATGAAATGACAGTGTGTGAGAGATTTGGCCTTTAAATAACAAGGTCAGCAGCTAAAAATCACAGGATGTATTACACTGACCAGGAGATCCCTGTAATTTAAGACTTCCTTAAAGAAATGGCATTTTATTACCTCTTTATGACCTGCCTAGGCTTTTGAAGTGAACCTTAATCTAAAGTATATGACATCAGGAAGGAAAGGGTAATTTGTCTGTTCCTATCAAGCTTAACATCTAAGTAACCAATGCTGGGATTGCTAAGGTCAAAGTGAAATGTTTAATTAAGGGAGGTCACATTTAGGAAATGTTTTTTTCTTCTGATGTTCCATTAATTAAAGATACCTCCTGGTATAAAGTATGTTAGAATTAATTCTGAGAGAGGGTCTAGCTAACCTCATCCAAAGGGGGTGGGGAAGACAGAGAAAAAAACATGTAACATTGTACATGAAGACTGATATCATCTTGGGCTCTGAAGAAACAAAGTTCTCTCTCTAACTATAAGAGCTCTTAGAAAGGTAATAGAAAGCAATTACATCTTTTGTGGTAGGAGTGTTTGTTCTGAAACTTCATTTTTGTTTTATAAGATTGTAAGTTGTATGATATATTGTTCTGTATTTTTTATTTTACTTATTTTACAGTTTTTAGTAAATAACCTTTTTCTTAAAATACTGCCTGTGTCTTCCCAGTTTTCATTTTGCATGTGAAGTCCCTGCATTTTTAAGTCTGACATGGTTTAAAAGGGCTTGATGGTGTTACTGAGATTGGGAAAAAAGGTAAGAATATGCCTAAGGTCTCTTATAGAGTTTTAAGGGTTCATTTTGGATACCTGGATAGTTGCCTTTAGGTGGAAGACATTACATCCACCTGAAGAGAATATTATCTGAGACTGTACATTTGGGTATGCTGGCATAAGGTTCACAGTTTGAATCCCCCCAGAACTTGAGGCTAACAGGTGATTCGGACCCAAAACAGACAGGAGGGTTACCCTGTCTGTTACCTGTTCACACTATTGTGCTCTGAGGTTGGCACTGAGGTTGCAGAGGGCCTGACTTGCGGAGTGTGTTTATGACAGATTTGGTTGTCAGCGGTGCGATCAAGATTTGGTAACACTAGCCTTAACCGTTCAGTGTGTCAGCTTAATACTGTACAGCTCACTTGCAAAATAAGGCAGTGATTTATTTTTAAAAGAGAAAACAGAACTATGTAATTTTGCTTACAGTCCAGTTCCTACCTGTTTTATTTTTTTTTTGAGTGCAAGTTAGAGTAGCCTTAGCTAGGGAAGTAGATGGCTTCCAACTACAGTGGGTACACTGCAGACTACTTGAAGCATTTGTGCCAGGACAGAGGAGTCCAGTATGAGGGGGAAAGCCAACAATCAGACCCTCATAGATGCTTCCATGACCACCGATAGCCGGAGCACTGAGTCAGTCTGTGACTGTAAATGAACAAACCTTGGGCATGGAGGGGCCAGTGGCCATTGCAGTGTCCAGATCCAGTGAGGAGGACAGCATGGCTAGAGCACGCCAAGGGCCACAGCATCAGGGGAAGGTCACTAGCATTCTGGAGCCAGAAACCATCAGGCTGCAGATAGAGTTGCAGAGGATGGCACTGGAGTTCCAGAGAAAAGAGAGGCCAGAGCAACAAGACACAGAGGAGAAGAGGGAGCAAGAACAGTGACCTGCAGAGGAGAAGAGGAAGTGAGAACAGCAAGCCACAGAGGAGAAGAGGGAGCGTGAACAGCGAGAGGCTGACCAGGAAGTGTGTGAGCACCAGAGGAAACATGAACTGGAGAAACTATGACTCTAACCACCAGCACCAGAGTAGGTAAGTGGCTTGGGTTTAACTGAAATTACAGGACTAGGTTACAAATTAAATTCCAAATTGATAGCCAAATTTAAAGAGGGGGAGGATATAGATGCCTTTTTAAATTACTTTTTAAAAGTTTGTATTCAGGCAAATATTCCTAGAGGGTCCTGGAGTTTCCAGCTTTCCCTGCTACTTACAGGGAAATGTCAGGATGCATTGGGTCAAATGGAAAATGAGGACAGCAATGATTACAGCAAACTTAAAGCTGCACTTTTAAAAAAGTTTGATTTAACTGCAGAAGAATACAGAGCTAAATTCCGTAAGCTCAGGAGAATTCCTGACATGAGCTATGAGGAGCTAGCCACGAAACATCACTGTTTAAATTGTTGGTGGGAGGGAATTGAAGTAAACTCTGTAGATAAAATTGAAAATGCTATATTGTTCGAGCAGTTTTTTGGGCATGCCCAACAGAGCTGAAAACCTGGCTGGAGGACCGAGATCCCAAAACAGTGTAAGAGGCTGTTGAACTCTCGGACCGCTATGCCAAGAGCAGACCTGCTCTGAGAGTGAATGGGGGGCTGTGGCAGCGTAGAAAGGGAAAAGAGCACCTTCAGGGCAGCTAAAACCCTCACTGCCTCCACCGAAACCAGTTATCCCCAGGTTTCAAAGAAAACATTTTTCTGAGAAAAGAAAAGAATGTTGGGTTTGCAAAGAAACTGGGCATATTGCCAAACAGTCCTGAAAGGATGAGCAATATGCAAGGTGGTGTAAGGAAAGAAGTGGGTTGTTTGTGTGTCCATGGAAGCATGCCTGTAAACATGAGGGAACACATGCACCCAGTCATGTTGAATGGTGTACAGACGCAAGGGTTAAGGGACACAGGGGCATCCCTGACATTGGTAAAAGGGGATCTGGTAGAGCCTGGTCAGCTTATACCCAATAAATCTATAACTGTACAAGGGTTCACTGGGGAGGAAAACACATTGCAACTCATTAGTGTTCTTCTAGACTGGGTTGAAAGAGGATTGAACTGTGCAACTGGTGGCTGTAGCCAAAACTTTAACAGTTGACGTCGTCCTCAGCAGCAATCTCAAACAGGGGATGGTGAGCACAGTTACCCACAGCCAAGCAGCAAGGGAAAATTGTAGTTCTCTGGGCCCCATTGAAGCCATTGTGGAAACCACTGGGAGGCTGGTTCCCCAGCCTGTGTCTCCAGTTATGGAGACTAATAAAAAGAGGGGGGATAGAAAATTCCCCAGTAGCAGTTAACCAAACAGCTACGGAGTGTTATTCCGAAGAAGGAGATGTGACCAATTGTCAGAGGGTTAGGAATGGCAGTTATCCTGAGTGCTCTGATGCTAGAGCTAGGGTCCCTAGTTTAGACACTGAAGGAGATCTGTCCCATACAGTGGGAATGTGCAAGGAGTTTGTAGCTGCTCAGAAAAGTGACCCCAATCTAGAGAAGCTGAGGGCTTGTGCAGACTCTGATGGAGTACAAGGAGGTGACGGGAAACATAAGGTTTACTCGGAAACTGGACAGATGTATACTCAGGCTGAAAAGACCGAGGAAGAGGTGAAAGGCAGGCAGCTTGTTGTTCCCCAGGGGTACCGTGAGCAGTTGTTCAAGATTGTACATGATATTTTCATGTCTGGTCACCTGGGAATCATGCACACCATGCAGCGATTGGCCCAGAATTTCTATTGGCCCAACTTCACCCAGCAAGTGAAGGAGTATTGCAAGTCTAGTCACTGGTGCCAAGAGATAGTGAAGGCAGGTAAGAAAACCGAAGTCACCCTAATTCCTTTGCCTATAGTGGAGAAGCCATTCCAGAGGATGAAAATGGCTATTGTGGGGCCTTTAAATACCTCCAGCTCCTCCAGGAAGAGGTTCTTCCTGACTGTGGTGGAATATGCCACCAAGTACCCTGAGGCAGCTGCCCTATCCTCACTGCGGACAGACAAAGTGGCAGATGCCTTACTTAGGATTTTCTCCCATTTTGGGTTTCCACAGGAGGTTATCACTGATCGAGGGGGTTCCTTCATGTAAAGCTGGTTTTAGGCACCAGCAAACCCTGCAGTTGCTTGGGGTCCCTTGCTAGTGAGGGGCCCACAGCCAGATCCAGTGTACCATTTTAATTTCTTTTTAATTATTATTATTTATGTTGAATGTAAAACAGTACCAAAAGACATCACTAGGCTCTGTGGAGACTTTTCTTGTGGTGTTATAACATCATGAAATGATTCACTAAGGTATGCCCTGTCCACTCAGAGGCTAATGAACAGACATTTATTGAATGCAAAGTGGGGCCCCAAAAACTGATATTGTCATAACGCCCTAAAAACACAAATACAACTGGTTGTATTGAAAATAAAATGTTCTGTATTCTGGACAAAGTATATATGAAGTATATTTGGATTGGGGAAGGGCCCCATGCCTTCCCTTGCTGGAGGCCCCCAAAACTATAATGCTGGCCCTGCTTCATGTCAGACCTGATGAAATGTTTGTGGGAGAAGTGTGGGGTGGTGCAGAGATGAATGACACCTTATCACCAGCAAGCCAGTGGGCTTATGGAAAGAATTAACTGTGACCTGAAGTCAATGGTCCAAGTGTTTGCTAAACAGCATTGGAGGGACTGGGAGAAATACCTTCTCCACCTATTGTTTGCATACAGGGAGGTGCCCCACCAGTCAACAGGGTTTTCCCCCTTTGAGCTTTTATATGGACCCCAGGTATGTGGGCCCCTAGACTTGATCCAGGAGGACTGGGAATGCAAGCACGCCACCCAGAGATCTCCCATAGTGGATTATGTCCTTAGGTTTAGGGAAAGTCTGAAGGAGCTTATGTGGACAACTCAGAGCAACCTGGCAGCTGCTCAACAAAAACAAAAAGTATGGTATGACTGCAGAGCCATAGCGTGCTCGTACACGATGGGTCAGGAAGTCATGGTCCTCATCCCAGTCTGAAAGGACAAGCTGCAGGCTGAGTGGGAAGTACCTTAAAAAGTAGTCAGAAAGGTAAATGATGTGAACCTAGAAGACATACAGAAAGAATGTGCCAAGCCAACATGATGAAGCCATATGCTAATAGGGCTGACATGGTGTTTGCAGTGTGTAGCCTTGGAGAGGAACAGATGAAGGAGACCCCGTTCTGGACTTGCTTGAAGAAAGCAAGCAGGAGTCCTCTGTGGAGGCAGTTAAATTGTCATCCCAGCTGACCCCAGACAAGATCAAGGAAGTAAGAGAGGTTTTAGCAGACTTTGCTTCACTGTTTAGCTTCAAGCCTGGACTAACCCCCTTAGCAACACATGATGTGAAGACAGGGACACAGGTGCCCATACGGCTGACAGCATAACAGGTGTTAGAGGCTGACCAACAGGACATTAGGAGGGAGATGGAGGAAATGCTGGATTTAAGGGTAATCCAGAAATCACACAGTCCTTGGGGCCTCACACATAGTCCTTATGCCCAAGACAGATGGCTCTACTCATTTTTGTGTGGACTATCATGAACTGAATGCAGTAATGAAGTCCGACACAACTGATGCCCCACCCAATGCCCCAGATGGATGAACTCCTGGAAAAGTTGGGAAGGGTAACCTACCTTATTACTATTGACCTGACAAAGGGGTATTGGCAGGTAGAGTTAACTGCCAGAGCTAGGGAGAGGTCGGCCTTCATCACTCCAATAGGGTTATTTGAATTTAAAATAATGCCTTTTGTAATCATGAACTCCCCGGCCACTTTCCGAGGGTTTGTGAACCAGGTGTTAAATGGTGCTGAGGAGTACGCCTTGGTGAACCTGGATGACATTGCCATCTTTAGTGCCAGTTGGGAGGAACATCTGTCCCACCTTAGGGAGCTTCTGGGCAGGATACAGAGGGCCTGGCTCACTGTCAAAGCTGAGAAGTGCCAGGTGGCCCTGGCTGAAGTGGCATACTTCAGGCATGTTGTAGGATGGGGACAGCTCCATCCTAACCAAGTAAAAACAGAGGTGATCAAGGCATGGCTCAGACAAGAAATGCAAAAGCAGGTCAGGAGTTTTCTAGGGACAGCAGGATACTATAGAAAATTTGTACCCAATTACAGTGCCCTGGCTGCTCCCTTATCTAACCTGGTAAAGAAAAGGATGCCTAATAAAATTACCTGGGAACCAGCTTGTGAAAAAGCCTTTACCAGACTGAAAGAGGCACTGTGCAGTGCTCCTGTCTTGACAAGTCCTGACTATAGCAAACTCTTTATTGTCCAGACTGACACCTCAGATGTGGGTATTGGGGCAGTTCTGAGTCAGACATCCAAACAAGGGAAGGATCACCCCATTGTGTACCTAGGTAAAAAGGTTACTTCCCAGGGAGTAGGCATATTCTACTGTGGAAGAAGAGTGTTTTGCCATAGTGTGGGTCCTAAAGAAGTTAGAGCCATACTTATACGGGCAGTATTTTGAGGTTCAAACTGACCACAACCACTGGTTTGGCTGATACAAATGGGAAAATCTAATGGTAGACTATTAAGATGGAGTCTTGCCTTGCAAGGGTATGACATGATGATCTTACATAGACTGGAGCAACCAATCAGAATGTAGATGGCTTGTCGTGTCTATATGAAGAATGAACTGACTTGTGGAGCTCATCCCATGCAGCGGATAGAGTCCCCAAATACAGTCTAGGTGGGGAGGAGTGTGACGCTCTGCCCCTGGCTTCTGGTTACCTGTATGATGTTATTATAAATAAATGGTCTGTGTATGAAATGACAGTGTGTGAGAAATTTGGCCTTTAAATAACAAGGTCAGCAGCTGAAAATCACAGGATGTATTACACTGACCAGGAGATCTCTGTAATTTAAGACTTCCTTAAAGAAATGGCATTTATTTACCTCTTTATGACATGCCTAGGCTTTTGAAGTGAACCTTAATCTAAAGTATATGACGTCAGGAAGGAAAGGGTAATTTGTCTGTTCCTATCAAGCTTAACACCTAAGTGACCATTGCTGGGATTGCTAAGCTCAAAATGAAATGTTTAATCAAGGGGAGGTCACATTTAGGAAATGTTTTTTTCTTCTGATGTTCCATTAATTAAAGATACCTCCTGGTAGAAAGTATGTTAGAATTAATTCTGAGAGAGGGTCTAGCTAACCTCATCCAAAGGGGGTGGGGAAGACTGAGAAAAAAAACATGTAACATTGTACATGAAGACTGATATCATCTTGGGCTCTGAAGAAACAAAGTTCTCTCTCTAACTATAAGAGCTCTTAGAAAGGTTATAGAAAGCAATTACATCTTTTGTGGTAGGAGTGTTTGTTCTGAAACTTCATTTTTGTTTTATAAGATTGTAAGCTGTATTATATATTGTTCTGTATTTTATTTTACTTATTTTACAGTTTTTAGTAACTAACCATTTTCTTAAAATACTGCCTGTGTCTTCCCAGTTTTCATTTTGCATGTGAAGTCCCTGCATTTTTAAGTCTGACATGGTTTAAAAGGGCTTGATGGTGTTACTGAGCTTGGTAAAAAAGGTAAGACTATACCTAAAGTCTCTTATAGAGTTTTAAAGGTTCATTTTGGATACCTGGTTAGGTGCCCTTAGGCAGAAGATATATTGCTTCACCCTGAAAACAATATTATCTGAGCCAGTACATTTTGGTATGCTTGCATAAGGTTCACAGTTTGAATCCCACCAGAACTTGAGGCTAACAGGTGATTTGGGCCCAAAACAGACAGGAGGGTTAACCTGTCTGTCTGTTCACACTATTGCACTGTGATGTTGGCGCTGTGGGAGCAGAGGGTTTGACCTGCGTAGTGCATTTGTGACAATGGGAAGTACTGAAAGGGAAAGTGAAGGGCATAAGGCAGGAGATGGACATGGAGCAGAATGGGATATTATTAAATGGGGGATTACAGAGGCAATGGAAGCCTGCACAAAGACACAGAGTAACAGAAGCAGAGCAAGGAAGCCATGCTGGTTGAACAGTGAGGTAGTGGAGGTGGTGAGGGAAAATGTTGAAAATCTGGAGTGAAAATATTGAAAATTAGAGAACGTAAGAGCGTGCGTAGGAGCAACTCAATGTACGCTTGTAAAACAGTCATTTTTAAGAATTTTTTCACCAAATTTTCAACATAGGCTTTTTGAGAGCCCACCTTATGAACACTGGCACCGTCATTTTGTTAATTGGTCCCAAAAGATGATTTCTCGCAGTGAGCACGAAATCACCCTTTGGGCCCGATTAACGTCATGACAGTGACAGAATTCATGAGGAGGGGTCCCAAAAACCTCATGTTGAAAATTTAGTGCCAAAATTCCAAAAAATGCCTAAGATATGCAGCAAAGTTGAAAAAAACCTATTCATTACATTATACAGCTTACCGGCATTTCCTCAGTTCGCAGCCGGCTTTGAAGAGTGCAGACGTGTTCCTGGTCCACTGAAGATCGTCACATTGAGCTCTGGAGGTAAGAATGGGGTGAGGTGGGGGTTTGGGGAGGCAGAATGCGCAGTGGGTGGGCGCGGGTGGGAGAGGGGGTGAAGACAGCAGCGAGGGAAGGTTTTTTTCTTCTTTCAGGTTTTTTATTTGGACTAAGCGGGACGTTTGCCACACTGGAGTGGGCTCCCAGCATGGCAGCTGGAAGGCTGTTGGGGGGGCAGTGGAGCCGATGGGGGATTGGGCACCCCTGTCAGCCACAGTACCTGTTGCCATACTGGGGTGGGCTCCCAGTGTGGCACCCGATAGTCTGGGGGGGGGAACAGTAGAGCCGATGGGGGATTGGGCACCCCCGACAGCCATACAGTGTGTGCATGGGGGAGGCAGGAGCGCATGAGCATGCAATGTGCGTATGCGCATGTGTGTGTGGGGAAGGGGAGTTCTGCTCACTCAAGCGGTGCTCTCCCTTTCAACTGTACGGCACTACATTTTGGATCATCGCACTATGTTTCTTGCACATGCATGCAAGCAAACATAAAAAGGAAAGTTTATCAGAACCAGTGATGTACAGGCCCACCAGTCTTCTAGATGATAATTTTAAAATATTCTCAAGAGTGATATTAGAGAGGCTTAAGAAAGAAATGGATACAACCAGAGGCATTTCACCCTATAAAGCAGACTTTAGGTCCAATTACTTCAGAGTTGACAATATCTTTGTCTTAAACCATCTTATTGAAAAATATGTCAGACTAAGAGGCCAAAAATTGTATGCAACATTTATTGATTACTCTAGTACCTTTGATAACATCTCCTGAGGGATTCTATGGGGAACCTGATAGACCAAGGTAGTGACCCAAATATAGTTGTAATTTTAGCTCTTATTTATACTGATACCTGGGCCGGATTTGGTCATTAACATCATAACCAATAACATTGTGGCTAAAAATAAAGTGGGGGATTACATCACAGCCAGCAATGTAGGCTTGCAATATCATCGCTTCCCCATATCTCACAGGCAGTATGAGGAATGAAACCCTGGTGGACTGTGGTTCCCCTAACCGACCTACTGCATCTAAGTCCCAGCCACAGAAGACCCATGAATGAAACCCCCCACCATCCCCGATCTGCCCACTTGCACCACTGCCAATGTATGTGGTACAGTGCGACATACCCTGGTGTCTAGCAGCCCCCAGGTAGTCCGCTACCTACCCACTCCCACCCTAACCCCTAATGGGTGACCAGCACAGCCCTCCACTCTCTGCCACAGCTGGCCACACGACCGAGATGCAATGCATGAGCGTGCACCCTGAGAGTGCCATTAATGAGATTAAAAAAAAAGAATAAAGGTGTTTGGAGACACTGGAGACAGGAAGTGTTCTGCATACCTGTACTATTGCACTTTACATTATGCACTTAAGGTGCTATCTAGATACAGTATATACTATGCACTTAAAAGCTGGAATGCACTGACTTGCATGTGATTATTGTTATTTATAAATACTGTTTTTATCAGCTTAGTTTTAAACTGTTTTGTATAATGTTGTTCTCTTTGTGAAGGCTATTTAGCCAAACAATAAACTTGGATTGAGTGAACTCTGAGGGATCATGGACTTTGGGGGGGGATCGGACCAGGAACATTTTGTTTAAAAAAAAAAATCTGTAGCAGAGTGGGAACTGCAACAAACCTAACTGCAGCCTCAGGACCTTGCTGCTGCTGGAGGCAGGAGCTCTAGCCATTCCACCATGGGAGAGGCTCAGCCAGGCATTGCTTCAGTGGCATCCTGCACCTTCCTACTGGCAGCCTAGAGTGACAGTGATAGCAGTTCTTACTGCACACTGAAAAACCCGTCACCATAGAACCATTAGCACTTCTTCTAGCACTCTATTTCATGGGTGGTTCTCTCCTGGCTATATTGA
The DNA here is from genome assembly GCA_016271365.2 of Neoceratodus forsteri. Taxonomy (NCBI): domain Eukaryota; kingdom Metazoa; phylum Chordata; order Ceratodontiformes; family Ceratodontidae; genus Neoceratodus; species Neoceratodus forsteri. The sequence continues at coordinate 293,725,270 of CM057449.1, read as the reverse complement.
CCCAGTTCCTAGAAAGTAGTTGGGTGAGGAGGGAATAAGGGAGGAGAGTCCAAGCCTAAGGAACCAAGGCTTTGCACCAGCAATAGGTTCCCTCATTGCAACAAGACTTATTCTTATCTACCCACACAAGGAAGGGGGAAGCAGCAAAGCAGCGTGTTTAGGAGGCAAGCACTGCTAGGGAGTATGCCAGGGGCTGGGCTGAGCCCCAAAGGGGGCATAACAAAGGCACATATAATGGTGTATTTAATTGTAAGGGGCACCAGAAGGGATTTGGGTCTCATGCCTAATGGTAATGGGGTGGTCTGTAGTTTCCCTAGGGTAACAGCAGGCAGACTTACTGTATATCCAGGGTGGTGGAACTCATGGATAAGGTGAAGTAATGTTAGCTCTAACTGTGCATTGGGCATGAATGATCTGAGCATGCTGAGCATGGAACAGGTGAAGTGAGACTTCTGTGCTCTAGGGAAGAAAGCAAAGGAGAGAGCAGGGGTGGTAACCTTCTTGCTATTCTATTCATGCCTGAATCGGAGGGAACAGTTCATTGTGTTCCAGTTCAATACATGGCTAAAGGGTTGGTGCAAGAAAGAGGGAATTTTGTTTCCAGTGGACTGGGACCTACTACCTGAATTTACCACATGAGGGACAAAAAAAAATGCTTTGCATTTTTGGGAGACAACATACTATAGGTGGGGTAAGTTGTGGTGAGACTTGTTTGAACTGGTGCATTTGTTATTGAGTGATGGGTAAATTTGAGACCAGACATAGCACACATTTAGGGGCCATATTATGAGAACTGTGTCTAGCCCTGTAGTTTGGGGCTGGGTGATAACTGTCTGGCCAAGATCTTCAGCTACTTGATTACTGGAGTGAGACTGAGTCAAATGTCTAACAGTTTGGTTGTGGCAAGGTGACTTGACAGTCAGTACCAATCAGGGACTCAGTAGTCCAACAAGTAGTATTGCCTTAAAGGGGCTGCACAAGAAGGATAAAAGACAGCCATCCCTAACATGTCCCCACACACGTTTGTGTCTCAGCACCTGAATAGAACAGTGATGGAGTGGAACAGCTGTAAGACTGGTGTCTTTGGTGTCAGCAGACATCAGCAGAAGGAAGCACTAGCCAACAGCGATCACCAAATGGTGTGGTTTAATATCACAATGTGCGGGGAGTCAGAGAAATCAGTAACCCAGGTGGTAAACTTCAGGGGGGGTGGACTTTGGGAGGATACGAGTGTGACGCTTTGCCCCTGTTTCTGTTTGCCTGTATGATTTTATTATTATAAATAAACGGTCTGTGTATGAAATGACAGTGTGTGAGAGATTTGGCCTTTAGATTACAAGGTCAGCAGCTGAAAATCACAGGATGTATTACACTGACTAGGAGATCTCTGTAATTTAAGACTTCCTAGACAAAATGGCATTTTATTACCTTTTATGACCTGCATAGGCTTTTGAAGTGAAACTAAATCTAAAGTTTATGATGTCAGGAAAGAAAGGGCAATTTGTCTGTTCCTATCAAGCTTAACACCTCAATGACAAATGCTGGGATTGCTAAGGTCAAAGTGAAATGTTTAATTAAGGGAGGTCATATTTAGGAAATGTTTTTTTATTCTGATGTTCCATTAATTAAAGATACCTCCTGGTAGAAAGTATGTTAGAATTAATTCTCAGAGAGGGTCTAGCTAACCTCATCCAAAGGGGGTTGGGAAGACAGAGAAAAAAAACATGTAACATTGTACATGAAGACTGATATCATCTTGGGCTCTGAAGAAACAAAGTTCTCTCTCTAACTATAAGAGCTCTTAGAAAGGTAATAGAAAGCAATTACATCTTTTGTGGTAGGAGTGTTTGTTCTGAAACGTCCTTTTTGTTTTGTAAGATTGTAAGCTGTATGATATATTGTTCTGTATTTTATTTTACTTATTTTACAGTTTTTAGTAACTAACCATTTTCTTAAAATACTGCCTGTGTCTTCCCAGTTTTCGTTTTGCATGTGAAGTCCCTGCATTTTTAAGTCTGACATGGTTTAAAAGGGCTTGATGGTGTTACTGAGCTTGGTAAAAAAGGTAAGACTATACCTAAAGTCTCTTATAGAGTTTTAAGGGTTCATTTTGGATACCTGGTTAGGTGCCCTTAGACAGAAGATATAGTGTTTCCCCCTGAAGACAATATTATCTGAGCCAGTACATTTTGGTATGCTAGCATAAGGTTCACAGTTTGAATCCCCCCAGAACTTGAGGCTAACAGGTGATTTGGGCCAAAACAGACAGGAGGGTTATCCTGTCTGTTACCTGTTCACACTATTGCACTCTGATGTTGGCGCTGTGGGAGCAGAGGGCCTGACCTGCATAGTGCATTTGTGACAATGGGAAGTACTGAAAGGGAAAGTGAAGGGCATAAGGCAGGAGATGGACGTGGAGCAGAAATGGGATATTATTAAATGGGGGATTACAGAGGCAATGGAAGCCTGCACAAAGACACAGAGTAACAGAAGCAGAGCAAGGAAGCCATGCTGGTTGAACAGTGAGGTAGTGGAGGTGGTGAGGGAAAATGAGAGGCACACCAGAGGTACAGTATAGGAGGACAGGGAAGAAAGGAGACAGGGATGAGTATGCAAGATAGTCCAGGGAGGTGACCAGAAAACTGAGAGAAGCCAAGGCCCAGAGGGAGCTGAGATTAGCACAGTGAATTAACTGGGAGGGGGAGGAAGACTCTTTCAGACACATCAGGTAGAAAAGGACGTGCAAGAAGACAATAGTGAGGATAAAAAAGGGTGGGCAGTGGATGGAAAAGGGGAAGGAACAGGTGTTAGCACTGAATGAATACTTTTTCTCAGTGTTCAAGGAAGGAAAAGGGGGGACCGCTACCACCATGGGCTGGGAGAGTGGGGACAAGGGGAGAGGAGATGACAGATGGAAGAAATGAGGGAGGTAAAGTCCTAAAGGGACTGAGGGCACTGAGGGCAGACAATGCACCAGGGTCAGATGGTATCCACCCCAGGGTGCTGAGGGAGATGGCGGAGGTGTTGGCGGAGCCACTGGCATATCTGTACAGTACCTTACTGGAGTCGGGATGTGTGTCACTGGACTGGAGGATGGCACATGTAGTGCTATTATACAAGAGTGGACCAAGGAATGAACGAGGTAATTATCATGTGGTAAGTCTCACCTCCATAGTGTGCAAACTCATGGAAATTATACTAAAGGAAAGACTGGTGTCATACCTGGAGGACAACAGCCTCCAGGATGTGAGGCAGCATGTGTTTGTTTTGGGGAAGTCTTGTCAAAGCAACCTGATACAATATTATGACTGGGTGACAGGTGAGCTGGATAAGGGTCATGCAGTGGATATTCTTTACTTGGACTTCAGCAAGGCCTTTGATTCGGTGCTTCATGGGCAACTTGGGGGGGAGGATAACTGGTGTAGGGGTAGGGGCAAAACTAACAAACTGGATTACAAGCTAGCTGAGTGGGAGGCTGCAACGGGTGGTGGTGGTGAGAAGGGGAACTCTCAACTTTGAGGCTGGTAATGCCTCAAAGGGCTCTGTGCTTGGACCAGTATTATTTGGGCTCTTCATATCAGACTTTGCACATGGAGTGGTGAGCAAGGTAAGTCTGTTCGCAGATGACACCAAAATGGGAGCAGTGGTGGATGGAGGGGAGGGATGGAAGCTGCTGCAGGGGGACCTAAGCAAGCTAGAGGAGTGGTCAGAGAGGTAGCAGCTGGGGTTCGATGTGAAGAAGAGTAAGGTTATGCACTTCAGGGTGAAGAACCCAAGGATAGAATACTAGCTGGGGGGGGAGTTAAGCTGGAGATCACTGAGGAGGAGAAGGACCTACGGCTAATGGTAATACAGACCATGAATAACACTGCCCAGTGCAGGAGAATAGCTGCAAAAGTGAACAAAATGCTGGGGTGCATAGCGAGGGGGTTTTCATCCAGGTGAAGAGAGGTGATATTGCCCCTCTACAGGTCACCGGTAAGCCCACACTTGGAGAACTGTGTACAGTTTTGAAGGCCATACCTGAAGCATGATATCAGGCTTCCGGGGAGGGTGCAGAGGAAGACAACAAAGATGATATGTGAAATGGAGGGAAGAGACTATGAGAGCAGGCTGGGAGACCTGAATATGCACTCCCTGGAGGACAGAAGGGACAGGGGGGACATGATAGAGACATTCAAGTATCTGAGGGGAATCAATAAGGATAGGGCAGATGGGGTCTTTAAGCTAAGGAGAGGGAGGGACACCAGGGGGCACAGACTAAGAATAGAGGGTGGAAGATTTAGGAGGGAAATGTGGAAACACTATTTCATGGACAGTGTGGTAGCAAAATGGAAGACACTACCAGAATGGGTGGTATCATGTAAATCTGTGAACAGCTTTAAAAGTGCATGTGACAGGGAGCAGGGGAGAGTGAAGGTGGGGGAGGTGGGGGCGGCAGTGGGATGACAAAGGGGAAGGGGGTTGGGGCAGCTGCAAACTAGAGCTGCTAGCTGCACACTCAAGCAGACTTAGATAGACAGGGTGATCTGTTTCTACTGGCACATTCGCATGTTCGTATGTTCGTAAGCAAGGATGCGGGGCATCTTCTAGTCAACTATGGTAAGGTACCTGTTCACTTCTGTTGCTGCATTCACTGCTGGGAAGGGTGAAAGGTACAATATAGGCCTAAAACTGGGAATAAGAGCAGCATCCTATCTAGAGTAACAGTATATGGGGATTTACACCAGGTATGGGTGAACAGAAGTTTAGTTTAGTTTACTTATTTATTTATAATGCACTCTTTTTCAATTATGACTCAAAGCACTGTACAAGTGAGCAGATTCATTAGAACAGATTAAAACATAACCAATATTTGCTAAAATTAATAACAATTCAGGTTAATTAACTGGTGGAAAAGCTTCCCTTAAAGATAAATGTCTTCAGCTCCCTTTAGAAGTAATTTACTAATGGGGCTACAGAAGTAGCAACAAACAAAAAAGAGAAAGCCAGGAACACCATTTTGGGGGTACATAAGTATTTCCAGACAACAATACAGATCCAGAAGCAAATGGTTTGATACCTTTCATTGGACCAGCATAGATACCAAAAAGAAAATAGTGCCTAAGCTGTTAGACCAACCAAGTCAATCAACCAAGAGGAAAGACTTGGTTGATCTGAAAGCTTAGGCACTGTTTCTTTTTGTTATATATATGTTGGTTCAATAAAAGGTATCAAACCATTTGCATTTGGATCTGTTCTTACAAGGACCAATACAGCAACTAAACTAATTCTGTATGTTAGACAATACAGGGAATATAGAACCTAGGAATGCTAGGAGTGGTGCACTGCAGTGGATGTGGGCCAGCAGTTTTCAGAGAGACCTCTTGGAGACTATGGTACTGTCCCATCTATGGTGGGCTCTAGAAGAATGGGGGCGGTGCCATCAGAGGCTCATTCCTCAACCAGTACCAATACACAATTCCTATGCTGCTATGGTGAGACAGGACTTCCAGAAGGAGCCACCCATTGTAGTTGCCAGGAAGGATGAGGGGGTTCTCCAGAGCAAAGACCCCAAGAAGGGAGGAAGAGGACCCTCAAGAAGGAGGAAGCAACTTCTGGTGAGGGACTCGATTGTGAGGGAATAGATTTCAGAACATGAAAAGGGGGGGGGGGAGAGAGATGGGTGCCAATGCGGCACCATGGCTGGAGGGATGGGAAGTGTATCTAGATAATTACAGGGGCAGTAGGACAGGAGGCAAAGCTGGATGTCATTGCCTACTTGGGGACTAATGACCTGGCTAGGGATGGGCCCAGAATAGTGTAGGGGGAGTTTAAGGAGCTGGGGAACATCTCAGACAGGTAGTGTTCTCAGTGGTTTTCACTGAGGTACTGCCTGTATATGATGGGGGTAGGAGAGGATCTCTGCACCAAGACCTTCATCTCATGGTTGAAGGAATAGTACAGAAAGGAGGGGGTTTGGCTACATTGAGGACTGTGGATCTACCTGGCAGGATAAGGGCCTTTAAAGGGCTGATGGCTTGCATCCATCCAGTAGGGGAACCACAGTCCTCACTGGATGGTTTAGAGGATACCTTGATGACCAATATAAGTAGCTGAGGAGGTGATGGAAGAAATTGGGGAGGCAATAACAATCCCCCCACAGGCTGAAGTAGAAAGTAGGAAGAATCCAAGGGGAATGAACTCCACCAGGGTGGAAATTAATAAAGGAAGCAGGGTGGTAGAAATGAAGGGGGAGGGGAATGGAAGTATTAAAAAGAGGGGGGAGGAGAAAGGGTGAAAAGGAAAGAAGGAGGGTAGCAAGCAGAGTAGTAACAAAAGTTGGAGGGCCATGTATGAGAATGCTAGAAGTCTAGGAAATAAGATTCTGGACCTAGAGGCCATAATGGCAGAGGATGACATGGATATTGTGATCATTATTGAGTCATGGTGCACTGAATCCCATGACTGGGACATGGCCATACCAGCTATACTCTGTGCAGGACAGCCCTTACAGAAATAATTGTATGAAATGTTTTCATGTTGCACACATAAAACTATCCAAGTGATATGCATGCTGGAAGTATGATTTAAATGTTAAACTGGAACCGACTACATGCATATGGCATGTGTGCAGCAAGCACCATGATTTTTATGTTAAACTTGAAAAGACTGCATGTATGTGGCATGCTTGCAAAAAAGTAAGTGGTCACTGATAACTGCACACGTAAAAGTAAGTGACTTGCTCAGGATCACACCATACACAAGTGGGAGTTGATGAGATTCAAATCCAGGTCTTCATGAATCCAAGTTTCCTGGCTTGTAGTTCAGTGCCTTAAAACACTAAGCCAAACTGTCTGCGCACATATGGTTTGCTTGTACTTCAGTACATACTGTGTCTGAATACATCTGCTTGCATACGGCATGCTTGTAGCCAGTGTATGTTTTTCAGGTTTCTTATCTTCCTTATCTAATTTTCACAGTCAAACTGTAGCACACATACCAATGGAAACATATGTTTTTCCCACCCCCCAATACGCACACTTATCTACAAAACCACTTAATTACTTCTGTCTGGACTGTACTCCTACTATTTTTTCTCCATAGTTTTGAATGCTTACACACAAACAGACTTTAAGGTGCAAACACAAACGTAGCAATAACTTGACAAACACACACAGACACAGACACACACAGACACACACACACTCATGGCCAGTACTCCCCCCCCCCATGCACACACACTGTAGTGGGAAAGGCCATGCTGCTACAGACAACCCACCAAGTACAGACATAGGTAAAAAAGTCTCTTACTTGAGTACTAGGAAGCCAGAGGCTGGAGTCTTTAAGAAGTGATGTCCATGGGTCAGAGTGCTGGAGTATACCCCCCCTTGAAATGAACTGAGTTAATTTCTATTACTATTTTATACATTATGATGGTGAGTTGAAGAATAATGAAGGCCACTGTTCTACTAACAAGGCCCTTGTTAGTCAAGTGTTGGCCTTCATTAATCTCCAACTCTCCATCAATAATGTATAAAATAGTAATTAAAAAACACTCCCATTCATTTCAATGGTTCACACCCCTGCAGTCTCCTTTGCCCTTTGTCATAATGTGCCTGAGCATGGGAATGTGGAAATCAGCTTCACGGGGGGCTGCATAAGCCTGACAATAGTGGGGCTTCAATAGTCTGTGCATACCATATCTCTTAACTGTCCATGATTGCAAGGGACAGTGGTAGAATGTCTGTAACATCTCTAAAAGGTACAACTTATTTTGTTTGACTGAAACCTGTTATGCAAATCAGAAAAACATCAAATGTATAAGATTCATCTGTATATACCCCAGAGCAGTGCATCAGATTTTGGCTTAAATCCACTCAGTTACTAACCATTTTTTTTCCTGGTTGAAGTTCAGCCCCCCCCCCCCAAAAAAAAAGAACTGTGCCCTGATTTTTCTCCCTGACTCCATTCCATTCAGTATCCATCCCCTATGGATCATGAAGTCACCCAAAGCTGAAAAAACATGAAAAACACATCAGTATTTTAGTCCTTCCTCCTTCCCCAATCCTCCTGTAAAAAATGTATTTACTTTTACTTACCTGGCCACATGGCCAGAACCTGCAGCCTAGCATAGTGTGTCACCAGCCAATTTTTTAGTCTGCTTTCCCTCTCTCCTGCACCAGAAGCTGGATGCTAGAACCAACCATCACAGGTCCCCAACACAGTCCGCGACCAAGTCACTTCACCATATGAATCCACCCAACCTGGGTTTTTTCCTTCTTGCTTAGTTGCTGCTGTGGCTACTGCCATACTACACTGATCATCCACACCCCTGTCACCACTGCTGCTAAGCCTAGCTTGCTGCTGTGGGGGTCTGTGCTGTTTTTTTTTATAAGGCAAGCTAGTAGAGTAAGTAGGTAGCCTAGTCTTGTCTTGAGTTAGCTTCTAGCTCACCTTCCACCCCTTCAGCCATCAGGGGAGATGGAGACTCACTAAGAGTAGAACAATAGCAATATGCTGCCACAAAACTGCTATTGAAAGTTCAGCGCTTCACTGACTCCTCCAAGCTGTAGTGTTCAGCCTGTCTACTCTGTTGTTGGAAAGACAGTGTTGCACTTGCAAGGCTCATGTGTTCTTTCTTGGCTGGAGTTCATCCACATCATTCAAGTCCTGAGAGTACCTGCAGCATGAGCACACACAGGCCAGGTGTTCACTTATTGTGCAAAAGATGAAATCCAAATTTAAAGCCATTGCTGCCACACCATAAGAACAACCAAGGCACAAATATGGGGGGGGGACTGCACCCCTATGCCCTACCTAAATAGCACCCCTGCTTAATGGTAGAAATTCATTCTCAGTGCTAATACAATGGCTTCTACTGTGTTCTGAGGTACCATATCTCCGTGTTTCAAGATGTGTCCTGATCATCATGTGGGTTAGTGTCCCTCGTTGTCCCTCATTTTGAGTGTCCATGTCCCTCATTTCAGTGAAAAAATGTGAGGTATGGTGCATGCTTCCATTACCCTACTCAGCACAAGCAGTGCTGAGCATGGCCATAGTGTATATGCTCTGTACAGAATGACAAAGGGAAAATAAGTGAGATAAAACAGTCATGCAGAAACACTTTTCTAGCACTAAATATGCATAAGGGATTTGCATGGTCCAAACCAAAAAGGATAGGCTTCACAACACAGAGGCCCCTCTTCGTATATATGGAATGGGGATAATGACTAGCTATATTCTAGGCATTTAATGCAACAAGCAAACAAAACTCTTCAGATTAATGGTGATTTAATGACAAAAATCAAAAGTCATTAAACAACTTGCAAAAGGATCTGAAATTATGAGTTTACCTAATTTTTATGGGACTTCAAATACAATGTATTTTAATGACCAATTGCTAGCAGTTGTATAAGAAATAGAAACTGATATGTTTTTTAGATGAGATTTACACCAGCTTAGCTGCTGCACTCATGTCAAGCATGCAACACATGAACCTGACATAATTTTTAGAAGATGTTCGCACCAGCTTACCTGCTGCGCACATGTCAAGCTTGAAACATGCGCACCTGATTTGCCTTTTAGACCTGGTTCGCATACGTCCACTTAGTGTATGTGAACTGCATGCAAACATTGCACAATTAAAAATAAGGTACTGGTGGAAGCAACTGGCAAGATGGCTGGAAAAGAGAAGATGCTGCTGGTGGGGGACATCAGTCTGAGGATGTAGCTTGGGACTTCCCAGCTGCAGCTTCAGAGAGAAGCAGGGACATCCTGGACTCTCTACAGGGGGGTGTTTTTCAGGCAATTAGACAAGTCAAGTTCAAATTTATTGAGTGGTCAAAGACCATGACAACATAGACAAGTAATTACATAAAATATAAAGAGCAAGATACAAAAAAGTTACTACTTCAAAATATACTCTCTTTATAAATAAATAAGTAAATAAAGAAATAATTTCCTTCAACCCCATAAAGTGCATAGTACAAATACAAGGGCAGCAGTAAACTACGTGCAATTACCTATAGGCATAAAGCTTAACTTTATCAAGAATGCGGATTTTATCCTGTTAGACAATGTATAGTATAAATATTAGTTCCTCTTTTTTTTCATTTTTTTACCAAGATGTATTCTAGATATATTTACCAAATATTTGGCCATAGCCTTAATTATGATATCATCATTAGTGGTAAAAAAAAAAAAAAAAAAGTAAGATGCTCTGATCTGTTGTTTGAATGGATTGGCATAGAGCCCATATCCATTTTTATCTTGGTATAGTATACCATTTGCATACAAACATGACATGTTCCAAGTTTTCCAGTGTGGAACAGGTACAAGAGCAGAATCTAGAACTAAGAGTAGTATTTTTCCCATAAACTGCTTCCAAGATGTTATTTGGAAATATTTCTAACCTGTATCTAGTATACTGTTTTCTATTTTCTACTTCTGTAAGAATGTCTAAATAACATCTGTAATAATGACAGGGATCATTTATCCTCAAAAATAGAAACATTTTAAGCTTGTTAATAGTATTTAAGTCCAAGATCTTATAATATTCTCTAAATGCCTTTGTGATGAGGGATTGATATTTTAGGCTAATAGTAATTCCTCTTGCCCTATACTGATATAAGTGGGTTAACCCCACTTTCTGTAATAATTTGAATATCAGGGATCGCCATTCTGATTTTAAATAGCCTAAAGAAGACCACAAGTATTTTTCATGTAAACATAAGGCCGTTAATCTATTTTGATCATGCTGAAGAATTCTAACCCAAAAATTTAACCTTTCTATCTTCAGCTGCTGCCAGCAAAGAATAATAACCTGTCTCAGCCCTCAGTATCGCAGCAGGAACAAAATTGGGTAAACCTAAGGATTCACACAGTTTATTAACAGGAATATCTAAAATATTCATTTTGTTATGATGCCAAATTTCAACATTAAATAAAGCTTGGGCATAATATTTGGCTTGTACTGCCATTAAAATAGGCCTAATTGTATTTCCACCATATTTTTTATTGAATATGAGCAAAGAATTTGCTGTCCTCTTTAATTTTGCTAAAATTGTTTCCAACTGTTCATTCCATTTCCCATCCCTTGTCAGGTTTAGGCCCAAGAATATATAACTATCTACAGTATCTAATTTGTCAGAACCTAACACCCAAAATTTCTTTTTTTTCCCCTTTCAAAGCAAAAGGAAGAATCTGACTTTTCTGAATATTTATTGACAAGTTAAGCTCATTTGCAGTTATTGTAAGCATATTTAGTTTAGCTTGGAGTCCGGATTCAGTAAGGGAGAACAAGACTAAGTCATCAGCATAGGCCAATACGTCACAGTGCACAGCCCTAATCTTAGAAGAATCCGAATTACTAAAATTTAAGTCACATAATAACTTGTCAATATATATAGAAAAAAGAAGGGGAGCAATTACACAGCCTTGTCTTGCTCCCATATTTCTAGAGAAAGTTGAGGAAAATTGTCCCCTAGTACCTGACCTAACTTGGGTCTATGTTGAAGTATATAATTCCCTAATAATTGCTATCAATTCCCCTGTGAATCCTTTTTCCTTCATTATAAGCCAAAGTACATTCCTTAATACAAAGTCGAATGCAGTACTAAAATCTATAAAGGCAGCAAATAAGGACTGTTTCCTAATTATAACATATTTTTCATAAAGATGTCTAATTATGAAGCAGCTGTCAGTTGTGCTATATCCAGCCCTAAATCCAGCTTGTGCTTCAGAAAGTCCCCCTAATCCTAATAATTCTTTATTTAATCTATTTAAAATTAACTTGAAAACATTTTCCCTAGATTATCTAATAATGAAATAGGGCTATACATTTTAAGATCTTTTTTATCACCCTTTTTATAGATTGAAAATATTGTTGCTCCCTTCCAGGAACTCGGGAATACCAGTTTTTGGACACAGAAATTAAAATATTTAGTCAGAATTATAGTCCATAAAGCAGGGGCACTCAAGTAAACTTCAGAAGGAATCATATCCAGGCCTGGTGCCTTTCTTTTTTTTAAAGCTGCAATGACAAAATACACTTCTGTAGTTAAAAAAGGTCGAAAATCCTGCATGTTAATATCCAGAAATATTCCTACATTTTCAACATTTGGGGAAAAAAATTTAGAGGAATCAAAAGAGACCCAAGTTTCCAGCGTAATATAGGTGTTTAATTCGTATTTAATGTTGTTTATTCCCTTAGCAACTAATAACCAGTATGTCTGAAAATCTTTATTATAAATGGCTTCAAGCATACGGTCCCAATTCCTTTGTTGGTATTGTCCTTGTTTTAATAAGAGAAACTTCTTATATTTTTCTTGGCCTCTATTTAGTTCTATAATATTTTGAGAAGTCTTATTTTGCCTTACCGTCCTATTTTTTTTATTTCATTCTTTTTTTTTTTCTTTACAGCATTCCACATCAAACCATGTATTTTTATTCTTTATACTTTTTGTAATCTTTGAGGAATAAAGTAATTTTTTTATTTCCTCAACATTTGAGAATAAAAGATGATGTAGACGCCCATACCCCATATTTTCAGTATTTAACTTAATGGATAGGTCCTGCAAAATATGTTTAATAAGGGGAGAAAACTTATCCTGCCATTGAATTTTGTTATTACAGATTACAAATTGTATAGGTTTGCTTGGCATATCTAGGACACATTTTATATTTATTGCTTTTAGAACAAGAGGGAGATGATCACTTTCACCCCTAGCTGGAATTTCCAAAAATTCCCAATCTGTCATATTCCCATTCCAGAACACATCATCTATAATTGAGGGTCCCTTAGCAGAAAAGTGAGTAAAATTTCCCACTTTGTCACCATGTAACCTGCTATTAATTGGTGCTAAATTATATAGGGCTAATAATTCTATTAGTCTCTGACCCATTTTGTTTAATCTCTTATCCTTTGTACACCTGGGCCAATTAAAGGCTTCTAGATGACACCAGTTGTGGAAGTTACTATCAGTAACCATCATGTGGTCCAATCCTTGCATTGAAGTCCCCACAAAGTAATATATTATCACAAGACGTTACTGCCCAACTCCTATGAATAAAGTCCTCCAATTGGTCCCAAAGTGCTGGATAATATGAATTTGAATTAAATGGAGGGATATATGTGTTAATTAAGCAAAAGTGTTTACCTTTTTTAATCTTAATATAAATGACCATTATGTTTTTTGTATATAAAATATCTGCAGTAATGTCAGAATTTATTTTAATTAAGGTAATTAAACCCCCTACAGTTCTTCCCATTTTAGCAACTTTTTCTCCTGGGATCTGGAAAGTTTGATAACCATTCAATAAAATGTCTTGATCTTTATTGTGCCAACTCTCCTGTAGGCAGATGATATTAAACTTAAGTATAAATTCTAACCATTCTTGATCCATTAATTTAGAAAAAAATCCCGCAATATTACAAGAAATTAAAAGGAGGCCATTAGACTTTGTTCCAAAATATAGTTCTTTTTCTTCTGCAAGTCAGTTTGATTGTGTCTCCAGCAACTCAAATCTATTGCAAGTAGTAACATTAAATAACAGTTTCTCCTGATTTGTCCTTTTTGGTGATTTACATATAGGAATAGTCTGATGAGAAAGTTCATTTGTGTTAACTATGTGTATGCCTAAGGCATCCAATAGGCTCCTATTCTCAATTATCTTATTGTATAGGCTTAAAAAGCCTATTTTAACAATGATTAAATCACAATCTGGATCACATCCCTGCCTTGTAATAATTAATGCATTAGGATTAGTCAGTAAACTCCCTCATGATGGGGCAATACTGGCCCTGTAACTCACTAATGGGGACAGTGTTGCAGATGTCAAGATAGGAGGCTACCTGGGGAACAGCGATCACCATACTGTATATTTTAATACAAGGATGACTGTTGAATTAAAACACACAAGGGCGAGTGTCCTTCATTTCAGGAGGGCAGATTATAAAAATGGTGAATGCCTTAGGGATGATCAGGTGTGGGGGCCTGGGTGGAGTGGAGGAAAAGTGGACAAAGCTATAAAGGGCCATAGGGAAGGTGACAAACCTCAATGTCAAGGAAGTGAGCAAAAGCATGAGGAAAAAGAGACCACTATGGTTCTCAAACAAGGTGACGGAAAAGGTAAAAACTAAAGAGGTAGCATTCTGAAGGTATAAGGAGATGCAGAGGGAGGAGGATAGTGAGGTGTATCAGTGGAAAAAGAGGGAAACAAGAAGAGCAGTCAAGTGCATGAAGGGGCACACTGAAGAGAGAATAGCCAAGGCAATGATAAAGATGGACAAGACATTTTTAGGTATGTAAGCAAAAGGAAGACCAGAGGTGGGATTGTCAGATTAAAAAGGGAAGGGAGGACAGTGCAGAGGGGGACTAGGAAAAGGCAGACATCCTGAACAAATACTTTTGTTCAGTGTTTGCAGAGGAAAGAGAAGAGGAAGGGACACAAAAAAGTAAAAGGAGCATTGGAGAGAGAGGGAAGTGGACATTAGTCATTTTTTAGAGGAGAGTGTCCTGAAGGGACTTGCTAATCTGAAAGTGAACAAAGCAACTGGGTCAGATGGGGTGCATTCAATGGCATAGAGGGTGCTCAGAGAGGTACTGGCTGTACCTCTGACTGTCTTATGCAACATCTCATTGGAAAATAGATTGGTTCCGGAAGACTGGAGGAGGGCAGATGTAGTCCCACTTCACAAACATGGTAGCAGGAAAGAGGCTGACAATTATAGGCCAGTCAGTCTGACATTGGGGGTGGTATAGTTAATGGAGTTACTGCTGAATAGAGATGGGCAAAATCCACAAATTTCATGAAATTTGCGCTCTTCACGAAATATTTTGCAGATGCAAAATTCTGCCCACGAAATGCTGAATTTCACCACTCACGGGTGAAATTCCGCTGTTCACAGACAAAATTCTGCATTTCATGGGTAAAATTCCACATTTCAGAGGTGGAATTTCATGCAGTGGTAAAGGTTGCCCAGCAGCACATTACACTGAGTGATGCTTTAGTACAGTACCCATTGAATAACATGTATACCACTACCACACAACCGTGCATTATTGCACAGTACCAGTATACAACCTTTGTGTAATTACCACTGTATTTTGCACCTGCAAAATATTTAATGAAATGCACAAAATTCATGAAATATTTTGTGAAGCAAAAGTCCCAATTTCGCTGGAACTAGGCTGGCAAAATTAAATTTTGCTGCATCTCTACTGCTGAAGGAAAAGATCGTGGAATATCTTTAATCCAGTGGGTTATAAGACCCTAGGTAGAGTGGATTCATGAGGAGGAGATCATTTCAAGCAAATCTGATAGATTTCTTAAGGAATTAGATCAGGGTGGTGTGGTGGATGTGGTCTACCTAGATTTCAGAAGGGCTTTTTATGCCATTCCTCATAGGAGGCTAGTAAGCAAGGTGGATAGCTTATGAGTGGGTCCAAATATGGTAAACAGATTAAGAAATTGATTAGGGGATTGGTGGTAGAGGGTGGTGGTAAACAGAGTTCAATACATGGAAGGGAGGCTGACAAGTGGGGTGCTTCAGGCATCAATGCTGGGAATGGTCCTGCTTAGTGCCTTAATAATTGACATTGCAGAGGAGCTGGAAAGGAAGGTCTACCTCTTTGCATATGGCATCAAAATCTGCAATAGGGTTGGCACTGTGGGGGTAGGGCAGAGACCTCAGAAAACTCAAGTGGTGCTCAAGGGTATAGACAGTTACAACATCATGCATCCAATTATTTCTTCCCTTTACATATTTCTGTTACAGGGCTTACATTTCTCATATTCTTACACACACACATATATATATATATATATATATATATATATATATGCTGCCATCATTTTCAAGTGGATTCTTGCTTGTTTGTTTATGCAAGTTTTTCTTATTCAGTACATATTTAATCGTATTTGCATATAAGAATCTTGGGTATGGGATATCAGCTGGCTATTTTCCTATTACTACCTCTTTAAATGGAGTCCAGATTTGATCAAACTATTCTTCCTTTTGTCTTGATTAATAGTGTATTCTTTCTATTTTGTAGAACTCTAATATAAAATTTAACCATTTGATGTTTGTTGGTTGGTCTTTATCTTTCCATTGCATTAAAACACACATTTTTGCTACTAAAAATCCTAAAGCTATTAACTTGTTCTGTTAATTTAGTATCTGAATTGCAGTTTGATTTCCACCTAGCAGCACAATGAAAGCATTCACCCCTATACTGACCTTAACAGCCAGTTTTAAGGTACTTACTATATTTTTCCAAAATTTGTGAGCTTGTTGCATGTCAGAAACATGTGAATTAGAGACCCTGGGTTGTCCTGACATCTTGGGCAATTCTGGTCTAGTTAAGAATCTATTGTATGCAGTCTTGTTGATGTAAAGCATGTCCTGTGTAATTATTAAATTGAATTTGTTGCATTTTTGAGGAGTACAATTATGTAGTTGGATATTTAAGCAATATACCACTCCAGGGTGTGGGTATATGCCAGGATTTGCCACGCCTCATGTGGATTGGTCATGAGGGTGTAGGCCGAGTGAGTAAACCACACCAGAAGTGGTAAATTCTGGCATATACCCACAGCCTGAAGTGGTATATTGCTATTATACAATGGCCCCCTTTTTATTTTGGTGACAGAAAAATGATGAAATAGTTCTTGTTTTTTCTTTTAAATAATTTTTTATTGATTTTATTGTTCCACCAAAAAAAAAATAATTCCTTGTTGCTAGGTAGATTAATACCCCCCCCCGGAGGCTCCAGTTTTTTTAATCCCTGTTTGTCCAGCCCTACAACTGACTTATGTTTGTTTTTAATTTTAAAATGTGACAACCAGGATTTACAGTTTGATTTGTTGTTTTGTTTTTGTGTGTCATCGCATGGTGGGAACTATAAAGGGCTGCTGTCTGGGACTGTGTGCTTCCAGTTCACTGTGCAGTCAGGAGAAAATATATCAGAAGACTCTAAACAATACCTGTTTTTATTTTTGTTTTTTATTGTTTGCAGTGGCTGCAGAGTCTGACTGGAACTGATATGGCAGTGTGACTGACATAAAAGATACTGTTTTCTGTGGCTTCGGGGTCTGACTAGAACTGATGGGGCAGTGTGTCTGATGCAAAATTTGCAAGGCTCGGCATTTGCATTTCAGAACTCAGTAGGGCTGAGAGGAGAAAAAAAATTGTGATCCTAGTGAGTATTGCTGTGATGAAGAGCAACCGATATGAAAACCTGAGGCACAGCAGGTAAGGTAGTTGTGAGCAGTCAGTGAGGAGCTACTTTTAAAAGATATATTTTGAATTTTGTCGGTTTACAGCAGGGACAGATGGTACTGTGAGCAGTGGTGTTCTGTGACTGAGCATCACACTTTCTTTGCCAATCCAGGTTTATGACAGCCAGAGTGATTTCTGTGGGGGGTTTCTGCTGAGGCTGACTGGTGGCTAGCACCTTTTCTAGTTGGTACACTGGTAGATTTATAACATTGAAAAGGTGCCAGCGAACCAAACAGAGTACAGAATTTTTCAAGTTTGTATTTATGACATTGTATAATTAAGTATCTCTTTCCATATAAGATCTGGTATTTCATATCCAAGATGTTGTTTCCATTTAATTTTTAGATGCGTTAAAGGGGTTAGACTAGAATTTTTTAGGCAAGCATAGATGTTAGATATTGTTTTTAACTTTGAGTTATTCATTATTATCTCTAAAGGTGCTTCCTCACAATAAAGACCCTTTTGTGTAATCAGGTGTCTTAATTGTAAACATCTAAAAAAAACTGGGTTTTTTGGTAGTTGAAATTTTTTCTTGTATTTGCTGTAAAGACATCTCTTATTGTATTAATTCTCACTTCTTCCCAGTTCTGAAAGCCCTTATCCATATTGAGTATTGTAAAATGTTTATTTTCATAGATTGGGGCATATGGGGAGTTTTGATCTGGCCATTTTATCATTTGCCTCTTTCCAAGCTATACACGAAGCTTGTGTAGATGTTACCTTTTTTCCCTTGTCAATAGTTTTTCTTTAGTATAGTAGCTGGAAGACAGTAGGCTTCTTATATTATTGAAATTGCGTAAGTCTTGTTCCAATATTTTATTTATTGTATAGTTATTATTAAATTAGTCTAGTGTTTGGGATAGTTGGGCTGCCAAATAATACCAGTAGAAGTTTGGTAAGGTTACCCCCCATGTTCGACAGTCAGAGATTTTGGGGGGTTAATCTAGGTTTCTTATCTTTCCATATATATTTGATGATTACATTTCCATTTCTTTGAAATGTTTTTTTGTTATTACTATAGGAATTTGTTGATATAAATACAATCACCTGGGGAATAATTTCATTTTGATTATGTTACATCTCCTTGTAAATGTTAGTGGTAATTCTATCCACTTCTCTAAGTCATGTTTTATTTTGATAGTTAAAGGTTTACAGTTTTTTTTCATATAGGTATTTAATTTCCTTTATTATCGTAACCCCTAAGTACTTAAATTGTTTAACCACTTTGGTTTGTAATGCAGTTGGTAGCAATTGCCTAAAAGCATGGCTTTTGCTTTATTTGTATTAATTTTATATCCGGATGCTTCACTGAACTTATGGTAGCTTGATTTAACTAGAAAATTGTGAAATCATATAATTGGGGCTCAGAAACCCAGGGAAAGAGTACAAAATGGGAGGAGCAATACTAACAGCCACCAAGCAGGAATAAGATCTGTGGGTAATCATATCAGATGAGACCTAAAAGGTGGCCAGGCAGAGTGACAAGGTAGTTGGGAGGGAAAGTGGGATATTGGGGTGCATAAGGAGTGTTGTCATGGGAATAAAGAGCGAGGCAGTATTAACTCTGTATAGATCATTAGTAAGACCCCACCTAGAGTACTGTGTCCAGTTCTGGAGATTACATCTCAGAAAGGACACTGACAGAGTAGAGATGGTCCAAAGGAGGGCAACCAAATGGTGCAGGGTCTGCATCTGAAACCCTATGAGGAGAGACTTAAGGACCTAAATATGCACACCACGGAAGAGAGGAGGGAGAGGGGATATAATAGACAACTTTAAATATCTCATTGGGGTAAATAAGGAAGGGAAGGGAAGGGAAGTATTTTTTTAAGAAAAAAGATGGTCAAGGGGCATGATTAGTGGGTGTATGGTGGATTCAGGAGAGATGTGAGGAAGTGTTTCTTTATAGAAAGAGTGGTGGATTCCTACAATAGTCTTCCAACAGAGGTGGAGAGACAAAAACAGTTGAGGGGGATGAAGAATGGATGCTATAGGCATAATGAAATTGTAAAGAAGGGAAGGTGGGTGAATGGGCTGGACATCAAGCAGAATCTGCCATGATACCATAGGCAGAGAAAAATGAACAGACTAGTTGGGCCAAGTGGTCTTAATATGCCAGCAAACACTATGTTTCTATATTTGTTATGTCCTGACCTGGAGGGATTGTAGGCAGTTCAAAATGGACAACATGCATCCCTACAAGGAGGACATGAGGATAATAGAAGAAATATGGTCATAGCACATAGCTGGTTTAGTGAGAAGGAGTCTGTGTGGCAAGGTACAATGTCACAAATAAGGGTCATTCTTAGCCTCCCCTGTCAACCAATATAAAGGAATCAACCACATTCAGGGTAAAGGGAAAAAGATCAGATGTTGAAAATGATGTGCTCCAATGCAAAGGAGTCCCAGCAACAAAATACCAAAGTACAGGTAATGGTCACAGAACAGACCTTCAACCTGGTGGTTGTCGCAGAGACATGGGCAGTCTTAAACCATATTACCCATACCAAGTTACTTGTTGTTCAGAAAGGACAGAGCAAATGGTAAGGTAGGGGGAGTAGCACTGCATATAAAAGAGAGGATAGCAGCAAGTAAAATAGACAGCCTAAGGAGTTTTGGAAAACTAGAAATGCTGTGGGTGCTAGAAATGACAGGGAAGGGGCAGCAAATCAGAAATGGGATGGCCTACAGACTACCAGAACAGGAACTCAGGATCGAGGGGCAGACAAAGAAATTTGGGAGATGCTAAAGAAGGCAGCAAATAAAGGGGAGGTGGTTGTAGTAGGGTGTTTTAATATGTCAGATGTAGACTGGAAAATTCTAATCCAGGCAAGGAATAAGAATTGTCTCCAGGTGGATGCATGCCAGGATGTGTTCCTAGTTCAGCTTATCCAGGGCCCAAAAATGGAGGGATCTCTGCTGGACACAGTACTCACCAACATTGAGATGGTCCAAAATTTAACAGTCCAGCAACTAGCTGGTTTCAATGACCACAAAGCAGTGGCATTGGAGGTATAGATAGGGATTGCCAAAGGAGCAAACTAATAAGGGTATGGGATTTAAACAAAATGGATTTTGACAGGTTAACGGGACTGTTGGAAAGAAGCACAAGGAGAACAGTACAGGTAGAAGGGGTAGAGGAAAAATGGCAAGAATGCAAAAAAGTAGTTAAATGTAGCAGAAAGCTTAGTTGGAAAGGTATTCATAGAAAAGGGCAAGGGGCACAAGGTGGTTCTCAATCAAAATAAAGACAATGGTAAGAGGCACAAGGTGAGTGTTCTTGAAGTATAAACTAAGCCAAATGGGGAGGACAGAAAAGTACCTGGAGACTACCCCTGGCTAAACAACTAAAAAAAAAAAAAATAAAAAAAAGGGTAGTTAGTAGGAAGGTGAAGGAGGCCAATATGGAGATGGAATTCCAGCATACAATGTGAGTAAAGCTAGAGGAAAGAGCATTCTCCAGATACATACAGGAGAAGCATATGGTTAAATAAGGTATAGTATGGCTAACCAGTGAGGAAGGATGGGAGGAGAGGGACAAAGGAAAAGCTGAGATGCTGAATGGACACTTTGTTCAGTATTTACTAGCGAGAAGGATGGGACCATAGCCATAATGTGAAGTTAAGAGGTGAAGGGTAGAACACAGGTACTTAAGCAGCATGGGCATAGTAATGGCAAAAAGGTTGTTGTATTAGCTTACAGAGAGGACAGTAAATAAATCTATGGGACTTACTTGATGGAAAGGAAGCTTTGGAAGGCAGTGGAGGTGATAGCAGAGCCACTTGCAGACATATTTAACAGCTTGCTGGCAATGGGGGTGGTTCCTATGGACTAACAGACAGAGGACAAGTTCCCACTACACTAAGTAGGAAGGATGAGCCAGGGAACTGCAGACTAGTCAGCTTGACATCCATAATGGAAAAGATTATGGAGTCTATACTATGGGAGGAACTATTAGATTTCCAGGATGAGATGGGCTACAGGATCCAGACAACATGGGTTCATGAGGGGAAGGCCTTGCAAGGCAAAGCTGATTGACTCCTTCTATAGGGTGACCAGGGCAGCCCAAAAGGGACAGGCAGTCAATAAAGTATACTTAGATTTCTACAAGGTTTTGACTCAGCCCCACACTGGAGACTAGTCAGAAAGCTAATGGACTTAGGCCAGCCCAGTGGCACAGAGGGTTGAGGCATCCAGCCTTACTTTGCATCACACTGGTGAAATGGGTTCAGGAACAACCTTGGGTCATCGGGGAGCCAGCTGGGGGGGAGGGTAGGAGCAGGATTGAGCCACTATCGGCAGCTGTCCTGTTCTGAGGTGAACACTGTCCCCTCTGTAGTCCCTTCACCACCGGGTGGATGTCCGGTGGTGATGTAGGCAGGCAGGGGGCGGCTAGTATGGTGGGGTGCTCTGCAGTGCCTGACATGCACATGCCTTCACATGCATACGTTAGCACCCCAGATGTGTGTTGTGGGGACAAAAAGAAAAACAAGAAAAGCATACAATATGTAAATGCAAAAAAGAAAGAAAAGAAAGCTAAGTGACTTAAGGAAGGAGGAAAAAGCTTGGTTGGAAAACTGGCTGTAGGAAATGAAACTAAGGTTAATGGTTAATCTGGAGCTTTTAGAGGCAAGTGAAAGGACAACCGGAGTACATCAGGAGATGGTGCTGCACCCTGTCCTGACCAATATGTTCATTCATAGCATACAAAAAGGCCTAATGGAT
Source organism: Neoceratodus forsteri (assembly GCA_016271365.2). Lineage (NCBI taxonomy): Eukaryota > Metazoa > Chordata > Ceratodontiformes > Ceratodontidae > Neoceratodus > Neoceratodus forsteri. The sequence goes on along the minus strand of CM057449.1, from coordinate 293,703,282 downwards.
CAATCTTTTCACAGATGACACACAAATCTGCTCAAGCATGGGATGGAGTAAGGGATAAGGGATCTCAGGGAGGATATGAGCATGTTGGAAAGCTGGTCAAATGTCAGGCAGCTTGACTTCAAAGTTAAAAATATAAGCTCTGGGTAAGGCAAATCAGATGCCAAGATGCATAGAGAATGGAATAAGCAGTAGAAGCTTAGAGATGATCCTCTCAGTGTAAAGGTTACTGGTTCGACCACATCGGGAATAATGCACCAGGTTCTGGAGGCCTCACCAGAGGAAAGACTGTAACAAGGTGGAGGTATTACAGAGGAGGGCAACCAAGAGTATCCATGGACTAGTGGATAAGACATACAGAGGTGCTAGCCAGGATGTATTGCAGTAACTTGTACTACTGCAAAATGCTGTAGTCTTGTATAGACTACAGTGCACAGTGTTTCAATTGCAACTTAAGCCCTGTTGTCATGCAGTATTTTGTGACATGTCATTTACTTCAAGTTACTGCATTGTATCCTGTCTGACACTATTATATGAGAAGAGGTTGCAGGACCTGAACATGCACACCCCCCAGAAAAGTAGGGAAAGGGGATACATGATCGAAACATACAAGTACCTGACTGGAACAAATAGGGTGAATGCCAAGGTACTTTTCTCCTTGAGCTCAAATACAGGGACAAGTGGGAACTCCTTCAAACTTGTAGAGGAGTGTGAGATGCCAGAGGGATGTCTGCAAGCACTTTTTCACAGAAAATGTTGGACAAGTGGAACAAGCTGCCGGAGGCAATGATACAAGCCAAATCAGTGAGCAGCTTCTAGCAAGAATGGGGCAGGTATATGGGATTAGTTAGAAAAGGGGTGCAGAAATAAAGAAGGGATAGACAATTGGCCCAGTGCAGCAGTTAGATAGGATGGGAAGGCTGGATGGATTAATTGGACTTTTCCTGCAGTCATAGTCTATGTATCTTTGTACTATATTCTGGACTAATGCACCCTGTGTTGCATGAATCCCTTCTCTCGGGTTGCATCAGGAGACTAGCATTGATTCACAGTGCCTTTCCCAGTCATCCATTTTATAAATAACTGAATATATAAAATTCTGGCAGGCCTTTCTTTTTACTATGTTTTTTTATGCAGTATACCAAGCAGTAGTGTGATAATTGTCTGGGACAGTATCTCTGACCATCAGGTCTAGTTGATTTGTCACTATCCATTCAATAACAGAATGTGTCCCTGCATTAGACACGGACCTCATAGGAGCTATCATCAATTAGGTTAGGTTAAAGTTTGAGAGTGTGCCTTGGTAACATGGTTTTTACCTGTTTTTAACAATAAATTTGTGTCCTTTTTTGAATCAGACAACCAAGAGTGTGGTTTCTTGCAAGCTCTGGTGGCCTTACAATGGACTCTTTCTCAATTGTGCATATTTGTGTCTAGAGCTTGGCATTCCCTCTGGTAGGCACCTGTTCTGTTGATTTGGGAATAGCCTTTTTTTGGTATTGCCCGAAGGTTGCTACATTATGGGATAGTATCAGGAGGAAGTTAGACCCTCTTTTGGGGTTGGAAAACTTATTTACTGCTGAAATATGTATTCTAGGGGATATGGCATCGATTGATGTCCGAAGAAGGAAATACCATATTTGTTTGATTTCAGCCTCTGTTAAAAAAGTAGTCTTGAAACATTGGAAGGACAATGTGGAGATTTCTTATGGCGAATGGTTGCAAGAACTTCTGGCTAATCTTAGAACTGAAAGGACTATTGCAAGCCTTCAGAACAACCTGCCTAAGTTTCACCGAATCTGGGGTCCTTTATATTCTTTTATATTCTGTATTAGTGTAATATGATAGCAACATTAACATGTTTAAGAATGAGTTGGTGTGCTGTGCAAATGGGATCTGGGGGGAGGGCAGGTTGGGGGGAGGTGGGAGGGGGACTACATCCGGAAGGCTTTGTTGCTTAGGTCTAGTATTTTCATCACTATCTATGTTCCTACTGGATGTACTCCTGTATTGGTCAATTTCTCAATAAAATTTGAATTGCAAAAAAAAAAAATGATTTGGGAATAGCCTAGAGGTTAGAGTAATGAGCCAGGAATGAACTTGGTACATCCATCAAACCTAGGTCTGATTTCCACAACCTCCACCTGCAAACTGTATGACTCTGAGCAAGTCATTTAACTGCCCCAATACAACCAGGTCACTCCTGAAAACAGACACTTGTACTTTGTGGGCCTTACTCAGTTAGCAAAAACTAAAATGATGAAAAAAAAAAACTCAAAATCCTTGTATCGGGGAGCTGGCAGCTACATCCCTTCCACTTCCTGGTATGCTGAAGTGAAAGTGCCGCCCTGTACTCATTCATTTTGTAATGTATGAGTTTGTACAGTGTGGTGGTGCACTGTATTGAAGTCGATGGAGGCTGATTTTGAATGACAGCTATATATTTTAGAGTGTCACTGATTTTTAATCAAAGTTGCCGCTCAACTAACAAGACTCCTTAAGTTGAGCAGCAGCACTGATTTAAACTCAGTGGCACTCAAAAACATATAAATATTCAAACTCAACCCCCTCTGAATTCAATACAGCACACCACGGCACTCTATAAACTCATAAGTCACAAAGTGTGTGAGTGCAGGGGCTGCATGGGGGCAGAACTGTCAGTCCAGCATACCAGGAGATGGAAGGGATGTGGCTGCCAGCTCCTCCATAGGAGGGTTTTTGATTTGTTCCCTAAAAAATCCCTCAAGGTAAAAATCAGGTATCAAGGACTGTTTAAATCATTAGGTTATTTGTCAGTGGGAGGCTTTGAGACTGCACTGAAACTGGTACTCCTTAACTGGCAATACCAGGTCTTGACTATTTCAATTGATATCACCAACAATATACTGCTGTTTTTCTGGTTGCTACAGACTAGAAGTACAGTACTGTGTATAAGTGGTTGAAACATAGAAACAAAGAATTTGACGGCAGATAAGGACTGCTTGGCCCACCTAGTCTGCCCAATTTTCCTACCTAACAGATAAGCTGCAGATCCTAATTAACCAACAGCTTACTTCCTCCTACCCCCCACTAGGACTGCCTTGAGTCTGTCCCATGCATTCTTGAATTCCCCCACTGTTCTTCACTCCAAGACCTCCTCAGGAAGGTTGTTCCATGCATCCACAACCCTCTCTGTGAAAAAATACTTCCTCACATTACCTCTGAGCCGTCCCCCCTCTATCTTCAAATTGTGCCCCTTTGTTCTTGCACATCTCTTTTTCTGAAAGATGCCACCCTCTTGGACTTTGTTGATTCCCTTGAGGTACTTGAAAGTTTCTATCATGTCTCCTCTCTCCCTCCTTTCCTCAAATGTATATATATTAAGCTCCTTTAGTCTTTCTTCGTATGTCTTCTGGTGCAGACCCTACACCATTTTGGTTGCCCTCCTCTGGACAGCCTCCACTCTGTCTATGTCTTTGCAGAGATGGGGTCTCCAGAACTGCACACAGTACTCAGATGGGGTCTCACCAACTGTCTGTACAGAGGATAACAACTTCCTGTTTTCTACTATTGATGCCTCCCTATGCATCCCAATATCCCCCAGCCTTCCTTACTGCCTTCTCACATTGCTTGCCCACCTTTAGGTCATCTGATATAATTACTCCCAGGTCCCTTTCCATTTTTACTGTTGTAAGTATCTCACCCCCCATTGCATACTCTTGCCCTGGGTTTTTGTTTCCCAGGTGCATTACCTTGCACTTCTTTGCATTGAATCTGAGCTGCCATACATTTGACCATTCCTCCAACCTTGCCAGGTCCCTTCTCATCCTTTCCATGCCATCTGGTGTATCAACCCTGTTGCAGATCTTTGTGTCATCTGCAAAGAGAAATACTTTTCCTTCCAGTTACTCTGCAATGTCACTTATAAAGACATTAAAAAGGACCGGTCCCAGTACTGAACCCTGCGGTACCCCGCTAGTAACCCTCCTTTCTTCACTGTGGACTCCATTTACTACTACCTTTTGCGTCCTGTTGACTAGCCAATTTTTTATCCAGGCTACCACCTTGGGGCCACTCCAAGGCTGGCTAACTTGTGTATTAATCTTTTGTGTGGGACTGTATCAAATGCCTTGCTAAAATCTAGGTAAGCCATGTCCACAGCCCCTCCCTGGTCTACTACTTTGGTCACCCAGTCTAAGAAATCTATTAGATTCGTCTGACACGACCTTCCCATCATGAATCCATGCTGCCTTGGGTCCTGTGTCCCACTGGCCTCTAGGTACTCAACAATTCTTTCCTTCAGAAGTGATTCTATCATTTTATCTACCACTGAGGTCAAACTAACTGGTCTGTAGTTTTCTGCCTCTGTCCTGCTCCCACTTTTGTGAAGAGGAATCACATCCGCCCTCCTCCAGTCCTCATGTACCACCCCATCCTCCCATGATTTGTTAAAGAGAGTAGTCAGCGGTTTCATTAGTTCTACCCTTAGTTCTTTTAGAATTCTTGGGTGAATCCCATCAGGCCCCACTGCTTTGTCCACTTTCAATTTTATTAGTTCTTTGGTTGGTCACCCATTTATCCAAAATAATTTTTTGGAGGGAGGATCAGAATTTGCACGAGTCTTAAGCAAAAATAAACAGAGATCCAAAAACCAGAAGGGCAAGTAGTAGTATTAGTAACAGTAGTAGCAGAGTTTATTTACTTCGTGCACCCTTCCCTGTAAGCTCAGAGTGCCCTCACAGTAAAATAAACAAGTACAGCAGTAAGGTACAGTCAACACACAATATATAAGATTTCTACACAAACCCCATTTAAAATCTCAAACAGACTAATTCCCCCACTGTCTAATGGACCCAAAATAAATTCCTCTGGTCCGAAAGGCCTGTTCAAACAGGAAGGTCTTAAGATTTTTTAAAGAACTCTATGGATGACCTCTCTCAGAGGTACCCTTGCAATGAATTCCTGAGGACTGGGGCAACCACTTCAAATGCCCGGTCCCCAGAAGATTTTGATCAAGCCCTGGAGACCTCCAGGAGGGGCCTCTACAGCTGATCTAAGAGAGTGAGACAAGGTGTAGGGATGCAGAAGCTACTTCAGTTAACCCAGACCTAACCAATGTAGGCCTTTACAGGACAAAATACCTACTTTAAAGGTGAAGCACCAGTGCACCAGCAGCCAATGCAGTTCCACAGCACCAGTGTAATGTGACTGAACCTCGAGAGTCCAGTTAACAACCCAGCCACTGCATTCTGCAGATTCTAATTCTCGTATCAAGAAAAAACCAGTCTGTGGGGGTCAGGTATTCAAAAGTGCGCATATGTGCAATAATTGTGTTGCACCACCAGTTGTGCTTGTGCCCATGCAGCAGCCTGCTATATTCAGAGACATAGTGCTGGCACTATGCCATCTGAATATAGGATGGATGGTGTGCAGTGCAAATGACTAGTTGATTGCCTGCAATGCAGATGACAGGAAAGTGTGCATTGCAATGCAAGGGCACAGCTCTGCATACAGCTCAGAGAATAATGCTGAGTGCATGAGAGCAAGCAGCAGCTCAGCCATGACCAGAGCATTGACTGCTGAGCTGCTCACTGGGGTAGCTGAAGGTGGAGTGGAGGGTATCAATGACAGACACACAACACACCAGCATATGTAACAAAATAGAGAATGATGGTTGGGCAACCATGTGCAACCAGTCTGTGCTACCATGGAGATATTCAGATTACAGCAGACCTTGAGAGTGAAGTTTGAGAGGTCTGTTGTAATCGGAACATCGAGGTGGCAGTATAGGCTGGTTGTGCATAGTTTTGCCCAATCAGCATTTTTTGTAGTGTATAGAGATAAAAAAAAGTTTTATTTTAACTGCTTAAACTGTTGTATCCCATTCTCGTCCATTCTGCCTTTGTCATGTTCTATTTGGCCATTATCCCGCTGTGAATTACAAGTGACAGCTAATAAAGATAAATGGCTGTTTTTTTTTTTTTAAAACATTAGGTTAATGTCCATAGAAAAGTTTAATTGTTCAGACTTTTGAGGGAAACCAGTGCAAACCAGCAAAGGTTCACATTATCGTGTTCAGCTTTTTGGTGTCTGTTGGGAGCACAATGTATTTTCAGCACTTCTTCACTAGAGATGGTCATGTGGACATTGTTTTCACTGGCATAAAATGCTGTTGATCCACAGAAGGGTACAACTGCATTCCATGACCTTTGCACAGTAGTAGGATAAAAATCCATGCAGAACAATCTTCCTCTTTACGTAATAATATAAAAAAGGCAACAGGCCAAACAACAGTGTTAAACCTGAAAAACATGGGATGCAATAGTGGGTGGGAAAAACAAAATTGAGGCTTCTATCCATATGCAGGGAGTGCAGAAAGTATATGGGGCACCCATGCCCCACTAATGCAGGTGTGCAGATCAGGGTGCTGCTGGAGGTGATACTGGTGGCTTCACATGTTTAGTGCCATGCCAAGGTACCTGATTGCTGGGGTGTTCTCTTTCACCTGGGTGATGAAGATGTGCTGCAAGCATATCAGCCAACGAAGCAAGGCAGTCCATCCCTTGGCATTTTCTAGCTGTGCCCAATCTCTGGCAGATCTCTGGGCACCTATGAACTCATCCAGCTGTGCACACAAAAAGGAATATGCAGCTGTAGGATGTTACATGACCAAGGTAAATCCAGCTGGCACATGCACCAGAATGCCACACAGGGATGTCAGATGTCTGACATCCACATTGGATTATGTGTGCAATACCAGGGACATCCCAATTGGCCCATACACAGGAGGGAGTGCACAGGCAACAGCCACATCATTCAGTACCAGATGAGGTTCAGCCTTGGCATGGACACCCACCATCAATGGGCATGGTACACATATGTGTGCAGCACAGCATCAGTAGCACCACAGCAGTGTCTGAGGGCATTGTCATTTCCCGAGTGGTGCAGAGGGCACCCACACTCTCTGTGGCCACTGCCAGGTAACCAGTGCACAGGTCAAAACGGTATGCTGGTCTAGTCAAAAAAATCGGAGATTTATCAAGGTTCCATCCCGGGTTGCTCTCGGGACTGGGAAGAGGCAAGCATACATGATTCGGACAACACAGCAGAACATGGCTAGAACCAGCAGATGGCACTCTATGTAGCAAAACATGGTGCACATCACTGTAGTGGTGGTGTTTGGGGAAGAGTGGTGGACACACTGTGCACCCATCAGCACAGCATCAGTGGAGGCCATGTTGTGGCCAGGGCATATGTGATATTACTGTGGTCACCAGCGCACCCTACGTATAGTATGGCCTTGGCTGGATGGAATCACCAATATACCTGGACATGTCGGAGTGGACCCCACTTCCCGGTGCTTAGCCAGCTACCCTGTATGCCCTGATATGAACTATATGTTGCAGAAAAACAGAGCCTGACAGTGGATGATGAACCACTATTCAAATTGTCATGGTGCCACCACAGCACAATGGTTGCATAGAGATGTTGACCATCCATATGACTGGTGCCCTTGGCCTGCCCCAATTGATTGCCTTGGTGGGCCCCTGGAGCCACTAGCCAGGTGTTCCCCCTGTCCCGTTGTCAGATCAGGGTTATGTCTTCCATGACAAGGCCTGTGCAAGCCACTGATTGCCCAGCCCCATACTGTCTGTCTATATGGGTGTTGCCTGTAAACAGTGCAGTCCCCTTCTTTAAGTTGGCACAGTGTTGGGGAGCCACCACTGCAGCTGTAGCCCCATGCACTGACACACAGTCTCCCACATGCAAGGCCCACAAATGGCCCCAGTGTCCACCACACTGTGCCAGTACGGTAGTCCAGTGGTGATCCACTGAGGTATGCACCGCAGTCAATGTGGTACTAGATATGCTAGGGGTGCAAGAACCCCACCATGGCATCTGTCTGAGGCACAGAGCTGGTCATGGTGGCATGGTGACACCACGCTGACAGATGTCTGACATCTGCTCATAGCTAGCATACACAGTCCTGTCCACATGGTGGGACATGTCCAACCAACTATGAAGTGGGCATGGAATCACGGGATGCCTTCAGCTTGAAAGCAGCTCCTGTGCTAAGCTCCTACCTCTCCACCACTTCAAATATAAATCTCTGATTTTTTTGACTAGACCAGCATATCATTTTGACATATATTGATTCCCGATAGTCTGCAGAGCAATTCTTAGCCCTCCTCCATTTGTTATCAGCTTTAATTCAGCTATGATGGAGGCAGATATGTGGCAGGCTCCACTCCACCATACCCCGCCAGGAACTCCTGAAAAGATGCCTAAGAAAACAAAAGACCGGAGGCTCAGCCGCTACTAAATCCTCGAGTCCCAGCACATCTGCAATTCCACTCATGAAAGATCGGTTCCTGCAAGAGCTTCTTCCCTTTAGGGAAACATTGACAGAAAACTCATCAGAGCTCAAATCTATCAAGTCCAACTTAGCTGATCTGGGCCACAGGGTCGGTGATGTGGGGGCCCACACCATCTCAGTGGAATGCTGGTGAGAGAAAACCACACCAGAGATAGATAGCCTAAGACAGCAATTGAACAAGCTTCAACTGAAGACAGAGGACCTTGAAGGCTGGAGTCGACAGAATAATATACTTATATTTGGAGTACCTGAAGGGGAAGAAGGCACCAACACTATAATTTTTGTGCAGAAGCTTCTTACCAAGATTGTAGGCCCTTCCCCTCACAACCCAGTCTACCTAATCGAAAGGGCCCACTGCTCCTTGCATCTAATGCCACCAGATAACTCACCACCAAGACCCACAATTTTAAAATGTCTCAATTACCTTGAAAAGCAGCATGCTACCTCGAAGGTTAGACAGCTACAAGCCATCCTGTGGGATGGGAAGAAGCTATGGCTAATGCATGATCTGCTTTTTGAAATATGACAAATATGGGTGGCATTCCATCCTATTGTTTTGAAGTTAATTGCTGCCAGTATAAAATTTAGGATGGCCTATACAACCCGCTTGCAAGTCCTGATCTCCAGTTCCTGGATGTCCTTCAAGAACCCAGAAAAAGGCAGAAATGAGCTAGCTACTGTCTTGCCTAACTCATTCAATGCTACTTGACCTGCTTATTGTAGACTGGCTTCCTTGTTGTTCTTGTATCCTGGAAGTGGATAACGCCTTGTTTTAATTTAGCTCATTCTAGTTTTAATCATACTCTGGTACTGAATTCTGCCTACCTTTAGAGTTCTGGATGGATCATGGTGCAGATCCAGGTGACTGGTTTGATTTTGGTGCCCATAGTTGTAACCAACTGGAGCCAGCCTGTACTTTGTCTCCCGATTGGCAAGGGGTCCCTCTTGGCTTCCAAGTGCTTCGATAGCATGAGGTGTAATGAAGCTGGGATCCAGTTGGTTGGGATCTTTTCTGGGAGGACTGCTTTTTTCAAGGACCATTCTGATCCTGGCAAGTTTTTTGCTCACCTCTCAATTTCCTGAAGGCTACTTCCATGAGTTCACCAATGTGTCTATTCCTGTGAAAAGGATCCTAGACACAATTAAGTACTAATTTGCATTGACTTTTGTCTCTTATCAGGCTGTCTGCCTCATGGCAATGGAGTTTGTTTTGTTTTAGACTCAATACCTAATGTTAACTGTAATTGTTTTTAGACCGCTCGTATTAGTGGGAAGCACTCTCCTCTTGAGTTTCAACAGGTTACCTTTTTATCGGAATAGGCAGGAGAACAACCTCCCACTGGTTTCAGAGACTTAAATTCTTATGTTATCTGATTTGTTGTGTGCTGTTAATACTCCATCATGATGTTTGATGACAAATATTAATAAACAGCTGTGGGATGAGTGGTGGGGAGGAGGGTGGTGGGTGGGGGAAGTATTCTTAAAGCTGGAAGCTACCGCAGGTGGATTAGTGGGTGACACGGCCCGACCTTCCTCCTCCACCTCAAATCCCAGCTTGGAAATCTCTGTAGAAGGGGAGGATTGGGTAGTTTATGGGGTTCCATTTTACCTTGTGGTTAAGCTTATATTTTGGCAAGGGTTATTACATATCTGGGTACTATCTGTGCACAACCCCAGGAGGGGAGAATTGCAGACTACAGGGGTGGGATACCTTTTATCTTGGCACATCTCTTAGGACTCTCTTCGAGTAACTTTGGGGACAGTTACAGGGGGTCTTTTTTCAAGGGTTTACTTATAGGGGGTGGGATCACTGGCTTGGTACAGTTTTTGTAACAGATATAAGATGGGGAGGGAATGGGGGTAGTGTTAGTGCATTTTGGATTGATTTCTTTGAGAGGGTGGGGGTCCTGGGATGTGTTTAAAATTGGGATCTGAACTCATGACTTTGTTTGTGTGCACTGTTGCACATTCTGGTTTGTGATTTCTACTAATTTTCTCATGATCGAGGGACAGGGCTTTGGGGTGGGTGGGTGGGAGCAGAGTGTATTTTGAGAGTACAATCTATTTGATTACACTGTTCAAATGTTCTGGTTATGGATAGCACACTAACCAAGTTTTTAACTTGGAATGCCAGAGGTGTCAGAGAAAAACTCAGTAGGTACCAGATGCTTAAACATATCTCTTTGTTACATGCCCAGATTACTTTTATTCAAGAGACACATCTCCTCCCTCAAGAGGTGCTCAGGCTCCATAGGCAAAATATTGGTCAGGTTTTTGTCTCTGGAGCCTCAACCTAGAGCAGAGGTGTTGCTATTCTGGTGTCCCAATCAGTTCCCCTACAGGTGGATCAAGTTATTACAGATCCACAGGGAAGATATGTTCTTATACAGGGATTACTTGACCACAAATAACTTGTTTGGGTAGTATATATGGGCCAGTTGGTGGCAACCCTACCTTTTTCTTGGAGCTAACCGATAAACTAACTCCTTTACTCTCACTCCCACTGATACTGGGAGTTGACTGGAATCTTCCTCCCACTCAGGACTAGATCAGTTTAATTATCCCCTTAGGCCTCCATCAGCTGCTCAATAAGCCTTACAGGAGTTCATGGATTTTCTAGGCCTCTGTGACCCCTGGAGAATTTTAAACCCACTATCCTGCATGTATTCCTTTCAGACAATGGTCTGCCACACATTCTCCAGGCTGGATTATGTCCTTATTAGCCATTCCCTTCTTCCCAGTCTATGTAATTCTGGATTATAGCCTATTATCCTCTCTGATCACTCAGTGGCTTGGACAGTACTGACCCTGGATGCAAATGCATAGCACGATGCAGCCTGGAAGTTAAATACTCAGCTCCTTAAGGAAGAATATGTGATTTCCAGAATCTCTTCCCTCATTCAATCATTTACTGCATCTAACCAGAATATGGTGCCTAGGGTAGATCACGAATGTTGTGCCCAAAAATGTTTTTTATGTGGGGAATTCATCCGTTTAGCCTCTACCAGGAAACATCGTAGGGAAGCAGAAGCCCTTTCTTTACTGACTCAAATTTGTACACTAGAACAGTCTCTCTCATCCACTTCTTCTCCAGATTCTTTACAGTCACTGCTTTCTCTCAGGAATAAATATGCTAGCCTACTGCAGGAAGAAGCAGCATTCTCCATATTAAAGACCCAGATTAAATATATAGAACAGGGGGAAAAGATGGGCTGTATGCTACCTCTCTGGCTTCGGAAACTGGAAAAATCATGACCCATAGCTTCTATCAGAGCTTCAGACGGTTCAGTTAAACCACATCCTAGGGTCATAGCTCTAATCTTCGAGCAATTTTATTCCATCCTTTATGGCCAGCGTTCATCTTTGCCATCCAAGAAGGATCTATCTGCCTATTTGGACTCATCTGCCTTACCACGTCTGCTTGAACATCATCAGGTCCTCCTCTCCACCCCTATTTCTACAGAGGAAGTAGAATTTGCCATAAACAAATTGGTGTTAGACAAAGCCCCAAGGCCTGATGGCTTCCCTTTCAACTTTTACAAACTCTTTATTAAAGACCTCGCCCCTCTCTTACTTCATCTTTACCACTTCATGCTCTCCTCAGACTCCTTAGACCCTTCCCTCCTAGAAGCTGCTATTGTTCTCCTTCTCAAACCAGATAAATCGCCTACTTCCCAGGCCATCTATTGTCCTATTTCTCTATTAAACTGTGAGATTAAAATTCTTACTAAGATTTTAGCCACTAGAACAGAAAAGGTTTGGTCTTGTCTTCTTAGTCCAGAACAGGTGTGTTTAGTTTCTGGTAGATCTTCTGCTGACCATCTCTGCAAGTTAGCCTGCATTTTCCATGCGGTGGGTTCTTCCTCTTCCCCTTCCCCTATGGCCTTAATCTCTCTTGACATGGAAAAGGCCTTCGACAGAGTTGACTGGACATTCTTGTGGTCGACCATACAAAGCATGGGCTTCCCCTCCTTGTTCCTACAGTGGCTTCAAGTGATTTATTCCTCGCTCATGGCCAAAATATACTGTAACGGCATGTTTTCCTCTCCTTTCACTTTGTATACAGGCATGCACCAAGGCTGTCCCCTCTCTCCCTTTTTGTTTAATCTATATCTAGAACCTATCATCCAGTGTCTGAAATCTTCCCCTAACATAATGGACATCCCCGTTGGCAGTTTCACACCATCTTTTTCAGTTTATGCTAACGACATCCTCCTTCATCTGTCCAATCCCGTTTCCTCTCTCACAGAAGACTTAAACATAATTAACGCATTTGGTAAGTGCATAAATTATAAATTAAACCTCAACAAGACAGAGATACACCCTCTCAATCATTCAACATACAGACAGGATTTCATCCTGTTTGATATGAAGTGGTCCCCATGCTGCCTTAAATACCTGGGTATACATTTAACCACTGACCCCTCTTTAAGTCAGAAACTGAATCTAGAAGATCTTCTGAGCACCTTTCAGAAAAATCTATCTCATTGGAAGTGCCTTCCTCTGTCACTCTGGGGTAGAATTGACATTATTAAGATGAATGCCCTCCCCAGACTCTTTTACCCCTTAAATATGCTTAATACCTGGCTTCCTATTTCCTTTTTCAAGCGTATCCATTCCATCATTACCTCATTTATTTGGCTGGATGAGGCTCCAAGACATTCATATATTAAATTGGGGTTACCCAAAGAGGCTAGGGGTTTGTGGTTACATAATTTTATACTGTATTACTGGGCCAGCCACCTTTATAAATGTGGGAAATGGCTCTCTGCTTGTTGTCCACTGTGATCGGTAAGTGAATACATCCCCATCTGGTTGCAAATAGAAATCGAGTTAATCACCAACTGCAAGCTAAGCCCTGTTGCTATTCTCTTTTCCTCTTCGAAGATTCTTCCAAAGACGTTAGCTCCCTCCCTGGTCGGCACTTCTATTAAAGTTCTCTCGCAACTCATGGCATATCTTAAAATGTCTCCTTCCAAAGACTCTTCTTAGCCTATTTTCTCCAACTCAAACATTAAAATAGGTGGACACCCAATATCTCCTACTTGGCTCCCAGAACCGCCAGAGCTTAAAGTATCAGACTGCTATGCTCAGACATTCGTACTCACCTCTCAAGAATTACTAACCAAATTTCACCTGGCGCCATCTAACATATTTAAGAACTATCAACTTAGGCACCTTTTGGTACAACAGTTCGGTCTCCTACTGAAACCATCTCTGTTTGGGGACTTTCTCCAGCAGACTCAGGATTTTGTCTCCAAGCCCCATGATGTTTCCTTCCTTTACATACTTTTGCTTATCAATCTCCAACCTTCTTCTCCGGCAGGTTCTAAGATTTGAGAATCTCTCATAACAGACCTGGATACCAACTAGGCATGCCTTTGGAAGGATTGATATACCTATTTATCTCAAGACCAGTTTAGGCTTACCCAATATCATATATTAAACAATATATATTATACCATGATCAAATTAGCCAGAATGGGTCACCTCCCTCTTCTACCTGCACTACATGGAAACATAGAAACATAGACTTTGATGGCAGATAAGGACCACTTGGCCCATCTAGTCTGCCCATTTCCCTACCTACAGGATAGGCCACAGATCCTAGTTAACCAACAGCCTATTTCTTCCTACCCCCCACAAGAATTGCCTTATGTCTGTCCCATGCATTCTTGAATTCTCCCACAGTTTTAGACCCCACAACCTCCTCAGGAAGGCTGTTCCATGCATCCACTACCCTCTCTGTGAAATAATACTTCCTTACATTGCCCCTGAACCGCCCCCCTCTATCTTTAAATTGTGTTCCCTTGTTCTTGCAAGTCTCTTTTCTGAAAGATACTACCCTCTTGGACTTTGTTGATTCCACTGAGGTACTTAAAGTTTCTATCATGTCCCCTCTCCTTTTTTCCTCAAGGGTATACATATTAAGCTCCTTTAGTCTCTCCTCATACAGCTTCTCTTGCAGACCCTGCACCATTTTAGTTGCCCTCTTCTGGACTACCTCTATCCTGTCTATGTCCTTGCAGAGATGGGGTCTCCAGAACTGGACACAGTACTCCAGATGGGGTCTCACCAACTGTCTGTACAGAGGGATAACAACTTCCTGTTTTCTGCTGCCGATGCCTGTCCCTATACATCCCAGTATACCCCCAGCCCTCCCTACTGCCTTCTCACATTGCTTGCTAACCTTAAGGTCATCTGATATGATTACCCTCAGGTCCTTTTCCTTTTTTGTTGTTGTTGCTACCTCCGCACCCATTGTGTATTCTTCCCCTGGGTTCTTGTTTCCCAGGTGCATTATTTTGCACTTCTTTGCATTGAATCCTAGCTGCCATACTTCTGACCATTCCTCCAACCTTGCCAAGTCCCTTTTCATCCTTTCCATGCCTCCTTGTGTATCAACCCTGTTGCAGATCTTTGTGTCATCTTCAAAAAGGCATACTTTCCTTCCAGTCCCTCTGCAAATGTCACTGATGAAGACATTAAAAAGGACTGGACCCAATACTGAACCCTGCAGTACCCCACTAGTAACCCCTCTTTCTTCAGAGTGGACTCCATTTACAATTACCTACTGTGTCCTGTTGTGCAGCCAATGTTTTACCCAGGCTACCACCCTGGGACCCACTCCCAGGCTGGTTAATTTGACTATTAATCTTTTGTGTGGGACTGTGTCAAATGCCTTGCTAAAGTCTAGGTAGGCCATGTCCACAGCCCCTCCTGGTCTACTACTTTGGTCACCCAGTCTAAGAAATCTATTAGATTCGTCTGACATGACCTTCCCGCTGTGAACCCATGCTGCCTTGGGTCCTGTGCTCCACTGGCCTCTAGGTACTCAACTATTCTTTCCTTCAGAAGTGACTCCATCACTTTCCCTACCACAGAGGTCAGACTGACAGGTCTGTAGTTTCCTGCCTCTGTCTTGGTCCCACTTTTGTGAAGGGGAATCACATCTGCCTTTCCTCCAGTCCTCAGGTACCACACCATCCTCCCATGATTTGTTAATAAGAGTAGCCAGTGGTTTCACTAGTTCCTCCCTTAATTCTTTTAGAATTCTGGGGTGAATTCCATCAGGACCCATTGCTTTGTCCACCTTCAGTTTTAGGAGTTCTTGCAGAAACCTTTCTTCTGTGAAAGGACTGGGATCGACCCCCCTATCAAGAGTGCTTCTGTTAATTGGATTAGGCACTTCCCCCTCCTCTTTTGTGAATACTGAGCAGAAATATTCATTCAGTATCCCTGCTTTTTCACTGTCCCCCTCTGCCCACCCACCATTCATTCTATTCAGCCTCACTATCCCTCCCTTTGTCTTTCTACGCTCGCTGATGTATCTATAAAAGGTTTTATCCCCCTTCTTAACTGAGTTGGCTATCTTTTCCTCAGTTTGGGCCTTTGCTATTCTGACTTCCCTCCCTGCTTCCTTTTGCCTTAACTGGTACAGTTTTCTGTCCTGCTCCTTCTGTGTTTCCTTATACTTCCGGAATGCTATCTTTTTCTTCCTGACTTTCACAGCCACCTCTTTTGAGAACCATAGTGGCTTTTTCTTTCATTTTGATTTGTTTATTTGCTTCACACAGAGGCTTGTTGCCTCTGTGATGGCAGTTTTGATGATTCCCCATTGTTGCTTCACACCTCCTTCTAGCCTGTTTGCTAGTGCTTTTCTGAGGCACTCTCCCATCTTGCCAAAGTCAGCCCTCCTAAAGTCCAGTACCCTCACTTTTGTATGGCTTGACTCTGTAGCTGAGTTTAACGTGAACCACACTGTTTGATGGTCACTTGTTCCCAGATGGCAACCCACTTCTAGATCTGAGATCCTCTCACTGCCCCCGTTTGAGAGTACAAGGTCTAAGATTGCTCCCTCACGAGTGGGTTCTGAAACTAGCTGTCTAAAGCCTGCCACCTGTAGGGAATCAAGAATGACCCTGCTCTTGGATGCGGCTGCAGCAAATGTGCTCCAGTTAACATCTGGCATATTCAGGTCTCCCATCAACAGTATCTCCCCTTTCTCTGCCATTCTAAGAATGCCTTCTATCATATCCTTGTCCATTCCCTCCCCCTGACATGGGGTCTGTACACAACCTCTGTGCGTGTTGTGGTGCCTTTCCAGTCTCAAGGTGACCCACAGTGCCTCCTCGCCTCCCTGTTTACTCTTTTGTTCAGTTGCTTTTATCCCTTCCTTTACATAGAGAGCTACTCCTCCCCCTCTTCTCCCCTGCCTGTCTCTCCTGTAGGTTATGTACCCTGGTATGTTAACATCCCAGTCATGGTTCTCTGTGTACCATGTTTCTGCGACTGCTACGATATCCAGGCATCCCTCTTCCATCAAGGCCACCAGCTCAGGGAGCTTGTTGCCCAGACTACAGGCGTTGGTACTCATTACCCTCCATTTCTTGATGGCCTTACTCCTTTTACCCCATCCCTGTCCTTCTTGCCTTTGTCACTTTCTCCATTTACCCCTGCCCTTCTCCCTATTGACACCTCTATGTTGGTGTTTGCTGCACATACTACCATGATTATTTGGGGGGGCTAGGATTTCCTTGCTCCTTTTCAGTGCCTCCCCCCTTGGCTAGTTTAAAAGCTTGCCAATGAAGCATTTATACCTATCACCTAGGATCCTGGTTCCCCTCATGGACAGATGCAGCCCATAATGCCAGTATAGGCTTACATCACTCCAGGTGGACCCCCAGTCCACAATGAAGCCAAATCCCTGAGCTCCACACCAGTTTTTCAACCACTGATTGAATCCCATGGTGCGGAACACCCTAGCCTCTCCTATGCCATAGATGGGCAGCACCTCCAAGAAGGTTACCGTGCTAGATGCAGCAAAGTGGAGGGTACCCTATTGCATGCTCTCTGGTCATGTTAGAAGGTGTCTTCCCTGTGGGCACAAATTGAAGATAGGCTGGACCCTCTTTTAGGCCTACAAGGGCTTTTTCCCCCCTTGAATCTGTATTATAGGTGATTATTCACAGATTCAGGTTAAAGAAAGGAGATACCACATGGCCTTATTTCCTTAGCGGTCAAGAAGTTAGTCCTTAGACATTGACTGGACCAAGCATCCATCACATATAACGAATGGTTGCATGAGCTCTCCTTTTCCCTATGAACAGAACATTTAATTGCCAGCCTACATCACCGGAAGCCTCTATTTAACAAAAAATGGGGCAAACTATATGCACTTTATCTAAATTAGCCTCTTTTTGGAAGTCCCAGGCACCTCATTGGTAGTAGATGGATTACATATGTGTTAACCAAAGTGTTATTTTTGATGTACTGTGCCTACTCCTGGGTCCTATATTATACTTTGCTTAGGGTGGGGGGAGTTGGGGTAGGATGGGTTGGGGTAGGTTTGATTTGTGTTCTCCTGTTTTCATGTTTTTGGATGCAATGTATAGGCACTGTGTGTTGTATATATAAAATTCAATAAAGATTTTTTCAATTTGAAACTATAAGGTGGACACACCTGGGGCTGTATGCACTGTCACCATCCCCAATGGCAGAAGTCCAGTGAAACATGTTGCTCTCTTCTGCATGGTGTGGACCATGGCATGGCATGGTATATAAGCATAGGGCAGCAAGCCAGCAACATGCACATGCACCAAGGTAGATTGCACACAATGTTACACAGCCCCATGGCACTGCTGGCCCACTACACCATGTGTAGGGTGAGTGTCCATGAGCAGAATCTCTGAGGTGATGCCCAAGAGGAGGTATTCAGCATGATGGCCTTCACAGACACACTCATCACCAGATACCAACACAACTGGCAAAGTGGAGATGTGTAGCGGGAAAGGTCAGTACAATGCTGGGTTATATACATCTATAAGACATGTTGATGGTATTAGAGCAGCTCAATATTTTTTGCTAAAAGATCAAGAACATACTGGTGCCCCAGTACAATTCTTAAAAGAAATATAAGAATTCATACTATAGCATAGTTATTTTGAATTCAATAATGCATTTTCCTTACAAATATGTGGCACTGCAATGGGGGCATCAATGGCCCCAGCATATGCAAACATCTTTTTGGGACTATGGAAATTGGAGACACTTTATGATTCTAACATAAATCCTTATGCAGACAATATCATACAATGGAAAAGATACATTGATGATTGCCTCTGCATATGGAATGGGGACATAGAAACTGCAAGAAAAATTCATTCAGTTGCTGAATCGAAATGATTTAAACCTGAAATTTACAGCAGTTATCAATGAGTGTACTGTTAATTTTTTAGACATTACACTAGAGGGTGATAGAGAAACTGGATGCATTCACACAAAAGGATATAGAAAAGAAAGTAGGACCAACTCATTATTAAGAAATGACAGTTCACACCTAGCCAAGTTAAGAAATTCTATACCATATGGGAAATTGGTTAGGATAAGGAGAAACTGTACATCTGATACTGATTTTGAATCACAAGCAGAAAAACTTTTACAAAGGTTCAGGGAGAAAGGTTACAAAGAGTCAGTATTAAACAAAGCATTAGTCAGAATCAAGGGCAAAAAACAGAAACATTTTTTAGTAAAAAGAACAAAAGAAAATCAAAATGAGAGCAGTCAAGTTACATGCTCACTGGAATTTAATGTTATTTCAGGAGCTGTAGGAAATATTGTTTGGAATGGCTGGGATATACTAAAAAGTGATCCTGACATAAATAGCATTCTGCCCGAAAGACCAAGAATAACATTCAGACGTACAGCTAACCTTCATGACAAACTAGTGAACAGTCAATTTTTACAGAATAGGCCCAAAAAAGAGACATTGTTACCACAGATGCCCACAGGAAACCACAAGTGTGGAAACTGTAACACATGTAAATACATGCATGTGTGCAATAGCTTTGTATTACCAAAAAATGTTACAATTGAAGTTAGAGAGTTTATCAATTGCAAAACTCCCTTTGTGGTGTACATGCTATGGTGTCCTTGTGATTTGTTCTATTCTATATAGGAAAAACTATTAGACTGTTAAAAGAAAGAATTCAGGAACATGTAAGGTCCATCACTAATGGAAAAATGGATACACCCATTGGAAGACATTTTTCCACTGTGCACAATAACAATTCTGTGTATCTAAAATTTATGGGATTGGAACAAGTAAAAACTAATTTCAGAGGAGGCGATAGGCCGAATAAGTTGTTACAGAAAGAAAGCTCCTGGATTTTTAAAGCAAATACAGTGGCTCCTTTTGGACTTAATGAAAGATGGGACCTCAAATGCTTCCTGAAAGAATAGATAATTTTGAATGTTAAACATGATCAATTAGATGCTCTTTACATGAATTTCTGTGTATGTTGTCAAATTATATTAGATAATGATTTCTATCACATCTTTTCTATAATCTTTACAGGTTGCAAAATGTAAAGAAAATCTTCCTTCCGGTTCAGTTGGCATTCCAGTAATATTTTCCGGTCTAGATGGGTCTACCGCAGTTCTTCTGTATCTATCCCTCTACAACTGTAAGATAAACATCGTAAAAGTAAAAACCAGATTTTGTTTTATATACTATTTTTGGATAAATGTGTATTCTAATGTGCGATACAAGTTACGAATTGTTTATAGGCTGAAGATAAGTATAAAATGAACTTTTCAGCCTGGTTATCTGTTCCAGTTTTTGAATAACCTAATGTTTATAAGTTTGGTGTATCCCTAGTGTTCTTGGAGAACCCCTGAATAAGTACATAAAAACATAGAAAAGGTTTTTAATACTGGAATATTATAACATAAGCTGTATCCACAATTTGTATATTATTCATACTGCAGGCATAAGAATGTGAATCTGGGATTAAATGCCATTTTGCTTTTTGAATTTTAATGTCAAGTTTCAAATAAATTTTATTTTTTCTTATTTTTATTCAAACCCCAACCCCTCCTTCCCCCAATTGCCCTTTCCCATCCTTTTCCCTCCTTTCACCTCCTCCCCTTCCTTTCCCCTTCCCTCTTTTGTTTCTTTCTTCTTTTTAAATTTTCTTTCCTTTTCCCTTCCCCCTTCCCCTGCCCTCCACCCCGCCTCTTTTTATCCTTTTTTGGCCCTTTCCCAATTCCTTCCCCCAAAAAATTTCCCCAAAATTCTATCATTCATTCTTTCCATTATTTACTATCCCTTTAAACTTTTTCTATTTTCCACCTCTTTTTCTTCCTTCTCTGATTGGTTCACAAAAGTATTTAGTTTGGATTGGTTTAAAACAGTGTGATGTCACTTGTGATAATTGTATTTAAATGCTCAAAGTTGTAATTTAGTATTATGCCCCCTTGAAGACACTCTGCCGAGGTGCTAGGGGTTCTCACATTCGGTGAAATAAAGAGCAACAATTGTTGTAAATTGATATTTGTATCTCCATTCTTTGCTGTGGAAGAGCGTTACTGTTTTGGAGATGTGTTGGAGTTTACAGGTTTTTACCTTAGTAGCGAACTCCTTCTGCAAGTGTGAGTGCAGAAATTTTGCTTTTTGGGACTCAATGCTGGGTTAGGGCTGCAAGGGGCACATATCCCCCATCCTGTGCGGGGTGGCCAACACCCATAGAGCTGGCCCAAGTGGCTGACCAGGGCTGCTGCATTACCTCACAAATCCACTGGAGGTACTCAGTACCTTCTACCTCCCAAGGCCTGGTACACCATTGACAACCTGAACAGTTGCCCACTCTGCCATGTTCCTGCAGTACAGGACCATTGCTGCTTCCAGCTGCACCCCTGAGAGTGTCACCATCCCCTATGCCACTGCCACCTGTCAAGCCATACAGACTGTGCAGTGTCCATATCCCCCGGACAGCATGTTCGGCACTGGCAAGGCACACCCTTCCAGTGTCAGATATACTGTAGATATGTTTACAACAGGGAAGGCCAGGCACACACCAATGACAGTGGTAGGGCCATGGCCACCAAAGCGCCACCTGCACAGGCACCTATATATATGGAAAACATTGTCAATGGCTTAGTAGATAGCATACTTGCCTCTGAGGCTGGGAGATCAGAGGGCTGTGGGTTCAGTTCCAACACCTTGCAATTGGGTTAATATCCCCATACTGACACTGTAGTGCAGCATTTGGGGGGGGTGCTGCACTTCTGAGGTGCCGTCTTCGGATGAAACGTTAAACCGAGATCCCATCTGCCTGGATTGGTGGTAGTTCAGCTGGATGTTAAAGATCCCATGGCAGTTATTGAAAAGAGTAGGGGAATTTCCCCTGAGTCCTGGCCAAATTTCTCCCATTCACTGGAAATACCACAAACAGCTTAATTTTGTTCAGTCATACTTGGCATTCATCTGTGTGTGTGGTAGTTGTGAAGGGGGAAGGGGCAGCTAAAAAGAGTGGTGCTAGCTGCACACTCAAGCAGTCTTGATATACCATGTGGCCTGTTTCTGCTGGCAAGTACTTAATAAGTAAGTATATCTGTACACAGGTACCCTGGGTGCCACAAACAGCGTAGGGTACTCACCTGTCAGCCACTCCCCCATGGTTCTGGTATGGGCCACATCATACCCTGGTGATCCTCCTGGGATGCCTGATGTTGTTGTTGATTCAGTGTCAGCTGGGTCCTCTGCTGGCCATTTCAGGCCTCATGATTTGTAGGGGAGGAAATGAGATGTGGGTCTAGTGCCCCGCAGTGGTACACACTGCTCCATATAGTAAACACAACCCAACATTAACAAGCAGACATCTATAATGTGGCTGTCTGCAACCCATGGCAGTTGCGGATGGCTAGGCCAGATGGCCCTGCAATGCACCCATAGCACCACCACTGGCAACATGCACAATGGGCCATGACATGCCCATAGCAGGTATGGGTCACCCCCCCTGTGGGTTTGGGACAACCATAGAGCATGTCGACCATGTGGTGACCTCACACCACTGGCCACTGTGTCTCTGCTCATACATGCTAGCTGAAGCCCCTTTCTGGGCACCATAAATACAGGTATACATGGCACTGCCAGTACCATATGACAATGGTGGCATTGCAAGCTGTCGTGACATCCCAGGATGCAGTATACTGTAGGTGTGTGCCTGCACAGTGTCCTGTACATTACTGGACTGTGCATAGACGGCATGCACCCCATGCAACCCCCAGCACAAGCAGACATGCCGTCATGTGGCACAGTGGGTCACCACATGCGACACAGCCATGGAAAAGCAGCGCATCCTGCAGTGCTCAGACTGCAGGTTGGCAACACACCCAACACATGTGGTGATTTTTCTGCACCGCCATGCCACATGACATGAACATGTGCTACAACTTGCCACACAGGTTCTGCTGGCCATATCATGCCACCATAATTGGGCCTGTCATGCCTGTAATAGTGCTGCCATGTCCTTGGGGGTGGTCCCCATCTTGCAGGTGATGCTGGCACACTCTCAGGCATCCTGGATGGGTCTGGGCATGCATGAGCACATGGTGCATCCTGAGACAGTTGGATGCACAGTGCCCTGCAAGCGATAGGCTTGCCTTGTTGGGGGGGGGACCTCTGTGCATAGGATCATGCTGGGGGCATGCACATGGAAGCCCACGGTGCCAAGGGGTGGTAATCCTGTACATTACATGTCATGCTGCATGCCTGCACATATGCCTGTACATGCTTCCACCACACATCACGCAGTAGTCACTTGGTCTAGGGACATTGCCCCAGGTCACCATGGTTCGCAGGTCTCATAGGTGGTGCAGCTTCTAGCATTGATGTTCATTAAACCTTTGGCAACACTGGTCTCCAGTGCACTCCACCCCGTGTGTCATGTCAAGTGGCAGCACACAGAGGCCCATACCTCACTGTGGGGCCTGTCTGCCTCAGGCACCTCCCCAAGGAGCTGGTCCTCCCCGTCGACCACTAGGTACTGTAGGTTGCCACTTCAACCTAGGACCAGTAATGGCCCAGCTGAATGGGTGCCCTACGTCGAGTTGCAGAAGTCTGCTGCCTCAGAAGTGGGCTTCAGGCTGCTGGCATGATGCTTCCTGTCCTAGGCCTGTGTTGCAATTGCACAGAAGATTTTGGTTGTCACCCTGTGCTACACCGTGTTGCACAGTGTGACATACATGTCTTGGAGTGGCCCCATGGCTGGCATGGGGTGCCATGTGAGTGGGCTCCATGTGCATGCCTGGTGCATGCACCATGTTGCCTAGCAAACATGTGCAGCTCTGATGTGCTTGAGTCCACGTGGCCTTGTGATGTCATAGGTATGACATGTTATCCTGCCTGCACACCATCAACAGTGCATGTACCCACGTGTGTTGTGCAACAATGTGTGCAGGTGTTATTCCAGTTAATGCTGTTCACAAATATGCAATATTCAGCCAAGTTCTGCAAATGCGGTCACTGGGGAGTCTGTGGGCTAAAGATCACATAAGCATGTCAATACAGGCAGGTCTGCATTCTGTGCATTAGCATGCCTCATTGAATAGGCTATACATGGGAACCTACAGCACCACCTATACAGCACAATGGAACCACAGGACAAGGAGATACATTTACAGGAGAGTACATGGGGATGTGTGGTGTGTGCAGTCACCTATGTGTCTGTGCTACTCGGGGCACGTCCACTAAATGCATGGTGAGAGCTAAAAAACCCAAATGATTCTCATACACAGCAGGGTCAAGGACCACAACTGTAGGGTCACAGACCCACATGCATGAATGTAGCAGACACTGGGCCCAAGTCGCATGCATAATTCCCCAACCACCTGTGCTACAGATCAGGGACATGGTGACAAGAAATCAGGGACAAATGAACTCAAGCAAAGACACATTTTAAACAGTGACCATAGCTAACACCGAATAAACAGTGTCGCCTTATATACAAAGCACTGTCCAGTGGAATTCAAGACTATAACAGTAATGTTTTCCATCAGTTTAAGCTGGCGTAGCCCATCTGCTAGTGACAGAAACTACAGGTTTACACAGGACAAAAGGCAGATTTGAGGCCAATTCATGGACATCCCTGGCAATCAGGGGCATTTGAGAGTTCTGATCCTGTGGCAGACTATGGGCAGTGCAAGGCCAATAGCGTAACACACCAACAGTCTACCTCCAACTGGGGCACATAGTATGTCACACTGTGGGCCATGGCAACCCACAGTGGGTCGCTGCAGCAAAGGTGTTCTTTGCTGATGTGGTCCCACAAATGTTTGCTGTGGATGTATTATGGTGTCACCTGCCACCCTGTATATCGGTGCCGGTATATCAGACCATTCTGTGGGGGACAAATTTCAGTACAGTGGTCCAGGGACATGTACTGCCCTGACATGAGCCAGTGTCCCCCATTCTGTGGGACGGTTATGGGGTATGGTAGTCTGTACCTGTTGCTGCAATGGGGGATGGTTAGATATGCAAAAATACCTGACAGTTACACACTGTCAGTCTGTGGTCTACTGGGCCCCGGGAGGCAACAGCAGGGATGTCTCCACACACAGGGACAGAGGGGAATGTATGGGCAGATCCAGACACAATGGAATCTTCCAGAACTGTCCCTTTGCTCAGGGATGGTGTGCAGCTGTGCATGGCATGCACAAGACAAGCCTCCCCCTCCTGCCAACCCAAAATGACCCAGGTTGCCAGGGTAGCTGTGGGTTTCAACCATCCCTGTGAGCACCACAGCAGACCTGTAACATCCAGATCAACCAATTGTGACCAGTTCTGCACTTAGTGAATGGGAGCTGCCATCTGCCATTGTATAGTGACTGCTCTGGCCCATGTAATAGGTGTCAGACAGCAGGCTCCACAGCCTGCAGGGTTAAATGGGGTGACAGGACTAGTAGCTGCTCACATCTATGTGGCTGTAGTGGATGGCATCTGCACACATGCTACTGGTCATCACAGTGCATGATGCAGCTTTATTTGTGTGGTGCCTTTGCATCTGTGGGCCTGAGTCTGCAGTGTTCTGGAATCTTATATGTTGTGTACTGCTGGCCAGTGTGACCAATGTCCCCATATATGTGCTATACCATCATGGTGCCTGTGTCACTAGGCCCCTGGCCCAGGCCCTGCACAATGCAGGCTGTACTGTGCATGTGGGCCACAGTGACATTGCCCTGGAGGATACATCCCCAACCCCCATTATCTACGGGTGCCTGTCCAGTGGGGATGTCCTCTGTCACACTTTAGTGTATGTGGGGCTGCATGCTGGCAGTGGAGGCCATGACAGCCAGTTGCTGTGTGATGTGGGGGCTGAGATCCTGGTACACCTATGCAGTGTACACTGTCTGTCCAATGACTGCGGGTGAACCATGGCCTTTAGTCAGTACAGTGTGGTGCTACACACACCCAATGGTGTGCTATGGCATGTCAGTGGCCTCCTCCTGGTGACATCGCACACCGCAGGTGGGTCATCCCCTCAAAGATAGATACCCCTGTGAATGGTCCAGTGGTATGTGAGCACCTGGCACTGTCTACCCTAGACTGCCTTTCACCAGTGACAGTGCTGGCTCTACACATGGATGGATCAGTTTCTGTTGTACCCCTTCTGAGGCAGGTCATGCATGTGTGTGACACATCCAGTGTGTAAACCATGTTGGACAGCTGGGTTGTTGGTGGTCAGCTGTGTGGCACTGTCTGCATCCCCCAGTCACCTGTGTTGCACCCACTTCTTTGACAGGTACCATGGATGATGATTACAGACTGCAGGCCCACTGCTTCGATGCAGAAGAGCTACATGTGCTGACACAGGCCTATAAGACCAGGGAGGAAATAATGTCCCACTGCAAGAGCACCAATGTCCAAGTCCGGTAGGCCTGGGAGGAGATCACAGAGGAGGTGAATGCCCCCGTTTGAAGACCCGGTGAAGGGTTGAAGTGCTAGGGGTACTGGTTCTTTGTTCTGGCTCTATTTGCCGACTAATAAGCACTTTATTTTTTAATTGGTGCCTGAGTGCTGTACTTTACTTTGGATTGACTCTACTCATTGTAGCCTGCCTGGGAACCTAACATGCTCCATTTTGTGCATGACCTCTTTTCCCTCAGCAGCCTTGCATCCCAGTAAGGTTTATCTACTGATTAGTTAACTAGGCATTTCATTATTTACTTTGCTTCTCATTGCATCAGCCCTCGGTTAACATATAGCCTTTTTTGGGATTTAAATCTGCTCAAACATGTTTATTTGCACTCAGTGGGAATCAAACCTTAGTATACTGCCTGTTGCAATCTGTCCGGGTCTTCCTATCTTTAATTGTTTTCACCTGCTTCCACTTGGTGCCTGGCTTCACACAGTAGCTACATCTCCGAGTTTTTACTTCCCTGCTTGCTTTTCTAGATGTGTAGTGTGGCCTTGTTGCTTTTACTTTGCTTTCTTTTGCTGTGCCCTGTTATACTGCTGCCTCAGCTGTCCCTGTTCTCATTTACATTCAGTTCAGTGTTCCTCCCTGCATTCTGCCTGCTTCTTAGTTGCTCCTGATCCTGCTGATACATGCTCCATATGCTGCCTCTATTTTTGGTGGTGGTGGTGGGGGAGGGGGGTGTCTACTCTATCACCATTACAATTGCTGTTTGACCTCATTGTGTTCAGCTTGTATCTTCCATGTTATTCCCAAGGTGGGGGACTGTGTTGTCACATTGAAGCATCATGATTTCAAGCACCACAAGCTTGCTTTTATGTAACCTATGCTTCTGCCTGCTCTTTTGCCTACATGACTTCTCAGTCATTTGGGCATAAATAGTTAAACCTCACAGCCTACATGGCTTCACGACATCCATTACATTTTATCATTCATTGCATTCAGTGCTCCTTACTGGACTGACCTAACTCTGCCTTAAAGGCTTTTAAGGTATTCCTGCTAATCATATCATTTCACTATTTCTGCTGCCACCATAATGATCACCAATGAGGCATTCCCTTGTCCTGCAGTGTGAGTAGGTGTTCCCTTCTCCTACAGAGTGAAGAGGTGTTCCCTTCTATCGCAGCATGAGGAGATGTTCTCTTCTCCTGCAGCGTAAGAAGGCATTACCTTCTCCTGCAGTATGAGGAAGCATTCCCTTCTCCTGCAGGGTGAGGTGGCGTTTCCTTCTCCTGCAGTGTGAGGATGCATTCCATTCTGAAGTTGTCTCTAAATAAAAATACCCCAAGCTTGGAGGAAAGGCTCCATAGGCTTTGGATTCCCCCAAGATTTCCACCTCAAACAGTTTTTTTTCTCTCCTCCATGCTGACGGTCATAATAGTTTTAGTAGTATTCCCTAGTTTGCTTAGGTAGGTTCCGCTGTTGCAGGGAGGTGGATGGTGACCCTACTCACCATTCCCCCTCTGCTTAGGAAGCCCCCTGCTGTCATCAGTGAAATCCATCTTATCCGTGCTATTCTGCTAACCTGTACTTCTCACTTATGTTTCATCAAGCTGCTTCACTACCTCATAACCAATGATCACTGCTAATGTTCTTTTTGGGGGTTTCTTCCTAAGATACCTTTAGCCAAGGGAACCTTCCTGCGGCACCTCTATGGGTGGAACCCTCTTCAAGGTGCCTTTGGTACCCCTACAGGGTGGTAATTTCTCATGGAATAGAGTGCAAATGGCCAAAACAAGGTAACACAGTTGCTCAAGCACAATACTATACTGGTTGCGTAGCCCATTAAAATAAAGGGATGCATTGAAAAGCCTCATTTGGATGGATGCTTAACTTCAGGTGATTGCAGGTTTTCAAATTCTCCTTTTTGTGTAATCATTCTATCTAGCTTATGGGACACACACATAAAATTTAAAATGGTGCATTTGTTTGCAGCTTTTCAGTATAATGTACATGTCATGTAATAGCAGAGACAGATGAATGATGAAGCACTCTTTGTTATTATAGGTGTATAATAAATGGGCTTCCCTTTTTCCCATAGGGAAACCATGGCATAATCTGCCGTAATAAAGGAGTCTTTATTATGGCAAACACGCGCATGGTTTCTCTCACACTGCTCACGTGCCCACTGCACTTTGTCGCTTCCAGACTGGGTGATTGCTCACCGCTTGTCTTCCCATGCTAAAGTTAACCACCAGAGGAACTTGGCAGTAAGTTATTTAAACAAACAAATACTAATTTACATCACATGGGGGCAAAAACAATATTTTAAAAATGTGGACATGAAAAATGAAACCAGTGGCTGAAAACAAAACCGGAGCGCAGTCGCAACGGAACCTATCACATTTTATATAATTACTGTAGCACAAAAGGTAAACCTAGCAATTATATAAAATAAAATATGGGCCAGTGTGTGTCAACTTGAAGTTCATACACACCATCGGGGTTAGATGCTATTTATAAACCCCTCGAGCTTTGCTCTCGGGGTTTATGTAGCATCTAACCTCTCGAGTGAGTGTAAACTTCTTGTTACACACACCAACTCATACTTTATTCTATTTTTTTTTAGGCTGAAGGATTTTGTTATGTAAACACTTGTGTAACCCCCCCATACCAGTTTGGGGGCTTACCTTATGCCAGTAGCTCCTGTTTTGCTCTCCTCCTCTTAGCACTTTCAGGAAATGCCTACATTTTCTTTTTGCTCCCCACTTTGGCCTGACTTCTCTTGTGCCCATGTATGCCCCAAAGAGACAGCCCCAGTGTACAATTCAGCCCATTGGGGTTCCAACCACACAAACTGCAGTCCCCACACTGTACATGCACTTTGATGCAGTGGGGATAGCGCAGGTGCAAGTGGCGCCGTTGATCTTGCGACCACCACCCGACTTGTGGTCACAACCAAAAAAGTGTCCGTCAGTCCCGGTGTCTCCACCAGCTAAGTGGAACCCAGTGATCATGGAAAAGGCCCTAAGATCCTGTGTTTCTATATATTTAAAGAAAATCCACAATGCAGTAATGATAGGGCTCATGAATATTAATGAGCCAGAGCCCCAATCACTGAATATTCATGAGGGTGTTTCTGCCCTCAGGAAAAGTGTGTGTCGACAACTGCTGAATGGGACAAGAAATTAAAAAACAAATATTTGTAACTGCTGTCTGTATGTTTTGGGAGGAAACGTTCAAGAGGGGAGACAAATGTCTAAGTAAATAAATGCTTTGATCCTGGCTGCTCCAGTAGATTTTGGGACTCAGATAGACATGGCTTGCCTGCTGCAAAGTGAGTTAAAATATTGGCAGTAGCAACAGGAAACTGGATTGAGATAATTGTTAAAGCTGGGCAGTGACTACAAGAACACACTATTGTCTACTGAACTGTGGGGCAATTGGGCAATTTAGATAAATATTCTGGCTGCACTAGGACTTTATTTGGGACTGTATCCATTCTGTTTAAGGCGACTGTGTGTTCATCAGCCATTACAAAGCAGCCACAGCCAATCAGAAAGCTAGAATTAGAAAGTTAGGACTTGTGGGACATTTGCCAAAGCTCATAGGAAACCTTCAAGTGCTTATGGAGATCTGCAGGGACCTAATTTCTGGCACAAAAACAGCAATCCAACTGTGCATCAAGGAGGCTTTATGAATAATTCATTTTCTTGATTGACAAGCCATCCAGCCAATCAGTGGCAAAGAACCCAAAAGCTACGGCCAATCAGGAGCCTCAGGACAGCCCCATAAAAGACTATGTTTTGAGCAGATTTTGAGATTCAAGCAGGAGCCCCCGGTGTCCCAGGCCCCCAGCCATGCAACTAGGCCAGGTGATCCAGTTAAGCCCCTTCATCTAGGAGGGTTTTTTGACTTATTTGCAGTTAAGTTTAAAGCAATTTAGTTTAATGCAGAACCTGCTAGCCTGGGTTTGCCATAAAATGTCCTCCAGGTGCTAGCCCTCCCTTCCACATTGGAGAAAGCTTGGATCTGAAACTCGATGACAACAAGCCAGCTGTGAGAGAGCTTATCCTGCCTCAGTTGTGAGAGAACTGAAGACTTCATTAGCCACTATGATGGTGACCTACTGTGAGTGAGTACTTTTGCACCCTCTAGTGCAAGAAAGAAAGAAAATTGCTTATTGGGGCTGCCAAGGCCCTTAGTAACTGTTGCTGACTGAGACTGTCCAACTGGTCTGCACCTTCTCCTTGCCCAGAGCAAGTGGATCGCAAATGCCTTAAGGGATCCATGGGCATCCAGTTTACATATGAATGTGCTGATATGTGTGTCTACTATGGAACCTACAGGACTGAAAGGAGAGCTCTCAGAACCAGGGCTCATTCTGACTTTGCCTGGGAGGTCCATTTTCTTCCTAAAATGTTCGGTCAAAATGGTCAATGGAGCTGCAATCTATAGCCATGTGCTACAAATGGGACTGAGATCTCAAGTCTATGGGATTTGACTTCTTTATCTTGCAATTGATTACTCTGATTACCTAATAGTGCTCAAGTAACAGGTGAAAAAGGACCAGGGTGGCCATCCTGGCCACTGGTTGAAGGTACTACACCTTTGTTGAAAATGTACTGGATGTGTCTAACATATAAATGTGCTGAATGTACCAGAACATACCGTATACACGTGCTGGATGTTCCAAAAGAATAATTGATTTCCAAAGTGATGTAACTGGCTGGTTGCATCCTGAACTTGCTCATCCTATAAAATGCAGGGCCCCCCTTGCACCCATTATTGGATTCCAATGACTGTAAATAGTTTAAGTATCTAATGTTAAAAGTCTCGTTTCAATTCTTTCAAATCAAGCCGGACAACGTACAGGTGCACCATCCAACAGGACTGCAACTTGAAAGAACTTTAATGTACTGGGTACCCAGGGTTAAATGTTGTGATTGTGGGGTTCCAGTATAAATTTAGGGAACTGGTACCAGTAGTGGGAAATAATATTGTTTGTCATCTGATTTTAGGCAGCTTAGATAGACAGTATCCTGTGTGTTTTGTACTCACCTGCCATGTCAATAGATAGCCAGGGCTCTGGTCATCAGTGTTGGCATAATGTTGATGCTTTCTGTTTTAAAAAAACAGTGTGCATACCCAGCTGGGGGGTTTCACCAGCACCAACCAGAGAACCAATTATCATAAATATTGTAAATAATAGTACTGCATAGTCTCTACTCCTCTTTTTTTCTCATTCCTATGCCTTGAGGACCCCCTCTCCATAAATAAGCTGTTGTTGTTTGCAGATGATGGTGTTGTGAGCATGTTATTAGGAGTCAGTTAATAATTTGTACCAGGTATTGAAATGTGGGGAAATGTTTATTGGGTATTGTGTTGGGGTGGCTAATGGTTATAGTGGGTGGTACAGCATCCCAGGGTTTGCCCTGGAAAAGCTAGCCCACTTAAATCTAAACTCTGAGTGGAGGCACCATGTCATTGTAATATCGTGGAAAGGACCAGTTTAAAGGTAACCTTTGGAACCCAGGCCCCTCAACCTTGTTGTGGCCTGTTAAGGCAGAGGTAGTAACTCTAGGAATAGCGCTGCCTATGGGTTACACTTGCTATGTAAATAATTGCAATAATTAGCACCTTATACTAATGAGCTCCATTATTTAAAAGATTGCTGCTCCTCACAGACATATCCCTTGTCAAAGACTTATGAGAGTCGAAAAACCAGAACCTTCTGAGTAGCATTAGGCTGTAGCATGATGGTTTGAATGGAGGGTTGTGTAAATCAAAGCTTTGGAAACATATTAATTGTCTGTGACCATTTGTGACTACTGAGTGCAGCACTTAATGTTTGGAGCTATCTGTATTGTTTGGGGTAGGCATTCCCCCTAGAGATGTACAAGCTCACAAACTGCTGGGATTGCGGACCACACCTGTGTGGAATTTGAGGTTGTCCATTACTTGACAAGAATGATGCAACCATGGCCATGGCTCATATGGGGTGTGGGCATCACTACTGTATCCCGGCAACCATATGGTGGCCAACTGTATACATGCTCATGGCCGTGCCGCATAGCATTCCACCTGTCTTCCCCTGGGGCATGGATATGTACACCCTGGGCTGGTGGGGTGTGCCTGGGTCACATCAGATTTGGGTGCACTGGAGCTGAGTGTGTTGTCACAGGTGGTGGGGTGTGGGAGTACTGGCAGTGGGTGAATGGCCATTGGTGATTGGGTGTGTTCACCAAGGTACAACTTGTCTTTCACATGTGGGGTGTGTGCACAGAGTGATGATGGGCCATAATGACACAGGCACAGTGCCTGCTCCCCCATCATGGTGAATGTGCTCCTGTGTAGATTTGTGTCTCTCTCTGCAGGGTGTGGCCTCATCAGTGTACACACTGCACCGGTGCATGACACAGTACACTAGGGCATGCATGCCACCTCTGCCTGTACAGTGTCATGGCCACTGCAACCCTGACTAATTCCCCTGTTGTCTCCTCGCAGCACAGTCCATGGGGTCAGACCCAGAGGGGGATACGGCAGGACCATCATGGCATGTAAGGTTCCTGCCACCCACCTGTCCACACTACCTGGAGGACTTCAGCAAAGAAGCCCTGGAGAATGATGATGAAACCTTTGTCAAGAGCCTGGAGCAAGCAGGGCTAGCCTCATATTGGGACAGTTGGTCCCCCACAGCCAGTCCCCACCACAATGAGTACCAGTCACAGTCTTCACACAGCCTGGTGGCCACACAGATACTGCCTACTGTAGTCCCTGGCACAGCTATGAGTGGGATACCCCAGGAGCCCACTGCCATCACACCCACCATCCTACCTGGCTGTGCTGACAATGCTGCCATGCCACAACTGCACTTCCCCAGAAGTACTCCACCAGCGTGTTTATGGCTTGTCACCCCACATCCATCGCAACAAGTCACACACAACTGATGTACTGCAAACAACTCAATAGATCACACTTTACGGTTGCAACCCCAGCCCATACCAATGCCCGCAGGTGCAGCCTGACCCTATCACACTGGAAAGTCCTCAGCTGCAGCAGGATATGTTGGAGACCAGGATATGTTGGAGACCAGGCAGTTGCTGAAGACCATTATGGAAGTGCAGATCGCTGTGCAGCAGGAGCCAAAACACCTCCATCACATGCTGCATGAGGGCAAGACATGCCTCTGCCATGTGCTGCATGAAGAAATGCAATAGGCCAATCAGTGGGCAGATTCCCAAAAAGCCATGCTTGTGGCTGCCCTACAGGACCTTGGTGCCACTGTGAGGGTGGCTGCGGGCATGGTGGAAGATACTTCAAGGACTGGCTGTATCCCTTGTCTGTTCTGTGTCAGTAATCTGACCCCACAACAGACACCACGCCATACACCAACAACAGAGAATGCTGGGACAGGCATGCCCAGTATGCCCATGACAACCAGTTCCCCTGTGGACACCATGTACATTGGGTCACAGTCTCACCCTGCCTGGGGCATTACCCCATGGAACCATAACGGGGGTGGGTGACACCATTGCCATGGACATCCCCCACAATTGTTGCTGCAGTCCACCCCTCCACCATATTGGGGCATGTGCAGGCCATCTGTTTGTACTTGGGGTGGTTCTTGGGGACAGACATAGGTAGCGCATGGCCAGTCCCCCGCCACCAGAGTGCCAGTCCTCCCATCGCAGTACTCTGCCATACCTTCAGCTGCCATATGTTACAGCCATGCCATCAGACCCCAGCATGACTGGCTTGGTGTACAGCCCCAACCCCATCTGACTGGCAGGTATTCCTGTCAGCTTCACTGTTCCCACCCCCACATTGTCTATGTCTGTGCATCCCCATGTGACAGTCCCATTATAGTGGACCAGTAGTGCTTGTACCCAGCACCCCCAGCCTGAAAAGCTTTCTCTGTGTTGGCAGCCCCAGACCACACTGGCATCCATGACTGGCATCTGTATTCTGCATTGCCACTCCTCTTGACTGGTAACATGGTGTATCATCTTAGGTAGGCCATGTTTTCCCCTTTGTCAAGAATACTGCACTGCTTGCATTCTTGATGATGTTGCTGTTGTTGTCGTTAGTGGTGTCCTGTTTGTTTCATAATGCATCACTGAACCAGGCAACAGTATCCTGTGTGTTTTGTACTCAACTGCCAGGTCAATAGGTATCAAATATGATCGAAGCCCTGTATTCCAGGGCTCTACTGGGCATCCTGGGGTGTCACCTGTAGAGCTGGTTTGGAATCTCCTGCTCTTCTGGCTCCATATCTAATGCACTCTGTACCTCTGTGACCAGCAGGCATATTCCATGAGTGAGCACCATGTTGCATAGTACTGTATTTATCAGGCTAGAAATATGGTCCAGACCTTGTGAGGGGTATACTCTAGGGCACCACCAGCCTGGTCCAGGCAATGAAAGCACATCCTAAGTATGCCAAAGGTGATTTCTATGATGTTGCATGCGGCAGTGTGTGCCACATTATACCTGTCCTCTGCTACAGATGCAGGGCGGAGGACAAGTGTGAGGATCCAGGGACACAGAGGAGAGACACTGTCTCCTGTGAAGGGAAGCGCATATGATAGGGTGATATGACAGCTTAGCCATTTGCACAGTGCTAACACCCACCACCCATTGGTCCATCATGTGTGCCTTTTGACCCTAGCATACCAAGACCCTGGTGTCCATATGTGGTTCTATACCTTCATGCCCCCTGTGGCCCATTCTTGGTGGGGGCCCTGGGGTGTGTACTCATCAATATATCCACTGGGGCTGTCTCCACCTTCAAATCGCTTGCACAGTATGGGATTATGCCATATGAAGGCGTCGTGGGTGTTGTCAGGATACCATGCCAGGTCATTGATGATGTGTCCCGTGATATCACACACAGCCTGGCAATTGATGGAGTGGCACCCCTTCCTATTCAGGTACATATTCAATCCATCACTGGTGCATGCCCAGAGGGCAACATGGGTACAGTCAATGGGACCAAGTACAGTTGGTAGGTGCACAACTTAAAGGAATTGCTGCATGGTTGCTGTGTGTTCAACTGGAGTGCTGGGGAATACAATGAACTCACCAGCATATTCCAGAAGTGTGTCTAGGAACTGTCCCAGCAAGCGTGAGGTGGCAGACTACGAGATGCTAGTGGTGTCCCCCTAGTGTCTGGCATGTTCCTGTGGCCAGGAAACTCACTGCAGCCATCTCCTTCAGCTCTGAGAACAATGCATGGCTGTGCCTGGTGTTACTCTGGAGCTGGCATGCAGGAGCTTATAGAGCTGACTGAACATGAGCCTGTTGAGCCTGTACTGGCCCATGAGCTGTTTGTCACTTAGGGCCTTGGATGTGACTCATGGATGGTAACATCTGTGCAGCATAGCACCTCCACGTCTGACATATGGGCCCAAGGTGTGTACCTGCTCTGTCCACCTGCTGTACAACCACCAGCAGCATGTGCAGTAGGTGTGCTCCCGAACTCCGTCTTGTTTATGGCCAGTAATGTCTCCACCCACCTCTGTGGTTTGCACAGATTTAAGTAGCCTTCTTATAGGTGGTAATAGTGTGGTGCTAAGTGTCCTGTGCTAGCCCCGTTCCACAGCACTGCCATGCTGGATATCGTGCTGCACAGATAAGAATGTTTCTGTACCCCCTTTGTATGCTGCATACATTTTCTTTGCAAGTGTATGATATTGGCCTTAGAGCATGGTTGGCCTCCTCTTTAAATATGGGATTCTGGGGCAAAATCCATGCAATGTGGGCGCAATCCCTTTTTACATGGAGCATTTTTCTGAATAGCAGAGCTCAGGATCCAAATTATTTCATGTTCTTTGGAATCCTTTTTACGTTCGCTTGCGCGCATGTGCAAGGAACGTTTTGGGAGAGTAGCACACTTTGGAGGTGTGCCTCTCCCTTGCAATCCACTGCTCAGTTGAGCAGGTGTGGCGGTCCTGCACCAATGGGTGCGGGAGCTGTGTATGACAGCGGTGGTCTTCGCTTCAAAGAAAACCACTGCTGTCATACAGAGCACCGCATCACACCACCCCCCCGTGTCACGCCGCCCCACCAAAGCTTTGGTGCCACACTGGGAGCCCACCCCAGCATGGCAAACGTCCCGTGTTGTTTGCCGACGGGGGTGCCCAATCCCCCGTCGGCTCCACGGCCCCCCCAAGCCATCCTTCTGCCATGCTGGGAGCCCACCCCAGCGTGGCAAACGTCCCGCATTGTTTGCCGACGGGGGTGCCCAATCCCCTGTTGGCTCCTCGGACTCCCCACCCATCCTTCTGCCATGCTGGGAGCCCACCCCAGCATGGCAAACATCCCAAGTAGTCTTTTTTTTTCACCTGTAAAGCGAAAATGGTCCCACAGTGCTTCTTCCAGTCCCCCCTCCCACAACCCGCACCCACCCACTGCACACCCAGCCTCCCCACACCCCCTCACCCCATACTTAACTCTGGAGATCGGCATGATGATCTTCGGTGGACCGGGAACACGTCTGCACTCTTCAAAGCCGACCGCGAACTGAGGAAATGCCAGTAAGCTGTATAATGGGCTAGATAGGGGGTTTTCAACTTTATTGCATATCTCAGGCATTTCTTGGAATTTTTGCGCCAAATTTTCAACATGGGGTTTTTGGGACCCCTTCTCATGAATGATGTCACTGTCATGGCGTTAATCGGGCCCAAAGGGTGATTTCGCAGTCACTGTGTGAAATCACCCTTCAGGCCCGAATAATGTCATGACAGTGAGATCATTCATGAGAAGTGGTCCCAAAAACCCCATGTTGAAAATTTGGTGCAAAAATTACAAAAAATGACTGTTTTATGAGCGTGCATTGAGCAGTTCCTACGCAGGCTTGTAAGTTCACGAATTTTCAATATTTTCACTCCAGATTTTCAAAATTGCCATTTTACCACACCTCCTTATGAGCAGTACAGCTGTCATTTTTCACATCCTGCCCAAAACGTGTTTCTGCCCATGTAGCGCACAATGGCGCAGTCGGTGTGCGAAATCAATGTACGGGACACAGCAAGAAAATCACAGTGAAACTGTTCATTAGCAAAGGTCTTAAAATGGCTATGTTGAAAATTTGATGAAAAAATTCTTAAAAATGACTGTTTTACGAGTGTTCATTGCACAGCTCCTATGCACGCTCGTAAGTTTACGAATTTTCAATATTTTCACTCCACATTTTCAACATTGCCATTTTACCATACCTCCTTATGAGCATTGCAGCTGTCATTGTTCACATCTTGCCCAAAACGTGTTTCCACCCATGTAGCGCACAATGGCACAGTCGCTGTGCGAACTCAGTGTATGGGACACATTAAGAAAATCACAGTGTCACTGTTCATGAGCAGAGATCTTAAAATGGCTATGTTGAAAATTTGGTGACCAAATTCCTACAAATAACTGTTTTACGAGTGTGCATTGTGCAGTTCCTACGCACGCTCATAAGTTTGCGAATTTTCATTATTTTCACTTCAGATTTTCAACATTGCCATTTTACCACACCTCCTCATGAGCAGTATAGCTGTCATTTTTCACATCCTGCCCAAAATGTGTTTCCGCCCATGTAGTGCACAATGGCGCAGTCGGTGTGCAAAATCAATGTATGGGACACAGTAAGACAATCACAGTGACACTGGTCATCAGCAGAGGTCTTAAAATGGCTGTGTTGAAAATTTGGTGAAAAAATTCCTTAAAATTACTGTTTTACGAGCGTGCGTTGCACAGTTCCCATGCACACTCTTAGGTTTGTGAATTTTCAATATTTCCACTCCAGATTTTCAACATTGGCATTTTACCACTCCTCCTCATCAGCAGTACAGCTGTCATTTTTCACATCCTGCCCAAAACGTGTTTCCGCCCATGTAGCGCACAATGGCGCAGTCAGTGTGCGAAATCAATGTATGGGACACATTAAGAAAATTACAGTGACACTGGTCATGAGCAGAGGTCTTAAAATGGCTGTGTTGAAAATTTGGTGAAAAATTCTAAAATTACTGTTTTACAGTGTGCGTGCTATGCAGTTCCCACGCGCTTGTAATTTCGCGAATTTTCAATATTTTCACTCCAGATTTTCAACATTGCCATTTTACCACACCTCCTCATGAGCAGTACAGCTGTCATTTTTCACATCCTGCCCAAAACATGTTTCCGATGTAGCACACAATGGCATAGGTCGTATCGTAAATCAATGTATGGGACACATTAAGAAAATCCCAGTGTCACTGATCATGAGCAGAGGTCTTAAAATGGCTGTGTTGGGAAATTTGGTGAAAAATTCTAAAAATGACTGTTTTATTTAGGTGCTATGCAGTTCCTACGCACGCCGAAGTTTACGAATTTTCAATATTTTCATCCAGATTTTCAACATTGCCATTTTACCACACCTCCTCATGAGCAGTACAGTTGTCATTTTCACATCCTGCCCAAAACATGTTTCCGCCCATGTAGTGCACAATGGCACAGTCGGTGTGCAAAATCAATGTATGGGACACAGTAAGACAATCACAGTGACACTGTTCATTAGCAGAGGTTTAAAATGGCAATGTTGAAAATTTGGTGAAAAAATTCCTAACAATGACTGTTTTATGAGCATGCTTTGCACAGTTCCCACGCACGCTTGTAGGTTTGCGAATTTTCAATATTTCCACTCCAGATTTTCAACATTGCCATTTTACCACACTTCCTTATGAGCAGTACAGCTGTCATTTCTCACATCCTGCCCAAAATGTGTGTCTGCCTATGTAGCGCACAATGGGGTAACAAAAAGGTCATGCTGAAAATTTATTGTGCAAATACCAGCACTCGCACAGGGCAATAGGGTAAATCACCATACGTGCCAAACACCACTGCAAATACCTGCAAGCGAACGTTCGGCATTGACAAATGCTTGTTATATTTGTAACAGATGAGGCCTAGTTGTCCTCATAGTTGACAAACAGTATATTTCCTCAGAACCGCATTTATCTTTTAACAAGAAAATTTGTGTCAGAGTTTCTACCACAATATAACTTTGTAATGGAGGAAAGGAAAATTGAAGCCACCTCTGGGGGATCTGTATTACTTATTATTGAAATAAAAAAATGGAGCACATATTTGATTGGTCATATGGATTTCCACTGAATAAAGTATTCTTTCTAGAGTACAGTAATCTTGTTAATCACTGGATTTAGGTTGGGGAAGAGGGTGCTCCCAAAGTAAAAGAATTACTAGAAACAATTACGACTTTCTGGGTTTTCATCCTACTGGAAGCATCATTTTGAATTAACATTAAAAAGTGATTCTAACATCATCCCCTCTCCCCTAGAACTACTTTGCTCTACTGCACCTTCTCCTGACAAAATAACCACTAACATTTGCTTGTTAATTGTGGATATAAAATCAAATACCTTTAACAAATTACAGGAGTCCTGGCAGAAGGACATGCACTGTGGGCCCAACATCAAACAAAGCCTCTAGGCCAATGATACTATTATTACCATGAGAAATTTCTAAAACTGTAACATTATGACAGATCAAATTTAATGTTCTACACAGGACACATTTTACACTGGGCAGGCTATATTAACCATGTTCTTTCAGACAGGTGCCCACGATGCACTAATGCAAGAGGCTGTATTATTCATATGTTCCACTTATGCCCTGCCCTTTCTGAATTCTGTCGTAAGTTATGCAGAACAATTGATGGTTTGAATTGGACACATTTTCCTTTCAGTCCTAGAATTACTTTATATGGGTCTAAATGCAAATCCAGTTTAGTGCTTCCTGAATAGATGCATGCATTTAATACAGTATGTTATTAGTTAATGCATGCAAAGCAAAG
Organism: Neoceratodus forsteri; assembly: GCA_016271365.2. Taxonomy (NCBI): domain Eukaryota; kingdom Metazoa; phylum Chordata; order Ceratodontiformes; family Ceratodontidae; genus Neoceratodus; species Neoceratodus forsteri. The sequence continues at coordinate 293,663,399 of CM057449.1, read as the reverse complement.
CAAAATACATTTTTAATGTGATATAATTGTTATATTATTCTCTTTTCCTAGTATTCTTTTTGCATTTGTTTGTATTTTAAATTCTGCTTGTACAGTGATCAGAGCCCTGGACGTCCATCTAAGAAATACATTTGCCTTGTCTTGCCTAATCAGTAGTGTTGCAAAAATGTTGTGCTGCAAGCACTGAGGCATCTAAAGTGTTTTTAACATGAACCACAACTCCATCCCCACATTTTTACTGCATTGGTCCAGTCAAAATTTATTAAACCCACTGATTGCTACAAGGTTGTCAGAGAAGTATAGTTTGTGAAAGCTTATCAGTTTCTGCCTGAGTTTGAACAGGGTTTGGGACTTGCACAAACTGTTCCAGGAGCATGCACCGTGAATGCTAATTCCCACACATGGTGCCCCTACCTGGAAGGTTGGTTCCCCACACACAACAAACTAAAAGACATAATAGGGGTTATCACTGAAAATAATTCACTGATGCACACAGGCTACCTTTATCAAAAAGTATATAGCTTGATAGGTTCTCATCAAGCCAAGCATACTTATAAAGTACAAAAAGGCAGATATATGGGTACTGTGCAAAAGTAAATAAACATAGACTTACATGTCTAATTTTCTTGGTGGTCCACATGCCCTTATAGGTGTCTTGGGGGCATCAGTGACATCTTTCCGATGAGTTCTAATTTTATCTGCTTCTGATTTGATAGAGTTGAGCTTCTGAAGTTTGTAAACAATGAGACCTCTTTAATATTACCAAGGATTGCCAAAGCTGCTCTCCCACTAGTTAAAAATGTGGAGCCATGACAGTCTATCGACAAATTATTTGCTGACCAACGTTACAGCGACTCCCTTATGTTGACCGCATTTGTGGTCGGCATGAAGGGAGTCACAGGACACATTGTTTCTTCAGGTAGCTTCACCCCCAGAATCCCCCATGCAGGGGGTTTGAAACCCCACATCCCCTGCTACTAAAATAATCAACTCTGACTCAGAGTTGTTTCAGGGAAGGGGTGCAATACCACCTGAAAGCACTGGCAGGGTCCTGCACCAACACTACAGTTACTTGGTGCTGTTGTCATTGTAGTGTTGGTCACTGTTGAATTGTTGTGGTAGAGTCTGCATACCTTAAGAATGTCACTATAAAATAAATATATTCATTGTAAAAAATGACATTAATGCATTAAGGGTTACAGCACAAAGCACCAAATGTAGTGAAATGCAATTGTAAGTCTCCTAAAAGGGGGCTTACCTTTAGCTCTCTCTGGAGGACTGATGCTGCCTCCCCCTACAGCACTCATTCACTCCAATCATGGCCAGACTGCAGCTGTGGGACCAAGGACTGAACTGCACAGTGTTATTTGTTCTGAAAACTTTTTCAGCGCCGTTCTCACTGCCAGTTCTCTTCACTCAACCAGACCCTGTACTTCCTTCAGGGACAGGGAGCCCACAGTATAGAGTTAATCTGTTGCAAGCAGTTCTCAAAGCTGCATAATCTGCACAACCGCTCCTCTCTTGGGAGCACGAACATTGGATATACTCAACAGTGCTCCCCTGCCACCAATTTACTCCATTCCCACCAAATTGTAGAAGTGACTCTCATATTTATCCTGATGGCCACAAATCACACCATGGGATAGACACATATTAAAATAAAAGATAAAGTGAACGCCTACAAAGTCAGCCATGTTTGTAGTTTTGCTAGCACAGGACTACTGAAAAGCATTCAGAGGACAAACAACCTGGCTGGGAATGTTGAGTGTTCCTGGGTTTAGCTTTGCAGGGCCACCATCAGCACACTAGCTCAGCTCTGCAAAATAGCTAAGCTAATACATCCTATCCCTGTGAAACTGACATCAACTGGAGGCTAGCTCAGCTCTGCAAAATAGCTAAATTGCAAGTTGGCTCATGATGTCTATGGATGCTTTCCCCAGGAACTGACAGCTACTAAGAACCAGGGGATTAGCATAATGAATAATGCATGATATGTTAACCACTGGTATTTGATCCCTTGATTTCTGCACAAGGGAAAGATAGTTGCAGTAGAGCAGATTTATCTGGGACACTCAAGGAGAAAGACCTGTGAGAAAAGTCATCAGTCAGCAATATGGTTGGAGAATATCTGTTTAAAGAATCGTTGCAAAAAGATTTATGTTTCCTCCAGCAACAATACCAAAGCTCATTGCTTGGGCTTTGTGAGCTATCAAGATTTGTACTGACAGATGATCTAAACTGCCTGAGGCCCTGAGTGATTGCCTAGTCCTTGGGGGCAAAAAAAGGCAAAACCCTTCTGGGGTTAAGAGGACATTGGAGACCAGCATGGCCTGCACTCATTGCCATCCAGAAGCACAAAGGGTCTACTGCATCTGTGCCATCGCTTTCCTCTGCCACCCTGAGGGAGACCTCCTGACAGAGCCCCTTGCAGAGTCTGCTAAGGTCATGAATACTAGGTTAATACCCCTCCAATTCTTCTACTAGTCAGAAATAGAAGAGAGTAATTGTTGGGTATTTCTGTGGAATTATTATTCAGAGCCCATTTATAGAACTGCAACAGGCAGGAGCAACTAGCACTTGTGTTGAGTAATTTGTTTGGGCTCCCCAGTCACCAGCCCTCAATCGGTACCACTCCGTGGTCCAACATCAGGCCTTTATATGCCCACTCTATGCTCACAATTTATGGACTGCATTGGAAGCTCCCAAGGGACTTTGGGGTACTGGTGCACCAGTCGTAGGAAATAGTAATTATGTAGTGATTATATCCATGGCACTCCAGTCCTTACCTTTTGGGTTATTAGGCTCACCTGCTAAATGCGCATGTAATCAACAGATCAAATTTTGAAGATTCCCATCAAAGCCCCTGCAATCCCCAACTTCATCAGTTCTTATGTGCATCTGACAAGGCTGCACCACACTTACTGCCCCTGTAATCACGCAAGATGCTACAAGATTTAAAGGTAAGACCCATTTTATTCATAGCACTCAGTATCAGATACAGCCTATGGAAAACTAAACCAAAGTACATTAAATTATAGTGTACTAAAATAATTAGCTGGAAAATTGCATGAGAGCAGAATGTCCTGAATGTTGCAGCCTCTTTGTCTCCTTTGTTCTACTAGCCAGCATGCACACTCATTGGGAAGGCAGAGAGGGTTTCAAAATGTATAAGTATAAGATATGATGACTTAAAGAAAGAATCGAGTTCACTGCACATATTTAAAAGTGCTGTCAGAAAGATTCATGCATGTTGGTGGCTCCCTCTCATGAGAGGAAGTGGCTTCAGTGACAGCTAAAGTGTTCCTGCAGCCGCTGTCTAAGCAGTTGCATTAGAGAGCATGCACATTCTCCTGTAAGGTCTGCCTTTCTGAACTAGCCCACTGCTCCTGAAGGCCAGTGAAATCTAAAGGGGACGTTCACAGGTCTGCAGGTCCCTCACCAAGTGATTTGTGGACCAGACCCTCAACCAATGTAAATCACATGAGCAGAATAATAGAAACCACAAAACTCCTAGCCCACTTGCCACCCAAAAACAGGTTCAGCGATACTTTAAAGAGCTAGTGAAGCCAAAACAGGCAGACAGGAAAATAATACAAATTTTGAGAAGCACTCAGTTGTAACATTTTGTTTCTGAACTATTTTTCTTTTTCGTTTTGTTCATGAGGAAGTCTTATATGTGATAATATTGTGCTAGATGTGTGGAACAGCTCTTAGCCTGGCAACTGGAACATCTACAGGTAGTTGTGCTGCCCAATACTACATCATCAACACTGCGACCTCACAGACAGTGACCTCACAGGTAAATGACCTGGAAGTCACTCAGCTGCTGTTCTTATGCGGCAGCTATGTCATAGCCAGTGAGATCACAGTGCTGATGATGTAATGCGGGGCTGTAGAGCCAGATACAGTATGTCAGCAACCAGACAGAGTGCTGTTCCATACATCACACCTACTAACATCAGAAAAACAATCTTCTGATTAAATAAAAGGAAAAGAAAAAGTAGATCAGATAGAAAAGGTAATGATTGACTGCTTAAAAGCTAATATTAGTTTTAGGCAGTACACTAGCTCTTTAAGGGAGCCCTTCCAGACCCATTTTTCAAATGGCACATCCTGACAGCTCCACAGTAAGAAAGGGTCCAAGATGGTGCCATCATGAAATGGTCAACATAAGCGGCATTCCCATTCTCCATTTGTCCTGAGTCAAGATGGCATTAAGGTCATGTGGGTTACTAGCATTTCCCCAGTCTGGCCTCTTCACTGCTGGATGACAGCTCACTTGCTTAGACACCAACTGTCATAATCAGGATGTCAGGCACCCATGCATGCACAGTAACATTGCCTCCATCTTGTGCTTGGCATCATCTCTTCAGGGACCACGCATGAGAGGCAGCCATCTTGTAATGGGCATGCTCAGCCACAGATGTTTTCTCACCATAGAGATGCTAAGCACATCTACAGTGATGCCACCTGCAGGCAGAATACAATATTTTATAACATACTAATGCCCCACGCTGAGAACACTCCTCCCTAACGGTAGTAGAATCTCACAGAATAATCATAAAGAGAGCAGGGCTCTTGACCCCATACATACAATTATTAGAAAAGAGAAGGCTAATTGGTAAAATATAGCCTGTCCCATGAAGGGGCAGGTACCATGGATATGTGGTACATGGGTATGATAATGTGAATAGAAGGGAGCCCCAAGTAGGCATGAAGCCTTAGGCAGGTACAAGAAATATCCACAGTGACATCATGGACTTGATTTTATAAGGTGCCATTAGAGTGGTACATGGTGCAGTAAACTGCCGGCTATGGCAAACCCAGGTGCATCAGGGATCCAGTACCCGAGTTTACAAAAAGTGGGCTACCAGTGCCAAAGTCCCATGGTCTGACTCAAGTTGACAGCTGTGCTGAAGAAACAGTTAATTGGAGGGGATGCTGCAAGCTGTGGGATGAACTTGCAGCAGAACCAGCTAATGATGGTGACCTGCCGGTTGGTCACCCTAGTGGGTGGCAGTTCGTCCTAGGCATGTCCTGGCTCACAGGGTGGGTGACAAGGGTCAGAATGGTGAAGGGAGTGGAAGCTGCCCCTGACATGGCAAATGCATGACCGCTACCTTTAGTGCAGGTCTGTGGGGGGGGGCAGATGCACCAGTGCCACCAGGGAGGTCGGGGTCATGGGCCTGTACCTGCCACAGACCATTGGCTGCTCCAGTGGTGATCTGGAAGATGTTGGGGGCTCTGTGGATGCCTGTGGATGACTACATGGGTCAAGCAGTCCTTATCTGCTGTCAAAGTCTATGTTTCTATGTTTCTTCCCCAAGGGGGTACAGGGTCTCCCCACCCAGCGACAGCTCCAGGAGTGGCACACAGTGGATGAGACCTACTCCAGGCTGGTCTAACAGCAGGGTCTATGCTTCCATGAGAGGTCTTGCACTTTAGGGCATACTGTAGTGCTGCCCCAGCACAAAACTCATTTTGCCATTGCACACAAGTGCAGCTATTGCAAGGATGGCACAAGATCAGTTAGTATAGGCAACCCCCCCAGTGGTGCAGGGTGCCTTCTAAAACTGGGACTGGCACAAAGTGTGGCACAAGGATCCCACTGTACCATGACTCCTTGATGCAAGCCCCTTGCACCAGTCCCGATGATTTTAAAATCAGGCTCCTTGTGTCTAACTGTTCCACTGCTGTTTGCTATCTTTCACATGGCAAAGACAAGAACATGTCCTTCATGTAAGGTCCTGCTATTGACAAGCAGGAATAGACCTCAATGCCCAGGGTGTGATGTGGAGGAATTGAACTATATAGTAGACCAATCCTCTTCCCTGGAGGACTCCCCTACCGACCAAGTCATAATGGAAATGGAGTGCCCGGCAGACCGATCTGCATAAATTAAACAAACATAGCTAACCACAGTAACCATGCTGAAACAACAATAGTCCTTCATGCTGAAGTTAATGGAGCACCTAGAAGCCATATCAATACCTAAGCCACAAAAACTACCCCCTCTCCGCAAGAGTAATATGTCTGACCCCAATAGCAATGGCAAACAGAACACATACGGAGAGGGTCACCAGGACACCAATCCCCATGTGGAGGATGACCCTGAGCCACAGGGTGAATCAGATCAGGGTTCAGACTATGACAATGAACCTCCAACAAAAGAAGAGCCCTCACTAACATCTAAGCTGTGCTCGGTCGAGGTGATACCAAAACTGGTGAACACCATAAAGGCAGCCATGGGATTTAGCTACAACCATGCCCTCCAGTATCCAAACTGAACCAATGATTCAGCAGAAAAAGATGAATTCTTTCCAGTATGTCCCACCATGTTAGAAGTGGTCACCAAGGAATAGGAGACCAAAGACCCAGCTCGGGTACAGGAGTTCAGGTCACTAGATTGAATGTACCCCACACATTCAGATATCCTCCAGAACTGGTGTTCTGCCCCTCTCATCAATCCGCATATCGCCTCACTAAATAAGAAAATGGTATTGCGGGCAGATGGCACAACAGGACTGAAAGATCCAGCTGTAAAGAAACTGGAGGAAATGCTTAAGAAGGTGTTCATAATGGTGGGACTAGCGAGACTCAGTCCACCACAATTGCAATATATGCAGCTGGGGTCCAGATAACCTGGCTGGAGGAAGCACACAAGAAACTCAGCCAGACATCTGAAGAGGCAGACCTAGTAAACTCTTCTTTACAAATGGCCAAGTATATGGGAGACATAGCAGTAGATGCTCTCAGACTGAACCCAAGAGCTACAGTGGTGGTCAACAGGGCAAGCAGCCACCTGTGGCTTAAACTGTGGGATGCAGACATGGACTCAAAGGGCCAGACTACAAAAACTATCCTTCAATGGAGGGCTCTCTATTTGGAAAAGGTCTCAAAGAATTTTTGAAACAGAAGCAAGAAGGTGATGACCTAACCAAGGACAAATGAAAAACAATGTACCTCTCATCCACACATAGACACCATACACACAGAGGCAGTCATACAGAAGATGCAATCATGCACCAGCCCTGTAGCACTGGGGGTTATGGCACTGGATGCCACACCTCATGCCATGCTGGTGACCTGGGTTCGGGAGTGAGCCCAGGACATTGGGGGTCAGCAGGTGAAGGAGAGGATTAAGCGTCCGGAGGACCGGTCTCCTCTCCTGGGTGGGAGGGTATCCATACTTGGTGCCCGACTGGCCCCTGGTGGAAACCAGGGGCACAGCAGGCATAGAGTTGATGATGGGGAGTGGTGATGCCAGCAGCAATGTCTTGGCATAGGGGTGTGCCAGTCCTCCTTAGGAAAGCAAGAAAATGCCTGCGGACGCCGGGAAGATGAAGGACCCGAAGCGTGCCCCCGATATGCCCTTGCCTGCCTGACTACCCCAATCTGATGCCACTTACAGTATCGGGATGTCTGCTATCCCACCTCAGCCCTAGTCAGGGGGGAAGCCACAGCAACATGGAGACTGGTTCATAAGTATCAGGCAGGGTGAGAGAGGCAGGTGGATGAATCCTTGGTGCTCCCAAAGGGTCTAGGTCTGCAGGACATAAGAGGGTTAAATAGAGATTTGAAAAAAAAAAAAAGAAGCTACAATCACCGCTTTCATGGAAAAGGAAACAGACACCATTTTAAGCCACAGTTTAATCAACATTACCCCAGTTTTGCATACAGATGAAGAGAACCCCAAGGTTGGGTAATGCTCTACCAAGGAAAAGAGGCAATTATCAAAACAGACAATGACTACTTCAACCTAAAGAAAGCAGTCAAAACAACCCAAACAACCTGCAATGCCCCAGAATCCTTCAAGACCAACAGTCAAATGCTACCAGTGGGGGGTCAACTCCAGCAGTTTAAGAATGTATGGGCCCTTGAACAGGGCTGCTTCAGCTTCCCCATGGTTGGCCGGCACCCAGCCAACCACCGACCGAAACCATGATGCCTGCCTGCTGCTCCTTGGAAGCTGCCTGCCCTTTAACAGGGCTGCTTCAGCTCCCCCATGGTCGGCTGGCACCCAGCCAGCCACCGACTGAGACCAGGACGCCCGCCTGCAACTCCTTGGAAGGTACGGGACGGTCCAGCCAATTGGAACACGGGTGCTTCCAGCAAACCCGCTCTGACTGGCCAGGACATTTTCCCTGCCTCAGCCATCTGGCACTTTTAACAAGTAGATCTTCGATAGAACTGAGCACATTTCAACTGAGTAATGGAATTTTATCAACTGTATTAGCTGGATTGTAATTTCTACTAGAGTTTTAAAGTGCTTATACCTCTTGAGTGCTCTTCCTGCAGCCCCCCCCCATCCAAACAACTTTGTTTTGGCGCCGTAAAGTCTAACTACCTTTTGTCTTACTAAACTGCTCAGATCTAACCCATCCTAACCTCTATCCTTTTTAAGACCTCATCTTTTTTCTTCTCTCCTGCTGCCTGCAATTGAACAGGGCTGTTTCAGCTCCCCCACGGTTGGCGGGCACCCAGCCAGCCACTCACCGAGACCAGGACGCCTGCCTGCAGCTCCTTGGAAGGTATAGGACAGTGCAGCCAATTGGAACATGAGTGCTTCCAGCAAACCCGCTCTGACTGGCCAGGACTTTTTCCCTGCCTCAGCCATCTGCAGGGGTCGCGTTAACGCACAAGTGACGTCCTCATCGGAGAAATTTCATCTTTTTGACACACTGATTCAGATTCAGTGCATCTTGATTGACGCAGCACTCCCTAGCTTTTAATTGCAGCTGGAAGGGGAAAAAACAATTTATTTTGCTTGCCTGTGAGCTGCAATACAATAAGCCACCTCACGAAGTGCACAGCTAGCACTTAGCCCATTTAATTACACTGCCTGAGCTTGGGATCGCGAGTCAGCTCTCATTATTACAATACAGGGGTCAAAAGAGGCAGCATTTTAAGGGTGCTTCCAAAAGCTCCATGTGTCTGCAGTGTCAGGAGGGGCATGTCCAAGCTCCATCTTAAGTAAATGGCACATTGTGCTGAAATCGGATGCGGAGAGTCGGTAAGCAGAAAAGGAAAGGGGCGCGACATATTTAAATATGTTTCCAGAAAGCTGAAATTCCCTGGGCTGAAACTGCATGCAGATGAGTCAGTGAGCACAAAATGGAAGGGGTGTGATATGTGCAAATGATGTTGCTGGATAGCTGAAACTGGATACGGACGAGTCAGCCGGCTGAAAACGGAAGGGGAGTGAAGTATGCAAAACGTGCTGGTGAACTGAAATTCCTTTGCAAAGCCAGAAGAAAGAAATGTTTGGAGCGAGTGCATGTCAAGAGAGGTAGGGACTGGGGAAGTATGTAAACAGATGAAGCACAAGATGGGGGACAGAGAATAGGGAAGTATTCAAATAATGATGAGCTGCAATTTGGAAATGTCATGGGAGGAAGCCAGTTCAAATATGAACAGTCTAAGTTAAGTAGTATACAAGAGGAGGGGGGAAACTAGCACTGGCTTCAATGGACCTGTACCCTACCAGACTCTTGTGCCCTTACCACAGTTTCAGTTTTGCTGGTATAGGTACAGAGTGTGCTGTGTGTACACTTTGTGTAATAGCCTTAGAATGTAATGTACTTTTACAGTCTGAGAAAGAAAGAAATCATAATGTGGCAGGTTACAGGTATTGTGTAAGTGTTTACCACTGCCAAATATCCTTGAATACTACAGCAGGAAAGGATATATTGAACTCCTACACACACACACATACACCCCATACCCTATAAACAGCACAGAAGCATTGGTACAGCAGAGGAAACAGATAAGCTGGTAGACACACCCTCCCCATGGCAGCCAGGTTATTGTTAAAAATAAAATTATGATAAACAGCACAACTGTGTCAGAGAGCTTAAAAAAAAAGTTCCATATTTTTCTTTTTTATCCTGGAAAGCCCAGCCTGGATTCAACATCTTGTTTCTTGTGTGGTCCTGCTTCTTCTAATTCCTGCAGCTTGGTGGATGGGAGCACTGAGAAGTTAAATGGAGGCAGGTTTGAGGCAGTATAACACAGTGTTTTAAGGCTCTGAGCTACAAATCTGGAGAACTGGGTTTGAATCCCATAGCCCCCACTTGCATATTGTATGATCCTGAGCAAGTCATTTCACTGTGCTCCCAGGTCACACCTGTAAACAAGCTTTCAGTTTAGTGTGTGTCTCCTGGTTAAACAATTGGAAATTGCTTGCCCAAACTTAAAGTCACACAGTCTGTATTTAGCTTCAGTGGGGATCGAGCCTGTGGTCTCCCAATTCCCAAACCAGTGTTACAATTATAACCCACAGACTTACCCTTAAGATACCCATAAGTCTCCTAACAGACCTCACTGCCTCAATGCATACATTTTGTAAGGGAAGAAGGTGATTCTGCCATCACACAAATCACTGGTCAGACTCCACCTGGAGTACTGCATTCAGTTTTGGCATCCTTATCTAAAGAGGAACATTAGATTTCTAGAAGGGGTGCAGTGCCAAACAACAAATATGATCCTAGGTCTGCGGGAGTTACCATACGAGGTTAGACTGAGGAAGTTGAACATGTATTCTCTGGAGGAGAGAAGGGACAGGGGGATATGACTGAGACCTTTAAGTATATGAGAGAAATAAACAGGACAGGCACAGAGGGACTATTCACGGGGAGAATGGGGAGAGACAGTCGTCGTGATTTGAGATTGGACAGTGGAAGGTTTAGGAGGGAAATCAGGAGGCATTTCTTTATAGAAATGGTGGTAACAGAATGGAACACACTACCAGCAGAGGTGGTGGCCTATAAAACAGTGGGATGCTGCAAGAGGGGCTGGGATAGGAGAAAAGGGAGGGTCATGGGAGAGGCAGCTGCAGAGTAGGGGTGCTAGCTGCAAAATCTGGCAGACTCGACAGACCAAATGGCCTTTTTATGCTGGCAGTTTCGTATGTATGTTCATATTTAAAAGTCAGTTCCTGGTTTTGCCAAAGTAGCTCCCGGTTGGCTAGAAGGTGCCAATACCCAGGAGCTATTCCAGGCTCCTGACCATTAAATCCTTATTTCGACCCCTGCAATACTTCCGCTCCCCGATGTGCCTTCTGTTGGATGGTAAATGCTTTGGTGTATGCGGTGGTGTCCAGTGATGTTGCACCTGCTAGGTCTGTTTTGGGAGTCTGGCAGGAGGCGTACAGAAGAAGATAGCGACTGTCAGCCCACCAATTTTCTGAGTGCACAGGGGTAAAGAGATAGAGATGGACAGACTAAATGGGTGCTTTTTTGGGTTGGGTTCTGCTGGTGTGTGTTTGGGGGGGTCCTCATTTACTCAGGATCACGGCAAGGCTCATGATGGATCGGATGGCCGATGCAGAGAGCAGGGATTGAGCAGCGTGAAGGAGGGTTCCGCAAGCTGTGCTGAGTCAGACATAGAAAGGTGTTCTGCTTGCCCAATGCCGTAACTACAAAAAAAATTCCAGGCTATCTTATTTAAATGGCAAGTCGTCAATGGCGCTAATAATGCCGCACCTTCAGTGTAATGTAAAGAGAACAGCAAAAAAAACACCAGCGCCTTATGTATTACACAACATAGATGGGTTCATTATTAACCCTTCTGTGTTTTGTACTGTGTCGGGGGCTGGTGTTTTTTTGCTGTTCTCTTGACAGTTCACTGAAGGTGCAGCATTAACAGCGCTGCTGACGACTTACCATTTAAATCAGCCAGCCCAGATTTTTTACTTGTTTCACGGCCAGCAGAGCAGCTTTTACTCATGTGTCTGACTCGCACATCAGCTGCCTACGTCCTCCGATCTTCACGCTGCTTCCTGTGCTGACCCAACTAGGAGGACTTAAGTTGAACTTGCCGTAACAGATCGACGGAACTTGAGGTAAAACGTTTTCTCTTACTGGGAGGCAGTGAGTGTAATGAGACCTACCTGGAGGGGTGGCAATGCTGGAGTTGGGGGGAAAAAAATGAGTGATGCACTATGCAGGCTCTAGTCGCGGCATTAATTACACAGCAGCATGCAATAATTTAGCCATATTCAGTGAAGTGCTGTGACTCGGATATGAGAGGCAGGGGTTCCAGTAAGTGTCCGCCCAAGATGCATGCTCATTAACAGAAAGTCTGTATCATGTGGTGCCTCTTTCAGTCTTCCATACGTGCACGTGGTACACAGATCGTGTTAACTACGACTATGCATTAACACGCAGTTACTTTAAGCTACTCAGCCATTGGAGAAGGATCTCTTTTAGCAGTGCAGGGCAGTTGAACTATTTAGCGCGTTAAAACATTAAAACTTTCTCCTCCTGAGAAGAACTCATTCTAAATATTCTTTCTTCTGTCTGAGTTTTTTTGATAAAAAGAATTACTCTGGACAACAGCTTTTTGAGATAGATCGAAGGCTAACAGCATGACTTTAGTGTAGGAGAGTCTGAAGGAATAGGGGCCTCAGTGAAACGGATCAGAAACCAGATTTTTATTTTCATTTTTTTTATACACATTATTTCTGACTTTGGATGTAACTTACTGACAAAAAAAAACAAAGGAGGCAGAGAAAAGTGACTCTTGAAAAAACAGCTTGCTTTGAGTAATTACTGAAGAGCTTGCTAGTTGGCAAAGTACTCAGGATTTGAAGAAGACAGTCTGTAAAACTCAGACTTTAGTCTTGGGGGCTGGATGTTGAATTTCTGAGTAACCTTTACATTTCTCTGATTGAGTAGTCAGCACAATCTGGCTAAAGTGGTACACTGCCTCTCTGTACTGACTTTAATAATCTTTCTAGATTTGTTTTTGTCTTTTTTTGTCTTTGGTAACTGGGTAAGGTCCACTAGGCACAAGTGCCTGTCTTTAAGGGCGACCTGGGAACACTGGGTGGTTAAGTGACTTGCTTAGAGTCACAGAGTATGCAAGTGGAGGTTGTAAGAATCAAGCCAAATTAATAAAAGCCATTTATTTTGGTGTTCACAAAAAGTTATAATTTATAATTTTGGTGCATTGACCCTCAACTTTTGGCTTCTGACCCCCTACTTTGGAAGCAGGGGGTCAGACTGACCCCCTGATTTCCAACCCTTATGCAAGGCCTGCATCTGGCACTTTTAACAAGTAGATTTTCAATAGAACTGAGCACATTTCAACTGTGTAATGGAATGTTTTCAACTATATTAGCTGGATTGTAATTTCTACTAAAGTTTTAAAGTGCTAGTTTTCCATTAGCAGGTTATACAGACCTGCCACTAGAGGGATTCTTGGTCTTTCTACACAAATCACTGTACCAATCCTAACCCCGCTTGCATTGCTTGGTTGTTGGCTGTCTAAACCATGTCCTCGTATAACTGTCAACAGGTGGTAAGTGTGCTTACAAAGGGTGAGAGCAGGAACTCCTTCCCAGAAATAAACCTCAGCCCCTATGTCCATAGCTGGTAGCCCTGAATTGCACTGTGCAGGCCTTGTTTTATTTACTTAGCACATACCAATAAGAAATCTCACTTCCAGCCTTGGTAAATCCAGCTCTCCTTCCTTCACAGCAGATCTTGTTAGCTGACAGATAATTATCTCACAGGCTAGTGCTATGCCTCCAGCCAAGATGTAGACGTGGTTCCCCTCCCATCCTTCCAGTGAGGATAGGGATACTCAAATATTAAAGGTAGAGAGGGTGCTGGCCGTCATCCGCAGGGATATAAGCCTTGTAGGTCTTATAGGGGGACTCTCCTTGTTGCATATGGTCACCTCCCCCCCAATAACACTGGGTGACAACTGGGGATGGTCGTCCACCTACAAGATCCCCGATTACACCTTCTCCAATATCCTTGTGATCTCCGAAGCACACTGCAGTGTTACTTGCTGTCTAGATCTTTGGTGCCTTATGTATACAAGCAGGGTAAAGCATACCCGTGCTAAAAAACTCCCAGGCTGTCAAGCGCATAGGAGGTGGTATCTTCCTTGGCTCCTCCTACTTGCACTACTACTGGTCGGTGATATTGAAACCAACCCTGGCCCATTAAATCTGACCCACAAAATCTCTCCCGTAAGGGGCATGGGTAAGGGGCTAAAAATAGCTCATCTTAACATTAGGAGCCTGCTACCTAATTGTGATGAGCTATTAGCATGAGTTGCACTCTACAAACCCGACATCCTAGGAGTGACGGAGACCTGGCTGAAACCCTCTGTTCCTGACTCTGCCTGTGAACTCACTGGGCATGAATTCACCTGACTGGACAGAGCTGGGGGCAAGAGGGGGGTGGCATACTAATCTACCATAAGAACCACTTAAAAATCTCCCAAATTGCTCACCAGGATTCAAACGTGCCCCCCTGTGAGTTGCTACATGTGTTACTGCTACTTGGGGATGCAAAGAAACTGCACCTGGTGTGCGCCTATAATCCTGCAAGAGGTGGGCTACCTGGATTAACTCACCTCATCGACAAAATTGGTCCCAGAGTTGGGGATAACAAACTCATAATCCTGGGGGATGTAAACCATAACTGGGATAGTGGTAATGTTAAGCAGTTTGAGTCTCTGCTTGCTAACCTTGCCCTGACCCATCTCATCCAGGAACCAACTAGGTGGACAGCAAATGGATCCTCCAGCACCTTACTGGACTAGATCATGTCTAACCATCCTGACAGGATCTCATCAGCTGGTACTTTATCTGACCCCATCTCTGACTACTCACCGGTTTTCTGTGTATGGAAAATTCCCACCCCCAAAATTCCACACAAAATTATGCATGTCAGAAACTACTCTAGATTCGATACCGAGGAGTTCCTGGAAGACCTAAGAGTTACTGACTGGTCTGGGGTGAATGGTGCCACTGACCCCTCGGCAGCAACCTCTTACTTCCTCTCCACCTTTGGGGCCTTGCAAGACAAGCATGCTCCCAAGGTCACCCATAGGGTGAAGGGGTCCGATACCCTCTGGTTAAATGGGAATCTCCTAGCCCAGATGCAGGAGAGAGATAAGTGTTGGGCTCGTTCCAAAGGTACCAGTAATCCCATGATTATTCAAAGGTACAGACACCTCAGGAACAAGTGCAAAAAGGGCATCAGGGCAGCAAAGAGTGACTTCTGCAAGTCCGCCCTGCTAAGCTCTACCAGTAATCCCAGGAGGTTCTGGAGAGATATCAAATCCCTTGTCAGCGGATTCTCCCATCCGGGGGTTATGGACATGGTCATAAATGGATTCTCCTGCAATAATCCCCATACTATTGCCAACTCTCTAAATAATTACTTCTCTGACCTCTCTGCCTTCACAACCCTCTTCTCACCTGATGAGGCTCTGTCCCACCCCCTTCTCTCCACTCTGCTGGAGGGTCACTGTCCTCGTCAAATGTTCCACCTCAAGGCTGTATCAGTTCAGGACATGCAGAAACACCTAGCTGGCCTCTCCCAGTACTCCAGTCCTGGCCTAGACAACCTGGAGCCTAAACTCCTTAAGCTTGGTGTTGCACACATTGCCTCACCAGTAGCCTTTATCTTCAGCCTAACCCTTGGTCTGAGGACCATCCCAGACATCTGGAAAGAGGCGAGGATTGTCTCTGTACTGAAGCAAGAAAATCCAAAACTACCTGACAATTATTGACCGAATGCCATTCTCCCAACCCTTAGCAAGCTCCTTGACAAGGCAGTAGCTGAGCAGTTTTTGGAATATATCCACTCTCATGAACTTCTGTCCCCAGCCCAGCACGGCTTTCGTAAGGGACACAGCACCACCACAGCCTTAATCTCAGTTACATCAAGTATCCGGACAGCCATGGACCAGGGCAAACTCTCTGGTGCAATATTTATCAAGCCTGTCCGAAGCCTTTGACCTCATTGACCAGAAACTGCTTGGAGCACAGTTGTGGTCACTTGGCCTCTCACCCCATGCCATGAAATGGCTAATGGGTTACCTACATGGCAGAAAGCAGCATACCTACTTGAATAAAGTCCTCTCTGAGCCCCTACTGGTGACCTCTGGAGTGCCTCAAGGCTCGGTACTGGGTCCCCTCCTCTTCTCCCTCTTTATCAATCAACTACCCATGGTTACTACCAGCTGTAGCACCACCAAATATGCAGATGATCTGGTAATCCTGGCTCACTCCCAGAATGCCACTACCCTAAACCAGAACCTGACCAATGACTTTAACAGGGTATTGTCATGGGTTATTAGTCACAAGCTGGTCCTGAACCTGAAAAAGACACAGGCTATGCTGTTTGGCTCAATGGCTAAAATCAAAGCCTCATCGGCCTGCTTGCACATCACCAACGAAGATGGATCCTCACTAGCCATAGTGAAATCCATCAAATATCTGGGGGTAACACTTGACCCCCAACTTGACATGGATAACTATATCCTTAACATCTGTAGGGCGGCAAACTGCAAACTGGGTCTGGCCTATAGGGCCAAGTATAACCTTATACTGGCAGCCAGGCTTGCCCTAGCAAAGGGTGTGCTCCTTCCCTCCCTCAGCTATGGGCTGCACCTATTTGCTCGCTCTCCAAAGACACATCTCACCTGGTGGTACACTGCTTACAATAACATTTGTCGTTTTGCCTTGGCTGCCCCCCGACTCACCCACCGTTGTGAGCTGTATGAGAAACTCTGCTAGCTCTCGCCAGCTAGATACCTTGATTTTGGTTTGGGATGCCTCTCTGGGAAAGTGATCAGAACTAGCACTCCCCAGAGGCTGGCCTGGCTTCGGCCTAAACTGAATCCCACCCCTACCAACTTAGGTCTCTCACATTAGGAATACTCAAAGTCCCTCCTACCCGGATCCTCATGGGGGATCGGGACTTTGCCATAAGTGTGCTTAGACTCTGGAATTCACTGCCTGTGGATATCCGAACTGCCCCCTCCTATTTGAGTTTTCGAAATTCCCTGTGGGGTTTCCTAAAACTAGCATCAGAGTGTGACTGCCCCAAACCTCCCTAGAGTAAAGTGTCAAATTGTTTTGTCTGAACCTCCCCAGGGTGTCTTCATTGAATTCTTGGGAGATATTTTCCCTATTGTATCAATGACTTCTTACTACTCCTGCCTAAAAAGCCTTGGGCATTTTTACACCCATTATTGCTCCATGCTCATAGGCTAACCATGACATATTGCACCTTGGTCACTTGGTAGAAACTTGTACTACCAAGTGTTTCTGTTTCTGTCTAACATGTGCATATTTAGAAAAATGTGATGAGCTGTATATACCTGTCTGCGATCCAACTAGCCTAGGGGTTATATACGACAATGTTATGTTATATTATGATCAATCCAGTCCTTGAGCTATGCTCCACTCCTATGTATGATGACCTATATATATCTGTCAGTTGAACTAGCTAGTCTAGAGTGTATAATCTGAAATGTGCTTACTACTGCATGTTTTCCCCTAGCGTCAAATGATGTATTTCCCACATGTTTGTTTATTGTGACAAAAAAAACTGTACTCTCTTTGCCATGTCTCCTTGACTGTTGTTCCTCATGTTGTACTCTCCCGGGTTATTCCTGAAAATAGGCATAATACTTGTCTAGTGTACTTACTCATTAAACAAAAGCTAAATAAATAAATAGACAAGTGGACCAGAAAGTAGTCTTAGAAGGCCACACAATACAGTTAGAAGAAAAGCCCAAAGGAACAGACTAGTTCTTTCACCAGTGTCAAAGAAAAGAGCATGTCCCTAACAAGTCAGAACCTTACTGGAGAACCTCCTAGAGAAGACCTGGCCATCCACCTGGTTCCCCAGTTGTAAAATGGCAAAGGAAAATACTAGATATATTTCATGGTACAAAAAAAACAGGAGACCTCAAACCAGTACTAGACCTGAAACTCTTAAACAAGTCTGTGCAAACTCAAAAATTCACAATGGATATCCCACTTCCACCCTCAGGTCCATCAGACAGGGGGATTTTCTGACCTCCATAGACCTGAGGGATGCATACCTGCATATATCCATATAACCATCGCACAGTTGGTACCTCAGATTCCACATACTGGAATGACACTTCCAGTACTGGTCTTTCCCCTTTGGATTTGCATCAGCACCAAGGGTTTTCACAAAGGAATCAGTTATGATAGCAGTGCAATTTAGCAAAAAAGGGATGCATGTAATCCCACACCTTGACAACTGGCTAATCTGAACCCGATCCAAAATACAGTCCAAAAGAGAAACAAGACCAGTGCTCAGAGCCCTAAAATAACACAGATAGCTAGGTAATGAAGAAGGAAGTTCACTGCACCTGGTGCAGAGAATAGAACACTTAAGGGAATACATGAACACCCTTGAAGAGATAGTGAAACTATCCTAGAAATGAATGGATAACATGTAAAAATTGTCAAAACAACAACGCCAACAAGCAGAAGCCACGTGGGCACAGGTGACTCAGGTACTAGGGTCCAAGTATTGTATAGAACTGGTCTGTGGGCAAGATGGAACATAAGACCACTGCAAATGCTATGATAAAAAAAGGGCCAGTCATACAGAAGAACATGAATGAGAGACAAGTGATAACAAAGACAGTAAGGTCATCAGTACAATGGTGGATGGATCCGGACAGCCAACTATGAGAAATAGCACTGGAAATAGCTTACAGTGTAATCACTGACACTGATTCAGTCATGCTAGGATGGGGAGCATTGTTGCAGCACAGATTAGCAAAGGAAGATGGTCAAAGGCCAGAGGAAGACTGACAATAAATATCTGAGAAATTAAAGTGGTTTACAACATATTGCAATATTTGACAAACCACCAAGGGTGATAATAGTACAGTCAGACAACAAAGTGACAGTGGCTTACATCAATAGGCAGGGAGGCACGAAGAGCCTAACCCTTTTAAGAGAAGCCAACAAGGTACTAACATGAGCACAAGTGAACCTGCTACACATTACAGCTATCCACCTAGTGAGAAAACTGAATACCACAGCAGACTGGGTCAGCAGACAGCAAGTCCACATAGGAAAATGGATGCTTCACCCACAAGTATTCAAGGCAATTCAGAGACAATAGGGCTCAATCTCAATGGACCTAATGGCCCAAGGACAAAATGTGCAGGTTCCCATCTACTTCTCCAGCTTCAGGAAGCAACAGGTGGAGAAGGCAGACACCCTATCCCAACAATGGACTTCAGTTTACATATGTATTTTCCCCAGTGCCACTGATCCCTCAAGTGCTCAACAAAATCTCACAAACCTGTCTAAGAATAATAAAGATAACCCCACTCTGGCCCAGGATGGCATGGTCCACCATGGTTTGTTTATTTATTTATTTGTTTGTTTACCAGGTAGGTGCTCTAATCCGATGGACCATTTTCAGGAACGACCCAGGCCATGCAGATGGCACATAGGAATTACAATACAATTACATCAATTAGTAATAGTATAGATGATACAACAAACTAGAAATACTGTACATCGAATGCTTTGAGTACAGTAACATATAGATAAGGTGCAAGGATACATTACATTAGGATATAAGCTACACAAATTGAAAACAATGCAGTACAAATAAGGTGCAAGTGCAACATGTAGAAGGTACAGTCATGCAGTCTTAGTAGATAATATACTGTAATAGTAATGGCACTGGATTTATGGAAGCTATTTAAGAGACTGGACTTTCTGAGACAAGGCCCAGTCAAACATCCGAATCCAGATAAACTCCAGCTCATTGCCTAGCTGTTAAAAAGAAGAGGCTTTTGACGGCAGGTTATCACAAATCAGTTATAAACACTATGCTACAGTCCAGAAGGTCCTCCACCACATCCACTTACGATAGGCAGTGGTGCATATTTAACATGGTGCACGGCTTCTGGCCTACAAGCCAAGCAAATAACAATACCACAAGTGCTGTTATATATACAACAAGGACTAAACAAAAGGTTATCACTAGTACCACTGTGAGTACAATTATCAGTCACAGATGCAGCCTTGGGCCAAGTGGAAAATATGACCCTGGTATGCACCTGGATGGCCTCCATTTCCTATAGGAAGTAGCAAACATGAATTCCAGAAACAAACCAAAGGTCACCCCATGTAATCTTACTCTAGTGCTGAATGCACATAAAAAGCTTTTTGAACCAATCACTTAGGTGGACCCCTACTGGATGGGCCTAAAGCCATCATTCCTAACTGCCATATGCTCAGCACGCAGAATCAGGGAACTTGGTGCCCCGTCATGTACAGAGCCATTTATGCAATTCCATGAAGGTGGAGTAACACTCAAAACAGTACAGACCTTCCTTCCAAAAACAGCATTGCCATTCCACACCAGCCAAACACTGCCATTACCCTGGTAGCCCATGACAATGGCGACTTGAGATTGAGTGCTTTCAAAAAGGGCAGCTCAACTGCAGCACCTGTCCACCGGGCTGCCAGGCAGGGAGGCCGACCCTATTGGGGGGTCCGTAAATAGAGTAACAGGATGTCACTATATGTACAGTGCGAGGGTGAACACACCGAGTGACAGGCAGAAGGGGAGTAGGGTTTGTGAGGCATAGTGCAGCAGCGGGCTGTTGAGCTGGCCCCGTGTTGTGGTGGGTGTGTCACAGGCTATGGTTGTGGGGGTGTCGGGTTTGGGTCCAGGCACTCGTTCATTTTGTTGCGCCCAGCCGTAAAATTGTTTAAAATCTGGCTTTGCACCCTCCCCAACAAAATGCACCCCTGGAGTTGAAAATCCTTTAGTGGGGGTGCAGGGGTGAAGCCTCCAGAGGTGTGTAGGGGAGGACAGCCCCTGCATAAACAGAAAAAACAAGTCCCGGCACCTTTTGCTGTGCCAGGTGTACCTCACCAAAATTGATTTTCTATTCATTACACTTACCTAATGGCGATTGCCTCTTCGATCGCTCATTATCAATGGAACCCATTACCCTCATTTACTGCAACACAACTCACAGAAAAATGCAAATCCTTGTACGCACTGGACATGAAATGAACCCTACAGGTTTACATGGAAAGAACTGAGCAATTCTGAACAACAGATTATTCATTATCACATAAGGAGGGCCTGGCATAAGAACAATAAGGGAGGCATACAGAGGCAGAACATCATGGGCAGAATGAAACTAAGCTTCAGCTGCAGAAATCTGCAGAGCAGTGAATTGATCATCATTATACATGTTCGCAAAACATTATAGACTTGACATGTGTGGGGCAGACAGGACATCATTCACCAGAAAGATTTTGGCAGCTGCCACCGCCTTGTGTTCTGGACATGGTCAATCTCTCCCATTCTCTTAAACGGTTACTGCTTGTTACAAAACCCAAAAGGTAAGGATTGGAGTGACATGGATATGCTCACTACATAATGGGTGTTTACTCACATGGAACAGGTGATTATGTTAGAAGAGTATATCCATGGTGCTCCATGGCCTACCACATCAGGGAGCGACCGAAACAGAACCCAGCATATAGGGATATCACGAATGTATTATCTGTACAGCCCACAGTGACATCCAATTGACACAGTATATTGAAATCTATTTTAGAATACAGCATGAATAAAGAATGGCGTTGCCCCGCACACCATGAAAGGAAACATTTCGGTATCCTGACTCACTTATCTTATTTGTTTCAATGGATAGAAACATTCACACCTGGGGAAGAAATCATACTGGTGAGGCTGGGGATTGCAGGGGCTTAGGTAGGGGTATTTGAAATTTGATCACTTGATCACATGTGGATCTAGCAGCCTATCATGTAAGTATAATAACACACAAGGTAAGGACTGGACTGCCATGGATATGCTCTAATATAAAATTACATTCATCAGGTGGGTAAGGTACCAGTACTCACCAGAAGGTGATGGGATTTAGGAAGCGATCTCAGAGCTGTTTCACTGCATTTAATTCATTCCATTCCCCCATCCAGAGCATTTTCATGTCCTCAAATACTCCTTGTGTTTATATTGCAATTTATAGTGCTTTGCATATTGTTGTGTTTGCATTCAGAGAGTATAAACTGGGGTTGTGCATAATCATAATGGTTCTTTATCACAAAGGTGAACGTTACATTCATTTTCTGTTGTGCAGTACCCTGGCAGTCATCTGTCAAAAGGATCCCCATGGGCAGAGGCACCTTACCACGTTTTTATTACCTCCAGTACCAACCAAGACCAGGTACCATTCACCTGAAGGCCTTATAGACTGTGTCCCGGTATTATCAGACTGGCATAGTCTCACATTTTGTGGGTGGGGGTGGTAACATGATTTTATGTTAAAAAGTCCCCATTGGATTGATGATTTTTTGGCATTGTATTTCTTGGGATTTGAACAATCATGCAGTGCAGTGTTGGCATTGCCCTTACTTAGGAACCCAGCCTCTAAGAATTGATGTGCGCATTTGTTTTCTTCCTGGGGAGACAGTGCCTTAGTCAGAGTACTAAAAATGCTTCATAGCATGATCATTCTAACCCTATTTTGATACTTAAGTGTTTAAACCCTAACTGGTGCAGGAATGTCATTTTTTGCAATGAATTGCCTGTTTTTACAAAGATACATATACACAACTTGGTGCTGATACAGCACTCATGGATTGTCTTTTCAAATCATGGAAGGTCTATGATTTTGAAAACACATCATGCAAATACAATTACTGTATGGATAAACATGCTTGTTTAGTGATACATTACTTGCACATGGCAGGTGGCATTTGGCATCTGTCTGGGTTGGTTTACTTGCATGAGGCAGATGCTGTCTGGCATCTAGGTGTGGTGGAGAGCAAAGAGTACTTACTATCTGCTATCTTGGAATGGGGGCAGCGATTGAGGTACTACGGGCAGAGGAACTTTCAACCATCTTGTATTTAACTACTGGAATCTTGTGCAGAAGAGTGGTATCACTAGATGGATGGGACATTCATACCAGCACCTGGAGCAGGATGGGGGAGCAGGACATGATTCTATGTCCTGGCACCAGACATCACAGGATACGCCAGGATCCAACAAAGGAAAGGGTACCGGACCTCAAATTTTACTATCCTTGAACCAGGAGCAGGGGGAAACCTCACATCACATTTAGCCGCACTGGCACCAGAAGCAGGGGGCGGGACCTCACATTTCATTTTTACCAGCACTAAGAGAAGGAGATGGCAGAGATGCCAGGGAACTGCCACGAGGGTGCAGGGAAGGGGTCACCATGTTGTGTACACAAATTTAAACATGTCTTTTGGAGGCATTCATGTGTGTGCCCCCAGATGTCACATAAGTGCCTGCATTGCCAGCTAAATATGGGACTGCACAAGATATGCACCACTCTGACAGAATCCTGTCAATTGATTTCCCATGTCATCAGCACACAGCAGTCTCCCCTCCATAGCCTGTCCCCTTCTGTTACCATCACCTCATGTGTTTAATGCTAAACATTGCTGCTCACACTGAATACTTTATGAGAAAATGTTAAGCAGCTATGGTTGCCCGCAACCAGCTCTTGCTTGATTCTTTCCTTTCTGTTATATGATGCCCTGACTCCAAAAACTTCCTGTTGTGGGGAGTCTTCTTAGTATTTTTCATTATACATACACCGTAGAGAGGAATTTTGCACACTCTACTATGGCTTTTTTCAGGCCTGAAAAATAAAATCAAATAACCATACTTACATAACCAGCACAGGAGCCAACACTGATGCTATAAGCCCAGTACCTGCTCTTATGATCATGGGGGGCTCCAAATGTAAACAACTGTGTGTTATTTGTAGGAGAAGGGACACTTTTTTTCTGAGCTGCTGTGCGATGCTGCCTTAGATGTAGGTGCACAGCTTAGTCACTGAAGGGTTAAACAAAACTGGTAAAGCTAGAAACTGAAGGCATTCTGAAATTACTTTGTAATTTGATTCCTTACCAGAAATTATATTACAAGTTACTACTGGGAAGTGTTCTCCTCCACAGATAAAATTACACATAAGTAGTTGCTATTATATTTGCATATTATTATTTTGTAGAAAGGCTAATGATAGCTTTCATCAGTAAGATAAGTAAAGATATCATGATTCATCTTTTAAAAACAATCACAACTTCACCAGTCGATTCATTAAGCTAACACTCCAGGACAAAAAAAACAAACAACTAAACTATATTGTAATACTGTAGCCAGCCACTACCAGCTCAGTCCACACATGTAAAGTCTTGAGCCAGCCTGTGGGCTGCAACTTACCAATAAAGTTGCGGAATCTGACACACAATCTTTGTTTCAGTTTGTTCCAGTGTTTGAAACACATTGCTGCTCCCTTCTCACATAGGCACTTCCTCAGGCAAACGATTCTACACAGTAACTGAAACTGAAACTGTTTCTTTAGCTGCCACGTTGTCCTTTTGGGCACTCTGGGAAATGTAGTATTCAAAATGTCCTTCCTGATAAATAATACCACAGAAAATAAATGTACTTTCTATAAACCATTCTGAAGGCATGTAAAAAGAATGCCTTTGACAAGTGTTAAGCTCAGTTACGTGTTCTTACTACCTGTAGTTTAGGGATACTAGGCATTGCTGATGCTCCTGCAAATGTTAAAGCCTCTTTTGTTGATAGAAAGACACTCCTGCCTATTGTGTTCAGTCATTGGGGTGTGCAAGTAATGAATAGTATTTCCAGAATACCACAAATAACGCACCTGTTGTTATTCAGATCCAAATAATGAATAGTGACACTATTTGTGCCTATTCATATTTGTGAAATAATACTCCGTCTGTGCTGCCAATCCTGCTCAGTTGTACCCCCACCCCTAAACCCTACACATTCCTGCTGAGTTTTAATCTGATGCCCTCAACCTGCCTTACCTATGTGCCAGGCTCATCTTAAGGAGGTATATTTACTTTGTCTGTTGCACCTGTGAGTCACAGTCAGAAGACCCCCCCACAGCTGCATGGGGGAAGGGGCAGATCATCTTGATCATGTTGGTGGGGCAGCTCTGAAAGCAATCCTGCACTTTCTCAGAAAAATCAGACAATCACATGTTCAGCTTGTTTTACTATATAAGCAAGCACAAGTGTGCCTTCATTCAAAAGGAGGTAGCTGACTATAGAGGAAGGAGGGCTTGCATTGGTTGGTCATCACCTTACCCTCACTGACTAGACACTTGCAGGCTTTTGAGTACTAGGAGGAGAAGAGTGGGAGGAGAAGCTGAGAACAGCTGCATGAAAAAAAAATTTTCTCACTCAGAAGTAAAATGCCCAGTAGCTTTACAATCAAATTGTAGTGTGTTTCTTATGAGACGGTAAATGAGGCTCTAGAATCTAAACTGTAAATGTAAAAGACCTCCACTTCACGTCTTACAAGAAGAGGGCTTTGATCCCATTGTTACATAGAAACATACATAGAATTTGAAGGCAGATAAGGACTGCTTGGCTCACCTAGCCTGATCATTTTCCTACCTAACAGATAAGCTGCAGATCCTAGTTAACCAACAGCTCACTTCCTCCTACACCCCACTACGACTGCCTTATGTCTGTCCCATGCATTCTTGAATTCCCTCACTGTTCTTGACTACATGACCTCCTCAGGGAGGCTGTTCCATGCATCCACAAACCTCTCCATAAAAAAATACTTCCTCACATTAACTCTGAGCTACCCCCCCATCTTCAAATTGTGCCCCCTTGTTCTTGAACATCTCTTTTTCTGAAAGATGCTACCCTCTTGGACTTTGTTGATTGCCTTGAGGCACTTGAAAGTTTCTATCATGTCCCCTCTCTCCCTTCTTTCCTCAAGGGTATACATATTAAGCTCCTTTAGTCTTTCTTTGTATGTCTTCTGGTGTAGACCCTGCAACATTTTGGTTGCCCTCCTTTGGACAACCTCCACTCTGTCTATGTCTTTGCAGAGATAGGGTCTCCAGAACTGCATACAGTACTCCAGATGGGGTCTCACCAACTGTCTGTTTTGAATAAATTCCTCCTCTACAGATAACATCTCTACTCTCACAATTAGAGATGGGTGAAGTGGTCTCAATTCGCTCCATGGAGTGAGTCACAGAGTAAAGGAGAATTTGAGGAGTGCTCCGCAACATGAAGCGGAGTACTTTGCATTATAATGGGTTACACGGAGTCCATTGAAGACAATGACTTTGCATTAATCCACCTTCCCAAACCACTACTCCACCAAATTTTAAGGTGAAGTACATTGAAAACAATGTACTTCACCTCACTGCGCTTTGTTTTTAAGCTCCAAAGGCAAATTTTGCAGTGATTCATGGGATTTTAGTTCACATGGGCTCTAGATTGTTCTGCACAGCCTCAGTTCCAGGTAATATGTGTGTAGGAAGCTATAGGAGACAGTGTGCTCTGAGAGCTCTCTGTGATTTAAACCTTCTAAAAGCTGTTAAAAAACCCTTTTTGAGTCTTTTTTTTTAGCTGAAACTTTAGTTCATCGATTGTAGGAAACCCTTCTTTGCTCATTTCATCAAGCGTTTATTGTTTGTGTGTGGATTTTGAATGTTAATGTACAACATTCAGTTGCGTACTGAGAAACAGTGGAAGTGTGCTTGGGGGGGCATATCTCGTGTAGGTACATTTAAGTTGGAGAAATAGGGAGTCCTTTGTTTTTGGTTATATTTTTCTTGTATAACTGACTGTGTTAATGTACACACAGTGATATTTTTAGTAATTGTTGACATTTCTTTATTGATTGTGTGTGTTGTGGTCTGGACCTGATGCAGCAGTGAGGTTGTTTAAAATACGTGGTATATTACTGAAGTTTTCAATTTGCTACACATTATTTGTAGACAAATTATGTGTGTATGTGAGTGTGTGTGTGTGTTTGTGTGAGATGTGACATCAAGTAACACACCTTTTATTGTGCCACAGTGTAATTGCAGACACAGGAGTGTGAACCTGCTATCCACTGCAGCTGTGTGATTTTGTACTGCCATTGTGGTATCTTTTCTTGGTTTTGCACTGCTGTAATCTGCAGTCAGTGCCCACCCACCAGCAAAAGCTATTCTTTTCCAGATTGGATTGTTTGTGACTTGAGAATACCACTGGTTATTTAGGTGTTGTTGAACTTGTGACTTTGCATCTGTATCTGTTGTTGAAGCCACAGTTGTTTTTTTGTTTACATCCAGCGTCAACCCCCCACCCAGAGTGAACTTTCAAAATCTAAATTTGTTTAGAATATTCCTGTTGATCACCCAAAATGTCCACAAAGAGATGTGCAAGCAAAGCTGTTTCTCACCATGGCACTGCTGCAAGTGGTAAGATTGTCTGTGGGTATGGTAGTAGTACGCAGTTATAGAAGTGCATTGCTGATGTGAGGAAAGGTATTTCTCCTTCAATGTTTTTTTTATAGTGCAATCAGTAGCTTCACTTATAGTTGGAGGAGATGATGTTGTCCCAGCTGGTGATGTTAGTGCAGTTGATGGTGGCGGTATGAGTATTGCTGCCCCAAGTTCCACTTCTGACCAGTTTACCATGTCCAAAAATATAGTGTAGTGTGAAGCAGTGGCAGTGAGTGACAGTGTAGATGATGTCATCAGTGGCGGAGCTGGGGGGCGGACTGGGGGTGGTCTCCCCTTCTGGCTGCCCCAGTGTGAGTAGTGGTGCCCCACCACCAGCTTTATTCATTGTTTAGTGCCCAATTGTGGAGCCTATTATTGACTAAATGGCACCCCTGGTTCCCAAATGCTCCCAAACCTGGCTTCCCCATTGGATGTCATGATCCCCAGTAACATCCCAATAACTGAACATGAGGATTCTGATCATCATGTCAACGATAGCATCCAAAGTGAAATTTCTTCCACCGCAGTTCAGGTCATGCATTTACCATGCAGTGATTCACAGTGTGGTGAAAAGATTTTGGGTGATGGTGGTGCTGATGATGATGATGTTGCTGTGGTTGCAACATGCAGTCCATATGCCAGCATCTAAGCAGAAGATGTGGACGATGTTGATGAATATGATGAATGTCTCAATGATCCCCGTTGGGATCCAGAGAAAAAGAAACTCTATGTGGCTGTGTCTGTGTCTGTTTGCATCCCCCCACTCCTGTATAAAGTTGTGATTTACCAGTTTCAGTTGATAATGATGACCCAGTAATAATGATAGGTGGCTATGGTGGTCAGATGCAGTCCAAGTGTGTCCTGCCTGAAAAATCATGTAGCACACCCCCCCCCCCTTCATGGCTTAAAAATCTGGAGTCCAATAAGCAGCATCAGGGGAGGACATATCAAAACTAGAGCATCAAAATCCCTTGCTTGGGATTTTTTTGTGGAAGATGCAAATGAGGAGTCAGT
The DNA here is from genome assembly GCA_016271365.2 of Neoceratodus forsteri. NCBI lineage: Eukaryota > Metazoa > Chordata > Ceratodontiformes > Ceratodontidae > Neoceratodus > Neoceratodus forsteri. The sequence goes on along the minus strand of CM057449.1, from coordinate 293,635,277 downwards.
TGCAATCTTCCAGGTTTGCCAGGTGCATGTGAGTTGAGGTAAAAGGGGGAGCCATCTGAGCACAGGGGGACAGCATATACATCTTAAAAATAGGCACATGGCACTGTGGACCCAGCACTAGATGGCAGCTAATACCTGTACCACAGTGTTGCGTTCATCCTCATCTTCAACATAACAAGCATGTTGCCCCTTCTATGACTGTAGCATCAAGTAGGAAATTAAATGTGTGTAGTTGAGACTGGAGGGTGTTGGGGGACACATGGAGGCATCCCCAGATTCCCAGTTGGGAACCGTAGAAAAGGAAATTCAAAGTGGCTGTGTCTGAGTCTGTTAGCAGCTGAACAAACTTGTGATTTACTGGTTTTAGTTGATGATGATGACCCAGTAATAAATATGACAGGTAGTCATCATGGTCAGTTGCAGTCCAGGTATGCAGTGCCTGAAACATCACATGCCCCCCCCCCACTTCAGTGCTTGAAATAATGAACTTAAATAAGCCACATCATCATGGACATGTTAAAAGCAGAGCATCACAATTCCTTGTTTGGGATTTTTTTATTCAAGATGCAAATGATGAGTCAGTTGCAATCTGCCAGGTTTGCCATGTGCGTGTGAGTTGAAGTAAAAAGGGGAGCCATCTAGGCATAGGAGGACAGCATACACATCTTAAGGATAGGCACTTGGCACTGTGGACCAAGCACAAGCTGGCAGCTAATACCACAGTGGGACCTTCACCCTCATCGCTGGCAACCATAGAGAGCATGTTATCCACTTCCATGACTGTTAAGTCCAGTAGTAATTTAAATGTGTGCAGTACTGAGGTAATAAGAGCAGAGGATTACTACAGGCTTGATGAGGTGGAATAGCAAAATGATTCTGAAGTCTTGTCCAGTGGTGATGAGAGCAGCAGTTTTGGTGGTGGTGGTGGTCAATGCAGTATGTCTAGTGCAAGTGGTACATCAACCCCTGTTGGTAAATCTGGGAAAATAACTGCATTTCTGGGTTTGTCATCACCTGTGCAACTGTGTTCATCACACATCCACACTCCACAATAACCTGCGATTCACAAAGCAGAACTTTTGGGCTTTTAGTGACACTGTACTTTCTTTGTTGTCTTTACTTAGAATTGTTTTTGGGCTGTTGAAAATTTAAAACGTAGTGGTGGTGTAATTCTGTGCTGTCTTTAATTGCAGCAAATTTTTGCCCTCTCCCTCCCCTTCCCCCAACTCTTAATTACATGCCTTGCTAAATCTGATTGACAGGAGCTAAACACAGGGTATAGTAAGGGGTGTGAAGTAGGAAGGGCATAAGGGGGAAGAAGCCCACCCTCAGCACGACAAGTGTTTTGACTCATTTATTTATTTATTGTTTTTTTTTTTTAAGAAAATTATCTGAGGATCAGGAGTAGGACTTTTAGGACAGTAAATTAATAAAAAGGGAACTAGGAGAGCTTCAGTAGCAGACAAATAGTGGAATAGCAGTATAATTGCAGTATAATGTGGGGAGTGGTGCAGTGCAGTGGCTGTGGGGCAGCCATACTCAGGCAGATCTTCTGGACGCTGAGGTGCTTCCCTATCTGCATGCATCTCTCTGGACTGTGGGATGAGGTAGCCAGACTCAGAGCGGAAGTAAACTGGGTCAGGAGTACCATCACCCCTATCCAGAGACCACTCAGTCCAATGCAACTGCCTCAAAGGATGCCGAGAACAAGGAGCACTTGGATGACAGTGGGCTCAGGGAGGGTTAGAGCGGTCAGGCAGAGGCACATCCCAGATCCTATTCCACTCAAGAACTCATATGCCACAATGGCAAATGAGGACAACCAAATAGAGGTACCCAGAGAAGTGGAAGGAAAGGATGTGGAGGTTAGCCAAGGAAGTGACCTCAGCGGGGAAAGCAGTGGACCCCAGAGGAGGAGGAAATGAATCCTGGTGGGGGACTCCATCATAAGAGGGATCCAGCTAGGAACACAGGAGGGGGAGAACAGGGAGGTGAGGTGCCTACCAGGTGTCACGGCATGGAGGGATGGAAGGAAGATCCTGGAGATCACTGGGAAGGCAAGACGGGAGGGTGAGCTGGATGTCATTATCCACCTAGGTACTAATGACCTGGCAAATGGGGAGCCAAAGGAAGTTCAGGAAGAGTTTAGGAAATTGGGGAGGGATCTCAAGCAAGTAGCTACTTCTGTCACTTTCTCAGAAGTACTTCCTGCGAGAGGCAAGGGAAAGATAGGAGCACATGCACAGGAACTTTAACTCATGGTTGAAGAACTGATGCTGTGAGGAAGGGTTGGATTCATTGGTGACTGGGGACCCACCTGGAGGGATGGAGGTTTGTTCAAGCCTCGACGGCCTGCATCCATCCTGGAGAGGAATCCAAGCACTCTAATGATAAGTTTAAATGCTACACTGACAAGCATTTAAACTAGCAAGGGGTGGCAGGCCAGCAAGGAGGGTACCTACTTGCTCACCCCGACAGCTAGCAGTGGAACCAGTGAACCAGAGGAGTGGCTATCTCTGCAAAGCATTGTGCAAAAGGTGGAGATTAGTGCCCAAGAGTTGGATAGGCAGCAAAGGGGCAAAATTCAGCAGAAGGGCAGACAGCAAGGAGAACCAGGGATAAAGGACAACCAAGGAAGGGGCTGGAGTAGAACAGTGAAACAGTCAAGGGAGGTCAAATCATGGAAAGCCATGTGTCCAAATGCCTGGAGCCTTAGCAACAAGATGGAAGATCTGGAGGCTGTTATGGTGCAGTCAGACCTGGACATTGTGGCCATCACTGAAACCTGGTGTAATGATAACCACAACTGGGAGATGGCCATACCTGGCTACAACATATTCAGAAGAGACAGTGCAGGCAGGAAGGGAGGAGGAGTGGCACTGTATATGAAAAATGACATAAGGGCACAGAGATCCAGGAGGAACAAAATGAGGGAGAGATACTGTGGGTTAAGCTGGAAAGGAAAATGGGGACAGCCATCTGCACAGGTGTGGTCTATAGACCACTAGCCCAGGAGGAAGAAACAGATAGGGAGTTGATGCTAGCCATCCAAAGGATGGCAGACAAGGGTGAGGTAGTACTGGTTGGAGACTTCAATATTCTAGACGGGACTGGAGCATCCCAGCAGCAGCAGCATCAACTAGGAGCAGATTTATCCTGGACTCCCTTCAGGGTGCCTTCCTCAAGCAACTGGTCATGGAACCAACTCGGCAGAAGGCAATACTGGACCTTGTGCTCACACACAGGGACAGTGTGATGGGGGTAACAGTGGGGGAGCACTTGGGGAACAGTGACCACCATTAATTGTGGTTTGAAATCACAGAAAGAGCAGAACCAAACCACACAAAAACACGTATCCTGGATTTTAGGGGGGCAAGCTTTGAGAAAATGGAGAGATACTTGAAAGAGGCATTAAGGGGAATGGGACAGGAAACAGGGGTTGAGGAACAGTGGGCAGTGTTTAAAGTGGGGATTACAAGAACAACAGAATTATGCATTAAGCAGATTAGCAAGAGGAAAAGGAAGAGGAGACCATTATGGTTTTCCAAACAGGTAGCAAAGAAAGTGAAAGCCAAAAAGATTGCATTCAGGCAATACAAAAAAACACAGGCAGAAGGGGATAGGGAGAAGTACCAGGAGAAGCAAAGGGGGGCAGGGAGGTCAGTAAGGGAAGCCAAAGCTCAGACAGCAGAACACATTGCAAAATCAGTGGGTAGAGGGGACAAAACCTTTTAAAAGGTACATAAGTGCAAAAAGAAAGACAAAGGGATGGATAGTGATACTGAAGGGGGAGGACGGGGGCTGCATGGAGGATGACAACAGTAAAGCTGACATATTGAACAGGCATTTCTGCTCAGTCTTTACTGAAGAAGAGGAGGGCAATGGGTCTGAAGGGAGTACAAGGGGTGAGAATGGTGCAGTAATGGACACAAGTCCCTTTACACGAGAAAGGGTCCTGAAGGAACTGGAAGTTATAAGAGCTGATAAAGCAATGGGGCCAGATGGGGTGCACCCCAAGGTCCTTAAAGAACCAAGAGAGGTGGTGGCTGAACCTCTGACTATCCTGTTTAGCTGATCACTGGAAACAGGGGAGGTACCCAAAGACTGGAGGATAGCAGATGTAGTCTCTTTATACAAAAGTGGGAACAAAGAGGAAGCAGGGAACTACAGACCAGTCACCCTCACCTCGGTAGTGGGGAAGATCATGGAAGCACTACTGAAGGAGAGATTGGTGAAATATCTGGTTGTCAATGGACTACAGGACACAAGGCAGCATGGTTTCATCAGGGGGAGGTCATGTCAGACCAACCTCGTTGAATTTTTTGACGGGGTGACTAGGGAGGCGGATTAGGGGAGGGCATTGGACATGGCCTATCTGGACTTCAGCAATGCCTTTGACACTGTGCCACATAGAAGACTATTACACAAACTAGGGAATATGGGTGTGGGCAGGACAGTAGTGTGGTGGGTAGGAAACTGGCTGGGTGGCAGGACACAGAGGGTGGTGGTAAATGGCTATCACTCCACAAAGGGAAGAGTGACCAGTGGGGTACCACAGGGATCAGTGCTGGGACTGGTCCTATTCAACATCTTCATCAGTGACATTTCACAGTACCTAGAAGGCAGAGTTTCACTGTTCGCTGATGACACAAGGTTCTGTAACAGAGTAGACACACCAGAGGGTATAGACAGAATGAGAAGGGACCTGCAGAAACTTGAAGAAAGTCAGGGGTTTGGCAGTTGAAATTCAATGCAAGGAAGTGCAAGATAATGCATATGGGGCACAAAAACCTTGGCACAATATATCAGTTGGGGGGTGAGGATATAGCATGCAATAAGCAGGAAAGGGATATTGGGATTATCATCTCTGATTACCTCAAGGTAGGAAAACAGTGTGACAAGGCAGCAGGTAAAACAAATAGGATGCTGAGATGTATAGGCAGGGGCATCACCAGCAGGAAAAGGGAGGTCATAATTCCGCTATACAAGACACTAGTGAGGCCCCACCTGGAGTACAGTGTACAGTTCTGGAGACCATACCTACGTAAGGACATAGAAAGGGTAGAGAAGGTTCAGAAGAGGGCAACAAAGATGGTGCATGGATTGCATCACAAGTTCTATAAAGACAGGTTGAAGGAACTGAACATATACTCCCTGGAGGAGAGGAGGGAGAGAGGGGATATGATAGACATACAAGTATCTTAGAGGGACGAACAGGGTACAGGAATACACTATTTAAGATGTTTCAGAACTAGAGGGCATGGGCTGAAGTTGGAGGGAGGACGATTCAGAGGAAACATGAGGAAGAATTTCTTCACAGAACGGGTGGTGGACAAGTGGAACACCCTGCCAGAGGAAGTGGTGGGGGCTGATACAATCATGGGATTTAAGAATGCATGGGATAGACATAAAGGAATTCTGGAGGTCAGGGGTAAAGGGAAACAGACTTCTAGGAAAACACAAACTGAACTTACAAGCTCAAATGGGCAGACTGGGTGGGCCATAGGCCCTTATCTGCCGACACTGTCTATGTATCTATGTATCTATGTAGAACCATGTGTCATCACACCCTGTGTAAAACGTTTACGTCAGCCCACGTTACTGTGTTTTTGCACTTAAGCTGAAGTACCCACCCAATGCTACAGTGTCATGAGAACTTAATTCTGCTGTAGCTGAAATGCTGGCAATTGATCTTTTGCCCTTCTCCTTTGTGGAGAATTCTGAGTTCCTGTGGTTTGCTGCATGTGCCTGTTCAAACTGAAAAGTCACATCCAGGATATACTTTTCTACCTGTGCTGTTCCAGAGTTGTTCCACACGGTGTCCGACTCAGTAAGACATGCCCGTCAGCATTCCTCCTCTCCATTCATCCATTTAAGTATGGATATGTGGACAAGTGGCAAAACAGCGGGGAGTTCGTATTTGTGTATAACTGCACGCTGGGCACAGGTGCCAGGGGTTGTTTGTACTGTTGGTAGTGTGAATAATCAGTGTAGTAATGTGGAGTGTCATGGTAGCAATCTTCCAGGAATCTGTCAGCATGCAATGATTGCTATGCACAATGTGACCAGTTCACATTTTCACCAGAACACTGGTGAAAACATGTTGGACCTGGTACTGACTGAAATTGACAAATGGCTGAACCCCCTGTCTCTGAGAGCTGGATTCATAGCAAGTGACAATGGGTCAAGTGTTTATTTATTTGAAATATCGGATTTACAACCTTTGAGTCAGGCGGCCTATTTACAAAGGTACCTCGTCACATGGAGACAGAATAAAAACAGACAGGGTACAATTTACAAAGGAAATGCATCACGAATGGTGGCTTTTATTTGGTTCCATGCATGGACCACTGTTTAACTGTTGTGGTGCAGGAGTTTCTACAGCACCCTAGTATAAAGGAAATGCTGACAGCTGTACATCATATCTGTTCTCACTTTTCACTCTCTGCAAAGGCCTGTGACCACCTTCGGCAGTTGCAGATCCGAAACAGCCTCCCTCAGCACCACTTGAAGCTGGAAGTTGTCACCCAGTGGAACTCCACTTTATACATGGCAGAGAGGCTGTATGAACAATACAAAGCCATCTCAGAATATCTTGTCATGCACACTAGCCGTGACAATTCCAGGGCCTCCATGACCATGACGACTGAACAGTGGCACCTCATGAACTCTGTAATAACAATCTTGAGACCTTTTGAACATGCCACACAGGCAGTGAGTGGTGAGTCTGCCTCCATTAGCCAATCAGTTCTATTGCTGCGGGTGCTGAGGCAGACATTGTTGAATGTATAGCATAGCCATGATGTTGCCAGAGACAGTGCTGGCAGTGTGCTGCTGAAACACATGCTGACAGTATTCAGCCAGAATCATCACATCTTGAGCATTCAGCATAGTGACAACTTTGAACAGCAACAATGCTGGACCCATGATACAAGCATGGAATTGTCTCAGTACTGGAGGGTGGGCCTGAACAGGTAAAAACTGTCAGAGGGCAACTGGTGCGCTTGGTTCATGGGGAACTGAAGTCACATGCCAAGGTCAGAAAACCTGAGCAGCATAATCAGGCTGAATGTGAACCTGGAGGAGTAGTATCAAGCATATCCTGTAAGGGGAAGGGGAAGGGGACTGCAGTTCCAGGTGGTCTGTCATCAAAAGCGACTAGCATTAACCCACTTTGGGAGGCTTTGTCCCAGGTGGGTATTTGTGACAAAAATGATTCCGGAGAAGCGGATGATGCATCAACCACTGGACATAGAGCAGCACAGCGAATGGTTGAGTCATATGTGTCTGAAAACAGGCATCTGTCAATCACTGATGATCCCCTTTTATACTGGAGTGGAAAGGTCAGTGAATGACCAGAGCTGACCTCTGTGGCACTGAAGTACCTGACATGCCCACTCCCCAGTGTGAGTGTCGAGAGGGTATTCAGCTCAGCAGGTTCAATAGCTCGAGATTGTCATACAAACCACTCTCCTGCAAATGTCAGTTTGCTGACATTCATAAAAATGAATGAGAGGCACATACCAGCTCAGACTGCAACCTCAGTATCCGTACCCCTGGCATACTCATAGTTTTGCTGACGTTGAGGAAGGGGACCATCCTGGTGGCAGTGACAGTATGAAGTGGCCTACCACTGATGTAGATGATAACACATGGGGAAAGAATTTCCCCATGGTCAGAATTTAGACACAGAAGACTGCAAGGGCAGCTTTCATTCTGAGGATGATGATGAATGATGATGAGGTTAATGTTGGCAGGTTTTAACTTAAGTGGTTAAAAGGCTGTCACATGTCATGTTTTCTTTTTCATAAAGTTAAATCACTGTCCCACTCAGAGTGACTCAAATTCCAATGTCACATTACATTTATAACACAGAACACAGTATACCCTGACTACCACCACCATAAGACCGCTGTTCACCACTGCCACCATAGGGAATGTGACCGTGTGTGTCCCTGGAGTACCACCACCATAATACCACTGTTCACTACTGCCACCATAAGGAATGTGACCGTGTGTGTCCCTGGAGTACCATCACCATAAGACCACTGTTCGCCACTGTCACCATAGGGAATGTGACTGTGTGTCCCCCTGGACTACCACCACCATAAGACCACTGTTCGCCACTGCCACCACCACCACCAGATACAGGAAGATGTGAGAGGAAATGTCATCATGTGCTGCAGCTATGACCACCACCACCCACCACCTGTGCCGTTGTGACAATGCTTTTCCATTACATTGACCATGCCAAGGCAGAGGGAGTCGAACAGGAGACCACATCCATCAGCCACAGGCACAAGGCTTCTTACTATTAAAACTATAATGTGAGTATGTGTACTAATGTTTTTCATGCTATTCAACTTCCTTTAGCTATGTGTTTTGTTTTGTCTTGCTTTTCTGAGCTGCAATGGTCAAACACATACGGTCAACTGATTTTGTTTTTTTACAGGTTACCAATGAATGGCTGTCCTTCGCTGAAGGTCTGTATCAATGGTACAGCAGCAGTACTGTCTACAGGAACCTATAGGCTGTCCATTTCCAATCCATACTGGTAAGTAGATCAATTTTATTTCATCTGTTCCTTTTTTTTCATTAGAGTACAACAAATCTGACTGATGATTCATAAACTATGTAACACGTACATCAAAAAAAATTTTCTGCAACATATCATGCACTGTATTCCAAATTTGCAGCTGTGCAACCATGATATAGTGTTGAAAAAGTTGGACCCAGGTCGTGTTACTTGACAAGATGTGGATTTTAAAATGTTACTTGAGTTGAGACACAGGAACACTTACACAGTGTATTTGTTACATAGCGTGGTACTAAATTAAATTGTGATCTGATGATTGCAGTGGGACAGCTTGCTATCTTTGTTAATCCAGATACCTACGATGGAACAGCCACAGCTTAAACATAATGTCTTACTGCTTCAATCAAGTTGTAATAAGTCCTTCATTTCTTTCTTTAGGAAACTTTCAGATACTTTGTTGTGTCATAGTTGCCTTATCCAAAGAACTTCTTCAACATCATCCCCCCTCCCCCCCGAGCTGGGGCAGACATGTAACAAGCAGAAGTCAATTCAATCGATGGCCATGACCATCATTACCAGACTGGAGAAGGATGCAGATGAAAACTGTGAAGAAGTAACTAGATAATAAACCATTAATGAGACCTACTTGCAAATATGCCCCCGCCAAAAAAAAATACTTACCTTGATAGGCTTGAAAGTATTCCATTTCCAGTTTTAATGCCAAAATTTCTCATCAAGCACTGAAATGTGCACACCAACAGTGTGTGACCTGTGTTACAAAACAATACAATGAGTACATGTGTACATATGTCAACCCTCCACCTATATATATATATATCAACTCACCAAGGCTACTATTAGTGTACACACAAAGGGCACATTTCCATCTGGTTGAGTTGATCGCATCACATTCGCAGGAATTGCAACGCATTTCTGACCAGCAACAGTTCTCTCACGGTCATTATTTTTGATGGAACACTGAATAGATTCATGTCATGTTGTCCCTCCTTCACATGGTTTGGCAAGACACTGTGCATCATGACATCATCATCATAGAGTATGTAAATTTTCTGGACACAAGACAGTTGCATTTTGGGGATGTAGAAAATTTCTGAGGACTCTGTGTGGCCACTGCACACATGAGTGACTGCGCAATAACTTCTGGAGGACTTTGCATGTGGTGTAATGCTCCCACTTTACTTTGTTAGCACTTGGGACTTTTCTGGACACAAGACAGTTGCATTTTGGGGATGCAGAAAAATTCTGGGGACTCTGTGGGACCACTGCGTGCATGAGTGACTGTGCAATACATTCTGGGGGACTTTGCATGTGGTGTACCGATCCCATTTCTCTTTGTCAGCACTTGAGAATTTTCTGGACACAAGACAGTTGCATTTTGTGTATTGTGAATGTGAGCACAAAATATCATTTGTAAATTATAAATTAAAGCAGCAGTGCAACAATGTGGTGAACACTTTTTTATGCTATTTTAGATTGCCAGCCACTAGTTACCTCCTACTTGGATGATACCCTTCTTTTCACAGTTTGTATCTGCTTTACTACCTTTTCCCATGTCTGAAAAAAAAGGAGCTCGTCTTTTAATATGGCTCTGATCAAGTTTCCTTCACTAGTTGCTGCTGTTTTTGAACAAACATTGTTCAGTGAGGTCATAAAACACTGCCTGCTGCATAATTGTTAATTTTACAACAGAAGTAATATATAAACGACTGACGGAGAAAAACAGTGGAAATACTGATGAAGACCTGGTCCACACCATATTAAAATGAGTGCTCCTTTTATTATTTCAGACATGAAAAAAGTACTAAAGCAGACTCAAATACTGGAAAGAATAGTATCATACAAGTCAGGAGGTAAGTAAAAGTGGCAATGTAAAATAGCATAAAAAAGTATAGGTCAAAATTGTCACCAGATTGTTGCACTGCTGTTTTAATGTCTATTTCAAAAAATAAATATTTCTGGAGCCATAGTAATGTATACTGTGTGTCAGGACTCATGAAGTGTTTCACAAAAAGCAGGACTGAGCAGTGCAAATATGTTGTGCTAAACTTCATGTGTGCCGTCAGTGTTCTTTCCTGTGTGTGCAAACATTGTCCAACTTTGTGCAAACATATATATGGTGTGACTTGTTGCAGCATGCAAAGAATAAAGATAAGAAAGAATACACAACCCAGAAGTATGATGGATGCTATGGGTGCTCCATTATGTGTAAAGGTAGGTGTACTATGTGCTGCCTAACACTTTGTATTGAAGAGCATAGTGCATCGCTTCTGCATCCTTTGCTACATAATGGATCTCCATAGTGTCCGCATACTTCTGGGTCACTGACTTTTCTTTATTAAAATAAAGTATGTTGTGGCATGAGAAAAACACCACAACATTCTTAAAAGGCTTAACTGGAGGGTAAGCCTTGCAGTAGGTGGGACCTCCTGTTGCTCACTGCTTCCCTTTAAACTAATACTGTGGTCTTCCCTCTGTCTGTTATTAAACATAAACAAAAGACAAAATGCTACAGTAGTTTGCAGGGGGAGGTGTGCTGAAAAAAAAAGCTAATGGGGGGGCCCCCTGATGTTCCAAAAGCAGAAGGAGCATTGACACAATCTGTAACTGGTGTTGCTCTATCTGCTCCACCTGCTGCTGGACAGCACTCACCCTCACGTTATTTTCTTCCACTGCAGCCCACAAAAGTGCTATGTCTGCCTGAGTTGCAGACATTGTGGGATACACTGGTGGGGGGGAACCAGGTAGTGGCAGTGGTGAGGTGGTGACGGTGGTGGGGGTGGTGGCGGTGGAGCAGCTGTTGGTGTGGCCCTCCTCCTGTTGCAGTGACGCACAACAGCAGCACCCTCTGTCACTACCACAGAAGGGCCAGCAGGTGGAGGACTGGCCTGTTAGGTGGAAGCCTGCCACTTCACCTTGTGGTGGTTCAACATATGTGTGCACTGGCCCCCAGTCCCCAGATGTGTCCCCCAAGGGCCATGGTGCACCTTCACACCATAAAGCAGACACACCACAAGGCTGCTGTCCACCTGACACAGTTGAAAAACTGCCAAACTGGGGAGTTGCGGGTGGGGGGGGACCAGGCACAGGAGGGGCAGATGCAGTGCCGGTACCATGGTCATACACTTGGACTTCCAACTGTTGCTGTGGAGGTGGTGCTGCTGGAGCTCCTGCAGCTGCTACTAGTGGTAGTGGTGGCAGATTTGGTGGATGTGGCAGTGGCACTGGTGGTGCTGCTGCTTTCAGATGGTGAGAGGCAGGACCAAAGAGTCTGGAGAGGTCCAAAGCAACCCGGCTATGACCTCCACGTGAGCGCATTCTCATCTGGTAATGGGCCACATACTGTCCCTGTTCCATTGAACAAAACAACATGCCTTCCCTCTCTGACAGGATGAGTAACTTCATACACACTCACACAACACAGGTACACACACAGTCACACACACACGCACACACACAACAAAACTTATAAAACAAAGAAATTGGTCATCAAACAGAACTGGCTAAACAGTACAAAAAAACTATTGAATTAGCTTTTAAAAATGCTTTTGGGTTTTTGGAATTTGCTCAAGAAAGAAACTTGTTAACACAAACTCTTCTCTCCTACGCAGAATGTTTCCTCTTTCTACCTCTGAAAAGGAGAAATTAAAAGTGTCTGCTTGTATGACTCACATCCTTCCTGCCTGGCTAAAGCATGTGACTTACAGTACTGTAAGCCATGTGATGTGTGAAGGAGTTGCCTATTTTGTTGTCATCTCACCTTACTTCACATTAAGGTGAAATAACAACCCAAAGTCATAATAACAAAGTGAAGTGAGCACTTTCCAATGGCCACTTCGTGTAGCATTATGAAAACTCAAAGTGGCCCTTTCGCATTCACTTCTCTGGTGGCATTTTATTTTGCTGCATCTCTACTCACAATAAAGACAGAGCTACATTGTCTATAGATAAGCACAACTCCTTAAACTGTATTTATTTATTGACTGACAGATTTATTTTATTTAGTTCAAATATCTGGCCAGGATGGCAGACTAAGCTGAGAGGGTGCTGCCAGGCTGAGGGGTGGGAAACTTATTTCATTTAGTGCAAATAAATGCTTAAAGACAGTGGCCAGCTGTGAAAGTGGACACACTGTGCTGGCTGCCCATTATGGGAGTTTTTTTCCTTTCAGTAAAGGTCATTTAATCGAACATTGTGGGCGCAGGAGGAGGGGAGGAATGTGGGATGAATTCTAACAGAGGGATCAGAGGGTGGGGGTGTGTGAGTACTCTATGTTGGGTGCGTGCTGTTTTTTTTTTTTTTTTAGCCCTGCACCCAAATAACAAATACCAAATGATGAGTATTTGAAGCCTCAGGGAACACTGTTTAACCAGGAGTAGCACACTAAGCTGAAGCCTGTTTCCAGATGTGGCCTGGGAGCATAACGAGGTTAATTGACTTGCTTAGGATCACACAGCATGGGCCAAGATAGCTGTGGGATTCAAACCCATGTCTCCAAATCTGCAGCTGAGAACCTTCACCCATTGCGTTATACTGTCTCAAATGCAAATATTCAAAATAAGGTACTTTTCCACCCCTATCGAGGGGCATCACCAAAAATATAAAGATGGCATAGGATAGAACAGTTTATCAAAGCAGGTGGTGAAAGTCAAATTAGATTGGTTTCAAGGATAAATGGGATAGGCACATGGGTAAAATATAATCTAAGGGATGGGGAGATGGACAGCTGGGGGTACAGGGTTCTGAGGCACCAGAAAGGAAATGGCACAGTAAACCTGGCCTGATTTTAGAAATGGAATAAGGTAAATAACAGGCAGGCTGGATGAATGACTGGGACTTAAGTTACCATTACATTCTATGCATAAATATGCATATTTGTGATAGATTTTATATATGTCCCTAACAATTCTGGTCAGGCACTGTGCTTCCAGAAAAAAGTGTTTTATAATTACATTTAGCACCTGAATTGCAATTGCAAACTTGTTTTGAATGTCTAGCAGGCATGAGGGATTAACAAAAATTAATTAATAGGGCATTCAGTAAGTCCTCACACTACCCCTTAGTCTACCCCCTTCCAGCCTCATGCCATGCCCCCAGTAGACACACCAAACAAATAAACAAAAAAGGAAATCCAAAAAATAAGTGCTAACAAAAGTTCTTTGCACAACGGAAATGACATGTCTTATCCACAGGGAGGGAATCTGTCTCCATGCTGCTCAGAACATAAACTGCTCAGACTGATCTCTTTTCATAGACTGTGCCAGCTCCAGTATTATTAAAATATTTTCTGTATTTGCAACAAAACACCAAGGTATGCCATATTGGAAGTTGTGATAAGGCAATTTGTCTTTCAATGCTAGTGCTTGTTTTTAACACTCCATCAGATAGACAGTATTTTGTTGTTTTCTTTTAGGGACAGCATGAGAAGCTGTTTGGTAGGATCAGTGTCAGCATGGCTTTTGTTTTGGTAGTTAGAGCCAATTAACTGTACCGCAACCTTAGGTCTGCAAGGTGTTGGAGGATGTTTCAGTATTTACTCCCCCACCCCCTCCCATCAGCAGTTTGTGGGAATCAGGGCTCTGTGTAGCAGGGAAAGAAAGTAATAGATGAAGGAACAGCTGTGGAGACAGGTATGTTAGGAGGTGAGCATGAGATTTGCTGACTGTATGGAACAGTAAGAGGCCAGGGAGACTGACAAATGAAGAACTAGGGAGTACTATTGGTGTTGGAGCAGTTTATGAAAAGAGGTCAATCTGAACAATTTATGTTCTGAGCAGCATGGTGACATCCTGTGGATAAGATGTGTTATTTCTGTTGTGCAAACAACTTCCTTTAGCACTTTTTTTTGCATTTTATTTTTCAGGTGTGTCTACTTTTTTTGTTGATGCTTTTGTGGTTTTGATTTTCAGTTTACACAATTTGGGTTGCAGCACACATGTTGTTACATATCATTTTGGTTTGTGCCCTTCCTTTTTTGTGTTGTCTTACTACGTTCAGTTAGGCTTACTTATTTGTATGGCTGTAGTGGGTGTAGCCCTGCAGATGTTTCGCATTCAGAAAAGGGCTGATGTCATATTGCTACCAAACAACATGATAAGCGTTAAAAATAGAGTCTTCCACTGGAGCTTCATTACTACGCTACCTGTGTGTGTATATAGGAGCTGGAGAGCATTACTTTTCCTTTGGCTTGAGGAGTTAATTGAGCAGTTAATTGAGCCCTCCCTTAGCAGAGTCTCAGACATTCTACACAACAGTCAGCAAACACAGAAAGTTAACTCATTATCTTCTGGCAGTCATTTTGTGTCAGGTTATCAATGGATAGTAGACATAAAAAAACTACTGGAAGTAGAATAAGTTAAACACTTACTGGAGCTGTCTGCAAAACAAGTAAGGACTGCTGTGCCCTTAGCCCCTATAAACACCTAATTAAGCCATTTGACATATCCATTCTAACAGCAATCATCCTGCTACTTTGTAAGACATTCCATAGCAAAGAATTCCAGTGATGCCTGTTCCCAAATGAACACATTTAAAATGTTAAATGCCAACTTCATTTTCTCAGGCAGGAAGTTCAGGGAGACACTAGTACGTGACATTTAGTGATTATTTGTCTGTTATAGTATTAGAATTTCAACGCTGTCTGTCTGTTTCTCTGTGAAGAAAGTAGCAAACTGTTGAACATGCTGTATACTTTGGAACACAGTAGACTGTCAAGGATGATAGTACCTGCTGCTCTTTTTTTTCTTTTTGTAGAAGAAATATTTAATGTATATAATCTCACAAATGTATGCATTTATTTTTCCAAATATTTGTTTTTAATAATGTTAATAATATATCTGACGCACCAAAATTGCCAGTTGTGTTTTAGTTATTATTTTATACAGCACTGTGTTCTTGACCTGCAATTTGTGACTAAAGGTGTTTACAACTGAATAATCGTAACCACATTTGCTGCACTTGCAAGTAGGTAGGCATGTGAGTGTCTCATTTCTGTTTGACTTAGGTTATGAAGTGACACATACAGCATATTCTGATCAGTTCATAACATGCTGATTGTAATTAAATGAACTGATAAATGGGGACTTTGGTTTCTTTTACAAATTATTTTTTCCTGTCCATGGATATACTAAAACAAAAATGTCTCAACAAAATGTTTAAGAATAAGGAGTTGAGCATTAATTTAGTTGATGTGATGTAAATAGTTGCTCCCTGAAAAATTAGCTGTTCGGGGGAGGGGGGGCTCCCACAAGCAGAATGGGACTTCAAGTAGGGGGAGCTCATGGCAGCAGAAGAGGCATGATGGCATTAAAAGAATAATGGTGTGGATGTAGAGGCACCCCTATCTGAGCATGACTTTGGTAGAGGACTAAGTGTGACTTGGGGGTTGGGGATCACCAGGAATTGGATAAGTATTGGTATTTTTAGCAGACTAGTTTTCTGAAACTTCAACCTTCACTAGGTTAGACTCTGCATCCATATGTACAGTATGTCACTATGCCACATGCAGTGGGGTATGGGTAAAAACCAGATCACTAGACCCAGATTAGAGCTATAAAATCTGGACTGGGCACAGGTTGTGAAAATGTTAGTGATCCATTCACTCTAGATGACCTGGTCTGGCTTTTACCTATCTGGTCTGGTGCTAATGGTTCATTTTTCAGCCATGCCAAGGAAGGGTTGAAAAACAGACTTCCAGGAGTGGACCAGATACGTAAAAGTTGGACTGAACAGTGCAGCCAGAGTGACCAGACCAGCAGTATTTGTAGAAGTTGCACCCAGTCTGGCCAGTTTGGATTTTTACAGAACTGCTGTGGTTCAGGTCTGTCAGTCCAGTTTTTCAATCAGTCAATCAATCAATCAAGCAATCAATCAATCTATCTTTATTTAATACTGAAAGGTATGTGAGCAAAAATGCCCATTTACACAAATGTCCAGTTAAGCATACAAAGAGAACAGAACACCAGGTCAAACAATTACATAGTAAAATACAGTATAAACAGGTCTAACATAAACTGGTCTAATACTGAGATCTAGAGGGATATACAGAAGAAAAGGTAAGCAAATACGAACATATGAAATTGCCGTCAAAAAAAGGCCCACAGGTCTATCAAGTCTGCTCAATTGTGCAGCTCTTAGTTTCATATCACAACTACTGCCTCACCCCTTCCAAACCCCTCCTTTCCTCCCTTTTCCCAGTCTCACCCCCTTATGTTCTTGTCTGTACTAACCATGCCCTTGACTCTATCCCAGCCTCGCTTAAAGCTATCCACTGTCCTCAGTTCGATTAAATCCTCTGGCCGTGCATTCCATCCTACCACCACTCTCTCTGTAAAGTAGTGCCTTCTCATCTCCCTCCTAAACACTCCCCCCTTCCAACTTTTGACTGTGCCCCCTAGTGCCCTTCTCCACTTTAAGAGGAGCAATCCCCCATCTCTGACTTTGTTTATGCTTTTCAAGTACGTAAAGGTCTCTATCATGTCCCCTCTTTCCCTTCTTTCTTCCAGTAAACACATGTTGAGTTCCCTCAATCTTTCCTCATATGGCAACTCCCCTAGTCCCATGATATTTTTGTAGCCCTGAGCTGCAACCCCTCCAGTAATCTTACATCCTTTTTGAGGTATGGGCACCAGTACACAGTACTCCAAGTGTGGCCTCACCAGTGATCTATGCAAGGGCAGGATGACCTCCTTTCTAGATGTGATCCCTCTCTGGCAAAGCACTCCAGCATCCTATTTGCCCTTACTGCCACCCTCCTGCACTGTGCTGATACCTTCATGTTCTCTATGACTATTACCCCCAGGTCCCTTTCCTCCTTTGAAACTGTTACCTGCACTCCCCCCAGCCAGTAGCTGGTCCTGGGATTTCTATCTCTTAGGTGCATGACCTTGCATTTCGTAGCATTAAGCCCCAACTGCCACTCCCTAGACCAGTGTTTGAGTTTAGCTAGATCCTCCCTGAGTGCCTTCTTCCCTTCCTCATTATCCACTTTTGGACAAATCTTAGTGTTGTCCATGAACAGGCTGATCTTACTCTTGACCTCCTCTTTAGTGTCTGCAATAAAAGTATTGAACAAAATAGTGCCCAGCACTGAATCTTGCCTGTACCCCACTCATTACTGGCCTTAGCTTGAATGTCTCCCCCCCTTGCATCTACCCTCTGTTGTCTGCACTGCAACCAGCTGTCAACCTACCCCACCAGTTTTTCCCTTGCCCCTATGTCCCTCACCTTGCTCATTAACCTACTGTGTGGCACTGAGTTGAAAGCCTTGCTGAAGTCCAGATACAGGACATCCACAGCGTGGCCTTCATCAACCACCCTAGTGACCCAGTCGAAGAAGTCAATCAGGTTAGTTTGGCATGATCTTCCAGAGACAAACCCATGCTGTCTCTCATCCTGTAGACAATTAATATCGAGAAAGGTTTTCAGCCTCTTCTTCAGAATGGTCTCCATCAACTTCCCCACTATAGCAGTCAAGCTCACTGGTCTGTAGTTGCCCGGTTGGCTCTTGGGTCCAGTCTTGTAAAGGGACACCATGGGAGCCATCCTCCAGCCCCTGGGTACATTCCCCATCTCTAAGGAGGTGTTGAACAGGTCTGTTAAACGGTCTGCCAACACCTCTGACACTTCCTTCAAGACCCTTGGGTGTACACCATCTAGTCCCAGTGCTTTGTCCACACTCAAGGCTTTGAGGCCCTTCAGAACTCTATCCTTTTGGATGACCCCATCTGTTATCTCTGCCACTCCTCCACCCTTGCCCTCTTCCCCTGTGGTACTGGGCCATCCCGTTGTTTTGTGAACACTGAGCAGAAGTACTCTTTGAGTGACTCTGCCTGTTCTTTTCCTTGATACACCCATTCCCCTCTCTCTTGATTCTAACAATGTCATCTCTACAACTCCTCCTCCTCCCTTATATATTTAAAGAACCCCTTTTTCCCCTATCTGACCCCCTGAGTCAACTTCAGCTCCTTTGCTGCCCTGGCTGTCCTGGTCACCTCTCTAGATGCCTTTGTGAACACCTCTCTATCGTCCTCACACCCAGATATTTTGAACTAAGTAACAGTGAGAAATTTACAGCATGGGGACATAGTTGGAGGTACTATTCAGGAACATGAACAGTTGGGTGATACAATAAAGACATAACATGTGCACAGTACCATCTAAATAAAGTAGAAACTCAAATATCAGTATAAGCACAGAGGCCAAAACATAGTTGCTTACCCAAAACAGGCTAAGGTGAGGAGCTAGGGAAATATTCCACATGACAACCAATAGTGGTGAGAGCCGAGCAACAGTGCATGAGGGGTAAGCAAAGGAAGGGGGGAGAGAGATATGGAAGTAAAATTATAGGTCTTTACATAGAAGTCTCTCCCACATTTGTTTATTCATTTTTCTCCTCAAACTATGCTAATTGTATTATAATACATTATATAGTTCATTTTGTACTACAAATGTACTAAAGGAACCGGCTGAGAAGCTGGCAGGGTTACTGGCAAACCTATTTAATAGTTCACCAGAGACAGGTGTAATACTGCAGGACTGGAGAACAGCACATGCAGTGCTGCTCCACAAAAGCGGTCCCAAAGATGACCCAGGGTATTACAAACCAGTCAGTCTGACTTCCATTGTGGGCAAGCTCATGGAGTCCATACTAAAGGAAAGGTTGGTGGAATATCTAGAGAAGCATGGTCTCCAGGATGAGAGGCAGCCTGGATTCATGGGGGTGGGGGGAGAGATTGTGTCAAACAAATCTGACTGACTTCCTTGACTGTATCACTAAGACAGTAGACAGGGGCCAAGTGGTAGACATCCTCTATCTTTGATTTCAGCAAGGCCTTTGACTCTGTGCCCCACAGAAGGTTGATCAGGAAGTTGGTGGAACTTGGGGCTTGGGAACAGGTGACCAGATGAGTGGAAAACTGGCTGAAGGACAGAACCCAAAGTGTGGTTGTGGGGGTAGAGTTATCTGGCACAAGACAGGTAACCAGTGGGGTCCCGCAGGGTTTGGTACTGGGGCCCGTGTTGTTCGATGTCTTTATCAATGACATTAGAGATGGCATTAAGGGCAAAATATGCCTATTCACAGATGACACCAAGCTCTGTGGGAGAGTGGACACAGCTGAAATGATACAGGACCTACAGGAAGATCTGGGAAAGCTGGAGAGGTGGTCCAGGATCTGGCAGCCTGGCTTCAATGCCAAGAAATGCAACGTTATGCATATTGGAGCCAAAGATCCTAGGACAGAGTACTATCTGGGTGGAGTCTGAGTATCTGCTATAGAGGAGGAGAAGGACCTGGGAGCTATGATCACTAGTGACCTGAAGCACTCCATGCAGTGCAAGAAAGCAGCAGCAAAAACAAACAAGATGCTGGGATACAAAACTAGGTGGGGATCAGTAGTAGGAGAGAAGAGGTTATATTGTCTTTGTACAGGTAACTGGTAAGGCTGCAGCTAGAATATGGAGTTCAGTACTGGTGCCCACACCTCAAAAAGGACATTAACCTGCTGGAGAAGGTCCAGAGGAGGGCTACAATGATGATAGCTGGTCAGCAGGGTAAGGCATATGAGGAGAGGTTTTTTTTGTCAATTCTGTTTATTGCCTCCAGACCCAGAACTTTCTCAGGCTGCTCAGCTAATCCGCTGCTTCTACTGCCCGCTGTGACCTTACCTCTTCAAGGGAGTTACTTTCTCCTCACCAAACCCCACTGGCCTCAGGGTTCGCGAGGAGACTGATGGGGTGGAGGCAGAGATCCAGCATTGGGGGTGTGACTGTGAGCACTGAGAGCCATCACCTATCTGGGCTGGAAGAGTTTTTATTCTTGTAAACCCACCTCCTAGATGTGGGTCATGCAGTGCTGCCCGACTCATGATGTGAGTGCTCCCACTCATGTTTGAAAGGCAGCCGCCCAACGTCCTCCCCCATACATGATCTCTAAGTCTGTAATGACACTCAGTCTCCACCAGGTGTCACTATCTGTGCCAGATACAGCCCTCCCCCAGGAGTGGAGAGCTGTCCTCTGGACATTCAATCCTCTCCTTCCCCTGCCAACCCCCAGTAGCCCGGGCTCACTCCCGAACCTGGGTTGCCGATGTAGCATGAGGTGTGGCATCCAGCACCTCAAACCTCAGTGCCACCGGGCCGACTTATACGAGGAGAGGTTGAGGGCACTGAACATGTACACCCTGGAGGACAGGAGTGAGAAAGAGGACATGATTGGGACCTTCATGTACTTGAAAGGGATAAATAAAGTTGATAAGGAGAGTCTCTTTAAGCTGAGTGGCAACCATAACATGAGGGGGCACAGTCTTAAGCTGGAGAGTGAGAGGTTTAGGAGGGAGGTCAGGAAGCACTTCCTCACAGAGATGGTGGTGGACAATTTGAATGTGCTGCCAGAAGAGGTAATCTCATTGAAGACAATGGACAGCCTTAAGAGAGACTGAAACAGGTATAAGGGGAGGGTAAGGGTCATGGGTAGGGAGGATGGGAGGAGTGGGGAGAGGGAGCAGGGACAGTAGCTGAAGCTGTGGACCCCTGCAACATGAGCAGACTTGACAGACCAAATGGCCTTCTTCTGCTGACTTCTTCATGTGTTCATATGTTCAAATGTTACCAATAATGACTACTGCTGAACTGTATGTATTTAGTAGGGCTGCTAATTTGAGGCGCCATTCATTCAAGATCTTTAGAGTAAATGGGATGGTGATTGAGACTGTAATGCAATGCATAGTGGAAAGCAATAAAAGTGACATGGTCTGGTCAGGAAGATTTACATAACTAAGTGTTGCAGAGGCTTCCACGTAAAGAGCAATAACTTGTACTGCCTTTCTGCAATGTTTGAATCATTTTTAATGTCAGCATCTCAGTTTCTTGCAGGTCCTGCATGATTGATACCTTACTCTCACAAAGTTGCAAGGCAGTATTTAACTGAGGTCCTGATTCCTACTTTTTTCCTGTGTTTTGAATATACTTTATTACTGTGAGTTTATTGTTCTAAACTATTATTCCCCTCACTCTGGATAGTGCAGGCCACTCCTTTACCCATCAACTGCGCACCCCACCACCCCAAATTCACAGGATAATTTTCTAGGTGTGTAGTGTGCTGTACAAATGATATAAGAGAGTGACAACTAAGTGGTTTGCTCATGCTACACAGGGGAGCAAAGTCTACAACAAATACAAAACATCACAATGTCTTTTAGCTCCATAAACAGATGTTCACAGAACAGTTAAAACTAGATGACTTTTTTTTCTTCCGCTTCTAATAAACTTGACATTGTTTCATAGGTGACTCCCCCCCCCCCCGAAAAAAAAGAGAAATAAATTGTATATTTCTTTGGAATTGCTTTTACACTTCAGCATATTTAAAATATTACACAGCTTCGCTGGATAAAGAAAAATAAACATCAATACATACATATTCAGAGGCAGAGAATAAAATGCTGTAATACAGTCCAACAATGCATTTTACAGCATCACCAGCTATGATAAATAGTCACACAATGACTCACTAGCTGAATAAATGTGAATTGATTGAAAACAGGCTGCCAAAGAAATTATCATTCCACGTAACATAGCCTGTATTGAAAACTGTTCTAAGGTAGCATCAGTGAGTCGCAGTTCCACTTGGGACCTCCATGCAATGTGAGATAACTAAGACTGCACACTGTACTTTTGGTGACCTTTATTATTGTTACTTTAAAAAAAAAAAACACAAGCCACATGATAGTGACAGCACTGTCAGTGTAACTCTATAAATTTCTCTCCATATCACCCTCTCCCTCTGTCTGTGTATCTGTCTCTCCACACCTCTCACGCTAAACACCATGAATGTCAAGAGCTTAAAAAATAGTAGATTTAATTTGTGTATATATTTCGAGGTGATAGTATAGTTGTTCATGAATTTCTGAGTGGAAATCAATTGTAAGAATACAGAAATCTCTGCAAGATATGTACAGATGACAAATATGTAACTGTGCCTTTCAATTTGATGATCATTGCATTTGGAGTGGCACAATTCTGCACTATAAATACTATTTTTATTTCCACTCCTGACATTCTTGGTGAATATTGTGAGCCATGTGGGGGGGGGGGATGCATAGAGAAATTTACACAGGAGTGCTGACAGTGCAATCATTCATTATCATGTGATTTGTTTTTTAAAGGAACTGTCAAAAAGTTACCTAAGACTCTAGCGTGCAGTCAGAGAAGTCATACCTTGCACATAGGTCCCGAATGGAGCTGCAATTCCTTCCATACAGATATGGAATGCTCATTTCTTTATCAGACAGTCTGTTAACAAGCAATTCACATTTCTTCAGCTAGTGAGTAATTGTGTGACAGTACTTCGGGTAAGTCCTGTACCTTTATAAGGATATATACTGTGGTACTTTTCTTAACAATATTGTAAGAAGGTATAGTATTAATATGCCCCTTTTATGGTTAACTGTGTTCTATTGTTAAAGCAACAACATAGTTGGTGCAGTTTAAGTTACATAGTGTTGACCACTGTAAGCATAATAATGCGACAATGCTGTAAGGGGTTATCTGAAATGAGAAGTGTAGGAACTTGAAGCCAGGTGCAAAATAGTGACAGTAACAGTAGTACCTGCACTAGTGTTTTTCCAGAA
Source organism: Neoceratodus forsteri (assembly GCA_016271365.2). Classification (NCBI taxonomy): domain Eukaryota; kingdom Metazoa; phylum Chordata; order Ceratodontiformes; family Ceratodontidae; genus Neoceratodus; species Neoceratodus forsteri. The sequence continues at coordinate 293,612,096 of CM057449.1, read as the reverse complement.
AAAAATAATAACATTTTAATTTAGAGGATACAGGTTCCCCTTGACCTCATTGACCTTCCATTGACTGGAGCAACGGAATTAGGTTGCTGATCTGTGAGAAATATTGTGTTGCCTTATGTGTAAGGAATGATATTTCTTTTTGAGTACACAGCAGATTTTATGTGGTTGATGCATGAAAGGGAGCATGGTTCTGACTGGGCCATCCTCTGGGCTCTGCAACCTGAGGGTTTGTGTTAGGAATAAGTTTGTTTTTATAACTGGAACAACCCTTTGACTCACCTTGGCTTCTCTGGGGCACTCGTGGTAGTTCAGCACAAACCTTTGAGGGGGCCAGCCTGGGTTCAGCAGTGGTAGCTGATGTGGTGCAGTGCCTCCACCTGGACTAATGGCAAGGGACTCCTGTGGATAAAGAACAGGTTATCACCCCCCCCAGGAAATAGTACATTGTCCGGACAATACTTTCCCCACACAAATCACAGTTTCCACACAGTAACTCCACACCCCAGCAGCACTCCTCCAATAATACAGTGACAGTGAATAACATGCAAACCATAACCTTATTTATTGGGGGGGGGGACACAAAGAAGAATATCAACCACAATTCGCTCTAGTCAGTCTATAACTTTCCCAGGAGCAACCCCTATCACCACCACCTGGATGCATCCAGTTTGTTCATGTATGGTGGGTACCTCACTGCTCAGCGCTGCAGGCCTGGATTCTTTCATCGGAGCCCTGTTAACAAAAACATGTTTGTACTTGTAATCATGTACTTGCAAACTGGTATGTCTCCAAGTTGATGCGCAAGGATTTTACCCCCAGTATCCTAACTGACTAGCAAACTAAAATACTCCCCAAAGCCACAGCTCAGGGTACTCACAGTTTGCAGTCCACACTGGGAGTCACAGTTTGATGCATTGCATGGTACCGTGAAGGTTCTGCATCAGTGGTGCACCACCTGTGGGGAAACCAACCGGACAACTTGAGGGCTGATGATCTTTGCCTGCCTGGCCTTGCCAGCTTCACCTATGGGCCTTTATATACAGACTTCACACAGACAGGCTGGTTTAATCCTTCAACCCGGTGTGTCATCATCTTCAGTTCAAGGAACAAAGATTGCTTATGCTCCCCAAACCCTTATTATGCACACCTAGCCTCCTTCAGGACCAGCATAGGGCAGCAGGGCTTCCACCGACTCTACCTTGCAGTCCCTTTCTTTAAAGATGCTTTACAACAGCAGGCTGGGTTCTGTCCAGCGGTTTGCCTCAGCACTTACAGTCTCTCCCCTGGCTGAATGTCCACTTCCTCCAACAATTCCTGCACCATGGGGAACAGGGGTGTGTTCAAAATCCATAGCCCATCTCTTTTTCCCAGCTCAAAAAGATGTCCAAACTAGCTCAGCTGCAATAAAAAAAATTTTTTCTTTACTCTGCTTCAGTCTCACAAGCAGCTACTGTTCCTCCTGCACTCAACTTGGTAGATGGATGTATGCAGGGTTTACACAGCCAGACTTGATGAAACATAGAAGTTGTCAGCAGGCAGGGACCATATGATCCATCAAGCTTGTCCTTGGCTTCCTACCCCCCCCCCCACTTAGCTGCCTGCTTGTGTATCCCAGTGTCTGTCCCATGCCTGCTTGAATTCCCCCACTGTCTTGGCTCCCACTACCCCCTCTGGCAGGCTATTCCAAGGTTCCACAACATGCTCTATGAAGAAGAATTTCCTCATATTGATTCTAAACTTTCTTCTCTTAAGTCAAAGGTCATTCCCTCTAGTCCTGCTGTAGTCCTTTACCTAAAAGAGGTTCTGCAAGTGCACCCTGTTGTTGCCTTTAAGGTATTTGAATGTTTCTATCATGTCCCCATGATTTCTGCGTTGTTCTAGGGAGTTTCATTTGAGGTCATCCATTCTTGCCTCATACAGTTTCTGATGCAAGCCCTGCACCATCTTTGTTGCTCTTCTCTGTACCGTCTCCTGCCTAGCTATGTTATTCCTAAGGGGTGGCTTCCAGAATTGGACACAGTACTCTAGATGAGGCCTGACCAGGGACCGATACAGAGGCATGATTACTTCATGCCTTCTGCTTGTGATGCCCCTCCCTATGCATCCCAGGATACCACTAACCAACCTGTAGTGCTGCCTTTTCACATTGTCTACTGACCCTTAGGTCATATGATATGATCACCCATGGGCCTCTCTCCTGCCTGGTAGCCACCAGCTGCTCCCCTTCAACTGAGTACAGTTTCCCCGAGTTACGCTTTCCCAGGTGCATGACCTTGCATTTTTTGGCACTGAATTTCAATTGCCAGGTCTTGGACCACTCCTCCAGTTTTCAGAGACCAACTTCCATGCTTTGCTGTCCCTCTGTTGTGTTTACCCTGTTGCCAATTTTACTGTCATCTGCAAACAGACACACCTTTCCCTCCAGTTCATCCACAATGTTGCTGATGAATGTGTTGAAGAGGATCGGCCCCAGAACTGAGCCCTGCAGGACCCTGCTAGTCACCCTCCTCTCCACAGACAGAGTGCCATTTATTAATACTCTCTGAGTTCTCCCATGTAACTAATTTCGGACCCAGTTTGTAACCTCAGGCCCAGTCCCCATGTTCTCCAGTTTTTGACTAGTCTCCTGTGTGGAACAGAGTCAAAAGCTTTGCTGAAGTCCAGGTAAACCACATCCATTGCCCCACCCTGATCCAGTGTTTTGGTGACCCAATTGAAAAAAATCAACCAGGTTTGTCTGGCAGGACCTCCCTGCTGTGAAACCATATTGATTTTTGTTGAGCTGACCAGTTTGCTTCAAAAAAGCTGTCATTCTTTCCTTCAGCAGGGACTCCATCAATTTTCCCATGACTAAAGTTAGACTAACCGGAGGGTAGTTACCTGGCTGTTCCTTGCTTCCACTCTTGTGGAGAGGTACTATTGTTGCACTCTTCCAATCCTCTGGCACCTCTACACTCCTTAATGATTTGTTGAAGAGCACTGCTATGGAGGCTGCCAGTCCCCTCACTAGTTCTTTCAGTATTTTTGGGTGTATCCCATCTGGCCCCATAGCTTTATCTACCTTTAACTTGTCTATTTCCTCCAGGACCCTTTCCTCTGTGAAGGGACCCATGTCTATTTCTTCAGTCAGGCACTTTTTTATGCCTATTATTGGTCCGTTACCATCGGCTTCCTGTGTGAAGACTTAGCAGAGATAATCACTGAGTGCCTCTGCCTTCTCCCTATCTTGCTCTGTGATTTGTCCGTCTATTTTTGTGATTCTAACAATGACCCCTTTGGTCTTCCTTTTTTCATGTACGTACCTGTAGAAGATTTTGTTACCCTTTTTTTACTTTCTGAGCTATCCTAACTGCTGTGTGAGCCTTTGCATTTCTTATCACTTTCCCCGTCTCTTTAAGTTTCTGTTTATATTCTGTTTTATCTGCCTCGTTCCCCGACTCCTTGTACTTTCTGAAGGGTATGTGCTTTTCTCTCACCATGGTTGCCATCTCCTTGGAAAATAATAGTGAGTTTATCCTCTTTTTGTTCTTACTAACCTGACAGGCACACTGTGATGTGACTGTGGTTATTGCATCCTTCACCCTTGTCCAATATTCCTCAATGCTCCCTTCTGTCAAGTTACTAAGGTTGTCTGTTATGTAGGCCTTCATGTTTGTGAAGTCTGCCCTCCTGAATTCAAGTACCTTCAGTTTGGAGTGTGTGGAGTCTATAATCTTTTTTACCCTTAACCATATTGTGTTATGTTCACTGTTGCCCAGGTGGTTCCCTACCGAGCCATGGGGAGCAGGGGTGTGTGTGAATGAGGACAGTCTCTCCTATCACATCCACTCAGTAATCCTTCTTGACTACAACCCTCTTTTCGGTGCCAAAAAATAGTCTTATATTCCCCCTGAGCAGCCTCCCTCTGATTTGCTGCAGCTCATCATGTGATCTAAGGGCTGGCTCTGTGTTTTTAACCAGCAGCCCTGTTTTGTAGTTTTCCTATGGAGCTGCCATTTTGTGTCCCTGTAAGGCTCCTTGTTGTCAGGCCCCATTTTATTTAATTTAGCCCTTTAACAGGGCTATCCCCAGATTTGTTTGTGACTAGAGTCCTTTCAGTCACTAGTTGTGGATACCCCCGGCTCCTCTGCTAATCTGGGGGCTGGGGATATACTTTTTTCTAATGCCCGCATGGCTGAGCTGACATTAGGAGCACAGATCCTTTAAATTTTACCCCCGGCTGCCGAGCATGCACATTGGGCACATGGCCTCCATACTTCATGTTTACAATGAGTGGCCCACTTCCCCCAAATCACTGGTGCTGCTCCAAACTCCCTGTAGTTTCTGGAGGCATGGGAACACTACTCGTACCTCAGCCCTACCCAGAACTTGGGTCAAGGTCCCAAACTGGGTTCAGCTACAGCCGCAGGACACAGAGGGTATCCATGCCCAAGCTCCACTGTGGCCAACATGATGATGCCGGGCAGAGGGTCAGAGAACCATAAACCCAACAGGTAAGCCCAAATTGGGGGGGGCTTACAGAACAATAGTATGAACTGATGTTTGATACTATATTATAATAACTGGTGGGTGCTTTTTCCCTAAGAAAACCCAGGTTGATATTTGCCTTAATAACCAGCTGATTATTACAGCAAACATGTTTTGGGTTTCTTGACAGCTGCTCTCTACCTTTACTCGTGCTGGACACCTGCCGTCACTAAATGTCACTTGGCAGCAAGTGAAACCAAGGACCTCTTTTTATTTTATTTTATATAACTGCTGTGGCAAAAAATCACCTGCCAGCAATAATATAAAATAAAAGATGGGACGGTGTGAAAAACTCAATTTTTCACACACCCTCAGTGTGAGATGCTTCTCATAACTGTATATATGTATCATCCCTCACTTCAAATGTGTGTAAAATCTCATAACACACGCCACCCCATTCTTTTTTCTCTATATAGCAAGTAAAGAAAAATAGGCAATGGAAAAACTGCAACATAATTTGATAAAACAATAGTCTGATAAAAGCATATTAGCTCCACTTGACCCACGTGACCTCCCACTTATATGGTTGGCAAATATGCACCTAGATTTGATAGATATGTGTTAAAGTATGACCAGCAAAATGAAGAACTTAATGTTATTAAATAGTTGTTCTGTTAGGATTGTGTGTAAAGTGTCCTTACTTTTTTTTGTATACCAAACAACTGGCACTCAGTTGATATCGTAACAGAAGGGAACTGCTACAAACTGTAGTAATAGCTTAACAGTTACACGTTAGTTCACTGTGACTCCCATGACCTCCAAGCTCTAGTCCCTAGGGACATAAACATACCAGGATACACTATCTACAGGAGGGACAGAGAGGGTAAAAGAGGAAGAGGAGTAGCTCTTTACATAAGGGAAGGAATCAAAGCAACAGAGCAAAAGGGAAAACAGGGAGGAGAAGAAGCACTGTGGGTAAATTTGGTGACCGGCAATGGCACCACAATCCGTACAGGCATTTTATATGGACCCTCTTCTCAAGGGGAGGAAATGGACAAGGAAATGATAGAAAGTATACTTAGAATGGCAGAAAAAGAGGAGATACTGCTGATGGGTGATCTGAATATGCCAGATGTTAACTGAAGTGCTGTTGCAGCTGCCACTTCTAAGAGTGGGGTTATTCTAGATGCCCTACAGGGGGCATGCCTTAGACAACTAGTATTGAAGCCCAATCGAGAGGGAGCAATCTTAGACCTGGTTCTCTCACATGGAGATGAAGAGAGGATCACAGATGTAAAAGTGGGTAGCCATCTGGGAACTAGTGACCATCGAACAGTATGGTTCACAATAAACACAGCAATAGAGTCAAGCCATACAAAGGTAAAAAAAGTACTGGACTTTAGGAGGGCTGACTTTGCCAAAATGGGTGAGTGCCTAAGGAATGCACTAGCACATGGGCAGGAAGGAGGGGTGGAAGAACAATGGGGAATAATAAAAACTGCCATCACAGAGGTAACAAGCCTTTGTGTGAAGCAAATAAATAAAATGAAACGATGTAAGAAACCACTATGGTTCTCAAAGGAAGTGGCAGTGAAGGTTCAAGAGAAAAGAAAGCATTCAGGAAGTACAAAGAATCACAGAAGCAGCAGGACGGAGAACTGTATCAGTTAAAGCAAAAGGAAGCTGGGAAGGCAGTCAGAACAGCAAAGGCCCAAACCGAGGAAAAGATAGCCAACTCAGTTAAGAAGGGGGATAAAACCTTTTATAGGTACATCAGGGAGTGAAGGAAGACCAAGGGAGGATAGTGAGGCTTAATAAAGGGAGGGAGGGTGGGCAAAGGGTGACTGTGAAAAGGCAGAGATACCAAACAAATATTTTTGCTCAGTATTTACAAAGGAAGATGGGGAGGTACCTACAATAAACAGTAGAAACACTTTGGATACAGAAGTTGATACCAGCCCATTTACAGAAGAAAGGGTTCTGAAGGAACTCTTAAAACTGAAGGTGGACAAAGCAATGGAGCCTGATGGGATTCATCCCGGAATTCTAAAAGAACTAAGGGTAGAACTGTGACATCACTGATTAACCTCTTTAACAAATCATGGGAGGATAGGGTGGTACCTGAGGACTGGAGAAGGGCAGATGTGATTCCCCTTCACAAAAGTGGGAGCAAGGCAGAAGCAGGAAACTACAGACCTGTTAGTTTAACCTCAATGGTAGGGAAAATGATGGAATCACTTCTGAAGGAAAGAATTGTCGAGTATCTAGAGGCCAGAGGGCACAGGACCCAAGGCAACATGGATTCACAGCAGGAAGGTCATGAGACAAATCTGATAGATTTCTTTGACTGGGTGACCAAAGCAGTAGATCAGGGAGGGCTGTGGACATGGCATACCTAGACTTTAGCAAGGCATTTGACACAGTCCCACACAAATGATTAATATACAAGTTAGCCAGCCTGGGAGTGGGTCCCAAGATGACAGCCTGGGTAAAGAATTGGCTGGAGAATAGGACACAGAGAGTAATAGTAAATGAAGTCCACTCTGAAGAAAGGGGGGGGGTTACTAGTGGGGTACTGCAGGGTTCAGTATTAGGATCGGTCTTGTTCAATGTCTTTATAAGTGATATTGCAGAGGGACTGGAAGGAAAAGTATGTCTCTTTGCAGATGACACAAAGATCTGCAACAGAGTTGATGCACAAGGTGGGTTGGAAAGGATGAGAAGGGAATTGGCAAGGTTAGAGGAATGGCCAAATGTATGGCAGCTTAGATTCAATGTTAAGAAGTGCAGTAATGCACCTGGAAACAAAAACCCAAGGGAAGAGTACACAATGGTGGGTGAGATACTAACAACAACAAAAATGGAAAGGGACCTGGCGGTAGTCATATCAGATGACCTAAAGGTGGGCAAGCAATGTGAGAGGGCAGCAAGGAGGGCTGGGGGGATACTGGGATGCATAGGGAGAGGCATCACTAGTAGAAAACAAGAAGTTATTATACCTCTGTACAGACAGCTGGTCAGACCCCTTCTGGAGTACTGCGTGCAGTTCTGGAGACCCAATCTCCACAAAGACATAGACAGGATGGAAGTTGTCAAGGAGGGCAACTAAAATGGTGCAGGGTCTGCACCGGAAGACATATGAGAGAGAGACTTAAGGAGCTTAATATGTAGCCTCAAGGAAGGGGACACATGATAGAAACTTTCAAGTACCTCAAGGGAATCAACAAAGTCCAAGAGGGTAGCATATTTCAAAAAGTGTGCAAGAACAAGAGGGCACAATTTGAAGATTGGGGCGGGAGGCTCATAGGTAATTTAAGGAAGTATTTTTTCACAGAGAGGGTTGTGGATGCATGGAACGGCCTTCCAGAGGAGGTTGTGGAGTCAAAAACAGTGGCTGAATTCAAGCATGCATGGGACAGTCATAAGGCAATTCTAGGGGGTTGGGGTAGGAAGAAGAAGTAGGCTGCTGGTTAACTAGGATCCGCAGCTTATCTATCAGGTAGGGAAATTGGCAGACTGGGTGGGCCAAGCAGTCCTTATCTGCTATCAAATTCTATGTTTATATGTTTCTAAGCAATAAACCATGAGGGGGTGTGGGTTATGGGTGACTTTACCAAGGTTGGCATGGTTTGGCCATGAGGCCGTAGACTGAGTTGCTAAATCCACACCAGCCATGGTAAATCCCCCCATAACCCATACCCCCGAGTGGCTTATTGTGATTATGCCATGAGTTTATGATGTATGTGTAATCAGAAAATTGTTAGTTTTCTTTTCTTCCTGGAAAAATAATGGTTTTATTTTTTTTTTTAATATTCTTCCACATGAGAGAATAGTCCCTGGTATGATTTTGAATTATTTATTAATTTTGATTTATAAGCATAGAATGAAGTTCATAGTAACACATATTGAGATTTCTGGTAAGTTTTGAACTTTTAGTAACATTGTAAAACTTTTTTTTTGGTTTTGAACAGTAATCAGCTTTGCAATGTAGCAATGCAAACTTTAATGAAAGTTGTGACTAGATAAACTTATTGGAATAGACAACTCATTTCGTTAATAGTTCATCTGTAAGAGAACATTGTTATGCTGTAGTTTTTTAGAATAATCTGTTTTGCATAGTAGCTTGATAGCTTCTGTTGCTTTAAATTTATTTTCTGTAGGTTGTGTGTGACCCTGTAGCTCCTGTGGTGTGACCTGTTGGAGGAGAAGAAGAGTCGAGTTATTTTTGAATGGGTTAGGTTTTTATATTTTTGGGGTGTAGTACTGTTTTTTTTAATGCAGTTTTTTTACTTACTTTTTTTATGTTTGCCTGCACTCACAGTGCTCAAGAAACATGTTGAGGTAGTACAGCATTGCAAAGCCGTAGCAGTGTTGTGGCCAATTCAGTGAATGCTTTAATGAGCTCATCCATCAGCCACCAATTAATGCTGAAACTGCCGATGACGGCAGTTTCAGAGCAAGCACTGCACTTGAAAGAAATCTGCCTTTGCAATCGGGGGCAGTTTCATTATTGCAGCGGCAGTTCCTCCCAACCAGTTACACAGCAGGACAGCAAATTAGCTCCCTTCCACTTCTGCTGCCCACCCAAACCCTTTGTGAAATCAGCTGCTGTAATCAGGGACAGTTTCATCATTACAGCAGCAGTCCCCATCTCCCTCTTAACCAGTCACACAGCAGGACAACAAATTATCTCCCTCCCACTACTGCTGCCCACCCAGCACCCTCTGTTCTCCATCCCTTGCTGACATCAGGGTGCTCAGTTGCCGTGTCAGCATGGATCCCCCCTCCCCCTATTAATGTGGCACAAAGAAAGCCCTCCCAGTGTGCCATAAAATACTTCATTGACAGTTCTGACACCAGGATGCCCAGTCCCGGTGTTGGATACACCCCCCCACATCCCTATGTTCTTAGCCAACCTCGGGGTGCCCAATCCTTGGGTCAGCATTGATCACCCACCTCCAGTACTCTGGCAAACTGGGACCCCACCCCAGTATCCTGAAATCCATTTTGTAATATTTCATCTGTAAAAAATAAAACAGTCCCACAACATATTTTTTTTTACCTGAAAAAAAGAAAATGGTCCCTCGTCATTCCTGCCAGCCCCCATCCCCAACCTACTCCCTCCCTCTGAGCATCCCACCTCCTTGAATCCCCCTTACCTATATTTACCTCTGGAGGTCAGGAGCAGCAATCTTCTGAGAACCGGGAACACATCTGCACTATTCAAAGACCAACTGAGAAGTGAAGAAATGATGGTAAGCTCTATAATGGCAGTCAATGGGGGGGGTCAATTTAGGTTGATATCTCAGCAAATTTTTAGAGTTTTGGTCCCAAATTTTCAACATCGGGTTCTTGGGACCCCTCCTCATGAACACTGGCACTGTCTTTTGGTTTCTCCATCCTGAAAGGTGATTTTGAAGTCACTGCGAAGAAACACCTTTCGGGACCAATTAATAAAATGACAGTGCCACTGTTCTTGAGGTGGGATCCAAAAAGCCCTTGTTGCAAATGTGGTGAAAAAACTCCAAAAAATTACTGCGTTTTGAGCATCCATTGCACAGTTTCTATGTACACTCGTAACTTCATCGATTTTTAATATTTTCACTCCAAATTTCCAACATTGCCATTTTCTCACACTCCCTTATGAACAGTACAGCTGTCATTTTTCTCATCCTTCCTGACATGTGTTTTTGCACCTGTGGCACAGAATGGAGCAGTTGCTGTATGAAATAAACTTTTGGGACAGAGGAATGAAATCCTAGTGCCACTGTTCGTGAGGGGAGGGCCCAAAAAAGCCATGTTGAAAATCTGGAAAAAGCATTCCAGAAAATGGCTGCATTACGAGTTTCTACGCACACTCGTAATTTCGCCACTTTTTCATATCTTCACTCCATGTTTTCAACATTGCCATTTCTTCACACCTCCTCATGAACAATCCAACTGTCATTTTTCACATCCTGCCCAAAATGTGTTTTCACACCTATGGAGCCGAATGGCACACTCACTGTGCGAAATCACCTTTTGGGATTGAGTAACAAAATGATATTGCCACTATTCATGAGGTGGTGTCCCAGAAAGCCCATGTTCAAAGTTTGGAGTAAAAATATTAACAAACGCCCAGGATGTTAGGGTTCCCAACTGTAACACCCACCCTGTATAGACTGACAGGTGTCAGGAGTGTGACTTGGGGTCGTTGGCTGTAATGCTTACCCCATTCCACCCCTCCCACACCCTGCAACCACTGACAATCACTGAGGTGTGCCTTGGGGTCTTTGGCCCTAACATTCACCCCATCCTCCTATACTACACCCATCTCAGCTTATTTCCTTATGGAATGGGGTAAGCGTAAGGGCTGAAGATCCAAAGGCACACCCCTAATGCCTGTCAGTCTCTGCAGGGTGGGGGTTGGGGGTTGGCATTACTTCCAGTACTCCACTGCCATTCCTATTATGCATCTCTCAAACTCCTGCATTACCAATGCCAATACCTGCAAGCAAACATTCAGCATTGACAAATGCCTGTTATTTGTAGATGAAGTTAACTGTCCCATAGTTAACTAGGTTTCCTATGGAAGCCATTTTTGAGCATGGCTCTGCATCTGATTGGTTGGTGTTGTTAGCTGGTTTCTGTATTGAGATACTTGCAGCTTGGGACATTGTTTGTGTGACCACCATGGCTTCAGGCCGTACTTCTTCATGTATTCTGCAATCTTCTGTGAATAGGTCTGCTTCAAGGAATTCGGGATTTCTTGTTGTTGGCTGCAGAGGTACAGTATGCTGTGGGAATTTGTAGTTGTTGCTTCTCGGTACAATGTGACTTGCTCTGCCAGGAATGCTTTCAGGGTTCTGTGTAGTGTTTGTATTTGGTGGTGTTTTGGGGGGAGCTTGTATACATGTGTTGTCTGTTTCACCACTAATGATTTGGCTCAATTTCTTGAATTCTGCAAGGTTGGGTCACCAATAGCTTTGTAGAGAAGCTTCGTTTTTGTGACAGGTAATGGTCATAATCTGTCTTGCTTCTGTGCCTGAGTTACATGGTAGGGTCACAGCAGTTGCATGGTGGGAGTGATTTGTGAAGATGGTTTCAAGGTTTACCTCCTTACAAATATGGGGTAGCATACTGCCCAGGAAATTAACCTCCATCAGTTCAGTGCTATACCACACTTCCATGTTGTTTAGGACTGATTTATCCTTTTTTTTGGATGAATGAATAAGGCAGCAGGGTTTGGGGTAGTTAAGATATATATTTTTTTATAACTGTTGACCGGACACAGAGGATCATTTGGCTGTGCAAACATGCAGCCCCTTGTAAATTGTTTAGTGGGATCATTAATTTCTTTGTGATTTTTACTTTGTCCATTAAAAGTTTTAGTTCAAGACATTCTCCACTGTCTTCTGTTTGCTTGATTTTAAAGAAGTGAATTGTAAGCTGCCTCACTTCTTCATTGCCAAGACGGGCAAAGTGTAGTAATATATCCAGACAGACTTTTTTAACAAGACCTGTGGCAGTGTCTGGTGTTAGTGCAACCGGATTTCTTAATCTGCTTTGCTGGTTTATGGTCAGTGGAGTGTGATGCTCAGCCTTATCTTTTCCCTCCTTTCTGTATTGCTTGACTACAGCTTTAAAAATGTTATTTGCTGTATTAAATTCAGTGTCAGACATGAGCGTTATACTACTGCTGAACAGAGGGTCATTTAAATATCTGTTCAAGTCTGCTCTGAAGCTTATATGACTAGTGAGCACATTCTTTTCCTTCACTTTTGCGGATTGTACTGTAATACTGTCTGAGAATATTGTTGAGAACTGAAGGAGTGATGTCAGCAAAGTTTATTTCTAGCTGTTTTTGCGTAGCCCAATCAAAAAAAAACATTCTTTGCCCACCAGGTTTGCTTTTGTGTTGCGATTTCATGCTGCTCCCTTTCTAGCTGACGCCTTCCTTGCATTGTGATCTTTTCATAACTTTGCCTTTTTTTGTAACAGGATTGGCCAGCTGAGGTGAGACAATGAGGCCCATGGAATTCAAGTTGTCTGCTGCAGGCTGAGCTGCTGATATTTCTGGCTGAACAGCTGACTCAATGTCTGTGGTTTCGGCTACTGGAAGCTGAAGGGCTGGTGATGAAGTTGGAATTTCTACAGGTTTGCTGTGTTAGGGCTGGTTTACATTTTCGTAGTGTGCATTTTCGAGTCTGCAGAATATTTCATCTAATTCTGCATTGTCTATTAATTTGAATGAGGTGTGCATCTTTTTGAAGCATTGCCAGAGGTTATCGATCAGAGTTAGCGAGAAGCAATATGGCAGCTGTAGCACCTCCGAGTGGCTATCAGAATGATTCATCATTAGGGTAGCACACGACTGTGGCAGGCTGGCACCTATTTCATTGATCATCAGAGGATTTACAATGGAGGTAAGGTGCCAGCCTGCTGATCTGATTGGCTAACATTTTTGGTCCATGGTATAATAGTATCTAATACTGTTACGGATGTGGTCTTACTGTTTTTCTTTCTCTGCATCTCAAGTTTAAGTCCAATTGGAATTTTTTGCCACTAGCTGCAACTTAATTTTCCATTCCTGGTTCATGTTGTATTATGTTGGAAAGCACTACTCTCTGTAAGGCAGGGCACATGATCACTTAACTTGTTTTGGCTCATATATGACTGCAAATCTACTCTGCAGTGAGCTGTATTTCATTTGTTTTTCCTTACTATTGTATATGTTATTTTTGCCTTTGCACCCACCAGAGATATAGAGCAATATTTGCCCCCTCTTTCATTTCATGGCTACTTTTTCTCTCTTCCATTCCAGTTTCTGTTTTATTTTTATTAACTTAATTCCTCTCGCTTAAAGCTAAGTGTCTCTTAACCTTATTTCACTCCAATTATTCATCTGTGTTCCTAGCAAAAAATGTCTGCTGATACAGTTTAGTGTCAGTTTAATTTCAGCTCCTTTTTCTTTCCCATACTTTTATTTTCTTTTTACCTTTCAACACACACTACTTTTCAAGTTTTTATTTTGTATTTTGGTGTAATCTGTTTAATAAATCAAATGTTTTCTATTCACCCCTCCCAAGCTTTTCAAATGGCACAGTTACTTATTGTTTTCCTTTAGATTTATGTGCACCCACATTATATCCAGTTGTTGAGCTGACTGCCTGGTAAACTTCCTACAAGTGAAACTCAGCATCCCTCCCCTGTACATGCAGTCCCTCACCATTTATCCCAAACTGCTTATGTGCTGATGCAGGATCATTGGAGTGGCATGTTTATTTATCTGGGGCTTCGTACAATACATGCAAGCCACTGGCCTGATATTTTTGTGTAGTAGTAGGTTCATGGTAGGGTCAGAATGGATGATTATATGGCTTTGGGGGCAAAGGTTCTTATAAGGAGTGGTTTTCTTTCTAAACATTTATTTTATACTTTATACCTTAGTCGCCACATATTCTCACTCCACGCACAAATTCATGTTCTGCCAATTCATTATTCCATGTAACTATGTAAATTTGTGTCAATAGAAAGTACATAATTGTACATATCCATGTGTTGGTATCCTTTATGTCATTATATCCTGCATAATCTGTTTCTTCATTGTGTTGCGTTCATTGAATTGTACTTTATTTTTATGTAACTGACCCTTGACCTAACCAGGTCCATCTTGCAAATGAGCTCTGCTTAACGATGTTTGCCAGGATATATAAAGATTTGATTGATTGATTGACTGATACTTCATTCATTATATCAACAGCAGACTAATGTAGACTCCTCAGGAACCAGAAAAGCCTGATAAAATAAATAAGTTTTAAGGGTTGTTGAAAATATTATAAAGTGCATACAAAAAATAAACAAAATAAAGAACAGTAACACCTATCTTAGTTGTTTTGTATATTTATCTGACCTGATTATTAACTGCTGGTTATGATATGTGTTTTCCCTGGATGTACAGTATACTGCAGTATTTCTAATTTATATATTTATCTTCTAGTGAAGATATCAGAGTTGTCTGCCTTTTCATAGGATTCCAGTTCATTGATTAAAAAAAATCTTTTGTCTATTTTTTATGATTGTGGGTGGAGCCTACAGCCATCTTGCTGTCTGTAGCTGGAAAAATGAAGTATCGTGGAACACCTTTTTTGAGATTTCAATGTATTCTTCCACATCTACAAATCACTATGCCAATTGAAATAAAATACTCTCTTCATTCTGTTTAGAATGTTGGAGACATAACTCCAAGCTGCATATCAGATGGCCATTAGGAAACTAAAACAGCTTGTTAAATATGGGTAGCCTATTAAACTGGAGATTTGTTTGCCCCTTTGAAATGCAACAACTTGCACATTTTAATACTTAGCATATAAACATTTTCTTGCTTCTAGCTTCAGTTGGGCAGGTATTGTCTTTCAAGAAAGATTCATACCTCATAAATGTCAACGCTTCCCAGCAATGAATCTAAAAATATTTTAACTGTTTTTTAGCCTCTTAAAACACTATCTGATAAGAACTGTCTCAGACATATGCCAGTTCTTCTGTGAACTATCCAGGAAAAATATACAGCAATCAGCAGGCATTTTTACTATGCTTTTTGGAAAAAAAATATTGAGCTACAGCAAACACACACACACACACACACACACTGTACACACCATCCTCATGGCCACAACATTCAAAATAAATACTGCAATCTAATATGCAATAAAACAATAAAGAAATTGTTGGTTTATGTCAGTAAACACAGTGAAGTTCAGTTTACAGTAGATTTCTTTAATTATTTCTTATCCAGTATTTTGTATCCTGGATAGCGCAGGGAAGGTGCTGCATCTCATTGTCATAGGGATCTTCATTTACACATTTTTGCACTGTATTTACTCAGGATGTCCCAGATTAGATGCAATATCTTTGTTTTCAGTGGGGTCATGATTTTACCATTTTTATAATGTATTTATTCAGGGTAGCCTAGTCCAGATGTAAAATATTGTTTTCAGTGTGTTCTGATTTTACACAATGCAGCATAATATTGTGTAGATGGAGAGACCCACTGAGATAAGATGACATGTCTTCTGTGAACTGTCTATGCTAAATGCATAGCAATCAGCAGGCATATTCTAGGAAAACACATTGTAATAAAGTGTAAAAGGAAGATCACATTGAAACTGCCTCTCAGCAGATCTGCATTGTGAAATTCATTAGAAATAATGGATAAAAGCATCCCAAAAGCTTTCCACAGCCATCTCAGCTGTGACCAGAGGTTTTTTTTTTGTATCAGCACTTCACTTACACACAGCATTATGTAGTTACAGCATTTCCAGCAGAGTGGTACATTTTGTTACAATTTATCAGGCTCCTTGTTTTGATTGTGACATTTCCATCACTGATGCTTTGTTTTCTTTTTGTAGTTTCTATCACAGTCATATTTTCATTTCACAGCCTCTATGTATTAATTAGCCCCAATGCATTGTATCATTTTGCTACCTACTTGCTTCTCCCACTCTCTCATTTTTATGTTGATTGAGTGCAGCGTAAGAAACATATTTTCACAGCTTGCTGAGAATCAGGCTATGGAGGCACGGCACTGTTGTGGCCAATGCCCCACAGCCTGCAAAGGCTTGTCTTGCTTCCCCCAATGCCATTGTAGGCTGCTGGTGACACACGTTTGAAACATTCACATCAACTTGTGACAAATCACCCGCTGCAATCAGGGGCCACCTCGTTATTGCAGCATCAGCCATCCGCTGCAATGAGGGAGCAACCCGTCATTGCAGGGCAGATCTAGCAAGCCTGATATTGTTTATGAACATGGTGGTGGGTTGCCGCCATGTTCACAAACAATATAACCCCCCACCGTGTTTATGAGCCAACGGGGGCCCCAATCCCAGATGACTTTGGTGCCCCCGTTCAGTTTGCTGATGGGGGAGCACAGTCCCTGTCAGCATTCTGTCACCCCCCCGTGCTTTCATTTTCTGCCAACAGGGTGCCCAATCCTTGTTGGAATAATGAAGCCCCCCCTTTGTGTGCTGAGGGGGGTGCCCAATCCCCCATCAGCTATTGCTACCCCCACCAACAGAAAGCCATTGGTGCCCCCCCACATACTGTTATTTCTGCTGACGGTGTGCCCAATCCCCATCAGCATAATGACTTCCCCTCCCTTTGTGTGCCGACAGGGGTGCCCAATATCCCGTCGGCTATTGTTGGCCCCCAAAAGAAAGCTGTTGGTGGCATGCTGAGAGTCCACCCCAGTGTGCCACATGCCCCTGTAAAAGAAAAAACTGTCCTGTGAAGTCTTTTGCTTTTTCACCCTGAAAAGCAGAAAATGGTCCCTCATAGTCTCCGAGCTGCCCACCTGCCACCAGCACCAACCCACTGTGTACCCTGCCTCCCCACACCTCCCTCACCCCATACTTACCTCTGGAGTCTGGTGCAATGATCTTCAGTGGACCGGGAACATGCCTGCACTCTTCAAAGTTGACCGTGACCTGAGGAAATGCCGGAAAGCTGAATAATGTAACGAAAAGGTTTTTTTCAACTTTAGTGCATATCTCGGGCATGTTGGGGAATTTTTTTTCACCAAATTTTCAACATGGGGTTTTTGGGACCCCTCCTCATGAATGCTTGAACTGTCATGGTGTTAATTGGCCCCGAAAGGTGATTTCACTGTCACTGTGCAGAATCACATTTGGCAGCTGATTAACAAAACAACAGTGCCAGTGTTCATGAAGTGGGCTCTCAAAGAGCCTATGTTGCAAATTTGGTTGAAAGAATCCCAAAAATGACTGTTTTATGAGCATGCGCTGTGCAGTTGCTACGCATGTGCGTAACTTTGTGAATTTGCAATATTTTGACACCAGATTTTCAACATTGGCATTTTGTCACACCTCCTTGTGAACAATATAGCTGTCATTGTTCACATCCTGGCAGAAATGTGTTTTCACACTTTTGGCGCAGAATAGCACGGTCACTGTCGGAAATCAGTGTTCAGCACAGATTTAAAAAATAACAGTGACACTGTTCATGAGTAGAGATCCTGAAATGGCTATGTTGAAAATTTGGTAATGACACTCCATGAAATGACTGTGTTACAAGAGTGCATTGTGCAGTTTGCACGCATGCTCGTAACTTCCCGAATGTATAATATTTTCAATCCAAATTTTCAACATTGCCATTTTCCCACACCTATTTATGAACAGTGCAGCTGTCATTTTTCCCATTCTGGCCAAAATGTGTATTTACAGTTCCAGCACAGAATAGAGCGGTTGCTGTGGGAAATCACTGTCCAGGACAGAGAAATAAAATGACAATGATACTGTTCATGAGCAGAGGTCCTAAAATGCCTATGTTGAAAATGTGGTGATGATAGCCCATCAAATGAGTTGCTGGGGTTCCACCTGGAGGGACACCAGCCTATACTGGCAGGATGGTCTGCGTCTGTCCAGGAAGGGAACAAGTCTTTTGAGCAATCAGTTTAAATGCTTCAATGGCAAGTTTTTAAACTAGTCAAGGGGGGAGGCACTGATAAGCAGCAGGAAAATCCCAGCCTCTCCCTACAAAACAGGGTACTAAATGAGAAAAAGACCACGGTAGAAAGGTCAGTGCGGGATACTACAAAAGAAGGTAAAGCCATCAAAAAATGGAGAGCAATGACTACCAATGCCTGTAGTCTGAGTAACAAGCTTCCTGAATTAGTGACCTTGATGATGGAGGAGGAACATCTGGATATCATAGCAGTCACAGAAACATGGTACACACAAA
This sequence comes from Neoceratodus forsteri, assembly GCA_016271365.2. Taxonomy (NCBI): domain Eukaryota; kingdom Metazoa; phylum Chordata; order Ceratodontiformes; family Ceratodontidae; genus Neoceratodus; species Neoceratodus forsteri. The sequence goes on along the minus strand of CM057449.1, from coordinate 293,593,892 downwards.
ACCATGACTGGGATGTAAACATACCAGGATACACTATCTACAGGAGGGACAGGGAGGGTTAAAGAGGATGAGGAGTAGCTTTTTACATAAGGGAATGAATCAAATCAACAGAACAACAGGGAAAACAGGGAGGAGAAAAAGCACTGTGGGTAAATTTGGAGACTGGCAATGGCACCACAATCTGCACAGGGGTTGTATAAAGACCCCCTTCTCAGGGGGAGAAATGGACAAGGAAATGATAGAAAGTATACTTAGAATGGCAGAAAAAGGGAGCTATTGCTGATGGGTGATCTGAATATGCCAGATGTTAACTGGAGTGCAGTTGCAGCAGCCACTTGAAGAGTGGGGTTATTTAGATGCCCTCACAGTGGGCATGCCTTAGACAACTAGTATTTGAGCCCACTCAAGAGGGAGCAATCTTAGACCTGGTTCTCCATGGAGATGAAGAGAGGATCACAGATGTAGAAGTGGGTAGTCATCTGGGAACTAGCGACCATCGAACAGTATGGTTCATAATAAACACAGCAATAGAGTCAAGCCATACAAAGGCAAAAGTACTGGACTTTAGGATGGCTGACCTTGCTAAAATGGGTGAGTGCCTAAGGAATGCACTAGCACATGGGCAGGAAGGAGGGTGAAGAACAATGGGAATAATAAAACTGCCATCACAGAGGTAACAAGCCTTGTGTGAAGCAAATAAACAAAACAAAATGATGTAAGAAACCACTATGGTTCTCAAAGGAAGTGGCAGTGAAGGTTCAAGTGAAAAAGAAAGCATTCAGTAAGTACAAGGAATCACAGAAGGAACAGGACAGAGAACTGTATCAGTTAAAGCAAAAGGAAGCAGGGAAGGCAGTCAGAACAGCAAAGGCCCAAACTGAGGATAAGCTAGCCAACTCAGTTAAGAAGTGGGATAAAACATTTTATAGGTACATCAGGAGGGAAGGAAGACCAAGGGAGGATAGTGAGGCTTAATAAAGGGGAGGGAGGGTGGGCAGAGGGTGACTGTGAAAAGGCAGATATACTAAACAAACAGTTTTGCTCAGTATTTACAAAGGAAGAGGGGGAGGTACTTAAAACAAACAGTAGAAACACTCTGGATACAGAAGTTGATACCAGCCCATTTACAGAAGAAAGGGTTCTGAAGGAACTCTTAAAACTGAAGGTGAACAAAGCAATGGAGCCTGATGGGATTCATCCCAGAATTCTAAAAGAATTAAGGGTAGAACTAGTGACACCACTGATTACCCTCTTTAACAAATCATGGGAGGATGGGGTGGTACCCGAGGACTGGAGAAGGGCAGATGTGATTCCCGTTCCCAAAAGTGGGAGCAAGGCAGAAGCAGGAAACCACAGACCTGTTAGTTTAACCTCAGTGGTAGGGAAAATGATGGAATCACTTCTGAAGGAAAGAATTGTCGAGTATCTAGAGGCCAGAGGGACACAGGACCTAAGGCAGCATGGATTCACAGTGGGAAGGTCATGCCAGACAAATCTGATAGATCTTTGACTGGGTGACCAAAGTAGTAGATCAGGGAAGGGGCTGTGGACATGGCCTACCTAGACTTAAGCAAGGCATTTGACACAGTCCCACACAAAGATTAATATACAAGTGTAGCCAGCCTGGGAGTGGGTCCCAAGATGACAGCCTGGGTAAAGAATTGGCTGGAGAATAGGACACAAAGAGTAATAGTAAATGGAGTCCACTCTGAAGAAAGGGGGTTTCTAGTGGGTACTGCAGGGTTCAGTATTAGGACCGGTCCTCTTCAATGTCTTTATAAGCAACATTGCAGAGGGACTGGAAGGAAAAGTATGTCTCTTTGCAGATGACACAAAGATCTGCAACAGAGTTGATGCACAAGGTGGGGTGGAAAGGATGAGAATGGACTTAGCAAGGTTAGAGGAATTGTCAAATGCATGGCAGCTTAGTTTCAATGCTAAGAACTGCAAGGTAATGCACCAGGGAAACAAAAATCCACGGGAAGAGTACACAATGGGGGGTGAGATACTAACAACAACAAAAATGGAAAGGGACCTGGCGGTAGTCATATCAGATGACTTAAAGGTGGGCAAGCAATGTGAGAGGGCAGCAAGGAGGGCTGGGAGGATACTGGGATGCATAGGGAGAGGCATCACCAGTAGAAAACAGGAAGTTATTATCCCTCTGTACAGACAGCTGGTCAGACCCCACCTGGAGTACTGCGTGATGTTCTGGAGACCCAGTCTCTGCAAAGAAATAGACAGAATGGAAGCTGTCCAGAGGAGGGCAACTAAAATGGTGCAGGGTCTGCACCGGAAGACATATGAAGAGTGACTTAAGGAGCTTAATATGTATAGCCTCAAGGAAAGGAGGGAGAGGGGGGACATGATAGAAACATTCAAGTACCTGAAGGGAATCAACAAAGTCCAAGAGGGTAGCATCTTTCAAAAAAAGACGTATGCAAGAACAAGAGGGCACAATTTGAAGATGGGGGGGGCCGCTCAGAGGTAATTTAAGGAAGTATTTTTTCACAGAGAGGGTCGTGGATGCATGAACGGCCTTCCGGCGGAGGTTGTGGAGTCAAAAACAGTGGTGGAATTCAAGCATGCATGGGACAGTCATAAGGCAATTCTAGGCGGTGGGGGTAGGAAGAAGTAGGCTGCTGCTTAACTAGGATCTGCAGCTTATCCATTAGGTAGGGAAATGGGCAGACTAGGTGGGCCAAGCGGTCCTTATCTGCCATCAAATTCTATGTTTCTATTGCTCACTTTCCATACACTCTTGTAACTTTGCAGATCAGTAATATTGTCATGCCACATTTTCAACAATGGCAATTTTTCACACGTCCTTGTGAGCAGTACAGCAGTCATTTCTCACATCCTGAGTGAAATGTGGTTTCACAGTTGTGGCACAGGATAACGCAGTCACTGCAGGAAATCAGTGTTCGGGACAGATAAAGAAAATGACAGCAGCACTGTTCATGAGCAGAGGTCGTAAAATCCCTACCATCGAAATTTGGTGACAAAACTCCATAACATGACTGTTACAACTGTGCGTTCAACTGTTTCCACGCACCCTTGTAACTTCATAAATTTGTAATATTTTCATGCCACATTTTCAACAGTGGCATTCTTTCATGCCTCCTGATGAACAGTAAAGCTGTCATTTTTCAGATCCTGGCTAAAATATGTTTTTGCACTCCTGACAGAGAATAGCACATCACTGTGGGACATCAGTGTTTGGGATAGATTAAGGTGGAACGAGTGAGAGGGGGGAGTGCCAAAGCTCAACTGAGCTCTGTCGGGACTGCTCCAGATTTGTTTGTGGGCAGAAAAAGGCCCCAACGCAGGAGGCCAGTACAAAAGGGCAGCCTGCAACAGTGGGAGAAACAGAACAAGAGAGTGAGTGAGAGAGGGGGACCGAGCAAACTCACTGGAGTGCTTTCAGGACTGCTGCGGATTTCTTTGTGGGCAGAAAAAGGCATCAATGCAGGCAGGGGCCCAGTAGAAAAGGCCAACCTGCAGCAGTGGGAGAAACAGTATGAGTGAGTGAGACAGGGGGACTGAGTGAGCTCAACGGAGCTCTATCAGGACTGCTGTGGATTTCTTTTTTTGTAGAAAAAGACGCCAATGCAGGCAGGAGCCCCCGTACAAAAGGGCCACTTGCAGCGTCAGGACAAGCAGAATGAGCATGTGACAGAGGGAGACTGAGCGATCTCAAAGGAGCATTTTCAGTACAGCTGCAGATTTAGTTGTGGACAGACAAAGATGCCACCACAGCCAGCAGCTCCGTACACAAGCGCAGCCTGCAGCGCCAGGAGAAACAGAACAAGTGAGTGACAGTGCAGTAGTGAGTGAGCTGCGGATTTCATAGTCGACAGACAAAGGTGCCACCACAGTCAGCAGCCCTGTACACAAGCACAGTCTGCAGCGTCAAGAGAAACAGAACAAGTGAGCGACAGCAGTAGTGAGCAAACTCAACGAAGCTCTATTGTGACAGCTGCAGATTTCTTTGTGGTCAGAAAATGCAGCAATGCAGGCAGGAGCCCAGTATAAAAGGCTGGCTTGCAATGTGGGCAAAAACAGAATGAGTGAGTGGGGGGTGACCGAGCTCAGTGGAGCTGTGTCGGGACTGCTTCCGATTTCTTTCTCCAGAACAAGCCACCAATGCAGGTAGGAGCCCAGTACAAAAGGGCAGCCTGCAGCGGCAGGAGACACAGAAAGAGCGAGTGAGGGAGGGGGAGTGATTGAGCTCAACGGAGGTCTGTTGGGACTGCTGCAGATTTGTTTGTGGGCAGAAAAAGGCAGCAATGCATGCAGGGCCCAGTACAAAATGGCAGCCTGCAGTGGCAGGAAAACCAGAATGAGCGAGTGAGAGAGGGGGAGTAAGCGAGCTCATTGGAGCTGTATTGTAACTGCTGCAAATGGTGGCAATGCAGGCAGGAGCCCAATAGAAAAGGGCAGCCTGCAACGCCACCACAAATGAAATGAGCGAGTCAGAGAAGGGGACTGAGCAAGCTCAACAGAGCATTATCGGGACTGCTGCAGATTTCTTTGTGGGCAGAAAAAGCCACCAACAGAGGCAGTAGCCCAGTACAAAAGGGCAGCCTGCTGCACCAGGAGAAACAGAATGAGTGAGTGAGTGAGAGAGGGGGAGTGAGCAACCTCAATGCAGCTGTGTCGGGACAGCTGTGGATTTCTTAGTGGGCAGAACAAGGTGCTAATGCAGGCTTGAGCTCAGTACAAAAAAGCAGCCTGCAGCACAGGGAGAAACAGACTGAGTAAGTGACAGAGGGGCAGTGAGCGAGCTCAATACACCAGCACAATCAACATTCGGCATTGACAAATGCTTGTTTTATATTGGTATCTATTACAGTTACTAATGTGATCTTACTGTTTTTTCCTTTTCTGCAGCTCAAGTGTTAATGCCAATTGGAATTTTTTGCCACTAGCTGCAACTTAATTTTTCATTCATGTTTCATGTGGTATTTTGTTGGAAAGTGCCGGAGAGTGGTACTCTCAGTAAGACAGGGCATTTGATCAATTAACTAGTTTTGGTTCATATATGAGTGCACATCTGCTCTGCAGTGGGCTGTTTTTTAATTATTTTTCTTTATTACCATATATGTTATGTTATTTTTGCCTGTGCACCTACCTGAGATGCAGAGCATTTGAACAAATCACCTATAGCCCCTGGAGTAGCTCTGTATCCCCCCCCCCTTCATTTTATAGTTACTTCATTTCCATTCCACTTTGTTTTATTTTTATTAACTTCATTCCTCTCACTTAAATTATGTGTTATGTGAAATAACTCACATTTTTATTATTTATTTACAAAAATTGTCAACTATGCAGATGCATTTGTAAACAAGCATTTGTCAATGCCGAGTGTTTCCTTGCTGGCATTGGCATTAGTAGTGTTGGAGTTAGAGAGCTGCATAATAGGAATGGCAGTGAGGTACTGAACTGAAACCAACCCCACCACCACCATGCAGAGACTGACAGGCATTGGGATGTGCCAGTGGGTCATCAGGCATAACGGCCATGCCATTTCACCACACCCTACCCTGCAGACACCGACAAGTGTTATGGTGTGCCTTGGGGTCTTTGGCCCTTATGCTCACCCCACTCCATCAAGAAATACGGTGAGATGGGTGCTGTATAGGAGAATGGGGTGAACTTTGGGGCCAATGAGTCCAAGGCACACTTCGATGCCTCTCACTGGCTGCAGGGTGTGGAATGGAATGAGCATTACAGGCGAGAATCCCAAGTTACACCCCTGATGCCTGTCAATCTCTTCATGGTGGGGCATTATGGTCAGAAACCCTAACATCTCAGGCATTCATTGGCATTTTCACTCAAAATTTTCAATGGCTTTTTTGTGACCCCTACCTTATGAACAGTGGTAATATCAGTTTGTTAGCCAAAAGCTGATTTTGCACAGCGACTATGCCATTTGGCACCACAGGTGCGAAAACACATTTCAAACAGGATGTGAAAAATGACAGCTGTACTGTTCATGGGGAGGTGGAAAAAATGGCAATGTTGAAAATCTGCAGTGAAAATATTAAAAAAAACTGGTGAAGTCATGAGCATGTGTAGAAACTGCTCAACGCACACCCATAATGCAAATAGTTTGGGGATGTTTTACGGCAGATTGTCAACACAGGCAGTTTGGAACCTCCACTCATGAACAGTGTCACTGAGATTTTCTTAATCTGTCCCAAACAGTGAATTCCCACAGCGAGCATGCATTTCTGCACTGGAAGTGCGAAAACACATTTTAGCCATGGTGTGAAAAATGACAGCTATACTGTTCATAAGGAAGTGTGTAAAAATGCCAGTGGTGAAAAACTGGACTAAAAATATTAGAAATCCATGAACTTATGAGAGAGCATGGAAACTGCACAATGGTCACTTATAACACATTCATTTTATGGACCTTTTTCACCAATTTTTTAACATAGCCATTGCAACACCTCTGCTCATGAACAGTGTCACTGTGATTTTCTTAATCTGTCCCGAACATTGATTTCGCACACCGACTGTGCCATTGTGTGCTACATGCACGGAAACACATTTTGGGCGAGATGTGAAAAATGACATCTATACTGCTCATAAGGAGGTGTGGTAAGATGGCAATGTTGAAAATCTGAAGTGAAAATAGAGAAAATTCAAGAACTCACGAGCATGCGTAGGAACAGCACAATGCATGCTCGTAAAACAGTCATTTTGGGGAATTTTTTTCATCAAATTTTTAACATAGCCATTTTAATGCTTCTGCTCATGAACAGTGTCACTGTGATTTTCTTAATCTGTCCCAAACATTGATTTCACACACCGACTGTGCCATTGTGTGCTACATGTGCGGAAACACATTTCGGGCAGAATGTGAAAAATGACAGCTGTACTGCTCATAAGGAGGTGTAGTAAAATGTCAATGCTGAAAATCTGAAGTGAAAATATTGGAAATTTGCGAACTTACGAGTGTGCGTAGGAACAGCACAACACATGCTCATAAAACAGTCATTTTGTGGAATTTTTTCACCAAATTTTCAACATAGGGTTTTGAGGGCCTACCTCATGATCTGTGACACTGTTATTTCATAAATCAGTCCCTAAAGGTGGTTCCATGCAGTGACCTCAAAATCACCTTTCCGGGCCAATTAACAAAATGACAGTGACAGAATTCATGAGTTGGGTTCCCAAAAACCCCATGTTGAAAATTTGGTGAAAAAATTCCAAAAAATGCCTGAGATATGCAGCAAAGTTGAAAAAACCTATTTATTACATTATACAGCTTACTGGCATTTCCTCAGTTCGCGGTCGGCTTTGAAGAGGGCAGACATGTTCCCGGTCCACCGAAGATCTTCGTGCCAGACTCCAGAGGTAAGTAATGGGTGGCGGGGGGTGTGGGGAGGCAGGGTGAGTAGAGGGTGGGTGCGGGTGGAGGGAGCGGGGGTTAGGACAGTCAATGAGGGAAGGTTTTCTCTTTCAGGTTTCTTTTTGTTTTCTTGAATGACACAGGACTTTTGCCACACTGGGGTGGCCTCCCAGCGTGGCAGCAGGAAGGTTTTTTGTGGTGAAGGGGCAGTGGAACCGACAGGGGATTGGGCATCCCCATTGGCCATACAGACAGCTGCCACGCTGGTGTGGGATCCCCGCATGGCTCCTGCTTCTCTGTTGGAGGGGCATTGGAACCAATGGGGGATTGGGCACCCCCATCAACCATACAGTGTGCGTGTGGGGGACCACATTAGCATGCAGTATGTGTGCGTGCGTGTGGGGGGGAGCGCATCTAGGCAGCCATTTTCTTTTAAGTTGGTGGCAACCTTCGAAACTACTGTCACCGGCTGTGTCCCCCATTATTGGTGGACATCACATACACCCCAAAATGCCATGCCGGTATTGGCCACAACAGTGCCGCACCTCCAGAACCTGCTTCAGCACCAAGATGCCACAATATATTTCTTGTGCTGCATGCAAGCAAACATAACAATGAATTATTATAGTGAGACTTTTTGAAATGCTATTTGACTTACCATACTCATGCTTATCTACCCACTTACTCAGTTTCCTATTTGTTTCTGTCCTTGTACTAATTCCTGCTGCTTCATATCAAGTGATTGTTTATTTTCATATTGTGTATGCAGGGGGTGGAGCAGCAATAAAAAATAAACTGTGCAATGCCCTCAATAACACACCTATCCCAGTTTACTTTTACCTAACGCCCATTTCTTAGCCCCTGTACAGTCGGATCTTCCTTTAGGAGAACAACTAGCAATGAAATGTGTAAGATTTGCATTGACATTTGGGTATATGCACTTTTATATAAAACTAATTATGTGTGTGTGCATGTGCACTGTATGACAATCTCTTAAAAATAAATTAAACCAATCAAATGTTTTTGTAAACATGTCTTAGTATTGTGTTCATCTTCCACCTTGTTACAATATATAGTTGTCTCAGCAGTGTTTGCTGTTAAGGTATAGTACCTTTATGTACATAATGGCCTGGTTCTGTTGAGCTGATTGCTATAACGGTGCATAGAATAAATTGTAAAACATATAGGCAACTGTAATACAGACCATGACATTATTTTATCTGCCCTTTCTCAATGTACCATATTTTGATTCAGTTAGTGTATGCAACGGCAATTCATGTACATGTTTAAGATCATGAAACACCCTTATCTAGTTAATCCATTAGCAGCCATAGTGGCTCTGCCAGTGCTTATTTGGTAGTTGCTTTACTTTTTAGTTTGTGTATTTAAAGTTTTCAGTTGTTATAATTTATAAATTGACACTGATTAAACTTTGTTTTACTTTTTTGATTTTGATATTTGCTCATACTTACATTCATGCATTTGATTGCACATTACACTATTATTTTAGCTTGCCATCAATTTTCAGTTGTGCGTTACATTTTTGTTTATGCTTCAGTCTTTTTTTGCTATTGTTCACATTTTATTTTTTCTTTTAATTAATTACATGTTTGAAACTTACTTTTAAGTTTTTGTTGCTTTACCTTTTTGCAGTTATCTTGGCATTTTTCCTTGCAATGCTTTCTTTAAATTTAGGGGTTTTGTCTTTTATGTTTGTGTGTTACTATAGTTGTGTGTGTGAGTGTGTGTGTGTGTGTGTGTGTGTGTGTGTGTGTGTGTGTGTGTTTTGCTAGTGTTTTGCACTTCAAGGTCACCATACTTATGTGCAAATGTTTACTTCCAGATAACTTTGGTGCCAAATGTTGCAGCACCCTAGTCCTGTACTTATGATATACAGACACCTCTGAGCAAAAGAAGATTTTACAGTAGATGTCTATTTTTTCTAAAGTCCTTGTATCTTTTTGTCACTATAAACAAGGATCAGTGAACAGCAGTGGTCTCTCTAGGTTCAGGGTAACTAAGCAGGTAGGGATCTTTGGGTGGCACAGAGGTGTTGGGAGTGGATCTCCCTTGGGGCAGCTGAGGCAGATTTCTGACTGAGGGGGACAATGACCCAAAATTGGGAATATTGGAATGTGTTGATCTTCCCCTCAGGGTGTGAGTCATGGTTCTGGCTGGATGTCACCATGACTAGGAGTGATACAAGTGGCAGGCCTGGGGCAGCTGGGCAGGTGGGGTTGGTATGGGTCAGTTACCTGGCTGGTAAACCAGAAAGCAGGGCTGCAGCATCCACTATACCCATATTGTTTGGCTGGATGTGAGGCTATGTGTGTGAATGGGTGCTCAATGCACTGCGGCCAGTGATGAAACAGTGGCAAGTTACAGGTGGGGGACGATGGGTATGGCCCTGGAAACATAGTGAGGAATGGCTTATTTGTGGTTTTATGTTTGTTTGGGCAAGGTTTTGTGTTCCAGGAAGAGGAAGAGGGATGCAATTGCCTACACTGAACATTGGGCAAAGGGTGGCATGATCAACCTCCTGATCCGTTGCAGCAGGGCCTCAAACCACAGGCACCCTCATTATGTTTCTGGGGATGAAAACATTTAACCTGGGAAGATTGTAACAGCCTCTTTCTCTGATGAAAGAGGACAGAGGTATTACTAGACATAAGCATAACAAGAATATGGTACCTTCTCATCAGCCTCTGTGGGATATGAGTATAGAAGAAGCATAGCACCATCAAAGGGATTCATTAGGGGTGGGTGAAAGTTGTGAATTCTGCTTTTGTGGAACTTCCGCTAAATTTTGAAAATTTCATGGAACTTTATAGAAATTTCTCCATTGGCGAAAGTGCAAAATTCCACAGATTTTTGCCCACTTCTGCAGACTTTTTCATTGAACAGCATAATAGTACATCTAAATTGCAAAATTTATTCCAGCCACAGTTTAAATGTATTATTTACTGGCCAGTTCAAGATGGTGAAACAGATCAGATATCGGTACAAGTGATAGCCATTAAAAGTTGAGCAACTGAACCCTGCATCACCAGTCACAGACTCCTCCATGCCTCTGAAGCACTCTACTATCTCCCTTCTCCCCCAAGAATAAGAACTACAGTATTGTTGACAAAAGCAACAGCTTAGGGTCTTTACCCTGTACCACTTTATAATCCCCTGCTGTGTGTGTATTTGGACAGTTCTTAGCCCCAGTAGGTAGTTCCAAGTACATAAGAAAGGATGTGACCCTTATTTTTAAATCTTAGAAAATGGTGTCCACACACCCGAAAGTGCAACTCACTTTGCTCTCCACTCCCCCAACCCCCAACTGTCTCTCTCTCTCTCTCTCTCTCCCTCTCTCTCTCCTCTCCATGCTGTCAGACTACTGCCCTAAATCAAAACACAGGAAAATTCTAACTGAAGCACTTAGCCAGATTTTGTTTGCAGGGAACAAAATCTAATGAAAAAAATAAATTGATTGAGCAATTTATTGCATTCTTTTTTTTATTATAATTGTTGTTGGCACTCTGTCCATCATTCTCTGTGGACTTTGTTTTTACTGTCACTGGACTACTGCATAAATTTAAATTTTTGAGCCTCCATATTGTCAGAGGCTCAAAAATGAGAATATATGCAGTAGTCCAATATTGTGTGATCCACAGGAATGTATCAAAGTGCCAATCTATCTCAATAAAAACAGAATTAAATAAATGGTTTAAATTTATTTTTATTAGATTTCGTTCCCAGCAAACAAAATCTCACTAAGTGGTTCAGTTTTTAGACTAGTCACAAGGAAAAGTAGATGTGTTTTATACAGCTCTTCTGTAGCTGGTTATTGTTTTGAGGATGGGTTTGGAGCAACCAGTATAGTGGCAGTTCAGCATAAAATAGCAAGGGGCACCAGTACTCACAGTGTTTCAGTTGTGGTTGGCACTGGTATGTTGGAGGCAGGATCGAGTGGAATAACTGTCTCCATAGCTGGAGGAGCTATCAATGAGAGGGTCTTCAGAGGGCCTAAGTAAAGTTAAAAAAATTATTCGGCCTCAACTGGGGTCTGAAATACCATATTGATGAGGATGGCTTCCCGAAGTGGATAATTGCAGCCAAACAGGGCTGCACCACTAGCTGCTCCACTGCACTCAATGGCAGCTCAGGAGTATTTCCAGTTGACTCCCTCCCCCCTCCATGCCTCTGACTGTGCTCCTGAGCTGCCTGCTGCACTGCTGGGCTCAAAGTTAGTTCACAGTGAGGAGGATTTCCAGTTGACTCCCTCCTTCCTCCACACCTAGGACTGAACTCTGCCTGCTTCTGCACCGTTAGGCTCAAAGGTAACTATGGACACTCCCCGGCAATTTACTGCTCACCAGAGCACCTGGGTACAGCTACAGACATTTGTTGTTAGCATTTATGTACTGATAAGTGATACCATCAGGGTGAGAGTGGAACCACTAGCCACTAGGGAGCTTTTGTTTTTTTTAACTTAATGGAGGACCAGTGATCAGTGGGTTGCGGTGGGACCACTAGCCAGTACCACCAGGGAGTTTTTTTTTTCACTTAATGGGACCCACGATTGGCATGTGTGTATCTGTGGTGGGGGGGAATTAATCTTTAATGTATTAAACAGAGAGGGGAAAAGCATCAGAACTGACCACTGACAGTGATCAGTTCTGCAGATGTTTTTGTTGCAGTTTAATACATTAACCTGTATGTCATACATTTATTCCACCATTTTAAGGTGGAATTTCCACAGAAGTTTCAAAAGTAATTTCTGAACTTTCGCAGAAGCAAAAGCCACACTTTCGCTGAAATTCTGCCAGCGGAATTTTTTTTGCACACCCCTAGGGCTCATATGGCCCAGAAGGAGAGCTCTGTCAGTAGACTGTTGGTGGTAAGCATGAGTAGGAGCATCACGGATCTGGAGTCTTCATCAGCAGTCACCCAGAACAACAGCTTGAGGACCACTCAGGTACCCTGTGCCAGAATACCGGCTGAGGGGAATTTCTCCTAGTATGCCAGCTACAGTATTTGGCTGGATCTTCCTTCTTGAAAGTGGCAAGGGGTGTGCCCCGGGGTTCAGAATTGGGGCTGCTTCTTTTCTTAATCTATCTAAAAAGATATTGGTAAATGCATGAAAGGGATAAATTATCACCTCTACACAGATTATATGATTTTATATTATTTGAACAGTTCAGTTTTGGAAATCCTGTCAGCTTTACAAACTAAGTTTGACCTATTGCAGAACTATTGCCGACACTTGAAACTAAAGCTGAATACCTCCAAGACACAGTCTATATTATTTGGTCTGGCATCCAAATTAAAATTGGATGTCACGTTAGAGATATCTGATTTGATAGGAACACACATAGGATGTGTTGAAGCATATAAATACTTAGGATTCTGGCTGAACCAGTTTGGTTCAGGGGACACTCATCGTGATACTTAGTGGTCCAGGCAAGGCAAAGGGTGGGTTGTTTATTTAGAAACCAAAAATGCCTTGATCCAGACACAATGAATTATATAATACAGGTAAAGATCTTACCCCTGTTAGAGTATGGCAATGTATTATATGGTGGTGCTTCACAAGATAGACTGCAAAAGCTGAATGTGCTGTATAACAATTTGGCCAGGTTAATTTTCAAATATCTAATAACTACTCATCATTTTGTTTTGTACAGATCTCTGGATTGGGTCTCTCTGGCTTTTAGGAGGGATATTCACATAAGTCTGTTTGCATACAAATCTGGTCTGGGTCATATTCCCAAGTATTTATGCGATAAGTTATTATTTCATGACATTGGTCCATCTACATGAAATTCCCAATTCTCTCAGTTAATTGTACCTAGGACAAATTCCAAAAGGGCTATGCAATATTTTAGTTGATTGGTTCCAATATTTTGGAATAGTCTTCCAAACCATTTTATGGCCCCCTCAAATGATTCCCTTGTCTGTATCTCAACTAAATAAGTATTTTCTCTCTAATGCACAGTTGTGCAAATGTTTTAACTAATGATGGATTTTATTCATATATTTGTATGTCATATATTGTAATTGTATTTATGTTAATGCACTGTATGTTTGTATTGTGTATACTAGGTTGCCATTGTAAATGACCATATGCTCAATGGCTATTCCTAATAAACAACAACAACATATGCTGTGATACTCAGATGCTCTCAGTAGGGGTGAGTGCAGGATGTGACTTGTTAATGTGGTTAGCTTAGGACACAAGAGAGAGTAGTGCAGCTCCTGATGTGGCTCCTGCCTAGGACTGGAGTGCTTGCAGCCCTCAAGATAGGGTGGCACAGAGTCTTGATCCTACTGTTGTTAGAGAAATGGGTTGCCTGGTATATTTGGCTACCTCAGGGACCAGACAGAATACACCTATGGGTACTAAAGGAACTCAGGATGGTGCAAGCTGACCCACTGATAGCCTTATTCAACAGGTCATTGGAAACAGGCATGGTTCTAGAGGGCAGGAGGAGAGCAGACATGTTTCGTTTCCATAAAGCAACAGCAGGGAGGAGGCCAATAGCTATTGGCCAGGAATTAATGGAAACCCTGTTAAAGAAAGGTTGGTGAAGTACATTGAATCCAGTGTGCTACTAGAACAAAGACAGCATGGGTTCAAATGGAGGGGAGTCATGCCAGACGAATCTGATTGATGTCTTTGACTGGATGACCAGGGAAATAGAGAAAGAGAGAGGGGAAATGGACATGGACTAGCTGGGCTTTAGCAAAGTCTTTGACACTGTGCCACACAAGAGACTGATTAAGAAATTGAGCAGCCTAGGTGTGGGATCTGAAGTGGTGAATTGGGTCAAGAACTGGTTAATGGCTATGTGACAGGGGTGGTGGAAAACAGAACTCACTCAAATGATGGGAGAGTGACCAGCAGGGCTCAATAAGGCTTAGTACTGGAACTTGTCCTTTTTAATGTCTTCATTAGTGACATTGTTGAAAAACTGTAAGGGAAGGCATGCCTTTTTGCAAATGATACCAAAATATGAAATAGGGTGGGCACTCAGGAGGGGGCAGAGAGAATATGTATAGACCTTGGGAAGGTAACCAAGGGGTAGGCAAGAGCATGGCAGTTGGGGTTCAATGCCAAAACATGCAAAATCATGCATCTAGGACATAAGAACCCAGTAGCAGAGTAAATGATGGGGACAGGTACTGACAGTCTCTAAGTAGAAAGGGACCCTGGGGTTATCCTATCTGATGACCTAAAACTAACAAGGAAGTTTGACAATGCAGTGGGTAAGTCCAGTGGGATACTGGGAAGCATAGGGAGAGGAATCTCCAACAGGAAAAGGGAAATGTTATTGCCACTGTATTGCTTGCTTGTGAGACCTCACCTGGATTATTGTATCCCAATCTGGAGGCTGCACCGAAGACAGGATAACAGACAGTGTGGAGGCACTCCAGAGGAGGGCAACTAAGGGGGTGCAGGAGCTGAATCAAAAGCCCTATGAAGAAAGGCTAAAATATCTTAACAAATACACTCTGGAAGAATGGAGAATGACTCAGAGGGGACATGATAGAGACCTGCAAGTGCCTTGCAGGGGTGAACAGGGTGAGGGGGGGGGTCTCTTTCATATAAGAAAGAGCACTAGGACCAGAAGGCATGCAGTAAAACTGGAGGGAGGGAGCAGTTAGGATGGAAGTGAGGAAGTACTACTTCAGTGAAAGAGTGGTGGATGCCTGGAACAGACTGCCAGTATAAGTGCTGGAAGGAAAAACAGTGGGGGGCTTCAAACATGGATGGGCTAGACAAAGGGGAATATTTGTAAACAGACATAGTGGGGGAAGATCTCCATAGACCAGCTGGATCTGCAGAGACAGACTTTGCAATGACCATCTGGGTAGACTGGGTGGGTCAGGTGGTCCCTTTCTGCAGACAAATTCTATGTTGTTTCATAGCCAGAAGATGACCTCAGGCACTCAGACATTCCTCCACCTGTGGTGTGGTGGAAGTAGTGGAACCTATACTCTAATTTGTGAAGTAAGAAGGATATCAGGGAGGAAAACGAATCCCAGGAGTTATGCCCTGAAAGAGTGCTGCCTAATGGCCAGGGAGCCTGAGGAGGATTCCCAAGAAGTGAGCTTGCGATGCTATGGCTGGGTGGAGTGTCATATAGGCCAAGCAGCCATGCCATCTGAAGTTGGTGAAGGACGGAAGTGAATCGGCCCCAGATCCTTATATGGCTGGTGTTCACTTTCTCATGTTGTTGGTTAGGGTGTTGTGTTGCAACGTAATAGCAAGCCTCAGATTCTGCTAGTTGTGTCACAGACTCTGGCATTACCTACATTGCTGTTCAGGGGCTACCCTGCATTCAGTTATTATCCAACAGCCTTCTCCTTTTGCAAAGTGACCAGTCTTAGAACTGAGAGACCTCACGTGTAACACACCATGTACTAAGTCTCTTGTGTGTGATAACAATCAGTGCCTGGCTGTAACACTGGCAGGGCAGTGTCCAAAACTGACTTAAGTCCCAGTTCAGCATTAGGCAGGGCTACAACACAGCAAAGTCTCTCTTAGAGCAGCAGCTCTTAATTTCAAAGTCAGATGGCATTCAGCACATGACTGCCTTTCATTCTGTGTGCTGTATGTCTGTGTTACACTTTTGTGTCTGGCAAATGCTTAACCTGTTTTTCTCAGCAGTTTTGATCAGGCTATCAACTTGGCTGTCAGTTCTCTTTTCATCTTGCCTTCTCTTTTTCCTTCATCTCTTCTTGCTGTACAAGTCAGCATTTGGCCTCTGGTGCTTGATTGTGCAAAGTCTGTCAGGCACCAGACATGGTGGTTACAGTTAGAAACTCTACCTGAGCTGTTCTCCTAGTCAGAGCCAGGCAAAGACTGACATTGTGGTTGAACAGCCCCTTTTGTTACTGAGTGGAATTCAGCCCTCTGTTGGTCCATGGAGCTGTTAATCACAATGGGTAGGGCTGGAGTTCCATTCCTCAACACCTGGTTGGCTGCGAACCTGCATCAGGAATTATACTAGTCTTCTATGTCCAAGGAGCTCCCTGTTGCTGTTCTTCGAGTTCTGCAGCCTGACTAGCCAATTCCACCACCCTGACCCCAGTTGCTCTGTGAAGATGAGTTAAAGGTGCACCAAGATGGTAATGGTCTGTGGTGACTTGGGGCACTCTCCTCAAAAGTTTGAAATTAGTAAGAATCCTACTCTAGCAACAGTCTCTAGTGCCTCTTATGTTGTTTGCTCTGTTTTCCATGGCTGTCCAATGTAGACGGGGCACAGATCCCAGAATAACTGATCTACTGGGAGCACCAAGGCATAAAATAAGTGGGATTCACATCACAGTTTGCAACCCAAGATCCAGGAAATGCAACTCAGATGTGCCCATGATTAGCAGTCATTGCTAATCATTGGTAACTGCCCGTAGGTCCTGTGAAAATGCTTTATTAGGCACTGTAACTTGAATTATTTTTTTTTTCTCTTTCAAGGTAGCTTTTTTTACTCCTTGTCCCCCATGCCCCAACCCATGTGCCCCGAACTGTCTGGTATTGGTCACAGTGATGCTCCAGTTCCTCCACCCGGTCTTTGCACAGGAGAAACGTGATTCTGTCTCTTGCCAGTGCATCACCCCAGGGAGGAAGCAGGTCCAGGAGTTCCAGGCCAGAGTAACTCAGACTAGTTAAGTTTTCATTTTGTTTTTGTAGGTCATTTTTTTTCTTCATTGTGTTTTGCATCCAGTTTAACTAGTCCTTTCTTCTTTATTAGTTGCAGGGCAAAGTGAGCAGAGGAGTGACCGGAGAGTGGAAGCTGCAACCGTGGAGCTGGAGGGCAGCAGAGGGGGCTGAGGGTGTGAGAGGAGAAGGAACTGGAACAGAGACCAGGCTGAACTGTGGCAGTAAGGCAAGCCAGATTGTGTCATTTAGCTGAGGCGGAGTGCATCACAGGATTGGGGATCTATAAAAACAAGTAGAAACTTTTCATATTATTATAGGTGGGGAGCCTGGAGGAGTGAAGAAACAGGGCACTAACTCGGCACACAGAATCTGGAGGGACAGTGCAGTGCAAACAGAAAGAAGAGCACACTTAAAGCAAGCTCTGGAACACTAAAGCAAGGGCATTAGGGGGTGGACAGCTGAATCAAAGGGCCGGTGGAGCCCCAAGGGAACCAAGCAAAGGACAAATACAAAAATTAATAAGCCCTGCTCTTTGCATGGGGGAAAGAGACCTAAACAGAGATGATTTTGAACAGATACAAATTGTTGTGCCCTGCTTATTTTGCAGTGAACATGGAGACATTTAACAGTGCTACTAAAGTCTGTGCTTTGCTTTGCAGTGAATGAGACAATATTGATTGCTCTGGTTTTTTGTGCCTGGTTAATGCAGATGGGGGGAGGATGAGAGCCTGGTGAAGTATTGTGCCTTGCTTTGCAGTGATGGAAAATACATTTATTGCTTAACCACTAAAGTGTCATGCCCTGCACTTTGCAGTGATGGGAAAATGCATTTAAAAGTGTTGTGCCCTGCTTTGCAGAGATCATGGGAAAGGCAATTACACAGTCCTAAAGTGTTGTGCCCTAGTGCAGTTAAATTTGTAGTGATGGGAAAAGACATTTTAGTGTTGTGCTCTGTTTTGCAGAGATGGGAAAGACATTAACCAGAGTCCTAAGTGTTGTGCCCTACAGTTTTAACTTTGCATGGTAGTAGGGAGACATTTAAAAGTGCTGTGCCCTGCAGTTTGCAAAGAATCAGGAAAGACACTTACCATAGACAAGTGTTGTGCCCTACAGTATGCAGTGATAGGAAAGACAAGTATTTGTGCCCTACTTTGTAGAAATGGGAAAGACAATAACTAAACCACAAACAAGTGTTGTGCCCTGCAGTTATGCAGTGATGCTGGGAAAAGGACATTTAAGTGTTGTGCCCTGCCTTGCAGTGATGTGGGAAAAAGACAATAAAAATACTGTTCTACCCTGTTTTCACAGTGATGGGTGGAAAAAGACAAGTGGCATATAATTACAAACTTTAAGTGTTGTGCCCTGCTTTTGCAGAGATTACTTGAACTAAGTGTTTGTGCCCTGCTTTAATTGCAGTGATCCATGCTGGGAAAAAAGAGAATAAATAACTGTGACCTGATTTTGCACTGATTTACTGTCAACACTGTGGCAGTCCACAGGGTGAAAAATTAAGTAATGCATCCTGCAATGCAGTGACTGTTCTCTACCCTGCACACACACATGGGAGGGATGCCCAGCTAGACATGGAAGGTTCGGATTTAACAGTGTCTGTCTGAGTGCCAGCCGGGGAGTCACAAGCAAATCTGCTGCCATTTGTCTTTTTTCCTTTTTTCAGTGCAGTAAAGCCACTGAAATGTATTAAGTATTGCACACCCAGAAACCTTTGTTTTGCTAACTTCAAACTGTTTAATAATTGCAGTCCTCAACATGGCTGAGGTAACATTAGCAACTGCAGAAGGATGGTGCCAAAAATATGATCCAGAAAACAAAACTGGCTACAGTTAAGCAGTGAGGGAGACTTTGCAGTGTGTGTTAGTTGTCAGTTGTGCTGTGAGTACAGAGATGGACTATGTGGGTTGACGAACTTCAGTGAGGCATTAATTGCAGGGATTACAGGCCCCCAACTAAAAGTTGACACCATCTGGAAACATGTTCAGACAAAGCAGCACAAGAAAGCTGTTAACATTTTGAAATTTGGTAAAATTAGTCACCACTTGATATATATCACCATACCACAATTGGTAGGTTTAAAATAGTGTGTGTGTGTGTGGGGGGGGTGGTGGTAAATGGTTTGGACCCAGAGATAAAACAATTTTAATTTATTTGCAGGGAGAGAATAGAACAATTCTAGTCAGGCTGATGGAGATCCTGTATATGATGGCCAAAGAGGACATTCCTATTAAAAATTTGAAGCAATTGCAGAACAAGAGAAGTGCCATGGAGTTCATTTGGGCTATAAATACACACTGTTAGTGGAACAGAACTCACAATGTGTGTTGACAAGAACCTGAAAGAAAACCTGCTGGCAATTGTCAAAAATGCAAATTATTTTTTAGTGCTTATGGACAGTAGTACTGATGGTCATGCAATTGAAAAGGAACTAATTTACGTAATTTATTTAAATCCCATAAATGGTCATGTGGAGACTAAATTTTCACGGATGAAAGCAGTATCAGAATGCACAAGCCAGGGGTTGAAAAGTCACCTCTTAGACATTCTTACAGAGAATGGCCTTAATATAAAACAAGCATTTGTCAATGCCGAATGTTTGCTTGCTGGTATTAGCATTAGGAATGCAAGAGTTAGACAGATGCAGAATAGGAAAGGCAGTGAAGTACTGAACTTCACGCCAACCCCACCTCTACCCTGCAGAGAGGGACAGGCACTCGGGTATGTATTTGGGTCATTGCCCATAACGTTCATGCCATTTCACCTCACCCTATCCTGCAGACATCAAGTTCTGAGGGGTACCTTGGGGTGTTTGGCTTTACAGTCACCCCATTCCAGAAGGACATATGCTGAAATGGATGCAGTATAGGAGAATCGGGTGAACTCTGGGGCCAAAGAGTCCAAGGCACACCTCAGTGCCTGTCACTGGCTGCAGGGTGGGGATGGGGTGGGGGTGGAATGGTATGAGCATTACAATTGGCAATCCAAAGGCACACCCCTGATGCCTGTCAGTCTGTATAGGGTGGAAAGTTATGGCTAAAAACCCTAAACCAGGGTGTTTGGTGGTATTTGCACTACAAATTTTCAACATGGCCTTTTAGTTACCCACATCTCATGAAAGCATTTGGGACCTCTTCTCATGAACAGTGGCACTGTGATTTTGTTAATGTGTCCTGAACTTTGAGTTCCTACAGCGACTGTGCCATTCTGCACCAGATGTATGAAAACATAGATCGGGCAGGATGTGAAGAATGACAGCTGTACCATCCATGGGAGGTATGAAGAGATGGCTATGTTGAAAATCTGTAGTGAAAATATTAAAAATGCTCGAACTTCCCAGCATAAGTGAAAACTGTGCAACACATGCATGTAACAGTCATTTAGTGGAATTATTTCACCAACTTTTAAACATAGGCATTTTGTGACCTCTGTTCATGAACACTGTCACTATGATTTTCTTAATCTGTCCCAAACATTAATTACCCACAGTGACCACGCTATTCTGCACCAGATGTGTAAATGCATATTTTGGGCAGGATATGAAAAATGACAGCTGTACTGTTCATAAGAAGGTGTGAAAAAATGGCAATCTTGAAAACCTGTAGTGAAAATATTACAAATGCACAAAATTACTAGTGTGGGTGTAAACTGCGCAATGTATGCTCATCATACAATCATTTCATGGACTTTTGTCACTAAATTTTCAACATAGGCATTTTAGCACCTCTGCTCATGAACAGGGTCAGTGTGATTTTCTTACTCTGTCCTGAACACTGACTTCCCACAGCGACCAGCAATTGTGTGCTGGAAGTGTGAAAACACATTTTGGCCAGGATGTGAAAAATGACAGTTGTACTTTTCATAAGGAGGTGTGGAAAAATGCCAATCTTAAAAATATGGAGTGAAAATATTACAAATTTGTGAAGTTACAAGGGTGCGTGGAATCTGCGGAATGCACACTTGTAACACAGTCATTTTATGGACTTTGATCACTAAATTTTCAACATAGGCATTTTAGGACCTCTGCTTATGAACAGCATCACTGTGATTTTTGTAATGTGTCCCTAATACTGATTTCACGTAGTGAAAGCGCTATTCTGCACCAGAAGTGCGAAAACACATTTTGGCCCGGATGTGGAAAATGACAACTGTACTGTTCATAAGGAGGTCTGAAAAAATGCCAGTGTTGAAAATATAGAGTGAAAATATTGCAAATTTGCGAAGTTATGATGGAGCATGGAAACTGTGCAACACACGCTTGTAACACAGTCATTTTTTGGATTTTTTTCCACCAAATTTGCAACATAGGTTTTTTGAGAGACCACTTCATGACCAGTGGCACTGCCATTTTGTTAATTGGTCCCAAAAGGTGATTCTGTGCAGTGATCGTGAAATCACCTTTCAGGACTGAATAATGCCATGACAGTGACTGTATTCATGAGGAGGACTTCCAATAACCTCAAGTTGAAAATTTGGTGGCAAAAGTAAAATAAAATAGCCGCGATATCCACATAAGTTGAAAAAACCCAGTTTGTGCCATAATACAGCTTACTGGCATTTCTTCAGTTCGCAGTCAGCTTTGAAGAGTGCAGATGTGTTCACGGTTCACCAAAGGTCATCGCACCAGGCTGTGGAGGTAGGTATGGGGTGGGGGTGTGTGGAGGTGGGTGGGCAGTGGGTGGGCATGGGTTGTGAGAGGGGGCACAAAAGACCATGAGGGACTGTTTTCTTTATTTCAGGGGCAAAAATAATAAAAAGGACACATGAGGAAGGTTTTTCTCAGGCTTCATTTATGCACACTGGGGTGGGCTCCCAGTTTGCCGCCTGCATTTTGGGGAAGGGGGGACTTAAGCCAATGGGGATTGGGCCCCCCATCTGCAAATAAAGACTGATGGGGGGCATGATGCTGAGGGGGATTGGGCACCCCCATCACACACAACAAATGGGGGGGTACATTATGCCAATGGGAAGTGGGTTCCCCTGTCAGCAAATTAATTGGGTAAAGCAGTTCAGATGCAGTGGTGACGTGTAGGCAAATTGCATACTGCTGAATGCAGTATGCAAATTGTCTGCTGACGGCAGTCTGCAAATTGCATACACGTTACCACCGCTGATTGTAGCGGTGGTTTTCTCTTAACTGTACGCCACTGCATCTGAACTGCTGTCATAGACAGCTGGGACATTCATTGGTGCAGTGTAGCAGCACCTGCAAAAAGAAGCTTGGCATTGGACATGGGGGTAGCACACCTACGAAAACTCGTATGGTGGCACTATGTTTCTTGTGCATGCGTGCAAGCAAGCATAAAAAATGGTTGGATTTGGGGCTCATGGGGCAGCTGTCAGCATGGGCGTAAGACAGGGTCTTGCTGCCCTTTTAAGGGAAGACATAGAGTGGTTAGTTGCTGTTCATTGTTTCTCACATGGATTAGAACTGGCCATAAAAGAGGTTTTGGATAACACCTATTTCAATGACGTTTCAAACTTTCTGACCCAACTGTTTTATCCCTAGGTGGGCCAAGTGGTCCTTATCTGTCGTCAAAGTCTATGTTTCTATGTTTCTATCAGAAACGTCCTAAGTGACTCAGAGAGTTACAATCCCTTGCCCAGGCCATGGAGATGTCAGTTGAGAAGCCCAAGAAGGACCATGGTACACATTGGGTGCAGCATAAACTTCTTGCTACCATGGCTAGTACAAAATCATTCCCTGTAATTTGTTCTTATTTAGAACCAATGGCCACAGACCCAACTTATGACCAGGTCAAAGCCAACGGAGTGTTGCAAATTATGACTAAATTCCAAATAGTGGCACACCTTTTGTATTTTGAACAGCTGCTTCAGCCACTTGCCAGGTTCTCACTAGAACTTCAAAATGAAGTAGTTGAAATGCCAGCGCTACTTTGCTCTGTTGAAACTTTGAGAAAAACTCTTGACTATGCTAAGAGGAGTGGTCCCATAGGTGGCAGTGAACTTGACATTCTCTTAAAACATAGGTCTGACATTCTTTCAGGAGCATGTCCTGAAGTGGCTTACAAGGGTGGAAATTAACACATTTTAGTGGTCAAGCTGTTAAAGCATTTACACAGCAATGTAAGAAATACAATACAAACATTGAGAACTGTTGTGAAAAAAGGTTCTGTTTGATTGATGAAAGTAGTATCTATTGTATAACAGTGCAAAACCGTTAGATACCAGACTTTGGGCAGCAGACCGAAAGGAACTGGAGCTGTATGGTAACAATGACATTATTGTAGTAGCCGACTATTTTCAGCACTTTTGCAGCCTGACTGTGACAGCACTGCTGCTTGTAGAATGGCAAGAGATTAAGATTTTTGCTCAAACCAATTTCCTCAATCTGTCTGCCTCTGCTATCTGGTCAAAGCTGGCATGTGACTTCTAAAATTCTCATTCAAATCAGTTGAAGCTTGTCAATGTGTTGAGAGTATTTCCTGTGTCTAATGCAATAGAAGAAAGGTGTTTTTCAAGTATGAACAAGATAAAAATGGACTGGAGAGCATCTCTGGCAAAGGACACTGTAGAAACATTGATTTGCATTAACAAGCAGGCCCCCCCAGCTGAATTCAACCCAGAAAGAGCTGTAGACATATATTTAGTGGAAAGACAAGGTGTTCTGGTGATTTGACAGCCAGGTCCCCCCAACCCCCAAAACAGGCCAGAATTACTGGCTGCATGCCTGGTGGAGAAGAGTAGCACAAATCTGGACAAGTCGCAACCCAATAAAATCAACCCAGTCCTTGCCTGGTACCAGGTAT
Organism: Neoceratodus forsteri; assembly: GCA_016271365.2. Classification (NCBI taxonomy): domain Eukaryota; kingdom Metazoa; phylum Chordata; order Ceratodontiformes; family Ceratodontidae; genus Neoceratodus; species Neoceratodus forsteri. The sequence goes on along the minus strand of CM057449.1, from coordinate 293,570,101 downwards.
ATGCTGTTTTTTTTTTAAAAAAAAAGGTATTTCAATGTTTTGTCATGGTCACAAATATTGTCACAATCTGCTTTGGCAGACATCATCACTCTGACTCTCGGCTCTCAAAATGTGCTGTTAAACTGCTGTTTGTCACAAAAGGTTAAATAAAACAGATACAATTCTGTAACTACATGTACAATGTGTGTTTTATCAATGTATAGCAAGATAAGTAGATTTTATAGGGTTTGGAGCAAAAATATACATTTTTTGTAATTGCTAATCAACTTCGGTCAATTGCTAATCATTTTTCACTTTGATTAGCAAAGGCTGATAATCAAGTCTCCAACACTAATTGATGTCTTGGAGCACTGATCACTGGCTCATCAGTGACGGGCACATTTGATGTGTGGCAAGAGCTGCAGGCAAGTCCTGGAAGAGCTGAAGGATCTTTCAGTCCAAGCTGCAGCTCCCTTAGCAGGACTGAACAGCACCACCAACAGTCCAGTGACTGGGATAAAGGGAGGAAACCTCAGGTAAGCTCACAACTATTGGGGGGAGTTTGCACTCTACTCCGACTAAGTAGTAGTATTTTTTTTAATCTGGTACCCATCCCTGGAGGCTCAGGGTGCCATTACAAACAGAGTGCAGTAAGACCATTATCATAAATTATTAAAACAATCACTAGTGTATTGGCACCGGACCTCTTCAGAACACTGCACCAAGGGGTCACGGGGTGATTACCAATGACTACCCCTCCCCTCCAACCCACGCCAGCTGCCTCTTCCTACCTTAACAGACCACTGGGATGCTTCTCTGACCTGCCAGCCAATTGGCAGTTGGAACACCAGGCTGAGAGACATTCAGGCTGCCCGGCATGGAATTTTAACTAGACATCTCTGCAATCCCTCTAGCAGTTTGGCAGCTGGTTTAAAAGCCACATTTCGGGACTGCACTCTCCACTAGTGCATTGGTGCTGGACTTCTTCAGGACACCACAGCAAGGGGTTGTGGGGGGATGATTACCAAGGGCTCCTCCTCCCCTCTAACCAACAACAGACACCTTTTTCCATTGCAATGGATCCCAGGACTCCTCTCTGACCTGCCTGCCAATTGGCAGTTGGAGCGCCTGACTGAGAACCAGTCAGGTTCCCCGGCACAGAATTTGAACTGGACACATCTGCAATCCCTCCAGCAATTCTGCAGCTGTCTTAAACTCCACAATATGGGACTGCACTCTCCACTAGTGCATCGATGCTGGACCTCTTCAGGACACCGCAGCATAAGGTTGTAGAGGATGATTACCAAGGGATCCCCTCCCCTCCAAGCCACAGAGTCCACCTCTTCCCACCACAAAGGACCCCAGGACTCCCCTTTGGCCCACCAGTCAATCACCGTTTGGAATGCCTGGCTAAGAGTCAGTTGGGATCCCCAACACTACAGATTGCTACGTATTCTGTTTTTACCTTCTGTTCAATAAGCTGCCACCTCACTAGTGGTTCTTCACTGCGGTCCTCATGCTAAGAGCCATAACAACAAGGATGTCTACTGTGGGTGTCAGCTGTGGGAGTTGGCTGTCTGCTGGTCACACTGCCCGAAGAAGCTAAAGCCCATCCTTCAAAGGAACCAGCTACCGGTGCCATTGTCTCTTGACATTGGATCCGTGTAAGTTTACCATCACTACACTGCACAAAAGACTTTGTCCTGGACTACCTTGTTTGTACTGTTGACTCAGGTAATTTCATCTTGGGGTAGCATTATTGACAGCACCACTGCTTTGTGAACACAGGGCTCATTTTGATAATTGTGATGCCTACTACAGGCACACAGTAGACTTTCTCTGTTACATTGTACTACTTGGTGCATTACCCAATTGCTTAAATTAGGCCAAACCTGCACTGTTTTCTATGTTTCAATCACTAACTGACCTAGATCAGATAAAACTACTGGTTAGCTCTGTGAATCACTCAGAGAACATCACCCAGTGTAGTTTGTTATTGATAACTGACTTGTTCAACTGTGGCAAACAGGGTCTAGCTGAGGGGTACTGCTAATTTGTCTTAGCCCTGTAAATTTATTGGTTTGATCAGATATACTTTGGCTGCTCCAGCCACCTTGAATAACTGGCTAAATATGATCTATACTTATCTATACTATTTCAGCTGCACATCTAGTTTGAGTACTACCAAATTGTTGTAGCTCTGTACATATTTATTGATTAGATCTGATACATTTTAGCTGCTCTAGCCAGCAGTTATCATCACTGGCTAACTCGGTCAATACATATCCATGTTATTCACCTGAGTCATAGGTGTATAATACTTCTGGCTCATTCTGGTCAATGCCTCCCAGCACATTTCCCCTGGGCTTATTGTCTACTGCCAGTATTCAGGTAGGGGACCCCATAGAGCCCACTGGCTCTCCAAGCCGAGCATCCAGTAAAGTACCATGACTCACCCCATCTGGATGGCCCCCCCCCACCAAATTGCTGTTCACCACAGTAACAATCCTAGGACAGATTTTGGCCGAGTCTCAGTAGGAGGATAACTGGCAATATGCTGTCACTGGTAACTCCTCATATTTAATACAGTGCCCCAGGGCAACAGGTACCCCAACCTACCTGCTACCACCATTGGCCCCAACATATGATAGACTCCTATATAGGTCATGTTACCCATTGAATATCTGGTAAGTGCTACACCTCCCTCCCAATGGCACCCATGAGTACAAGGTCTGCATTAAATGACACTCATGTATTAATAAATCCTTGAGGCTAACCCCTGGACTGAGGGACCTAAAAAACTTCTACTTGTTCTACTCCTCATGTCTACTAATATTTATCCCAACCAAGGCCCACTTGGGAACAACAAGCTAGGTATTGACAGCAAAGGGAAGCTGTAGATAGTCTCCCTTAACATAGGTAGCCTACTTATAAAACTTGTCATGCTTGAAGCCTGGGTGGCACTTGTTCAACCCAATATGATTTCCCTTATGGAAATGTGGCTTTCTCCCCAAACCCCTGACACTGCCGCTATATTGGCTGGCTGTAACATATTTAGACAGTGTTGCCAAGTAAATGGGAGGAGTGGTTGCCTAATGTACCTTACGGTTGACTTACTGTACAAGGCTAAAAAAATGAACTTAGACAACCTCGCTAGTAACTGTGAATGCCTGGCAGTTAAAATTCTACTAGGGAGGGGACAAAAAATCACTTATTATAATGTCAGTCTGCATACCACCAGGCAAACAACAATCTGGTCTCAAATCATTTGCCAGATACTTCAAACAAGCCAGCCATAACTGGGAAATCACAGTTGTTGGAGACTTTAATATCAACTGGGCAGCCAAATCTAGTGTTGCTCAGAAGTATTTGGTGGTCAGCCTATTTCTTATGCAAGTAATCAATGACTGCATCAGGGCCAACTACAAAACTGGAACCAAAACTCTAATGTACTGGATACTAGACACCCAGCCAGAAAGGCTAACTGAGGTCTCTGTTCTACCAGATTCCATCAGTGACCACTCCCCAGTACAATGTGCTTCGACAGCTGAACAACCAAAGCCCTCCCAAAACTATCAACACAGGGTTCTACGCAAAGGCATAATTGGTGACTTCAAAGCACACCTGACCAGATAGACTGGAGCTATCTGGCTGTCCTACTAGATATTGACATGGCCCTTGACTTCTTCATAAACAAATTTAATTCCACCTGTGACAAATATGCCACTCTAACAAAATGCACTGCATCAGGATGGGTTACCCCTGCACTTTTAGCACAATGGATGACAGGGATAATCTGTGGCATCGATGGAATTTGGCTCACCAGTAGATTTGTAAAGGTATAAAGAAGCCCACAATAAGTGCACCAGGGAAATAAGATAAAATCACACACTGCAAAGAACAAGAAGCAAAAAAATGGAGCAATGGAAAAAACTGGGGGAGGGGGGCAAAGTATGGAACTCCTGGATAAAAGTGAGAAAACACACCCTAAGATGTTTAGTATTAACTGGGCTGCCACCCTTGCTCCAGTTAAGATAGACAGTATATTCAACACAGCCTTCACCAACCACAGCTCTGCTCCCCCCCCAAAAAAAATAAGATGCTAAAGTCCAAAGATAGGGACTGCAATGGTCAAACTAGGAGCCCTAATCAAGACCCTGGTTACCCCAAATTCTATTTCAAACCCATCATTATAGGGGACACCCTCTAATATATCAAAAGAGTCCTTGGTAAAGCAAAGGTGGTGGTGGTGGGGGGGGTGATACGATAGACATGAAGCTGATGGCTCTGTCCCTAGAGGAACTAGGTCTTCCCTTGCCTAAAATATTTAACATTTCCCTGCAATATTCTCAGTTCCCAGTAATCTGGAAAACTGCACTAGTCACACTGGTGCACAAAAGTGGTGACCGCTCCAACATGGCCAACTACAGGCCTATGTCAATCCTTTCTCCCCTGTCCAAGGCCCTCAAAAGAATACTGGTGGACCAACTTGTCACCTACTTGTGCAAGTATAATATTCAGTGCAAACAGCCACATGGATTCAGAAAGCTCCATTGAACCAGTACTGCCTTTATAGAGTACACCAACTTCCTGAATGAGGCCCTTGATGGTGGTCACCTAGTAGGTGCAATCTACATTGACTTACCCAAAGCATTCAACATGGTAAATCATACACTGTTGTTTGACAGGTTCTTCAGATTAGGCTTCTCTCTGGACATGGTAGTCTGGTTTTGTAGTTATCTCTCTGACCGCAGACAATGGGTAAAGATACGCTGCACTCAATCGGCTGTTAAAAGAGTCTCAATAGGGGTGCCGCAAGGCTCAATACCCAGCGCCCACGTTTTTGGCTGTTCATAAACAGACTCCCAGAAGCTTGCCCTTTATCCAAGGTGCTTCTCTGTGCTGAGAATACTGTTGCCTATACCTGTAGTACACACAAGGCAAAACTATCCAGAGACCTCCAAATCAGATTTGTCATTGGAGAAAGGGTTCCTGCTAAATAAACTTGTCCTAAACTACAAAAAACCTAAGATCATGCTGTTCTCTGATCCGCAAGTGGAAAAAAGGTCCCTTTCCTTGCCATTCCCAATGTTAATGGACCTATTTTGGAACAGGTTGATTCTTTTAAATCCCTAGGAGTCACCTTGGATGATACTCTTTCATTTGCAACTCATGTGGACAACGTTGTTAGTCTTGCCAATAAAAACTAGGCATGCTGTTCAGGCAATGACTGAACTTCACCTCAGAGGCCAAGTGCCTTATAGTATCCAGCACAGTCCTCCCACTCCTAGATTATGGCCTCCCAGTTTACGGGGCAGCTAGCGACTCTGTTCTTAACAGATTAAGGCTGGTACATAATAAGGCAGATCGCTTTGCTCTTGGGGTTGATATGCTCACCCTCAGGTGCTCCCTATACACCCTAACCAATTGGCCTCCCCTCCTCCCCTCCAGGACAGACTAAGGTACCAGACATGTCTGCTTGCAAAACAAAAAGCAATGATGGACCTTACCCCCCCACTATACAAAACCTCCCCTTCCAGGTTAACAACCAATACTCTATATCAGGAGTCTTAGAATGCTCTAGAAGTACCCTACCGAAAAACAAACCTGGCCATGCATTCCTTTGCAGTTAGAGCAGCTTTAGGGTTGAATAAATTTCCTGAATCCCTGATGTGTCTTCCCAAAATAGTCCACATGAAAAAAGCACTGAAAAATGAACTCACTCAGGGATCCAAATGCAGCTGTTACAACTGACCTGCACATATTGATATCACTGTTTTTGTCCTAAACATAATTGTCATGTACTCTGTACAAGCTTGAACTTCATTGCTTACTGCTGATCATACTCCCCCAGAACTGCTGTTACTTGAACTTGCTGTTGCTTGTACCAGACTCTGCTTCTTTGGAGCTGCTGATTTTTGTGTTATCCTAATAAATTCTTTGTGAACCTTGTCCTTGACACAGAACCTTTGTAAAAAGAGAACTTGTGCTCAATGGTGTTATCCGTATAACCAAATAAATAAATACAATGTAAAATGTCCTATATAGCTACAATAAAATGTAACTTCCCTGCCAAATGGGGGCTTACCTGAAACCTTCAGCCCTTGTGAGGGACCTTTATCATTGGCAGCAGTGACAGGAAAACAGACTGAGTAAATTATTTGCTCTGTGCAGTGACAGCAAGCACACTGCCAGGGCTAATGAACTGTGGGGTATTGGGGCAAAGTTCAATTATTCCTGGCTGCACCAGAACTGTGATTTGGGACTGTGTCTAATCTTTTAAGGGACAGTGGGTTAAGCAGCCATTGCAAGGAGCCACAGCCAATTGGAAAGCCAGGAAAACAAAGCCAGGACTTGTGGGACATTCACCAAAGCTCATGGGTAAATGGCAAGTGATAATGGCGATTTACAGGGACCTAATTCTAGGCACCAAAGCATCAGACCAACAGTGCATTGAGTGAGGTTCATGCATTATTAATTTCTGTGAGTGACAGGTCCTCCAGCAAATCAGAGGCCTTGCAACCAAAGCTTCAGCCAATCAGGAGCTGCAGGAAAGCCCTATGAGAGACAGTATTTTTCAGCATTTTTCTAGATTCAAGACTGCAGATTTCAGATTTCAGATGCGAGAGGGAACCCACCCTTCGTTGGGGGGTTCAAGTTCAAGCCCCAGCCATGCTGCCAAGTCTGGAGATCCAGTAAATCCTATCTAGCCTAGAGAGGGCTTGCCTTCTTTTTTTTATTTTATTATTTTTGCCTCTTGGCACTCTCTAGCCCCGAGAATGGGCTCTCCCTGGGCTCGGCAACCATCACCCTCACTCAGGGAAGCCCCGCCCCTGAGTGGGGCCACCAAAGTGGAACAATCATGGCTGTAGGGTTGGGCACCAAGCCCCAGCTCATACGTGGGTAGCCAGAGATTTTTTCTGTATTTTTTTTCCCCTTGTGCGCAGGCGCCCGATCACTTGTGGTACCCCTAGCCTCCGCTGGGGGTCCACGTTGTGCCAGGCACTCAGCCCCCATCCTCCTGGAGCAGGAGAGCAGTCCTATGGATGCTCAATCCTGCTCACCCTGGCTGGCCCTCTGACACTTGGGTCATCGGCACCGCAGACGGCAGCCATGCCTCTGCACCAGTGGGCCGGCTCTAGGGCTTGCATCCTTTATTTAGTTAAAGTTTAAAAGTAATTTAGTTTGTTAAGCTGCTACCCTGGAGGTTTCCAGAATGTCCTCCAGGTGCTAGCCCTCCCTTCCATGTAGGGGGAAGATGTAGACTGAAACCAGATTACAAGCAGCAGTGAGAGTGCTGAAAATAACCTCAGTTGTGAGAGGACTGAAGGCCATCAGGGGTCTTCTATAGCAGGGATCGTCCGTGAGGGACCTGGGTAAGTACTCTTGTACTCCCTTGTGCTAGAGAGAAAGCAATATAAGTACCTATGAGCCATCATGCCCCAGTAACTGTGCAAGAGAGAGAAAGCAAGCTTAGAAATATGGGTCATCATGCCCTAGTAACTGTGCAAGTGACCAGAAAGCAAGTTAATCAATCTGGGCCACCTCACCCAAAGTGACTGTCCAAATGAAAGTAGTTCTTTAGTTCGCACCTTGCTCTGCTGTCCTGTCTGGCCCAGTGCAGGTGGATCTCTGGAAATGTGTTTTTGCAGATCGTAGCTATTGCTGGTGGACCCAAGAGAGCCCAAACAGCATGACCCTAGTAGTATCAGGAATGTGCCGAGATGCACCAGTGTCAGGAAAAATCATATCTATGTGTTGTGTATGCGCCTGTGTCTACTATACGGTCAAGACTGTCCTGTGGAGCCTCCAGCCATAGCTGCATTGCCACAATAAGGGATATGAGACCTCAAAGTCAATTAAGTCTAGCTTATATGAACATACAAAGAAGCCAGCAGAAGAAGCCATTTGGTCTATCAAGTCTGCTCGTATTGCAGGGTCCACAGCTTGAGCTACTGTCCTTGCCCTCCCTCCCCACTCCTCCCATCTTCTCTACTCATGGTCTTTACCTGCCCCCTTTGCCTATCCCAGCCTCTCTTAAAGCTGCAGACTGTCTTCTATGAGATGACCTCTTCCAGCAGAGCATTCCAAGTGTCCACCACCCTCTCTGTGAAGAAGTGCTTCCTGACCTCCATCCTAAACCTCTCACCCTCCAGCTTAAGACTGTGCCCCCTCATGTTATGGTTGCCACACAGCTTGAAGAGACTCTCCTTATCAACCTTATTTATCACTTTCAAGTACTTGAAGCTCCCAATCATGTCCCCTCTGTCTCTTCCATCTTCCAGGGAGTACGTGTTCAGTGCCCTCAACCTCACCTCGTATGTCTTACCCTGCTGACCGGCTGTCACCTTTGCAACCCTTCTCTGGACCATCCCCGGCAGGTTAATGTCCTTTTTGAGGTGTGGGCACCAGTAATGAACTCCATACTCTAGATGCGGCCTTACCAGTGACCCGTACAAGGGCAGTATAACCTCTTCTCTCCTACTACTGATCCCGCTAGATGTGCATCCCAGCATTTTGTTTGCCATTGCTGCTGCTGCTTTCTTGCACTGCATTGAGTGCTTCAGGTCACTAGTGATCATAACTCCAAGATCCTTCTCCTCTTCTAATGCAGATACTCGGACTCCACCCAGGTAGTACTCTCTCGAGGGATTCTTGGCTCCAATATGCATAACTTTGCATCTTTTTGACATCGGGAAATAACAGTTTTCCACCCTTCTTAGAGACGTATTGAGATATACATGTACTGGATGTGACAACCATGTAAATATGCTGAATATTCAGGATTGCAGATCCTTGTCTCAACCAAGGTAACCTGGCTGGTTACCGTTCTCCTGGCAAGTTTAGTCTACGACAAGCAGGGCAATCCCTGCTCTTCTGACAAACGTAGCGCAACCCCTGTGATTCTGCCAAAAGCAGGGCAACCCCTGTATTGCTGCAAAAAAAAAAATAGAATGTTGTTGTTAATTTGTCTTCCAAGTTAATCCCTTCCTTTTGACTAAAAGACAGCCAACACCACCAGCTGCAGCATCCACCAGGCCTGCAACCTTCCAGGACTTTGTTATCTGGGACCCAGGGTATAATGTGAGATTGCAGGGTTTCACAAATGACTGGAAGCTGGTACCAGTATGGAGAATGTAATGTGTAACATCTGATTAGTCGGCAGCTTAGATAGCCAGGGCTCTAGATATCTTTCGGATTGGTAAAATGTGATTCTCTTTTCTGTTTACTTGGTACTCATCCAGCTGGAGGGTTTCACTAGCACAAACAAAAACAATTGTACATTTGTATATTAAATCACTGTATTACCTCTATTCCTCCTGTTTCCCAATCCAAACTCCTGTGTCCCCTAAATAAATATTGTTATTATTTTTTCGCAAATGGTTGTCTTCAACATATTATTAGAGAGCGTCTTTAATTACCAAATGTCTGAAATGTGAGGAATTGAAAATGAGTCATGTCTTGGGGTAGCTAAAGGTAATTGTGGGTGGTATAACATCTCAGGGGGGTTGTACCAGGTAACAGCTAGCCCACATTAAAGGCCAACTCTGAGTGGAGGCACTGCACATTTTAGAACCTAATATAAGATTGAGAACCCAAACCCCTCAGCCTATCTCGTAGGTAGTAGGCAGGGGTGTAACTCTAGGAGTAGTGCCACCTAGGGGTTACATAAATATAATAAAACCTTCATAAGTGAATCAATAAACAAATACAGTAAATAAATAACTAATAACAGACTGGGATGAAGGCAGGGAAAGGTAGGGCTACTGGCGGACCTCTTCAATGCATCCCTGGAGTGGTACCACAAAACACAATACTGTAGAATGGCACATGTGGTTCCTTTTCACAAGAGCAGGCCCCAGGATGATCCAGGGAACCATAGACCGGTAAGACTATTATCATTCACGTGCAAACTCATGGAGACCATACTCAAGAAGAGGTTGGTAAGCTACATAGAGGAGGATAGTCTCCAGGACAAGAGGCAGCATGGGTTTGTGGAGGGAAGAACCTGTCAGATTAACCTAATTTATGTTTTTGACTGAGTCACCAGGGAGGTGGATGGGGCATAGTAGTAGGCATCATTTTCCTGGACTTTAACAAGCCCTTCAATTCTGTGCCACATAAAAGGTTAATCAGCAAACTGAAGGAACTTGAGTTGGAGAGAAATTGCCAAGTTGGGTAGCAATCTGGCTAAGTGGCAAATTCCTGAGGGTAGTGATGGGGGGAAGGGTTATTCAGTACCAAGGAGGCAATCAGCGGAGTCCTGCAGGGATCAGTGCTGGGGCCAGTGTTGTTCAATGTCTTCATAAACAACTTTGGGGAAGGCATAAAGGGCAAGATGTGTCAGTTTGCCGATGACACCAAACTCGGTAGGACTAGGAGGATGGATACAGCTTGAACGAATACAGATCTACAAGAGGACCTCAGGAAACTTGAGAGATGGTTGGGGAACTGACAACTTGGCTTCAGTGTCAAGAAATGAAAAGTGATGCACATTGGGGTCAGAAATCCTAGGACTGAGTATTACCTCAGGGCGGGGATCCAGGTGGCAGCATCGGAGGAAGAGAAAGATCTGGGGGCAATAATCACCAGTGAGCTAAAACACTCCATACAATGCAAGGCATCAGTGAAGGTGAACAGGATGTTGGGGTGAATAGCTAGTGGATTCAACAGTAGGCAGATTAAAGTCATACTGCCCCTGTACAGCTCACTGGTGAGATTGCATTTAGAATATCGGGTAAGGTAACAGAATCCTTATCATAAGAGGGACATCAGCTTGTTAGTGAGGGTCCAAAGGAGGGCAACAAAGATGATGGGGGGCAACAGGGGAAGTCTTATGAGGAGAGGCTGGGAGCCCTGAGAATGTACTCCCTGGAGGAGAGGAGAGAAAGGGGGGGGATATGATAGAGAGCTTTAAGTAGCTGAATGGATTAAATAGAGTGGCTAGGGAAGGTCCCTTCAAGCTGAGCGACAACAGATCCATGAGAGGTACAGTTTGAAGCTGGTGGGCAGAGGTTTAGGATAGATGTTAGGAAGCATTTTTTCATGGAAAGGATGGTAGACAAATAGAATGCAGTGCCAGAAGAGGTGGTCTCAGTGAAGATGGTGGGAGGCTTTATGAGGGCCTGAGATACACAAAAAGGGAACCTATGGGACTGTGGGGGGAGAGTTATGAAGGAAAGGTGGACAAGGGAAGGGGAACAGGGCCATTGGTTTAAGCCAGGGACACTGCATTACTAACAAGCAGACTCGATAGACCATTTTGGCCTTCTTCTGTTGGCTCTTTCATATGTTCATATGAAATTACTCACCAAACACCTGGGCAAACAGATATTTTTCAGACCCCTCCTAAAGGTCCCTACTGAAGGGGCCTTCCTTGGTGCTCACAAGAGAGAGTTCCAAAGGTCCTGACCCACCACGACAAAGGCTACGTCCACTAAGGTTTTTAGCCTTACCCTGGGAACTACAAGAAGGCCCTCCTCAGTGTAGTGGAGAAGGCACAATGACATGTGAAGGTTCAGAAGATCAGTCTGGTAACCCAGATCCAGCCTATGCAGGGCCTTGTAAGTAAGTAAGCAAGCCAACATTGAAGGAGATACACTACTTAATCAGTGGCCAGTGAAGATCACGTAGTGCTGAAAGGACATGACATGTCTTTGGAAGGTCGGACAGCAACCTAGCGGCTGCGGTCTACACCAGCTGTAAGCACCACAGCATACTTCCATCGACCCCAAGGTAGTGTGCATTGTGGTAACCAAGCCTCAAAGTCACAAACATGTGCACCAATGTGGCCAGGTCACTGGGAGGGATCAGGGATCTAATCTGGTTGATGTTCCATAGATGGTAAAAGTCATTTACCTGAGCCTCAAATGTCAGTGCCTTATCCTGAGTGACTCCCAGATTTTTCACCTTGTGGCAGCCAGTCGCCCAGATGAGTCAAGCCAAAGCCCTGTCTCCCCCCTCAGTGGCTGCCACTCTCCTCCTTTTTTTTTTGAAATGCAATACACTTTATTTCTTTTTTAATTTACATACATGATGCTACAAGGCACATAGACCTAAAAGAAAACACAAGTATGCATACATAACTGTGGCCTTGAGGTTACATCGGCCTATTACGAACATACGAAATTTGCCAGTAGATAAAGGCCTAGAGGTCTATCGTCTGCTCGAATATGCAGCTAGCACCCCTTATTCTGCATCTGTCCCTCCCTTCCACCCTTCCCCTTCATTAACCCTCCCCCTTGTCCTGTCCCATCCTCGTTTGAAGCAGTCCACTGTTCTACTGCATACCACTTCAGCAGGTAACGCATTCCACCCAGCCACCACCCTCTCTGTAAAAAAGTGTCTCCTCATCTCCCTCCTGAACCTTCCTAGCTCCAGTCTCATATCATGGCCCCTGGTGGCCCTCCCCTCCCTTACTTTGAACAGCCCCTCTGTACCTGTCTTGTTTATTCCTTTCATGTATTTAAAGGTTTCAATCATGTCACCCCTGTCTCTCCTCTCCTCCAGTGAGTACATGTTCAACTCCTTCAACCTCCTCTCGTATAAGTCCCCCAGCCTCTTGATCATCTTTGTCGCTCTGCGCTGCACCCCCTCCAGTAACTTAATGTCCCTCTGCAGATACGGACGCCAGTACTGCATGCAGTACTCCAGGTGTGGTCTAACTAATGACCTTTACAGTGGCAGAATCACCTCCTCCCTCCTCGAGGATATACCCCTTGCAATACAACCCAGCATTTTGTTGGTCTTTGCAGCTGCCTTCCTACATTGTGCCGAGTTGTTTATTGACCCTGTAATGAGCACACCCAGATCCTTCTCCTCCTCTGTCTAAATTAAAATTTGCTATCACTAAATCTACAAACACACCTAACTATAAGTCTACTATACCCCTCCCCCCCATAAGTGCTAGTAACATCTTATATTGGCAGTTCCTTGATTATATATCTAAATTTACCTAATGTACACTTATCTGAGTCTATGTTTTACTTTATATTGAGGTTAGTGTATAAAGCTTGCTCCATTTTCTGTCAAAGCTAGCGGGACAATGTCTGAGATGAGCTATCATTTTTTCTATTCTTTGGTTATACAAGAACTCCTTCAGCCATTCCAAGTATGGAATAATTAGGGAATCCTCCCAAAGTCTTAATACCATTTGCTTAACTGAGTGGGAAATTAAAGCCATAGCATGTCTTCTTTCCAAAACTGGGATTTGGGAGTAGTCCCGAAGGATACATATTTCGGGTTCAAAATATGACTCCAGTCCAAGAAAGGGATCAAGTTTGTTCTTGATCATGTTCCATAGGGGCCTAATTGAGGGGCATTCCCAGAACACATGGTATATAGTGCCCTCACTTAAGCCACACATATCACTTGTGGGATCAGGTAGTTTGCCCATGGTAAACAACTTTGCTGGGGTAAGGTACATATTATGTATTATACAGAACTGAATTAGGCACAGCTTCTCATTAGATATATAGGAATATATTGCTTTCCAAATACCCTCCCAACAATGCTGTTTATTCAGGAATTGATTTTCCAATATGGTGACGTTCCCTGGGTGTTGGGATAAATTCTAGGGTACAATTCTGCTGTTATTTTGAATACTGCATGGGGACTCCATACCAAACTACGGAACGTACTAAGAAGATCCATTTGGTCAGTATCTCAAATATTAGAACCCATTGTAGCAATTAAAAGGTGTCTGATTTGAAATGCTTTGAATATCTGATTGGGTGGAAAACCTAAGATTTTAAGGAGTTCAGGTGAAGCCTTAATTTTACCCTGGCCCAGTAAGTCCAAGACCCTAACTTCCTGCTCTGGGGTCTCTCCAGTAATTTTTAGATATTGTTTATCTAGTAAAAAGTTCAGGTTTAAATGAATGGGTTGGGAGATATCCTTAGTATTATTATATTTAAGAGCTCTACACAGTTGGGCATGTACTTTCAGGGTCATTTATACTAATTCATTTTTTAGTATCTTAAAACCCTTCTTAGGAGAAATAAATAATAGGCTATTAGGGGAAACACCTGATTATTCAATAATTAGGTGCTCTATTTTTAACTAAAGTGGTTCTTAGGTGCTTCTTCGATAGAAACAGGGGAGTACCAACGGAAATATTTAGCTATATAGCTTGCCAATTAATAATGGAAAAAATACGGCAATTTGAGGTCCCCGTTTTGCTTTGGAGCACCAAATTTAACAAATGACCGTCTCGGTGGCTTTAATTTCCAAAGAAACTTGGTAATAATCTATTGAACCCTCCTAAACCATGTTTGTGGGAGAAAAAAATTTATCATGTTCAGGGGTAAAAAAGTCTCAGCAGGACACTGATTTTAATTATGTTAATTCTTCCTTGTAGAGAAAGATAAAGAGGGGCCCATCTTTCGAGATCATGTTGTATGATTCCTAGTTTGGTATCAAGATTCAGTTTTCAGATTTGTGATAGCTGAGGTGTAAGTATAAGTCCCAGATAAGTTATTTGGGTTGTCCAACTAAGCTGAAGGCAGTCAAATTGTGAACGGTGCATGTGTGGGTGTAATGGCATAATTGTTGATTTATTTATATTCAGTTAATAGTTTGATAAGGTACCAATGCCACTCTCCTCCTATGACCTGGTTCTACCACCAGTACTTCAGTTTTATCTGGGTTATGTTTTAACCAGCTTGAGATAACATCCAGTCTTTGATCTCAAATGGGCAATTATTTAGCACATCAACCACCCACCGATGACCTAATTGCAAAAGGCGTATAGAGCAGGGTATCATCTGCATAACAGTGAAACTGAAGCCTAAACTGCATAATAATTATACTCAGGGTTGCATATATACTGCAAACAACATGGACAAAAGATCAGGTCCCTGGGGTATGCCACAGGGCATTGATATCATGAGTAAGGAAAACCTTCCCAACTCAACAATCTGTGTCCTGCCACTGAGATAGAACTTAAACCAGCAAGTCTTCAAACTCCTTGAGCTGGTCCAATAACAGCCCATGGTCCATAATGTCAAACACTGAGGAGACATCAAGGAGAATGATAACTGGCCATTCTCCTCTAACTCTGGCCCTGAGCAGGACATTGTGCACCCTAAACTAATGCAGTTTCTGTGCTGTGTCTAGACCAAAAACCAGACTGGAGAGGCTCATAGATGTCAAAGGCAGTAAGATGTGCCTTAAGCTGCAGTACAATTTCTTTCTCAATAACCATGCCCCAGAAGGGCAGATTACAGACCGGTCAGTAATTCTGTAGGATGTCTGGGTCCAGACGTAGCTTTTTCCGAAGTTTCACCCATGCACTTTTCAGAGACACTGGGATTATCCACTTTGTCAAGGAGCACCAGACTATTCCAGTGAACACCAGGCCCAGCTGCCCTACATAGTTCACAAGTAAACATGTCAGATCTGGATCTAGACTGCAAAATGTCAGCTGCAGCTGCAAGATCACCTAACTCACCTCTTCCATCGTATCTGGACAAAACTCATCCCATGGCTACCGCATGCATCACAGGCTCAGTACCACTGGGCTGAGATAGTCCACTAGGCCAAGCCCTAATAGAGGACACCCCATTCAAGAAGAACTGAGTGAACTCCATGCCTTTTTTTTGGTGGAACAGCTCTCATGGGCTCAAGACAGGTCAGATGGAGAAACCTGTCTACAGTCTGAAAGAGATGAGCAGGTTGGTTCCTCCCCACTGCAATCTTCCTAGACAGGAGCACTACCTTTTTATGGGTGACTGCCCTTTGACACCCACAGTAGTGAGCCATAAAAGTCAATCTGCCCTTCTGCACCCTGAATCTCCTCCAACATTTCTCCAACTTTTGCCCCTTTGTTTTCAACTCCCTCATCTTGCTGTTAAACATCGACAAGTCAAGTCATGAAACCATAAGATTAAATGCAGAAATAACTGCCCAGTTGTAGGCTGCTGCTGCTTCATCTGATCACCTAGCCAATATATTTCAAGTGTCTAGTACTGCCAAGAGTCTTTCTGGCTGGAATTTGACCACCTCTGTAGGGGGTGGGCTGCAAGGAGGGGGGGCCTTGATAAAAGTGAACCTGATGGCACTATGATCTGACCAACTGACTGGATTAGACTCGAGGTTGACAATCTCAAACCCCAGAAAGAATGCCAAGTCCAATCCATGACCAGATTGGTGGGTAGCAGGAGCAACAGCTTGTACAAGGCTCAGGGATTCCATATCCTGAAGGAAATCTTGACCAAACTGTGAGAGTCCATCATTGACCCTATTATTAAAGTCACTCAGAATAAGTCATCTGGGTGTCTCCAACTTTAAGTGAGTGATGAAGTCTCCGATTTCCTGAAGAAATTTTACCTTATGCCCTGGAGTCCAGTATATGTGGAACATCTACAACCTGCACCCAGACCCCTACGTACAGCCATGCATTCAGATGACAACATAGAAACATAGAAACATAGACTTTGACGGCAGATAAGGACTGCTTGGACCACATAGTCTGCCCATTTTCCTACCTATAGGATAGGCCGCAGATCCTAGTTAACCAACAGCCTATTTCTTCCTACCCCCCACAAGAATTGCCTTAAGTCTGTCCCATGCTTTCTTGAATTCTCCTACAGTTTTAGACCCCACAACCTCCTCAGGAATGCTGTTCCATGCATTCACTACCCTCTCTGTGAAAAAATACTTCCTCACATTGCCCTTGAACTGCCCCCCCATCTTTAAATTGTGTCCCCTTGTTCTTGCATGTCTCTTTTTCTGAAAGATGCTACCCTCTTGGACTTTGTTGATTCCACTGAGGTACTTAAAAGTTTCTATCATGTCCCCCTTCTCCCTTCTTTCCTCAAGGGTATACTTATTGAGCTCCTTTAGTCTCTCCTCGTACGGCTTCTCTTGCAGACCCTGCACCATTTTAGTTGCCCTCCTCTGGACAAGGTATCCCACACTGCATGTACTATCAGGTTCAGCTCAGATCTAAAACAGATGGCCACATCCCCTATGGTCCTTCTTTGGGCAGTGCGCTGTGGAGGATCCTACTAGGAATGACAACTCCAGGACCGGATCAGCATCATTATCCAGCTAGGTCTCCATAATGCACGCCAAATCAACAGAGGAAATAAATTCTACTGTAACAGTGGACTTATTCATCATCAGTCTAGCACTGCACAGCACTGCTCGAAGAGGGCAAATGGTGGCAGCTGGCCCCTCAGCTACCTGTCCGCTTGGTCTGGTGGGATCCCTGGGTACAGGGAATAAGCATATCTAACCTAAACCCCCATTTCACCCCAGCACATCTAACAAAGAAACATAGACTTTGATGGCAGATAAGGACTGCTTGACCCACCTAGTCTGCCCATTTCCCTAACTACAGGATAGGCCGCAGATCCTAGTTAACCAAAAGCCTATTTCTTCCTACCCCCCACAAGAATTGCCTTATGTCTGTCCCATACATTCTTGAATTGTCCCACAGTTTTAGACCCCACAACCTCCTCAGGAAGGCTGTTCCATGCACCCACTACCCTCTCTGTGAAAAAATACTTCCTCACATTGCCGCTGAACCGCCCCACATCTATCTTTAAATTGTGTCCCCTTGTTCTTGCACATCTCTTTTTCTGAAAGATACTACCCTCTTGGACTTTATTGATTCCACTGAGGTACTTAAAAGTTTCTATCATGTCCCCCCATCCCTTCTTTCCTCAAGGGTGTACATATTAAGCTCCTTAAGTCTCTCCTTGTATGGCTTCTCTTGCAGACCATGCACCATTTTAGTTGCCCTCTTCTGGACTACCTGTATCCTGTCTATGTCCTTGCGGAAATGGGGTCTCCAGAACTAGATGCAGTAGTCCAGATGGGGTCTCACCAACTGTCTGTACAGTGGGATAACAACTTCCTGTTTTCTGCTGGTGATGCTCTCCTATGCATCCCAGTATACCCCAACCCTCCTACTGCCTTCTCACATTGCTTGCTAACCTTAAGGTCATCTGATATGATTAGCCCAGGTCCCTTTCCTTTTTGTTGTTGTTACTACCTCCCCATTGTGTATTCTTCCCTGGGTTCTTGTTTCCCAGGTGCATTATTTGCATTTCTTTGCATTGAATCCTAGCTGCCATACTTCTGACCATTTCTCCAAGCTTTCCAAGTCCTTCTCATCCTTTCCACGCCTCCTTGTGTATCAACCCTGTTGCAGATCTTTGTGTCATCTGCAAAGAGGCATACTTTTCCTTCCAGTACCTCTGCAATGTCACTTATAAAGACATTAAAAAGGACTGGACCCAGCACTGAACCCTGCAGTACCCCACTAGTAACCCCTCTTTCTTCAGAGTGGACTCCATTTACAATTACCTTCTGTGTCCTGTTGTCCAGCTAATGTTTTACCCAGGCTACCACCCTGGGACCACTGCCAGACTGGTTAATTTGACTATTAATCTTTTGTGTGGGACTGTGTCAAATGCCTTGCTAAAGTCTAGGTAGGCCATGTCCACAGCCCCTCCCTGGTCTACTACTTTGGTCACCCAGTCAAAGAAATCTATTAGAGTCATCTGACATGAGCTTCCCGCTGTGAACCTATGCTGCCTTGTGTCCTGTGCCCCACTGGCCTCTAGGTACTCAACAGTTCTTTCATTCAGAAGTGACTCCATAACTTTCCCTACCACAGAGGTCAAACTGACAGGTCTGTAGTTTCCTGCCTCTGTCTTGGTTCCACTTTTGTGAAGAGGAATCACATCCACCTTCCTCCAGTCCTTGGGTACCACACCATCCTCCCATGATTTATTAAAAAGAGTAGTCAGTGGTTTCACTAGTTCCCACCTTAATTCTTTTAGAATGTTGAGGTGAATTCCATCAGGCCCCATTGCTATGTCCACCTTCAGTTTTAGGAGTTCTTGCAGAACCCTTTCTTCGGTGAAAGGACTGGGATCACCCCCCCCCCTCGAGAGTACTTCTGTTAATTGAATTAGGCACTTCCCCTCCTCTTTTGTGAACACTGAGCATAAATATTCATTCAGTATCCTTGCTTTTCACTGTCCCCTCGCACTCCGCCGCTCATTCTATTCAGCCTCACTATCCCTCCCTTTGTCTTTCTACGCTCACTGATGTACCTATAAAGGTTTTATCTGCCTTCTTAACCGAAGTTGACTATCTTTCCTCAGTTTGGGCCTTTGCTATTCTGACTTCCCTCCCTACTTCCTTCTGCCTTAACTGGTACAGCTCTCTGTCCTGCTCCTTCTGTGTTTCCTTATTCTTTCGGAATGCTATCTTTTTCTCCCTGACTTTCCCAGCCACCTCTTTTGAGAACCATAGTGGCTTTTTCTTTCATTTTGATTTGTTTATTTGCTTCACACAAAGGCTTGTTGCCTCTGTGATGGCAGTTTTGATGATTCCCCACTGTTGCTTCACCCTCCTTCTAGCCTGTTTACTAGTGTTTTTCTGAGGCACTCTCCCATCTTGCCAAAGTCAGCCCTCCTGAAGTCTAGTACCCACACTTTTGTATGGCTTGACTTTGTAGCTGAGTTTAATGTGAACCACACTGTTTGATGGTCACTTGTTCCCAGATGGTAACCCACTTCTAGATCTGAGATCCTCTCACTGCCCCCATTTGAGAGTACGAGGCCTAAGATTGCTCCCTCACAAGTGGGTTCTGAAACTAGCTGTCTGAGGCCTGCCACCTGTAGGGCATTGAGAATGGCCCTGCTCTTGGATGTGGCTGCAGCAAATGTGCTCCAGTTAACATCTGGCATATTCAGGTCTCCCATCAACAGTATCTCCCCTTCCTCTGCCATCCTAAGAATGCCTTCTATCATATCCTTGTACATTACCTCCCCCTGACATGGGGGTCTGTACACAACACCTGTGCTGATCGTGTTGCCCTTTCCAGTCTCCAAGGCGACCCACAGTGCCTCCTCTCCTCCCTGTTTACTCTTTTGTTTAGTTGGTTTTATCCCTTCCTTTACATAGAGAGCTACCCCTCCCCCTTTTCTCCTCTGCCTGTCTCTCCTGTAGGTTATGTACCCTGGTATGTTAACATCCCAGTCATGGTTCTATGTGTACCATGTTTCTGTGACTGCTGTGATATCCAGGCATCCCTCTTCCATCAAGGCCACCAGCTCAGGGAGCTTGTTGCCCAGACTATGGGCATTGGTACTCATTATCCTCCATTTCCTGATGGCCTTACTCCTTTTTGCCCCATCTCTGTCCTTCTTGCCTTTGTCACTTTCCCCATTTACCCCTGCCCTTCTTTCTATCGACACCTCTATGTTGGTGTTTACCGCACTTCTCTCTTGGTCTTCACAACTTTAGTGGCACCCTCTGCAAGTCACCTACTCCACTACTGTGCCTTCTCCCAATCCCCACCTCCCTGCTCCAATGGTAGGTCTCACTCATCAGGGTGGTTGCAGAAGGAGCACAAATCCAGGAACAGGCACAAGGAGCAAATGAGCCTTGGCATCAACTGCAATGACACATCCCAGAACCTAACTAGTGGTACTATATAAAATGCCCTCCCACACACAACAAGATCCCCTACACCTGATAGTGTACAATATCTCTCACTATTTTTCCTAGTCCCTAACCACACAATCACGCAAACACTCACATGCTAATACACATTTATCCTACACAATTAAGTAACCAACCTGTCACTCCTAACATATGAACCCACAACACTCCCTTTCCACAAAATAGTCTCCCACCATTTCCTGGACAAAAATAAGAAAATCATTAAGTTCGTGATGCACCAAATAGAGTTCCAGATAAAACAAGCATTTGTCAATGCCGAACATTGTCTTATTGCCATTGACAGTGCAGGAGTTAGAGAGATGCAGCATAGGAGTGGCAGTCGAGTATTGAACTGATGCCAATGCACCCCCACCCTGCAGAGATTGAGAGGCATTAGGGTGTCCCTGTGGATGTTTGTTAGTGCAGTGCGGGAAAGCATGCTGGGCAGGATGTGAAAAATGACAGCTGCACAGTTCATAAGGAGGTGTAATTAAATGCCAGTGCTGAAAATGTGGCATACAAATGTATGGAATTTGCGGAGTTGCAAGGGTGCGTCGTAAATATGCAAGG
Organism: Neoceratodus forsteri; assembly: GCA_016271365.2. Classification (NCBI taxonomy): domain Eukaryota; kingdom Metazoa; phylum Chordata; order Ceratodontiformes; family Ceratodontidae; genus Neoceratodus; species Neoceratodus forsteri. The sequence continues at coordinate 293,549,086 of CM057449.1, read as the reverse complement.
CACACTTGCAGCACTACCAGTTTGTGGGCGTTAGGCACCAAATTTTCAACATAGGCATTTTAGCACCTCTGCTCATGTACAGTGTCACTGTCATTTCCTGAAAGTGTCCCAAGAAGTGATTTCGCACGGCGACCACGCTATTCTGTAGCAGAAGTGCAGAAACACATTTTGGGCAGTATATGTGAAGTGACAGCTGTACTGTTCATCAAGAGGTGTGTAAAAATGGCAATGGTGAAAATCCAGAGTGAAAATATCACAAATGCATGACGGTACGAGCATGCGTGCAATCTGCCAACGCACGCTCATAACACAGTCATTTAATGCGGCATAAGCTCCAAATTTTCAACATAGGCATTCTAGGAGCTCTGCTCATGAACTGTGTCACTGTCATTTTCATAATCTGGCCCAAACACTGATTTCCCACAGTGACTGCGCAATTGTGCGCTGGAAGTGCGGAAACACATTTCGGGCAGGATGTGGAAAATGACAGCTGTACTGTTCACAAGGAGGTGTAGAAAATTGCCAATGCTGAAAATACGGCATTAAAATATTGTGAATGCACGAAGTTACGAGCCTGCATAGCAACTGCACAAAGCACACTCGTAAAACAGTCATTTGTTGGATTTTTCCCACCAAATTTGGAGCATAGGCTTTTTGAGAGACCACCTCATGAACACTGGCACTGTCATTTCATTAATGGGCCCCAAAAGGTGATTTTGCGCAATTACTGCGAAATCACCTTCCGAGGCTGATTAATGCCATGACAGTGACAGAATCATGAGGAGGAGCCAAAAATCCCATGTTGAAAATTTGGTGCCAAAATAAAAAAATGCCTGAGATATGCAGCAAAGTTGAAAAACCCTATTCATTGCATTATACAGCTTACGGCATTTCCTCAGTTCACGGTCAGTTTTGAAGAGTGCAGGCGTGTTCCCAGTCCATGGAAGATCGTTGCGCTGGAGTCGGAGGTAAGTATGGGGTGGGGGTGAGGGAGGCAGGGTGCACAGTGGGTGGTGCAGGTGGGGAGGGGGATCTAGATCATGAGGGACGATTTTCATTTTCTAGGTAAAAAAAAAGAAAACGTCATGACAGTTTTCCCATTGCAGGGCATTTGGCACGCTGGGGTGGGCTCCAGCATACCACCTAAGTGGGTTTTGGGGGTGTCAGTAGCCGACAGGGGATTGGGCACCCTCGTCCGGCACACAACACGGTAATGCTGCGGGGATTGGGCACCCCGCCCGGCAAACAAAGTAAGGAGGCTATGACCAAAGAGTTGGGCACCCCACTTGGCATTCAGCAGTTGAAGTGATGCGGCGAAGTGGGCTTCTGGCCGGTGTGCAAAGAAAGCGGGGGGTCATGAGTCAGGGTATTGGGCACTTTGCATTCCCTTTATTTATGGGATGCCGGGAGGGAGGGCTCCCCATCTGCACACAAACACAGGCGGGGTTACCAACAGGGGGATTGGGCACCCCGATGTCGACAGAGGTGAGGCGGCCGCCCACTTGCCGACCATAGCCATAATGGCAGTGAGCATGTCAAGCAAAGGACCGCTGCGTATGACGATTTGCAGCGGACCTTTGCTTTGATGTACTCACCCCATTATGTATGCATGGTGTGGCGGTGGCATGCTGACTGACTGGGGAATGAGGGACGCACCTACTGATGCATGCCCTGCATTCACCCAACAGCACAGCCGCTTCCAAGACCAAGCATCAGTCTAAGATGTTGCTTGCGCATGCGTGCAAGCAAACATAAAAATGACAAATCCAGAACAGTTCTTACAGCAATAATGTTGTCCTCTTCTCTCACAAGAGGAATAGTTACTTGGAACAAAGAATATAAGACAGAAGTGAAATCTCAGGTGATGCTCTCACTACCAACCAGGAAAAAAGCAGGACATGGGAGACAATCAAACAGTTTTAGGCTGAGGGCTCTCTCACCACTTACAGCCAGACCACAGAGATTTTCCAGACATAAAATTGCCCCAGTAGTCCCCAAGCTACTCCAGTCCATGATGGCACAGGAAAGACAATCCACAGGACACGCAGATAAACTCTCACCTCTATCCGGCAAACAGATGGAGTACCATACCAGGCTATACTTTGTTCAGGAAGGACAGGGTGGGTAAGAAAAGGGGAGGAGTGGTTCTTTATGTGAGGAATAATATAAAAGCCACAGAGGTACAGGGAACACAGGGAGGGGTGGAGGTACTATGGATCACCCTAAAGATGGGGAATGAAGCCACTGTTCACACTGGCATGATCTACAGACCTCCAGCACAGGAGGGGGAGATGGATAAGGATCTGGTGGAAGCTATCCAAAAGGTGGCAAATAAGGGGGAGATGCTGCTGGTGGGGGACTTAAATCTGCCAATGTAGATTGGAGCATCCCAGCTGCAGCTTCAGCTAAGAGCAAGGGCATCCTGGACTCCCTGCAGGGGACATTCCTCAGGCAACTAGCAAAGAAGAATAATCAGCATTTATATAGCTCTTTTCATACATATTGTATCCCAAAGCACTTTACTAGCAATGCTACACTGGTAGTGAAATGACTGAATGTGTAGTGACAGCCATATTGCACATCAACACCTGCACATAGCCTTGGGCAATTGCATGAACGGGTTTTATGAGAAGGGGAATATTCGCCAGGGCACCAGAAATGTCCCCTCCTCTTTGTGAATAGTGCCTTGGGTTCTTTTGCTTTCACTTGGACACCCATCAGGACAGCAACAGGATGGGTAGAAGGGACCTCAGTTTAATGTATCACCTGAAGAACAGCACACCCAAACAGTATAGCACCCCCTAATACTGCACTCTGGTGCCAGTGTTTTTTTTTAGGTATGAACCCAAGCCCGGTGTGGGACAAGAACCCACAACCTTCTGGCCCTGAGGCAGATGTGCTACTGACTGAGCCACACTGACACCCAAGGAGTCCACTCATGAGGGGGCAATATGTGACTTTGTACTGACTAACCGGGACACTGTTGCAGATGTCTCTGTGGATGGCCACCTGCGGACCAGTGATCACCAAAAAGTGTGGTTCAATACAAGAACTGTGGCAGAAGCAATTTACACAAAAGGGAAGGTCCTGGACTTCAGGAGGGCTGATTTTGCAAAGATGGGGAAATGCCTCATAGATGCCCTGGTGGGGGAGAGAACTTGGGTGAAGTGGAGGAACAGCGGGTCTTTGGATCCTCCGACCCATTTGCCTCAGTACATCCTAGCAGGGTAGGTTCCTTCACCAGCAGCCTTATGCTCTGTAAGGTATATTTCTGACTCTGTAGTGCTTCCACCATCTCCCTCACATACTTGAGCTATTCTCAACTCTTCACTTACACAATCAGATATCATACTAACTTCCAATTTATATAAGTCTCCCATGAGGTCTCCAAATATGTGGGGGTGCTTAAATCCACACCTCAGGTGCAAATCCTTTAACATCTCCTCTGAGTACACCGCCTGCCATAGAAACAAACCACACATGAACTCTTTTTAGACTCGCAGCAAGGAACACTCCTTGCATCTACACCCACTGTATTAATAGCTCCAGCCTAATCATGTATGTGTAGAATAGTTCTTACTTCCTCTGCGTTGTAGAAGTCATTTTATCCTAGAACCTATCATGCTTATCCTCAATGGCTCCAAGGGGATCTTCCATTTTAACCTTTTCAGAGGCCACTACAGTTGCTCACATCCTAATGCTGTCTATTACCTTGCCTTGACAATGACCATTGACCTCCATTAAGGTCAGTTTAATGTTCAGAACATTTTTTTTTTGAGGAGGAGCACTAGTTGGTCTTGCACCACAGTGGTGAGCCACGTGTGTCCTGTTTGTAACTAGACAGTCACAGTACTGTCTCCAAAATGTAATAAGGTTGTTTTGGATGTTACAGTTACAATAGGCCTATTCATTTCAATGTTTTTTTTTCCTTGTGATAACTTGTTTTTTTTATTTTACTTACTTTCTCCTGTCAAGAGCTTTTTTTACCCCAACCCTCACAAACCCTGGGGGTTTCAATTTTTAAATCCCACCCCCCAAAATGGGTGTTTGAGGTGGATGCTGGCATATGCTGTAGGCACTGATTTTGAGATGGATTTGAAGCTTGATACTCATAAAGTTCAATTCATGAGAGAGGGTCTAAAACTATAACATCATAAAAAGTAGATAACAATATAAAAAAATATGAATATAAGAAAAAACATTGAGATGAATAGGCTATATTCATTCCAAAGTGGTCATCAGTGGGAGAATCAGTACACTGAGGGACATTGAGGAGTTGGCATTGAGGAACAAAGGAGCTACTATGAGAGACATAGGTGGCTGCCAGTGCCCAATGATCTGCCAGCCACCAAGGCGATCTATGCCAGTCCCCCTGCAGGAGCATCAGTTACCAAACCAGCTGCCAGCCACCAAACTGGGCCATTCAAGCCACCCCTCCCATAAGTGCAGTGATAACAGCCTTGCTCTACAGTGATTTTGCACACCCCATTCAGAATAGGGGGGCACCCTTAGAAGAGTGATGCACAGCGGTGGTCCAACCTGCCCCCCTTTGGGTGAAAGGGGCATCTGTATAGGGAGTCACACTCAGCAGTGATCCTGCCCTCCCCTCTCAAGGGGGGGGGGGCATCCATGTGGCAGCCATGTTCAGGAAAGATGACTGTGAACCATAGTGCAGGGCTGGTGAGGTATGTAACAGTCAGCCAGCCTGATACACACGACAAGTCCCAGGAAAACATCTGCACTCACTGAGCATGTCCACACAGCTTTTATAGATGCAAAATAAAGCTTTAATAAGCCACAATAAAGACGTAGAAGCAGATAAAGCTGCTAGCTTTAACTGTGCCGGTGCTTCATGTTTACACGCTTAATCAGGCGGTGTACTTGGCATCAATCCAACCCACCCCTCTTCAGAGAGGGGGCATTCATACAGGAGCCAAGTCTGCAGTAATCCCATGGTTTTTTCCCCCAACTCCTACCAGCCTGAATAACTAAAGAACCAGATCCACCCGTAAAGCTGACTCCACAGTACAGAGAACCATTCAACCCCTGAACACCATTTGATCTATCTTCTCCATACCCTTTTTCACATCACATTTACATTGTGAAAACGTGCATTCAAATATCATTGGTGCTGACATGTGGGGAGAGTGTCACTATGAAAACAAACACTGGCCAGAGTAAAAACAGATACTAATGCAGTAATGTGAGAAGCAATGTGACAAAGAGATACTGAATTAATGTGTTTTTGGATTGTGCTTTATTTGTTATGTTGGCTTGCACGCATGTGCAAGAAACATCTTGCGACAGTGCGGGTCTTGGGGGCGTGGCTGCTGTTGGGCGAATGCAGGGCACGCATCAGTAGGTGCATCCCTCATTCCCCAATCAGCCTGCATGCCACCGCCACACCATGCAGTCATAATGGGGTGAGCACATCAAAGCAAAGTTCTGCTGCAATCGTCATACGCTGCGGTCCTTTGCTTGCTGTGCTCGCCGCCATTATGATCATGGTCGGCGAGCGGGCGGCTGCCTCGCGGTTTCTGACATAGGTGCCCAATCCCCTGGTGGCAACCCCTCCATGTTGTGTGCCATCGGAGCCACTCCTCGTGGCATCACCCCCAACTGTTGAATGCCGAGAGGGCCCAATCCCTGGCTCAGGCTCCCCCTTTCTTTGTTTGCCAGCGGGTGCCCAATCCCCTGCTGGTATTACCCCTGTGTTGTCTTGCCGACGGTGCCCAATTCCCTGTTGGCTGACTGACACCCCACAAAACCCGCGTAAGTGGCATGCTAGGAGCCCACCCCAGCATGCCAAATGCCCTAATAATACAAAAACTGTCCATGCGGTTTCGCTATTTTTTTCTACACCTGGAAAATGAAAACCATCCCTAGTAGTCTACATGCCCCCCACCTGCACCCACCCACTGTGCACCCTGCCTCCCCTCACCCCCACCCCATACTTACCTCGGACTCCGCGTAGCGATCTTCCGTGGACCAGGAACACGTCTGCACTCTTCAAAGCCGATCGCGAACTGAGGAAATGACGGTAAGCTGTATAATACAATGAATAGGGTTTTTTCAACTTTGTTGCATATCTCAGGCATGTCTTGGAATTTTGGCACCAAATTTTCAACATGGGGTTATTGGGGCCCCTCCTCATGAATTCTGACACTGTCATGGTGTTAATAGGCCACAGAAGGTGATTTCGCAGTCACTGCACAAAATCACCTCTTGGGACCCATTAACGAAATGACAGTGCCAGTGTTCATGAGGTGGCCTCTCAAAAAGACTATGTTCCAAATTTGGTGGAAAAAATCCAAGAAATGCCTGTTTTGCAAGCGTGCATTGCGCAGTTGCTACACAGGCTTGGAACTTCGCACATTCGCAATATTTTAATGCCATATTTTCAGCATTGGCATTTTTCTGCACTTCTTTGTGAACAGTACAGCTGTCATTTCCCACATCCTGCCCGAAATGTGTTTCCGCACTTCCGGCACACAATTGCGCAGTCACTGTGGGAAATCAATGTTTGGGTCAGATTATGAAAATGACAGTGACACAGTTCATGAGCAGAGCTCCTAGAATGCCTATGTTGAAAATTTGGAGCTGATACTGCATTAAATGACTGTATTCTGGCGTGCATTGGCAGATTACGCGTACTTTCGTGCAAATCATGCATTTGTGATATTTTCACTCTGGATTTTCACCATTGCCATTTTACACACCTCTTGATGAACAGTACAGCTGTCACTTCATATCCTGCCCAAAATGTGTTTCCTCCCTTCGGGAACAGAATAGTGTAGTGGCTGTCGAATCACTTCTTGGGACACTTTCAGGAAATGACAGTGACACTGTACATGAGCAGAGGTGCTAAAATGCCTATGTTGAAAATTTGTTGCTTGACAGCCCTAGGCATGCCAGTGCTGCAAGCATTAGCGCACATATTTGCCTGCCCTTGCAACTCCGCAACTTTCATATATTTGTATGCCACATTTTCAGCACTGCCATTTAATTACACCTCCTTAAGAAATGTGCAGCTGTCATTTTTCACATCCTGCCCAGCATGTTTTCCCGCACTGCACTACCAAACACCCACAGGGATACCCTAATACCTCTCACTCTCAGTAGGGTGGGGGTGGGTTGACATCAGTTCAATACTTGACTGCCACTCCTATGCTGCATCTCTCTAACTCCTGCACTGCCAATGGCAGCAAGACAACATTCGGCATTGACAAATGCTTGTTGTATATTATGATGCACTACTCCCACACTTGCATCACAATAATAGCACATAAAATGCTAGATCCTTTTGAAAGTGAGGTCACTTACTTGGGCTTGTTTTAACGTTCATAAAGCTGAGAGGGGCTGCAGCACAACAGAAGTCAAATGATTTTTTTTCAAGCTTGCACAGTGAGTCCAAGTTTGTGGTGGGATTTAAACCTGATCACCTGGCTTACAATTCTCTGATCTCACAAACAGAACACACATTTCAAATTATCTAAAACTACCTCCCTTCTCTAGCTCACTGACCAGCATGGACCATGGCCAGGTCACCTCTGCTATCTTTGTGGCCAAAGCCTTTGACACCGTTGTGCTCTCCCTTCTCATGGACAAGGCTTAAGGCCTAGCTTTCTTCCTTCACTGTCAGTTGGTTCCTCTTCTACTTGAAAGGCAGGTTTCAAGCTATCCAGATTGGAGACACCCTATGCTCCCACTCCTTATCTTCTCATGCATGTCCCAAGGGTCCATCTTTGGCCCAGAGCTCTTCTATTTTCCTGAATGATTTCCACAATGCCTGCTGTACTGTGTCCATCCAAATAATGCAGATTATATTGTGTTGTTTGCCTGTGGCACTTGTGCCTCTGACCTCACTGCCCAGCTCAAAGTAGACTTTGCAAACATAGAGCACTGGTTCTTGTCAAATCAGCTGTCTCCTAACATCAAGACAATGGTTTGTGACCTTTGGCACCAGACAGAGGCTGACCAGGTCTCTCCCCTCCTTCAATGGTCAGGAAGTGTAAAGGACTGAGCAAATTATGATCCATTCCTTTCTAGAAAGGGCATCAGTAAAAAAAAATCATCAACAGGATGGAGAATCTCCCATTTTATTTTCTTGTAAGCACTATGAAAGGGGCTCCTTAAGTACCTTGGGCTTGGATTGACAGTCACCTTGATTTCTCAGTCCCAATTGATGCAGTCCCCTACAATCTTCTTCCCAAAATAGGAGCACTCTTCAGGAACATAGTCTGTATCACTGCCCACCACACTAGGCTTGAGATCCTCTTTCCAGTGATCCTCCATGCTTTCAACTTTTTCAATGTGGTTTACAACAGTGCCCCTAAATCTATTCTGCTAAACTGTACCCTCTGTTTCACTCCAGTTGATTTGCACTGGACTGCCCACCCTGAACTCATTGCTGCTCATTGTTCATCTCTCTCTTCTTCCTCTCCTTTGAAGGCCCCCCACCTTTCTCACTGATCCTCCCTCATTGCCAAGTTCTGGTTTGGCTCAATCCCAAAATACCTGTCTTCCCTCCTTTCCTGCTCCTTCTCTACCTCCTATTCCCTCTTCTCTACTGACAACCATTCCTTCTCCATTGCCCATGCCAAGTTCTCTGCTGGTAAATCTGCTTTCTCTTATAACCTCCCTCTAATCTGGTCCTCTTTCCCATCTAGTGTTCATACTGTCTCCTCTCCCTCTGCTTTGAAATATCTTCTCTGTACTGCATGTACACCACTCCCACCTGCAACAACCCTTATCTCCAGGTGCAGCATTACCTTTCCCCAATACCTGTTAATACTATCACTGTCTCCTGCTAGCTGCACTGCTTCAATGGTTGGTGTAACCTGGCAGCCACTCTTCTGGTCCTCTTACCCTATGGAGTTGCACTTTTTCTTGAATATTGTATATTGTAAATTTTTATTTGCACAAGTATAATCTTGTTTTTTACTACTCCACGCCCACGCCTACTCCTGTCATCTGAACTGATGTTGTCATTTTGTATAGCACTGATGTATTGTCTCCCCTTTACTGTCTTCTCCCAGGATGCCTCCGGAAATGAACTAGTATGGCTCAGTAGGCCTTCCCTGGCAAAACTCTTTTAATTAATGAATTAGTTAAAAAAGTGGTATAAATGAGAGTCACTTCTTTTTTTTTTGAGGTTTTAAACATTTTGATGAATCATAATATAGACACAATACAGTGAAAAAATCAGAAAAAAGAAACGTGATGAAACATAAGAAAATGAGCTTGATACACAGAAATCAGTAAAATCTACTCTAAATAATTTGGCATGGTTTATGTCTATTGCTTCACTATGCTTAATCATTATATATATATATATATATATATATATATATATATATACACACACACACATATATATATATATATATATATATATATATATATATATATATGTGTGTATTATACTGCGCAGTAGTGTATTATATATTAAAGTTGTCCAGCCACTTCTATGTTAAACCCCAAATTTTGCACCTTAATAACTTTGCCACAGTATGGCAGATTTGCCTGATATTTTGCATACATGGTGGGGCACCATGGATCTCTGTATCTGGCAAGTTGTGTTACAGTCCGATGAGCGGTTGCAAAGCTGCAGAGCTCCACAAAACATGCTAAAATGTTTTTTTGTGTGTTTCTTTGCTCGGGGCTGCAGCCCACATGATTTGTCTGTCTGGTCTTACATCTTCAGGAAAGATACAGTCTGGGTCATTGATGTGCCTTTTGAAGATTTGGTGAAAAATATTAAACTGTTCAAAAGTTATTCAATTTTTTAATTTTAACTTTGAAGTCAATGGAGAAAAATATATGTGCCTCTCGAAACGGTCGCAAAACCATTTTTTATTGTCGCAAATGCACTTTTTACTGTCATGCTGCTGCCATCTTGTTTCACTTAGTGGTGAAGAAAAAATGTCTGTAATTCAAATTTAGTGCCCCTAAGTAAACACTGACAGTCGTGTTTAGATAAACGGGGCCTGAGGAACACAGTGGTGCCATCAGGTTTTTTCTAGGACCCCTAGAAATACCTTTTTTAAAATCAGGTCCCCTGTAGTGTCACAAATCATGACAGTACATTTGCAACACTTTTGCAAATCACAACAGTCGTGCGTCTGTACTGCCGAAATTTGCTACACTACTGCACCAAAAATATACAATTTCTTTGCCACAGCACTGCACCTAAATGGTTGGGGCTTTTTGGCTGAACTTTGCAGGGTGGCAAGCCCTGACCCCATGAATGTGCCTTCTGATGGTTTGGTAAAAAAAATGTAATAGGGTTACAAAGTTACAAATGCTCCAAAGTTGAGAAATTTCCCATAGGCTAACATTGCAGTGGCTGCGGTGACTTTCGGAGACTACATCTCAAAAACAATTCAAAATATGGATTTTTTGCTACCTGCAGCTTAGTTAGGCAAACCATATATGCCCTCCTAAAGGTCCACAAAACCACAGGCAATCACCGTGGATGCCCTATAGTGTCTGGTATGGGATCTGGGATCATTAATGGAACCACTGCCTAAATTTGTGGATCAACATATTAATTCTTTCGTACCAGGTCTCCGTTCCCCTATACAAGACACTACACTTATTTTGGGCATCCTGTGGGATTTACAGAAGGAGGAGAGATGTCTTTTAGTCACCATGGATATCCAGGCCTTGTATACAAATATCCCCCCATGATGGGGGGATTAGAGGCTTTTGACTACTGGATGAGCACAAAAACAGAGTACTCAAAGGAATTTAAAGAATTTCTATGTACATTGTCCAGATTTGTACTAACAATGAACACCTTTGTTTTTCAGGGTCAATTTTTCCTGCAAGTCAAGGGTACTGCTATGGGGGCTACATTTTCCCCCACATATGTGAATATTTACCTTGGCTTGTGGAAGGAACAAGTTATTTATGACCAAGATGTTAACCCTTTCTATGGACTAGTGGATCTTTGGAAACACTTTATAGATGATGTGCTGATGGTATGGCAGGGATGGATTTGCGGTTGTGGGTTCATGCCTCACAACGCACCCATGTGTGTGTTAATCCCCAATAACAGCACACCCTTTTATGGGTTATTGCTTACATGTCTTGGAGGACTGTGGTCACCCACTGACAATTGGCATGGGCTGCTTATGCTCACCCTTGAAGTTTGCAGCAAATGTGACAGTGCCGCCATGCAATGTTGATCTGCAGAATGTCATTCTGGTCCAGTGTGTATCAACGTTCACTGAGTGCTAGCAAGTGACAGCAAGTGCTGCAGTCCCCCTAGTGTATTGGCACCTCAGTAGTAGCAGAGGCAAGAGAGAGCGAGCGGCAGTGTGCGATCCGTTCTCATAGTCCCCTCCAGTGCACCGTGAGTCTGCATGCAGCGTCCAGTTCTCTGTTCCCTCAACATGTCATCCAGGTACCATGCATTAAAATGCACTGTGTGGGTCTTGTGTGGTGAGCTCCAACCCCCAGGTGACTGTGCTATGAGTGACAGTGGCTCAGAGAGTGTGCTCAGTTGTGTCCTGATCACTGATTGCTCGCTGCTCAAGTGCCCGCAGGTGGTTTGTTGTTGTTCTGTGAGGCATAATTCTCTGATTCACTTGTGACTGAGTGACTGTGTGTTCCTTGGCCCCCCTTCCTGAACAGCAATCATTGAAAGCAGCGACCAGTAATGGTAGTCCATGAGCGAGAGACAGAAAGTCATCAAGAGTGCCATACATTTAGAGGAAAAGAGAGAAACTGTCATTAATTGCAGCTGCACAGTTTGTTAACAGCACGAGGGGGTGGCACAGTAAACTCACGGCTGTTTCAAGTGTTACAGTCACTGATATGCACAAGGGAAAAGCAGCGAGAGAGAGAGAGACAGACAGACAGACAGACAGACAGAGAGAGACAGAGAGACATGCCTTAACAGCATTGAGGGGGCACAGTAAATTCATCTGCTACCCACCCTGGGCCCCGCCTACCCCTAATGAAATTTCCTCTCTCACCTATGGGCAGTGGGTACCCCCCATCCACTTTTACTGCTTTCACTCTGAACATTCACCTTCACCCTATGACACGCACATGCGAGTCACGTTCACACATGGCATGAAGGTGTAAGCGCCTGACTAGGGAATTATGCATGTGTACTCTGAAGCTTGTGCTTCTTCTCCTGCTGTTGTCTGGTAACATTCATTCAAACCCTCGCCCAGCCCCTACTAAGGTAACAAATCAGAACAAACACATAGGAGCTCTCTCAATCATCTCACTCAACATTTGTAGCCTTCTTCACAAAATTGATGCCCTTCAGACTTTTGCCTGCCAGCACAGTCCGGACATCCTAGCAGTTGTTGAAACCTGGCTCTCCCCATTGGTTCCAGACCACGCTATCACCCTCCCTGGGTACAATGTTTTTCAGCTTGATTGAATGACAAAAAGAGGTGACAGTTGTGTCTTTTACCTTAAGGATACTATCTAGGGACACCACATCAGCTCTGCTCCCCAAACCACTACGGCGCAGATACTTCCCATCAAAATCCTCCCTAGTGCTCAGAACAAAGCCGTCACAGTTGTGACAATCTACATTCCACCAAAAGAGCAAGGTAGTGGGCTCAACGAAGTTCTGGACTTTGTTAAGTCTCTCCCACCAGACACTGAATCTATCCTTCTTGGGGACTTTAATATAAACTGGCCTGCTGCTGAGGCTGGGGCTCACAGAGACTCTATAGCAGCGGCAAACCTCACCCAGATAGTCAACTCCCCAACCAGGAAAAACTATAAAACTGGCACCTGCACCCTACTGGACTGGATCCTAACCAGCCACCCCACCCAGATAACAAACACCACTGTCCTCCCTGACTCACTCAGTGACCACTCCCCTGTCAGCTGCTCCTGGTCCAACAAATTCATCAAACTTCCCCCAAAAACCATCACCAGCAGAGTTCTACCTCGTAGTCAGTTAACTCATCTCAAAACCTTCCTTCTCCATCAGGACTGGTTACCAATCTTCACAGCAACAAATGTGAACACTGTCCTGGACCACTTCATCAGAATCTTCAAAGAAGCCTGCAACATATTTGCTCCCCTTAAAAAGTGAAAAGTAAAAGCCCTCTGTAACCCCTAGCTCTCAGGTGACCTCCTAAGGCAACTAAAGGCAAAGGACCATCTTTGGGTGCTCGCTAGAAACACTGGGAGACAAATTGACATCTCTAACTACAAATATGCATGTAATGACTGAACCAAATCTATCCAGTAAATTAAATCTGCCTGCTTTAAGAGCGCTCTTACAGACTCGTGGGGCAATGGGAGAGACTTCTGGAATGACATAAAAGAAGTCACAGGGAAGCAGTCTAAATCCCCCTATCCATACTCTGCATAAATGGTGATTCACACACTTGACCCAAAAATCATTGCTGACACATTCAATGCTGCTTTCATGAACCTTAGTTCTGTACTTCTCCCTGATTTTTTCAAAGAGGAGGACACTCCAAATTCTCCAGTCTCCTCTGCCCCCACTAGCCACCCTCCATTCTTCTTAAAATCGGTCAAGATGTACCAGGTTCGCAGCTATGTTACCAAAGTCAGTAAGCCCAGATCCAGCAATGACTGTCTTGACCTCAAACTTCTATCACTCACCCTCGAAGAAGTACTCAGGCCACTGACCAGGATCTTTAACCTCTCCCTCAGACTTAGCCAGTTCCTAGACAAATGGAAATCTGCCATTGTAACCCCTATACATAAAAGTGGTGTCAAAACTGCACATGAGAATTTCCGTCCAATTTCAATCCTACCTCCACTCTCCAAGGCACTGGAGCGTATTGTTGCAGACCAGCTTACTGACTTCCTGGACAAGCATAGCATCCTGTGCAGGCAGCAACATGGTTTTAGAAAGGGTCATAGTACCTCCACTGTACTACTTGAATTTACCGGCACCATCCATAACTCACTAGACAAAGGTCAGCTAACTGGGTCTACTTTCATTGATTTAACAAAGGCCTTTGATACCATCAACCACCATCTCCTGCTTGTCCAGTTCCAGATATTGGGGCTTTCTCCCAATTCTGTGAACTGGTTCAAAAGCTACCTAAACAACCGGTCCCAAAGAGTGAACATTGCTGATACACTTTCAGATGCCAGACCTGTCCACTCTGGTGTTCCACAGGGTTCTATTCTGTGCCCCCTCCTCTTCAGGTTTTTTTTTAACTCTGCCAGATTCCTGTCCAGAGCAAATCTTACTCTACTCTGATGAAGCAGTCATCCTAACCTCCCACCATGATCAAAATCAACTACTAGAGAACCTCCAGCAGGTTTCACTGCAGTCAAAAACTGGTTCTTAAAACACAAACTGATCCTAAACCAAAAAAAAACAAAGACCATGTTTTTCAGCAGCTCCCACAACAAAAATGAACATTATCACTGCTCCATAAACACCAAGCAAGGAGTCACCCTTGAACAAGTCCATACCTTTAAATACCTTGGGCTCACCCTTGACTCCAAACTCACCTATGCTGCCCATATTAATAATGTTGCAAAAGTGGCATACACCATGCTGGGCCTTCTGTTCTGTCATAGGAATCATCTAACCTCTGAAGCTTCATCTATTGCCATCCAGATCTCCATTGTTAGCGTTATAAACTACGGGCTCATTATCTATGGCTCTGCCACTGCCTCCTCTCTCAAACATGTTTCTACCTCTCTCAATAAAGCCTGTCGACTTGTCGCTGGAGCCCACCGTCTCACCCATACTTGTGACCTCTGCTCCCAAACTGGATGGCTGCAACTAAACAACTGAATAAAGTATCAAACTTGCATCAGAGCAAAGGAAATAATGATGGCCAATGCTCCCCCTGGAGTCTGCTCCCTCCTCAAACTGAGAATCAGCAACTGCAACACCAGGAGCTCTAAACCCCAAATCCTGCAAATCCCTCACTGTCACACAACCCAAGGCCAAAGATCTTTTGCATATAGGGCTCCTAACTAGCTGAACAGTCTCACTACTGACATCTCTACCTCACCAACGTTGGACGCTTTCAAGGCTAAGCTCCGTCTCTCCCTACTAGGCTCAAGCACCTATGACTGCCCTGCTTAATGCAATATTCTCCTCACTACTGCCCATAGTTACTGCTGTCTGCTGTTGTCCTTTCACCTAGCACTTCATCTTTCCTATGCCCATTAATTGCTCTTACCCTTGTTCTGTCATGACAAAGCCTCTCAGGCTGCCAAACTCAATCCCACCTGCCTCCTTGAGCTCTCCTCCTCGCACCCTCATTTCCTTTGTTGCTTACGTCTCCTAGTGTTTTATGTATAGTCCTTGTAATAACAAGTTATGACCATTGTGCTACTGATTGTTTTATACTGTGTTTTGAAACCTATATGACCTTTATGCCTGTACTTACTGACATTGAACCTTTGTAAAAGAGCCTTGGCTCAAAGGTACTTAGTAATCCTAGATTCAAATAAATAAATAAAAATAAATAAATGGCTGTGTCAGAGAGACAGAGAGAGAGAGAGAGAGAGAGGCAGTCATTAATTGCAGCCCCACGCTTCATTGACAGCATGGGGGGAGGCACTGTAAAGTCATGGATGTTTCAATTGTTACAGCCATATTATGTACAGCAAATGTCACAAATTCTATCAGTACTGTATAGTATTTGTAACATTTGTATGTGCATAAGAGAAGGCAGATATGTCCAGGCCGTAGTATTTGTTAGGGACTATTTTGCAAGGTGGCAGGATACAGTAGTTTTTCTGCTGTTTAAACAGCAAAAAATCACTTTTAAATATATTTTTTGATTAACTTGTGGCTGAGTGACAATGTGTTCTGTGCTCCCCTCCCCCCTCACAATGATCATCAAAAGCAGCAACAGATAGCTGTAGTCCACCAAAGAGAAGAGTCAGTGAGAGTGACATACGTTTAGATGGAGAGAGAGACAGTCAATAATTGCAGCCACGTGGTGGGGTGGCAGAGTAAACTCATGGCTGTTTCATGTGTTATAGTCATTGTTATGCACAAGGGAAATGCAGTGACATAGACACAGAGAAAGAGAGAAACGTGCCTTAAGAGGGAAAGCGAGACAGTCAATAGTTGCAGCCACACAGTTCATTAACAGCATGGGGGGGGGCACAGTAAACTCATGGCTGTTTCAGAGAGATAGAGAGACAGAGGCAGAGAAAAACAGAGATGGAGAGAGGCAGAGAGAAAGCAAGAGATAGAAAGATTCCTTAAGAGGGAGAATGAGCCAGTCATTAATTGCAGCCCCTCACCTCATTGACAGTATGGGGGAGGCGCACAGTAAAGTCATGGGCAGGGCCACTGGAAAATTGCCCCCGTAATTGTTTTGCGGAATCCACAATTTTCACATTCTCCACAAAAACTAACATTTTCCACAATTTCTTGCAAGTTTTGAGTTTTTATATTGAACTGTAAAAAAAAGTATTAACATTTTTGATAAAATACTCTCAATATATTGACAATTTTGCATGCAGACTTGGGTTTGGCCGAAACAATGCAGTGCAAGGTAGAGCAAAGGTTTTATGTGACACTGATTTCTTTTGAATCTTTAGGTGCTTTTACACACAGGTTTCTGTAACAGAATGACTGTTACGGAAACAATATACCATTACATCCCCTGTGTGTAAAATTCATCTATTCCATTACACCGGTGAACGTTCACCCGAACCACAATCTCTTCCTTCCTCGGTTCATCCCTTTCTGATCCATTTTGTCTGGCTGTGTAAAACGCCATTCTTTCAGCAGTAAAAAAAAAGCCATAGAGCACCACACTCCATGGGGGAGCCGAAACACAAATACTGAAAACGGAGATGGAGGGTGGCCGGAATACCCTCTGCGTGTAGCATGAACCACAAATGGAACAGAGTACAATGGTGGCACACCGGTAACGGCCATTCAGTTGTACTCACCTGTGTGTAAAAGCACCTATTGTCTTGTTCAGTTTCAAAATTCACTGGCCAAGCATAAGTACACTTAAACACTTAACATTTGTTTTGTGTTGAAGCAGTCTATCAGAACACTCTTTGTTGACACACACACACTGAAACAAAAGATGGGAGAAAAGGTGTAAATTATCCCATTCACTTAAATGGGGTGCTAACTATGAAGCCTTTTTGTAAGTGGCAGGGCAAGTTATTCCTTGTGGGCATACAGTACTTTCATTCAGACTAGTTTTTATTCAAACAGCTGAAGATTTTTGGATGGCCTTGCATATTTTAAACTAGAATAAACTAGTTGGTAACAGTGAGCTCACACGCTAGATGCGCACATGCAAAGATTAGAATAAAAACCTGGCTAAAGTCTAAAAACAAGCTTATGAAACACAAACTGTATCTGAACATTCATCTTGGTAACTAACCCTCTTGCCTCATTTCTTTATATCTAGTTTTGTTGATTCTCTGAAATGTTGAATGTCTGTAGTCTAATGTCATCATCATCACCTGTTCTTGTTATTGCCTGCAAGAATGGATAATACTATATGTAAACTGTATTGTATTTTCCTCCAGACCATCCCAGCATGGATATCCATCGTCTGTACCTGTACCATATATTGTATTGTACTGCATTTTATTTTTATTTCACTGTATCTAATTGACAACTGTGTACTGTACCCTCTTTGGTTGTGCTTGAAAATAGGCAGGATTTTTGCCCAACGCACCTACCCAATCAACAAAAGCTAAATAAATAAATAAATATTTAAACAAAATCATTGCAGCCAGAGTAAAACAAAGGTAAATTACAGGGTGCCTTGACTACTGTATGATGCAGTAAAAATATCTTGGTATTTTTTTTTAATTTTTTGGTAACCACGTAAGGCCCACTAGTCACAAGTGCCTGTTTTCTGGTACAACCCAGGAGCACTGAGGAGGTTAAGTGACTTGCTCAGAATCACATGGTATGCAAGTGGAGGTTGTGGGAATCAAACCCAGATCTGCTAGATGTTGTCAGCTCATTCACAGTTTGTTACTCTTACCACTAGATGATACTGCCAGCCCCAAAATTCCCCAATTTTAATGTTTAAATATGTGATTTCAAAAATAGTGTACAGTACCTACAGTACAAATTATGACCATTAAACACTTTAACAACAGTATATGAAAACTCACTTATTCACTACTCTGTCTGCTTATTTTTTCTTGTACTAAAGTTGGTGAATAGCTGGCAGAGCACTGTAAACATCTGTTGATTAGGCTTCATTATTATACATCCAGAAACAAACAAAAAGATATTTCTTCTGGCTTTATTTAATATTTCTTTGCCATAGCTCACTTTATAGAATCTATTTAGCACCGTATGAGACAGATGCTTTCAAATTTTGGAAGATAGGCAATGCTTATGATAGCTTATCAATTTAGTACTCTTGTTAGAAACATACACTTTTCTTTATGTTTTAAACATATTCAGGTGTCAGTGTATTCATTTAGCAATTTATACTGACTAATTTATGCTGCAGAAAACATTAAAAGATTTTTTGTGAAGCACTCAGGCTCTATAGTAGAAACTCCACCATTTCCCGCAATATTTGCATTACACTCCACAATTTGGGATAACCTATTCTACAGTTTTCCAGTGGCCCTGGTCATGGGTGTTTCAAGTGTTAAGGGTAGTATTATGCACAACAAATGTCACAAATCCTGTCAGTACTGTATTTGTGACATTTGTATGTGAATAAGAGAAGACATATATGTGCAGGCTGCAGTATTTGTAAGGGACTATTTTGCAGTGTGGCAGAATACAGTAGTTTTTCTGCTATTTAAACAGCAAAAAAAAACTTTAAAGACATTTTATTGCTGTGTAAACATAACCCATGTTACAAGTGCATTGATGCGTTCCTAGAGTTTGCCCATAAGTAAGCAATAACACACGACGAGGTGTGGGTTACGTGCTGATAAGAGCACACCTAGGGGTGTACTAAGGCACGAGGCGCTTGCACCGAGTGCCTTATGCCCCTAGGCGTGCTCTTATCAGCACGTAACCCACACCTCGGAGTGTGTTATTGCGCTTATAAAATGGGCAACAGTAAAGTGAATCACCATTCTTACTTTTTAAAGTTTTTTTTATTGATATTTAAATTCATAATACAACAACATATTCTAGGGAAAAAAATAGTCCCTTTTTCTTATTGTATCATTACCTTTAGGATCGTTTCATTGCCATTAGAATTGTATGTTTAACATTTTAAAGTATTTTAAAGTCATTAACAATTGTTAGCTATGGTAAGCAAGAGGAAACATTTTGGTTTTGGTTTAGGAATCAAACATAAAAAGTGTCTTAAAAGTAATCAAACATGCCTTACTGTACATATTGTAGTCCATTTTATGGTACATTTGTAGTGTAGAGACGTTCACTGGCTTCGTTTTGCTTGTTTTGCTTGTCGTTGTTTTTTGGGTTTGAGGTTTACTTCTATCGATGCGATTAGCTTCTTAAACTTAAATGAATAACTTTTAACATTTAGAACTTCACTGTATAGAATAGGTTTTAGGTTTTATTTCTATTTTGTTGAATCTGCTCTTTTTCGTTGAATCTGCTCGTTGATGCTTCCTGTTATGTCGTGGCACGTTTTACTTGGCTAAGGTGATGAACTTTACGTTGTGCATCACACAGTTGTGTACGTTGAACGCTGAAGTTTTCGTTGTTGCGTTGAATTGGTGTATTACGCTTGTTCCTGGGAAGTTTTCTTTGGGGGTTTGATTCCCGTCGGTAGCGGAAGTTGTTTTATTTCCGGTTATGGCAGCAATTTCGGAGCTGGAGGAAGGTAGATCGTTTTCTTTGGAGAACTTGTCATTTTCGTTGGATGCATTGGTTTTACTGGTGTGTGGTTTACTTTTTTGGGATAGTATGTGGCTCTATACCTGGCCGGTCTTGGGTGGCTAGCCCAATAGGGAGAGCTTGATTCAGATTGTGCCCTGTAACAGACATGATCTGTCGGGCTTCTAGGCCTGCTAGTGATAGCAGTTGGACAGCTGTGGCTCTGACGGAATGATTGGTGTACCTGCATGACAGAGGGCTTGTTTACTTATTTGTGCATTAAGTTAGAAAGGTAGTTTATGCCGAGAGGTTCTCTACTGTACCAAGTGGTTAGTGTTTCTGCCATGGGTCAGGTATTTTTCTTGGGTGGCAGTAAAAGCTGGAGGGGTTAGGAGGAAGTTTTGTAGGTATTTTTGAAGGATTTCACAGGGCATAGAGGGTTGTTTGGCAAGGTATATATGTAGCCAATGATATTGTTGTTTAGAGGGTTCTTTTTTGTGGTTCTTGTGTATTCGTTGAATGTTAGAGTGATGTATTCTGTACCTTCTTCATCTGTTTTATTTCAAAGTGCTCTGGCTTTAGTTGTTGTAAGCCTTCTCTGCCTCTGATCATGCACAGTTGTATGTCCAGCCATACTTTATTCAGTAGTCTTCTGGGTGTATCTGGAGATAGAGCAGGAGAGGTTTTAGGATTTCTAAGTCTTTTTCTGATATGGCAGGGTGGTGTTCTGCTCGATCTTTGCCCTCTCTTCTGTACTTTTTAGTACTGCTGAAAAAATGTTGTTTGCTGGGTTTATTTCAGGATGGTTGTGAAGGTTTATATTTCACTTAGAGGTGGATTGTTGAGTGTCTGTTCAGGCCAGCTCGTAGCTGTATGAGGCTTGATAGGCTGTATTCTGTGCCATCACTTTGGGATTTCGCATAGAATTTTCGTAGTATTTGATTGAGGTCAGTTGCTGTTATTGTTTTAAGATCTATTCCTATTGCTTTTGAGTCAGCCCAGGTTTCGAAAACTGACAGTGCCCATTTGTAGCTTTTGTGTGTTCTGCTCATCCTTTTCTTTTCTAGTTGTTGTAGTTCATCGTCTGTGATTTCTTTGTAATGTTTAATATTTTTTCTTTCCGTTTTCTTTTTGTAGCATTTTGGGTGCCAATCGATTGTTCTGTGGTGTTTGGTGAAGATTCTGTGGTGCCAGTTTGGGCTCACGAGGGTCAAGGAGTCATCAACTGTGCCAGTCGTTGGCGTCGGTATTCCGGGTGGAGCTGTCAGAGGCGCTGTCATTTCATGGCTGCTGCTGTTCGTTTTCTTTGAAACTGGTAAGTATTTCTTCTATATTGATGTCGAAATTAGCGGGATTCATTTGGGACATGTTCCGACGGCTTCTGATATTCCTGGTTTGAATTATGTTTAAAACTGTACTGTCGTTGCGGTCTTTCCTTTTTTACTGGCTTTCGCTTCACGGTCTGAGTAAAATGAATTTCGCGCTCTGGTACAGTGAGCTCTGCCAGTCAGCATTCTTGTTTTCTCTTGGCAGAGCTCACTGATTCGTTTAGTTCATTAGGCTTGTTGCTGGGTGGTAGTGCCGGTTGGCTACAATATCATCTGATAAGGACACGGCTCAGATGATGTTGTAGCCAATCACTGCTTTGGGATTTTGAAGCCCATTTTATAATATGGATTAACGCACACCTCAGGGGCTGTGAGAGTACTTGGGCTGCACCCCTGTGCCTCACAATGCCCCAGAGGTGTGCGTTAATCCACATTATTGGCACACCCTGTCACGTGTTAATGCTTACATAAGCACTGTTTCCTTTCCTCTACATTTGGTGAACTACATGGTATATAGACTTAAGGGTAAAACAGTTGCTAGAAGGTTACCTCTCCCTTATATCTCTTTTTTTAAGAGTCAGAAGGTCAAAATTTGTTTGGGATCATTAAGGGAAACAACACAGACTTTTTGTCTGTTTGCACTGAGCACTGGCCTATAAACAGCATGGGACACAGATGGTGGTGATCTCTTGTGGCTTCAAATACTATCTGTAATTTTACATAGAGAACTACTGTAGATAAAACCCTTACAGAAATGAAATATATTTTAAAATATATTATTAACAATATATTTACATATATTGAAATATATTCCAATCTACTTGTTTTATAATACATTGTAATGTATTGGAAAATCAATATATTTCAATATATTTTAAAATGTGTAAATATATTGCAAGGTACTGTAAATGTACACTTTATTACTTAGTATACTATGTATATTGCTAAATATATTGATTACTCTAAATACATTGAAATAAGGATGGTAAATATATGTTATTGGTATATTGGTATATATTGGTATATGTATGGAATGATAATTCATGATTTTATATTTGAATAATTGCATGAATATATGTTTATTGGCATGGTTTTATTGTTTGATAAGTGGATTTCTGTTTTGTATAGTGTTCAGAGTCTTCGGAATTGGGCGCTTATAAATACAATTATATACAGTATCTATCTATATGTATAAATGTATCTTTTTTGACATTTCAAATGTTTCCTATATTTACAAATATATATAATATACATATGTAATAGATATTGATATAACTATTTACTTACCCAGCAAAAACAAAGGAAATTATTTACAAATACTTCTATCTGTACGACTGCAGTTCATCTTGTTAGTAATCAAGGAGATATTTATATTGGAATTGTTGTTGTACAGTGCAGCTTTAGCACAGACATGCATTTGATGTATGTTTATACTTTTATATAGGACTTACAAAGGGTCAGATTGTTATTTATACTGCATCATTTTGTTTCACTTTTAGGTCAGGGCGAGATCCGACATGTACTTGCATTATAACTTGTACCTTTTCTTTTCAGTCTGTAAGTTAAAGTTGTAAATTCAAAATTATTGTAAAACTAGAAACTATAATGATTTTGGCTGATAAACTAGGTTTTTTGAAATATGCAAATTCGTTATGCAAATGTACTCATGGGACAAAACTAAGCATTTACAAAAATGAGTGTAACATACATAACAAGCATTTGTCAATGCCGAATGTTGATTGTGTTGGTCTGTTGAGCTCGCTCACTGACCCTCTGTCACTCACTCAATCTGTTTCTCCTGGTGCTACAGGTTGCTTTTTTGTGCTGCACTCCTGCCTGCATTGACATCTTTTTTCTGCCCACTAAGAAATCTGCAGCTGTCCCAGCAGAGCTCCACTGAGGTGGCTCATTCACCCTCTCTCACTCACTCATTCTGTTTCTCCTGGCACTGCAGACTGCCCTTTTGTACTGGGCTCCTGCTCTGTTGGTGGCTTTTTCTGCCCAAAAAGAAATCTGCAGCAGTCCCAACACAGGTCTGTTGAGCCTGCTTACCCCCCCCCCACTCACTCATTCCATTTCTGCCGGTGCTGCAGGCTGGCCTTTTGTAGTGGGCTTCTGCCTGTGTTGCCGCCTTTTTCTGCCAACAAAGAAATCCACAGCAGTCATGATAGAGCTCCGTTGAGCTTGCTCACTCCCCCTGTCTCACTCACTCATTGTGTTTGTCCCGGCACTGCAGGCTGCTCTTTTTACTGGGCTCCTGCCTGCGTTGGCACCTTTTTCTGCTCACAAAGAAATCTGCAGCTGTCCCAACAGAGCTCTGTTGAGGTCACTTATCCCCCCGTCTCACTCACTTATTCTGTTTATCCTGGTGCTGCAGGATGCCCTTTTGTACTCGGTTCCTGCCTCTGTTGGCACCTTTTTCTGGCCACAAAGAAATCTGCAGCAGTCCCAACAAAGTTCTGTTGAGCTCACTTACTCCCCTTCCCTCACTCGCTCATTTCGTTTCTGCCGGTGCTGCAGGCTGCCCTTTTCTACTGGGCTCCTGCCTGCATTGCTGCCTTCTTCTGCCCACAAAGAAATTTGTAGCAGTTACAATAGAGCTCCATTGAGCTCACTCACTCCCCCTCTCTCTCCCACTCACTCATTCTGGTTTTCCTGCCACTACAGGCTGCCCTTTTGTACTGGAGCCCTGCATGCTTTGCTCCCTTTTCTGCCCACAAACAAATCTACAGCAGTCCCAACAGAGCTCTGTTGAGCTCACTCACTCATTCTCCCTTCCTGACTTGCTCGTTCTGTGTCTCCTGCCACTGCAGGCTGCCCTTTTGTACTGGGCTTTTGCCTGAGTTGGCAGCTTTTTCTGGCCACAAAGAAATTTGAAGCAGCCCCAACCCAGCTCCACTGAGCTCACTCACTCCCTCCCCCTCTCTCAGTCACTCATTCTGTTTTCTGAAAATCTCTCCATAAATGAAAGGAATTAATCTTTTGTAAATTCAAAATTACACTTTTTAACCATGGTGAATAAAAACCATTGGCATACCATGTTTGTTTTTCATAAAGGCAGAGTTTTATTAAATTGTTTTAATTATTATTAAGAAATTTTAGCCAATATGAAAGAAGTCTTAAATTAATTAAGTCTGCCAGTGGAATTCTGCCTAATTTGGATCTTATGATTATGTTAGCCATTGACTGAGGTACTTGAAGAATTGTTTTATAAAAATAAGATAAGGGGAGCTCAAGATTAGAATTTTCCTTACTACCCCAAATTTCAGCTCAGTATAACAATATTGGAGTAATCTTGACTTCCCCTGCTTTAATAGCAGATTCCACCAAGAGTCCTCCATATTTAATATTAAAACGAAGAAGGGCCTTTGTTGCACAATTGGCTTTGATCATTTGGTTTTTACAGTTTAAGGTCCAAGATCCATTGGAAGTAAATGTTATCCCAAGATAGCAATATGAAGTCACTACCTCTAGAGGTAATTTATCTAACTTGATTCTTAGTTTAGAAGATTTAGTACCAAAAACCATTAACTTAGTAATATCAGGATTAATATTAAGTTTTAAATAATCACAATTTTGCTTCAGTTGGTCAACTTTGTATCTGAAGTCCCTTTTGGGATAAAGAAAAAAGACCTATGTCATCAGCATAAGCTAAACTATGAATATATTGTTTGTTTATTTTAGGGGAATCCAAAGATAATAATGTGTCAAAATAAAACAAAGAATCAACATAGAGGTTAAACTGGAGTGGGGTTATTAAACACCCCTGTCTAACCCCTCTATTTGTACTAAAATATTTAGAAATATTCCCCATTTTATCATATCTAATTGCTGTACACTTTTCAGAATACAGCAAGAAAATTGGGATCAGCAGATTAATGGGTATACCTCATTCTAAAAGAACATTCCAAAGGATGTTCCTTACTACAGAATCAAATGCCACTGTTAAATCAACAAAAATAACATACAGTTTCATTTTTCTATATAATTTGTATTTTTCAATTAAATGAGCTAAAACATAAATATTATCAGTGATGGGAAACCTGGGTGAAATCCTATTTGAAAATTTGAAAGGGGGCTAAATTTATCAACCCAATTTTGAAGCCTATTTAATAATATTCTAGTAAAGATTTTACTACTAATATCAAGAAGATTGATAGGTCAATAATTTTTAGGGTTTGAAATTATCCTTTTTTATGAATAGGAATGATAATATTTTTACGCCTAGATGGAGGAATATATCTTTCTCTAAGACAAATATTAAAGAAACCTACAAAGAAAGGACCCTAATAGGTCATATTTTCTTTGTATATTTCTCCCGGAATACAATCAGGACCAAGGGCCTTATTATTAGCCAGTTTGGTAATTGCCTGTTCAACTTCTAACCAAGAAAATTGCAGAGGTAAGGATGTATCATATAACAACCATTCTAGCCATTTAAAGTGGTAATTTAAATCAGACTCATTAGAAAAAAGTTTAGAATAATAGGCTATTCAGATTTCTTTAGGAACATAAACAGACAATGAAGGTTCAAATGATTTAACTCCCCTTGCAACTAATAACCAAAAAGCCTTTGAATCTTTTTAATGTATTGCTTCTAACATGAGTCCATTGTTTTAAAGTGAATTCATGTTTTTTATATTTTAAAAATTGTGTAGATTGTTTTCTTGCTTTGTTAAGACTAATTATATTTCTTCTACTTGAGTGTTTAGAACTTTTTTTAATCAGAAGACCCAATTTATGCTTTTCATCCTTGTATTGTTGATCAAACCAAGTTAAAGGAGAATGAATTAAATTAGTATGGGAATAAATCACTCTTCTAATCTCCTGATATCCCTCTTCCAGATGCTTATTTATACATTTTGGAGAGCTAGAATCCTGAAATAATGTAAATAATAAACTTATTCATGGAGAAAATATAACTTCTGCTGCTTTTTCCTTATTTTAATTATTCAATTTGAATTTAAATTTACCTGTAATAAAGAGCAAAGTGGAGGTTAAGTCTCATTATTACTCCCAGAATTATCTTTTATCGTATCAATCCTCACCAGCAATGCCACATGGTCACTTTCAGGTCTCATTACTATTTTAAAATCCTGAAAGTGAGCATAGGCCTCCAGAGAGATTATTAAATAGTCTATAATACTCTTCCTATTTGAAGAAAAAAAAGTAAATGCTCCATCCTGGTCCCCTGTCCTCTGCCTTTTAGAATACAATAGTTGCCTTTGCTAATAAAGTCCATCATTTTTAGACCAGCTCCATTGACAATGGTATCTTCCAAATTCCTAGGTTCAAGATCCCCCATATAAATTTGGGACTTGAATATTTTTAGGTTGTCAAATTTAACAATATGAGCATTCAAATCACCCCCTAATATGGTAATATCAATATAATGTTTTAAGTGTAAAGATTCTATTTCTGATGCTAACTGTACCCAAGGATCATAATCAATAGTAGAATGAAAATTAGGTGGAAAATACACATTAACTATCAGAAAAGTTAAAGAATCCCAGCACAGCAAACAGAGCAGAATTTCATTACCAAATGTAGTGTGCTGTATTGTACGAATACCCTTTCTTATTTTAACATAAGTAGACCCCCTTTTGGTCTTCCAAATTTGTTGTCTTTTATCGCAAACATATGATGTGGGATATAACTATTAATATTAATGTCTGAAAGGATCCATGTCTCTTGAAATAGTATAATGTCAGCTTCGGAGACATAGTCCTTCCAACAAAAGTCCACCATTTTTGATTGTAAACCAGCAATATTCCATGAAATAAAATTATAAGTAGCCATATTAACAGTATTATCTAATTCAGTTAGCTCCCTCTTAACCTCAGCAGTCTCAGAGTCAAATGAAGTTATTTGTAAAATTGGATGTCATTTTTTGACCAAATTCCCCTAAGATAAACAGTCTAAACCATCTAGATTCAATAAATCAATCAGATGAATACCATGTCTATCCAATTTACTACTATTTGAGAGAAGATAATCATACAATTTTATAGATTTAATTTCTATATCCACTTGAGAATCCAATTTAGATTGATGTATTCTTTCAACAGACCCAAAATCCAAAGAATGAATTTCACAACCAAGGCAAATAGCAAAAAGTGACTGAATATAAGCCGACAGCCTATCGGTATTTTCACCCTCAAATTTATGTATACCAAATATGGACACTGTTTGTATATTGATATCTCTTTCAAAATTCCAGTTTAATTTAATCAGAGTGGAAATCAGAATGTCCTTAGTGCACATTTTAGGCGCAGTAGTTCCATATGCAAATTTTCAAGCTGTAGTCCAATTAACTGGAGATGAAATCATTATGTCCAGTTTATTAATCAAATACTGTTTAGCCCATATAGATTTGGCGGTGTCCATATTTGAAAGTAATACATAAACAGGTGTAGTATCAGTTGATAAATCTCTATAGACTAATTTAATACCTTCGTCTGCTGCTTTCAAATCAAGTTCAGCTTTAAATAAATGATAAATCATATTAAATAATAAAGTATCTGATTCATAAGTTTTTTGGAAAATATTGTTAAATTTGAAGACCACCTCAGTTCCAGACATAATTAAATGATCTATCTGAGGTGAGATTAAATCCGACTCCAAAGAGGCTTCCAAAATATGATTATCTTCTTTGTTTGTGCATATAAAAGACTTGTCTATTTTTAGCTTAATGACCATAATAGGGGCCTGAGTTAATTTTTTGCTTGAACTATCTAGTGGAGTGTCTAAAAGTATGGTCTCTTCCTTCATGATTGAGAGCAAAGAATCTTCTTTAACAGGAGTTGTTAAGGCTATATATGAATCTTCCTTGTTCACATATCTTCTAGGGGGTTTCTGATTTATGTTGGAATTATTCATTCTTTCTTCAGTACTTACTTTAATTACCCCCTCCTTATTCTTATTTTTTTATTTATTCATGTCTTAGCCTTTTTTAAGTTCTTCTTCATAGTTTTCTTCTTCTCAACCTTATTAGAGAGCGGTTGTATTATAATTTCTGGAAAGGAAGGTCTTTGTTTTTTTTTCCCCCTCTTTCTCAAACTTCTCTAATTTTCCATTAATTTCGGGCAATTTATTACTAAAAAGGCAAGTACATTTTTCTACATGTAATTTAAGATGTTTCAAAGCTTCAAGGAGAACGATGTTAGCCAATATAGGATGAGCTAACGCCTTAATCGTATATTTTGAAATAGTGTCAGGACAGGCTGATAAAATTTCTGGCTCAATATCTATTTTTTCAACCTCTTTATCCATTCTACTAAAGACTTCATTAGGTGAACCCTCTAAAATCCTAGAGATATCCTGATAATAAAGAGGGGAGTCTAAGGACACATAAGATTCAGGGGGGCTAAACAAATCTAACCCCATAGGATGAAGGGATATCTCTGAATGAGCACAAGATATAGACTTTCTGATTTCTGAAGAACCCTGGACAGTCGCAACATTTTCCCCATCTTGTTTATTTTTATTTGGGTTCAATGATAAAAAAAGTCCCCAGTGGTAACCATTGAAGAACTAGGATTCAAATGAAAAAAATCTGTTATTTTTTGCTGGAGTTTAAATTTTTGATTAGGTTTAAGATAACTGGCACTGTTACAATTTTCCTTTATACTGTGTTTCTCTGACTCTACACAGGATAAAGTTGATTTAATAATGTTACCAGTGTCCTCGCTATTACTAATAATATTATCAATGAGTTGAATCAAGTTTAAATTAGGTGAACTAGATAAGCTAGATAAACTCGACTGGCCTTAAATACCTAAAAGTATTCCTTTATCAAAGGAAAGGTCATAACTCAGCACCACCAACGAATCATTCTTTAAACTAGGTATCGCAGTAGAGGGTATTTTTGATGGTACACAATTAAGTCTAAAATCAGTAAAAAGTTCTTCCTTAATTTGAGGAGATGTTGTAAGGATATGAGGGGGGTCAAGAGAAGAAAAAACTCTCAGAGGTCCCTTTTGAACCTTCGGCATAGATGCTGCAATGGAAACGAGGGACAAGTCCTGTGTATAAACACAGACATTTTTTTCCCCATATCCCCTTGGTGAAGATTCAAATCTACAACTTTTATTCCTTTGATCTTCTTTTTCCTACACTTTATCAATTCTCTGCCACTCCTAGTGAACATAATAACGTATACTATTGCAAGATACTGTTAAACAAACAAAAAAAAAAAACAATAAGGAGAATAAAGTTCAACAAAACCAGTAAATCAGACAATGATTCAGGCCTTCCAAAGTCCAACTAGCACTGTGATGTTCCACTGTGATGTTCCACTTGTGTGTAACTCTAATTCTCACGCGAGCATTCACACAGTCTTTGTTTTCACTGGTGTAATAAGTTTCCAAATGTTCACACAAAAAACAACAACTTCTTAACAGATCTTTATGGTTCTTGGTTCACAGTTCACAGTTCCGTGAAACACCTCCTTGATCACAATACCCCCTTTCTTCTAAAGTTTCCGTAGCACCATTCAATAACTACGTTCGATGACTACAATCCATCAATAACTTAATGAGAATTATCCTCTGTTGCTCCCAATAATCCTGCTTTGCCTAAGAAGATGTGGCTTTTCCATAAGTAGCTCTCTTAAAAAAATAAAATAAAAAATAAAGATAAGAATATAGAAACCAGCAGTGTTTAATTCACTTAAGAGAATGCCTACAGTATATCTATTTCGGCAATAGGGATAAAGACATAAAAAACATAACATAAACCTAGTTGCAGTTGAAAGCGGTAAATCCGTATATTTCAAACAATATCTAGTTCCCCCGAGAGTGAACTGCAGCTATAGCACTAGTATCTCATCACAATCATAAATACTTGATTCATCACAAAGAAATAATTCAAGATTAATGATAAAAAGATTAAAAAAAAACTATAAACAAAGCGCTTACTTGAATATGCTAAAATCTCACTTCACATACACACAGAGTACTAAGGCTCTGATAAGAACTTGATGTTCACCTTTCTACCACATACTAACTTTGTGACAATGAGAGCAACTTGAGCAACTCCGAGTAGCTTTACTTTAACAACAGCTATATTCATGCAAGATATATTCTTTGTGCTTGCAAATGCTGCGTGCTACTCTCTGCTCACTACTCAGCACCCTCTCTGTGCCCGAAAAGTCCAGCCAAATGATGATTCTAGCTCCCAGAACGCTACGTCTGTGCACTAAATAGTGAATCAACTGACTAAAGCGCGCAAAAAAGAAATAAAGCTAAAATCTTTTAATTAAAAAAATAATATACTAAAAAGATAAACTACAAGTGCTCTACACACTGCACATCAGGAATTATGAGTGCTAGATATAGAAACCATTAACTTTTGCAAAAAGCACTCAGAAATCTGAAAGTAAAAACAGAGAGAGAACCAAAATGTAAAAAAGCAGCTCTTCTTTTCAAAACATTAGTACTCAACTTCTGTTGACTCTCCAGTTTCTCACTTTTCCCATGTTACTGGACTTTTTTTTTCTCCAACTGTTTGCTATCCTTGCCATTCAGCACCCCACGGTGCTTTCTTCAGTACTTTCACCGGGCTCAGCTGCCCCACCTTCAGCACTCTAAACCTACAAAAGAAGGGAGAGATGGGAACAGACAGAAAACCCAGGGGCGGCCTCACAAGACAGCCTGGATAAAGTTATTCCTCAAGCAGGTACAGAATTACGCTTAGATGGCATACCTTTCCTGGAAAAATGCTCGCTTAAGAATAACTTCTGCTCTGTATACTACTCCAGAGCCTACTAGCATGCAGCGAGCTGCCCCAAATCCCATCCACTGAATCAATAATTTGAGCCTGCCACCAACCCTTAAGTGCAACCCCCAACCAGCAGTTTACAAAAAGGAAGCAGAGTGCCTGAAATGGGCATGGATGCCCATACACTATTTAAATATATTGTAAGGGCATCTATACACAGACAAGCCTGTGTCTTCATCTCAAGATTTTCAGTTGCAACCAGTGAACCTCTCAAGCTTTGCTCTTGAGGTTCCTGGTTGCCATCAAAACCTCTCAATGTAAACACAGGATTGTTATGTATGGCTGCCCATACATTATCCTTTATATTCTGGCAGATTAGAGGTGGCAGTGGTGGCAGCGGGGGGCATTTTAGTGACCCATCCATTTGACCCAACCTTTCCCTGGTGAACCGCATCAACTAAGCCTAAACTGAACCCTCAGTTCAGATTGAGATCAGAACTCAAGGTAAGGAGGGTAAGGGCAGGGGGAAGATAAAGTGTTTTAGGCTGAAGCCTTGAGTTGAGTGTACCTTTTTCACTGAGTGAGGAGATTTTATTGGATTGCACTGCAGTCTGATGCTAAATTTGGAATCAGATTCCAATTCAGATTTCACATCTGACCTGTTTTTTCATAATTTGGACTTTTGGCCTTCAATGTCAAAATTCCAAATTCCAAAAAATAGCCTGAAATCCAAGGATTTGATTCACTTAGATGAATTCTTAGCAACCCTATTATGAAAACTTTATACCAAGAACAAAGTTGCTTTAAACA
This sequence comes from Neoceratodus forsteri, assembly GCA_016271365.2. Classification (NCBI taxonomy): domain Eukaryota; kingdom Metazoa; phylum Chordata; order Ceratodontiformes; family Ceratodontidae; genus Neoceratodus; species Neoceratodus forsteri. The sequence goes on along the minus strand of CM057449.1, from coordinate 293,517,493 downwards.
CAGTCTAAGCTACTGCTCTCTGCAGAAAGATACAATGAAAATTGCTAGTTAGGAGTACTTCCTCCCTACATAAATTTGCTTTCTGTATACATTTCTATTCAAACACGATGTCACCAGTAATCACCACTGAAGCAGACATAAACTCCCCAGCAAGCAATAAATTGACCAAAAATAGTAAAGAGAAAGTTATAATTCAAACCCTTTTTTGTCGGTTAAAATTCAAAATGTACATGTAGTGGGATTGAAACCCTAGTCTCCTACTCCCTAGCTCACTGGGAGATCCACTTCATGACAGAGTTGCACAGCTAGTGTAGTGCAGAAGTTAAATCACAACCTAAAAAATAAAGAGGGCAGTAGATAAGGGATAATCATTGGATTTGCTATACTTGAATCTTAGCAAGGCATTCAACTAGGTGCCACATAGGACAGTCATGAAGACATTAGAGGTTCTAAGTGCAAGGAGACACCTACTTAGATGGGTGGTAAGATTGTTGAGTGACAGACAGCAGAGGGTGGAGGTGAAGGGGGGTCATGTCAAGGGAGAGGGAGGTCACAAGTGGGGTGCTGCAAGGGTCAGTTCATAACTAGTCCCTTTCAATAAGTTCATCAGTGACATACTATAGGAGAAAGAAAACAGGGCAGGATGTGTCTCTTCAAAGCTGGCATTTAGCTCTGTGAAAGGGTAGACAGTGAAAAGGAGAAAGGGCAGATGCAGAGGGACCCTCAAAGATTAGGAAAGTGATCCAAAATCTGGCCATTGACATTCAATACCAAAAAGTGCAAGGTAACACACATGGTTAACACAAATAGAATACTGGATGGGAGGAGTTAAACTGGACACTACTTCTGAGGAATTTATCATAAGTTACTCCTAAAACAATCCAGTGAATGTCAAAAAGGTCTACAGCAAGGCAGCCAGAATGTTGGGGTGTACTAGTAGAGGTTTTGATAGCAGGAGGATAGAGGTATTACCACCTCTCTATAGAACACTGATGAGACTCCATCTGGAATAATGTGTACAATTCTGAAATTCCCACCTAAGGAAAGAGAAAGACAGGCCAGAGATGGTGCAGCATATGGTAACCAAAATGGCACAGGATAAACAGGGCAGATCCTATGAGGAACATCTTTTGGCAATGAACATGTACCCACTGGAGGCCAGAGGTTCATCTGTACAATGAATAAGGTCACCTGTGAATTCCTATTCAGCAGGAGTGACTGGTCTAAAACATGGGGAGAGGAGTGGAAGTTGACAGAGGGGGATTCAGGAGGGATGCAAAAAAGGTTTACTTTACAGAGAGGGTGCTTGTAACATGGAACAGCCTACTGTCTTATGCAGTGGGTGCAAAAACCATCAGTGGTTTCAAGCACAGCTGAGAAAGAATTAATGGATTAATAGTTACTCAGAGGGGTAGCAGTAAGGCAGAGAGAAAGGGGAGAAGTGAAGACATAAACCCTGTCAAGACAGTAGGTGCAATTGTAGCATGGGGTACAATAGGGCAGACTGGATGGACTGATGTTCTTTTTCTGCCTGCATTGTCTATGTTTCTGTGTTTCTATTTAAAGGGCTACATTGGTTCTAACTCAAGCAGGAGAAATGTACAGTGCATGTAACATGCCTTTGGCCAAGTGTACTTACCTAGTTATTATTGATTTCAAAGGGTCTTCGGGCGCTTGAGTAGGTTTGAACTATTAACTGAGCAATATGAATGCAGTGCTTATGCAAATGTGAATTTTAGGTTACACTCTCTTTCTGTCCCTGCAAGTGGGCTATCAGTACTCACCCAGGCAGTTACATGTCTTCCAGCTGAGTAGGAAGGCGCTGGTTTGTGGTGCAGTTAGCCCGGCTCCAAAGTCACATGCACCAAAAAGAACAACACTCTTTTAAGAAGGTGTTACCAAAATACCAAGTTCAGTAATCCACAATAATAAATGCTGCAGCCAAACCCAAATACAATGGAACACACAAATGCCTCAGCACTTAACCTCAACAGGCCTCAGCAGGTGGCAGGGCATATGACTGATGCAATATATGTTATACTAGTGAGAACAAGCATATGCCCTGCAGCCCTGACAAAGCATGTGGAGGTGAAGCACTGGGGCATTTGTTTGGGCCCTCTGTGTGTTCTATTGTATTTGGCTTTGGCTACAAGACCTACTGTTGTGTATTAATCAACTTAAGATTTTGGCAGCATCCTCCTAAAAGATTGCAGTTCTTTTTGGTCCATGATTTGGTGCCAAGCCTTATTCCCAATATAAATCTGGGGGTTGAGCCTTATTTCCAATATAAATCTGAGGGTTGAAGAATTCACAAAAACCTTTTTGAGTATCTGTATCAGGCATGCTCCCTTTGAAACAAAAAAAAAATATGGAAAAAACATCTTCCTTGGGTCAATGAACATCTAAAGGAAAAGATACGTATTAGGGACAGGGTCTGGAAAAAAGCCCATAAAACAAAAAATAGGGTTGACTGGGACAACTATAAAATAAAGCAAAATGAATGCCAATGTTTAATCAAGCAGACTAGGAAAAGATTTTATAAAAACAAAATTGAAACAATGACAGACACAAAGCAATATTGGGATATAATAACATATCCGGCTAACCCATTAAGAATTAAACAGACAATAAAAATGTTAAATGATAGGAGTGAACCATTAGATAAAAAACACAATAGCAAAGGTATTGCACCATTATTGTATTACACTACCAGATATAGACATTCCAGTCAATACCCAAAAAGACTCTCATAAACCTGAAGATACTGTGGGATGTTTTTCTCAGTTTTATTTTAGAAAAATTACTACAAATGAAGTAAGGGGTGAAATCCCAAAATTGAATATTAGGAAATCATGGAAAAGTATTCTAAATTTACAAAACTACAGCATGGATTCAGGACAGGATACTCGACAGGCACCGTGCTCATGGACTTCATGGACAAGGTGGCTACTGCCTTGGATTAAAGGAGTCCACGGGCATGGTGTTCACTGACCTGTCCAAAGCTTTCAATTTAGTCAATCACAAATTGCTATGTGAGAAGACAGGGAGGACAAGGAGGGCACCTAGGACTTTAAAATGGTTTTGAGTCCTATTTGGGTGATAGGAATCAATGAGTTGAAATAACAGACAGTCAGTATTTGGATTTAGAAAATGGGCTTTTTATTTCCTGGCATCTGATTGGCTGGTGCCCTTGCCAAGGGGGTACATTAACTTTCAATAGATGCCCAGGAAATAAAAAGTACCAGCCCTAGTGCCCCATCACCCATTCATGTACCCCTGTGCCCATTCTGCATCCTGACTGGCCAAAAACACACAATTTAATTTTAAATCACCACCATTTTTACTCTCTCTTAGTGAGAGGTACTGGCCCTCAATGCTATGCAGTTCACTACCAGATAGCCCCAATCTGTCACACAACCTCAGTGGGGCTCCTTTCAGTCACATTTTTTTTTCTTGTGTAATTACGGAACCCTCTTAAACAATTATCTGTGACTCTCAATACCTGAGCTATCCCTCCAGCTTACTTCTCGCTCACACGAGAAAACTGTACTGGATACTGAGCAAGACAGCCCCCCTCCCAAGTGATTTCTCAGTTTCCATTAGCTTTTCAAATAAAAAACAGCATACACTAGCCACACATACAAAAAATAAACCAACAAAAGCAAAACTCTCTGACCGATCAGCTTCATGGAACCACCTATAATCAGTGTGGTTTTGAAATGTGCAGTGCATGCATGCCTTTCCAAACCAAGCCAAAACTTCCCTTCCTCCTCTCCTAGCTCACTTCTGCTGCCTGTTTACACTCTTCTCTACAGCAGAAACATAACCAGCCCCCAATACCCTACACAGAAGTGCCGAACCACAAGACTTGAGATGACTTAGGGGAAGCACCAGAATCCCTTCGGCTCCCCAAAACCAAGCCACTCCTGCCTGGTTTCAAACAGAAAAGGGAAAACAACCTGGCGGCACAAGGGCACCTTCCTTGAACAACCCCCAAACCAATCACAATGACAAAGACTCACTCCAGGAGATTGAAGGCATCCATAAGTCCACCATCCGGGAAAAGCAATCCACACTTCCTCGGGCAAGAAGATAATAAAAAGCCGCATATAGCTCCTACAAACCCCCTGACAGCCCAACAGCCAGGGAGACAAAACAAGCACAAAGCAGGCAGCTCTAAAACGTGTCCTTGCTGAAAAACAACAGCCGTAACTTGCTCAGTCCAGCAGCTAAGGTGACAAACACGGCACGCTCACCATCACGCTAAAGTAAAAAATAAAACAAAAAGTAATAGCGGCATGCAACTGGGGGAGGAGTGAGATAACAAATTGTTATCAAGTGAAGCACGAAACCACCGGCCCCAATACTTCCGGATCAGCGATCCCCCATTTGTACACACTTATTACTGGCACCTTTTTTGAACCTGCAGTAAAACCACATTTTCTGCCTCTCCAGTTTCTGAAACTTGATGTCTTGCCTTATATGATGGGGGAGGGGGGGAGGTAGGAGAACAGAATGGCTCTGTCACCAGAATGAGTGTGTGTGTGTGTGGGGGGGGTTAGGAGATAGAACAGCACATAAAATGAGGGACTACTTTATGAAACAAAAAGTAAATTTTTTGATATTTCTATTTATGTTCAGTCATTTCATTAGTTATTTAACAACCTTACAAAAATGTACACATATGCCCATTTTCTAAGCGCAATAATACCCTCCAGGGTGGGCGGTTTTGTGAAATACTTGACCTTCCAGTGGCTATAAGGCCCTCCACCTGCGGCGTCGAGCCACATTACGCCCCTGAGTGGTCTGGTATTTCACAATACCGCCCACCCTGGAGGGTATTATTGCTTACATAGGTAAATCAACAAGGGGTGTGCCCCAGGAATCAATCCTGGGGCCACTTTTGTTTTTGATATATGTGAATGATCTGCCATCACAAATAAATAATACACACATACGACTATATGCAGACTATACTGTATTACTAGCATCAGCAAAAACTCAAGAGGAAATGTTGGTAAAGCTACAAATTTATTTTGATGTTCTCCAAGACTGGTTCTCAGTTTTAAATTAGTACTAAATGAAAAGAAAATGCAGGCTATGCATTTTAGTAGAAAACAAAATAAGGTAACAATAAAACAAAACTGACAAGGGAATATTAACAAGAGGTGGGAAATAATTAGCAATTACAAAACAACATAAATATTTAGGAGTAATAACAGACAGTTCCCTGACTCTTTCTGATCATATTGATAATGTGTTTAAGAAGGTTAACAACAGAATTGGGGCATTACGAAGATCCTCTTGAATGTTAAACACTCAGCTATGGAAAAAAAATTGCTATGCAATTAATATTGCCTGTGTTGGAATATGGAAATTTAGTACATAATCTTGCTGAACAAAAACATCTGGATAAATTAGTTAAAACATATAATCGATTGGCAAGGTTCACTCTGAAATGTAATTTCAAAACTCATCATTGCCTCATGTACAAAGAATTAAAATGGGATAGTCTAACCATCCGATACAAAAAAAAATTACGTTTTTATTTTTAAGGTTAAAAAGGGTATAACGAAAGAGAATATGGATATCAAATTTGGTTGTGAAACTAATCAATATACATTTAGGAAAGTAAAGTTTAGAGGTCTAAATTTTCCAAAAACAAACTCTAGATATGGGAAAATGACACTACAAGCTTGGGCTGCAAAAATATGGAATGAGATCTCACCTCAGATAAGAAATCCTACAAAATTGTCTTCATTTAAATCCAGAATAATTTAAAGTTATACTGTGGAATGTACTTGTTAGTGGTATTTTTAAAACAAGGGGTGGAATGTTTGTTTCTCATTTTCACAAATATATTGAGTATTATAATCGATTTGTATTGTGTCAATATATTCGATATGATTAATGAAATGTAATGTCGACATTATTGTAAGTATGGCTATGAGAGGAAGTCTTAGGATTTTTTTGTATGATATTTGTTCACAATGTCTTTGTAATTACAATGTCTTTGTAACTTGAATGAAAGTGAAACAGGATTACTTTGAAAATAGGTCCATGGACATAAAGTATGACCCTGTCTAAAAATAAATATTTTTACTACTTACTACTACTACTACTACTACTACTACATATGGTGACTTCTACCTTCTCAGGTGTCACAAGGACATGGAACCCTGACAAAGGATTCTAACACCTCAAAGTGTCACAGGGGCAGGGTCCCAGGACCAAAGGCAACTTACAGAAGAAGGCCCAACTGCAAGGACAGAGAGGTGCTGTAGGAGGAGGAAAGGAGGACTGTGTCAACAAAAATTCTGAGCATCCAATAGGCACTTGGATATGTGCTGTCTTTAACTGTATGGCGGGGATGTGGCACAGCTGTCTACTGCCCCTCTAAACTATGGGCAAAGTCCTACAGTTCAGAGTGTTATCAGGCTCTTGAGTAGGCTAGGATGATTAACTAGGAAATATGTAGTTCTTATGCAGCTGTGAACTTTGGCTTATGCTCTGTCCCCTCTACAGAGACTACCACCCAGTCAGGGTTTCACAAGGACATGGAACCCTGCTAAAGCATTCCAGCCTCTTGAAATGTCACAAGGATGGGGTCCCAGGACCAAAGGCACCTTATCTGCCATCAATTACTATGCTACTAGTAAAAAGCAGTAGTAGGAAAATATTTATTCATAAGAATTTTATGAATTGGGATAAAACTCGATTGAGATAAAAACTAATTTACAATGAGGTCTCCTGGGTACATAAAGTGCAATGTTACAAATCACATTTACAATTCAATGCAAGATTTATATCACATAAACAATAAATATAAAGTGAAAGGCAGCAAAAATGATGATACTGTTCATCAGTGGAATACTGTTTCTTTCAAATCACCCCATAGATTTCGTACAATGCAAGTTCATTAGCGTCACCCTGTGGTCAAGCTTCCATTATTACAACATTGTTTTGTTTTACTAAATGTATTCTTTAACCATGTTTTTATTATTTTCCACGTTTTTACCCACATTACTATGTTACTATGAAAGAAGACCCAAAAGTACAACAGAAGACATATGAGCAGTGTTTCCTAAGGGGGAGAGAATATAGCCAGATTGAGACTCCAACCCAGGAGCCCCACCAACTGCTTCAGTTCCTGCAAAGATTACCTAAATGTTATGACCTTTGGCACAGATAAGAGGGAAAACAAACAGTAAAAGAAGGAACCAGCTGGGGATCCAAGTCCTTGGTCATAGTCCCTAAAAGCTAGAGATAGAATTAGTTATGGCTCAACAGCTGCAATTGAGAAATCTAATTCAGGAGAAGATCTTTTGGAGGAAGGGCTCTCATTGTACCACTCTAATGGAAACACTGTGATGGTGCCATAAGCCAATATTAGCAACTAGAAGAGGTTCCCCACAAAGGAGACCCATGCCCCAAGGTGGGAAGAAATAGAAGAACAATTGCTCACCTGGCCTCCAACTAAGGGATGCCTAGACAGGAAGCCAAACCCTTGAGAGGCAAGGTGGAGTGAACCCTTGATGGGTAGAGAGTTGTAGTAGTTGTACAATCTTCACCCTTGATGGTCAGGAAAAAGGGAAGCAGGAGGAGACCAGGTAAACCTCAGGCAGCCTGTGAGAGGAATAGCTTCTGAAGGTACTGTCCACGTGGCTTGATCAGCTAAACAAGTCTCCAAGGACTGAGGCCCCATTCTCCAGCAGCTGACGTTTTAAATACCATATTCAGAGATGCCCTCAAGTCGATTTGCATCTCTAAAGTTTTCCATGGAGTGTAGGATATTCTCAACAGAAGGGCAGAAAGGGAAGGACACCACCTGAGTTGAGGGACCAACCCTGAAGATGTGGACTTTATGAGCACAGAGTGAGACCATTGGCCTTTATGAGCACAGAGTGAGACCATTGGATTACAGGGCAGGGAACCCTGGAAGCCATGCTACAGTTATGGCTTATATTTGTCCAAGTACAGGAGAATAATGGTAGGCTGAATGTAAAGCCTGTTGGCCATGGGGTGCAAGTACATACAGTAGGTAAAATGAATAAAAGTAAGACCGAATGACTGACAGGAGGCAGGGAAGCCAGCTGAATCGTGGATTGAACTGATGATGCGTGCCTGACAGTAAATGATGCCTGAACCTCAACGTTATGAAAGAAGCACAAAGATGGACACATGCCAACCAATTTCATGAAGAAAGGGTAGTGTTAGTGGTAGCCAGTGCAGACTTGTTAGGTTGAGGCAGGATGAAATGAAATAAACTGCTGAAAAGGAACAGCGAGCATGATTCACTGATTAACCATTGCGTCTGTGGCTGCTCTCTTAATGATAATTTGGGTGAAAACTGGGAAGTCTTTGTAAACAGAGAAGCCTTTCATGTCCTAAATGGATTGCAGCACTAGGGGAAACAGGGCTTGGTGGGGTAGCAGGGCTCAGCCAGCATCAAATACCTAACTGCCCCTTTAATTAAGGTGGTAGAACTAAAACATCAGGCAGAGCAGGAGCAAGTGCCCGTGAAAAGCAAAGCTAAAAAGCATGTTGAGGAGGGGAGATGAGAGCATACAGGTAGAAGCACACAAGAGATAGCAGGCAGGAATGGTGGTCGAGGAGGGATGCCTGGATATAGCCATGTGGCTATGAGATAAGAGGGGCAGAGAGGCAGCTGGAGGAACTGAAGTGAGCATCCAAAGGATGCTTGGACATTTAGTTATTTATTTATTCTTTCAATTTTGATAACCAGGTAAGCCCACTGGGCCCCAAAGGTCCCTTTTTTTAGGGGCAACCCTAAATAAGTTACATAAAGTAAGATCTTGTTGTGTATATGGTACATGAGTGAGCATACAGCCTTAGATTACATTCAAGACATTTCACAACAGAGTATCAGACAGTTTCCTAGGGGTAAGGCTATAATTCAATCACACTAGAGCTGGATCTTCAGCCTGGGATGAGTTAGTGCAGTAGAGGACCAGAGGGTAGTACGCTTTGCTTTATGTTGGTGAAGGATTCTATGAGACAGAGTAGGGATACTGGAAGATTAGGTTTTAAGTCTGTGGACATGCAAGATCTTCCTACCATGAAGCCTTGTTGCGGGCAGCAGGATTCAAAGCAACACAGTTTCATAGCAGTAAGATCTTGTCAAACAAACCTGATGTACTTTTTCAACTGGGTAACTAGAGTGTTAGATCAGGGAGGGAGGAGGAGCAGTAGATGTCATCTTCATGGACTTTAGCAAAGCCTTTGACGCAGTCCCACATAAACACTAGTAAACAAGTTGAGAAACTTGGGAGTAGGACACAGGGTGGAAAACTGGGTTAGGAATTGGCTAAGCATGAGGACTCAAAGGGTAATAGTGAATGGAGCACAATCCACAGAGAGGCAGGTTACCAGTGGGGTGCTCCAATGCTCAGTTCTGGGGCCAGTTCTCTTTAGTGTCTTTATACAAGACATTGCAGAGGGTCCGGAGGGGAAAGTGTGTCTCTTTGCAGATGACACAAAGATCTGCAACAAAATTGACACTCCAGAGGGAGCTGAAAGAATGAGAAGGCACCTAGGCAGACTGGAAGAATGGCCAAGGGTATGGCAGCTGAAATTTAGCACAAATAAATGTAGAGTTATGCACTTTGGGCATGGTAACCCAGGAGAAAAGTATTCAATGGGGGGGAGATATTGCTGGAGACCACCAGGCAAGAAAGGAACCTAGGGGTAATTATAACTGATGACCTAAAGGTAGCCAGACAATGTGATAAAGCAGTAAGGAGGGCCAACAGAATGTTAAGATCTATAGGGAGGGATATATCCAGCAGAAATAAGGATGTAGTAATGTCACTTTACAGATCACTGGTAAGACCTCATATCTGGAGTACTGCATCCCATTCTGGAGGCCGCACCTTAGAAAGGACATCAACAAACTGGAGGCAGTCCAGAGGGGGCCACAAAGATAGTAACAGAGCTACACTAAAAGACGTATGTGGAGAAGCTAAGACACTTTATCCTGTATTCACTAGAAATGAGAAGGGATAGGTGGGATATGACTGCGACTTTAAAATTCCTCAAGAGAGTCAGTAGGGTCCAGGAGGGGAGCCTCTTTCAGCAAAGAGTATGCTCAAGGACAAGGGGACGTGATATGAGGATGGTGGGAGGTAAATTCAGGGGGACTATGAGAAAGTACTTTTTCACAGATAGGGTAGTGGATGTATGCACCTAAGGAGGTGGTGAGTGTACAAACAGTGGATGCTTTCAAGAGAGTGTGGGATAGGCATATGGGAATACTAGAGGGGATGTGGTAAGGGGTCAACAAGGGTTAATTGGGGTTAGAGTATATGGCCGGAATTGATGGGCCTGGTGGTCCTCTTCTGCTGTTAACTTCTATGTATCTATGTATGTTGGGGTGTGTGGAAAGGTCGTCCACTGCTCCTCTGAGGTATAGGCAAAGCCCTACAAATATGTATATATTTCTAAGGTTTGCCAGGAGCTACATACTGAGCTGGTAGCAGCTTGTTTTCAGATGCATTCTGGGGGGAAGGGACAAGACAGGAAACAGTGCAAAACAGCAATACATTAATACTGTGTGCACATAATTAAAAACATATACAGTAACAACATGTAGGTACAAGGGAATAAGCATATACTAACAAAATGCGATAATCAGCACAACTGCTCACGATGATAGGTATGGTTAAATGATGCCAATGCAGCAGTACAATGACAATAACCAGCTTAGGAGATACAGTTGTGAAAGAGGGAACCCAAGGAGCAGTGAACCACCGAAGAAAATTTCAGTAGAGGGGTATGGTAGGAGGAGTTAGAGGTATTTGCAGGAGTGAGCCCAAAAGTCCCTAAGAAGGGGCATGATAGAGGAGACAGATAGGGAATAGCAGGAGGGACAGTATACTAGAAATTAAGGAATCTGACAGAGAATGGTGCTTGACCTATAGAGGATTTGCTTGGAGTAAGGGAAAGTTAGCATGGATCAGTATTATGAAGGGAATACATGTTAAATTAATAAAATAAAATGTAACACAGGTGGTTCCGTTCTGAGTCACAAGGGACTGACATATCTGTGTGAATCAATTTTATGATAGTCACTTGGCAGTGGCCCCCAACAGCTATGCTTAGAGGGGGTCTTGGGGTCTTCTGCAATAGCACACATCAATCTGCATTGGAGTGAAGAATTAGGTGGAGTTGGCATGTGAATGGAATACAGGGCCATTCACACTGACAACTTGCCCTGGTGCATCTGTCGCAGAACTTTTGTGACAGCCCCTGACTACTGCCAACAAATATTGGTTGTAGCAGGCTATCGGAGTGCTGCATCTGTCCTCACAGATTGGTAGGACCAAGATTATCATCATAAGACAATTTGAAAAAATATAAGCATGCAGGGGAGCAGTACTGTCTGGGTGGTAATACTGGACTACTGGCATCCAGTAGGTAGGGAAATGGGTAGACTGGGTTGGCCAAATGGTCCTAATCTGCCATCAAAGTCTATTTTTTCTCTGTTTCTAAAAGGACACTGGGATTTGTGTTGTGTGTGACCAGAGGTCTACCAGGAAAAACAACATAAGAGTAACAGTGAACGAAAGCAACAGCAGTCCTGTTGGGCCACAAGCAACCCCCGAAATATGTCTCAATGTAGGGTGGGGAAGTGGGTGGGGAATGTATTTTCCAAACATTCTGCCCCATACCTGTACATGGATGGAACTGCACCATACAGATACATGCATGTGACAGTCACATGCACCATTACTTTGCAGAAACCAGATTTGTATTCAGTAACAGTTGAATCTCTTAATTTAAAAAAGTGTTAGTATCTGCACTGAGGGGTGTCTCTGTTCCCCAGCCCCAAACGTTCTCTGTATGGCAACATTTATATTGATGAAATAGGACACACTTTGCACACCATTTTTCGAAGTAAAAAAAAAAGAGTGCAGAGAATCAGGTCCAGAATGTTCCTGACTGGAATATTTCATGGTACCTTTTTGCCTACTGCCTAAGCGTGGTATGCCCCCTCGACAGCGACACCAACACAGCGACCTACATACCTGTCCACAAAATCTACAGTTTGCTGACAGGTTACTGTATTGATGCACCTGACACAGGAACACACTGTCTCCCAGTCCTTTATCCCCTTCCTGAATCAACTCAGACTGGAAAAAAATGGACCGGAAGACAAACGGAATTTATGTTGACCACAAATTGCAATCGACATAAATCTTGTCGATGTTGATGTCGATAAAAGTGTTGTCGAACCGGCATCGTAGAGCCCCTAAGCCTACTCAGTACTATTACTGGGTGCACAGTAGGTGTAAGACACAGTGCAGCACTGAATCAACCCCTGATCATTCACATTACCCAAAAGTGACAGACTGTTCCCAAACTTATGCAAGACTAATGGAGTGATCACTAGTCTGTAGCAGTAGCAGAGAGTAGGAAACTGTATTTAAGACTAGCATTTATTTATTTATTCATTCATGTCTTTGATTACCAGGTAAGTGCACTGATCTGAGGGACTGTTTTCATGCATGACCCGGGCCACAAAAGATGGCAAGGAAAACAAAAGTACAATCTTGGAACAATAGGATATACAAGAACACGAAAAACAGCTGACTACAATACAGAAATATATGTATACAAAGCAGTAGAACCTATGGATTTACAACATAGAAAATTACAAGTGGATATACAGGGAAAGGCTGATAATATTCCTGGTAGGCTTACAGATTCAAACAGAAGATACAAACAGTCCTACCCCTCCCCCCCCAGTACAACATTTCTTCAGGAGTACAGTACACACTGCAAGCCTTGTGGTCAACAGGGTTCACCAATGGGCTTACAGGACTACTGTAGCTGTCATACACAGACAGCTCTGTTGGTGGGCAGCCGTGCCAGTGTGCAGATGGGTTGTGCACTGCCTGCCAAACACCGGGACCAACAAGGATGGGGGAAGTGGGGGGAGAGGGTGCCTGAGTGGGCAGGGGGTGGGGGATCCACTGGACCACCAGGGAGTTATCAGGGCTGTGGTCCCTCTGTGATCAGGTCGGGGTGGGGGGGAGGTTACTGTGTATAGCACTCTACTGCCACACTGTGCTGCATATTAATGGAACCTCGGGTGTGTGTCATATCAATTGAGCATTGGGCAGGGATGGAGGTGTGGCACTGGCCTGACAGGGGTGTTCAGACTGTCGCTGTACTGCCACACATGCAGGGTGCCCAGCTCATTCCGCTGGGTACAGCCCTGCATGGTGCATGCAAATGGGGCCATAATAACATGCAAATGGCCCCATTGAGTTGTGCAAGCCTAAAGATCCCATTTGCATGTCCATGACTGTGAATGATGGCTTTCAGCGCTGTGCATCAGGAGATGCACTGCCCCATTTTGTTCCCAGCCCAGCCAGGGAGTTGCATCGGTGCATGTCGTGCTAGTTGCAACTGTGGTATTCACACAGGGGATGCACCAGGAGCATCCTTGTGCGTCTTTTGTGAATACCACAGTTTGTGCTTGGTGCATCTCATTTGTGCTGGGGCAACCAAGATGTGCCATGCGTAACTTCTTTGTGAATCCTGCCCTATGTATTTGGTATCACATGGCATCATGAATTGAAAATCAAATAACTCAACATCTAGAGCTGGTGTAAATTGTTCACTATGAGTGATGTGGCCTGTCCATACTGTACCTTTATTGTGCTGACAAGCACCACAGGAGGAGTACTGCAGGGGTACAGTAAATAGAGAAAACAATCTGTAATGGTTTGAATTGTGGCATCTCTGCCCTTTTAAATCAAATTACTTTTCTAACAGATTTAGTCAATACTCCTCAGATGTCAGACATATCAAGTCCCAGGGAAAGCACTCTGATAATTGGGAAATGACTTTTCTATTAAATAATAGGTCTTTCTCAAAGCTGATTTTTATTATCATAGTTTTCAAAATGTTTTACAAAGGGTAACATTTTTTTTTTTTTTAGTAGTGAGGGGAGCCAACTAAGTGTCTCTGCACAATAGCAAATGCACTGCTGTTTAGTGTAATTAAGATTTCCTTGGCTGTCTAAACTCAATCATAATTGAAGCCTCCAAGTATATGATTGTCAGGAAAAGCTGCAATGAAAATTCCAGCATGTTTCAAAGAATTCAACAAGAAAACCTGAAAAAGGTGAGAATTAGATGGGATTTCTATAGGTATTTAAAGACTCTGCTCTGCAACTTTTGGTATTATGAAGCTACAGGTTACAATCATGGGGTTGTTCACTGTATTGCAGCTTTGTTTCTTTGCACTGCTGGTTGGTGAGGGGGTTTGTACTAGTAGTTGGGGATCTTTTAGAAAGAGTCCATGGGACTCTCTGAAACTGCATTCCTCTCTCAGAGGAGGGGATTCTTTTCATGGGAATTACCCTAAACATGTTTCTGATCTACATTCTCCAATCCATGGCAGTTCTAATACTCAGTTTAGGCCTGCATCTCCCCTTCAGACTGTAAAAGTCCAGTGTAAAGAGGCTGACTTGTTGGTGACTGTTAATAAAGATCTGTTTGGGACAGGACAGCTGGTTAACGAGAATGACCTTACTCTGGGTTCTGCTGGTTGTACCCCTTCTTCTGTTAATGACAACACAATTGTTTTCCAATATGGGCTTCATCAATGTGGAAACACTCTAATGGTAAGTTTTTCCTTTTTTATTTCAAATTTGGTCAGGAAAGGTACATTATGCTGAAATGCATCTTTAAGCAAGTACTGAGAGCCCAGGAAGGTTAAATGACTTATTCAGGGTCACAGTATGTAAGTATTTTATGGAACCAAACACATGTCTACAGGATATACTAAATTTTGCTGATAGGTCTGACAAAAGGTTTAATGAATTATGTCTACAGTATGGGCAATAAGCTACAAGTAAGACTCTTATTGTATGCTAGAGTTCCAGTAGTCCCTGGTTTCTCTTTGTGCCCTTGAAGGACAAGTTTGGTCTGCTTGTCACTCTTGGCTCCAAAATTTGAATATCCACATACAACCAGATAAAAGGCAATTAAGTGAAATCTAGTCTGAAGAGATTTCAGTGTTTCTATCTAATATATGGGGGTACACGTTCCACACATGGCCAAAGAACTAGGGGCAGCAAGATCAACATGTTAAAAATGAAAGCCCAGAAACAGTCCTTATCACTAAACTTTGTAATGTATCATTGTTTTGGGGCTGGCAGTGGCAGGGACACTCCTGCTCCCTTTTTATGTTTGCTTGCACGCATGTGCAAGAAACATAGTGCCATCATCTGAGTTTTCCAGAGGTGTCGGCCTCTTCCAATTCAGTGTGTTTGTAGGTGCGGTTGCAGTGCGCCAATCACTGCTCCAGCTGTCTGACCACTGAAAATGCAGTGGCATACAGTTGAAAGGGAGAACTCTGCTTCACTGAGCAGAGCTCCTCCCCCCCAACACGTCAGCATATTGTGTGCTGACGTGCCCCCCCACGCACATACTGTGTAGCTGGGGGTGCCCATTCCCCTGTCGACTGCATGGTGCGCCGCCCAACCAAAGCATTCAGGTGCCATGCTGGGAGCCCACCCCAGTGTGGCAAAATGTCTTATGGCAGATGGGGTGCCCAATCCCCATCGGCTGCATGCACCCCAAAGCATCCAGCTGCCACTCTGGGATCCCACCCCAGTATAGCAAATTGATGATATAGCTGACGGGTGCTCAACCCTGTCGGCTCCAGACGACCCCCAAAACAGCCTTCCAGTTGCCATACTTTACACTTTTTTTTTTTTTTTCCTCCCATCTGTTAAATGGCTATGTCAAACTACCAAGCTTATCTGCTAAACATAACTGCACTGAAGGGATCATTCTTGGTTACTGTTCCTTGGGACATGCAAAACCTAGTGCTGCATAGAGTTCTCTGAATTCCCATCTTGTACTGATTTTGTGTGCTCCCCAACAACTCAACTGTTTAACCAGGTGAGGCACACTAAGCTGAAGGCTTGTTTACAGGTGCAGCCTCAGAGCACAGGGAAGTTGTGACTTGCTCAGGGTCCCACAGTATGCAAGTGGGGGCTCTGGGATTCAAACCCAGGTTTCCAGATTTGCAGCTCAGAGCCTTAAACCACTGTTACGCCGCCTTCATTTTGCAACTATTGTCCTGAATCTGATGCATAGTGCTGCCCTGAGCGATCTATGGCCCCTGTAATCAGAGATGGCTGTGTACATCATGCTGATGAGTACTGTATGGCAGTTGGCACACTGGCAGCTCTAGGCAATATATAGCATGCCCTGACCAGAGCATGCTGTTGTAAATGACTAGGCATGTCATTAACACAGCGTCTGACTAAAAAATGCCCCACAGGAGGGTGGTGTCAAACAGGATAATGGGGCTCGTGTGGCTCTGGCATGCAGGACTCTTAAGGGGCCATCGGTGTGCACATGCCCAAGTATAAATGAGTGCTCTCTCTCTCTCTTCTCCTCCTTCTTTCTCCCAAATATGTCTGTCATGTCGGAATGTTATCTTGTGGTTCCACATTTGCTGATACCAAGTATGGCTTTGGTGACAGGGGTGTGGAGGGGGGCTCTCGTTAAGAGAGGGTGCAGTTAACAATTGGGGAGGGGGGGAAGGAGGTTGACAGACCACCAGGATGGGGATTTATAAATCACAGGAACAGCTGGTAATCTCTGTGTAGGGCACTACTAAATGGGGATGGGGCAGTGTTTGGCAGCATTAAACCATGATGGAGGCTGTTAATGCTGCCAAAATGGCAAAATAAAGGATGGGTGTGTGGGTGGGCCAGTGTTGCACAAAGGGGCCTCTGAATGTGGCCCACGCCCCACTGATCAGTTAGTGCAGCTGCAACATGAGAAGTCCCACACTGTTTATAGAGTGGCCTTTGCATCTGAAATGGTGCACTGCCAGGAGTTGTCCTGAATGCCCTTGTACTTGGCAAACTAGGTCAATTGCTGCAACCTTTGTCACCAGCCTATGCACTTCAAAAAGGAACAATTCTACATCCATTCAATAGTTGTGGCTTGATTTTTTTTTTTTTTTTTTTTTTTTTTTTAACATACCACCTGGGAACTAGAAGGAAGCCCAAATAATAAATTATTAAACATAAGAGATCACTAACAATGGGTTGGATTTAGAGAAGATTACCAAAAAGGCACACTCAATACTTTCTAGGGGACATTTTACTCTGGGTTCCACTATTCCCAGTCAACCCATATAGTTGATTCTCAACCCTCTCTAGAGGACCTTTTCCTCTAGGTTCCACTATTCCCTGTCCAACCCAGGTTCAAACCCTATCACAATTTTGGCTTCAGCCACTAATCTTCCCAAATCCTCCCTTGAGGCATCTGGATCATATCTGTGGTCCTCCAGTCTCTACAGTTGCTGTTTTTCCTGAATTGGGGACTCCTGTACTGTACATAGTACTCATGGCATGGCCTTCCATGGCCCTCCTCACATGGTTTCTAATGTCCCTGTATTTCCTGAATTGGGTACTTCTGTACTGTACACATTACTCAAGATATAGCCTTCCAGGGCCCTGTATAGAGTCTGGTCACTTGCTGCTTACCAGATATTTGGTATTCTTGCTTGCTTGTGGTGTTGCACTGAGTGCTCACCAATGATGATCCCCAAGGTCCCTCTTGTACCACACCACCCTTGCTCTCCTAACCCCCTTTTGTACCACCCTTAACCTTTTCTAACCCCCCCATTTCAGTAGTCTGGGGTATTACTTTGTACTGTTTGCCTTTCAGAACTTTTAATTGCCATTACCTGGACAACTAAATAGTTTGTATATTTGTATCACCCATGATTTTATGGTTTGATATTTGGGTTTGGGTATTCTCCTCCGGATCAGAAAATCTTTTCCACTCTGCTCGAGCTTGGTGCCCTCAGCAAAGGGATGCAATCTTAACTTTTTTGACCTGGTCTTTTGGTTTAATTGACAATAGTTCCATGCCATTCTGCCTTCTGTCCTACAATCCATTTGTTTCCAAAGAACAACACTCCAGGGCATTTTGTCCACTTTCAGTGTTTCATACCACTGAGCACCCTTTCCTTACAGATTGGATTTGGCAAAAGCCCTTTTGTGCCCCACCACTGCCCTTCTCCCCAGCAAATACTGAATAGATGTAAATCTGCCTTTTCCTCCTGTCCTTGTTTAATCCTAAACTCCTAGATTTTATATTTTTCTTCAACCCCAGCACACACAAATGAAGAGCATTTTCTCCCTCATAGACTTCCTCACTAGTCTCTGATCTATATTCATTTACTTTCTTTGCCATTATTTTGGTCTCTTTCAGATGATACTTCTGGTTGACCTCACTTTCCTCCTTTTTCACCCTTGCATTATTCTGCAATGCTGCTGTTTGCCCATACTGCCTAGCTCTTTAATACCAGCTCTTTATTTCTTTCGGTATTTCCCCACATGTCTGCCCTTCTGAAGTCCAGGACCTCCGTTTTTTTTTTTTTTGTAATGCACTCTACACCTTTTGGCTGGATGGATGGAGCACAAATGGGTGGATGAAACACAAATGTTAGTCACATCCAGTTGTCACATGCTGTATCTAGCTGATAGAACATGCTACAAATAATGCCTAGATAAGTACATGTATGTTTATATCTGGTAACAGGAAAGGCACACGGGGGGGGGGGGACCAACCCCACAGAATGCAAATACATGAGACAAAATGTGAGAAATTTTGGATACTACTATAGTCCTGTTATGACCTTAAGCTGCATAGCTGAAGTAATATGTTAGTATTTTGATTTTTATTTTTGTCTTGTAGATGACCTCTGAATCCTTGGTGTATGGCTCGAATCTCTACTATAAACCAACTACCAACCTTGTCATCATAAGAACCAATGATGCTGTGGTTCCTATAAAGTGCTACTATAGAAGGTAAGTCCATTTAAAACTAGTACACTGTTGATCTTAATATCCTGTTCTATTGCTTATAGTGTTTTTTGTTTCAGGAAGGACAATGTAAGCAGTAATGCCATCAAACCCACTTGGGTTCCATTCAGATCAACTGTGTCATCTGAGCAAAGACTGGACTTCTCATTGCTTCTGATGAATGGTGAGAAGGCTTTGACTCCCCAATGTATTGTCAGTGTTTTAAGGTGATGATGATGATGATGGGGAAGAGATCTTTTGGGGCATGCAGCAGGGCACTTCTATCTGGCCCACTATATTTCTGAGGCAGTATTTATTTACTTGGTGCTTGTCCAGTAAGTTAACGCATTTGTCAACACTATTGCATACAGCAATTTTGAGTCGGGGGGTCAAGTAATGAGAAATTGGCACATGTTTAAAGTTTAGGGCCCAAAGATCCACTATATGTAAAGCTGGGTTGCTCGGCTCCTCCTTTATGGAGGCAACTGTCAATCATCCAAATTTGCATTATAGGGACTGTGTAGTATGCAATCAGTCCAGTGTATATGAACTGAACAGGGAGGTCCTCCCTGCAGCAATTGTTGATGGAGGGTGGGGGTACTTTTTTCTTGGGGTAATTGCTTTTTAGTACTGATGACAATGGCTCACATATTCAAAGGGATGGCACCAGAGCAACCCCAGAAATGCACCCTGGGGCAATAGTCAACAGAGGTACTTGCTCAGAGGAAGTCCCAATATGCAGGGGTGCAAGGATAATGTATGTGGCACATCTCCAGGGGGCATGCATATGCAGCACATACTGGTATTCAGCCCAGGATGTGCAGCACATATGCTGGCACATCCCTGAGATGTGCTGCATACTGGGGCACAGAGTAGAGCCAAAGGAAAGAAGGCTCAAATGGGAGCCACATAGGAGGGCTGCTGTAGTGCAGGGGAACAACACAGTGGCTGCCAGCCATGGGTGGCTTCCCTAATTAAGTGTCAAATACCCACAGAACTCCCTAGTAGTCTAGTGGCACTCCCACCCTGCCCATAGCTGTGACACCCATAAAATACTTACTATTCTTCCCCCCCCCCCGGTAGTCTAGTAGTAACCCCCCAACTCCGCCTGTATCCCTGATCACCAGTATGAGCACTGTACACATTTTCCTGGTGATCAGTGGCTTCCCTCCCCATCAGCGGGCAGCTGCAATCCCTACCTGCACACTAACTGGCTGCCTGCCCGAGATGACTGCTTACAGTAGCAGCTGTATGCCCTGTCCAGTGTGGACCAATGGGCCTACAGCCGTGCTATCAGCAGTATCTGAAGCGGGCAGTCTGGCTGTATGTGGTGGGACTACAGCTGCCTGACTGGGGAGGGTGGGAGGGTTGCCACTGGATCACCAGGGACACAAGTACAGAGCTCATACTGGTCTGGGATATGGGTGGGGGTTATCATTGGACTACCAGGAATAGTAAAGATTATTTAACAGATGTTGCAGCTACAGGCAGGTGGGGGTTCCACTAGACTACCAGGGAGGGATTGCTTATGTAGTCAATGGCAACTAGAGCATTGGGAGGGAAGGGGCTATACCACTAGACTACCAGGGCAGTATTACAGGTTATTATATGGTGATCACCACTATGGGGAGGGAGGGGGGCTACCACTGGACTGCAAGGTATTGTAATACATTTATATCTGGTGATTGTGGCTATGGGGGGGTTACCACTAGACATCCTCTTGGGGCACCACATGCTGTGCAGGGTGCCAGGTGCATGTTGCTGGCCTGCCCTGCACAACACATGCAAATGGTCCAGTTTGCATACTGTCAGCTGAATATCTGGGAATTTGCACACAGCATTGCTCTTTTGTGCTGGCTCTGTTCCCATCCCCTATATTCAGTCATGTCTTTGGGGGGAGACTTACCAGTGAATCCTATTTGCACAGTGTACATTGCCTATCCTAATCAGAGGAGATGCGTCATTGCTCATCTCTTTTGAATATATCCCTGGGCTGTTCCAGTGCAAGTAGGTTGTTGCGCCACCACATGTGCCAGGCGCAGCTCTGAATATTGGGGCCAATGATTACACAGCCAATTTGTCCAAGGTTCTTGAAACCAAGAATGCTACAATCTTTGCCCTTTAGCTTTCAACCATGGAAAGCTATGCCAGTCACATGGACCTGAATATTAAGGTGTCCAGGGCTGCAGTTGGGACTATATAACCCCCTCACCACTGCCTCCACAGTAAAGGCCCGATCTGCCTCTGCTCAAGATTGTCCTGCCTGAACTGCTACTGCCCAACATCCACAATTTCATTTTCTTCCAGATGATTGGACCTCTGAGAGACCCTCCAATGTCTTCCACCTGGGTGATGTACTGCACATTGAAGCTTCTGTCTCCACTGAGAACCAGGTTCCTCTGCGGCTCTTCATTAACAACTGTGTGGCTACTCTGCAGGAAGATGAGAACTCTGCTCCCAAATACCCCATCATTGATAACAATGGGTGAGATTGTTCACAGCATCAAAGGGCACATAATTTTCAAGTGTTCAGTTACTGGTAACAATGATTCAGATTAATTTTTGCTGAAAGTGAAAATAAAGGCCTGGTGAATTAGTTGAAGGTTATTGAGGCATCTGTTAGGCAAGATTCTGTTATACACTATTTGGGGAATTGGCAGTGTAGGGTCATGGTGTGCTTAAATCTAGGATATTGGATAAGGAATACTATAGCAGGATGGATGTTATACTTTTTTGTCGGGGGGGGGGGAGTGCATACTGTGTACATGGACTTGGGTTTCATTTCATAGTCTACAGTATTGCAAAGCTGTACTAAACCAAACTCTACTGCTAGGATCACGTGGTTTTTACTGCATCTTGGATGTGCTTCTGACATGGTGCATGATATGTTTTTGGGTCCGGGGTCTTTTTGGAGGTCCCCTTATGGGTATCTTCATAACTGCAGAAAAGGGCAGCAAGAGCACCAAGGCAACATTGTTCAGACTCGTAGACCTTGACAATCCATTACCTTTTCATAAATATTTTATTTATTGTAAAATTGGAATTACAACTGTTGAGCTAAAGGCTCATTTACAAAGGATCCTCATCTGAATGGGGAACAAACAAGAACATGGATTGTTTGGGGGCATAGCGGCTAGTACGCATTGTCAGTTACACATCAGTAAATGGCTAAAGTATTACAAATAGGATTGGGAGAGACCGATACATTGCAAAAGCCATCATTAGAGTACATAATAAGAGGGAAATGTTCCCGTAACAGCTTGGGTAAAGTGTAGATTCCAACTATGTACAAGCTATGGGTATTCCCAGATGGCAGCTATAGAGCTTAAGTTCCTAGAGTGAACAATTAATGGAACATTCATCCAGTACAGCCATTTGGGGAGAGTAGGCAACGGGCTAAGTGGGTGAGAACACAGTAGGTGATGGCATAAGGGTTGGGAGAGCTAATCTGGTGTGGAGGTGGGGGTTTGGGGGGTCAGGAGAGCTAAACCGGTAAGTAGGTGGGGTGTATTGGGAACATGAGAAGTAGGAGGGGTACATGTACACTAGGATGGGTGGGTGGGTAGGTAGGTGGGGAGTAGTGGGAGTTTCTTGGGAGTCGCAGGTCAGTGCAGGTAAGCCATAGTGTGTCTGGGGGCACAAATAAGGCTAGAATTCAGCTGGGGTGATCTTTACAGCAATGTGTGTGTGTGTGTGTGTGTGTGTGTGTGTGTGTGTGTGTGTGTGTGTGTGTGTGTGTGTGTGTGTGTGTGTGTGTGTGTGTGTAAGTGAATGTGTGTGTGTGTGTGTGTGTGTGTGTGTGTGTGTGTGTGTGTGTGTGTGTGTGTGTGTGTGTGTGTGTGTGTGTGTGTGTGTGTGTGTGTGTGTGTGTGTGTGTGTGTGTAAGAAGATGGTCTTCTGAATTTCAGATTTGAACTGACCAAGACGAGTAAGGCTATTGGTGGCATGGGGGAGCTCTATTAGCCAGGTGGGGGCACTTACTGCAAAGGTCCACCTCCTCAAGGCAGTTCTGAAAGGCACTGCTAGAGCATGTCTTGTAACTCTTCTCAGAGTGCTCTGCCTGAGCAAGATGGAATAAGGCTTGTGGGAGGGGTGCAAGTCCTAATAGGGAGGGGTTGAAAGTCTTAGAAGGGCCTCCTTCCTTATAAGGTAGGAGTGGAGCTTGATTTGGTCCATGAGGGAGGCCACTGTGTCACAATATAAAGGTTGCATGTGTGCATAAAACTATCTGTGCCCAAGACTAAAGTGGCAGGCTTTGTTAAAGGTAGTATGGACTCTGCAAGCTGTAAGAGGCCGTGTCCAACACCCCATTACCATAGTCCAGGATGGGTAGGACTGTACCTCTTACCACCTGGACCCTGGCCTCTGTTGTGAGGCAGAACTGAAGCCTATATAGGCCCCTTACTTCCTATTGGCTGCAGAATTGAGAAGGGGGTGGTAGACAACTCCTTTTGGCGTCAGAGCATTGCCTTGTGTGTTTTTCTGTTGAGCACTAGCAGGCCATCTTTGAACCAACCCTGCTGGAGGCCAATGTTGTACTGCAGGCTCTTAGTGAGTGCTTCTTGCAACAGCTTCTAATACCACTCATGTATTCTGCATAGAGCAGTATCTTGGAAGTGGTATGATTTTGGTAGGTTGTTCAGAGGGTGAACAGGAGCAGACCCAGTATAGTCGTCTGAGGGGACCCCCACTGTGACTTCACTGGACCTGGAGATTGCTCCACTGATTATTTTTTAACCTGCTGGAGAACCAACAGACTCAGAATAGTCTAAGGCAGATGACAACGACGACTACCATCCAGATCCACAAGGTCAAAAGCCTTGGTTAGGTCTATAAAGACTTCCTACCAGATGGCCTGGTCAAATAAATCTTGCACACAGTCTGAATACAATTAGGGCAGTATTAGTGTTGTGCATCTTGCAAAGCTGTGCTGTTGGGGCAGAGGAGGTTATATTTATGCAGGTGGTCAGCGTTGATTGGCTAAGATATTCTCTCTCTCTCTCTCCAGCACTTTGGAGAACGGTAACAGAATTGAAAGGCTGATAGTTGGATAATGGTGCCTGGTTGCTCCTTTGTGCACAGGAATTACCAGAGCAGATTTCCAAGAAAGCAAAGTGGCTGGAGAAGCATGTCTCCTAGTGCTGTGCTAGCATGAGCATCACATGAAACTTCCACTACCTAGAATTTTCTTAATAGCTTTACTGCACTGTTTCAAGACTTGCTGTTTCATATCTGCTTGATATCTTGTAACAACCAATTTAACATGAATTCTCCTCCTAGTTGAATCTGGTCAGTAACTATGCCAGTTGGGGCTCCACCTATTGTGCATTCATCCAGCTGTAGGATGTTGCACCAGATGTCTGCCACCCCAGTGTATGCAGAGGTAAAGTTAGAGTGGAGCTCTGTATCCAGTATACATGGTTGGTGGGGTTGGAGTAAAGACTATCTGTACACGTACTATAACTTATGAGGGTTAAATTTGTAACTACAACTCTGCACATATTGGGAGGTGGGGGGAGGGGGCTATCTAAGCCTTGGCTTGCCTTAGAAAAGCAATGCAGAGGGGAAGCACTGTAGCCCACTAGCATAGAATCTGCTATTCCACACTGCAGAACAGTGGCTTGCAACTTCAACAGTCCATGGAAACAAATCAGATGGCCTCCACAGGGAATGGGGAGGGGGAATGTTCTGGATGCCCTGACACTAACATGTTGGACTGAACCTCCCAAACACATTCCTAGAGCTAATTCTTCTATGCTGCTAGCATCCTATAACATTTTTTTTCTTCCCTGTAGTTGCTTAGTGGACAGTAGGTCTGCAGACTCCTCTTCAGCTTTTAAATCTCCAAGACCCCAGCAGAACAAACTTCGTTTTGATTTGTCTGCCTTCAGGTTCTTCAAGGATGCCAGGAATATGGTAATTGGTTAATAGGTCACCTACTTAAGTAATCTTTAATTGGCAAATCTGCTTAGTGTCCAATTTGCCTTTCAGATATACATCACTTGTCATCTGAAAGTTGTGAGCATTTCCCAGAGTCCAGACTTGACAAATAAGGCGTGTTCTTTTACCAAGCCTGGCAATGTGTAAGTTGGATTGGAAAAGGTTATGTAGATTATTTTCTATTTCTGAGCTGCAGCTCTAATTCTGGCATTGTATTACAGCTGGTCTCCAGTAGAAGGCTTCAATAACATCTGTGACTGCTGTGAGACTGGAAACTGTGGAGACTCTACCACATTGAGAGCATATCCTTATAGGAGACATGGGAAACGAGATGCCTCAAAAGAGGGTAAGGAGTGCAGTCTAACTAGTTGTAAGTACTGTTTTGCTAGCATTACAAGTGTGTTGCCTTTATGCAACCTATGGAAATTTGTCACCTCAGCCAACATATGCCTTTAATCTTTCAACCAGATCTACAAGAAATAACTTTCTCTAAATAAGAAGTTTGTGCACGTCTGTTCAAACCTTCTTGTTCACAAGATAAGATTGTAGATGTCACACCGACACTCCAGTGGTCGGGCCTTCAGCTCCCACAGTGCCAGACCTCAAAGTGCAATATGTGAAGAGACAAACAACCCTCCTGTCTGTTTTGGGTCCAACACCCACTAGTCTGTAGTCCTGAGATCAAACATGAACCTTTTTTTGCTAAAACACCCAGTTAACGGGATCAAATATCACACCCTCTCTGGGCAAATACAGTGCAATACTTAACCCAGCAGGCACCCAGCCTGGTTCATAATTCTTCCCTTTTGACTCAATTGAGACCTAGTTACTCTTATTACCATAAGCATATCCCTATAACAGTTATGTCAGAATTGTCAACACTGTCCCAAATTCACATGCACAATGAAGACTCTGGCAGAATAAAGGAAACCAAAAAATTTAATAAAATTAAAAAAAAAAAAAAAAAAAAATTGTAAATACAAAACACAGAACATATAGACATTAATGATTAGTCAAATAGAATTACAGAACACCTTGTAACTAATTCTAACAGTTTTCAGTTAACTATTCTTGACAGAAGTGCCCTTAAGTTTGAAACACCAGTGTGCTTTCTGGAGTCCAGAGATGGAAGATATCCTTTCAGTCAGCTTGATAATTGAGGCCAAAATATCCCTCCCACCCTGTGATGTCACAATTCTGGGCTGTTGGCCAGAGGTCACTCAAAGCTGGATACTAAATTGATCGGTCACATGCCTCATCACCCTGCTCAACAGTTCCAATGAAAAATAAATGTAGTCTAATAGGTGAATTGATGCCTCATGACTGGTCAGAATTACCCCTTTGATGTTCAGAGCAACTTCTGAAGAGCCATGTCATCTATTTGTGAAATAGAACATATCTGTTAGAAGCTGTTTCTTCCTCATGTCATAAAATTTGTCCTGGCTTTCTTGACTTCAAAGTAAATGGATGTTTTACAACTGTTACAACCTGGCATCTGGAGGAAGCTCTTAATTAGTTTGCACCAGGTCCTGGAGAGTCCTTTCCTTACCACACTTTTGAAATTCCAGTCCCATGGTGCTATTCTAATTGCTACATTCAAAGCTTATATTTATATCACAAACATGACACAATATAAGCAGACGCTATGTCACACCCCTTCCTCCTAGACTGCATTTGGGGGAATCTATTCATCGGTGTGGGATGAATTCCCCAAATTCATTTTACTGCTCTAATTGATGCAGTAGTCCATCTGCGTTTGTTTGCTGCCCCTGCCCTGTGACAGACATATTGTAATCCTGCAAGACCCATCTTAAAAGCATACCAATTGTTTTATCCATTTGTGCCAGTCAAACCAGGGGGTTATGATGTTTGTACCTCTAAATACTACCTGTATAGGTATGGCTCTAACTTGGTGCCCACACCATTGCAATGCGTTCTTTCTTTACTGTAGAATAAGCCTGCTCCCTGGGGAAGTAGTCTTACTGAGGTACACTATTGGATGCTATTTCCTTGGTAACTGGTTTGACCAAGTACTACCCCAATACCCACATCTGAGGCATCTGTCCGGACTAAGGGTTTACTATAGTCTGGGCTGGCTAATACGGGAGCATTGCAGTGTCTCCTTTAGCCCTGCAAGGGTTGTTTACAGGTTTTCCAGTTAACCTTTTTGGGCATTCTTTACAGAGCAGCTGTCAGGGCACTGTAGTTTGGTATAAATTTCTTCTAGTACCCTACAGTCCTAGAAAAATCAGAACCTGCTTCTGTGTTTCAGGTCTGGACCATGCCTCGATGTCTCAATGTATCAATTTCTGCTTGATTTAGATGGAGCTATCCCTGGCAGCCTACATGCCCAAGGTATGCCACCTCAACCATGGCCATCTGGCACTCTTCAGCATTTATAGTGAGTGTGCCTCTCTGTATCCTGCCCAGCACTTCACCAAGGTGGGGCAGATGTTCCTCCCAGATGGCAGTGTAATCAGGTACACCACAGCTTACTCCATTTAAAACTGGTTCACCAACCTTTGGAAGGTGGCAGCAGCGTTTTTCATTCTGAAAGGCATTACTTTATACTTGGATAACTCTATTGGAGTGGTGAAGGCTGACCAGTCCCAGCTCTGGCAGTTAACTCTACCTGCCAATACCCTTTCATCAGGCCAATAGTGGTAAGGCATGTCACCCTCCCAACCTGTCCAGTAGTTCATCAATTCTTGGCATTGGGTGGGCATCTTGACTTCATGACTGAGTCCATGCTGGTCCACACAAATGAGTAGAGCCATCTGGCTTGGGGACAAGGACTAGGGTGAGGACCAGTGTCACAGGGTGACCTTTGAGTAAGGTTTATAGGAGAAGATTAACCCCTTCTCTGGAGAAATAAAGCACCTAGGTGATAAATGTAAGTATAGGTAAAATATGGGGTTAACACATTTTTATTTAATGGTGGCACAGAGTACTAGAATAAGGAAGTGCAGTATAGGTGTCTATTGCCCCTTAAATATGCAAATGTAGTTGGATTGCCACTCTTATCTGGAGAATTATAATGAAATGGGGCTCTATAGCCTAACGTTGTTCTAGGCACTGCATCAGTGACATGCAAGAGAACGGATTGTTTTTACACGCCCTTGAGCTGAAATAAAGGAAACTTTTTTTTTTTTTTTTTTTTGAGGAAGGATTATCTTCCCCTCCCCTTATGTACTTATAAATGCAATAGTAGATGGGAGGGAATGGCAGAATGGCCTGTGTGGAATGGTCGGAGGTTCTGCCAAATGAGTTGTATTTATTTTAGTGGTACAAAGTCCCCACTATAATGTTGGTGCAGCATGGACCTTGTAAGTAGGAGGTAGGAGTGCTTTTAGGATAGTTTATTACAAAGTAAATTTGTTTTTTAATCTCTTTTGGAAAGTTAAATGTTTAGAGGGTGAAAGCCACCACTCGAGGAAATGTAGATGTCGGAGATGGTTGGTTTCCTTGGGGTGGTGTGGCTTCTCTGGTTTCATTCTATTGCAAGCTACATTCTGTGGGATGGATATTTATAGGTCATTAAAAGAAATGAGCTCTGTAAACTGCACACGGTTGTGCTTTGAGTGAATATTTGAATGGAAGATCGGGTTGTTGGATGTCTCTTCTTCTCTTCCTTCTTCCCCAAATGAAGGTGGTGAAAAGCCTTTGAACCCCTGTCCTTTCCAGCTCGTGTGTGGGGAGGGGGGTGGTCTCTGTCTGTGTACAGAGTCTGGAGAAGAAGTCACTGCCCAGAAAGCCACACAGTTAGGGTTATTGCATTTTAAGAAGGTCAAGTGGGACATTTCTTACTGAAGCTATGATTTTATGCTGGACAGTATGTAACCTTGACTAATGCAACACTTTCTCTAATCGGCATTAAGGCTAAGTATTGTAGCTTCTTGGTTGCTTCTATGGTTTCATATAATTTTAATGTATTAGTTATGGTATTATGGTGTTCTGCAACATTTAGTGGAAAGTTGGAAAATTTATTTTCTACCATAAAGTCAGGACATGTGGTGGTTCATGTGGGTTTTTTCTGGCTGGGGTTTGGTCAGAATGCTGTGGGAGGCTTCTTTCCTGCTCTGTGCTTAGTACTATAGCATGGATCAGCCATTGTTCTTGCATATAAATGTTGAAGTGCTTGGTGGGCGGTGCTTCAGAGGCTGTTCTATGTTCTAACCCTTTAATTACTTTATAAAGTTACCATGTACAGTGTAATCATTTAAATAATGAACCTGTAGAAAGACCACATTAAAAGCTATACTGAAAGAATTTAAATGTCACAAAATAGTATGGGTGCAGTTGGCTCATCACATGGTATAGCTTCTTCAGTCTGAGTTAGATAGGTGGGTCTGACACTCCAGCAGGGAGCTCTGAGCATTGCTCCCAGGTATTAAAGTAGAACACCTGGGATGGCTAGCTCTTTCTGGCCATGGGTTCCCAGTGACTTCTATGCTTTTTTAAACCAGTTTGCTCTTTAAATATGTCTTGCTAAAAAAAAAAAAAAAAAAAGATGTAAATGTGGTGTTTTGTACCTACAAGTGTCTCACTACTGTGCAGTCTGTTCAGTCCAGTCACCCACACCCTATAACACCCTGGAGCTGTAGAATTTCTGGATTACCCCTAAATCCAGCATCTCCACCACCTCCCTCCTAATGTCCTTTTGGACAGCCTCTGACACCAGATATGCATCTGCAATATGGGCACTTGGGTCCCTGTCCATCATGCGTTGCTAAGGAGGTTAGTCCAAGCTTGGCTCTAAACAATGGGGCAAAGTCTACTAAAACATCCCTTACTTCCTGGATCTGGTCTGGCGTCTACTGGGGTGACATTTTACTTGCCTACACAGAGGACTCTCACTTGCTTGCTTCCAGCAAGTCCAGAAGGAGGTCTTTGTCCATCCCCTCCTCAGGACTACTTGCTGCAAAGACTGTCTGCCATATTTCCATATGGCTTCATGTTGACATGGCACATTCTGTCTCCTGTCAGATAGGTCTATAATGTAATTTGTCATTCACCTGTCTGACTACTTTGTATAGTCCTGCCCACTCGGCCTACAGCTCATCTTTCTGGACAGGGATTAGGACCATAACCTCCTGACCCACAGTGTGAGCGAGCTCTGGCTTTACAATTGTACCATCCTTTTTGTTGGGCAGCTGCCAGGTTTCTCTGGCTATTCCCATAAGCTTCTTCAGCTTTTCCTAAACATAAGGACATAATCCACTATGAGAGTTCCCTGGGTGGTGTGCTTGCTTCCCAGTCCTCCCAGATCAAGCCTAGGGCCCACATACCCTGCATCAATATAAGAGCCGGGGGCTTGTCAACCTTGGGCACCTCCTGTATGCAAACGGTGGGAAGATTTCTCCCAGTTCCTCCCATGCTGTTCAGCAACTGCTTGGAGCATTGTTTTTAGGGTACCACCAAGTCTTCCACAAGTCCACTGGCTTGCAGGTGATGAGGTGTCTTGCATCTCTACACCACCACACACTTCTCCCACAAACACTTTTATCAGGTCCAACATGAAGGAACCCCCTCAATTGGTGGTAACCTGTGGGAACCAAACACAAGAAGATCCCTAGCAAGACATCTGCCACTTTGTATGTCCTCAGTGAGGACTGGGCAACTGCCTTTGCATAGTGGCATAATCCTCCACTGTTGGGATAAGCCTCTTCCCAGAGGAGCTGGGAGTATTCAAAGGCCCCACAATATCCATTCTTAGCCTCTGGAATGGCTCTTCCACTATGGGCAAGGGAATTGGGGTGGCTTGGGTTTTCCTACCCGCCTTCCCTATTTCTTGGCACTGGTGACAAGACCTGCAATTTTCCTTTACCTG
Source organism: Neoceratodus forsteri (assembly GCA_016271365.2). Taxonomy (NCBI): domain Eukaryota; kingdom Metazoa; phylum Chordata; order Ceratodontiformes; family Ceratodontidae; genus Neoceratodus; species Neoceratodus forsteri. The sequence goes on along the minus strand of CM057449.1, from coordinate 293,486,852 downwards.
CCAGGTGAATTTGGGCCAATAGAAATTCTGGGTCAATTGCTGCATAGTGCACACAATTTCCAGACATGAATATCGTGAGCAATCTTTAGCAACTGCTCATGGTACTCCTGGGAACAAGTTGCCTGCCTGTCACCCCTTCCTCTATCCTTGTGTCCTGCATACAGCAGTCCATTGTCCCAATAAACTTATTTGCCATCACCCAGTGCTCCAGTCTGCCCAAGCCTCCACCTCGCTAAGCTAAAGTCCTTTTCTGAGCAATTGCAAAATCTTTACATATTCCAAGGCATGAGACTGGTCCCTCCAGTTTCTAAACTATGGTCCCTAGCTGTAGCATCAGGGCATTTGTGGTCACTACCATACCCAACTATTGGCTACCCCTCCTTCCTCAGAGTAACTCTTCTAGCTGCTAACTGCCACCTTGGAAGTTTCTACACTTCATAAAAAATAAAAAAAAAATTCCTATTGTCTGTCCCCAAAGCTGTCACTCTCCCCCAGCTTCCTCTCGCATGCTCGTGTACTCATGTGTTGTCTCAGCAGCCTGATCCCTTCAGACTCCAGCATGGTGCTGACCTTCCTCTGTGGCTCTGTTCACACTGGTTCTGCTGTTGTCCTTCCTGGGACAGGATACTGGTGGACCCTGGTCCCTCCACACCCAAGGTCTGGTACCTTTCAGTCACTTTGACTGACTGTCTGTGGCATCATTACGCCACAAGCACCTCCACAAGGTGCTGCTTGTTTCACCCCTTACAACAGACTCCCCTCTCCTGGCACAACTGTCTCGGGCATTTTGCAGTCTACTTGCTATAGTTGAAAACAATCTTCCATAATCTATAGCTACACTAGCTTGCACCCAAACAACAAAACGGGTAAGGAACTAGACTGTAACTACAATTGTATAGTTCTTTATTTTTAAATCCCTGCCTTATTTAACATGTGAGCTGTTATCAGTTTGACACACTGAACTGTGAGTGCTCATGTTACCAAGTTTCAAAGTATGCAGACAAATCTCTTGATTGCAGCACTGTAAATCAAATATTTTAAATCGCACCACTGCCAATCCAATCTGTCAAACACTCTGCAGATCAGGCCCTCTGCTCCCACAGTGCCAAACCTCGAAGTGCAATATGTGAACAGAAGACAAACTGGCAACCCTCCTGTCTGTTTTGGGTCCAACACCTAGTAGTCTTGAGTCCTGAGATCAAATACGAACCTTTTTCACTAGCGCGGCCAGTTAACTGGATCAAGTCACACCCTCTTCAGGGAAATGCAGTGCAATACATAACCCAGTTGGCAAACAGCCTGGTTTGCAATTCTTCCCTTTTGACTCAGTTGAGACCTAGGTGCTTTCTTAACGTAAAGCATATGGTAACACACTATAAGCCCTTTAACAGTTTTATGTTTGAATTATCAAAACTGTCCCAGCATTTACATGCAGAATAAGACTCTGGCAGAATTAAATCAAAGTTTACTAAAATTAAAACTGTAACTATAACACAAATACATATAGCCAAAAAAATGGGAATTACAAAACAAAATGCTTAACTGAACTGCAAATTCTAACTTTTCAGTTGTGTTAACTATTCTTGACAGAAGTGGCCTTAAGACCAGAACACCAGTGTTTTCTCAGAAGTCCAGAGATGGAAGATATCAGACCTTTCAGCCAGCTTGATATGAGGCCAAAATGTCCCTCCTACCCTGTGTACAGCTCTGGGCTGTTGGCCAGAGGTCACTCAAACCTGGATACTGAATTGATCAGTCGCACGTCCCATCACTCTGCTCACTTCCAATTGGAGTATATTCCTCTTATTTAATGATGCCTTATGACAGGTCAGAATTACCCCTTTGAGAACAATTTCCTGGAGAGCCATGTCATCAATTGTGAAGCATAACAAATATCTGTTGGAAGCTGTTTCTTCCTCGTGTCATAAAACTCATCCTGGTTTTCTGGACTTCGAGGTAAATGGATGTTTTACAAGCGTTACAACCTGGCATCTGGAGGAAGCCTTTAATTTCCACTGAGTCCTGGGAGTAATTTCCCTTGCCACACTTCTGGAATTCCAGCCCCCATGGTACTATTCTGCTAGCTGCCATATTTTCCAAGCAGACATTCAAAGAAACCTATATTTGTGATGGACAGCATCTGTTTGTTATATCACAGTAGACATTAGGGGAAACTGAACTCTAAAGTGCTGTACTGCTCACATCATAAAAATATTCATCCACAAAGTGGTGCGTACACTTTTTCAGTTTTGCCTGGGTTGTACAACAAATGCAGAAATTACTGCACTTGTCTGGCAGAGGTTGCTGTTCAGGATTTTATACTTGACAAGGCTTGTGGCTGCAATAAACATGCAAATATGCTGTGCACAGCACAATATTCAGTCAGGAAGCCCAGTGTCTCAGTGCTTAAAATAATTATCTATTTTATCTTTAGAGTCCCGGGAAGGGTATGCTCACCTCGGACCAATGGTGATCATGAACCTACGGATTGAAGAGCCAGTCACCTTGCAAGAAGGCGAAGTCTCCAACCATGTTCAACAGAATTCCTCCTATAGTAAGTTTTCTAATTTTATTTAGTTGAAATTTTAATAACTGGGAAAGGAACAGAGCAGAAGTTCATTTGCCAGTGTGACCTGTGGACAGGAGGTACAGTACAAATACAAAGGGAGAGCAACAAATGGATACCATGTAGTGAAGACTATTTACAGCATAATACAAGGAGTTGTGTAACAGTAAAATACAAGGGTAGGTAAATAACATGGGGAAAACAATGCAGTTACAGGTAGAGCTACAATGGGAAAGGGGCCTATAAATACAGTCAGTAAACAAAATGGTGGTAACTGATTCAGGCAGGGGAAGGGAGGACATGCATGAAGTGGAAATTGGGGGCTTGGCAGTTGCAGGATGTCATAGGGAGGACCTGAGGAGGTGCTTGAACAGGAATGGAGGGGTGGGTGTCCCATAGGGAAAAGCTAGCTTCCTCTTGAAGTGCAAGTTCTTGGGAGGATGATGGCAGTTTGAATGTGAATTGTAGGGGGAGGAGTAGCAGGAGAAAGGAAAAGTAGGAAGTTCAAAACCAGAATTTGGAGATAAAGGTGGAGCAGCAAGGCCTGCATACCTGTGTTGGGAATTGGAGGGATAGGGAGAAGTACAAGTCTCGGTGGTGGGTGGTGGGAATTGGAGGTGAAACAGAAGTCATTGAAAACTACATCTGTTTGGGGAGGTGCCAGGAGCAGCACTGAAAATCTCATCCTTGTAGTCAAAGGCAGGGAGTAGCAATTTCACCAGCAGGTCCTGCCAGATGGGGTAGCTAACCTTATGGTGGTAGAGTAGACCAAGTTTAGGACATTGGAATGCAAGACCTTGAAGTAGGAGGAAGTAGTGAGGGATCAAGCCACACATGTATTTGTAGGCCAGTACACTATTGAGGGAAGAGTTTGCAAGGGTGTAACTCCCGAAAGGGTGGGAGCCTGGCAAGCTGTCCTTAGAACTATAGGGTGTGGGGGGTGGGTTTAGACAGCTTGGGCAGAGGGACTGGAAAGGAAAAGTACATGGATAACATGGTCCATGTGTATGTCGGGTGGCTCAGTAGCTAGCACACTTTCCTCTGAGGCAGGGAGATCAGAGGGCTGTGGGTTCAGTTCCACATCTGGCACTTCGTTAATATCCCAGTACTGACACTGTAGTACAGCATGAGGGGTGCTGCACTTCTGAGGTGCCATCTTTGGATGAAACATTATACCAAGGTCCCATCTGCCTGGATTGGTGGTAGTTCAGGTGGATGTTAAAGCTCCCATGGCACTTATTGAAAGAGTAGGGAATCTTTTGTGCTCAATTCAAAACATACAAATAATTGCAGATTTTTCTTATAAAAAGGACTGCCTTAGTGTAGTACCAACATTCTCAATTACTGTAATAAAACATTACATCATGCATTACTTAATACAGCAAAAATTAATATAAGAACTTTCTCTCCAAAAAAATTGCAAAAGAAATTACTTTAGTACTCATTGTATCTAATTTTGTACTGTGTAAATGAAATCGAAATGTTCCCATAATTCAGTCAGTAAATCATTTCTTCTGTTCTTCTTGTTTCAATAAACATCAGCCTGTTATATAAAATGGTTCCAGTTCTGAAATCTGCTGTAACACCAGTCTAAATCTACATATCCACAGCCAATAGAATGTATATGCACCACACAGAGTATGAAGAACCCTTTTCTTTGCCAAAAGAATCCCATAAAATGACATATCAGGATTTGGGGGGGGGGATATTCAGATCTTGATGCCATCTATCCCTTACAATCGCCCAAAAACGAATCATGTAAGCACTTTGAAACTATAAATGATGCATTATTTCGATTTTCATAATACACTGTTCTTGGACAATGCCCTTCTTGTAATACTTCATGCTTCTGGTTTCCCTTCACATATATCCTATCAAGACCCAATCATGCTGTATTCCACATATGGACCGGAATATGAAATTCCATAATATAATCTATGGGCCTGATGTACTTTCGAGAAGGCTGCAAATGGATACTCCACAAAACATTTTTCCAAAATCTGCTTGTATAATACTTCATGCATTATTTGTAAAACCTGGGCAAACCCAATATCGCATTTTTTTTTTTTTTTTTAGATTTCTTCCCATCTTTTGTAATCGTAGGCTAACTTATTTTATGAACAAAGGCAGCTTTTTTCATTCCTGCAAAATCCTTCTAATGTCCATTTCCACCTCCATAATGGCTTCTCTTGCCCTATAAGCATACTATATTAGCATATAGAAAAATGTGGGGGAATAAAACAGATTTAACATTCACCCCACCTTCCCGAAATCCAAGATTCAACACATTTCTCCGTATTGGATTAAGTCTACTCCCCCCAAAAACCACTAAAGAAAACAAAAATCCTAATTTGTAATACCTTCAATTAAGGGAAAAATCTATATCTATATCTATATCTATATCTATATCTATATCTCCAAAAATGTTGTAATGTGTCCTTTTTTTGACTTTCCATTTATTCCATTCTGCTACCCTCATTTCCCTTTATTTAATGCCTTATTCCAATTATGAGCCATATCATCTCTGCCAAAATAAACCTAGTATGGAACCGGTATCATTGCTACAGGGAATCCTCCCACCCATTCCTGTCATCGAAAACCTGTTTCCTTGAATACCTTTGTTTTAGTGAATTTACCTGAGCCCCAGTGGATCATCCTATAGTTTGTAATCACATGAAATCTGTAATGAGGATTAATGTCTTACCACCAGACGCATGTTGTCCACGTATGTGAGAAATTTACACTGGTCTCCAAAACCATTCATCCCTCAAGCAAGGGGGGGTTTCTATGATATCCTTAATGGAGGATCCAAAGTAAATGTGCATAGACTTGGGCTCAGAGGGCAACCCTGTCAAACTCCTTTTAAAATCCTATGGTGTGCTCCTGCCAACCACTTTTCATAAGGAATCATGTGTGCCAGTGCATAACAAACATATCCATTGGATAAACTCATCAGGGAACAATGTGCTCAGAACTTCTCATAAATAAAAGTGAGAAACTTTGTCAAAGGCCTTAGCTTGATCTAGGCTAATTAAATACCCTCCATGTTCTTATAACAGAGTAGCATTGTATGTGGTTCCATAACTTCACATGGAATTAGAAGGCATCTGAAATGCAGCATCCTGGAACCACACAACTGTCTGAGACAATAAAATCTGACAACATGGGATAATCTAATTTTAATTTGGGAAATCTAAAGTCCTATTAAGTAATGTAATCGGTCTTCAGTTTCCAATACTTTCCTATTGCCAGATTTGTTAAAAAAAAAAAAAAAAAAAAAAAAATCCAATAGATTGTATGTCACCAATTCTGTATGCATAAAGCCTTACATAATTCATTAGTCGGTCCATCTGAACCAGGGAAACTTCTTTATGAAGGGTTTTATGATTATTTCTACTTCTGCCGTTAAACGGACACACGAGATGCTATCTGTTCAGGTGTCACCTGTGGAAGATCCGCAGCCTGTAATACCTGCATCTCTGGACTCATCCCTTGGGCAACCAAAAGTATCCTGAATAGATTTATCCACTATCCCCACAATACCAATGTTATCCTTCTGGACTATGCCCTCAGTGGAAATTTAAATCTTCAAAAAGTCATTTATCATCCTCGTATAACTAGCTAAAAAGGAGTTAACCTGTTCAGCTTTCTCTCGGGTGCCAAATTGTTTTTGGAGGGACAACATTCTATTGTATTGGTACTCCCCCATCTCTTTGATTCCGAACCTCTTCTGAAAGATCTATTTGCTCTTCAATCTGTCAAGTTAACAATACTCCTAACTTGTAACAAAGCTTGGCATATTTGCCCTTTTAACTTAGCCTGGGTTTTCCCACCTGAGGAAAACCCACTAATGCAAATCTTAAAATCCTCCCACCAAAGGCTAATATTGTCAAACATAGTGGTTAATTTACTGGTAAAATTGGTGTGGTTAACAAAAAAAAAAAATCTTGCACAGGTAAATTCTAATTTGCTCATCCTCCAATATCCTCTCCCTGATTCCCTCATTGGTGTAGAATTAATGGACATACTTAATAAATGATCTGAGGATTCAATAGGTACCACCTTAACTTCAACTACTAACATGTTTATAAAAGCTTTGAGAATAAAGCATTCCCTTAAAATGTAGCCTTAGGGACCTGAAAATAACTGTCTTGTATATCTTGCAACCCAGCCTGGTGTAAAATCTGCTTTTTTAAGAAGTCTTGTCACAATATTTACCTCAATCTTTCCCTGGTGGAAGTTGATATTAATCTCGTGTGTGTGTGTGTGTGTGTGTGTGTGTGTGTGTGTGTGTGTGTGTGTGTGTGTGTGTGTGTGTGTGTGTGTGTGTGTGTGTGTGTGTGTGTGTGTGTGTGTGTGTGTGTGTGTGTGTGTGTGTGTGTGTGTGTGTGTGTGTGTGTGTGTGTGTGTGTGTGTGTGTGTGTGTGTGTGTGTCCGTTTAATGCATTAGTTAGTGTTGTTACAGAGAAAGTGAGAATTCGGTGTTGGTTGAAAACCCCCTGACTTTCCAACCGCATTGGGGTTGTCTGTCCTAACTCTCACCCCATCACATGTAAAGCAGCAGAAGCATAGGGTGGCAGTTGGGACAGATGACCCCAATGCCGTTAGGGGTGGGTAGGGGTCCGGGGGTTCAACCTAACACCAAATTTCCTCACTTGTCGCTGTGGAACAACCCTAACTAGTGCATTAAATGGAGTTTTTGCTCCAATTTCCTTTCTTTTGAGTGAGAAATAGCTAATGTAATGCAGCGGCAGGAGTGCACCACGTGATGTCTTGTGGCATAGTAACAGGAACAGAAGCACTAAAAGTGGCACACATGGAAACGCAAGCATGGATGAGAACAAAGGGTAACTCGTATGGTGGCGTAGATGGGAACGGTCTGCCACATGATGTGTTGTCGCATAGTAACATGGTGCATGCAAACAGAAATGTAAATGGGCATGGTGATGCAAAGTGAAACAACAAAGAAACAGTAAAGAGACAAATGGCAAAAAATAACAAACACAAGCGCAAATGAGAACGTAAAGGATATAGCACATGGTGGCGTAGACTTCAATGGTAAGTGAAACTGGTACGGAACCACAAGCAGAAAGGGCAATGGTAACAGTAATGTAAGCGCACAGGCTGGTTTTCCCCAAAACCTGCGTAGAGAAAGACAGCATACAAAGAATGTATGCATAATAATGGGTATCAGAGCAGAAAATGAGGACTTGGAATACTAAATGGGTTATATCTCAGGAACTGTACGACGTAGGAAAAATTAAGTCTTATGATTTACGACTGTCCTGGCTAGTTTTGTACTTGTTCCCCCATTAGGGGGCTAAGCATTTTTCCGACAAAGTCCGTGTATCGCACAGTTTCCGAGATACGGGCCCTGAAAGGCACAGCGAACGCCGTAATATCCTATAGGGGGGGAAGAGAAGTTTGGAGTGCCATAACTTTGCCTCCCTGTAATTTTTTTTTTTCAACAAACCACTGAAAGGCACATCTGTGGGCTGTTGGCTGTCTTCCCTCCAAATTTCAGGAAAAAAGATGAAACCATTATTTTGCAGCAGGGTGCCAAAGGATTCCTGTAATGCGTCGGGCACCATAATGTTATCCTATGGGGAAAAAACATCGGCTTTGGAGTGCTGTAACTTTGCCGCCATGTAATATTTTCAACACAACACTGAAAGGCACATCTGTGAGATGACTGCTGCGTTCCCTCAATTTCAGCCCAAAATTCCAAACTGTTTTGCAGTGGGGTGCCAAAGAATTGCTGTCATTTTCCCACAGCCTAGAAAAGTACTGTCGCAATTTGCAAAAGCTTTCACACAAATTTGCAACACTTTCGTGAGCACGAAAGTACTTTTTCCAGAAATTTGAAAAACACATTTCTGGGGTATTTTACCCCAAAATAGACATGGCTAGCATCCTCGGGCTCAGACTAGGTGAATACAAAGAATTGGGTTGCTAGAGGGTCCAAAATTTAAATGGCAAGCATTTTTCTGATCACTAACTGAAAACAAGATGGCAGATTTATGACAGTAAGAGGGCCATTTATAAAGTAAAATGCATTTGTGACGTCGTTCAACTTCAACTTTTCCCATTGACTTATAATGAAAATAGGTTTTTGAATAACTTTGAACAGTCAAATAATTTTCAGTCTTCGAAGGCACATCGGGGACCCCGGCGACGCTCCTGAATTCGGCTGGTTATAGAAACCGTATGCACCTGTAGGCGCGACTACAGAATTCCAGAAAAGCAAACGCATCTATAGATCATGCTTAACTCACAGGTGTGTGTGTGTGTGTGTGTGTGTGTGTGTGTGTGTGTGTGTGTGTGTGTGTGTGTGTGTGTGTGTGTGTTATAATTTAAAAAAAAAAAAAAACAAAAAAAAAACTTGACAAATCTATCCTAGAACTCATCTGTGGATTGTATATATTCAGTAATCGACACAAACCTCTAATTTCTATCACACATTGCATGTCCTGGAACTATATCCACTCATTTCTGTAAGGTCCACTCTGCCATGGAGAAACAAATCTCCACGCCACTACATATTTCTTCCCCAGTGACCAATACGAAGATCCCCATCCCCAATCCTTAGAAGCCTGAGAATCTTCCCCAAGAGTGTGTAACCTAGTATCTTGCATTTAAATACTACATCCATATGTAAAGAATGCATTATACAAAGTAGTCAACCTTTTCCTGGGGGATTTAATACTCTTGACATTTAGACTAGCCAACTGCAAACTGAGGCTCAGGGAGGTGGCTTAATTATTTTACCATTAGGCTGGGTAACCATTTATGTGCTGTTGGTACCCATGATTTTGTGGGGTGCAAGTACCCCTCCCACAACCTTTGCCTCAGGTCCCAATATTGGTAAATCTGTGCTGTCTTCCATAGGGTGCTCTGAATCAACTTGCCCCCTGGACTCAAATGGGGCAAACCTATTGGATAATGGTATTGGAGATGCAGGAACTCTAGAGCTACCTTCTCCCTCCTTCCCATCCTTTAGACAATCCTGCTCAAATTCTATATTTGAATCCTCCAAATGTAAACTACAAGGAGAATATTGTGATAATAAATTTCCCAGTCTTTGCAGTGACCCCAAAGCAGTCTCGTATGGGGTAACTTGAGAAACTATAAGACCCTTGCTAGAATCAGGTTTTACTATCAGTGATTCTGACACAGCTGTATTCAGTGGTGGAACTGGGATCCTGCAATCTATTCCCAACAGTTTTCAAACCTCCTCCTCTCCTTCTCACAGGAGGACCAAATTCTGACATAGGATATAAAGGGTCTCATAAGGTTGTCGCTTTTTAAATAAAAAAAGAAACCTATCGGAAGCCTCATCGTCATGAATAGCCCTTTAACAATTTGCATATGAATGGTTCAGATTCCCACATAAATTACAGATTGGAAGGGTCTCACACTGGGCTACAGTGTGCCCCAAAAGCCCACACCCAAAACATTTAACCTGAACACGATCTGTATTTAAGTGATCCAAAAAGCCACACTTGTAACAACTCTTTGGTTGTCTTGCATAGAAAATACCCGTCTCTAACAAAGTAAAGAACTGGGTAGGTGGTATATACCAGAATCTGTATGAAATGACTGGACACGGATAGTCCATACCCAGTCCAAATCCCATTATCATAAAGGATTGGTTTTAGCCAGTCATACAAAGTACATCTCTTCTCCAGTCAGTAAATATTTGAAATGTTCACTCCTTCACATCAAAATGGCACCATAGCCATTTTAATAGTAGGTTTTGTGATGGGGATGACAGAAAAAAATCACACCAGTTCTGTCTAATGTCCTTAAACTCTCAAATTTCTGAGTTGCATTGTACAAAAGCTGATATCATAATTGTAGTCCGATGAGTGTATGAACACACACATCAGCCAGGGTGAAACCCATGCCATCTGTCAGTCTTCCCCCACCCAAAGCCTGTCCAGAACCACTGGGGCCCTACCCCAGTATTGGAGGCAAACCAAAAACCTACATTTAGTAGCCTCAACTAGCTGAAAAAGTCCAGCATACATTTTTGGGCCTGGAGGCCCGCATTGCAGTCTAGGTCTAGCCCCTTCAGTCAGTTCCAGTAAAGGTTCACCCAAGGTTGCATTAGATTACAATAAATTTGGTACCTGATCATCGGTCTGCAGTTGGCTTGCTGAGGATTTCTCTACCACAATTTCTGGCTCTAATCTTGAACTGGCTGTCTCTTGCACTGAGTTTGTGGCTGGCATAACCAAGCACCCAACCTCAGTTCCATCGGGTTGCACAGCTGCCAACGATCCCTCCTGAGATATAGAAGATGCCACTTTTAGAGATTGAAGGGGATACTCCAACAAACTGTCTGACAGAATAAGGGAATCCACCTCGGAGGAACCAGGTAAGGGGACATCAGGGTCTGGAACCCAAATCCCATTTCACAGCAACCAACAAGCCCATTGTAATGCATCCTCTGATGTCCAATTCAAAACTCTCAACCAGAGTAACGGTTCCATCAGTGTTTTCTAAGCAAGCCATAACTGGTTCAGTCACATTCAATAACGCTATTTGTCTCAGACTTGCCAACTGGCAAGTGCTTGTGTCACATAAAGGGCCAGCCCCAGATGGTTTCCTTTTCTTCATCTATTTTCTGTTGGTAGAGTGAGATCTCGTTATGCTACATTTTATAATTTTCAACAACTGGGATTTCTTCAGTTCCAACTTTCTGTAAATTATCTGCCTCAGACACCTCCATTTCCTGGTCTATTATGCCATACATACTTCCAAATCCAGAGCAATATCTTGGGCTAAACCTAATGAAACATTTGCAGGCAATAAAGCAACACATCCAAGAGCTCTGGAGCTCCAGCAGTAGGTCCTTCTCCAATATCCAAAGCAAGACAGTGGTCCTCCATCCCTCCTGCAGTGTTCCAATGCCCCTGCAGGAAGTAAGAATTTTCCTGGCCAAATTTCCTTCACTAAAAATACCACCAACCACTTAATCTGGCTTGGTCTGTTGGCATTCATCCATATCCCCTCCTGGGTCATACCTGAAAATAGGCAGGATTTGTGTAGTGCACTTACCGGTCAACAAAATTAAAATCACTGCATGGGAGACTGAAGGAAGTTCTGAATAGGGACCACAGGACTGGTCCCAAGGATGGGAGGTGGGTGGCCAGGAACTGATTTACTGACTTGAGACCAGCCAGGTAAATAAGAGCTGAACCAGGAGACTGATGCAGGTGCAAAGCTGATGGAGCTTAGTTTATTTGGAAGAGGGTGAGACAAGAGTCCAAGGCCTTGGTGAGATCTAATAATATAGCTGAGGTGATCAGCTCTTCATCAATTGCATAGTTGTTGGTGTCTAAATCAAAGGAGGGAGGAAGTGGAGTTTCCTGAGCCAGATTGGACCAGGGATAGTGATTGAGGGAGAGGAAATGGTTAAGACTAGCGAAGAACAGTGATTTCTTGGACCTTGGCTGGGGGGTTGGGGGAGGAGAGAGATGAGGCAGAAACTGCCCTGGACAGTGATGGGATCATCCCCTTTGTGAAGGGGTATGATGGTGGCTCCTTTCAGGCAGAAGGGAGTTGGAGGGGGTCAGGATAGAGGGTGCAGAGATTTGAGTAGTCTGGGATGAAGGCCATCAAGGCTGGATTTCATAGAGTTCAGGGATGGAAGAGCCCTAAGAAGCCCAGTAGTGGTTACCAAGGGCAGTAGAAAATCGGAGGGCTGGGGTGGGGAATGGAGGAGGGTGATGAGGGAGGTCACGGGTAGCAAGAAGTTTTGATTTTAGGCACACTATGCAAAAAAGATGCTCTTCTCCTGAGTGCGACCTGAGAATTTCAGTGGGAGATAGCTGAGAGTTATCAAGAGTTGTGTATCACGAGAAAGCGGTAGAACATAACTGAACACAATTACAGCAATCTGCAACAGTGGAAGGGTCTGACACTAGGGAGCCTGCCATGCAAGGAGTGGGGTTTGAAGGAGGGGTGCAGGAGTGAACTGACCATTCTGAAAGGAAGACTGGGGAAGTATTGGAGCATAATGGGTTTTGAGTAGGTGGCTTTTACCGTGTGTGTGTGTTTTGTTTTGTTTGGTTTTGTTTGGTTTGTTTTGGTTTTGTTTTGGTTTTGGTTTTGTGGTTTTGGTTTTGTGGTTTTGGTTTTGTGGTTTTGGTTTTGTGGTTTTGGTTTTGTGGTTTTGGTTTTGTGGTTTTGGTTTTGTGGTTTTGGTTTTGGTTTGGTTTTGGTTTGGTTTTGTTTTGTTTTGGTTTTGTTTTTGTTTTGTTTTTGTTTTTGTTTTTGTTTTGTTTTTGTTTTGTTTTGTTTTGTTTTGTTTTTGTTTTGTTTTTGTTTTGTTTTTGTTTTGTTTTTGTTTTGTTTTTGTTTTGTTTTTGTTTTGTTTTTGTTTTGTTTTTGTTTTGTTTTTGTTTTGTTTTTGTTTTTGTTTTGTTTTGTATAGTCCTTGTCAGGGCAATTTAACTGCCATTTTTTTTCTTAATCTGAAAAGCTGAAATACTTGCCTTAGTAACATGTTTCCTTTCTTTCTTCTTTCAAGGTTCTAGTTTTGAAGTGATCTCCTTTTCCATCCTTGGACTGATGGGAGCTGCAACTTTGTGTGTCTTGTTTTACGTGAAATGCAGAAGAATTAATTGAATTTTATTTTTGAAATAAAGCTGCTTCATGTAAAGATGCCTCCTTTAATTGTTTACATAAACCTTCACAGGCACCTGATTCTTACTGAGGCTGCAGCTTCAGACTGACTTTAAACTGTCTTGTGCAGAAATTGCAGGTGAAACTGCATTGGTGCAAGTCGCTAACAAGAATTTGTGTAGATGGCTCAGTTTTTCACACACTAAGTGATTAGTTGGGAGCACAACTGGGAGATGACCACAAACTAGCAGTGGTCACTGCAGGTCCATTCAGGCCTTCTACTAGCCCAGAAAAATTGGGGGTGGGGGGCTTTGAGTGGCTCTGACTTTGCTTGAACCTCTGGAGTGTGGGTGTTGCTCCTCAATAGCACTCTGCACTTGTAGCTATGATACTGTAGAAAGATCTGGTCTCCCTCTTCAATAGCATCATGGAACTGTAAGCTGTCGGCATCAGGACAACTTTGCTGGCTGTGGCTCAGGAGTAATTTTTGGTAAGGTTGGTGGGGAACAACTGCTGAAGGCTGAAGATTGCAGGGCTTTTTATCCTGCCTCAAGAGATCTGCTTGTGCAGAAATATCTTTAAAAGGACCAATACCTTGTGTACTGATTGGACAAAATGTCGTCACTAATGGCTACTGTTGTGCAGCTTGTACTGCCAGACAGTAATTGCTTCCCACATCCCTCACATCATGCATTCTGCATGGCACAAACTTGGAAGTAGTCAGAATCATAACAACCCAGAGAGACAAGCTTAACCTGATGTCCCTGTCTGGATGACATGACCAAACCGCCCCCTCCCAAGACCTAGACCTTGATATCTAGGTGGGCCTGGTGGCATAGTCAGAGGAGCAGTTCAAAAACCAGGGTGTCTGAATGAAGGATGTCATGGCATGACAGTCTTTATATTCTCGGAAGTAATGTTATCAATACTATGGGCAGTTTCTGATGCCATCAGTGGCTTATGGTATACCACTGCTTTTAGGTCTTTACTAGTTCTAAAGAGTGTTTTCAGTCTGCACCAACTCTCTGGGACGGGGACCAAAGGTTCCAAAACATGAATAAGGAGGGAAGAAGCTGGCTCCTGAGTGTCTTGTACTCTGTACTGTTGTGTTTGGGTGTTTTTTGGTTTGGGGTTTTGTTCTCCCTGTGGTTTCTGGATTGAAGTTCTTGGGGGAGATGAGGCCAGGACTTCCTGCTAGAATCATGGCTAGGACCAAATCATTGTGCTCTGTTTACATAAATCTTGTACAGCTTGATCCTTGATCCCTGGGGCCTTCCTTGTTGAAGGCCCATGAACAAGATCCGTGTGTGGCCATACTCCTCAAATGGGTGTTACTGCCTTTTATTCTGACAAAAGGCTCTTGAATGACCCAACTCTGTGCAGAGAATGCAGCTTACCATATCATAGATGCTACTTGGGTGGGTTCTGGACCCACAACGGTAGTGGTCCTTTCTGTCCCTGAAAGATTTTTTTTTTGGTGGGGGGGGGAGAGATATGGCCAGAGCTGAAAGGGCTGCAAGTGAGGAATTTGGTGTAAATACATGGTTAAAGCCTGCATTAGCAAAATGTAGTGTAGGCTCATTAATTCGTTTAATATTTGCATACTAAATTTTTCAACATTTGGTTTATTGGTCAGGAAAGGCATACTGAGCAGAGTACCACTCTATTCCAGATGTGCCCTGGGGGTAGGGGGTTATGAGGGTGTAGTACATAAATACATAAAGCACAAATAGAACATACATACATACATTGTAGATATCCAGCAAAGGCCCACAGGGATGGGAAAAGTTGAGATGCATGTAGTTATACAAAATGAGTAGTTGCGGGCAGTATTTGCAGGCAGTGAATACAGTAGCAATAACAGCAATTTCATAGTGAGATTCGATATACCTACTAGACTGGGTAGGTGAGAATAGCAAACAGTAACAGAGGGTCAAAACAAAAATGACACATGGTACTGATTTAGACATGGAGCCCAGGATAGCTGATAAGGATTGAGCAGGGAATTTAGCGATGGGGAAGGCATAAGAAGTTGGTGGTGAAATGCGATTTGAGGAGGGCATTTCGGTGTGAGTACTTGTGGTGTCTGTTGGCTGCTAGAGTTCCGAATTTGGGGAGTCTGAAGCTGAAAGCAACCTGACCTGATCAGGTGGATCTGTGGGGAATGTGAAGAAGTCTAGAGTCAGAGTTCCTGAGATCATAGGGGTGGTGGTGGTGGTGGTGGTGGTGGTGAGGGATGTCAATAGGTAGGAGGGCAGCGTATGCAACCAGAATTTAGCAGTGATTCTAGTGCAGTGCAACAATCGCTGATTTTTGGAGTGATGGGAGGTCAAGGGATTTGTAGAGGTCGCAGTGGTGGGTGTTTGGACAATCCAAGGCAAACCGGCAGAAGGAGTTATAAATGGGGTCAAGCCTGGCTAAGGATGTTTGGGGGGGCAGCACTGTAAATGACATCGCCATGAGTCAAAAATGGAAGGATAACTTTTGTACCATTGCTTGCCTGGTTGGTAGAGGGATGCAGAACTTGTTCCGATAAATTACATCCCATGCTGGGAGCTTTTTTTTTTTTTTTTAGGAATAGTTCATTCTTAATGAACCTGTGTTAGATGGAGTCTAAGTCCTTCTGAAGGTGAGATGCTACAGTGGTTACAGATGGGCCAGAGGCATATCACTATCATCTGCATACATATGGAGACCCGATTGTGTGCAGACAGCAGGCAGGTCATTGAGGAAAATTGAGAAGAGCAGAGAGCCAAGTACAGACCCTTGAGGTACACCACTGGTGAGAGGGAGGGGGGAGGATAGAGCCATACCGATGCGGACTGTTTGACCTGCCTGATGGGTATGAATGGAACCAACCAAGTGCTGTCGACGTCGGACTAGTTTGGGCAAGTTTAGATATCAAGATGGGGTGAGACTGTCTAAGGCTTTTGCTAGGTCTATAAAAATAGCTGCGGTAATGTCCCTGTTAATGCCTGTAAGGATGGAGTTGGTGAGGCGAAGGAGGGATGTGGTGGAGTTTTTTTTTTTTCTGAACCCAGCTTGAAAGGGTGTGAAAAGAGAGATTGTATCGAGATAGTTATGTAGCTGGGATAGAACAAGGTGCTCTTGAATTTTGGCAAGGATGGGGAGCAGAGATATAGGCAGATAGTTTGAAGTGGAGGAGGGTCCCCTTCCTTAGGGAGTAGAATGACTGTGGCCGGTTTCCATTTTGTAGGGGCTGAACCAAGTTTAAATGACAGATTATAGAGCATGGCTAGGGGGCAGGCTATGGCAGAGGCAGAGAGTTGAAGCATTTTTGAGTCTAATCCAGATGGGCATTTTCCTGTGTTTAGAGTATAGGATTTTTAACACCTGGTCGGGGTGACTGGGTGGAGCAAGGAGGAGGCCTGGGGAGGTGTGTTAGGGAGAGTAGGGGGGTCCTTGGAAGATAGAGGGTGTGGGAGGAGAGAAGTGAGGCAGTAGTGGTGAAGTGGTCATTATTCTCTGCAACCTGGTGAGGGTCATTCATGATTCTGCCTGCTAGGTTGAGAGTGGGGGTGCGGGGGTTGGGTTGGCAGAGTGAGGAGGGATTTTATCCATTTCCAGAATTGAGATGGGTGGGTGTGGTTTTTGTTAAACGTCAGTTGGAAGTAATTGGATTTGGACTGACGTATGAGATGTGTGCAGGCATTTTGAAGGGACCAGTATTGTTGTTGTGCCAAATGAGAACCAGTGGTCTTGAAAAGTTTCCTAGACCTGGTCTCTGGCTTGGAGTTATTCCATGGGTTTTGAGGTTACTCTGTGTAAGTGGAGCCCCTGACTCTGGATCTCTTTAGTGGGCATATATGTCCCAGATAGTGAGGAAACTTGTAGAGAAGTAGCCCAGGGCCTCGCCCAAGGAAGTGGCGCTAGGGATGGGAGACCAGTTAATGGTGGAGAGGTATATAGAAGTGCTGGCAGATACAAAGATTTGTAGGCTCTGCAGCGCAGCAGATGGGGTGGGGGGCTGGGGATGGAAGATTTTCACGCACTACATAAATCATGTGGTGGTCGCTAAGGGAGTCTGGTAGGAGGCCTGCTTTGAGTATCCTGTGTGGGTGGGTAGAGTGCCCAGTCCAGTAGTGTGTGTTTCTTAGATTTGTGGTTTAGGTTGGTGGGTTTCACTATTTGCTGGTGCAAGTTTAGTGCATTTATCTGGCAACGCGCCTTGGATGCAGCACATCCCAGCCAGTTCAGATTGAAATCCCCGAGGATGTGTAGTTCTCTGCCTTCTGTGAGGGCCTCGGTTGCCTAGGTGTTCAAGGATGCAGGTATTACCCTGTCTCATGAAGAAAAGCAAAGTAGATATTCTACTACCCAAAAGGCGATTGTTTCTGTTCACCTTACTAAAGTCTATCTGCTGCTGTGGTATTGCTGGGGAGAGAAATGGATAGGGACAGTGTCTCAGAAGGCTGTACCCTGCTACCATGTAACCCATTACCATTCATTCTCTTGCTGGAGGCACCTTGGTATACAAGATAAATGACCTTCCAACCAGGCCCCCACCAAAGGTTGGTTAGCTGTGACAGGGTGAAGCATGGTGGGACTATAACCCCAAGTAAACCTTGCATCTAGTTTTGTCTTGTAAATCTGTTCACCATTATGACCCAATTTTGGAATGGGTGGACTAGGTGCTAGACAAAAGGTAGTAAAATAAAATGTGGTGACAGGCAGGGTTTACAAAACATAAGCTCTGGTCTGAGCCGATACAACTGCTCAGTGAGAGGAGTGGCAAGAGTGAGTAAAGGAATACTCTGAGCTCTTGCCATGCTCTCGCCACACCAGTCTATTACACATGTGTAGAAGTAGATGCAGGAGTACTGCATCAAAGTAGTATAGTGCATGCTGACTAAGAAAGGGAGCTTACCGATGGTAATTAGCATATTTACTTTGATGGCTGATAAGAACTGCTTGGCTCACCTGGTCTGCCCATTTCTGTTGCTATTGGATAAGCTGTAGTCTATTTCCTCCTACCCTCACTGTACCTGCCTTATGTCTGTCCCATGCATTCTTGAATTCACCCACTGCTTTGACCCCATGACCTCCTTAGGAAGGCCATTCCATGAAATTCTCACATAGCCCCTGAGTCTTCTCCCCACAATCTCTTAAAATTCTGTCCCCTTGTTCTTGCGTGTCTTTCTGAAAGATGCTATCCTTTGGACTTTGATTCCTTTGAGGTACTTAAATGTTTCATGTCTCTTCTTCCCCTCCTTTCTGTGTGTGTGTGTATGTGGTTCCTTTATCTGCATATAGCTTCTGGTGCAGACCCTGCACCATTTTAGTTGCCCTTTTCTGGATTGTCTCCATCCTGTGTCCTTGTGGAGAAGATTGGGGGGCCTCCAGAACTCCACGCAGTATTCCAGATGGGGTCTTGACAACTGTTTGTACAGAGGGATAACAACTTCCTGTGTTCTACTTGGTGATGCCTTGCCCTATGCATCCAAGTATCCCCCAGGCCTCCTTACTGCTTTCTCACATTGCTTGCCTACCTTTGAAGTCATATGATATGACTACTGCAGGTCCCTTTCCATTTTTCAGTACCCCCACAAAATTGTGTACTCTTCCCCTGGGTTTTTGTTTCCCATAATGTATCAAAAACTAGCCATTCAGTTAATTATGCAACTAGGGAATATTCACAAGCAATGTTGAATTAATCCTCTAATCCTAATGTATTAGAAAACATTGGAAATTTGTTAAAACTAATGACTAGTCAAGCTCAATTATAAACCTACTGCCATGGATTTTTACCTACTATGAACTGACATGGAAAATATGTGTATGAGCACATTAAGACTAGGGTTACGGACCTGAAAAGGTCCTGGTCCAGGCCAAAGTCCTGATTTAAATCGGAACCTTTTGTAATTTATGCTGAACTACAAATCTACTATACAATTGCATAAACCAATCTGACATCGAATTATAATTAGTATTTTGGGATATAAAACTTGAGTTCATAGCACTGATGTGCAGTGCTAGTTAATTGAATATCAGTCATGCAGTTGGCTTGTTTCCTGTCTGTTAGTAATACTAGCGCTGCAACTGTAATCTGACCTGTCTGGCTTCAGAGGAGTCCATTCCATTTAGTAGCTCACACTAGACAATGGACATGTCAGAAACACAAACCTAGAAATATATGGCGGATAAGGACAGCTTGCACACCCAGTCTGCCCATTTCTTAGCTATTGGATAAGCTGCAGGTTTTGCTAACTGCCTACTTCCTTCTAACCGATATGTATGTTTGCACCAGTTCCTTCTCTGCTCCATTGAGAGCCATGCAGTTATTTTCTATGGCATGGGTCTCACCCACCCAAACTGATTTAGGGACCCCTACCAAAAAATAACTTCACGTCCTTAGGAATACAGAGACCTAGCTACTGTGTTGGAAAGAAGAGTGTGGCTTTGAGGTCGAGCCTGTACTGAGTGGGCATACCCCTTCATTCAACTAATCCAAAAGTTAGACAAGTCCATTAATACATATTGAAAAATGTGTGCCATCATGTTCATGTGATACAGAAATTGGGACATGCTGAAAACATTCTGTCATGAGTCTCAACCACAGGCAGTCCCGAAATTACACAAGTCCATGCTGCAAAATGTGTGCCATCTGGTTTGGGCAATCCAGACAGTAGCAAAGTATGTGAGGAAGGCATGCTGAAAATATTGTGCCATCAGTCTCCACTTTAGGTAGTCCAAAAATTAGAGCAGCCCATTAGGACACTGTGAAACATGTGCCATCAGGTTCCTGCAGTCCAAAAATTGGCAAAGTATGTTAGGACATACTGAGAACATCGTGCCACCAGGTACAGATTATTGTGTAAGCCACATAGTACTGATTTATTTTTCTGAAACTGATCTTTTTACTCTTCCAAGTAGTCACATTTTGCAGTGACCTCAAAGTTGTCTGCTGTCTCCGGTCATGAGTATAACCAGTCAATGGAAGGTTTATTTTTAAGAATGTTAACTTCTCAACATTTTCTGATGGTAGCCTAGATCATGTGTCTTGCCACATTTCCTGCACAGTTCAGTTGCTCAAAATACACTGGTTGGGGACTGACCATGTACTTCAAGGCTACCTACATAAGTGCAGGCCAAAGAGACTCCTTGCTTTGCCAATACTTAATGGGATCTTCATTCCATTCAACATTTCTGCTTAGTAAGTCAAGCATGGTCAGGGCAGAAGCCATGACAAATGGAGAAGGAAGGGCTGCATTTCTTCCCCACCCGATGACTGTATCCAAGAGACTGCAAAGATGACTGCTGGGTGTAAAATGAATGGCAGCAGCTGACTGTTTGCAGCTTGACTGAGAAAAGAGCTGTGAAGGAGCAGAATGAATTGATGAGGTGGCTGCATCTGTTATGGTTTTTCAAAAGCAAATCTACTTCATGAATGACTTTCTTTGCAGTTTTGGAATACATTTTGGTCATACTGTGAGGTTTTGTCTTGTACTGAGGGTCTAGTACTGTTGCAATAATGTTCTGGTGTGAGCATTTCAAAGTTTCTCATCTAACTTTTAATCATATCTTTATGTTGGCTTGTGCACCAGCCAATGTATTGCATTAGTAGCAGATTTGGAGGTGTGGTTACTGTTGGGTGAATGCAGGGCATGCATCAGTAGGGCGAATACCTCATTCTCCAATAAGCCAGCTTGCAGGTGCCACACTAAGAATACATAGGCCCAGATATTCAAAAGGGTTGTGCCAGCGCAAGTCTGAAAATGTGCCATTCTGTGATATTGAGCGGGTGGCATTTGCGCCCCCCAAATCATGCTGAGCAATATCGCAATAATGAATGAATGTGCAACTGAAGGGGGAGGAACCATGCATAAATGGCACCGTGTGATATTCAACAAGTGCAATAGGGAGCAAACAGAAGTTTAGCAGCAGAAATGAGCGAAAATAAAAGGAACAAGGGAGAGGCACAAGAATGCTACAGGAAAGGCACATGTTGCTGAACTGTAGCCAGCCACACAGGCAACACGCACACAGGGCAGGACAGAGAAAGGGCACCTGGAACCCACAGGTTCAGGGAAGGTATGGGGAGACACAGTGCAGAAGGGAGAAGTGCCACACAGCACTGAGGCCAGCACCATTAGGTGTTCTGGGTGCAGGGGAAGTAGCAGCCAGGACAGTGGGGGAGACACAAACAGCTGCCGAGGGGGTGGATACAATCCAGGGACATGGCCAGTGCCATCATCCAGATGGAGGCAGTAATGAGGGGGGTGAGAAGGTGGGCAGCAGAGGGGAACAGCTGTGGAAGGGCCCGTCGGCAGTATTCCCCCAACAGGCAGTACCAAGCCCGCACCAGCTTAGAGCTGTACAGTGATGCTGTGATCATGGGCTGATACCGCCTGAATCGGGCAATTCTGAGGTGGCTCTGTGAGCTGTGCAGTGATGTGATGCAGGCACCCTCACGACAGAGCCATGCTCTGTCAGTGGAGACTAAAGTGACAGCTTGCATGTGCTTGCTTACCATGGGTACCTTCCAGAGAGACCAACAGGGGACACCACAGGCATAATCCAGTTGGCTGTGTCATGCCCTCACTCAATTCCTTAGCGCATTGCTGCCACATGCTGCAAAGTGCATACATTTCCCAGCACACCGGTGGGCGCACAGCAAACATACAGGAGTTCCACAGGGTAGCACATATGCCTAGCATGCTAGGGCAATAGACTGCACCATGTGGCCATCTGCACACTACCTGGCCCTGAGGGGCCATACATTAATCACAAGGGCTATGCTAGCATCAACTGCCAGGTGGTGTGCGATGCCAGGGGTGCATAATCAAAGTTTGTGCCATGCTCCCTTGGGAGCACACGATGCCTCATCTGGCACCAGTTGGCACTGTGCCACAGATTCGAGAGTGGGGACATCCCCACTGGCCACTTAGTGGGTGAGTATGCAAACCACACGGACAAACTTAGGGTTTGGGAGGGGCATGGTCAGAGGTGACCTGGGTATTGGCCTACATGGCCCGGGGCAGGGCAATGCTGATCACCAAACTAACCTCCACCCTCTACACACAGGTGACAGTGGATACCCACTCTGTCCCTAGCTGCTCACACCATACCGGCGGCCCTCAACCCCATCGCAGCAATGCTACAATGAGGCACATGCCACCACACGTAATGTCATTGAGTGGGTGTTTGGTATGCTGAAGGCGCATTTCCTTTGCTTGGACACCTCCGGTGGTGCCCTACAGTACAGCCCCTCAAAGGTCTGTGGGCTATTCCTGGCTTGTTGCATCCTTCACAACATGGCCAATGAATGTGGGATAGCTGTACAGGTTGAAGAGGGGGACAGCAATGAGGACGCCAGTGACAATGGTGATGGGCAGCCCCCCCGGGCGACGGGACCCCTGACTGCTCCGGCTGGCACAGTTGCACTGGGACACCACCATGGAGGAGCACTTCAGCCAACCCAGGTAAGTCATGGGGCCATGTGCAGCCACCAGTGGTAAAGGCACAACCCACAAACATGCATGGACACACACCAGGGTTGCATGCTGTCAAGGGAAGTGGCCAGGGATGGGTGAGGTCTAACATGGCATGCAGTCAGACACACACACACAACTCACCAGACATGCACAAAGGGTAGGAGGCATGCCATCCCAGAATGCCACCCCTAGCCACACACATGTCCACAGCCCACCACCCCCACTGCCTGTCATTGTGTGTGTCAGGCTGGGCACCATTGCACATTAGCGTGCAGCATAATGCAGGCATCATCATGCACACGCAATGGCAGACGGCAGCTGGGAGGGTGTGCAGATGGACTGTGTGTGTCTGTGCAGGGTCGGGTGCCTACCTGTGCATTGCCTGCTGAATGACACAATGCACACAGGGCAGCATCAGACAGTAGCCATGCTGGGGACAAGTTAGTCACGTGCCACAGTGCCCTGGCTACCACGGATGCATGGGAGGCCCTGCTGAGACCCACCAGCAGTGACAGGCTGACCACTGGCCTCATGGGTGGTGCACAATTGGTCCCCTAGGGATCCCACTACGTGAACATGACCATGCTCACACAGGGGTCTGCAGCACACTGAACATGCCTGTGCCAGGTGTGCTCGGGATGCCCACAGCTGAATCCGGTGTTGACAAGGATGGTGTCACACGACACTGGGAACGGGGGGTGGATATTGCATTGCACAGTGTCTGCAATGCATGGGCAAATAACTATGTGCCCCCTGTGGCCATGGCAGCTGTGATTCTGTGTCAGCCTATCAAAGGCAGCTGTCACATCCTCCCGCATCCGGTCCATCCTGCCAGAAGCAGAGCGGTTTCTCTGCGTGACACTCCTCTGCCTGGTTCAGAGCCGCACTCAGTGCACCCACCACAGTCACAAGCCACATCTGCTGATTGACTGATACTTGCAGTATGTGGGTGTGCTCATCCAAGAGGTCATCTACCTGATCGGCATCCTGCCCCTCAGGGTGTTCATGGCCCTGATGCTCATCACCCTTGAGGGTGGGCGCTGCACACCAGGACCAGGCCTGAGAATGTCCACAGGTGGTGCACTGATGCTGCCCCGACACTGTACCCCAAGCCCATTGGCTGACTGCAGATGCTGCCCCTCCAGCTGCTGCTCCCCAGGGCTCAATGGTGCCACCGCAGTGGCTGCAACAGTCCCACTGTCCTGTACAGATACCAGTGCTGCCCCACTGGTGCTGACAGACACAGGCTGGGACTGTGACAAGCAGGCATCCATGACGGTACCACCGACAGCCAAGGCTATGATGTTACCTGCTGTGTGGCCATCCTGTGGCACACACGTGTCGCTGCCCATGACACTAGCGACATCATCAGTGACTGATCCGGCACCAGCCCAAGTCCCAGCATGCCGGCATCCATGGATGCCGGCATGCTGGGATACAGGCAGGGCCTCCTCTGCACCTGCTCCACCAACATCAGTCTGGACGTCCAGGCGGGCCCACTGTTTCCCTGAGCCGCGTATTCCTGTGGAGGTGGATGGGCCCTCCTCCATCTCCATCTGACCGGCCTCAGTGGAGAAGCCCATCACCGCTGACCTATGCAGACACTCAGGAGCTATAAGGGAAAACAAAGTCACGTTACTGCATGTGACCTACCTTGTCTCCCCCCCCTCCCAATAGACAGACCATGACCTACCATGCAGTGACGGGCTACCATCCATCTGGAATCCACCACCTGGAACACCCACAATGGTGCAATGCTGCATGCTACCATCAACCCTCTCCTCCTGTGGGGTCAGGCGCAGCACCTCCGGCTGTCCCCCACATGTCACAGACCATGCTGCCCTGATGGCAGTCACCTTCTCCTTAATCCTCTGCCTGTCTGTGCCCATCTTCTTCTTGCACTCCTGCACGGAGCACTAATGGCTGCCATGCAGGTTTACAGCACGCGCCACCTCCTCCCATGCAGCAGCATGGGCCTGTGGTGTTCCCTGGAGTCCACTGAGAAGCAGCTCCTGGTCTAGGTAGGCCTCGAACAGGGCATCCGTCTTGGCCTTCATGAAATTTGGCCTCCTCCTCCTCCCACAACTCTGTTCCTCTTCCTCCACAACTCGCTCGGTCATGATTCAGCCTGTGAGAATGACAAGTGTTACCTGTGTGCAGTCCCAAGCATGTCCCAAAATCCACAGTCCACACTCCCAAACAGCATGCAACTCACCAATAGACTGCAGTAACTGACTATGGCCAGTGCAGCCCAATGTCACACTTTTATAGCGCAACCCATGCAAATGAGACGAGGCGCATCTTTATGTGGATGCAAATGCAGTGACTGTGCTATTGAATGGCTGATTAGCTGATTTGCATATGACGGCTGAATATTGCGCTTTTGTGCTTTGCGCAATTGTGTTGAAAGCGTTGAGCCAAGGGCGCAGTTCTGTGACATGAGCAGTACACACCTAACTGTGCATGCCCGGGTTGATGATGCAGGAGCCTGCCATGCTGCTGACATGCTATGTGCAGGAGGCAATGCAGGGCATGGCCACCATTGTGCCAGTGGTGCTAAAGTGCTGTTCACCTATATGGCGCTGTGGCACTGGGGCATCATAGGCGCACTGGGGCAACAGAGCAGTAGGCCGCTACAGGAGGTGGCACACAGGCACCCAATTGCGCTAGACGCATTGGGTTCCAATCGCACTGTGGCTGTCTGTGTGCCAGAGACCCTTGACCCTGTACCCGACCTTTGCCCCCTAGGCACCATGCATCAGGCATTGGTGCACCACTATCATGCTGTTCGGTGACAATGCAATAGGGAATTGCAGTGCTGTACCACTCAGCATCTGCACGTGGCAGAACCACGCCACAGAGTGCCATTTTGACTTAGCTGAGCAGTAGAGATGGTGTGAGGAGAGCTGTACAGTGGAGTCAGATGGAGCTTGCAAACCTGGTTGCCATTGTGGAGTCACATGTTGGCCCACTATTTGGTGAGGCACCCCTGGACAGGGCCAGGAGTCAGGTGTGGCAGGAGGTGGCTGACACCCTGGAGGAGGCCACTGGTATGGGGCGGATGGAAGAGCAATGCCGCCACAGATATGGGGACCTGAGGCAGAGGGATCTGAACCTGCTTGCCCGCCTGTGGACACGTGCCAGGAGGAGCACGGTGCCATGGCCAGGTAGGTGCAACATCCATACACTTTTAACTTCCATACGGGTATCACGGTTGCAGTGTTCTGCATGGGGAGGCCGCCTGTGTTGGCCTGGTGGTGTTATCAGGGTGTGGGGTGGGTGGTCTGGTGGGATTGCACACACATGGGGGTGAGGGACTTTGCTACAGGATTATACTGATGTTCCTCTCCATGTTTGCACCTTAGGTCCAGACGAGTGCAGGCTGGCGAGAGAGAGGAGGCGCCAGCAGGAGGACCATCAGGCTGGAGGGGCAGGTCCACAGAGGCACAGAGACCAGCCTGATGATGGTGAGTGCCTTACATCCATGATTACTATTGCATGCTGTATAACAAGGCGGGCAGTGGAGCATGGCCACCATCCATTGACACCACTGCCATGCATGCATCTTGTTACAGTCAGCAATGTCCAGTGGCACTGCATGTCTGGGAGTGTATCAATGGTGGTCCATGTGTGCACCGGGCACATGGTTGAGCCACTGCCTTCACACTGCATAGCCAAGTCACTGTACGACCACGGTAGTGCTGTGCAAGACATGGGCGGTGGGTGTGTGCATTGGTCCACATGGCTGTGGCTGCCTGGGTAGGCAGGTCTTGTGGACACGGTCACTGTGGGTGGTCACACACCATCACAGGGGCGTGGTACATAGCTGTATGCCATACACAATGGGTTTGCTGCAGGGGACTGGACAGTCACACGTATTGACTCTGCTCCCTTGTCCCAGGTGGACAACGCTGGATGGCCCTGGAATGGGCAATACAAGAAATCCTGCAGCTGGCACGAGCATCCCTGGCAGCCTTGGAGAGGTTGGAGAGACATGGGGTCCGGAGGAGGCGAACCTGGAGGCACCACAGGAGTGCAGAGCAGGGCAGGGAATAGGCCCTCCATGACCCCCTGACAACCATACCCCCTGGACCCACCCTCACACCTCTTTTTCCTCTCCTATTTCTACTCCCTGCCCCATGCCCACACCACCTGGTTTGTGGCCCCCCACTTGTATATATTTGTAAATATGTTACATAGTTGTTATATTTTAATACATACATTTTGTTATAACATCTGTGGTGGTCTCTGATTTGCAGCAGACTGCAGGTGCTCAGCTGCAGTGGTGTGCACGGCGTCAGGGGTGGTGCACGCATGGGCATGTGTGTGTGTGCGTGTGTGTGTGCAGAGGTGAACTGCCTATGGTGTGGGCAGGGGGATCAGTCACTGTCTGTGGTTTGTGTGTTGTACTCTGTGCACTGGATGCCTGTGTGCAGTGGTCCATGGGGCCTGCACTGTGTCCATGGCACCCCTGTCAGACCATCCATGGCCTGTGCAGCTGACACCCTTGCATGTCTGTGATGTGCACGGTCTGCTGGTGTGTCAGTGGTGGCTGCTGTGGCCAGTGCTGGGATGGGATGTTCCTTGGGAGAGTGTGTAGGTGCTGTACCACTGGAGGTTGGGTCCAGGGCATGCCCTGTCGCATGTGGGGTACCTTGTGTGCTGACACATGGTCGGTCTCTCAGCTGTACCTGGGGGACATGCAGGGTGGCACTGTGTATGCATCTGTTACATCACTGTCTGCTGTCACGCACTGCAGGGTGTCCATGGTGGGGCTACTTTGCATGGCTCCATGGTGCACAGGGTTGCATTGTCACAATGGGGGTGGTGGCATGCATGGGGCGTCCTGCACTGTTGGGTGCTACTCCTGGCAGGGTGTATGGGGATCATGGTGCAGGGTGTGCTCTGCATTTGTGGGATAGTGTGGTATGGGGTGGTCAGCCATCCTTGTGTGCCGGTCACAGCTTGCCATGGGGTGTGATGGGGCACCATGGCCCGGCTGTGGGTTGGTTGCTGGTCTCTATGGGCCAGTGGTTATTCCAGCCCTACCCCAGTTGTGCAGTGCATGGGGTGTGGGGATGATGTCTGTTCTTCTGTGTGTCCTCTGCCCATCTGTGGCATGGTGGTGGGCCCTGAATCCCTGGTTGTGCTGTTGAGTTTCTGCCCTGCTGCTGATGGGCATTCCTGGTTGCACTATGGAGCATCAGATATGCTTAGCTTCACCTCGCTAAGTTGTGTTATGGTGCAGGTGGTGCAATATTCAGTTGTCAGCGTGCGCATCTTAGCCTCGTGCATTTTTAATATCTCACTTGCGGCATAGCGCAATGGACTTGCGCTTGTTGCTGTTGCTGCGCACTTTTTGGGTGCAGTTTGAATATCTGGGGCCCTAATGTGAGAGCACATCTAAGGAAAGGTCCACTGCAGTGAGAGCAAAGCTCGTCGGATGCAGCAGCACCTCCTGACGTGCCTCCCTGGTGAGACATTAGCCTCAAACATGGTGGCACACCGCCTGCCACTGTGCCAACTGCAGGGTGCCCAATCCCTTGTCGGCATGCCCTGACCCAGTTTATGTGCAAGAGGGGAGCCCACTCCCCATTGGCATAATGCTCCCCTCCATTTGTTGTGTGCTGAAGTGGGTGCCCAATCCCCCATCGACTAACCCCCCTCCAAACACTTGGGTGGCACACTGAGAACCCACCCCAGCATGCCAAATGCTTGGGTGTGAGTAAAAAAAAGTCCCGCAATTGTGTTGTGTTCTTTTTTTTTTTTTTTAGACCTGTAAAAGAAGAAAACGGTACCTCACGGTTTGCCCAGCTTCCTGCCCCAACCCGTACCCCCTCTCTGCGCACCCTGCCTTCCCAGCACCCCCTCACCTCATACTTGCCTGAGGAGTCTAGCACCACTATCTGTCTTCGGTGGACCGGGAACATGTCTGCATTCTTCAAAGCTGACTGTGAACTGAAGAAATGCCGGTAAACTCTATACTGGCATAAATAGGTTTTTTTCAGTTTTGGTGCATATCTCAGGCTTTTTTGCACCAAATTTTCAACATGGGATTATTGAGGCCCCTCCTCATGAATTCAGTCACTGTCATGGTGTTCGGTCCCAAAATGTGATTTTGCAGTCACTGCGAAGAATCACCTTTCGGGATCAAGTAACAAAATAACAGTGCCACTGTTCATGGAGGGGCTCTCAAAAGCCTATGTTGCAAATTTAGTGAAAAAAATCCTAAAATGGTGCTTACGGCTGAGTGCTATCCTGTTTCCACGCATGCTCAGAATTTCGTGGAATTTGTAATGTTTCACTCAGATTTTCAAAATTGGCATTTTCCACACCTCTTTATAAACAGTACAGATGCCATTTTACATATCATGGCTGAAATGTGTTTTCACATGTCTGGCACATAATAGTGTGGTCACTGTGCGAAATCAGTTTTCAGGACAGTTTGAGAAAATGAGTGACACTTCATGAGCAGATGTCCTAAAATGTCTATGTTGAAAATGTGATGAAAGTCCATAAAATGACTGTTACAAGTGTGCTTTGCACAGTTTCAATGCACCTTTGTAACTTTGCAAATTTGCAATATTTTCATAACAGATTTTCAACACTGGCATTTTTCACACCTCCTTATGAACAGTACAGCTGTCATTTTTCTCAGCCTGCCCAAAATGTGTTTCTGCCCCTGTGGCGCACAATGGCATGGTCACTGTGGGAAATCAACTTTTGGGACAGATTAACAAAATTACAGCACCACTGTTCATGAGGGGAGGTCCCAAAATGTCTATGTTGAAAATGTGGCTAAAAAATCCCAAAAATAACTGGGTTACGGACATGCGTTGTGTAGTTTCTATGCATGCTCATGACTTCACCACTTTTTCATATTTTCACTCCAGATTTTCAATGTTGCCATTTTTATGTCTTCTCATGAACAATAGTTGTCATTTTCCACATTCTGCCTAAAATGTTTGTCCCTGTGTCACCAAATGGCATAGCTGTTTTGCAAAACCACTTTTCACTAACAAACTGATTATGCCGCTCTTCCTGAGGTGGAGTCACAAAGCCTATTTTGAAAATTTGGAGTGAAAAATGCCAACAAACCCCAATGTTAGGGTTTCCAACTGTAACATCCCACCCTGTAGAGACTGCCAGGTGTCAGGGATATGACTTGGGATTATTGGCTGTAATGCTCATGCCATTCCACTCCCACCCTGTAGCCAGTGACAGGCATTGAGGTGTGCCTTGGACTGTTTGGCCCTAAAGTTCACCCCATCCTTTTATACTGCAACTGTCTCAGTGTATTTCCTTATGGAATGGGGTAAGTATAAGACCCGAAGCACATCATGCCACTTGTCAGTCTACAGAGTAAGGTTGGGTAAAATGGTGTGTTATCGCTGATGCCCCAACGGCACACCCCAGTGCCTGTCAGTCTGCAGGGTGGGGATAGTGTCAGTTCCATACTTCACTGCCGTTCCTATTAATGCATCTCTAACTCCTGCACTACCAATGCCAGTGAGACAACATTTGGCTTTGACAAATGCTTGTTTTATTTGAGGTGGCAAGTTCCTTTCAGTTGCACTAGACTCTCCCATCTGAAACTGGCTTGTATCTTCCACCTCATCCCTGACTGCATTCAGTTGAAATCTAAATCTTTATTAATGAGATTATTTGGCTGAGTGTGGCACTGTTGGAACTTGCTTCCCTAGTAATTTCCTTAAAAGGCTGTAGTATCTAGATAAGTTCTAAAATGGCCCACTGCTGAGAAATAATATATACATCAGCATCCCCTATGCTGTTCTCAAGTGTATACTATCTTACATGCTTTTTTTTTTGCTCCAGCAATCTTTGGAACATGTAAAAGGTAGAGTTGTACCTCATTGCATCATCCTGGATGAGTGTGTTAGGAGGCAGTCCGTGCTCTCCTTGTATGGCCCGAAGGTGTTGGTGTGCTTTGCAGGACTGGCTGAAATGTGTGCATATTCTTTTTGCCACATGTGAGAGCCTTTATATCTCTGTCCTCTTCCATGCATGCATAATCAAATTTAGGCAGTGTGCAAAACATTGAATGTGGACAAAGGCCCCAGCAAATGATGTTTTCTTTGTTTCAACCATTGTCTGCCACAATAAAACCTACAGAAAGCCCTTGTGATGCAAGCCAGTACTGTATCTCTATTGAGCTAATCTAGGATGTTGGAAGATGTGTGATCCTGCAGGGTATACTGGATGTGCAGGAAGCCAGTGTCAGAGGGAATTCAAGCGTCACTACAGGAGAAAATGATACCCAATGTGCAGTCTGTGACATAAATGGTTCTGACTGGTAGCTTGTCCATGTCAGTAGTCAGATGGACAACCCCAGCAACTGTATCTTTAAAGCATTTTTCAGTTTAGCACTTCCTAAAGCCTACATCTGTGGTATTACAACAGTTGAGATATATTTTCTTGATGGAATATTATGTCATGGTGACAGGTGATTCGAAATCCTTTTGAATCCTGCATGCTCCACAATTGTGTAAGGCTGGAAGTCCAGTGCTATAATCTCTGAAATTAGTTTTGTATTAGCAATTGCCTCAGGATGACTACGGTGGTACTTGACTTTACGTTCAATTGTCTCTGGAATCGTGAGCTGTCTTGTAGCAGTTGAAGTTTTTAGATGGCCAGCATTAGGAGTGCTGGATAAGGGTAAAAGGGACTGTTTCTTCTACTTTATTCTAGAAGAAGATTGAAAAGGAGTTGACAGTACAACTGAAGCAGCAGGCTGCTATCACTTGATGTAACTGATGCAGCAGATGTAGTCTCTTAACTCTGCCTACATGTTGTCGTCTTTATCTCTGACCACACAGTCGCACCTGAGATGTAATGGGAGATATCTCTGTTTTTTAATGCTGAGGTACTCAAAGCACCTTTTTGCTCCCTCTGCTGATGGTCTTTTTATATATAGAGCAAACTGCCTTAACTCATTATTGGCAGCTGGAGAAAAATAAGACCCCACATAAGATGTCACCTTTTGTTTTATTAGCAGGCATACTATACTCTCCTCCTCTGTCACTTCCACTATGTTTTTCGACAATGGAAGCTGCTCATCATGGTATCTTTCTGGTTCACAGTTATCGTACAACAGCTCATCCGGGCCACTATCGGAACCTAAATCTGAATGCACTGCCCCCACATCTGGTTTCTCCTGCACCTGCACCACACTGTTCATGTCCAAACTGTCCATCTCATCCAAGTCCAAATCATCACTTTCATCCTGTGTCTGTGCAACTACCACCTCTACCTTATTCTGGCTTTCCATTTGTTTCTGCTTTTCTCCCTCCTTGTCTACATCCACCATTTCATAATTTCTCTCATCAGTGCTAGATTGCCCCTTCGCTGTTTCATTTAAATCTGTACTGGTACTATGGTACACAGAGGTACTGTATTTTGGCTTGCCACTCCCTGTGGTGCCGACTACTCATTTAGTTTTAATTAAGATAGTTTTGCCCTTTCCTGTCTGTCTGGACAACATTGTTGAAGAACCACTACTGCTACCAGATGAAGTACCAGCAGCTGGTCTTTTACCAGTTAGGCTGTGCAGTGTTTGTGCCATATGTTTTCCCATACCTTTCTCCATTTCAGCCTCTGCCTCACCCTGGCTGGTGCACATTTCCAGTTTTTTTTTTTTTAATACACTTTTTCCAGTATGTTTTCTTTTCTAGTTCCCTCAGTTGTTCCCAAGTTCCTCACTCCACTAGTACAGGCTTGGCTTCAGAGTCAGTGTCCCCCTTCCACCACAATAGTTGGGTTTATTTTTTTTTTAAAATGCCAATGGCACAGAAAAGTATTTTTCCTGTAGATGTTTTCTTATTTAGTCCTTTCAGTTTTTCTCAATTTCCTCTGCCCACTAAGTACAGGTCTGCCCTCAGCCACACGTCCCTTCTATAACTACCTAGTTTTTTATTACACACCACAGAAATACTTTTTGACTATTGCAGTACTGCAGATGAATATAGTCCTCTCAGTTGTTCCCACTTTCCTCTGCCCAATTAGTACAGGTTTGCCCTCACAGCCACACTCCCCCTTCCACCACAGTAGGTAGGTTTAATTTATTTTACTACACACAAAAATGTTTTTACCTAAATATATTTTTTTTTATTTAGATCTTAGTTGTTCCCAAGTACTTCTACTCTCGTTTGGTGGCCAGGGCATGCTTTCTCCAACTGCCACACACCACCTCCCACTGTAGCTACTACTAGGTATTTTAGTTTAATAAAACACAGTACATGCAGCTTTTACCTTTTTCTTTATCTTGTAGAGTCTTTCCTTAAACCTTTACTGTAAAAAAAAAAAAAAAAGTGTAAATGCTTCCTTTAAAACTGACTGAGTCAAAAACATCCAGTGATGAGTGAATAAATGTTTTTACCTTTTGTGATATTATACATATTTACATTTATGTCTGGACTCTGGCCCTTTCCACCAGGAGCCTTGCAGATGCCCCCCAAATGATCTCTCACTTCCTCAACTCCTTCAGTTATGCCTCAGTCCTCCTTTAACTTTTTCCTTTTCCTAATTTTTATTAGCTGAGAATTGTATCAAGAAAATGTTATATCAAAAAAACATGTGCACACAAAAGATGAAGAAAACATGCGCTACACTGAACAGCCAGAGAAACATCTGTTCGCTCTGATATTTTGAGCTGTAATGGTGCCTCATCCAACTGAGACCAAGCCAAGAGATTGGCTGCTCTGCCCACTGCATCAGCAATAGCCAGGACTGACAGGCAGTCTTCAATTTACCTATAGGCTGCCTAGCCTGTCAGTCTGGCTAGATATGGCCAGTTGAGTTCTCCACCCATCTGTGGTCCCTCCTGGGCTGGTGTGCTCATTTATAAGCCATTACTCTGCTCGGTCCTGCAGCTCCCATATTGCTGTGCTGTCTCCCCCGTGGCAGCCACATGATGAGATTGTGTTGCAATCATGTGATTGTCAGACAGATGGGCTCTGAAGCTCCACTAGAGGAGGCAGAGATAAGTGCTGCACAAAAAGTAAAAAAAAAAAAAAAAGCAGCTTTTGAAAAGGGATATGGCCGATGGACCCAGACTCGGTATTAATAAGCATTTGACTCTTATTGATCCAGGTCCATTAGAGCCGATGGGGGTTCTAATTTTCCACAGTCGGTCTGCCCATGCCTAATCAAGACCACAGGAGTGGGCTACAGCTACCTCTGATGCCATAATGAAGGTGACTTCCTACTTGCAACAAATTTGTATTTGCTTTCTCAGGAAAAGGACATATCCACTTTTTCACCTACTGTAGGCCTGTAAATGGGTGTTGTAAGCTCACCAATATGAACAATAGCTACCAGTTCTTGTCCCTATCCCCACCAGCAATTTGAAGTGAGATTCACAGGCCTAGCACCTGGCAGGCAACAAAACGAGCAGTTCTCTGGATAATGCCTGAACATCTTCATCTGTAAAACCATAAAACCAAAAATAGCTGCTCAAACCTTTAAATTACTACACACTTGAATTCACATTTCTTATAAGGGGTGCTGCTAGATGGTAACAAATAACAAACAAAGCAAAAAGACTAGCGCACACCCTCCCCCCCTCCACATAGCATAACATTTAAACTTTCAAATGCCAAAAATGGCTATATTTACTTTCAAGCTCCATCTGAGGAGAGGGTCCTCTTAGTTTCAGACTGGAATTCCAATTTGAGTAAGCTAAATCACCAACATCAAGGTGGGGCCCTTCAATTTAGTCCCTAACCTTCCAATGCCTCAATAGCTACTAGCTAACTGCTTTGATACTGTGCTCCCAGCAGGATTTTGCACAGGTGATTTAACTTCTCACTTTATACTGTACTCCCAGAAGGGATATAACACAGACATTTTAAAGGGAGCAAGCTATAAACTCCATAAACTCCCAAATCCAAGTAAAACCATAAAACCAAAAATAGCTGCTCAAACCTTTAAATTACTCCACACTGGAATTCACATTTCTTATAAAGGGTGCTGCTAGATAGTAACAAATAAACAAAGCAAAAGACTAGCGCACCCCACATAGCAAAATCCTGCTGGGAGCACAGTATAAAAGCAGTTAGCTAGTAGCCATTGAGGCACTGGAAGGTTAGGGACTAAATCGAAGGGCCTCATCTTGATGTTGGTGATTTAGCTTACTCAAATTGGAATTCCAGTCTGAAACTAAGAGGACCTCTCCTCAGATGGAGCTTGAAAGTAAATATAGCCATTTTGGCATTTGAAAGTTTAAATGTTATGCTATGTGGAGGGGGGGGGTGCGTAGTCTTTTGCTTTGTTTGATCTTCATCTGTAAATCTAAAAAACTGAGTCCCATACCACCAGAACCTGATGCTAGCCTGCACTACACTCTGCCATTACCTTCTGGAAACAATGTCTCTTGGTGCGTGACTGCCTAATTGCCAAACCTCTGGCTCTGCCAAAGGGGCAAACCTGTTGGGGTGGGTGAAAGAGAAAAAAACAAATCTCTGGGAAAGGAAGGTAGACTCTCCAAGTGCTTTAAAAATAGCTTGTGTAGTTCTTAAAAAGCACATGTATTGGAATCGGGTAGACAAGGAAAAATCAACTTCCGTGACACAATTTACTTTCAGCTATGCAAAACAATTGAATTAAGGACTTTTATTAACTGGTGGATGCATCACATCATTGTGTATTGATTGTGTGTTTTTTTTTTTTCTCATCTGGGTTCTTATCACAATGACGCACTCCAAGACAGAGGTCATTGTGGGATTTATGTTTCCTATGTGATTTAAGGCACACGGCTGTACCTCATGCCACACCACAACAGGAGGACAGGTAACTTTCCCACTGACTAACACTCAATATCTCACTGCTTAAACATCTGCTGTTGGTCCCACTCTTATCTCCTGATGGCAAGTCTAGCTAGACTTTTCCCCCCAGCACTGGGCCCATAGTCTGGCATACCATCTCAGCAGGAGTGAGGCAACTCCTTCCACTGATGACAACGCTGACAAGCTCTTTATGATCTGGTGTGCCACTGAGAACACAGAGTTGGTATGCATTAATGAAGACCCCTCACATTTAATATCTTTTCACTTTTTTATTTGGAAGGGGGGGTGTTATACTTGTGTAATTTGAAAATGAATGTAGCCAGACACAGAAAAAATATAGAAAGTGGCATCTATGTAAAGCAGAGACTGCATGGGGGTATACAGTATGTCTTGAGGTCAGTGATTAATAGTAACTATTATGGTAGCTCACATTGGGCTGTGGCTCTCTTTTTGGGGATCTGCAGGCTCTGTCACACCACAAACAGCAATCTACAGCAGATGCATGCCAACAGCACCTGCAACTAGTAAGCAATAATTATATTTATTGCTGACCTTAAACCTTCTTACCCCATATCTGTGGTCAGCTTGCAGTATGACAGTTACTGTATTTGTAGATGAAATAGTTTTGCTGAATTCTGGAAATTTAACCAAATGTATGGGTTTAAAGCCAAATGGAAGTTGCCAGTGGCCTATTTTTGTAACCTTAGTGAGAAGACTGTTTTATAGTACAGTATGACAATACTTGTGTACCACCAGTTAAATGTGTTGA
Organism: Neoceratodus forsteri; assembly: GCA_016271365.2. NCBI lineage: Eukaryota > Metazoa > Chordata > Ceratodontiformes > Ceratodontidae > Neoceratodus > Neoceratodus forsteri. Next base: position 293,450,627 of record CM057449.1, on the reverse strand, counting down.
CTGGCTGCAGCTAATTATTTGATAGAAAAATAATTTTAATACCATTAAGTTAATCAGGCCTGTAGCTAACGATTTAACTTTAAACTTTGTCCAGTGGCAATGAGTAGAGTAGAGGACCATATTTCTCAATTACCTGAAGGAAGGGAAAATTTGATAGAAAGGCCATTGCATTTGCAGCATCATATATAACATGTACTTTGCATACTTGCTTTATGGTGCAAAGTGCAGATGTTTGTCTCATAGGAGCTCCCTCTGTGTCTATGTGGCCACATACCTTGAGGTTGATGTCAGAGCCACAGACACCACTCTCAACACTTCACTGACTTTCATGAGCAGTGCTGTTATGGGAAGAGAGACACACGCACTACTTTTCTTCACAGCACCTAGCAACTGAGTCTGTGTCTCTCATTTGCTCCTGTAACCAGTGGAAGCTTTTGCCCTGGCGGGCCCTTCAACAAACAATGTTGCCAGTGGAGGGAGGGGTGCAGTAGGGCCATTCCCTCACAGCTATGAGGGTACATCACCGCCATCCTTTTTTTTTTCTTTTCTTCTTTCTCCTCTCCCTTGTCCCTAGGAGCTCCCCTATATTCTGCTGGGTACCACAGTTGTTGAATCATCACAGGCTTACAAGCCTCTCATGTGATACAGTAAAGAGCCACAGCATGCGAATGCTGCTACTGCACACTGGAAAGACCAGCATTATACATCTGAAACCTGTCAGGGTCTGAATTGATCTGCATAATATAAGTACTGAATAAGACCTTTGTCCTAATCCTTTTAGATAGCTAGTTAAGGCAGGATGGGACTCTCTCTTTGGGACTGCCCAGGTGGAAGAACTGTATGTTGGCCATTTGGCCTTTTTGAGTTACAAATAGTGATCCCTCTAATTTTAAACTTAACTGCAGGTTAAATAGCTGCATCTACATTAAACATTGGGCCTATGATGATTCAATAACTGTGTTACCTAGTAGAATACAGGGCCTCTTAGGAACTGTGGGAATAGTATTATCGCTGTGCCTGTTAGCTGGGACTGACTGGGATAAGGGGGGGAGGTGGAGATGGGATTACTAATTATGTTTGTTTTAACCTTTCCCTTTAGCCTTGTTCCTGCCTTCCCTAATAAACATTATTCCACATCCCTTGTTTCTGTTTTGCTCCTGTGTGATGTTTTCTATTGCTTGGTTATTGTGTTATTGCATTGTGTAGTGGGATGGTGTGGGGCTGTTAAATCATAGCACAAGGCTGGCAGAATAGCCTAGACATTAGAATAATGAGCTGGATGCATCCAGCAGAATAGGGATGATACCCACAACCTCCTCTTGTGTATTGTGCGACCCTGAGTAAGTCATTTAACCTTCCTAGTGTCCTTGGGTTGCCCTTGAAAACTGGCAATGGGCATAGTGATACTTGCCTTGTTAACAAAAGAATAACTAATTGCAGAAGACACTGCCTTGATAACAATGTTCTAGTACAGTGTATAATACTGTCTTTTAAGCTGGAAAACTAATAAATTAACTGAAAAAAAATGTTCTAGTACTGACCTTTCCTTTGGAACTGCATGGCATAGCAGAGCACTCATTTATCAATCAGGGCTCATACACTTATAAATGGATACATATTTTGGACCAGTACCAGAAAACAAACAAGAAATGAAAAAAAAACACACTATTCAAGTCATTATACCCACTGTATGACTGGTTTCATAGTTCTAAGTTATGTTTGAACTACATGACTTAGACATGTGGGAGTGTTGACAGTAGTAAACAGTCCTACATGATGACTCCCAGCTTCAAGAGAATGTCTAAGATTTTGGTAATGGCTTTTAAAATACATTAATCCATTACCTTATGCTAGCACACTCATTTGAGCCCAGAAAAGAATTTTTTCATTGTCCGTTACAGAAAGGAATAGATTTAAAATTGTGCAGAGCAGATATCCAGTTGAACTCTTCCACTTCCTAGTCAGATGGCCCCCCTCTCAGATGTTTTGTGATGTCTAACGGGGGGGGGGCACATAGAGGTCAAAGCAGGACGTGTTCTGAACTGTTTGATGCTGCATATACTAAAGTAACCTTTGATATAAATGAAAGTCACTGCCCAACTTAACAGGGGCCCTATTAGTTGAACAATAACTTTTGTTTATAAAACAGGTTGCTTTAACATACATAAAACTGTTTCAAAAATTTCCTCCATTGACTTTTATGTGGCACAATCCTGTGTTCTGTCTGGTTACACATCATAAACTGCCTGAGCATGGGGGTGGGGCTGGCAGGTCAGGAACTTGAAGGAGTTGCCTGACCATCTGTTCAGCATGGTGTTTGATCATTTCCCTCCCATAGTTGACTTAAGGAAAACATTATTTGCTGTGCTCAAATGGCTACCCCTGAAGAAGCTAATGAGCTACTGTATATAAAAATGCCATTACCGAAATCTTAGCATTTCATTTCAAAGCTGAAGAAATTGGCAATTGTAAGGATTCTGGGGAATCCAGGTCTGCTTCTTACATAGGCTATTTTATATATAAGGCATCATGTGTCACAGAGGGTGGGCAGTTCACTCCCCTATTGCTCTGTCTCCCCAATAACACATGTGTCTAATTAGCCATGTGCTACTGGGTCAGTATTCAAAGTAAGGAGATAATGTGTTAATCCCTAGGCTGCTGAAAGAACTAGTATAAATCTATTTGATTGAGCTGGACAGCTGTTCATTCTGCAACCCTGCAAGGGTTAAATGACATCAACTTCATAAGTTTTTTTGTTTATATCCTGAGAAGTTAGGGTACAGTAGCATCCCGTACCTTTAAGTCAGAGAAGCAAATAGCAAAATCTGAGGTGGAGTGCATTATTTCGCAGTTGTGAACAAATGAGTCCAAAAGGAAGTTCCACTGTAAGTCGCTTTTTAGAGCTAGTGCAAGAGGCAGCAGGCTCTGCCTACCTGCAACCCTAATGACACCTCGATCTCTTCTGAGGTAAAAGCAGTTTGGGAGGTGTTGAGACCTCTTTCTGACTGGGGTAGCCTGACCCTCATCTGCCAGCCCACCATACAGAGAAAGAGTATGGGAATTTTGTCAGTGTCCTTGCTAAATCCCCAACCCCAATTTACAGAAAAAAAAATAGTCTGCAGTTTAATCAGGTTCAGTTTCCGTTGTTTTCCAGATGCATCTCCACTCCCCAGGAAGAGCCTAAAAATAAACAGAATTGCCTAGGCCTCCTTTCCTGATCAATAAGCACCAAAAAAATAAAATCCCAGACCCCTTTAGTTCCTGTTGGCCCAGATGTATCTGACAATATCTGAGCTGTTCCAGTGTCTTGCCACAGCCACCATCACCACCTGCTTCAGTGCCCTCAGCTGTTCAGTCAGGCTTGCAGTCAGTGCTCCAGCTCTGTGTCCCTTCCCCAGAGCCAGGCCCTGAAAGGCCCTTGAGGGGACACCTGTCAACTGTTTCTCCTCATTAGTTCTGTCAACCCTAATTTGACTTAGACCAGACTGAAATATAATCATGAGGAAGAGGTCAAGAACAAAGATGTAGTAGATGTAGTGGGATAAAGCTCCACTCTGTCCTCCTTGATGAGAATACAACATGTGGTATCTGGTCAATATCGCATGTGAATAATGGCTAGAGATGCAGCAAATTTTTAATCCGCCGATGAAGTGGATGTAAAGCGGCCACTTCGTGTCCATGGAGCACAACGCAAAGTGGGTACTGCAAGGTGCTCACTCACATTATTATTATTACCACTTTGAGTTGCCATTATGGCTTGACGCAGTGAGAAAAGAATAGGCAGCCCCCACACATCACATGGCTTACAGTACTGTAAGTCACATGCTTTAGCCAGGCGGGAAGGAAGTGAATCAGAGAAGCAGTTTCACTATCTCCTTTGCATTCATAGAGGGAGAAGGGTTGTGAGAGAGCAGTGTAGGAGTTAGTGACGAAGTGCTTATTGCCTTTGTAAAACAACAGCTTTTTTAAAAGCTATCTTTATTTGTTACTGTATTGTGTTTGTGATTTTTTTTTTGATAGTTAATTTTTTTAGTTAGTGTTTTGTTTTGTGTGTGTGTGACTGTGCCAGGGACTTGTGTGGGAGGGATGGACGTGAACCCTGGAGAAGGTGAGTCGCTGGCCCGTGGGCACAGTCGAAGGGGAGTGCAGACCCGTGGGGGGGGGCAGTAGTGTCAAGCTGGACTGCTCTCAACTCCTGGGTGTTGCTTCCCCCACCATGTTCAAACAACAGGAGCAGCAGCAGCAGCAGCAGCAGCAGCACCAGTGCCACTGGTGGGTGCTGTGCATCTACCTTCTCCACCACTACCACCGCCATCGGTAGCAGCAGCTGTAGGGGCTCCAGCAGCACCATCTCCACAGTCACAGGAGGTGGCCCTGGAAAACACTGGTGGGACTCATGCGAGGACTGTGCCTGGTCCCCCTGCAGCTCTCCAGTGTGGAAGTTTAACTCTGTGGGGGAGACAGCACAGTGGTGGTGTACCTTCTGTGTGGTGTGGTGGTTTGCCGTAGTCCCTGTGAGACACATTTGGGGACCGTGGCCAGCGCACCCACATGCTGAGCCACCACAGGGCAGAGTGGCAGGCTGCCACAGAAGAGGCCAGCTGTCCACCTGCTGGCCCTTCCGTTGCAGTGGCCGAGGTGCTGCTGGAGTGGGAGTTGTGCCTCGTCACCGCCAGCAACAGGAGGAGGGCTAGTTCAGCAGCTGTTCCACCACCAGCACCACCCCTCCACCACCACTGCCTGGATTCCCTGCTGCAGTGGACCCTGCAAAGTCCCTACAACACAGTCTGACATCACCCTGGTGTGGGCAGCTCTTTGAAGAAAATAATGAGTGGTTCTATGCTTTACAACAGCAGGTGAACAGAATAGAACAGCAGCAGCAGCAAATAGTTTCAATGCTGCACCACCACAGCATCCCATGGCCACTGTAAGGGGATTGTTTTCTGCCCCATCACCACCCCACCCCACTACTGTGTTGTACTGTTTTTATGTTTTTTTCCTCATGTTTAATCATACACATTTTCCCTTCCAGGGGAATCTTTCTTGCACCACAAGTGCAATACATTTGTGTGAAAACCGCCTGTAATTCATTATAGTGTGTCACTTGATGGAGGAATTTCCGTTCTGAAAATCTGCCTACATTCTGTCTCCCTTCTCAGCAATGTTAGGACATGATGGCAGGGAGGGCGCGTGTGCATGCTCCTTACAGAGAATATCCGATTGTCCGGCAGCTTTCTGAATGTTTCTTTATGTTATAATGGTCAGTTTGTGGTGAAACGTGTGGGCAAATTTCCAGTAAGAAGAGCCTTGTTAGTGGAAACATTCCACATTTCACCACAAAGTCAGCCTTATAACAAGGGAAAATTGAGATAGCTGCCGGACTTCACTATAGTGAGCATGCACCTGTGCTGCTCCTGGCATCATGTCCTAACGTTGCAAAGAAAGGGGGCAGAATGTGGGTGGCTTTTCTGATCGGTAATTCCTCCGTCACATGACACACTGTAATGAAATTATGGGCGGTTTTCACAGAAAAATATTGCACTCTGTGGAGCAAGAAATATTCCAGTGGTAGTAATGCCCACACATATTAGTTTATGTGCATCACTATAACTATGTAATGTGGTGAATCTCTTGTAAGCAGCAGCTCAATCTGTTGAGAATTCTGACCTATATTTTTTAATGCTGTGTTACAACTTCCTTTACTTGCATCCTGACTGACTGGAATGATATGAGAATTTGCAGTAGTTGAGTCTGCTGTACTATCTTTTGTCTTGTATGAAATAATGAAAGGAGCAGTCCTTTTAAATTGGTGCTGACCAGGTCTTTGTTTTCCTTTGCTTTTCCATCACATCAATAAGTTGTTATATATCACTTCTGTTGTTAATTACCAGTTATGCAGCAGGCAGTGTTTTATGACACCATGGAACAATAGTTATTGAAAAGCAGCTGCACGTCAATGCAAACCTGGTCTGAACAATATTGGAAGGTGTGCTCATTTTTTTTTTCATACATGAAAAAAAATAGTCAAGTAAGTAAAGCAGACATAAATTGTGAAAAGAAGCATATCATTCAAGTCACAACTCGGAAGTAACTAGTGGTGGCTGTGGCAATGTAAAGTAGTATAAAACAGTACAGTTCAAAACTGTCAGGAGACTCAGGACATTCTTGCGATGCTGTTTTAATTGTAAAAATGTCAGTATGATATCATGAGCTCACAGCAACAGTCACAGAACACACAAGTGGCATAGAGTACCAGGTTTTTTCTACAGGCCCAAATACATCCTGCTTGTGTGCAGAAAACTGACAAGTGGTAACACAGTGGAATGAGAGTGTTTCGGCACATACAAAATCCCCCAGAATTAATGGTGCACTCAGTCATGCACACAGTGGTGGCACAGAGTCCCAGATTTTTTCTGCTGGCCCAAAATGCATCCTGCTTGTGTGCAGAAAGTTGACAAGTGTTAACACAGTGGAATGAGAGTGTTTTAGCACATACTCCAGTATAAAATAATGACTGTGAGCATTGTGTTGCTAATCCAATGTGTTCTGTGAGATGATTCAAACAAATGCAATGTGATCATCTCAGCTGGATTGAAGGGTGCCCTTTTGCTGTACACTGATAGTAGCCTTAATGAGCAGATATAAATATATCTATATATATGGATATATATCTGTATCTGTGTGTGTATATATATATATGGTTGTGTATTTTGTAGGTGAGGAGGATTGACATGGACATGTACTCATGGTATTGTTCTGCAGCACAGGTCACACAGAAACTGTTGGTGTGCACAGTCCAGTGCTGAATGAGAATTTTTTGTACTAAAATTGGAAATGGATAACTCTCAAGCACATGGAGGTAAGTATTTTTTTTGGGGGCGGAGATCATATTTGCAGGTTTGTCTCTAATGGTTTCTTATTTTGTTACTTCTTCACAGATTTCATCAGCATCCTTCTGGAGTCCAGTTGTTAGAATGGTCATGGTCATGTAATGAAACGACTTCTGTGTGTTGCATGTTGCCCAAGCTCAGGGAGGGAGTGCCTAATGTTGAAGAACTTTTTGGATGAGCACCTTTGACAGAACAACAAAGCATCTGGAAGTTTCCTAAGAAAAGAAATGAATGACTTCTTACAACTTAATTGTTAATGTATCCCTCCCTGGTTCTCTCAAATTGCAATCTAAAGTCAAGTTACATTTCAAACCCACATCTTGTCAACTAACACAACCTGTGTGCAATATTGCTGCAGTCTTTCCAAAGCAATGAAATGGATGAAAGAAAATCTGCATACTTACCAGAATGGATTTCACATGGATATTACATTGCTTCCTCTCTGTACGGTACAGCTACAGTACCATTCCCAATGAGTTTTAGCAATGCAGCCTGTTTTTGTTACCCTGTAAAAGAAACAAAAGAAGTGTACCTTATGTGTTTTACCATTGTGGCTCTGAAAAGCTACAGAAAACAAAACATACAACTAAAGCAGCATAACAAACATGAGTACACATACTCATTTTATGGTTTAAATATCAAGAAGCTTTGTGTCTTTGGCTGATGGATGTGGTGGTCTGGACAGACTCAGGCTCAGTGGGTGGCAGGCTAACATCAGTCCCAGTGGTGGTGGTCTGGGGCAGACAGACTCATGGTGGCAGTGGCTAACATCAGTCCCGGTGGTGGTGGTGGCCGGGGGCAGACAGACTCGTGGTGGCAGTGGCTAACATCAGTCCTGGTGGTGGAGGTCTGGGGCAGACAGACTCATGGTGGCAGTGGTGGTGGTCTTGGGGGAGAGAAGAACACCACTTTTAAAACTTCAGTTAAAACCTGCCAACATTAACCATCATCATCCTCAAAGAAAGCTGCCCTCACAGTCATCGATGTCTGAAGTCTGACCACTGGGAAATTCTTTCTCCATTGTGTCATCATCTACGTCAGTGGTGGGCTGTTTCAGGCAGCTACTGCCAGTGTCACCAGGATGCTCCATTTCCACATCAGCAAGACCACCATGACTGGGCTGGGGTACGAATATAAAGGTTGCAGTCTGTGCTGATACGTGCCTCTGTTTCATTTTAATGAATGTTAGCAAACTAACATTTGCAGGAGACAGGTTTGTCCGACCATCCCTGACTTGCACCTGCTGAGCTGAATACCCTCTCAACACTTCCACTGGAGGGTGGGCATGTGAGGCACTTCAGTGCCACTGTAGTCAGCTCTGGCCATTCACTGACCTTTCCACTCCAGTACAAAAGAGGATCTTCAGTTATTGTCAGATGCCTTTTTTCAGACAAATATGACTCGACCATTCTCTGAGCCGCACCAAGTCCAGTTGTTGATGCATCATCCTGTTCTCCCGAATCATTTATTTCACAAATACCCACTTGGGACAAAGCCTCCCAAAGTGGGTTGATGCCAGCCACTTTGAATGACCGTCCACCTGGAACTGCAGTCCCTTCCCTTGCAGGATATGCTTGATGGTCCTCCAGGTATACCTTCAGCCGGATTATGCTGCTGAGGTTTGCTGACTTTGGCATGTGACTCCTCTGCCCCATGAACCAAGTGCACTGGTTGACCACTGATATTTTTACCTGTTCAGGCCCTCCCTCCAGTACTGATGCAATTCCACATTTGTATTGTGGGTCCAGCATTGTTGCTATGGCAAAGTTGTCACTACGCTGAATGCTCACAACGTGACGATTCTGGTTGAATACTGTCAGCATGTGATGCAGCAACATACTGCTAGCACATCTCTGGCAACATCATGGCTATGCTGCACATTCACCAATGTCTGCTTCAGCACCTGCAGCAGTGGAATTGATTGGCTAATGGAGGCACACTCACCACTCATTGCCTCTGTGGCATGTTCAAAAGGCTGCAAAATTGATATTGCAGAGTCCATGAGGCGCCACTGTTCAGCCGTCTATAGACATGGAGGCCCAAGAACTGTCATGGCTAGTGTGCATAATAAGATATTCTGAGATGGCTTTGTATTGTTCATACAACCTCTGCCATGTATAAAGTGGAGTTCTATCGGTGACAACTTCCAGCTTCAAGCGGTGCTGAGGCAGGCTGTTTTGTATCTGCAACTGCCACAGCTGGTCATGGGCCTTTCAGATCTTGAAAAGTGAGAGCAGATACGATGTGCAACAGTCAGCAATTCCTTTATATCAGGGTGCTGCAGAAACCCTGAACCACAAGATTTAAACATTGGGCCATGCATGGAACATGAAAAAAACACCATCCGTGATGCATTTCACCACATTTGACCCATTGTACTTGCTATGAACCCAGCTCACGTAACAGAGGGTTTTAGCCATCTGTCAGTTTCAGTCAGCACCACATCCAACATGTTCTCACCAGTGTGTGAACAGGTCACATTGCACATAACAATCGCTGCATGCTGTCAAATTCCTGGAAGAGTGCTACCGTGACAATTCACCTTACTGCACTGATTATTCACACTGCTAACATCATAAACAACGATGGCATTCTGCACCCAGTGTGCAGTTATACAAATATGAACTCCCACTGTTTTGGCACTTGTCCACATATCCATACTTAAATGGATGAATGGAGAGGAGGAATGTTGAAGGGCCTGTCTTACTGAATCGGACACAGTGCAGAACAACTCGGGGACAGCACAGGTAGAAAAGTATGTCCTGGATGGGACTTTCCATTTTGGACAGGCACATGCAGCAATCTGCCAGAACCCAGCATTCTACACAAAGGAGAAGGGCAAAAGATCAATTGCCAGCATTTCAGCCAGCAGCATTGAGTTCACGTGACACTATATGATTCAGGGGTTACTTCAGCTTATGTGCAAAAACACTCTGTAATGTGGGCTGACAAACATTTTATATGGGGTGTGTTGATCACAAATTGTTGTGCTCTGTGATGAATGACATTGGCAGGGGTTGGAGTGTGGACATTTGATGACTGTTGTACAGTTGATGATGACAAACCCAGAAATTCAGTTATTTTGCCAGATTTGCCAACTGGGATTGATGAACCACTTGCACTACACATACTGCACTCACCACCACCACAAAAATTGCTACCCTCACCAGCACTGGGCAACATTTCAAAGTCATTATGGTCCTCCACCTCATCATGCCTGTAGTAATCCTCTGCTCTTATTACCACACTACTGCACATGTTTAATTTCCTACTGTCATGGAAGGGGATAACATGTTGGCTATGGTTGCTGGTGAAGCGGGTGAACACCCCACTGTGGTATTAGCTGCCAGCTTGTGCTTGGTCCACAGTGCCAAGTGCCTATTCTTAAGATACGTATGCTGTCCTCCTGTGCCCAGATGGCTCCCCTTTTTACCTCGACTCACACGTACATGGCAAACCTGGCAGATTGCAACTGAATCATCATTTGCATCTTGAACAAAAAAATCCCAAACAAGGGATTGTGATGCTCTGCTCTTAACATGTCCATGATGTAGCTTATTTAAGTCCATTATTTTAAGCACTGAAGTGCCCCCCCATGTGATGGCAAGTGATGTTTTGGGCACTGCACACCTGGACCGCAACTGACCACCATGAATACCTATCATATTGATTACTAGGTTGTCATCATCATCATTTAAAACCAGTAGATCACAAGTTTTTACAGAGGGGATTCCTGCAAACAGACTCAGACACAGCCACTTTGAATTTCTTTTTCTCCGGTTCCCAACTGGGGTCAATTGCATCATCATCATCATATTCATCAATGTCACACACATCGACATCTGCTTGGATGCTAGCATGTGGACTGCATGTTGCAACAACAGCAACATCATCATCATCATCACATTCATCATCAGCCTCTACACCACCATCACCTGATATTTTTTCACCACACTGTGAATCACTGCATGGAAAATGCGTGACATTAAATGCCACGGTGGATGGAATATTACATTGTAAACTTATCGTTGACATGATTATCAGAATCCTCATGTTCAGTTACTGGGATGTTACTGAGAAGTATGACATCATCTATGCTGCCACTCACTTGCACTGCTTCACACTCAATATTTTTGGATACGGTACACTGGTTGGAATTAGAACTTGACGCAACAGTACTGATACTACCTCCACCACCACTAACACCAGTAACACTAACACCACTGGCTGGGAAAACATCATATCCAACTATGAGTGAAGCTACTGATTGGGCTGTAAAAAACATTGCAGAAGAAATACCTTTCCTCACATCAGCAATGCACTTCTGCGTCCGCGTACTACTACCATGCCCACAGGCCATCTTACTGCCAACATTGCCATGGTGAGAAACAGCTTTGCTTGCACATCTCTTTGCAGGCATTTTGGAGGATTAACCACAATATTATAACCAAATTCAGATTTTGATACGTTCACTCTCTGATTGGAAGGACGCTGGATGTGAAGCCAAATAAACAACTGTGGCTTCAGCAACAGATAAGAGATTACTCTGACTGTCACGGAATTAAAACAACTTCAGTAACCAGTGGTGCTGGTGAGGTCACAAAAACAATCCAATCTGGTAAAAAAATACCTTTTGAACGTGGGGGTGGGGGTGAGCACTGAATGCAGACAGTGCAGATTTTTACAGCACTACAAGCAGCAAAACTCAGAACAGATACCACAATCGCAGTACAAAATCAGGCCGCTGCAGTGGATAGTAGGTTCACACTGCTGCGCCTGCAAAGCCTGAATTACAGTAATCTGTGGCACAATAAAAGGTGTATTTTTTGATGCACACAACACTGCATACACACACACACACATGGAACAGTTTGTGTACATTGCTGAATGAGGAATGTGTTGCAAATTCAAACGTTCAGTACTATGCCACATTACGTATTGTAAATTCATAAAGTAAACAACCTGAACTTAAGAACTGCTGCACCACATCCACACAACAAACAGCAAGAAAATGTCTACTATTACTGACAATATTACTGTGTGTGCATTAACACAGTCAGTTATATAATAAAATATAACCAAAAACAAAAGAAATCACTATTTCTCCAACTTAAATCTACCTACACCACAGATAAACCCTTCCCCCAAAGCACACTTTCACTGTCTTTCACCACACACACTCAATGTTGTAAATTAACATTCAAATCCACACAAAAACAAAAATGCTCGATGATATCAGCACAGGAGGTTTTCTTACAATCGATGAACTAAAGTTGGATCCCCCAAAAATTGCAAAAATGCTTTCTGAACAGCTTTTACAAGATTCCTATCACAGACAGCTGTCAGAGCACACTGTCTTCTACTCCTTCCTACTCATACTACCCCGAACTGAGGCTGTACAGATTGATATAGAGCCCATGTGACCTGAAATCCCATGAATCACTGCAAAATTCACCTTTGGAGCTCAAAAACAAGGCAAAGTGAGGTGAAGTGCTCTGCCTGCAATGCCCTTCACCTTAATTTGGCAGAGTAGTGGTCTGGGGAGTCGGAGTAATGTAAAGTCATTGTTTCCAATGGACTTCACATTCCTCATTATAACGCAAAGTACTCTGCTTCGTGCTATGGAGCACTCAGCGAATCCACCTTTGCTCTGTGAATCGCTTCGTGGAGCGGATTGAGTCCACTTCGCCTACCACTAATAAGGGCACCATGAAATCTGCATGGGAGAAAATGGTGTGAGTGAAAAAGGCTACAGGTAAATTATAGCACAGACATGGCACTATACCTGTAGCTGTTTTCAGTCACACCAAGCACTTGAGTTTGTGACTGTCTGCTAATGCATTGTCTTGCCAGCATGGCTCAGAAGTTAGAATGACAATCCCTGAAAGGTGTTTACATGTAAGTCTAGCTGACTGGGGTTACAGTCTTACTCCGCATTCTGCATGTCTGCCCCATAAATTAGAGTTGATCCAATGCTCATGTTTGTGCAGCTCCCAGTGCTTTTTGGTATTGTCTGTTGCTTTAGCTATTTTATTACATGTTGTTGTGTTTGATGCGGTTTTCCTTGTGCAGTTTACATACCATGTTCTTATGTATATGCTATATTGACCTAGACCCGAACATACAGAGGTATTCACTAGCAAACTAGCAAATTTGGAAGGGGTGCAGCACCTGATACATCGAACGGGAAGAACACCCCTCCCCCTCAACTAGTGATCAAACAAGAGTTCAGCATTTTTGTAGTTCATCTGCATCACCATGTAAGGAAAAAGGTACGTCTCCCCACACGACATTCAGGGGAAATGCCACCTCACCCAACTACTAACACAGCAAAATCTGGCCAATGGAAAATCATGTGCACAAATGCACACAGTCTGGAACAAGACCCCAGTCCTGGAGGCACCATCCTCCAGAACTAGACATATACAGTAGTGGATTGTTGTAGGGAAGGGCATCAAACAACTGTTATAAAATGAGTAGAGAAAACCTGTGTCCTGATTGGTTGTTAGCTATGCATTAGAAGTGTCTAACACACATCTAAAAACAAGTGCTGGCCAGATGGATACAGGTCTAGTAAAAAAATCAATGGGCCAGAATTTTTAAAATCTGTCAGATGCCATTTTTTCCCCTCGCGTAAAGCGTGCATAAAAAAGCTGTTTCACATTTTTTACATGCCTGCCATTTGAAGCCATGATGGTGTTTCAAAGGGTTAGAATAGTAAAACAGAATATACAGACAACATGTGTTTGCCTGGTTTGTTTGAGTTTGTCACAAAAAAAAAAAAAAAAAAAAGAAGATGCTGTTAGTTAACCGTACTGCTGTTCAGGCTAGGGACGTGAGTGGGCAGGAAAGCAAGTGGGTGGGTTAGCCCATTGGCTTGTATTTAAATGATGTGGTTACTGTGACAAAAGAAAAGAAAAACTGAGGTATGACAGTTACATGCTGGTAGGGATGCGAGTAGAAAGGAATGCAAGCGGGAAGGAAAGCAAGCTGGTGTGTTAGCTGATAGAATGTTGTATCACTGTGTTACTCAGCCACCCACCCATCCAGCCATCCCCTCACTCGATCTTTTGGCCACCTCCTCCTCCCCCAACACTGCTGTTGCCCACCATTTGTGGCAGCCCAGTGGTTGTTTCATCTCTTACACCTAATGCCCAAAAAGATGTACATGATACTGGCATCTCTAAAGGACAGCACACTTGCTTTCTCTCTGTTGTGATGCTATCTTCCCTCAGTCAGCACTCGGTACCACTTGCTATGGTAGGTACATTCCCATTCGAACTGACCAATGTTTTTGTGCTTTTGCTGAACTTCCGAATAAATGAAAATAAAAAAGTCAGTTGCTAGTGACAAACGCTTCCTATTAATCATGTAATACCTTCTCCAAACCGTTGGTGCTTTCCTCCCTTCTCTGCTACCCGCACCATCAGTATCTGGCTTTCACAAACTGCCAGCACATCAAGAAGGCATTTTAAAAAAAACAGGTACAGGATCTAGTAATGCTTGCTGTAATGTTTATCCAGTACACAATAGATTTTGTCATCTGTTTCTTGGTACTTCATACTGCCACTGTAAGAGTGACTGACTGCAGTGACATCTATCACCGTCAACACCCAGCTCATTTCTTCCCAACATAAAAAAAAAAATTCCTTAATCTCAACTAATTTTATTATTAACTTCATCTTCTGTACAGAATTCAATCCGTATGTGTGTGTGTGTGTGTGTCTAAGAGACCATAACAACCATTATACAAAATAAAAAAAAATACAACCATGGTGGCCCCAATTGGACAAACCTCATGAAGCAAGGATAAGAAATGCATTATGGTCATGCAGGTGGAACAACTATTTTAGGTCAAAATACAACTAACCAATTTACTTTTTTGGTATTTAAGTCACTCAATTTTCATTTTTAAATGCATTTAAAATACAGAGACCCATTTTGAAGTGCAATAAGACACTCCAGGGGTGTGCATTAGACAATTCTAATGCACAGCCAGAAGTTGAAGGCACTTGGCCTGTGGCCTTGTGCTGTACTATGCCCCTGGCTGTGTGTTAGAAATATCTAATGCACACCCCCTCATTTCTTGTTGCTTACATACAATAATCCAAAAGAGACAAGGCTATCCTAGATCCAGTATTGACTAATGGGGAAAGGATCACAGCTCTTCAAGTAGAAGATCACCTGGGGGCCGGTGACCATCACATGGTATAGTTCAGTTTGGCCACTAGAACTAAATCATCCCATTCCAATGCAAAAATATGAGATTTCAGAGGAGATGACTATGATAAGATGGCCAACAGAGTTAAGCTAGCCCTGGTAAGAAGAAACACAGGTGAGGAATACAGGCAAAGTGAGCAGACATTAAGGATGCAATACTTGAAGCAACATCCATTGTGTTAGAGAGAAAAGCAGGAGCAAAAGAAGGAGGAAACTGCTTTGGTTCTCAAAAACACTAATAGAAAAGGTCAGAGCCAAAAGGCTGGCCTTCAGGAAATATAAGGGAATGCAGTGGGACGAAGATAGGGAGGCATACCAAACTTCCCTAAGGGAAGCAGGGAAGGCAGTAAGGCAGACAAAGGCCCAAACTCAGGAAACACTAGCACAAACAGTAAAAGAAGAGGACAAGACTTTCTACAGATATATTTGTGATAGGAGAAAGTCCAGAGGGTATTACTAAGATCAAAGGGATAAGGGGAGTGTGTATATGAGGACCAAGGAAAAGCATCTATCCAAAATATATACTTCTGTTCACTATTTGCTGAGGAGAAGGTAGGGCAGGGCCTACAGCTCAGCACCATGGACACAAAGGGAGGAGGGGAGGAGGGAGGAGGTGTGCACAAGTCCCGTCACAAAAGAAAGGATCCTACATGAGCTTACTAACCCTCAGGTGGACAAGGCAATAGGACCTGATAGCATACATCCCAGGGTACTAAAGGAACTAAGGGGGACCAACAGAGCCATTATCAGAACTGTTTAGTGAGTCTCTGAGCACAGGAGAGGTCCCAGAAGACTGGAGAAGGGCTCATGTGACCCCGCTCCACAAAAGTGGTAGCAGGGAGGATGCAGGGAACTACAGACCAGTCAGTCTTACCTCAGTAGTGGGCAAGATTATGGAGGCACTCCTTAAGGAAAGGATAGTGTAGCATGGTTTACAACAGGAAGGTCCTGTCAAGCAAATCTCATAGATTTATTTGACTGCATAACCAGATGGTGGACCAAGGGGGTGCAGTTGATGTTGCCTACCTCGACTTCAGCAAAGCTTTCAATACTGTTCCACATAGAAGATTGATTAATATGCTGGATAGGCTTGGGGTGGGTCAGAAGTTGGTCAACTGGGTGGCAAACTGGTTGGCGGGCAGAAAACAGAGAGCGATGGTAAATGGTATACAGTCAGAAGAGATGCCAGTCACAAGTGGGGTACCTCAAGGATCAGTCCTGGGGCCAGTCCTCTTCAATATCTTCATCAGTGACATTGCAGATGGACTGGAGGGTAAGGTGTGTCTGTTTGCCGATGACACCAAGATCTGCACAGAGCAGATGATCCAGGTGGGATGGACAGAATGAGAAGAGATCTGAATAAATTGGCAAAATGGTCAGAAGAGTGGCAACTGGAGTTTAATGCAAAGAAGTGCAAGATCATACACATACGGAAGAGAAACCCTGAAGCCACCTATAGGTTGGGAGGGGAATTGCTGGCAATCACAAGGAAAGAAACAGACTTGGGCATCATCATCACAGATGACTTGAAATCATCCAAGCAGACCACTAAATCAGTAGATAAGGCTAGAGGGATGTTGGGGTGTATCAGTAGGGGTATCACAAGATATAAGAGGGAGGTAATAATCTCTCTACAAGATACTGGTTAGGCCCCATCTGAGTACTGTGTGCAGTACTGGAGGCCACACTTACACAAGAACATTAACAAAATGGAGGCAGTCCAGAGAAGGCAACCAAAATGGTGCAGTGACTGCATCAGAAAACATATGAGAACAGATTAACGGAGCTCAATATGTATACCCTAGAGCAAAGGAGGAGAGAGGTGATATGACTGAAACATTCAAACATCTTAAGAGCATTAACAAGGTGGAAGAGTCTAATATGTTTCAATATAAGAAAATATCAGACAAAAGAACACAGCATTAGATTAGAGGGAGGCCGATTAAGGGTAATGTGAGGAAGTTCTTTTCACAGAGAGGGTGGTGGATGCATGGAATGGCCTACTTCAGGAAGTGGTAGATATGAATACAGTGCAGGGTTTCAAACAGGCATGGGTTAGGTATAAGGGAGCAATACAGATGAGTATGAATAGATAGACCATTGACAGAGTAAAGGCCTATGGCACATTCATAAGGTAGAAAAAATGGACAGACTGGATGTGCCTTGCGGTCCTTATCTGCCATCAACTTCTATTTTTCTATGTTTCCACATTGGGATGCCTCATTCCTAGCATTCCTTACAAAGGCTCAGGTAAAATGAGATCTCAAGTAGAGGAAGATTCCTCCAAGGGAAATCCTGAGTTTTTGAAGGTTTCTGGCTCATCATTGCAGTCTGAGACACTCTGATTATGGTTGCGGTTGCTCATTGCGATCCATAGCTCCCAAGCACACACGCTGTCTTCCTCCTGACAAGTTGTTGGAAGTTGGATGTGATTGGTAAGGGAACATTTCTTTCTTGGGCCCAGCATTTGCTAACTATTGGGCATATGACTATTGGACCCAAGATTTGCTAACTACTAGGCATATGACAAACTAATAGAATTGCCATTGAAGACTACGCCAAGAAATTGTCAGGATAAACATTGGCTTCACAAACTTGCAAATAGGAGACTTCAGGCTTGGACAAGCAGCAAATGGTAGCCTAGAAGTATTGCTCTGTAAAGCTGCGGGTATAATAGTACATTTCTTCATCCATCCTGCCTTTGTTCCTGACTTGGCAAGTTTTTAAACTAGCCAAGTGGAGAGGTGCTGATAGGAAGTAAGAAATTTCAAGCCTCCCTCCAACAAAACATGGCAGGTAGTAAGGTAAATACTGAGGTGCAGAGTTTGACAGAGGGCAGGACAGGGTACATGGAAAAACAGACAAAAACAAATAGGGGCAGGGATGGGGGAAAAAGGATAATGCCAACATTAAATGGAGGGCAATGAGTACCAATGCCTGTAGTCTGGGAAACAAGATTCCTGAGTTAGTAGCCCTGGTGGAAGAGGAACATGGATATTGTGGCAGTCGTGGAAACATGGTACATGAAGAACCATGACTGGGATGTCAACATACCAGGGTACACAATCTATAGAAGTGACGTGGAGGGTAAAGAAGAGGTGGAGTAGCTCTTACATAAGGGAAGGGATGAAAGCTACAGAACTAAAGGATAAATGGGGAAGAGATGAGGCACTGTGGGTCACCGTGGAGACAAGGAGTGGCACCACAATCCACACAGAGATTGTATACAGACCCCCCATCTCGGGGGAGGAAATGGACAAGGAAATGATAGAAGACATTCTCAGAATGGCAGAAAAAGGGGAGATGTTAATGGGGGACCGGAATATGCCACATGTTAACTGGAAGACCTTTACTGAAGCCACATCCAAGAGCAGGGTCATTTTCAATGCCCTACAGGAGGCATGCCTTAGACAGCTAGAGTTGGAACCCAGTTGGGAAGGAGCAATATTAGACCTGGTACTGTCAAATGGAGAGAGGATCACAGATTTAGAAGTGGGTAGCCATCTGGAACAAGTGACTATCAACACAGTGTGGTTCACAATAAGCACAACCATGGAGACAAGCCATATAAAAATGAAGATATTGGACTTTAGAAGGGCTGACTTTGGCAAAATGGGTAAATACTTAAGGAATGCACTAGCAATTGGCCAGAAAGGAGGGGTAGAAGAACAATGGAGAAAAATCAAAACTGCCATCATGGAAGCAACAAGCCTTGTGTGAAACAAATAAAGAAAATAAAACGGAGTAAAAACCACTGTGGTTCTCAAAAGAGGTGGCAGGAAACATTAGGGAGAAAGATAGCATCCAAGAATGAGGAATCACAGAAGGAGCAAGATAGGGAACTGTATCAGTAAAAGCAGAAGGAAGAGGGAAGGCAGTCAGAATAGCAAAGGCTCAAACCAAGGAAAAGATAGCCAACTCAGAAAGGGGATAAAACCTTTATAGGTACATTAGGAAGCAAAGAAAGCTTAAGGAGGATAGCAAAGATTAATAAAGGGGAGGAGATGGGCAGAGGGACTGCAAAAGGCAGAGGTACTGAATGGATACTTTAGCTCAGTATTCACAAAAGAAGACGAGAGCTGCCTAAACCAAACAAAAAGCACTCTGGGCAGAGGGGTTGACACTAGTCCATTTATAAAAGATAGGGTCCTGATAGAACTCCTAAAACTCAAGGTGGACAAAAGCAACGGGCCCTGAGAGGATTCACCCCATAATCTTAAAAGAAGTAAGGGGGGACTAGTGACACCACTGACCACCCTTTTAAACAAATCATGAGAGGATGGGTGGTGCCTGAGGACTGAGAGAGGATGGACATGATTCCCCTTCACAAAAGTGGGAGCAAAACAGATGCAGGAAACTACAGACCTGTTAGTTTGTCTTCAGTGGTAGGGAAAATGATGGAATCACTTCTGAAAGAAAGAATTGTTGAGTACCTAAAGGCCAGCAGGGCACAGGACCTAAGGCAGCATGGATTCACAGCAGGAAGGTCATGTTAGACGACTCTAATAGATTTCTTTGATTGGGTGACCAAAGTAATAGACCAGGGAGGGGCTGTTGATATGACTTACCTTAACTTTAGCAAGGCATTTGACATAGTCCAGCACAAAACATTAATAATCAAGTTAGCCAGCCTGGAAGTGAGTCCCAGGGTGGTAGCCTGGTAGCAAATTGGCTATACAACAGGACACAAAGGGTAATAGTAAATGGAACTCACTCCGAAGAAAGGGGGGTTACTAGTGGGGTACCTCAGGGTTCAGTATTAGGTCCAGTCCTCTTTAATGTCTTTATAAGTGACATTGCAGAGGGTCTGGAAGGAAATGTATGCCTCTTTGCAGATGGCACAAAGATCTGTAACAGAGATGATACATAAGGGGAGGTGGAAAGGATGATAAGGGACTTGTCAAGGTTGGAAGAATGGTCAGACGTATGGCAACTTAGATTCAGTGCAAAGAAGTGCAAAGTAATGCACCTGGGAAACAAAAACCTAAGTGAAGAGTAGATAATGGCGGGGGAGGTACTAACAACAACAAAAATGGAAAGGGACCTGGGGGTAGTCATATCAGATTACCTAAAGGTGGGCAGGCAATGTTAGAAGGCAGTAAGGAGAGCTGTGGGGATAATGGGATGCATAGGGAGAGGCATCACAAGTAGAAAACTGGAAGTGGTTATCCCTCTGTACAGACAGTTGGTGAGATCCTATCTGGATTACTGCATGCAGTTTTGGAGACCCCATCTCTGTAAGGATATAGACAGGATGGAGGCAGTCCAGAGGAGGGCAACTAAAATGGTACAGGGTCTGCATCTGAAACCGTATGAAGAGAGACTGAGAGAGCTTAATATGTATGTCACATACGCACTCTACAGGTCAGGCCCTCTGCTTTCACAGTGTCAACTTCAGAGTGCAATAGTGTGAACAGGTAACAGGGTAACTCCCCTGTCTGCTTTTGGGTCTGAATCACCAGTTAGCCCCAAGTTCTGGAGGGATTCAAACTATAATGTTCTCTTCGGGGGAATGCATTATATTGTCCACCTAAGGGCATCTAACCAGGTATCCAAAATGAACCCTCAAAACTCTGTAAGATCCCTTAAGTATATTCTTACCTTTCTCCAAGCTAAGTAACACCATCAAGCCTTTTTAAACAGTTGTCAGACTTAGAAATACAGACACTCCACATGCAAAAAGAAAACTGGGAACGCACAGGCAGTATCATAAGAAAATTGTATTTTTCCTAAAAAATATGAAAATAAGTAAGATAAATACAGAACAAAATCAGGTGCTTACAAACTCAAAAGAAAATGGGAAAAGTTATATAACAAAACTCCTACCACAATACATTTAGATCTTTTCTATTTAATGTCACCTCTGTAAGTGCAATTAAAGTTATATGTTTCTGCTTTCAGAGCCCAACATGATATCTCACATTTCAGATACACTGATACATTTTCAACTCTATTTCCACACCCACTTGATGAGTCATCTAGCTCCTCCTTTTAGAATATAAAATTATAAACATGATTTCCTACCAGAAGGTATGTTAAATAATGTGACATCAGAAGAAAAAGACATTCCTATATCGACTCCTTAATTACACATTTTCCTTTGAACTTAGCAATCCCACACTGGTACCAAGGTGTTAAAAGCCAACAGGAATCAGCCTAATGACATCCTTTCCCTGATGTCATAAAACTCATATTTAGTTTCCAGCATCAAAGCAGCAGCAGGCAATAAACTGTTTTCTGGAGGATGTTCCAATTAACTGTTTCCTTCTGGTCTGTTTTATTACATCCTGTGGTTTCAGCTGCTGACCTTGTAATTTAAAGGCCAAATCTCTTCCACTGAAATGGTCATACACAGACCATGTATTTATAATACCAGTATCATACAATAATCAGAACCAGCAGGCCAGGCGTCACAGAGTATACCCCTTGAGGAAAGGAGGATGGGGACATGATAGAAACTTTCAAGTTTCTCAAGGAATCAACAAAGCCCAGGAGGGTAGCATCTTTCAGAAAAGAGATGAGCAGGAACAAGGGGCACAATTCAAAGATGGGGGATGCCTCAGGAGCAATGTGAATAAATATGTTTCATGGAGATAGTGGTGGACACATGGAACCGCCTTCCTGAGGAGGTTGTGGTGTCTAAAACAGTGGTGGAATTCAAGAATGCATGGGATATACATAAGACAATTATAGTGGGTGCAGAAGTAAGTAGGGTGTTGGTAAACTTGAATCTTCAGCTTATCCAATAGGTAGAAAATGAGCAGACTGGGTGGGCCAAGCAGTCCTTATCTGCCATCAAAGTCTATGTTACTATGTTTCTATGACTAACTCACCTTTGTCCCAACTGTAGCCTTGTGGGAGTTCAAAGCAGTTAAGTGGCTCAAAACTAAGTGTAACCCCTAGGTGGCACTGCTCCAAGGGCTACTACCCCTGCCTGTCTCTTCTAACAACAGTTTGAGGGGCCTGGTTCAAAATTGACAAGTACTGGTTCCTCACCCTTGGTAAACTCAATAGTTTTGTGCTTCCTCCCAGAGTACAGTTTATGTGGGTATCTATGTAGACTGGTATAGCCCTCTGGAAAGCTATAGTCCCCCACAATCTCACCTAGTGGCCAGTTATCTAAGAGTTGACAATGACCATGATCTCTAGTCAATAGACAGTTTGAAAAAAAACATAATATGCTCACAGTTGTCACACTTACCAACAGTATCTCTGGTCCTGGTGTGTGTGCCCTGCAACCCCCTGTAAAGACAGTTTGGCAATACATTTTGCACATTCAACACATTGTATCAGTATAAGCCAAGGGACATGAACAGTGAGGGGGAGCAAATCTAGACAAATAATTACTACGGTATTTTGGATTTTATATTTTACCAAGATATTTGACATACTGTATAATCAATTTAGTCCGTTTGCTACTGGGCATCCAGGATCTTTGCTGGCTGGCCAGAATCATTGCCTGGGGTTGCAGCTGTTGGGGCCCTTGATGAAAAAAAAGCACTTAAGATTTACAGTGCAAAGCATATTAAATTATTTGTATCTGTGGCTGGCTAGCCTAAAGCCTTAAAACTAAACTGAAGGCAATTGGATGGTACCAAAAAGATTAAATATTTGTTGCAGTGAACTATCCTGAATTTACTTACTGTAGCAGATGATTGCAGATGACCATGCAAAAGGAAGATCTGTTGCTGGAATCTGCTGCACATGGGGAAGCTGGGCCATCACAACTCTCCACCACATCATGGCCTTTCTGTGAAGGTGGCCACAACCTGTGATAGCTATAACTTATGGCGCAGGGACTGGATCCCCAAAGCTGGTCTCTCACCGTTAAAACTGTACCTGGCACAAGAACAGTCAGCATGAGCTGGGTTGGACATGGGGCCCAAGTTCAACAGAGTGTCTCTGGTAAAGACCTGTTTATCTGCTAGTGACACCTTCAGAGAGTAGACAGTTCAGTCACTGGTAAAAGCAGGCTCCTCTGTGGAAATCAGGAGTTCCTGGATGGTAAGCCTTGACCCATGATAAGCATTTAGCACATTCACTTCTGGAAGCATCAGACTATCCGATTCCTCTATTGGCTCCTGGTCTGTTTGCAGTGTCAGCTGCTTTGCTGAGCAAATCTCTTAGTCTTAACCTGCACTCAGGCTGCTCCTGGCAATCAACCCCCCACACCACCACCTTGGGGACCACAGGATGTACACCAGGGGAAAATTAGGCCTCTCAATTTAAAAGCTTGAGCTACACTTATCACTGTTTTAACATATATATCAGCCTTTTCCATTTTTGTGCTGTCAGGCAGTACAATGCTGAAAATGGTAACAGGGAGGCAAGTCAGGCCTTTCCCCTGCCAGTTCACTTCAACTCTTTTCCAAAAGCTGCTTCTCGATGGCTCAAGCTGCTTCTCTCTCCACTCTACAAGTAATGGCACTCATTGTTTTTCTATCACTTCTTGAACTAGTCCAGTTTCTCTGGATTCTGGTTGGCTAGGGGAGCTGTTAATCACAGTTCTGGTACTCTCACTCGTCAGTTTGGGTGTCAACCTGAAAAACTAAAAAACTACAGCTTTTAACCAACATACACCTGCGCTAAGGACCCCTCGTGGCCCCCTGTGTCCTAATTGGTCCAAATGGGAAGTTACGGTGCAATTTGCAAAATGTGGTGGTTGCCAATGAA
This sequence comes from Neoceratodus forsteri, assembly GCA_016271365.2. Taxonomy (NCBI): domain Eukaryota; kingdom Metazoa; phylum Chordata; order Ceratodontiformes; family Ceratodontidae; genus Neoceratodus; species Neoceratodus forsteri. The sequence continues at coordinate 293,426,844 of CM057449.1, read as the reverse complement.
AAATGCACGCTGCAATAAAGACAGGTTAAACAACAATATATATCTTAAAGAGGCACTCTGACCAAAAGTGCTACATTGCAGAATTAGAATAAACATTCCTCTAATACATATCACAAATTAGGTTTCTGAGTTATTTTGTTTTAAAGTTATGAGCTATTTTGTAACCCTGATTTCACTACCTGCTCAAAAAACCCAGTTTCAGTTAAGAGCTGCTGATATCATCTCCTAAACTCAGTGTAGTCCTCCCAGTCAGTAAGCTTACGTAGTAGGACCTGTTTCTCCAAAGTTTGAAGAGATTTATGGAAGGTTGCCATAGCAAATGGGCATAGTAACCTGTAGAAGTTGTGAATCTGTCTCCTACCATTCAAACTGCCAAAAAGTACTGTTTTTCAGGAAAAAAAATCCTTTTATTTCAGTGCTCCATTTGATTTGCATAGCCCTGTCCATTTTCTTCTCAATGCTGCAACCCCTAACCTTTACATTTTGCAAGGGAAACAAAGTTTTTTTTTTTTTTAAATAACTTTTCATAGATTTTCTCCCACATCCCCCCCCTGGCCTTGGCACATGGCTGTACATGTGCATGGAGATGCACATGCACACCGAAGCCAGCTCATCTTCTTCCGCCATCTGTACTGCCACCCCCACCCACCTATGTTGCCCCACTGGATCCTCATCCAGTGGGAATGGGACTTCAGGAGGGGTGACAACCACCCCACCACCCCGGAAGAGGAGAGTAGACCGGCGCCTCAATCCCACTCCTTCCTCCCTTCCAGGCTGGCACCTGATGACCCGAGGTCATTCCCGAATCTGGGTCACCAGCATAGCAGGAGGTAAGGTGTCCAGTGCCTCAACCCTCAGTGCCATTGGTCTGGCTCAAGAAACAAAGTTTTTAAAGTGATTGCAGATGAACTGGTCATCCTTACTCACTCCCATGACATTGGTGTCATTAACTGTCACCTTAACATTGACTTTAGCGATACACAATCCTGGCTAAAAGAGAATAGGCTCATCCTCAATTTCAGGAAAACTCAGCCCATGATCTTTGGTTCCCAGGCTAAGTTAAAAGTGCCCCCTGTGCCCTTACATATTACCAGCACTGATGATTCCCCCTTGAATGGTCACCAACTCACTCAAATACTTAGGAGTTACCCACGACCCTCAGCTTGACCTCTCCCAGCATATTCACCTTGTAGGTAGAACTGTAAATAATAAGTTGGGCTTGGCTTACAGACCAAAAACAGTCTCACCCCTGCTGCTTGTATTGCCCTGGTGAGTGGAGTGTTTCTTCCCATGCTCTGCTATGGACTCACCACATTTGCTCAAGCTGCTAAAACTCACCTCTCAAAATGGGATGTGGCCTAGAATAATATATGCTGCTTTGCCCTTGTAGCCCAGTGTCTCACCCACCACTGCGATCTTTACAATAAGCTTACTTGGCTTCCACCAGACCAGCATCGTGGCTTTGTCCTAGGTTGTTTTACTGACAAGGTGGTAAGAACGGCCACTTCTGTTGTGGCAGAGCTCCTCAAATCTGTCGCCTCCTCCTAATCCCTAAGGTCACATGGTCCTGCAATATTCCAGGTTCCCAATACCCTACACCCAAATGGGTGACAGAGCATTTATATCTTGTGCTCCGAAATTATGGAACTCCCTTCCTGCCCTTGTTCGCACTACACCCTCCCATACATGTTTTCATAACTCCCTCTGGGATCACTTGCTGCTCTCCTTGGCCTGCAGTTGCACTCAATGATGCCAGTGACCCTCTTAAACTAATGACACACTGAATACCACTGGCCCTCTTTGAGGAGCACCTACGGACTCTGTGCTCAGCTACCTTCCTAGCCCCACGTGCTCCAAAGTGTTCCTCGTGCTCGCACCCTTTCGTATTGAAATGGTATTTGAAATTTGCCTCTCTGCTCACAATTTGTAATGTCTATATATTAAGTTACCTGCTCCTGTGTATGTTACTGTATGCTTCTTTTTTTGTCTCTCCTGCCTCATCTGTGAAATATCTGCAAATTTATCTACCTGAGCTCTGTTTTGTAATCTGCTTCCTTATTTCCTTGTAACCTCCCGGGTCGCACCTGAAAATAGGCATCTATGTTGTCTAGTGTGCTTACCTGGTTAACAAAAACTAAATAAATAAATAAATAAAATAAATTTAGCAAGCTTTGCCATAGCAAATGGGAGTAGAAAACTGTACTAACCTATCGCAGTTGTGATTCAATCTCCTGCCATTCAAACTGCCAAAAATAGTTTTTTCCCCTGAAATAAATGCTTTTATTTCTGTGCTCTGCTTCATTTGCATAACCTGCCCCTTTTTTTTTCTCAATGCTGCAACCCCCCAAGCATGACATCATCCAAGGGAAACATTTTGTAAGCACTGTTTTGAAACAGAGACCTCTGTTGATCAGTTTTAGTATTGCAGACATCTACACTACCATCATACAAGACTATACCTCTCAGTAAAGAACTCTTGTCAGCTAGATACTATATGCACAATGCCTTGTTTGGAAAATAAGCACGAGAACTTTCATTGTTGAAGCCACTACAGAGAGATAAGATTGCACCTCACAGTAAGGGAACTGGAAAACAACTTCTTATTGTACCCATAATGCCTTTTTATTTCCATCTACAGATTAGGTGCAGTCACCACCAACATAATAAGGGACTGCACCTCTATTTAAATCACCTTTATAATTTACCCAGAATTGTTTGGTGCTATATGTAGAACATTGATGGCTCCAATGCATGACATCATTCTGGGGTTGTGGCAGCATAGAGAAAACTAGAGAGCAGGCAGAAACAAAGTGCTGATAAAACATCAATAAAACTGATGGGGGGGGGGCACTAATGAGCAGCTAAGGAATAACAACATCTCTCTACTGGCTCCTTCTCCATGAGGATTACACTGCTGATAAAAGTGACCTTTTTGCATAGATTTTGCATGGAAAAGTAGAGAAAAAAGCAGGGTGAACCCAGCATGGAGGAATAGCTTGTGCCAAATGTGGGTAAACCATTGAGGAATGCAGCCAAAACAGAAAAGGAAGGAGAGGCTCTGGCAGCAGCAAGAAGGCCCAAGCATCATCACCCTGTCAGCAAAAGAAATGGAGGTAATCGGGTGGACGCTGATGGCTCAAGGTTTAGCAGCTATCAATCCAAAACTGGTCAATATTATAAAACAAATCAATGAAATGGTTGAGCAGATCTCAGGCCAGGCATTATGACTAATTGAGGCTGAGGGAAGGATTTCAGACCTAGAAGACAAAACCTTCAGGCTACTGGAGTTGGTCGCTGAGATTAAGTAAGAGCTGGAAGAGTTAAAACAACACTTTGATTACCAAGAAAATTATCAGCACTGCACTAACTTGTGGATAACAGGACTTCCAGAGGGCAATAAGGGTGGTTCTCCAGAGGAGTTCTGTGGAAAGATCTTGTTGCAGTTCCTGGGACTACAGTTGAAATGGGGCCGATTCAAAGTGTAGAGAGTGTCTGAGCATTGGCGCTGCGGCCTGCAGCAGAAGAGTCACCCCAACAGGTGACATTCCACCTTCATAACTTCAGCAACTGACAAGCTATCTGGTTCACATTTAAACAGAAGAAGGAAGAGCAAGACTATTTCTGCACCAGGACATCTCCCAGTGCTTACAGAGGAAACACCACCTTTTCGATCCTCTGCTGGATGTATGGTGTGCACAGAAAATTGACTTCCAATTCTTATACCCAGCTGTGGTTAAGGTGCACAAGGAGGGAACAGTGTACACTCTTCAGGATGTGGAGTGGGTCCAAAAATTTCTTAACCTGAAATTTAAGCTTCCCAAGAAGGACTTGTTACTCCGAAAGCTAAAGCTATTTGTTCTTTTTGTAACATCCTTGTTGGTCCAATAAAAGGTATCAAACCAATTGTTCTGGATTTGTTCTTACTAGGCTCAATACGGCATTAAACAGTGTGTTTGTTAACAACCTGAGGAGTCCAAATAGGAGAGCCATGGCACCATCAGATAAGTAGCATGCCCCAGCAATTCTAAAGTGCTGTACTAACTTTTTCAGGCAGTTTTCTATGTGGTGATGAGAGGGTGTAACTGATTTTTAGGCTTTGGGGGTAATGGAGTAAGTGTTAACTCACTGGCAAAGAGTGAGAGGACATATGTGACTCTTACAACATTAATGGTGCTTGCTTGTGGCTGGGAGCAGTAGACAGCAGGCATGTAATGCAAACTGAAAAGATGAAGTGCAAAAATGGAACACTATCTGGACTTCAGCAAGGCCTTTGACACTGTGCCACATAGAAGACTATTGCACAAACTGGGGAATATGGGTGTGGGCAGGACAGTAGTGCGGTGGGTAGGTAACTGGCTGGGCAGCAGGACACAGAGGGTGGTGGTAAATGGCTGTCACTCCACAGAGGGAAGAGTGACCAGTGGGGTACCACAGGGATCAGTGCTGGGACCGGTACTATTCAATATCTTCATCAGTGACATTGCGAGGACCTAGAAGGCAGAATTTCACTGTTCGCTGATGACACAAAGCTCTGTAACAAAGTAGACACACCAGAGGGTGTAGACAGAATGAGAAGGGACCTGCAGAAACTTGAAGAATGGTCAGGGTTTGGCAGTTGAAATTCAATGCAAGGAAGTGCAAGATAATGCATATGGGCACAAAACCCTGGCACAATATATCAGTTGGGGGTGAGGATATAGCATGCACCAAGCAGGAAAGGGATCTTGAGTTATCATCTCTGATGACCTCAAGGCAGGAAACAGTGTGACAAGGCGCAGTAAGCAAATAGGATGCTGGGATGCATAGGCAGGGGTATCACCAGCAGGAAAAGGGAGGTCATAATTCCACTATACAAGACACTAGTGAGGCCGCACCTGGAGTACACTGTGCAGTTCTGGAGACCTTACCTACGTAAGGACATAGACAGGGTAGAGAAGGTTCAGAGGAGGGCAACAAAGATGGTGCATGGATTGCATCACAAGTCCTATGAGGACAGGTTGAAGGCACTGAACATGTACTCCTGGAGGAGAGGAGGAGAGAGGGATATGATAGAGACATACAAGTATCTTACAGGGAGGAACAGGGTGCAGGAATGCGCTATTTTTAAGCGAAAAGATGTTCCAGGACTAGAGGGCATGGGATGAAGTTGGAGGAGGACGATTCAGAGGAAACGTGAGGAAGAATTTCTTCACAGAACGGGTGGTGGACAAGTGGAACACCCTGCCAGAGGAAGTGGTGGGGGCTGAAACAATCACGGGATTTAAGAATGCATGGGATAGACATAAAGGAATTCTGGAGGTCAGGGGTAAGGGGCAACAGACTTCCTGGAAAACATAAACTGAACTTACAAACTTAAATGGGCAGACTGGGTGGGCCATAGGCCCTTATCTGCCGACACTGTCTATGTATCTATGCAGGCTTAGTGGGTTTACAATGTGTGCTTCAGGCTGAAATGTCTCTAAACTGTCTGGAGTACCAGGAGTGGGGGAGGGGTTAAATGCAAATGATCACAACAAAAATGGTGCAAAGACAAGGAACAGGAATTTTTTATATGCTGCTGAGCGTGTTTGCTACAGGATTTGTTGCTGTGTCAGGGTAACAGGAAGATGGCGGCTAGGATTAAATGTGGCGACAGCTCTGAAGCAGCCTCAGAACCATGGATTCACTTGTTTGCACAAGGAGGGGAGGATTCTTTTTTCAGCCAGATGCATGAAGAGACTGGGGGGGGAGGGATGGAGTACGCAGAAGGTTTATCACTGCATAATCGGGTGAATCCTAGAAATGGTCAGCCCTTATATGGGGAATTAGATAGTGAAACTGCCAGAAAGGGTTCCAGGATGACAAGACAGCCAGCCAATGGAACTTTCTCAAGGACTTTGGGTAAATACAAGCTGACTGAGACAGTTGAAACCAGGAAGAAGAGGGTTCTCAGGAAAGGCTGGGGGGTGCGGGAGTGGGGTCATGTGCTATAGACTATTCCCTCTCGTCTGGATACACCTTCTTATCCCTGCTAAGTACCAAATGGAAGTCACTGGACAGTGGGACTCCTGCTTAGATGTTGGAGTGGGAGGAGAATCTGTGGTAAAACTGGAGAATGTTGGGCGTCTAGTGCTGAATAAGGATGGGGAGTGGGGGAAAAAGATCACTACTGCTTATCCAGCCTTGTGGGGGTAGGGTAGCCTGAGAAAGGGCCTTTCACACCCATGTCAAATCTTGAAAATTGCTTGTTTTCTTTTTCTTTCAGAATGTTGGAATAAACACTGAACCTTGAGATAATGGATGCAGCTGCAGCTGCTAGTAGGGGTGGAGATCTGATCCAGCTCCTGTTGGAACTTGGCTCAGGGGTAAAATGGGGTCCTTACTTGCCCTGGGCCAATGTCTTACTACTAAGGGCGGAGAGGGTCTTTAGCTGGGGATGGGGAAATGGGATAGCCACTGGGGGTTACCAAGGAATGGATACAGAGATCAGAAAATGCTTTGTGGGTGGGGGGGCTACCTGATGCTGGGAATGGTAATGCATGGGGGAATAGTCTGTGAGGAATATGTATGCAAATGTCACTCCAGCCAACTGCAGGATGGGGGGGGTCAGCCCTGAGGAGGTCTCAAAGGTACCTGTCATAACTGTGAAATACTTTTGCTCTTTTTCAGAGATTTGAGAATGACACAAAATTAATGAAGTTGGATGAAGTGGCTACTGGCTTTGGGATAGATAACTGACCTGACCCTTTACTGGAACTTGGCTCAGGGTAAGTAGGGGCTCTTATGAAGGGTCCTGAAATAAGAAGAGGAGATGAAGGGCAGCCACATGAAATTAATGGAGATAATGTGCTATGGGAGGTCATTGGGGAGCCATGCACAGAGACTGGAGTGCCAGGGGGAAGGGAGTAGGAGGGGAAATCCTCCAGGGAACAAGATCACATGATGATGGGGGGAAGGCACTGAATAAGGACTCATTTGCTAGAAAGTGGGGATGGAGAGGGGAGACAGTATGTTTACCGACTTCTGACTTAAACAAAAAGTAATACGTCGGTGGGAACAAGGGGGAATTCTATTGCTCCTTTTAGGTCCTTGACCGAAGGGTGGGAGATAGGAAAGAGATGTGTTCTGAAGGCAAGGGGAGTATTTTGCCTTGTGAAGGATTTCAAGGCAAATAAAATGTCTAAAGTAATGTTATGAAAATGTTAAATGTTTTTGAGTTGGGGGACTTGCCTGTTGCAGGTCTCACATTATGGGGGGCATGGGGGGGCTTGTGTAAAAGTGTGGAAATGCTATAGTGAATAATTCGGTCATTGCTTGTGTGTTTACAAAGAGGATATTTGGGAATGGATGGGGTATGATGGTAAGAGGGGCAGACAAAAACAGAAGGGGGGCTGTGGCAGGGGTCTTGCATCCAACAGTTATGGAGGATGATGCAGCGGTGATGTCCTGGAATGTAAGAGGGTTTGCTCAGTCCATTAAAAGAAAGAAGGTATTGCAAGCCCTTAGGAACAGTGAAGTCCAGGTAGACCTCTTGCAAGAAACGCACCTAACCATGGACGAACACAAGAAATTGGTTGGAGGATGGGTGGGTACATGCCATGCCACAACCTTCAACTCTTACAAAGAGGGGTGGCAATTCTGTTTCACAGAACTACTGATGGAGGTGGAACGGTGCAGAGGATCCCAGTGAGGTAGATATATATTGTACAAGGCAGGGTGGGAGGTGAACAGGTTTTTACACTGGCATATGTGCACCAGCAATAACTGATGTGGAGTTTTATAGGAGGCTTCTGACATTTTGATTAAAGAACAATCTGAACCTGTGCATGGGGGAGACGTTAGTTGTTTGATGGAGACCAGCCTAGACCACTCTGCTGGTTCAGGGCAACATATAGGAGCAATGAGACAAGAGAAGCAGGGAATAGTGGACCTAGTTTGGTGAATGTATGGAGGGCGGCCAATCCAGGGGCATGGGAATACACATTTTACTCGAGCCCTCATGGAATGTGGTCCAGGCTAGACTACATTTATGTCACAAAGGGAGAGTATGTTAAGCTCAGGGATGTCAAGCATAGCCCGATGTATCTCGGACCACGCTATGGTGGTGATGAGAGAATTTAATGGACAAGGTGGTGTCGAATTCATGATGGAGATTTCACTCATACCTCACACATCAGAAAAATGTAAGGAATTTTAAAGACCCAATGGGATATTACAAAGCAGAAAATGAGATCACAGCTCCCTCAAAGGTGCTTTTATTGGGAGGTGGGAAGGCATACATGAGGGGGAATAACAGGGTATCTGGCAAATCACAAGAAACAGAAAAACTAAGGAGGGAGAGTCTGGAGCAATAGTTGAAGGCAGCTGAGCAAAGGATGATTGAAACATCATCAATGCAAACCCATGGAGAATTGCTAGCCATAAGGGGGGCACTGAACCTCCTCCTGACTGGGGAGGCCAGCACTACACTATTTTTTGCAAGGCAGAGACTTTATGAATGAGGAAACAGGCCTGGGGCTATTCTGGCACATTTGGCTAGAAGTAGGTGGGATACAGCAGTACTAATGGTGGTTAAAGATCAAGAGGGCCGAACACATACACGCAGGATAAGATACGGGGAGCACTCTCAGCCTTTTATAACAAACTATATCCTGTAGAATGTGAAAACTACAGAACACCTAGCCATGGAATTCTTGGAGGGGCTCAATATCCAGGTATTCCGGAGGAACAAAGGGAGAACTTGGGAGGGGGGAATCATGGCAGCTGAGGTTGGCAATACTACAGATGAAGAATGGTAAGACTGGGGGTCTCGATGGGTTAGTGATGGAGTACTATTAGGAGCTCCAGGGGTAGCTGGCAGGGGTATGGCAGTATGTATAGAGAGGCAGTGGAAAGATGGTATACCACTGACCTGCCTATAAGCTCTGATCTGTGTGCCTAAAACAAGGTAAAGACCCAACAGAGAGTAGGTCTTATAGTCCCATATCGCTTCTTAATTGTGATGTGAAGATCTTCGCAAAGGTGTTGACTAGGAGGCTGGAAGTGTTGTTGCCACTGCTTGTACACCCAGATCAAACAGGGTTTGTCCAGGGCCATTTATTATACCACAGCATGAGAAGGCTGCTCAATGTGGTCCATTGGGGGAACCGGTACCAGGATCAAGTGGTGGTGCTGTCCATGGATATGGAAAAGGCATTTAACCGCACTGAGTGGCCTTACCTCTTTATGGTAATGGAGCAGTTTGGACTTGGGGATTCATATGTTAATATGGTCAAGATGTTAGGAACCTAGAGCACAGGTTCTGGTCAATGGGGGCTGATCGGATTTATTCGGGTTGCATAGGGGGACTAGACAGGGGTGCCCCCTCTCGCCGCTCCTCTTTGCACTGGCTATGGAGCCACTGGCTATTAAAATTAGAGAGGATCAATGGATTCATGGGGTGGGGAGGTAATGGGGGGGCACCACAAGCTTACACAATATGCAGAAGACCACCTGCTGCTTATTACGGAGCCCACAACATGATCTCAGCATTGCTGGAGGTGATATAAGCTTTTTCAGCCTTCTCCAGATACAAACTAAACCTTTACAAGTCGGAGCTGATGAGGGTGGCTAGTGGGGGGGGCAGGAAAAAGAGAAGACATGTGGGGGTTAAAAGCAGTACAAGAAAACTTTACATATCTGGGTATAAAGGTGGGAAGAGACCTAGGTAGGCTATATGGTTATTATTATACCCCCCTCCTCAGGGATATAAAGGTGGATCTGAAATGGTGGCGGGTCCTGCCTATATAGAGGATGGGGCAAATAAACCTCCTAAAATGAATATATTACCTAAGATTCTGTATGTCATGCAGATGCTCCAGATGAGGTTAACACTCAGGGACATAAAAGAAATGGAGAAAGAGTTTGGGAAATTCATATGGTAGAATAAGAGGCCTAGGATGCGTCTGTTGAGAATGAAGGGCACCATAGAAAAGGGGGGAGTCTCAGTTTTCCTGATCTTAGGGGCTATTACCTTTTCATTCAAAGCAGATAATACAAGACTTGGTACACAGAGAGGAGGAGGCTAGCTTGGTAGACATTGAGGGGAAGGAACAGCTGTGCAATTATCAGCATACCCGAACCCAGGAGGTAAAGGGCATATCAGTGAGTACAGGATAAGAACCCTGTGGTGGAATGGTTCCTGGAGGCTTGGGAACAGATAAGAAAACAGAGAGGAGGATGTGGGAGGTCACAGGGCTGGTCCCAATAGTGGAAACCGACATTTCTACCAGGGATGGAGGATGGGGGCTTCAGGATTTGGGAGGCTGAAGGGGTGCACTGTCTGAGGGACATATTGAGTAGCAGAGGGTTGAGAACATTTGAGGAGTTACGGGAACAATACAGTATACCAGTAAACAGTAACACACTGATACAAGTACTTTCAGGTTAGGGCATTTGTACAAAGTAGAGAAGGGGGAGAGGCCTTGGCTTTGGGGAGCTTGGAGGACCTAATTAGAGGAGCACAGACCAACCCAAGAGGGTTGATAGCAAAAACAGTGAGACAGGATCAAGATGCATTCCCAGACCATACACAAAAGGTTAGGAGCCTTTGGGACAGAGACCTGGGGATACAGATCGCAGATGACAACTGGGCCACAGTAATGGCTTCTCATATGGGTCTACTGCTGTGCAATAGGATCAAAGAATCACACTACAAATTCATGCACAGGCTCAACTATCCCCCAGTAGTGGTTAATAAGTTCCACGGGATGGTATCCCCTACATGCGGCCACTGTAATAGTGTGTTGGGTACCTACATACACTATTTCTGGGAGTGCTGGACAGCAATTGCACAGACAATTTCAGAGGCACTACAATATGGGTGGTAGACACCGTGGGTCACTGTTGTTTGGAGGAAGATTGGGAAGAAGAGGGCTCATGAGGCATACCTCGGACGGTCAGGGTGTTGTTGACAATAGCAAGACATTGTATACAAAATATATGGGTGTCCCATGTTGCCCACCCTTAACCAATGGAAAACACTAGTGATAAACAATTTGGCCTTACAACAACTAACGATTGGCTACATGAGAAAGTAGAACTGTTTCTGAATAAGTGGGGACCGTATATAAACTCACTACCAGAAGGGGATACATGTCTGTTGAGACAGGGAGTAACTTGATTACTACAACACTGTGCTCTGGCAGGATGGACACAGAGTCCCATGCACAGGGTAGGATGGTGGAGGTGAAATGAGGGGACTGGAATATGTAAATAAATGAAATCTGGACACAGGGATAATTTGTGAATACCCTGGGGATATGTAATTCTCCAGAAGGCAGGTGCTTAAACCTGGAGCAGGACACATAAGCAAGATAAAGTATTGGCATTAGGAGAGAGAAAAGACAAGCACACAAGCATTTGATGCAAAAGTTTATGATTTACTTAAAATGGCTTACCTAATGCACCTCCCTATCCTGCCAATCTCGAGATCCCTCCAACCCCCTTCCTTCTAAAAGTCACCTCACGTTCAGAGGTTCTCAAGCTACTAAACAGACTTAACCCTGATAGCTCACCTAGATTCGAATCCCTGCCTCCCAAATTCCTCAAGATTGGTGCTTCTGCTATAGCTCACCAAGTTGCACTATTAATCAATAGGTCCTTCCTCTCACACACCATACCTGATAAATGGAAAACAGCAATAATGGTCCTTGTCCACAAAAGTTGGCCAGTTAATCATATTGAAAATTATAGACCAATAGCCATACTGTGTCCTCTAGCCAAAATTCAAGAAAGAATACTATATAATGGGAAATTATTAAACGGGCTAACAAAGGCTACAGAAGCTTGTTCCAGGACTAGGAACAAGAAGTGCAGAGCCTGGAAACCATGGTGGCTGAACAGAGAAGTGTTGGAGGGGGTGAGGGCGAAGAGAGTTGTGTACCAGAAATTCAGGAGAACAAGGAAGGAAGAGGACAGGGAGGCTTATGTGAGTTGGTCCAATGAGGTGACCAAGTGAGTGAGAGCAGCCAAGGCCTCCAGGAAGCTAAGGTTAGCACAGGGCATTAATGGAGGGGAGAAGGACTTTTTTAGATATGTCGGGGAAAAGAGGAAGTGCAGAGACCATATAGTGGAGATAAAGTGGGAGGGAAGTGGGTGGAAAGGAGAGGAAGAAATGGAAGTACTAAATGAATTAGTTGCTCTTTTTCACGAAGGAGAAGGATGGTCCACTACCAACATGAACTGGGGGGTAGGAGTGGGGGTGGGGGGAGGAGATGATGGATAGAATGATCAAGGGAACTAGAGTACTAGAGTGTCTGAGGGCATTAAGGGTGGACAGCGCATCAGGTACTGATGGCATTCACCCCAGGGTGCTGAGAGAGATAGCGGAGGTGTTGGCCAAGCCACTGGTAGACATGTTCAGTACTTCCCTGGACATGGGATGTGTACCTCTGGACTGAAGGGAGGTCCATGTAGTGCCCATACACAAGAGTGGCCCTAGGGACGAGCCAGGAAATCATCAGCCTTTCAGTCTCACTTCCATAGTGAGTAAACTTATGGAGATGATACTGAAGGAGAGGTTGGTGTCGTTCCTCGAGGGTAATGGCCTCCAGGATGGGTGGCAGCACAGGTTCGTCTCATGGAGGTCTTGTGTGAATGTGTAAAATAAATAACGGACACAACCAAGCAGGGATCACGTGCATAAAAAACACACATATGCGTTTGTCAATTTATTTTGTAGAAAAATCAATAAATATATATAGAAATCATAGAAGAACAAAAAGTTAGTCCTTCATAACAAAATAACTTCAGGACTCTGCTTTTCCCAGCAGAGCCCATGGCTTCGTTTCAGCCTAGATAGCCCAGTGTAATACCTCTTACACTTCAATCATCTGTGTAAAATCAGCACACTCCAGAAAAGATCCTTCTCCTCTCACCATCAGCACCAGACTGACTCAATTATCTATGATTCCCTAGTGGTCAGCCCTATTTATAACCTAGGGATTACATCACACTCTGTGGAGGAGTTACCATTGGCTGTGACATTACATAATGGGAAGTTCCTATATTATCCCATGCTTTAACATGCAGGGGCTTTTTATTTGGCCCTTTTTGCCCAAATATGCTTTATTTCTACAGGCAACCCAGTTATAACATCTCTGGGACTGCAGAAACTCATTTTCATTTAATTATGGGACACTACAGGGCTTTTTATACATCTGTCTGCAGTGTCTCATTAAATGGCAAGTGGTATTTCTTTAACTGCATGGTGTGGCATAACTCCCTCTGGAGCATCCTGCTCCTAAACGAATTATGCTCCTGTGTCGCACTGTGACTGGGAGCATCACCGAGACATTTTTTTCACATGAAGCTGCAATATGCAGCCATGACTTTGGTACTCAGTGCCTCTAAATCAGGAGTAGAGCTAATATTTATTTCTCGGGAGGCACCAGCTGCCTTTAAACCTAAAGAGCGATGTGCGCTATTCATTATCTCCAAATCGGGAGATAAAGGAGAAGTGCTTTTCAGCACTTAATGTGCAAGCAGGAGGGTTTTCAAGAAAACAGGGGACAGAAAAGCAAAGAGAATGTCAGGTTGGCCACCCTGACCTGAAAATAAAGGGATCAACAGAAAAGAAAAAGGAAAAGGAGATAGGAAGATGTGAAAGGGAAAAATGGGGTGGGGGTTGCACATCTGACTTTCTGCACATTGTTTTATTGGTAATAACAGGAGCTTACCAAACTGGAGGTATGGTAGGGAAATAGCAGCTAAGATTCAATGCGAAAAAGTGCAAAGTTATGCACTTTGGGGCAAAGAACCCAAGGAGGGACTACTGGTTGGAACGGGTGAGGCTGGGGATCACTGAGGATGAAAAGGACCTAGGGGTGTTGGTAACAGGGAGCATGAACAGCTCTGCCCAATGTAGGAAAGCAGCAGCTAAGGCAAACAGGATGCTGGGCTGTATTGCAAGGGGTTTCTCATCCAGGCATAGGGAGGTGATCCTACCCCTCTACAGATCTTCGGTCAGGCTGCATTTGGAGTACTGTGTGCAGTACTGGCTGCCATATCTGAAGAGGGATTTTAATTTACTGGAAGGGGTACAATGGAAGGCAACAGAAATGTTACAGGGGATGGAGGGCAAGGCCTACAAAGACAGGCTGCATGAACTGAGTAGGTACGCACTGGAGGAGAGGTAAGATGGGGATATGATAGAACCATTCAAATATTTGAGGGGGATAAACAAAGCTAGCACTGAACGGGTGTTTAAACTGAGGAGGGGTAGGGACACAAGAGGGCACAGACCAAGATTGGTGGGTGGAAGATTTAGAAGGAAGGTGAGAAGGCATTACTTCACGGAGAGAGTGGTGTCTAATTGGAATGATCTACGGGGGTGGGTGGTATCATGCAAGACAGTAGGAAGTTTTAGGGGTGGGACAAAGCAACAGAAAGGGTCTGGGTGGCAGGGACTGAGGCTGTCATGGGAATGACAAATGGGAGGGGTTGAGCAGCTGTAATCTAGGGTGCTAGCTGCACACTCAAGCAGACATTGATAGACCGGTGGTCTGTTTCTGCTAACAGATTCATATGTTTGTATGTTTGTATCTATACACATTTCTAGTATCCTCAAATGCCCTTGCCATCTCACAACATGGTTTCTGGAAGTCACACTGGATGGAATCTGCTCTCCTAAGAGTCACAGTGGATATTTTTCAAGCTATGGATCAAAAATGTGCTACTGGGTCTGTCTCCATTGATCTCATGAAGGCATTCAGCCTTGTTAATCACCAACTGCTCCTTGCAAAACTTAACAAAATCAGTCTTGACACCAAGACCCTTTCTTGGTTCTCTAACTATATAATGAGCTGTTGCTACCTCTGCCCTAGAACATATCTCAGATTGTGTCCCTCAGGGATCAGTTCTTGGACCTATGTTATTTTCCATATTTATCAATGAACTACCCCTCAACTGTGGTGGTGCATCTGTACAACTATATGCAGACGGTGCTATTCTTTATAAATCTGACAAAAGTATCTCCTCTATCAAGCCATGTCTTGAGCGGACTTCTGGCTGCTTGAAAACTGGTTCAGGCAAAACCTTCTGGTGCTCAGTGCAAAGAAAACAAAAATGATGTTGTTCCATCACACCTCCTTTGACTTGTCCACCCAGCAACCTCTTGTAATCTACACCTTCACAGGCATGGCTCTTGAATGAGTGGACTCCCTTAAATACTTTGGAATAACACTGGATGAAAATCTATCCTTTGGAGCTCATGTTCAGAGAGCTATCAAGTTTGCACATCAAAAACTGGGCCTTCTGTACCTAATGGACTCTTGCTTAACCCCCCCCCCCCAATCTCGGAAAATGCTTGCCACTGCAACTCTTCTCCCAGGACTCTTTTTTTTTTTTTTAGTGCCCTCTACTTCCCTCAGTTAAGTCATCCATTCTGTCTAAATTAAAGAAAACCTACTACAGGATCGCCCGCTTGCTGTAACAGCACCTGCTCGAATGCATCACTGTGATGTGCTCAATGCCCTTGGGTGGCCATCCTTCAAGGCAAAATTTTACCTCTCCCTACTCTATACTCGTTCAAACTCATCCACTTTGCCTCCCCACCACCCTCAATAACCTTCTCACTTTGAAACCTGTGTTTAGGTTCCTACACCCTCTCACTTCCTGCTGCTAAGCCTCCCCAAAACACAGCTGGCCATAGGTAGGAAATCATTCACATTCCTAGCACCTCAGAAATGGAATAACCTGTTTATGAACTACAGTACTTTCCTGCACAACTCTTCCCCAATTCAAAAAAACACTTCAAAGATCTCTTCTTTCCCCCTATCTGTGTCTGTAAATAAGCTCCCACCTTACTCCCATTCTCCCCCCTCTATCTAATTGCAAATCCTCAAACTTCTACTACTCTGCTTATCCTTTTCACTCTCCCCCATTTAATAGCACAATTCTTATATCATTTGGTAAACACTGTTAGCACTTCACATGCTGCACATATTCTATACCTAATCATTTCAGTCTGGCTATCTGATACTTTGTATGTTGAATAAGCTGTTAACATTTAATCAGTCCCTGTCCCTATTAATTTTGTTCACTTGTGTAATTGTACACCAACCTTGTACTTACTGTACTGACTGTCATTTACTATTTTTACTGTATAGACTGCTCACTGTAATTTGTAACATTTACTCTGAACTGTACATATTGAATTGTATTTTCTGGGTCACCCCTGAAAAGGGATATGCTTATCTCAGTGGGCCTACCAGGTCATCAAAATTAAAAATAAAATAAATACATTTATTTGGACAATTAGTTTATATGTTTCCATGTCTTGTTACACACCTTTGTTAGTCTGCTTGCATATATATGTATGCAGCCAACCTGTCTTTAGAATATAACAAATAAATCATATTAGAAAATGGGCAAAGAAATTCCCAGCCTCTGATTGGCTGATAGCCCTGGCAAGGTGGGCGTCTATCAGGTAACAGAGCCCGAGCATTAAAAATGCCAGCTAGCCATAAGCCTAATGACACAGATCAGTTTTCAAATAGAACGTCCGTCTTTGAAAGCAGACATTTTTTTTCTTGCTGCTTAGCAGGCTAGTTTGTGGCCTTTCCCCACCCCCAATCCAGTAGCCAGTACCATGACATGAGGCATCGTAAACAAATGCAAAATGCAGAAAAAGTAAAGTCAGAAGCCAACATTTATAGCGATCGCCTAAACTTGCTATAAAAAGTTCCACAGGCATCAGTATCCACCCGTATACTTGTCGCTCGCCCACCCTGAAAGCCAGCGGCTCAGTTTCAGTCCCCAAGCTGGCAGGTCACATCGCAAAATGGGTCATAGCAGAAGTCAGATGTCAAAGTTTTAACTTATCTTCATGCCCACTTCCTTGGTTTTTCAGCACCCAGCTGACTCAGCAGACAACTGTCAGCTCTACATGAGAACAGCGGTACTTTCTTAATTTTGTGTACTGCAGATTGATGTCCATCTGTGGTATGGAAAATGAAGAAAATACCGTCCTCTGACATGCAGAACTAGTACCGGAGCTAGCACTCTCTCCCCCACCTACTACCGCTGCTCCATTGCTTGAGATTTAGTACTTTGAATTCATGTGTACACCGCTCTCTTCAAAACTTTCTGACCCTGTAACTGTTTACTTTTACAGCATTATATTTCATGTACCTTTTTTAGTCACTCTGCTCTTGTCCTCCAAGCTCCATCAAGTTCCTCCAAGCTCCATAGCGCCGCTGTTTGCTCGCAACTGATTCAACTCAAATCCATAACCACAATTCCAGACAATAAAACCAAAGCCTTTAATGCATAAAATAAATACTACTGAAATGATAAAAAGAAAATGTTTTAAAAGTCTGTGTGTGTGTGGTACCCATGGCAACCACCTCTATGGTGTCATGTCTTAATGTAGGCGGAGGAACTATTTTATTACAAAATTTAATTTAAACTCCTTTCTCCAGGAACTTTTAAAAAACTTATTTTTTTTACAGTGCCCATTTTCTAAGCGCAATAATACACTCCAGGATGGGTGGTATTGTGCTATACCAGACCTGTCAGGGGCTATAAGGCTCTCTGCCTGTGCCATCAGGCCTCATTACGCACCTGGGAGGTCCGGTATAGCACAATACCGCCCACCCTGTCAGGTATTATTGCTTACCTGTAAGAGATGCAGAGCTATGCATATGTAATGGGTTTAGTAGACACAGTTTCAGGCTACAAAGAGGCAGAGGGCAGCAACCCCCAGTTGTTGTAAGGGGGTCTGTCTTGGATGTTTGTATTCCTTACATGTATAAAACTAAGAACTAATAAAAATATTTAAACCTGACAAAACTGACTATGACAGATTTTTACAAAACAAAATTGCAGCTTCAGCATCTGAAACATGGCTGGCAATGACATACTATGTGAAAAGGCATTTGAGGAACTTCCATAAATAACTTTAAACTTTGAAGAAACAGGTCATATAAGCTTGCTGACAGAGAAGACTAGACTGTGAGTTCAGGAGATGACAGCAGCAGCAGCAGCTCTTCACTGAAACTAGCTGTTTTGAACAGGCAGAATTTAGGGTTGTAAAATAATTTGTAAATTTTAAACAACGTAACTTAGAGATCTAATTTTTGCACGAGGCTGATTGGGTGTATGTTGATCCACATTCTGAATTTACTGATGCCAGAAATTTTGACCATAGTCCCACTTTAGAGACAACTATGAATTAGAAAATTATCTCCTGTGGCATTCTACCTGATGCTATATTGGATCATTCTTCCACCTTCTGCGTGATGGGGCAACGCCTCCCAAAATCCCGCACAAGGTGATTCAAATGAGGATTACTCCAAACTCAATGCTGGAGACTTCCTTGAAGACCTGAGGCATACTGACTGGTCTCAGATCATGGCCACCAATGACCCCTCAATGGCCCTTGACAACTTTCTAAAGCATTCACCCCACTTCAAGACAGGCATGTCCCCCTCACAAGAAGGAGAGTGAGGGCACTGCAACTAATGGCTCCATGGAGGCCTGTATACTCTCATGAGGCAAAGGGATAAATGCTGGGTGAGGTATAAGAGCTCACTGTCCAGCACAGATCTCCAGAATTACAGGCAGCTGAGGAACCTCATGCAAGAGATCCATTCGGCCAGCAAAAGTGAATACTGTCAGCCCATCCTGCTCTCCACAGCCAAAATCTGAGGACTTTCTGGCAGAGCATTAAGAAAGTGGTGGATGGGACCATGAGCGGCAGGTCATTGACATGTTCATTGACGGATTAACTGCAACAACCTCACTATTGCCAATGCCTTCAGCGTTCAGTTCTCAGACTTGCCTGCTTTACCCAAACTGCCCTTTTCTCTGCTGGCGGGACCTCCTCACCCAGAGGGACAACCCTTCTACTGCCCTTTTACCTCAAGGCAGTAACAGACATGGAGGCCCAGAGCTCCTTGCTGGTCTATCCCCCATACACTGGAGCTGGGCATGACTGCCTGGGCCCAAGCTGCTGAGCTAGGAGCATCTACTAGCCCAACCTGTAGCCCATGTCTTCAACGTAGCGCTCACCTCAGGCATAGTCCAGACATCTGGAAGATGGCCAAGGTGATACTTGTACCCAAGCAAGGGGACACAAAAGACCTCAAAATTACCGTCCCATTGCAATCCTATCAGCGATCAGCAAGCTCCTGGAAAAGGTAGTCGCTTCTCAGGTCACCCACTACCTACAGACCCACAACCTTCTCTCCCCTGCACAACATGGGTTTAGAAAGGGGCATAGCACCTCCATGTCCCTAGCAGTTGTTACCTCGGAGATCAGGTCTGCTGCTGACCGAGGTGAACTGACCAGGGCCATCTTTGTTGATCTCTCAAAAGCCTTTGATCGGGTTGACCACACATTACTGTGCTCCTCTGTCCTGTCACTTGGCTTCTCCTTCCCAGCTCTTGTATGGATCAGTAATTACCTCACAGGCAGGCATCAGTACACCAAATTCAACAAGGTCCTGTCTGAGCCTGTCCAGTTAACTGCGGAGTCCCCCAGGGCTCTGTCCTGGGGCCTCTCCTGTTCTCTCTCTTCATAAATGAGCTACCCTTGGCTCTGGCTGTAGGGTCCTCAATGCTGTACGCAGATGACCTAGTCATAATGGGCAAATCCAGGACATCGCCACCATTAACAGCAAACTAAACTCAGACTTCACCACATCCAAACTTGGTTACAGGGCTAAACTTGTTATTAACCTACAGAAGACACAGGCCATGCTATTTGGCTCAGCAGCCAAGTTAAAAGCCGCCCGGATTCATTACAGATCTCTGGGGCTGATGGGTCACCGCTGACTGTCGCAGGCTCTGTCAAGTACCTGGGGGTGACCCTTGACCCGCAGCTGGATATGAACTTGCACATACGAAATACATGCAAGGCCTCAAACTGTAAGCTGGGTCAGGCTTACAGAGCAAAAAGCTGTCTAACTCCAGCTGTCTGTCTTGCTCTAGCAAGGGGAGTTCTCCTACCCACGCTTTGCTACGGACTAATCACCTTTGCCCACGTTGCAAAAACTAGTCTAGTAAAGTGGGACTCAGCGTACAACAACATATGCCATTTTGCGCTCTCAGTCCCCCACCTCACTCACCGCTGTGAGCTTTACACCCGGCTTGAGTGGCTCCCACCAAACTCACCGCCTTATGTTTTGGGCAACATCATTGACAATATTGTCAGAACTGCCACCCTCAGAACCTTGCTGAGACCCTTGTTCTTGCTACACCCTCCTACAACCTGCGATCCAGCGGCTCCCATGCCATCCTAGTACCTAAAATCCACACACAAATGGGTGACCGAGCCTTCGCTGTGTATGCGCCCAGGGTTTGGAACCTCTTTCAACTAGCACTCACCCTCTCCCTCGCACCAGAGCTTTAAAGCCTCCCTCTGGGGTTTTCTCAAAATGGCTGCCACCTGTCTCTGCACTAGACAAACCCTCTCAGCCTGAGATGCCCCAACTAACTGAGGTGCTACCTAAACATTACGACTTGGGCAGAGCACAACTGTGCTCATACTCCTTCTGTTCTCACAACATATATAAAAATGGATCATTTAGGCCCACCGGCAAAACAGGGTGAGCACTATAACTGTGCACTTCTCTCGCACTGGGCCCACTCCATCCCAACTGTGACTCCTCCTTTTCTAACTGCTAGCCTTACAACTTGCTGCCTGGGCGATGAGCTCACACTGCACTTCTTCCTACTGACTGTAATGTTTAATACTATATTGTAATACCTGTTTTTGTTATTGTTGTCTTACAATGTCCCTGTGTTCTGCTCACTTTATATTAACTCTTCACTACTATTTGCCTGATGAAATCTGATGCTTGTAAAGTCCCTGTTGTGCTAATTCTATGTAATGTAATCCTCCACTTGTATTTGCCTGATGTTCATATATGTGCCTTGTAATGTACCTTGTAATCTCCCGGGTCGCACCTGAAAATAGGCACTTGGCTGTCTAGTATGCTTACCCGGTTAACAAAAGCAAATAAATAAATAAATAGAAGTAAATAACTGCAGTATTATGTAGAACTCCCTTTGCTCTATTAGCGACAGCAAAGAGGGGCAAATTGAAGTAATGCCTGGCTGGTCGTGAGCTTTGAAACACTTGGACCCAGTCTAGGCCATTCACAACATACGCTGGCAGTGGCACTTAAAGAGACAGGTGCAGAGACACATCAGGGCACTCTCATGCAAACAAATAGAAAGACATCAACCATTATAGATTTACCATGTCTACAGGATGTCTGCCTGGCAATAGGCATTACTGGAGCCCTTTGAGTTATCTAAAGTAAGCCCATGATTTGGGGGTTACACTTTCCATGCCTAGGAAGTTTGGCATCTGCGTCAAGTCTAAAATACTTACAACATTTGCCATTATTAACACACTATGCTATACAAGTTGCAACCATATAATTCTATATTCATTAACTGCACAGTTTTTTCTATCAGTATACTGTATACAACATACTGTAGCATGATTTACTTTAAATTAATGACATTTTCATCTTAGAATGTCAAATTCACATTTTTCACTGTGTTTTAAACAGTTATATGCATTACCTTTTGGAACCTCTGAGCAGTTGCAATAACTTGTAAATACCTTGTACCCTTTTAACTGACTTTCTTTGCCTTGTAAGGGTGACGACTAGCATAATGGCAAGAGGGCTTGATTAATAGTTTGGAAAATGTAGCGAACCCTGTTTTAGGAAGGGAGTTAGTTGTGATGTATATCCCTTTATGAACCACATTTATAGGCAGGTCTACAGGCTTTCCTGGTGAGTCATAGGTGAGGCATACTACTGGTTTTACAATTCTACCAGATCTTCTTGGTATAGGGGGCATAGGCACAGTCCTCTCACCACTGGCATTCAGGTCGATCAATCCAGGCTTATTGTCCACCAGTAAGACAGCTTCTGCAGAAAGGGGCACCTCTGCACTTTCTTGCTGTTGAGAGTTGGTTGCATTACTTGTATGTGTAGTAGCACTTGAATTTGCCTCTTCCATAGATTTTGGTTCATCAGTAAGAGATACTGCAACAAAATTGAGTCTGGGCCCGATTCACAAAGCCTCCAGCATGGCACAAGGTGCTTGTGCCACAAAGAATGGCACAAGGTGCATCTTGTGCCAATAGATACCCCAGAAGCAATTCTCAAAAGGCAGCCTGCATCAGCCGGTGCTTGCATCACCCCTGCACCCAGACATGGGCTGCAACATGGTGCATGTGGCTTGTGTCAGAGGCAGACTGCCTTTGTGCCACAAGTGGGTTCACAAATCACACCAGAGGGCAGATTTCCAGTACTGCCACACCAGCCAGGCTGGTGTGAGGGGTACTTGAAATCTGCCCTCTGGTGTGGTGAGCACTCTGTGCATGTGCCGTGACAAGTCCCCACCCTTATCCCTCTTCTGTACACTTGTGTCCCTTGTCTCCTCGATATCGCCCATTATTTCAGTGTACAATATCATGGTCCCTAATTCCCCAATAGCACCTATTTCAAACATAACCAATTGACATCCTAGTCCTGGTGGTCTAGTGGTCCCCACGCCCCCACCCTAGCAGGTAGTACCCACCACCCCACTCCCACCCCCAACTCCAGCAATGCAGCTGGCAGGCAGCACAGCCCATCCTCACCACCATGGCCCAGTGCATTCAGTAATATAATATGATTGCTCAGTGACAGTTCAGTTGGCACTGGCTGTGGTGGTGTGTGGAGGGGCCATACTGGTGCCAACAGGGTGCAGGGGCCAAATGGACCACGACATGCCAGGGTGGGGGTGCTAGAGACCACTAGACCCTCAGGCTCCATATGCTACATGCACAATACTGGGCATATCGGGGGAGAGGGTAGGTTGCCTCTGTTTCCGATAGACATAGCTGGCATATCGAGGTGGGGAGAGGGACTACTTAACCACAGTGGATGGGGGCAAGGATCCCTGCTGTGTCCACAGGGGTTGCGGCACACCCCTCCCATGCACCTGACGTTGGTCGCAAGGGAGAGTTTGTCACAAGCGTGGTGTCTTAGGCATCGGGACGCCACCTGTACCTGAATCTGGTGCAGGGTCCCCAGCATACTGGGCTTCAGAGCAAGCTGCTGGTTGCCACAGCTTCTACCTATCTAAGCCCTTTATGAATCAGGCCCATTGAGTCCACTGTCAGCATTCTCAGGAGTAGCAATATTTTCTGAAATGAGTTCAGGTTCACTAGGCCCACTTATTTCAGCTTCATACAGGCTCACCATTGTGTTCCCTCATTTTCGTGGTCAGAACTAGCCATTTCAATTTCAAACATTTCCACAAGGCAATAAGAATCGGCTATTTCAGGGGTCACACTTTGCACTTCACTTTCTGGCGGCAGTCGAGAAGTTGAAAGGGCAAGATTATCTGGCATTTCTTGGTCATGAGCATTTTGTCCAACATTGCAGGAAGGAATTCCTTGGAACAGTTGAGCTAGCTCAAGGGAAGGATAATACACACCTTCGTATTTACTTAACCATTTCTTTTGAGATGCAGATCTAGTAACAGGCCTAGTGGGGACAACACTTTGTTTTTAAAGCTCTGGGATCTCCTTTTCGCTGTATTTTATAGACTGGGAGGTTATTCAACTTATTAATGACTATGTAGGGAGTGACTCCAATGATCTGCTATCTTATGCTTTTTCTGTAAGCCCAGATTTTTCATTAGAACTCAATCTCCTGGATGGAGTTCTTGAGCCTTGACTCTTTTATCATGTCTTACTTTATTCGCTAGATTTTTCTTGGCAGTCATAGTGTGGGCAACTTGATAGACGTAGTTAAGCTGGGATGGAAGCTTGTGTACATATTGCAGATACTTATCAGCTTGAACTCCATCTGGTGACACAATAAAGCAAATGTCCACTGGGAGACATGTTTCACAACCAAACATCAACTGATACTGGGATAAAGCTGTCGCATCACTTTTGGTACAGTTATAGGCGTGTACTAAGGTACTTATCTTCTAATTCCATCTTGGTTTGTCTTTTGGGTGAAGGGTGCCCAGCATGTCCAGCAATGTCCTATTTAATCTTTTGGGTTGCAGATCCCCTTGTGCATGATAGGGAGTGGTCTTTGACTTTTTTACACACCACAGAGATAGCATTTCTTTGATTAGTCAACTTTCAAAGTCCCTTCCTTGGTTGAAATAATTCGCTGGGGGGGCACCATAATGTACAAAACATTTTTCAACAAGAACCTTAGCTACTATTGTAGCCTTTTGATCTTTGGTGGGATAAGCCTGCACATGTCTGGAGAAGTCACCTGTTACCACAAGTATATTTCCAATGTTTTTGGAATCAGGCTCTAGACTGAAAAAGTCAGTACATACAAGCTCCATGGATGCGTTATTTTTAGTTATTCAGTCTTGGATTACAAAATACTTTTGAGCACCAAGCAGCTCATTTACAAAGGTTTCATGTCAGTGGGGAGGTCAGGGGTTACAAACAGATATAGGAGAAACTAGCACATTGAGTTTCTAATAAACAGTGCAATTAATAATACTTCATAACTAGGCACCAATATTAAAGGAGAGAAGGAGTTAAAAATTATCATGAAAAGTGGAGGGTAGAAAAGCTTAAGACAAGGAAGAAAATTGGTAGCAGCCAGAGGCTTTGTCATAGTTGCAATGGGGGAGGCAGGAAGTGGCGGGCGGTGAGCAGGGCAGGGGAAAAAGGGGTGAAGGCCAATTGTTTGGCCAGTGCTAACTTGGTGAAATCAGGAGGTGAGGGTTCACAGAGGTGGAGGAGGGAAAGTGGACTAGGGTACCTATGAATTAAGAGGTGCAAGCACAGGAGCTTTCAGTTATGAGATGTTTTCTGAGCATATGCTTGAACTGGCCTAGTTTAGGTAGGTTAGCCGATTCACTGTGTAGGCCACTGACCAATAGGGGTTCTAAATAGAAAGGATCACTGACATTGGGTGGTTTGGCACCCTGGGACAAGAACGAGCTTGGTTGCTGAAGTGCTAGTGTGTTGGGTCCTGAGAGAGTTGTTCAGTAGGCATCCTACACCCAGTGGCAAGAGTCCAAGGAGCACCTTTTTAGTAAGAAGGTAGGTTTGGTATTTGATCCTGCCACTTAGCTGTAGCCATCCAGCTTGAGCATAGAGCTCACAAGTGTGGGTGAGATGATCAGCACCCATGATAAGTCTGCAGACCTTGTTCAGAGCAACAGTTAGTCTTTTGAGTGACATAGTGGAAGCAGCTCCATAGATGACTTGGCCATAGTCAATGATCGACATCACTGAACTGTAGATTGCAGGCTTTAGAGCTTAAAGAGTTAGACTCCTTCTGTATTGATAGAGGAGCCCAATCCTAATATTAACGGCCCTGGCAACATTCTCGATGTGGTGCACATAGGTGAGGTGACTATCCAAGGTTACACCTACTGTAGGAACTTAAAGTGCTGGATTTGTTCAAGGGGGACTCCTTGGTTATTCCTAATAGTAAGACATTAAGGGCCAAATGTGCCTATTTGCGGATAATACCAAGCTCTGTGGGAGAGTGGACACATCTGAATACATACAAGACCTACAGGAAGATTTGGAAAAACTGGGGGGGGTGGTCCAGGATCTGGCAGCTTAGCTTAAATGCCAATAAATGCAAAGTTATGCATACTGGAGTCAAGAATCCCAGGACAGAGTACTACCTGGGTGGAGTCTGAGTATCTGCATCAGAGGAGGAGAAGGACCTGGGAGCAATGATTGCTAGTAACCTGAAGCACTCCACGCAGTGCAAGAAAGCAGCAGCAAAGACAAACAAGATGCTGGGATGCATATCTAGGGGAATCAGTAGTAGGAGAGAGGAGGTTATACTGCCCTTGTACAGGTCACTGATAAGGCCTCATCTAGAGTGTGGAGTTCAGTGATGGTTTCCACAACTCAAAAAGGACATTAACCTGCTGGAGAAGGTCTAGAGGAGGGCTACCAAGATGATAGTGGGTCAGCAGGGTAAGGCATACGAGGAGAGGTTGAGGGCACTGAACATGTGCTCCCTGGAAGACAGAAGAGAGAAAGGAGACATGATTGGGACCTTCAAGTACTTGAAAGGGATAAATAAGGTTGATAAGGAGAGTATCTTTAAGCTGAGTGGCAACCATAACACAGGGAGGGCACAGTCTTAAGCTGAAGGGTGGGAGGTTTAGGAGGGAGATCAGGAAGCACTTCAGAACAGAAAGGTTTTGGACACTTGGAATGCACTACCAGAAGAGGCCATCTTGTTGAAGACAGTGGGCAGCTATAAGAGGCTGGGATAGGCATAGGGGAAGGTAAGGATTATGTGTAGAGAAGATGGGAGGAGTGGGGAGGAGGGCAGGGACATTAGCTCAAGCTGTGGATCCTTCAATACGAGAAGACTTGATAGAACAAATGGCCTTCTTCTGCTGGCTTCTTCATATGTTCATATTTTTGTAACAGCATGTGCCTTGTGTTTGTTGTGAGAGGACAAAAACAACAAAACTTTTGTTTTTTTGTCGTTTAGTACCAATTTGTGTGTACTGAAGAATTGCTCAGCTTCCAAGAATCCGAGTTGCAGATTGCTTTCAAGTAGGTTTGAATCCAAGTGACTTGCAAAGATGACAGTATCATCTGCATAGAGAAGGGTCCGTTGGTGACATGCAGATGGCAAGTTGTTCAGAAAGATACTGAAGAGGAGTGGACCCAGGATTGACATTTGAGGTACTCCAGATAAGACTGGACTCTGTTCGGAGACAATATTAGATAGCTTCACCCACTGAGATCTGTCATCAAGATAGCTTTTGATCCATTGCAGTGTATCGAGTGCTAGACCAATTTTAGTTGTCTGAGAAGAAGTGGGTGATTAACAGTGTTGAATGACTTTGTTAAATCTATAAAGGCCACTCCTACAAGACTGCCTTAGTCAAATGATTACTGAATGAAGTTAGTAAATTAAAGCAGTGCTGTGGTGATGCTGTGCCCATTTCTAAATCCATGCTGTTGCAGGCATTGGAGGGAGTATTTTTCAAGGTAATCCTCAAGCTGGTTGGCAACAATTCATTCCAGCACTTTGGATAAGGGAGGGAGAATTGATATTGGATGATAGTTGTTGTACAGGGCCCAATCACCAGATTTATGTACTGGGGTCACAAGAGCTGTTTTCCATACCTCGGGGAACTGAGACAGGGTTAGAGAGAGAGGTTAAGTACCTTAGTTATGGGCAAGAGTACTACTTCAAGGGTGAGTGCAATAAGTTTGAGGCCGAGAGTCATCACTTTGTCTATCTTTTCCCCAGCACTGTATTAAGTTGTTTTCTAATCTGGGTCACTGAGACCTTCTTAAAGTAGAAAGGAGGGTGCTCAGAGATCTTGCCCTCATGGTGACTGGTTGACTTTACAGGGGTATCATCAAAGAAATCTTGTGGAAGGGCACTACGCAGGTTAGTAAAGGCATCATTAAAAGTATTTGCAGTTCTAAGCTGGTCAAGGGTGGGGGTACCATCAAGGTTTAGCATTGCAGATGACATCTTTGAGTCTTAGCCAGTGATATCTTTGATATTCAACCAAAGGTTTCTGCTGTCACCCCACATGGTGGACAACAGTTCCCTATTGTGTTTACTTTTTACCTGTCAAATAGTCTGCATGGAGGCATTTCTTGCAGTTTTATAGGCTTGCAAATCCTGTTGTTTACATGATGCTTTGGCCCAGTGCCTGAGATGGTCCTATTGTTTCATGCTATCAATTGGCGGCTCAGGAGTGATCCAAGGGTGCACTGTTCCACAGACCTTCATCTTTTTTAATGGGTATGTATGTCACAAGCAGCATTGAAGGCCTTAATGAAGTACTCAAGTGCTGAATTAATGTCATCAGTGTAGTCCAGTAGCACCCAGTCCTGACAATGTACTTGTTGTTTTAAGAGGTCCAGGTGGCCACATTTTTGTACTCTGTTGAAGATAATTTGGGGTGTAGGGGATTATGGAACTTGGTAGAACAGATGCAGTTGATGGGTGAGTGGTCACTAAGGAAGTCAGGGTGTACAGTTACATTAGAGATATGATCAGGGTGATTTGAGACTATCCAGTCAAGTGTGTTGCTTGTTCCAGTTTTATAGTTTATTCTGGTTGGGGACCTGATGAGTTGAGTGAGGTATAGTGCCAACAATGCATCCATTATAGGGCTACTGGCTGGTAACAGCCAGGTAATATTGAAATCACCCAGTATAATTGTCTTAGCAATGTGAGTTTGGGATCGTAGATAGTCCAGAAAACTTTGGAGACCTGTGGTTGGGTCTTTAGGGTATATGTAGACTGACAGAACTGTGAGTGTTTAATAGTGGGCCCCCAGTAGCAATTTAATTTTCAGTACTTAGGTGGGGCAGCCTAGATCCAGAACAGGCAAGGCCAGTCCCTTTAGCGAGTTTCTTAGATGGTGCAGTCACCACCACCTTTGGATGACTTATCCAGCCTGAATATGGTATATCTAGGTAGGATAACTGCTGTGTCAGGTATTTTAAGGGACAATCAGGTTTCAAGGACAGATTATATGTCGGAGTCATGCTGTGAGACCCAGACTTTGAGGGTGTCAATTTTGCACAGCAGACGACAAATGTTGATTGTAGTCAAATTTATAGTGCCCTGCTTGCGATGAAGACCATTAGTAGTGTGGCCTGCTGGTCCTGGATTAGAGTGAATATTGCCTGATAGCAGGAACAACAAGAGGGTGATCCTAAGGAGGTGTTCTCTTGGCAGCTTACATGAGCTTTTAACAGTCCTTCAGGTGCTGTGGTGCTTTATCACCTTTTTGCTCAAAGTGAGGAAGATGATGGGAACAGGAGGGCATTGATGCAACCAGGCATGCCATTTGAAGCTCAGTCACTAAGGCGAGGCAAGATCAGAAAAGGAGGCCATGGCCCATTTGTAAGTGACAATGTTAACCAATGGTGCTGCTCTTTAGGGTTGTGCCTTTCTTTGAAGACATCTGCTGCAGGTTTTGATATATTGATCAATGTCTGCACCCATCTTGGACCAATAGAAATGGGCATGGAATAAGTCTAAGGTTCTCTCACTACCAAAATGCCCCATCTGGTCATAGAGGGATTTTAAGACCACATTTTTAAACTTTGAAGGTAACACCAGTTGTTGTCTTACAACTTTTCCCCTGGCTATCTCTTGGTTCTCGATATAATAGTTTTTCTTGGAGCTTAAGTTGGGGTCCCTCCCTGAACAGTAAAGCAGTTCTTTGATCATTTGATCACAACTTGGAGGCATCTTCCCTTCTGTAATGCATGTAGAACTGATCTGATCATAGGGTCCTGATACTGTTCTTTTTAAAATCTGTCGGGTGAGCTACAGTAAGGCACTCAGGTATAGTGCTGAAAATTATAGTAGGCTACAGGCACACAGGTATCTGGAAGTCCCAGGCAATAAGCTAGGCAATTTACAGTCTCAACAGATAGGGGTTCATCTCTATCAAACTATGGTACAGGGCCTTCATGGATTGTTCCGACATTTACACCAACTCTTGATTTGAAGCAGGCCTCCTGGAGAGAGCATCAGCATCAGCATGGTTTAGGCCTGGGGTACTCCATTGAATAATCATATGTCAATAGAGCAGACAGCCACTGGGTGTCCAGGGTGTCCTGTGATAATAGCTATTGAATATGGGTGACCATCAAAATGGATTCATATTCAGCACTATTGTCATAGGCAACCCACAAGGGTAGCTACTCACTGCCACAGCGAGGGTGGGAAATGGCCAGGAAATGGGAGGATAGGAAAGGGTTATCTGGATGAAGTTTGCCTATTGCCACTGAGCCAGCTGTGTGGTGTGGTGGCGAGGGAGGCTGGCTCTGGTGCAGCAGGTAATGGGTTCAGGGCTGGAGATGGAAGGGTTTGAATTTTGCTGCTGCTTGTGGCTCCAGGACTTAAATTATTTTACTGGTGGACTGTGCCCCCTCCTGACATGCACCCCCCTGGAGATCAGAATCTAAAATTAGGGAGGTGCGGGGGGGCACTGGGGTTCACAGACCTCCTGCAAAAACACTAATTTGTTTGCACATGTTGGGTCGCTGGCAAGTGTGTATCGCTGATTTGCTTTTTGGCGACATACACTCACGATAATAGCAATCGCTGTTTCACGTTCACTTTTCTCACATAGAACTGATGTCCAGTTTTATCCAACTTGGCTGATGTTTGTACACATGTGAGGGAATTATTGTCTGTTTTGACCAGGATTTTGGCACCATATAAATACTCATGAAATTGGTCAAACTATGGCTCATTTTAAAGCCTGGAATTCTAATTTGTGAATGGGACAGTTCTTTTCAGGTGGTGTAAGGCTTCTGCTTGCAAATGCTACTGGGCACAGTTCCTCTTCATATTCTTGCTAAAATACAGCTCCAAGGTCACTCAGGCTGGCATCTGTGTGTAGTACATATGGATTCGTTAGGTCAGCATATGTGAGTATGGGCGCATGTGTCAGCTGGTAGATAATTTCTTGGAATGCTGCATCACAATCTGAAGTCCACATCAACTCAAAGGATTCACTAGGTTTAAGGTAGATCTTGTCTCCTTCCTTCACAGTGCCCTTTCTAAATATTTTGGTTGGTAGGAGGGTATACTTGTGTCAGATTTAACAGTGGCGAATTACCTCTGTGTAGTCGGTTGTAAGCTCAATAATCCACAGAAGCCTAGAAATCTTTGAAGCTATGAGGTTGTTGGGCCTCAGCCAGGTGGTTACAGCTTCTACTTTGCTAGGATCTGTTTGGATGCCTTCTTGAATGTGAGGCATTTTGTATTGATTTGGTATGGTTCATCTATTACGTGTCCTGTAATCAACACACATCCTCACTGAGCCATTCTTTTTTTGGACCACCACAATCACAGATGAGTAAGGGCTACATGATTCCTGGATGATTCCAGCTGTTGACATTTCCTGGAGATTTATTTATTTATTGAAATGTTTCACCAGGAGGGCACACTGAACAACAAGTTGCTCATCTCACGTGCGACCTGGGGGGAGGGGTTGCATAGGGTTGTGAAGGATTATCAGTTACAATAGTATGTGGGTAGTACAAACAATACAACATTGTAAGATTGTGCAACAGTTGGAACACAAGGTATTGTATATTAAACAGTAGTGGAACATTGGGTATATTACAATGCGTGTCCAAAATCATACAAAAGAACATATAAACGTACAAAAGAGTAATAATGTGATAGAACCATTTATAGTGCATGAGTATACCAAAAGCAGGCTCGAGGTAGTATGCAAGTGCTGTTAGAGTAAAAAGGACGAGGTTAGGTTGTGCACACTGGTGACCCAGAAGGGCAGGTGGAGAAGAGATGGTGGAGAGGCAAGAACTGAATATGAGAAGAAGGGGTCGCCATTTCCTGATTCCCCCTTCAGGATGTTGAGAACCCTGCTGGAGGAGGGGTTCATGGAAGGAAGGCAGAAACTAGGGCTAGGTATTAATGTGGGTTAAAACAGGAACAGCTGAGGGAAAGGTAATTATGTAGGGCAGAGGTAAGGGAGTAGTTGGAGCAGGAGTGTCATATTTCAGGAGGGAGGGAATTCCAGATTTTAAGGAAACAATGGGCAAAACAAGTCTGACTGATGAGGGTGGAGTGGAGAGGGATCGTCAAGGTGTGGGCATCATTTGATCTGAGAGAGTGAGTGGGGGGAGGTGGAGTGGAGAGACATAGGAGGGGAGCCCCCGAACCAGAATTTGGAGGCTAGTTTGACACAGTGAGAGATGCGTCTGTGAGACATTGCAAGGAAGGTTAGAGAGTGATAGGGTTCACCGTGGTGGGAGCAGGAAGGAGAGTCGATAACAAAGCAGTAGAAGGAGTTAAAGAGAGTGTCCAACTTGGTCAGGGAAGATTTGGGAGCAGCACCATAGACTACGTCACAGTAGTCAAAGATGGGGAGTATCATGTTCTGGACAATTTTCACCTTGCAGTCAGCAGGATGCAACTATGATTCCAGTACAGATCACCAAGCTTGGGGTGCAGTTTCTTCAGGATAGCATCGATGTGCACAGAGAAGTTGAGGTGCTGGTCCAGTCAAACTCCTAGATATCTAAATGATGAGGTGTCCTCCAAGATGGTCCCATCATGGGTGTGAAGGTGGGTAGGGCTGAGAGCCTAGAGAGTCTCTGCCTGGTGCCAAAGGTCATTGAGACTGTCTTCTTGGTGTTTAGAAAAGCTGGTGAGAAGAAAACCAGAGCAGAACTTGGTTGTGGAAGTCATGCTGTAAGCTGGTTTGCACAACAACAGGGTTTGCCGGAACTGTACAAACAGTATCATCAGTGCACATGTCAATAGAAGAGGATGAGCAGGCTGTGGGAAGATCAGTAAGGAAAATGGGAAGAGTAGGGGAACCAAGAACTGAGCCCTGAGGGACACCAGTGTTGATGGGAGTGAGGGAGATGGAATCATGATTCTCAACAACTGGGTCCACTTACTCCCCTTGTTTTCACACCTCTGTCTATCTAGGCCTTTGTTCTTTTGTTTCTCCTAATTTTTGATTTCCTTGCATCTATTAGGCATCTCCTGTCTCTTCTACTCTTTCAGCCAGCCTCTGATCTCAGATTCTATCTGCATGCTTTTGTCTTCCCTTTACTCAGATCCTATCTTCCCTTCAGCTTCCTTTGATCTCCTACAGACCTGCTCCTACTATGCCCCCTTCCCATTTCTTCTCATGTTTTTATTTTTTGCATCTTAGACTTTCATCTCTAGTCCCCTTTATCACCTTCCTACTTCACTTCCTGATTTTTAATTGCTTCACAGTGGATATAAATACTGCTTGTTGCTCAGTTTTGCTATTCACCTGAAGAAGGGACCTGTGTGGCCCCAAAAGCTCGTGCATAATTCCATCTTTGTACAAGACACTTTGTTGGTCCAATAAAGGTATCAAACCTTCCATCTTCTCCTGTTTTGCAAGGACCAATAAGGCTGAAATCTCTTTTTACAAAGTGATATTTATTAAATCATTCCCTGGTGCCTTGAGAAACAGTACATCTTGTGTTTGGGAATTTATTTGCAGCTGAAAGAATATGCAGTTGTTACCGCCACAGCTACTTAAGTGGCATCACCTTACCCATATAAAATATGCACTGGGCATTTACAGCACCGATGAAACTCATCCATGATATGACATACTGATTACTTCTTGTACCTGAATACTTGCTCCTAACCTGGCATGCATTACTGCTCCTTTCCTACCCAGTGTGGGTTTGCAGCCCTGCTAGCCTTCGTAAGGCCTAGCTGCCACCTCTATTTCATCCCTTGGCTGACCTACATGTGGTCTAACCACTCGTCCTACCCTACATACGTAGCTGCTGCCTTGTCTTCAGCCCCTAGTTTCCTGTCATGTACTTCAACCATGGGCTGTATCATTGCCTTCAGCATCCTGCTCGGATTCCCTTCCAGCAGGCCATCACCTGAGCTCTCCCTTCAAACTCTGATACATTCCAGAATGTCTCACCTTCAGCTATGTTAATCAAGTTCTGGATGCCGCAGATCTCACCTTGCTACCATCTCTCCATTCTTCTAGGATCTCCATTTGTGCTCCACTATTGAATTACTTTTACGGTACATCTCAGGATTTTCTTCATGTCCCTGGATGCTTACCATGTTGCTGCGCTGCATTTTACTTTATTACTACTCACATATTTTCTGACCTATGTGTGGTCCAGCCATACTGGTTATCCTGTTTGGGGCTTATCTGCCACTATTTACTTACCTTACTAGCTGATCTACATGTGGTCCAGCTGCACATGCTAGTTTACGCGGGGCTAGCAGCCAATCGTACCTACCTTACCAACTGACCTCACATGGTGTAGCTGCATGCTAGCCTTCTTGGGTTTAGCTACTAATTCTATTTACTCACTGGCTGACATACTCGTTCAATCATACCATTTATGGTCGTTGGCTGACCTCACACATGGTCTAGCTGTACTTCCTTATCTCATTGGCTAGCTCCTCTGTTCTATGGATGCTTCCTATGGAGCTGCTTTTCATTCAGACCTACCTTTCCAAATATGCTTCCTAAAGCTTCCACCTTCCATTGGATTATTTCTGGAGTACATCAAGATATTCGCTTCAGTTCTCTTGGGATGCTCCTTGCCATGCTACTTCATAGATACATAGATACATAGATACATAGATACATAGATACATGGACAGTGTCGGCAGATAAGGGCCTATGGCCCACCCAGTCTGCCTATTTGAGCTTGTAAGTTCAGTTTGTTTTCCTAGAAGTCTGTTTCCCCTTACCCCTGACCTCTAGAATTCATTTATGTCTATCCCATGCATTCTTAAATCCCATGATTGATTCAGCCCCCACCACTTCCTCTGGCAGGGTGTTCCACTTGTCCACCACCCGTTCTGTGAAGAAATTCTTTCTCATGTTTCCTCTGAATCGTCCTCCCTCCAACTTCATCCCATGCCCTCTAGTCCTGGAACATCTTTTTCGCTTAAAGTGTTTTCCTGCACCCTATTCCTCCCTGTAAGATACTTGTATGTCTCTATCATATCCCCTCTCTCCCTCCTCTCCTCCAGGGATTACATGTTCAGTTCCTTCAACCTGTCTTCATAGGACTTGTGATGCAATCCATGCACCATCTTTGTTGCCCTCCTCTGAACCTTCTCTACCCTGTCTATGTCCTTACGTAGGTATGGTCTCCAGAACTGTACACTGTACTCAAGGTGGGGCCTCACTAGTGTCTTGTATAGCGGAATTATGACCTCCCTTTCCTGCTGGTGATGCCCCTGCCTATACATCCCAGCATCCTATTTGCTTTACCTGCTGCCTTGTCACACTGATTCCCTGCCTTGAGGTCATCAGAGATGACAACCCCAAGATCCCTTCCTGATTGGTGCATGCTATATCCTCACCCCCAACTGATATATTGTGCCAGGGTTTTTGTGCCCCATATGCATTATCTTGCACTTCTTTGCATTGAATTTCAACTGCCAAACCCCTGACCATTCTTCAAGTTTCTGCAGGTCGCTTCATTCTGTCTACACCCTCTGGTGTGTCTACTCTGTTACAGAGCTTTGTGTCATCAGCGAACAGTGAAATTCTGCCTTCTAGATCCCTGCGAATGTCACTGATGAAGATGTTGAATAGGACCGGTCCCAGCACTGATCCCTGTGGTACCCACTGGTCACTCTTCCCTCTGTGGAGTGACAGCCATTTACCACCACCCTCTGTGTCCTGCCACCCAGCCAGTTACCTACCCACCACACTACTGTCCTGCCCACACCCATATTCCCCAGTTTGTGTAATAGTCTTCTAAGTGGCACAGTGTCAAAGGCCTTGCTGAAGTCCAGATAGGCCATGTCCACTGCCCTCCCCTGATCCACCTCCCTAGTCACCCAGTCAAAAAATTCAATGAGGTTGGTCTGACATGACCCTCCCCTGGTGAAACCATGCTGCCTTGGGTCCTGTAGTCCATTGACAACCAGATGTTCCACCAATCTCTCCTTCAGTAGTGCTTCCATGATCTTCCCCACTATCGAGGTGAGGCTGACTGGTCTGTAGTTCCCTGCTTCCTCTTTGTTCCCACTTTTGTATAAGGGGACTACATCTGCTGTCCTCAGTCTTTGGGTACCTCCCCTGTTTCCAGTGATCGACTAAACAGGATAGCCAGAGGTTCAGCCACCACCTCTCTTAGTTCTTTAGGACCCTGGGGCACCCGTCTGGCCCCATTGCTTTATCAACTCTTATACTTCCAGTTCCTTCAGGACCCTTTTTCGTGTAAAGGGACTTGTGTCCATTTCTGCACCATTCTCACCTCTAGGCTCCCTTCAGACCCATTACCCCCTCTTCCTCAGTAAAGACTGAGCAGAAATACCTGTTCAATATGTCAGCTTTACTATTGTCATCCTCCACACGGCTCCCATCCTCCCCTTCAGTCTCACTATCCCTCCCTTTGTCTTTCTTTTTCACTTATGCACCTGTAAAGGTTTTGTCCCCTTTACCCACTGATTTTGGTAATGTGTTCTTCTGTCTGAGCTTTCTTCCTTACCGACTTCCCTGCCTCCTTGTTTCTCCTGGTACTCTCCCTATCCCTTCTGCTTGTGTCTTTTGTATTGCCTGAATGCAATCTTTTGGCTTTCACTTTCTTTGCTACCTCTTTGGAAAACCATAATGGTCTCTTCTTCCTTTTCCTCTTGCTAACCTGCTTAATGCATAATTCTGTTGTTCTTATAATCCCATTTTAAATACTGCCCACTGTTCCTCAACCCCGATTCCTGTCCCATTCCCTTAATGCTTCTTTCAAGTATCTCCCTTTTTCCCAAAGTCTGCCCCCTAAAATCCAGGATACGTGTTTTGTGTGGTTTGGTTCTGCTCTTTCTGTGATTTCAAACCACAATGACTGGTGGTCACTGTTACCCAGGTGCTCCCCACTGTTACCCCCCATCACACTGTCCCTGTTTGTGAGCACAAGGTCCAGTATTGCCTTCTGCCGAGTTGGTTCCATGACCAGTTGCTTGAGGAAGGCACCCTGAAGGGAGTCCAGGATAAATCTGCTCCTAGTTGATGCTGCTGCTGGGATGCTCCAGTCCACATCTGGAATATTGAAGTCTCCAACCAGTACTACTTTGGATGGCTAGCATCAGCTCCCTATCTGTTTCTTCCTCCTGGGCTGGTGGTCTATAGACCAAACCTGTGCGGATGGCTGGCCCCATTTTCCTTTCCAGCTTAACCCACAGTATCTCTCCCCCATTTTGTTCCTCCTGGATCTCTGTGGCCCTTATGTCATTTTTCACATACAGTGCCACTCCTCCTCCCTTCCTGCCTGCTCTGTCTCTTCTGAATATGTTGTAGCCAGGTATGGCCATCTCCCAGTCATGGTTGTCATTACACCAGGTTTCAGTGATGGCCACAATGTCCAGGTCTGACTGTACCATGACAGCCTCCAGATCTTCCATCTTGTTGCTAAGGCTCCTGGCATTTGCACACATGGCTTTCCATGATTTGACCTCCCTAGACTGCTTCACTGTTCTACTCCAGCCCCTTCCTTGGTTGTCATTTATCCCTGGTTCTCCTTGCTTTCTGCCCTTCTGCTGAATTGTGTCCCTTTGCTGCCTATCCAACTCTTGGGCACTAATCTCCACCTTTTGCACAATGCTTTGCAGAGATAGCCACTCCTCTGGTTCACTGGTTCCACTGCTAGCTGTGGGGGTGAGCAAGTAGGTACCCTCCTTGCTGGCCTGTCACCCCTTTGCTAGTTTAAATGCTTGTCAATGTAGCATTTAAACTTATCATTGAGTACTTGGAATCCCTCCAGGATGGATGCAGGCCGTCAGGCTGAACAAACCTCCATCCCTCCAGGTGGGTCCCCAGTCACCAATGAATCCAAACCCTTCCTCACAGCACCAGTTCTTCAACCATGAGTTAAAGTTCCTGGTGCATGCACTCCTATGTCTCCCTTGCCTCTCACAGGTAGTACTTCTGAAAGTGACAGAAGTAGCTACTTGCTTGAGACCCTCCCAGTTTCCTAAACTCTTCCTGAACTTCCTTTGCTCCCCATTTGCCAGGTCATTAGTACCCAGGTGGATAATGACATCCAGCTCACCCTCCCATCTTGCCTTCCCAGTGATCCCCAGTATCTTCCTTCCATCCATCCCTCCATGCCGTGGCACCTGGTAGGCACCTCACCTCCTGTCCTCCCCTCCTGTGTTCCTAGCTGGATCCTCTTACGATAGAGTCCCCACCAGGATTCACTTCCTCCTCCTTTGGGGTCCACTGCTTTCCCACTGAGGTCACCTCCTTGGCTAACCTCCACATCCTTTCCTTCCACTTCTCTGGGTACCTCTATTTGGTTGTCCTCGTTTGCCAGTGTGGCATATGAGTTCTTGGGTGGAATAGGATCTGGGATGTGCCTCTGCCTGACTGCTCTAACCCTCCCTGAGCCCACTGTCATCCAAGTGCTCCTCGTTCTCGGCATCCTTTGAGGCAGTTGCATTGGACTGGGTGGTCCCTGGATAGGGGTGATGGCACTCCTGACCCAGTTTACTTCCGCTCTGAGTCTGGCTACCTCCTCCCGCAGTCCAGAGAGATGCATGCAGATAGGGCAGCACCTCAGTGTCCAGAAGGTCTGCCTGAATATGGCTGCCCCACAGCCACTGCATTGCACCACTCCCCACATTATACGGTAATTCCACTACTTGTCTGTTACTGAAGCTGTCCTAGTTCCCTTTTTGTTAATTTACTGTCCTAAAAATCCTGTCACTGATCCTCAGATAATTTTTTTTTTTAAAGAAAAAGAAACCAATAAATAAATAAATGAGTCAAAACACTGGTCGTGCTGAGGGTGGGCTTCTTCCCCCTTATGCCCCTCCTACTTCACACCTCTTACTATACCCTGTGTTTAGCTCCTGTCAATCAGATTTATCAGGGCATATAATTAAGTGTTGGGGGAAGGGAGGAGGGGGCAAAATTTGCAGCAATTAAAGACAGCACAGAATTACACCACCATTATGTTTTAAATTTTCAACAGCCCAAAAACAATTATAAGTAAAGACAACAAAGAAAGTATAGTGTCACTACAAGCCCACAATCTAAGTTTAAAAGAAAAATAGCAATTACCAGTTACTCAAAAGCACTGAATTGAATATGTTTCCTTCCTTCCCTTCTGGCTTCTTCTGAGAAAATAAACCTCTGCTTGCTACTTTAACTCTGTCTAAGCCCCACCTCCAGTTATCACGTAGCTGAGGTCAGAGGCCAGACAATTAACACCCTTCACCCAGCTACAGGACAGTCCGACAAGCCAAGATAAAATTTGCCGCAATTAAAGACAGCACAGAATTACACCACCACTATGTTTTAAATTTTCAACAGCCCTAAAACAATTATAAGTAAAGACAACAAAGAAAGTATAGTGTCACTACAAGCCCACAATCTAAGTTTAAAAAGAAAAATAGCAATTACCAGTTACTCTAAAGCACTGAATTGAATATGTTTCCTTCCTTCCCCTTCTGGCTTCTTTTCTTCATCTTCCCTGGAGTTACTACTATCGTCTCCACCAGGACTCCCTGCTGACCTTTATTCCATATTGTCTTCCTTGGTG
The DNA here is from genome assembly GCA_016271365.2 of Neoceratodus forsteri. Lineage (NCBI taxonomy): Eukaryota > Metazoa > Chordata > Ceratodontiformes > Ceratodontidae > Neoceratodus > Neoceratodus forsteri. The sequence goes on along the minus strand of CM057449.1, from coordinate 293,387,804 downwards.
GAACTAATGCCTAAAATTTGAATTACTACAGTTTCAGGATGCTTATTACACTCGTTGAGTTGCCAGCTCTTCCAGTAAGGTCTCTTCACTGCAATCCTTACCATCCTTGATCTTCAGGATACAACGGTCTACAGCACCGTTCTACTCTCATAAGTCTGCCTTAAAACTACAGTACTACTCCACACTGAACTGACTCAGGATATGCAGCCATTACAATACCATTTACAATTTATTCCTCGCTACTTTGCTGCTTTTCTGCATTGCATGCAGTTCAACATTTCCATTCGTTATCTACCACTGCTCTGCAACCTGCCTCACCCCATGGGGCTGGAGGTTCACCATCGCATTCACCAGACCTGCCCCCCTATGGGCCCGGAGGTCCTTTACTCCTATATATTACTGCACCATAATCGCCTACATCTATGACCTGCTTTCGCCCATCGGGCCGGGGGTTTAACTACTTTTACTCTACACCTGCCTCACCCAGCTCAGGGCCTGGAGAGTCATATATTCTACTATACGCCTACCTGCCACCATGTCAGCCAGCCCTAGGAGTTCCTTTACTATGGCATCACATCTGGATTGTTTAGACTTTCATCATCTATTCTTCGGATGCTTCTGTCCCTGCCACTTCAGTCATATGAAATTACTACTGCTACACTCTTACCAGGACACTTAGTTGAGCTTATCCAGAAGACCTTCAATATCCTGATTTATGCTCTAAGGCTTCTTGGATCCTGTGACAACGCTACTTTGTTTGACTCAGCCTCTTAACTTATCACCATCTATGACTCATAAGCTCGACTATTCAGGACTCGTCAGAATATTCTTACCAAGTCAGTTCTAGCTAAGGTACCATTCTGGCTTTGAAACGTGGATATCAACATTGTTACTCGACCATTTTGATCCAAACGAAACTCTTCGATTCCCATGCTATTACCATTCTTCATACCCCTCACTGTATACCGCACATAAGCTATGCCATGATACTTCCCTGCTACTATGTCTGCATCATGCAGTTTTACTTACTACTACAACTGACCTATGTACAGGTCCACTTATTTACATTATTTGCTCATACTACCTGCTTCGCCCTCATGGAGCCTAGGGGTCATTACGACTAACTCACCATTTTACAACCTACTTCACTCCTCGTGAGCTGGAAATACATCTGACTTATATCTACTTATTTGTACTATGATCCCTACCTGCTTCCCGTACTTGCTACCCCTCTCCAGATTGGAGGTTCCTACTGCTCCATTCTCCCAATCACGCAGCATACATCAGTTCCTGTGCTTCATCACCACTGCCTTCATTTGCTATGCTTGTCAAGCGGGACATGACCCCAACAGGTCTCTTTCTCTGGACATGGATGCTGAGCCTTTGATTCCTGGTTCTTCTCTGAGAATTCATCCTCACCTGCTGGAGTGCTTCACCTCTGCAACTCGTTGCTTCGAATTCATATCAACCATGGATTCCACTCTGTTATCATTCTGGCCTGCTCATGGATTCTCGAACTTGGAGTTTACTAGGTGGATGCTTGCTCTGTTCACCTGACATGTCTTGATTCAATACTTCCTCAGTTCTCCGTTTCTCTGGATCAGGTTCTACAACTTTGGGGTTTGGATTAGCCGATTAATTAAAATTTTTAGGATTACTCTACTTTAGTATGCCCAGAAGGATGAGCAGGTCAGTAGCCATGGGTCCTCAGAGGTTCCCCCCAAAGGGTTTTTTTCCTCTCCTGCGTGCTACTGGTCATACTCTCCAGAGCTGGAGGAGCTGATCATTCTGCTACTCATTTTCTTGGGGTGTCATCCTACTCAACTCCTTCTAACAGTCAGATACAGAACAATCGTATGATATCATTATTTTTTTGTGGGGGCTCATAATACTGGACTAAGCATTCTTCCTACGGTGGGATACAGAGAAAGGCCAAAACTATCAAATCATAACAAGTGACTCATCGGTTCAAGCATCTAAGCACCTTGCATCTACTATCCAGTTCATATGTGCTATAATCACTAACTTGCTCATGTCTATTCTAAAGTACCTAAGCATGAATCATTTCATACTACTAGTACCTCGCAAACATTGTCCTAATTCCTGGTCTGGCCTCTGTTTCCAAGCACAACCTACATCATCCAACTACAGTATGTAACATAAGCACTGAGCTCTGAACCACAGTTAATACACAGCTCAGCACCCACAGATGGGTTAACATTTTGTGTTTCCCAAAACATTTACTGGTACCACTATGTCTACATCTAATATCTGTGCAGACTTGAGACTCAACGTCTCTAACTTCCTTATCTCCCATAGAGGCTGGAATGATTTCACACTAGATGCAAATAGCTCGAAAAACCCCATGCTGGGGATTTCAACCCAGTACTCAGAAGTGAGGCAAACAGCCAAAAAGCATGATGCTAAAGGGCTGTTGGTCATGACTCTCCATGCTGCTCTAGAAGCCTCTGAATCAAGGTTTCATTCCCTCAAACTACAACTCTCTTCTCTAAAGAAAGAGATGGGATTGCAGGCATCTGACAGTATGAAAACAGAGCAATGTGTTGAAGCAGAACTTCAGTCATTGCACAGTAAGAACATGCCTCTTCTGCACTTTTCTGTACATGGGAATTGATTGAGATTTAAGTATGTTGAAAGATGAATGTGAAAGTTTGAGACACGGTAAGAAATAGGTGTTGCAGATAAATAATTTGTTGAGTGATACAAATGAGACTTTGCGTGAGGGTCTGGATGAGATGAGAGATGATCTGAAATTGGTAAGTGAAAAATAGGATAGGAAGCTTAAAGACAATTCCAAGTTAAGCGCTGTGTACAGAGTGTTACAGAAAGAAGTTGTGAAAGGTGTCGAACAGGACATTGAAAATATTAGTCACAACGGTTGTAGATTAAAGATTGCAAAAATGCGCCATCAGCAAGAAGTGCTGGCTGGCCACGTCAAGACGATGGGTGGGTTTCACTACACACCCATGGATCTTACATCATCTGGTGATGACACCTGCCAAGATGATGCTCATCCACACCCTTGCTGTGGCCCAGTGTTTCCCCGCCACCCACATGATGGAGATCACGACACTATGACAGCACTACCCTACGTCATCAGCGGAATGATGCCGATCACGTGCACCACCAAGATGGCAACCCCCATGATGGGGGGAGTTCAAGGCCTAGGAATGGCCCCCCCGTATTACCCTTCTGACAGCAGAGGCCACCCTTCACAGAGCACAAGATTTGACCCCTCCCTCTGACCATACACACAATAATCCCCTTCAGTTGGCCCACTTTGTACAGCCAATCTCTGACAGCATAGGCCGCATGAACCCTAGTGACAATCTCAGTTGCCATTTAGAGGAAGTACATTCAAAATGTGAGATGCTCAGCCTGCTAGCAGCCTACCAGGTACAGATCCTCCGGGCAGACCATATAGACCCTGTCCTCTGGGCAAAACTCCCACAGGCTACCTGCCAATCCAAAATTGTGACTGTTGATGAGATTGCAGTGGAACTCATTTTCACACACAGCCCAGGTGTGGTTGGCATGATGTTGGCCTACCCCATAAAGCAAACTGCCAAGGAAAGTCCAGTGACATACCACCAAAGGTTATGGTTGGATCATCATATTGGCAAACCGCTTTCAAGTGAAGCTGCAGATGCTGACTTAATTGGGTACAAGAATCTGTACCTCCAGAACATAATTCCAGATGTCCATGAAAAGGCTGAGCCCACAATTTTTCTCAGAATAGACAAATTTGCAGATATTCTTCAGAAGACAAAGCAGGTTTACCAGCTCTATAGTACCTCCGAGATCTGCATTCCAGTTCAAAAAAGGTGGCCACAGTGCAATCCACTGGCGAGTCCACAACCCACTACATGATGGAGAGCTAGGCCCAAGACAAAAGGCCACATCCTTGGACAACAAACAACATTCCCAGTCCAGAAGTGAAATCAGAACCATAATAGGAATAACAAGTGGAACTGGCATAGCACTAATTCCAGTCGGTACAGGTACGGCTGTTTCTGTATTCCATGATGAAGATCCAGCAAACTCTTTCTGGTCCACAGGATGGAGGACCAGTACATCAGGTGTAGATGGCTCAAGGCTATACACCTACCATTCTTTTATACTTTCTGTTGTAATAGGCAACCTCAAAATGACCTATACCTTTGACCTCATGGTATTACTTGGTCATCCCAGCATTCTGGTTATTGATTTTCTTGCACTACATGGCTGTGTGATGAATCTGGCCAACATGCTCCTGATCCAGACAAGGGGACAATACCATACGGTCATGATTTCTGATTCCCATGTGGTAGCAGCTATCACTACCAATGACAAGGAATATGTCATAGCTCTATTCCAGACACATGAGTTTTTCAAGAAACTCCTACCCATCCTGCAGAAACATTGGGATGCTTTTGCTACACACAAGCATGACTGTGGGAGAAAGCAAACTGTCACTGAAATTCCAGACCCAGCATATGACAGGTAAGGGCAATACCCCTTCCCTGCTGAGGACTTACCATGACTCAGAGAAACCATTCAGTCACTCCTCAAAGTGTGATCAGGTCTTGTATCTCAACTGTCAATTCACCCATTTGGCCAGTGAAAAGCCCACAGGATCTTGAAGACTTACTATTGATTAAAGAAGACTTAATCAAGTTACTCCTAGCTGCTCACCCACAATAGCATCAGATGTGCTCAAACTGCTAATCCCAGATCATGAATAGTTTGGTGCCCTTTACATCTCCAGTGGCTTTTGGTCATTGTCTTTAGCTCTGAAAGGGCAATATGGGTTTGCCTTTACCTTTGAAGGTTGACAGTCCACATGGTGTTGCTTACCACAGGGGTTCCACATTAGACCCTCCCTTTTCCATATACACATGATGGACACTCTGGAGGGTTTCTCTGCTCCACAGTATCTCCTGCAGTATGTGGATGATGTACTGTTGGCAACTGCCGCCAAGGAGCATGATTTTGACCTCCTTGATGAACTACTGACCCTCTTACAGAGGGCAGGCCTCATGTGCAACCCTGCAAAAGCACAACTTTGCCAAAAAGAAGTCATCTTTCTTGGCCTGCACATAACAGAGCAGGACAGGAGCCTGGCTTGGAAGCAGATCCAAGGCCTACAAGATCTGCCACTACCCACCAGTGTGGCAATACTCAGATGTTTCCTAGGAATGCGTAACTATTCCAGGGACTTTATTTGTGATTTTGCACAGAAGGTCACCCCTCTGTATGAGCTTCTGAAAAAGGATGTTCCCTGGACTTGGGGCCGCATCCACACTTGGGTTGTGACACTTTTAAACAGGCCCTGACCTTGGCTTCAGCCTTAGTAAACACCAATCCAGCCTTAGCTTTCCATCTGGAATCAGCCACTTCAGACATTGCCATGTCTGCAGTCCTTGCTCAGAAAGCGAATGGTACCTTGAGACCTATTGCTTATGCATCTCAAATGCTGTCATCAGTGGAACAGAAGTACATTCTTCATGAAAAGAATCTGTCTACCTACTGGGCTGTCAAGCATTTTCTGTATATAATAGGGTACTCATCTATCATTCTGAATACTAACCACACCCCCACAACTTTCTTGATATCATACAAAGTAAAGGATGGATCAGTATCCAACACCAGATTGATTCACTGGTCTCTTCTTCTCCAGGACCATGACATACAAGACCATCCTGCCAAGATGATCTCAGTCTTAGCCTATGGTCTTTTGTACCAAGGAGCCCCACATGATTGTACACTTCAGCTACCTGATTTGCCTGAACCAGGGCCTTTTATTCTTGCTACTCCAAAACTCTTTGCTGAAACCTCCCTGTGTCATGTATTTACTGATCGCCCTGCCTCATACTAGGAAGGAGAACAGGTAGCCAGATTTGGAGTACTTATCATGTATCCTAATGGCAACACTGTACATGTCTCCAAGCACTGCAGTATTGTATCATCTCAGTATGCAGAATTGGCAACTGTAGCTTGTGCCCTTGAACTAATATAACATGGTGTCAAGGACACCATCATCTTTACAGACTCTAGTTGGGTCTGTTGCTCCCTGATCAAATTTTTACCTTTTTGGCAGAAGAATTCAATTGCATCTTCTGATGGCACCCCAGTAATGTACAAAGCACTTTGTGTCTACATTCACAAACTGACCAACCATTTTTAGCACTAACTGTTTATTCATAAAGTGAAAATCCATTCAAAATCTGATCCATACCATTCTTTCTATGCTCGAGCAGACACTCTTGCCAAAGAGGGTGCTTGGGAGGGGAGACATGGGAAATGGCTCACCCCAATGCTCTAACAGCTGTACAGGTTGCTGCTATAAAGAAGAAACCTAAACCTGTTGTACCACTGGACTTGTCCACAGCACAGAAGTCTGACCCTTAGTTGAGAGAAGTGTTCAGATTCCTTGACAAAGGAACTGAAAAAAAACTGTTTACTCACAGCCTTTACAAAAGACATGCAAACCAACTGCATCTATCCAAGTACAATAAACTGATCTGGTATAATTCCAATGTCTCAAAGTACAAACTGTGGGTAGTCCATAAATCTTGAGCTCTGAATTCATTCACCAAGTTCATGACACCCCAACTGGTGGATACCAGGAGTGGAAACACACTTCAGAGACTGAAAACTGTTGGTTGGTAGCCAGGCATCACCAAGAATGTCAGACACTACATAGAAAATTGCCTGATTTGTGCTCAGAACAATCTGGCCCCAACCGAACAAAATGCTAAATTACTTCCTCAGAGACAAACTGGCCCTTTGCATGTGATCCAAATGTACTTTTTTTAAGTGTCCCCTGACCAATACCAGCAGAAACAACAAGTATGCACTTGTGGTTACTGACCTATTAGCCAAGTGGGTAGAAGCTTTCCCCACTAAGAAGTGCACTGCCAAGGTGACTGCAAATGTCTTGGTAGAACAATTGTTCTCCAGGTGGGGCCTACCTCTTAAGGTGGACTATGACAAAGGAATCAGCTTTACACATGAGCTTGATGCAAGAAACACTTGAACTTATAGGGGTACACAAGAAGTTTCACATCCCCTACCACCCTCAATCATCAGGTCAGGTAGAAAGAGCCAACAGATGAATTAAGCAAATGCTTTCCAGATTTATCAAGGACAATCTCTAGGACTGGGATTCCCTTTGCCTTTACTGCTTATGGCAATTAGTTGTAATCCTTCATCCATGACCCAGTTGACACCCTTCAAGGTGATGACTGGTAGAACCATGAGACTTCCTGAACACCTGCTGTTTGATCTGAACACACCCACTGCAGGCAGAGTGTCTGTAGATAAATATGTTGCAAAACTCAGAAATGATATTGTTAAAACTTACTTGTACACTGCACATTATATGGGCAAGCCCAACAACAGTCCAAACTCCAGTTTGACAAACAAGCACAAAAAGTGGACTGAAAAGTCTTAAGTCAGGTAATGGTACTCAGACTTGATCATCCTATACACTCCTTCTCCAATAAGTGGGAAGGATCCTACCCCATTGTCAACAAGCTTAGTCCTGCTATCTACCAAGTTAGACTCCTTCAGCAGAAGCAACTTACTGAGAAATGATTGCATGCAAACTAGTTAAAGTTATATAAAAGAGAATAATTACCTTTCCTAACCCCATTGAGCAGAATTGTACTACTGAGCTTTTGTTTTTCCTTACAGATAGTCCTGTGAGAAGGCTATCTTGCATTTGACCGTCCTTCTTCTAGGAGAGTACCCTTTTGTCTATGGCAAGAATATGAACACTATACCCGAAAGCAACCAATGTCTAAGACAGTTCCTTCCACTACTTGATAATCCTCAGGGAAGATACATTACCCCAGCAGAAAAACCCACAACCATCCCTGACGGGGTTAGTATAGATGTTCCCAATAAATTGATTAGTGTCCAGGAAGGCAAAGACACCTTCCTCACTGCTGCAATTGTTGCCTCTGACAAATCTTCCCTTGAAATTGAATGCAAACTGACAACAATTGAAAGACAGTTCCTGTTGGCCGCCTTGCAAAAGGCACTTTCCAAGGTAAGTCCAGTACTAACATTGACCCAAATGGTACCCTGTCCATTTGCCAAGCCAGTCACAGACATTCTGGTTTATAAAATCTATCTGCTCTGATTGACCCTGCTTTTTGTGAGATGTTCCAACAGGACTCTGCAAAAGATTTCTGTAATCATCATTACAAGGCTACAGCAGCCATGTTTTTAACTGTTGTACCCCCTACTGAAGCTGAATTGACTGACTGTCCTCCACAGCAGCCTGGACCACTTAGTGGTCTTATGGTTGTGCCACTTCCAGGTACCCTTATTAACAATATGCAATACATGCACATTCCAGTTATATTTAACCTTATGTATTGGAATATGGCTGAATTTGGTATGTGCCATAATGCAAACACATCTTAGTTTTTCAGCACTATGTTATTAGACAGTCTTGCAGTATACCAGACATGTACACAAGATCCAGCAGCTGGTACACATACTATTGATCACTTAGGTATATTCAGGTCTAGGCTGATCCCTAATGACAAGAAAAAGTCCAAACCTTCTTCCTCCCAGCAGAGGTGTGACACTGCTGATGTCACTGGTGCCACAGGCATTATTTCCAGTCTCTTTGGAACCGGCATGTCCATCTGAAACAGAGCAGATATTACCTTTATCACTAGTCAAATGTCCAAATTCCAGGATGGCATGAAACATGATATATTACCACCCTTATTGCATGGAGTAGATGGGCTTCGTCAGGAGGAACGCTTTGCCAAGTATAACATGCATGATATTGCCAAGAGTTTTACAGGTACTAAAGATACAATTAATGAACTTGTCCAACAGGATAACAAGGAGGCAGACAAGCATTATATTGCCAGGGAACTTATCGGCTCTGTTTATGGATCTTTTGTCATAACCACTGGGTGACTCCATGAAAAGAGTTATCAGTGGTATCCCAAAATGTGCATGCCATCTATAAACTATGTAAAACCTGTGCCCAATGAATGACTATGCTGTAGATCAATATGTGACATGGAGAGATAAATTACATATAGGATAAAGTATGGGAGAAGTGTATTCGAGAATTTAACACACCCGAGTTGTTGGATGGCACATAAACCCGAGTGCCGAGGTTTATGTGCCATCCAACAACGAAGTAATAAATTGATTTGTTCACTTCTCTCCATATTATTTTATAATTGAAGGGCTCCGTTTTAAATATAAACAGGCGTGAGCTTCCAGCTATCCCTGTTTCATAAAAGTACTGGCAGAAAACTCACTTCTCTGCATTACCTCAGTTTACCAGTGAGCTTAGAAGCACAAAAGTGTGTTGGGGATGGAGGTAATGCAGAGAAGTGTTTTCTCGTCAGTACTGTTTTGAAGCAGGGACAGTTGAAGCTCCGCTCTCTGACAAGGACAATTTAACGTTGCGTATGTTTAGTCTCGAGCGCTTTGTTGTTCAAAGGGAGCACGTGAATGCCGTAACACCTACTCAGGTGTTACGGCATTTAACACACGGTTTTGGCAATGGGAGAAAATGGAGACCATTAATTATATAATATGAATGCTGCCAGTAGTTAATTTCCTCAAGAAAGAAACATGACTTGTGATTAAAGCTGTAATTTTGTGTGCCTAATTTGTGACATTGTGGCACACCCTGTAAACAGTATTCATTATTTTAATAAAATAATGCTCTTTACCCCCAATAAACTGCTTTGACTTATTGTCCTGCATCCAAACTTTGTTTTCAGACCATTTAGTTAATATTAAATGTGCATGTATTGCACTTACACAAAAGAGTAAATGCAGTAGCTAAAGTAACCCACTTATGACTCCAGTTTTTTGTTATTCCTTTGCCTCCGATATGTATTTATTTTAATAAATCCTGCAGAAATTGCATTGTGTTTTAATCAGGGAGCTTCTGCAACAGACACAGCATTAAGTTTCACTGGAGAATACTGTACTGAAGGAACACTGTGTCTGACCTTTGTTCCCACTGTCTCCTGGTGTCTAGAAGTCCCAGATGTGTGTTCACTCCCACCGGTGCCTTCCCCACCTCCGGTAATCATGTTTGTGCACCTCCATGCACCAAGAGTGGGGAAAGATGTCAAAGTGCCTAAAAGCACAAGAGTTTGTGTTGGAGCCCCATTATTGCTCTTGCCAGCTCACAAAACAATCCCAGACTCCAGCCAGAAGCACGTCAGTTATGTGAGCAGCCACATGGAGCCCTGGTAGGCTACTGCTACTTTCAGGCCACATGGAGCCCAGGTAGGCTACTGTTACTTTCAGGCCACATGGAGCCCCAGTAGGCTACTGTTACTTTCAGGCCACATGGAGCCCTGGTAGGCTACTGTTATTTTCAGGCCACATGGAGCCCGGTGAGTATTGTTACTTTCAGGCCACATGGGCCCTGGCGGGCTGCTGTTACTTTCAGGCCACATGGAGCCCGGTGAGCTACTGTTAGCTTTCAGGCCACATGGAGCCCAGGTAGGCTACTGTTACTTTCAGGCCACATGGAGCCCAGGTAGGCTATTGTTACTTTCAGGCCACATGGAGCCCTGGTAGGCTATTGTTACTTTCAGGCCACATGGAGCCCTGGTAGGCTATTGTTATTTTCAGGCCACATGGAGCCCAGGTAGGCTACTGTTACTTTCAAGCCACATGGAGCCCAGGTAGGCTACTGTTACTCTGGGCACATGGGCCCTGATATTTATTGTTACTTTCAGGCCACATGGAGCCCAGGTAGGCTACTGTTACTTTCAGGCCACATGGAGCCCAGGTAGGCTACTGTTACTTTCAGGCCACATGGAGCCCAGGTAGGCTATTGTTACTTTCAGGCCAAAGAAAATGGCTGCAGGATGGCTCGTACAAACGGGATGTTGCTTAGAGTACAGTGTAAATCCGTACCTATTTTGGAGGGCTTATTCTAGCAAATAGTATTGCAATTTGATGATTTTAATGAGCATTAAAGCCCTGATGTGGTGTTTGGGGACTACAAATAAATTGTAGTCTATGTGTGTTCACCACCAAATGAGGCTCATTCTCAGTACTGCTGTGTGTATCAGGCTGTAAGGTCAGTGGAAGAAAATGTTTCTGTGCACTTACTGTGCAGTACAAATGTGAACATTTAAATATATATTCTTCTGGTGAAATGAGACTTGGGGTATTTGTTATTAGAGTGGGGCACAGTTTAAGTAATGGGTTCCCCAACATCATGTGGCTCTGGCTCCTTTCTTTTACTAACTTCAGTGGGCAGTTATATTGTACAAATGCAGTATAGCATTTATACAGCAGTTTTAATCAGTGGCACATTTCTTTTGTGCAAGTTAAGTTATTTTTTTTTGAGGGATTTGGTGGTGCAGTTTAATGGGCCCTAAAGGTCATGCTTCGTTTGCAAGCATCCAGATGTGTGTGCATGAGTGTGTGTGTGGTGTGTATGTGTGCATATGTGCTTGCCTGTTTTCCAAATGCAGCCTTAACAAAAAATAATTGTGTTCACAGAAGTGATCTTGTTCTTGGTAAATTATTATTTTTACATTATTTCTAAGGCTTTGTGATTTGGCTGAAGTTTGGGCCTCCTTTTTCTTGTAACCAATCGCAGTTGTAGTCTCTATTTGAAGTGGTTTTCCAACAAAAATGATACAGTAATTGTATTGCATGAGAAATGTAACCTACAGATGCGTTCTGTGTTATTACTAAATGTGTTTTAGGCAAATGTGTTGCTTTTTGTCAGTATCTCTGGTCTTTGTTACTTTCAGCACCGTGTGCTTGGGTCCCCATTATGTTAGCTATCCATAAAATGTATTTTCTTAAAATGAAGAACCCTTTATGTAAACTGTGCTGGTGGGATGGTGTATGCCAGCTTCCTGTTTCTTTAGGGCTTGATTCAGCAATTATATGCATTTTATTTTTTTCCGAGTTTGCATTTTGGCCTGCTTTTGTGGTCTCGGTTACTTTAGGCACCATGTGCATGGGGTCCCCATTATGTTAGAAACATAGAAAGTTTGCATTTTGGAATGCTTTTTGTGGTCTTGCTTACTTTAGGCTCTACGTGCTTGGGGTCTCCATTATGTTAGCCACCTATAAACTGTATTATATTAACATAAAGAACCCTTCAAGTAAACTGTGCTGGTGGGTGGTATATTTCAGCTTCTGTTTATTTGGGGCTTGATTCAGCAATTATATATGTTTTATTTTTTCAGAGTTTGTATTTTGGCCTACTTTTGTGGTCTTGGTTTTTAGGCACGTGTGCATGGGGTCCCCATTATGTTAGAAACATAGAAACATAGAAGTTGACAGCAGATAAGGACCACAAGGCCCATCTAGTCTCCCCATTTTTTTACCTTACGAATGTGCCATAGACCTTTACTCTGTCAATGGCCTATCTATTTGTGCTCATCTGTATTGCTCCCTAATGCCCTGCACTGTATTCATAACCACCACTTCCTGAGGTAGGCTGTTACATGCATCCACCCACCATTCTGTGAAAAAGAACTTCTTCACATTACCCCTTAATCGGCCTCCTTCTAATCTCATGCTGTGTCCTCTTGTCCTGCTATTTTTCTTATATTGAAACATGTTAGACTCCTTCACCTTATTAATGCCTTTAAGATGTTTGAATGTTTCGATCATATCACTTCTCTCCTCCTTTGCTCTAGGGTATACATATTGAGCTCAGTTAATCTGTCCTCGTATGTTTTCTGATGCAATCCCTGCACCATTTGGTTGCCCTTGCCAGACTGCCTCCATTTTGTTAATGTCCTTGTGCAGGTGTGGCCTTCAGTACTGCATGCAGTACTCAGATGGGGCTTAACCCGTGTCTTGTAAAGAGGGATTATTGCTCTCTCTTACAACTTGTGATACCCTACTAATTCATGTCAACATCCCTCTAGCCTACTTACTGCTTTAATGGTCTACTTGGATGATTTCAAGTAATCTGTGATGACGATGCCTAAGTCACTTTCTTCCCTTGTGATTGCCAGCAACTCCCCTCCCAATCTGTAGGTGGCTTCAGGGTTTCTCTTCCCTATGTGCATGATCTTGCACTTCTTTGCATTAAACCCCCGTTGCCACTCTTCCGACCATTTTGCTTGTGTATCCAGATGTCTTCCTATTCTGCCCACCCCATCTGGATCATCTACTCTGTTACAGATCTTGGTGTCATCTGCAAACAGACAAACCTTACCCTCTAGTCCATCTGCAATGTCACTGATGAAGATATTGAAGAGGACTGGCCCCAGGACTGAACCCTGAGGTACCCCACTTGTGACTTGCATCTCTTCTGACTGTATACCATTTACCACCACTCTCTGTGATCTGCCTGTCAATCAGTTTGCCACCCTGTTGACCCATGTCTGACCCACCCTAAGCCTACCCAGTTTATTAATCAATCTTCTATGTGGAACAGTATTGAAAGCTTTGCTGAAGTCAAGGTAGGTGACATCAGCTGCTCCCCCTTGGTCCACCACTCTGGTTACCCAGTCAAATAAATCTATGAGATTAGTTTGACAGGACCTTCCTGTTGTAAACCCATACTGTCTTGGATCCTGTACTCCTATGGATTCCAGGTATTGCACTATCCCTTTCCTTAAGGAGTGCCTCCATAATCTTGCCCACTACTAAGGTAAGACTGACTGGTCTGTAGTTCCCTGCCTCCTCCCTGCTACCACTCTTGTGGAACGGGATCACTTGAGCCCTTCTCCAGTCTTCCAGGACCTTTCCCGTGCTCAGAGATTCACTAAACAATTCTGATAATGGCTCTGCTAGTTCCACCCTTAGCTCCTTTAGTACCCTGAGATGTATGCCATCCTGTCCCATTGCCTTGTCTACCCTGAGCTTAGTGAGCTCTTTTAGGATCCTTTCTTTTATGAAGAGACTTGTGCACACCTCCCTCTCCCCTGTGTCCATGGTGCTGAGCTATGGGCCCTGCCCTACCTTCTCCTCAGCAAATACGTAGCAGAAGTATCTATTTAGAATAAATCCTTTTTCTTGGTCCTCCTCCTCCACGCACTCCCCCTTATCCCCTCTGATCTTAGCAATACCCCCTCTGGACTTTCTCCTTTCACTAATGTATCTATAGAAAGTCCTGTCCCCTTCTTTTACTGTTCGTGCTAGTGTTTCCTCGGTTTGGGCCTTTGCCTGCCTTACTGCCTTCCCTGCTTCCATCAAAGAAGTTTGGTATGCCTCCCTGTCTTTGTCCCACTGCATTCCTTTATATTTTCTGAAGGCCAGCCTTTTGGCTCTGACCTTTTCTGCTTCCATTTTTGAGAACCAAAGTGGTTTCCTCCTTCTTTTGACGTTGCTTTTCTCCCTACACAATAAGATGTTGCTACAAGTATTGCATCCTTAATACTTGCCCACTTTGCCTGTACTTCCTCTCCTGTATTTCTTCTTGCCAGAGCTAGCTTAACTCTGTTGGCCATCTTATCAAAGTCAGCTCCTCTGAGGTCCCATATTTTGGCCTTGGAATGGAATGATTTAGTTCTAGTGGCCAAATTGAACCATACCATGTAATGTCACTGGCACCCAAGTGACCTTCTACCTGGAGATCTTTGATCCTTTCCCCGTTAGTCAGTACTAGATCTAGGATACCCTCTCTTGTGGGTTGCTGTACCAGTTGCTTGAGGCCCTGCCCTGCAGGGAATCCACTGCGTGTCTAGTTCTGGCAGATCTTCCTGCTAATATTGACCAATTTGTATCTGGCATGTTGAAGTCTCCCATTATCAGAACCCCCCCTTTAGCTGTCATGTTTTGTATATCTTCCAACAGTAAACAATAAAGAGCCCTCCAAGTAAACTGTGCTGGTGGGATGGTATATTTCAGGCTTCTGTTTATGTAGGGCTTTATTCAGCAGTTATCCGTGTTTTATTTTTTTCAGAGTTTGCATTTTGGCCTGCTTTAGTTGTCTTAGTTACTTTAGGCACCATTTGATTGCAGCAGACCAGTAATTCCCACATCATCCCTACCTTGTGCAATGTTTTGCTAATGTGTTGATTGCTATGGTATTTTGCCATCTTTCTACTCACAGGGAGTGTTGTTTAATGCTACTTCACACCACCACCCTTCTTCTGTGACCCATTATGATTTTCCTATGGTATTCATGCCAAGGCTTGCACACAAACAAGGTGGGGCTTGTGAGTGGTTTGGTGCCATTCATTCTTGAATTGGCACAATATTCCCTGAGCACAGAGGGCATGGGTTTACTATGAATGGTTTATGCTTTATGTGTGAAATAGTATGAAATCCCTGCTACTGGTTTGACAAGATGCTGAAATTGCATATAACCTCACACATTTGCCCAAGGTGTGGGGTTGGGGGAGTACTAGGACTGTAAAATGTGTGAAACAGCGGTTAGCATGGTAGCGGATGATCTACTGCCCCACAGTACATCAGCAATATGGCCTCACTGACTGTGACGTCAGTGCTGCTTAGGAAGAGCAAAATGACTGTCAGGGCAGTCACTTGTGAAGTCACTGAGATCATAATGCTGATGATGTATTGTGGGATAGAAGAGTTGTCAACTGCCAGGCTAACAGCTGTTAAACACGTCCAGCACAGTATTATCACATTATGACTTTAAGATGAGAAAAGAAATATACTTCAGAGAATAAAAAGTTACTATGGACTACTAGTTCAAATTTGCATTTTCCTGTCTGCCTGCTTTGGCTCCAGTAGCTTGTTACCTTTGTGTCTTCAAGTGGAAAATCCTTACCACGTTCTCGTATGCTCATCTTGTAGTGTTTTTTAACAAATGTGCAGTCTTCTCTTTATCTCTGTGTTCACCAAGTAGGAATCCATTGCTACTTTTGCATGCATGTCTTGTAGCGGTTCTTAACAAAACATTGTGTTCTCTCCTTCTTAACTGTGTTGTTCAAGTAGAAAAGCATTGCCACTTTCTTGCACATGCATCTTGTACCGGTTCTTAACAAAATGTAGTGTAGTCCTCTCCTTAACTGTGTGTTGTCATTGCTAATGCAGACGTCATGTATACATACTGCAAGAACTATCTAACCAAAGAGCCAGCCAGTGATGGGTGTAGCCATTTCTTTCACACTGTCTTCTTGGTTGGCAACAATGACATTAAACAAAACATACTTGGTAATATCAAAACCATACCAATGACCCACCAAAGTCAAAGTCAGTGAAAGAGGAGTGGTTGCAGTCAGAGACTTAATATGCTTCTTCAGACAATGTCAAGGAGAGCTACCATGTGACAACAGAAGGTATATAGGACAGTGGACAGTCAAGCATTTAACAATGGCTTCTGTGCCCACTTTACAGAAGACCCCTGTTTGCCTGCTGCACATTGAAGAGTCACATGAACCAACACCAGAATCTTCCAAAACCGGTGGTCACTCAGATGAAACTACTTCCAGCATCCCTACATTAGTGGCCATTTGCACTAATCAGAATGACATTGCCTCGAATGATGTAGCCCCCACAACAAGCACCCAAACTGATCTTCCTGAGGACCCATGTGTTCTGTTACCTAAGACCGCCACATACAGTGTGCAGCCAGCAAAAACAAGAATCATGCCCTCAGGCCCAAGTGAAGTCAATAAACTGTATGCTGTTTATTAATCCAATGCATTCTACATTGGTGAGGTCACAGCAGTACGTAAACATCTGTACACCTTCAAACTCCTGCACCAGCATGGGGATTCAGCGTTTACATGGCAATGGCATCATGGCTATGGCAATGTAAAACGTACCCAGATATTTTATGGGCTACTACAGCTTCAGGGAGCTAGAAACTTTAAAATCAACACTAAAGTAGAGAAGAAATACATGGAAAGTATTCCAGACTGAGGCAGAAATGGGATTAGGACTGTACTGGAGCTTATCGCAAGAGCTGAAATACACGTCTGCTGACCAAAGCAATTAAAAAATTTTGTACAAATGAAATGAAATACACTTAGCTAAAATGCGCTGAAATAATTATTTGCTTGCAGGACAAGAAAAGTTTGTTTTCCATCCATACACAATGGACTTAAATGCACTGCCAGGCGGGGAAGGATGATTTGAAACAGATCTTGTAAATATTTTACATTTCTATTGCTTGATGTTGGATGGTTTGTATTGTGTAATGGATAGTGTTAGTATTATGTAATGAATGATAGCTTTAGTAAAACTTTTTCCTTTAGTGTCTGTGATGGTACATTTATTGCAATTAATACAGGGTCCAGATATTATTCATGACAGAAGACTTACTAAATGGTATTGTCTCCATTGTAAATCCACTGCTTGCATCACAATGTGCACTTCCAGGTCACTATCTATTCCCGTGTCAACTGCATGTAACTCAAGTTATGTCACCCTTCATCCCAATAGGGGACCCTGTATTAATTGCAATAAATGTACCATCACAGACACAATGTTTGTGACCTTTACTGTATCTTTACCACATTTTGATCCCACTACAGCTCTTTTTGATCAATTAGCCTCCATTCACTCCACGGGGCACCTTGATGAGGATATCTACAGAGAACGCATCTAATTTCCACCTCTTCTGGTTTATCATCCCACCCTTGAAGCCTGGGTGGCACCTTACATGAACTGTTATGCTAAGAACGAATATCCATTATCTATGTCATTGTGAAGTTTTCAATATAATCAAACTGGTATGTGGATATTTACCGGACAGTATTCATTGGTCCTTCACTATGGACTTGGACATTAAATTACACAATACTGATACTCCCAAGTTACCATCAACAGCATCACCAGTGGGCAACACTGGACGTCTCTACCAGAACTATGACAAAGAGGTTCATAGCCTGACTACAAGACTAACAAATCAATCTTTCTGCCCAGTTCAACTGAGAAAATGGGGGTTCCTACTGTTAAAACTACCTTTCTTTCCCTATTGGATTATGCAGACTTTCTAAATAGTCAGGGACCCAGGTACCTAGCCAAACTTGATACGCTTTATCACAGAGCCATAAGTTTTATCACAGGTCTTCCATACTCAGCCCACCACTGTGCATTGTATTTGGCAGTGATGGTCATCCCTTGCTTACAGGCAGCAAACAAATGCTGCGGTTTGGACATACAAAGCTATCTCAAATAAACTGCCCCAGTATATCTCTGTCTGTTTACCTTTATGCACTCTGGGGAAGTATGCCCTGAGAAGCACCTCATATATCTACCTTTATGTTTACAAAGCAAAATCTCACATTGGCAGAGCAGCCATCAACTTTGTGCACCCTCAACTGTGGAACAATCTGCAAAAAACTTTGAAATTAACTCACCCCATCAGCCTAGCTGCTTTTAAATCTCTATATCTACGTCATAATAAGGAGTCCCGAGCTTGTTACCTAAATAGTGACTCTGTAAGTCCAAGCACACTCTAATTACTACTGTTAAAAGACTGATCACATCTATTATTGACTCTTCCCTCTCCTCTTTTCTACCCCCATATCTGTCCCTTCCACATTCCTTTGACCTGGTTCCAGCTCTAAATTCTCCATACCATATCACTGTATATCTTTTATATTAGGTTTTATTTGTGTTCAGTGCACCTGATATGTATATTTCTTTACTTTTATGAAAAATGGTGTCCTACCCAAAACTAGCTGTATCTTCTGTTCCAAACATATACTACTGTCAATGCACCTGCTGATACTTTGTATATACTGTATTATTGTATCTCACTTTATTTGTATTATTACTATTTTCTTGTGTGTTGCATCCCATGTATATCGTCCCTTGTTCCTTGTTAACAAACCAAGGTCCACCTCAGAAATGAGCTTGTTCAACGGTGATCGCCTGGTTAAATAGACTTTGATTGATAAATAAAGACTTTGATTGATTGATTGATTGAAAACATCTTATAATTCTGATGGTCAGTACTGCATTGTTAATAATTATAAAAGTTTTTAATATGGTCTTAAGACTTGCAAGGTTGACTGTCCTAACTTAAGTTTTATTCCTCAAACCACAGTTCTTGGTCATACAGTAATTACTCCTGTTCCCATCGTGGAACCAGATGTTATTGACAGAGACCATGAATATATGCTTACTCTCTCAGTATAGAAACATAGAAACATAGAAGTTGAAGGCAGATAAGGACCGCAAGGCCAATTCAGTCTGCCCATTTCTTTGTATACTCATTATTAATGTCCATATCGATCCATTGACAATAACCTTGAAATCCCTTCTAGATAGAAAGTATACCCATCTTATCTACATCAGCAATAATATGTATCTAGTATTCTAAGTTACCATGGTAATAATCATAGTATATAAGCTACTATATTATGCATTCTACCCTGAGACCTTCTTCACTCAGTGGATATTTGGGAAACTTTCAGTTCCCAGTGTCTATGGTAAGGCCTGCTTAGGAAAACTGTTATCTTTTGTGTAATAAACAAGATTTGTTACCTAATATGCCACCTGTCCATGTCTCTTTGCATTTCCAAGACTGCAAAGAATCTGATAAAGCACCCTAACAATCTCCATCCTTGTGGAGCACTTTTGGAAGGGCAAGTAGCAGACCAGGGAAGGACTGTGGACATGGCCTACCTAGACTTTAGCAAGGCATTTGACACAGTCCCGCACAACAGATTAATAAACAAGTTAGCCAGCCTGAGAGTGGGTCCCAGGATGGTAGCCTGGATAAAACACTGGCTGGACAACAGGACACAGTGGGTAATAGTAAATGGAGTTCACAGTGAAGAAAGGGGGGTTACTAGTGGGGTACTGCAGGGTTCATTACTGGGGCCGGTCCTTTTTAATGTCTTCATAAGTGACATTGCAGATGGCCTGTAAGGGAAAGCATGTCTCTTTGCAGATGACACAAAGATCTGCAACAGTGTTGATACACAAGGTGGGGTGGAAAGGATGAAAATGGACTTGGCAAGGTTGGAGGATTGGTCAAATGTATGGCAGCTTAGATTCAATGCAAAGAAAAGCAAAGTAATGTACCTGGGGAACAAAAAACCAGGGGGAGAGTACACAATGGGGAGTGAGATACTGACAACAACAAAAATGGAAAGGGACCTGGGGTAGTCATATCAGATGACCTAAAGGTGGGCCAGCAATGTGAGAAGGCAGTAAGGAGGGCTGGGGGGATACTGGGATGCATATGGAGAGGCATCACCAGCAGAAAACAGGAAGTTGTTGTCCCTCTGTACAGACAGTAGGTAAGACCACATCTGGAGTACTGTGTACAGTTCTGAAGACCCCATCTCTGCAAAGACATAGACAGGATGGAGGCTGTCCAGAGGAGGGCAACCAAAATGGTGCAGGGTCTGCATTGGAAGACATAATGTATGAAGAGAGACTAAAGGAGCTTAAGATGTATAGCCTCAAAGAAAGGAGGGAGAGGGGGGACATGATAGAAACTTTCAAATATTTCAAGGGAATCAACAAAGTCCAAAAAGGTAGCATCTTTCAGAAAAAGAGATGCGCAAGACCAAGGTGGCACAATCTGAAGATAGAGGGGGGATGGCTCAGAGGTAATGTGAGGAAGTATTTCTTCACAGAGAGGGTTGTAGATGCATGGAATGGCCTTCCTCAGGACGTTGTAGTGTCAAAAACAGTGGGGGAACTCAAGAATGCATAGGACAGGCATAAGGCAATTCTAGTGGGGGGTAGGAGGAAGTAGGCTGCTGGTTAACTAGGATCTGCAGCTTATCTGTTAGGTAGGGAAAGGCTAGGTGGGCCAGTGGTCCTATCTGCCTCAAATTCTATGTTTCTAAAGGCCTCTCTAGTTGGGTCACATAAGCAGACAGGCGTTCATTTTTTCTTTGTTTGGTGGAATTGAATTTCCACATTAGATCTCTCCTGATTCAGTAATGCCAATAACACTTTCAAAGGCAGATAAATACTCATTAGCTGAAGCATCAGGGTTTGTGAACCTCAGAAATTGGATTGCTTCAAGTGCAGGGCCCCTTAAACTCTCCATGAGTCTTTTCCTTTTCTCTGGTTCTGCCCATTGCCACTCTTGGATCGGGGAGATGCATAGCCCATCCAAGTCTCTAGATCATCCTCCCCATTTGGTGTGGAAATAGTGTCAGACAACATTCGTAGTCTGCGGTAAGAGTCATTACTGACTATGGGTACAGGTACAGTTGCCAGTACTGAGGCAGGCACAGGAACTGGCACAGGTAAAGAGGCAAGCCCCAAAGGAGCTGGAGAGGGATTAGAGGGAGGGGTCACCTTGGATTCTCAAAAAGGTTTTTTCAAGTCCTTGAGTGTCTGACCCTCAGCTTGTAATGGTTTATCAAGCTTGTCTTTTAGTCCTTCAAATTTAGGGGACCCCTTAGGTGTGGCCATTACACTAAGCATGGTGACTACCTTCCAACCCACCAGGGACGCATCAGGTGTAATGACACTGGGCACTTTTTCACTGTCCACTGGATTGCTATACTACACTAAGGCCATTAAAGTTTGTGCAGTCGAATCAGCATGTTGGCTTTTTACAACAGCTTTACCAAGGCATTTATTTTTATTTAGGGCCCTCTCAATAGTACCTTTACCAGTACCTTAGGGTATATCTAGTAGTAAGAGGGCATTCTGGGGTAAACCTCTTCTGCTCCACACCAACATATCAACTCTTGCTCAGCCATTTCATCTAGAGAGGGAGTCAGAATTGGTACTAGTAAGACTGTCCATACTGGTGGTAGGCCGCATGTAGTTGCCCATAAGGACAATGGGCTCCAGGTGGAGACTAACTAAAATTTTGTCATTTGGCCACTAGGGGGTACTAATCCCAGTGGTGCCTCCAAAGATGTAACCCCTAGGTGGTGCTACTCCAAGGGCTACTACCCCTGCCTCTCTTCCAAACAACAGGTTGAGGGGCCTGAGTTCAAAACTGACAAGTACCGGGGTTCCTCTACCCTTGGTAAACACAATAGTTTGGTGCCTCCACCCTGCGTTCAGTTTATGTGGGTATCTATCTAGACTGGTATAGTCCTCTGGGAAGCTATACTCCCTACAATCCCATTTAGTGGCCAATTACCTAGGAGTTGACACTGGCCATAATCAATATTCAAAAGACAGTTTGCAAAAACACATTAATAATATTCTCACAGTTGTCCCACTTACCAGCAGGGTCTCTGGTCCTGGTGTGTGCCCTACAACCCCCTGTAAAAACTGTTTGGCAATACAGTTTGCTTGTTCAACACATACAATACATAGCCTATCACTTTAAGCCAAGTAATAATATGCTCACAAGCTGGAGTCAAAGTAACACAGCAAACCAGGTTTATTAAAGGGATGAGACACAGGAAGAGGGAGCAAATCTAGGCAAATGATTACTATTTTGGATTTTACCAAGTTATTTGACACATAATCAGTTTAGTTCACTTGCTACTGGGTACCCAGGATCTAGGCTAGCTGGCCAGAATTGCTGTTCGGGGTTGCAGCTGTTGTAGGGGCCCTTGATGAAAAAAAACATGTAAGACTAACAGTGCAAAGCAAATTAAATTATTTGTACCCATGGCCGGCTAGCCTAGTCTACTGAAACCCTTAAAACTAAACTGAAAGCAATTAGATAGTACCGAAGAGATGACTTGAAATATTTGTTGCAGGGAGCTACCTGAGTTTACTCACTGTACCATATGGTTTCAGATGACCAGGCGAAATGAAGATTTGTTGCTGGAATTTGCTGCACATGGGGTCGCTGGACCATCATGACTCATTTCCACTTCACGGCCTTTCTCTGAAGGTGGCTGCAACCTGCAATGGCTTACAGCTCAGGGGCTGGATCACCAAAGTTGGTCTCTCACCAGTAAAACTCTAGCTGGGAGAAGAGCGGTCAGCATGGGCCGGGATGGACATGGGCCCAAGTTCAATACAGTGTCTCTGGCAAAGTCCAGTTTATCTGTTGGTGATCTCTCCAGAGGGTAGACAGTTCCTTTACTGGTAAAGGCAGGCTCCTCTCTGGAAATCAGGAGTCCCTGGATAGTAGACCTTGACCCACGATAAGTATTCAGCTCATTTACTTCTGGAAACATCAAACTATCTAATTCTTCTTGGTTCCTAGACGGTTCACAATGTCAGCCAACTTGCTGAGCAAACCTCTTAATCTGCAGTCAGGCTGTTCCTAGCAATCAATCACCCCCTTTGGGACTACAGAATACACACCAGGGGAAAACTAGGCCTCTCAGTTTCAAAGCTTGAGCTACACTTCTTGCTGTTTTAACATATATATCAAGCTTGTCCATTTTTCTGCTGTCAGGCAGTTCAATGCTGAAAATGGTAACAGGGAGGCAAGTCAGTCATTTCCCTGCCGGTTCTCTTCAGCTCTTTTCCAAGAGCTGCTTCTCAATGGCTTGAGCTGCTTTCTCTCTCCACTCTACAAGAAACTGCACTCTTTTTTTCTCTCGGTTCTTGATATAGTCCAGTTTCTCTGGATTCTGGTTCACTAGGCAAGCTGTTAATCATAGTTCCGGTGCTTCCATTCATCAGTTTAGGCAACAACCAGAAAAACTACAAAAACTACAGCTTTTTCCCACCAGGCACCTGAGCTAAGGACCTCTCAAGGTCCCTTGTGTCCTAATTGGTTCAAACGGGAAGTACCAGTCCAAAACATGGTGACTTTCATTGGAAAATGCATGCTGCAATAAAGGCAGGTTAAACAACAATCTATATCTTAAAGACACTTATGAATTAGAAGTAAATAACTGCAGTGCTATGTAGAGCTCCCTTTGCTCTATTAGCAACAGCAGAGTGGGGCAAATTGGGGTGATGCCTGGCTGGTCATGAGCATTGACACACTTGGACCCTGCCCAGGCCATTCACAGCATACACTGGCAGTGGCACTTAAAGACACAGGCACCGATAAACATCAGAGAACTCTTACGCAAATTAACAGAAGGAAACCAACCATTATGGATTTACCATCTCTGCAGGATGCTTGCCTGGCAGTGGGCATTACTGGAGCCCTGGGAGTTACTTAAGGTAAGCCCCCAATTTTGGGGGGGGGGTTACATAAGGATAATTTGGAGTTCTGCATCCATCGAAGGTTCCGGACTGCAGGCCGATACAATGACAAACCTAGACACCTATGTAGCGATGGAACTGGAAGATATTTCTGATATTCGGACCATGTTACCTTGGTGCAAGATATTCCAAACATTAATGTGTCATTTGCACAATTAGACGAGAGGCTAGATGCCACAGAACAAAAGATCACAGATGGAGAACAATTTTCAGTGAAAGTGGTGTCAGAAACAGTCAGGCACGCTGACAACATGGCAGCATTGGAAAGGCATGTGCAATTTCTCACTCAAAGTAGACAACCTTGAAAATAGAGCCAGAAGGAATAATTTGAGGATTATTGGGGTTCTGGAAGGATCAGAGGGTCCCAATATGATAGAATTCCTATAGCAGCTCATTCCACAGGTTTTGGACTATTGTTAAGACTTACCGCTTGAAATAGAGCATGCCTATAGATCGTTGAGACTCCAACCAGTTAGGGGAATGGCCCCAAGGCCAGTGATTGCATACTGTTTACCTTTTTCAATAAAGGAGCAGCTATTAAGGCTAACTAGGGAATGTGGCCCTCTAAAATGAATGGGCATAAACTCCACATTTTCCAGGATTACCCAAAGGAAGTGGCTGAAAGAAGGAAAGTGTTTGGCAAGGTATGTAAGGAATTTGCTCAGCGGAGAATTCAGTATAACCTGAGAGATTCTGCAGTACTGACTGTTCTATGAGAGGGCAAGTGGTCCCGTTTTGAAAATCCGCAAGGTGTACATCATTTTCTGGCCACTTTAAAGAAGGGTTCTCAAACAGCTGCCTCAACTAGTCCCTGCAGCTTTAATAGATTAAAATCTGACTTGCAGAATGTCACCTCAGGTCCCACAACTGCTGAGTTGGAATCTATGCCAGATCATCACTCCCATCAGGCTCCTACAGTCCAGTCAACTTCACAGGATGGCAGTTTCTTATCACAAAAGCCTAAGGAGGCACAGTGAAAATCACAGCAATGCCTATTTCTCAGCATTCTTCTTACTCCTGGATCTAGAGCATCTGTTGCATCTTTTCCTTCTCTATCAAGCTCTCAGATTTGGCCATCAATGCCTGCATCTAAACATCCTCAACTATCTACAACTTCTCCTAAGGATAATTCTCAGCCAGCTTGGATGAAGTGGACTGGCCACAGTATGTGTAGGAGCTGCTGGTGTCGATGCCACTGGAGTTGAGAAATATGGATCCTCAATCTTTTGCCTCTTTGCTGGCCACAAGTACAGTTGTGAACAGTACCCTGCAGTGGTTCCATGTCATAATAGCGATCATAAAACAGCGATCGCTGTTATGGCGCGTGTATATAGCTGAAAAGCAAACCGGCGATATCCACATGCCAGTGAATGCACATCCAGCAAATAAATACTGTGTTTATGTTGGCCGGGGGGGGGCTTGCCCCCGCACCCACCTGATTTTGGATTACCAACTCCAGGGGGGTGCATGTCAGGGAGGGGGCAACACTCTAGAATGCAGCAAAAAAAAAAAGCAGCCTCAGACAGCGGCAAAAATGTCTCCCCGATCTAGACCCGAACCCAGTGTCTACTGCACCTGAGCCAGCCACCCTCATCATCACACCATACGGCTGACTCAGCTGCAGCAGACATACTCCCCTATCAAAACCCTTTTCCTTATCCCTCCCCTTCTCTCTATTCCTCCCCTTCTGGTCGCTCGCTGTTCTGTTGCTACCCTTGCAGGGTAACCCAACATGATAGTGCTGAAAATGAGTGACTGTTTTTTACAGTCACTCATTTTCAGTCGCTATCTTTACTGGATACCCCCTGCAGGAGGTGGAGTTTTCCGATACACGGGTATAAGCCAACAAGAACTACTTAGTCTTGGCATAGACTAGGGACATTAATTTTACTGTTTGGTCATTTCTGGTTACTGTTTGGTTGTTTTATATCACGGGGGCCATATTTGGGATGTTATGATATCCTTTTAGTCGAAAGATATTTTGGGTCACATTTGGTGTCTTTCTGACCCTTTCAGGCCATTAGGGCACTGGCACATCAGGGCACCTATTTTTGAGATTCAAGCCCCCTCCCTGAGGTCTGCCCCCCTAGGAGTTAGAATAATAATAAAGGGGGCTGTGGGGATGCAGGGAGCACAGCACCCTGCAAAAACAGGGATCGGTGAAATCCTGACTTGGCGCCCTGATGACTAGGCACACTAACACCGGTGCTCTGAATGGGTGGAACCCTTTCCGACAACCCCTTTTGTATATTATGGCAGATGGGCTAAGTATATAGTTCATATTAGACATACTATGATATGATTTCTATTATATGGGGATACTGCTGTGGGGAGGAGGTACTCTTCCAACAGATTTTAGTTATGTCGACTCCCCCTTATCCTTTAGTGCTTCCTCCTTTATTTCCTTAGTGGGACGTAGTCTCATTTTCATGATTTGAAATGTTTGCCTATCATAATCTTTCCAGAAATAGTAATTTTTTCATGGCAGGAGCATAAAGTGAACTCTCTACACTCTTCTAAAAAACTATATTGCCCACCTTCCCTCCCACACAAAGCTAGTTCTACTTTTATAGTCACAGGATTTGACTGACAACAGGAATTTCATGTTTGGGAGTAGGAAGTGAGTGATCACAGAGTCACCAAAGATGCACCATCCTAGAAGGACAAGAGTAGCTCTCCAGCCCCCTCTAGCTGCTGGAGGTCTGCCTCTAAGCAAGTAAGGGGTCTACTGAGAAATATAAGACCTTCTTGCCTCAGAACAGGACAATCAGGAGCTTAAAGGGCACAGAGGAAGTAAGTAAGTAGAGAGAGAAGAAAAAAAAAACAGAGGAAAGAGTGAGGATTCCAAACAATAGTGAAGAGGCCAGAAATAAGACATGATGGGAGTGGTGCAGTGCAGTGGATGTGGAGCAGCAGTCTTCCGGGAGACGTTCTGGAGGATGTGGTGTTGTCCTATCTGCAGGCACCTCTCTGGGCTGAGGGGGGAAGTTTCTCATCTCTAGGCTGAGTTGGCCAGGATTTGTGGGACCTCCTCTTCCATCCAGGGACCACCAGGCCACTGTTGTTGCCTCAGAGGTTGCCAAGAAAGAGGAGTGGTTGGACCACAGTGGGCTTTGGGAGGGTGAGGGTGGTGGAACAGAGGTGCATCCCTCCAGTTGTACCTCTCCAAAATTCCTATGCCATTCTGGCAAAGTGTGGTTCCTCTATGGAGGCACCCACAGTGGAGACCAAGGAGGATTCTGGGAACCTCCACAAAGGACACCCACAGAAGGGTGGCATGGGACCCCACAGGGGAAGGAAACAACTCCTGGTGGGGGAATCCATTGTTAGGAAGGTAGAACTGGGGGAGGAAGAGGAGAGGGAGGTAAGGTGCCTGCCTGGTGCCATGGCTTGGAGGGACAGGGAGCGAATCCTCAGGATTGCCAGAGCAGCTGCACAGAGGAGGGAGCTGGATGTCATTGTTCACCTAGGGACAAATGACCTGGCTAAGAAAGGGGTCAGAGCAATGCAGGAATAGTTTGTGGAATTGGGGAAGGGCCTTAGACAAGTAGCATGCATGGTAACCTTCTTGGAGGTGCTGCCTATCTATGGCGTACAAGAGGCTAGGGTGCTCTACACCATTGGATTCAATCAGTGGTTGAAAAACTGGTGCAGAGCTCATGGATTTGGCTTCATTAGGGACTGGGGGTCCACCTTGAGTGATGCAAGCCTATTCTGGCATGGCGGGCTGCATCTGTCCAGAAGGGGAACCAGGATCCTAGGTGATAGGTTTAAATGCTTCATTTTCAAGTATTTAAACTAGCCAAGGGGGGAGGCACTGGAAAGGAGCAGAGAAATCCTAGCCCCCCAAAAAAAGTCATAGTAGTAAGTGCAGTAAACACCAACATAGAGATGTCGATAGGGAGAAAGTCAGGGGTAAATGGAGAAAGTAACAAAGGCAAGAAGGACAGAGATGGGGCAAAAAGGAGTAAGGCCATCAGAAAATGGAGGATAATGAGTACCAATGCCCATAGCCTGGGCAACAAGTTCCATGAACTGGTGGCCTTGATAGAAGAGGGATGACTGGATATCGTAGCAGTCACAGAAACACCGTACACAGAGAACCATGACTGGGATGTTAACATACCAGGGTACGTAACCTACAGCAGAGACAGGGAGGGGAGAGGATGGGGAGGAGTAGCTCTTCATGTAAAGGAAGGGATAAAAGCAACTGAACAAATGACTAAACAGGGAGGGGAGGAGAGGAGAGGAGGCACTGTGGGTCACCTTGGAGACTGGAAGTGACACCACAATCTGCACAGGGGTTGTATACAGACCCCCAGGTCAGGGGGAGGGGATGGACAAGGATATGATAGAAGGCATTCTTAGGATGGCAGAGAAAGGGGAGATACTGTTGATGGGAGACCTGAATATGCCAGATGTTAACTGGAGCACACTTGCTGTAGCCACATCCAAGAGCAGGGCCATTCTCGATGCCCTACAGGTGGCATGCCTCAGACAGCTAGTTTCAGAACCCACTCATGAGGGAGCAATCTTAGATCTCGTACTCTCAAATGGGGACAGTGAGAGGATCTCAGATTTAGAAGTGGGGTACCATCTGGGAACAAGTGACCATCAAACAGTGTGGTTCATGTTAAACTCAGCTACAGAGTCAAGCCATACAAAAGTAAGGGTACTGGACTTCAGGAGGGCTGACTTTGGCAAGATGGGAGAGCGCCTCAGAAAAGCACTAGCAAACAGGCTAGAAGGGGGGGGGACAACAATGGGGAATCATCAAAACTGCTGTTCACAGAGGCAACAAGCCTTTGTGTGAAGCAAATAAACAAATCAAAATGAAAGAAAAAGCCACTATGGTTCTTAAAAGAGATGGCAGGGAAAGTCAGGGAGAAAAACATAGCATTCAGGAAGTATAAGGAAACACAGAAGGAGTTGGACAGAGAGTTGTACTAGTTAAGGTAGAAGGAAACAAGGAGGGAAGTCAGAATAGCAAAGGCCAAAACTGAGGAAAAAATAGCCAACTAAGTTAAGACGAGGGATGAAACAATTTATTGGTACATCAGGGAGTGTGGAAAGACAAAGGGAGGTATAGTGAGGCTGAATAGAATGAACAGTGGGTGGGCAGAGTGGGATAGTGAAAAAGCAGGGATACTGAACGAATATTTCTGCTCAGTATTCACAAAAGAAGAGGGGGAGGTGCCTAATCCAATTAACAGAAGCACTCTGGTTAGGGGGGTCAATCCCAGTCCTTTCACAGAAGAAAGACTTTGGAAAGAACTCTTAAAACTGAAGGTGGACAAAGCAATGGGGCATGATGGAATCCACCCCAGAATTCTAAAAGAATTAAGGGGAGAACTAGTGAAACCACTGACTACCCTTTTTAACAAATCATGGGAGGATGGTGTGGTACCTGGGGAATGGAGGAAGGCAGATGTGATTTCCCTTCACAAAAGTAGGACCAAGACAGAGGCAGGAAACTACAGACCTGTCAGTTTGACCTCTGTGGTAGGGAAAGTGATGGAATCACTTCTGAAGGAAAGAATTGTTGAGTACCTAGAGGCCAGTGGGGCACACAACCCAAGGCAGCATGGGTTCACAGCGGGAAGGTTATGTCAGACGAATCCAGTTGATTTCTTTGACTGGGTGACCAAAGTAGTAGACCAGGAGGGGCTGTGGACATGGCCTACCTAGACTTTAGCAAGGCATTTGACACAGTCCCACACAAAAGATTAATAGTCAAATTAACCAGCCTGGGAGTGGGTCCCAGGGTGTTAGCCTAGGTAAAACATTGGCTGGACAACAGGACACAGAAGGTAATTGTAAATAGAGTCCACTCTGAAGAAAGAGGAGTTACTAGTGGGGTACCGCAGGGTTCAGTACTGGGTCCCGTCCTTTTTAATGTTATTATAAGTGACACTGCAGAGGGACTGGAAGGAAAAGTATACCTCTTTAAAGATGACACAAAGATTTGCAACAAGGTCGATACACAAGGAGGTGTGAAAAGGATGAGAAGGGACTTGGCAAGGTTGGAGGAATGGTCAGAAGTATGGCAGCTAGGATTCAATGCAAAGAAGTGCAAAATAATTCATCCGGGAAACAAAACCTGGGGAAGATTACACAATGGGGGGTAGTAACGAAACAAAAAGGAAAGGGACCTGGGGTAATCATATCAGATGATCTTAAGGTTGGCAAGCAAAGTGAGAAGGCAGTAGGGAGAGCTGGAGGTAAACTGGGATGCATAGGGAGAGGCATCACCAGCAGAAAACAAGAAGTTGTTATGTCGCTGTACAGACACTTGGTGAGACCCCATCTGGAGTACTGCGTCCAGTTCTGGAGACCCCATCTCCGCAATGACATAGAAAGGATAGAGGCAGTCCAGAGGAGGGCAACTAGAATGGTGCAGGGTCTGCAAGGGAAGCCATACGAGGAGAGACTAAAAGAGCTTAATATGTATACCCTTGATGAAAGGAGGGAGAGAAGGGGACATGACAGAAACATTTAAGTACTTCAGTGGAATCAGCAAAGTCCAAGAGGGTAGCATTTTTCAGAAAAAGAGACATGCAAGAACAAGAGAACACAATTTAAAGATAGAAGGGCGGCAGTTCAGGGGCAATGTGAGGAAGTATTTTTTCACAGAGAGGGTAGTGGATGCATGGAACAGCTTTTCTGAGGAGGTTGTGGGGTCTAAAACTGTGGGAAAATTCAAGAATACATGGGACAGGCATAAGGCAATTCTTGTGGGGGGGTAGGAAGAAATAGGCTGTTGGTTAACTAGGATCTGTGACTTATCCTGTAGGTAGGGAAATGGGCAGACTAGGTGGGCCAAGTGGTCCTTATCTGCCATCAAAGTCTATGTTTCTATGAATGCTGGAGTATGAGAGGGCTATCCTTTGGATCACCAATTGTGGCTCACTGAGGAGGGTGAGGGCATGGGCAGCGATGTGCCGCCGGCTCGATTAGTCTTGCTCCTCTAGCCATGTCAGCTCGCTGTTAGGAACTATTTGTGGTTTTAGTGGTTGCTTTTTTGGTGGGGGTGGGGCACTGCTAGGTTTGTTTCTGGGCATTGCACTTTGGACTGCTGTTTATATTACATCTTATATTTTTTATATTTGATCAGTCATATGTTGGTCTGGGGGTTCTTTATTAATATTGTTGCTTATTAAGGGTAAAGTAAGTATGTAGGGATACTGCAGATGAACTGTATGTTTTCTATTTTCTTAGAAACATAGAATTTGACGGCAGTTAAGGACCGCTTGGCCCACCCATTCTGCCCATTTCCCTACCTAATGGATGATCTGCAGATCCTAGTTCTTGTTAATATACATGTTTTAGAATTTTATAGAATTGAAGTATACTGTTTTAGTGCAGCAGTGTTTCCCTGCCTGGTGTTTTTGGATGTTTCAATGTGGAAGCAGATTTTCTTCATGCCTTGGTTCTATATGTTATGTGTTCTACCTAATGGCTAGTCTACGACTTATGATGTGGAATGAGCAACCCATGAAAACGTAAAAAGATTTTTCCCTATTTGGGGCTGTGTGCCTGTGATGTTTCTTTGTTAGAGGACACCCACCTCCACAAACAGGAAGCTGCAAAACATGTGAGAGCTATAGGCATATTCCAGTACATTAACAGTAAAGAAGTGTGGGTATCGATTTTGCTTAGATGGGGCTGTCCACTGCAGGTGGATCGAACCATTGTGGACAAAGCCGGACACTGATTTTTGGTTGGGACCCTTTATGATCTTTGATTAATTCTTGATAATGTGTATGCTCCAAATTCAGACTCCCAGAGGTTTTTGCCCGCATCTCATAAATCCTGTATGATTATCATTATGGGAGGGGATGTTAACTTTGTAGTTGATCTGCTGCTGGATTGGTCAACTTTGGAGAAGGGACCTCCCTTGCATTACCGCTGTAGAGGTATTTTGCAAAATTTATGTACAGAATTTGCTTTAGTGGATTGCTGGATGATATTTCACCCTAATCTCAAGGAGTTCACTTTTTGTTTCTCCATATTTCAGGTCAGTTGGGCTACTTTTTATGTACTCCCCTCTTTTAGTGGATCTGGTGGATGTAGCCATGACTATCTGAGACCGTGCTCCGGTGAGCATGATAGATAGATAGACAGATAGATAGATAGATACTTTATTTATATAGCACTCCTTTCTGGGGACTCAGAGCGCTTCACAATCAATATAAGACCACAATATTAAAAGTGTACAAACATACAATTTAAAATCTTCAAGATTATCCAGTGACACATAATAAATAAAATTATCTATATAATCAATTCCAGTAAAAACTGAATTAAAAGTCTGATTAAATAAATATGTTTTTAAACCTTTTTTGAAGGTATCCACCGAGGGTGCTTCCCATAACTGTTTAGGTAATTGATTCCATAGGTTGAGTGCAGCCACCAAGAACGCTTGGTCACCCGAATGGCATAACCTCACCCTAGGAATATCCAGAAGACAACCCTTGGTGGAACAGAGAGCCTGGGATGCACAATGAGGCACAAGGAGATTTTGCAGGAAGAGTGGTCCCCCTTCATGTAGGGCTTTATAGGTCAAAAGCCTGACCTTGAAGGCAATCCTCCACCTAACCGGCAGCCAGTACAGATCGCGGAGGATGGAACTGAAATGATCGTACTTACGCACACCCATCAATAATCTTGCCACCACATTCTGCACCAGCTGCAGTCAGCGGAGGTTACCTCCAGATAGCCCTAGGTACAGGGCATTGAAGTAATCCAGCCTGGATGTTACTAAAGCATTTACTAGTGAGGCTAGGTCCTCGGGGTAACAGGTTCTTAATCCGGGCACTGTTCCTCAGATGATAGAATCCACTCTTAACAATGGCTGACACCTGAGTGTCAAGTGTCAGGCCACTGTCAAGGATCACATCCAGATTCGTCACCCATTTGGAAGAGATTAGTGGCACCCCCCCAGTACAAGACTAGGTGCCCTCCACAACCCCCCCCCACGATGACCTGGATCCACCACCAGCACCTCTGTCTCGTCTGGGTTGAGTCTCAACCAGTTTTGGGTCATCCAAGTTCAGATCTCGGACAGGCAGTTGTTAAATACAGAGTCTGCTATCTGGTTACTTGGTGCACAGGACAGGAATAGCTGGGTATCATCTGCATAATAGTGAAAACCCAGCCCATACCACCTGATAATGTCTCCCAATGGCAGCATATACACTGTGAACAATAAAAATGACAAGACCGACCCCTGTGGAGCACCACAGGTAAGAGGTTTCAGGCTAGACAAGGCCAACCCCATCACTACCCTCTGCACTCTACCTTGCAGATATGACCTGAACTATTTGATGACTTTACCAGACAGGCCACACCAGAACCGCAATCAGTCTAGTAGCACCTCATGGTCCACAGTGTCAAATGTTACTGAGAGAACCAGGAGAGCCAAGATGGAATGATCTCTCCTGTCTTTCACCATTAGGAGATCATTAAGCACCTTCACCAGGGCGGTCTCCATACTATGCCCAGTCCTAAACCCAGACTGGAAAATTTCATAGGTGGAAGAGGAAGTGAGACATTCCTCAAGCTAACTTGCCACCACTTTTTCTATAACCTTCCTTAAAAATGTGGGGGTTAGAGACTGGCTTGTAGTTGGTGAGACAGTCCGGGTCCAACGAGGTTTTCTTTAATAGGGGTCTAACCAAGGCTTTCTTCAGGGCCAATGGGAAGACCCCATTCCTCAAGGAACTCTGGACAATCTCAGCAACCACAGGTGCAATCAGGTCCATACACCCAACCAAAAGTTGTGCTGGACCTGAGCCCAGATCACAATGTGTTGGCTTCAGTCTCAAGAGAGAACCCTCACCACCTCTTCCACCCCAACTGGATCAAACTTAGTTCAGACAGGAGGAGGAGGAGTGTTCTGCAACACCTCAGAGTGGACCCCACAATCCCTTTGAGTGATGACAGAGAAGATCTCAGCCCTGATAGCGGACACTTTGACACAAGTCTGGGTTCCCAGAGGTAGTGTGACTAGATCTCCTAGGTGGAGATTTAATCCTGCCCATCTTTGTACAGAAGATTTCAGAAAGTGGCTACAAAAATAAATTGTTTTTTATTTTAAGTTGAATGATCACCCTGATATTTAAGCAGTAAGGCATGACAGGGTGTGTGTTATCATGTAATAAAGTCACTCCTGGGCTGTGTTGAAGCACGAGGCGAAGCCGAGTGCTTCCACCACTCCAGGAGTGATGTTATTACACGATAACTCACATTCCTGGATAGCCTTATTGCTATCATACAATGGCTCATTGTTATACTAAATAAATAAAAATAAAAATAAAAAAATGATTTTAAGGATTCCAAATGGTCACCAATGGCATCCCAATGCTCATCATCAATGACATCCAAAAGCAATGCAGTGATGTTATTGTGTAATAACATCACTGTCTCAGGCACACATTGACCAATCAGAGTCCAGGAAATTTTTTTGATACTGTATAATTTGTGTTTTACTTTATGGGAAGCCTTTAATGCATTATCGTATATGCATCCTCAGTGAATAAGGGGAGCAAGAGTAATGTTGGAAACAGAAATATATTCTTCCCCATCTATGTCAGACTCTAAAATTGAGTCACTTTAAACATTATTAATCACCAGCAGGCATCGAGGACTATAAACTTTTTGCAGCAGTCTTTCAGGGAATCTGAAGATAAGGCAGAAAAACCACTGGCCTACCGGTTGAGAAAGAAGAAACACAAATTCCCTACCTGTTGCGAAGGAACTCAAGTTTTATCATTGATGCATCACAGATAGCAGGCATGTTTCAGAAATATTATTCTTCAATGTATAGGCAAGGCAAAGCAAATTTTATTTTTCTGGTGCCCAATCTCGGAGGCTCTGGGTACCGAACAACAAGAACAGACTATCAATACAGTAATATAAATCAATATAAAAATGTGGTTGTTGGGTTGAAGACCATCGGGTCTCCCCTGATCCAAAACTACAGTTGATACAAATGAAAATTCTTAACTTATGGTACAGAACCCCAGATAGACAAGTTAAGATGGAGAGATTGGTCTCCAGTGTGCATTGCAGATGTGGTGCAGAAATCGGTACTTTATTTGACATTTTATGGAGCTGTTCTTTATTGAGTGAAAGGTGGTTGCATATTATTATTTCCTTAGAATGCGGCTTGCAAATTTCTCTTCCTTGTTCTAATCATTTTTGGGTCTTTGGGGATTTGACTGTGTTACCAATACAAGCTTTACAATATAAATGACTAAGCTGTGGCCTTGGAATCTAACGTTCTCTTGCTTCTCCACTGGAGAACTACTAAACTTCTTTCTTTTTGGTCAGTGGATACAGGTTGTTTCTAAATCAGCTGCTTGTCTTCAGGTGTTATAGTGGAGACCGAATGCCCTTCCAAAATGTTATAAAGCATGGTCCCCTTGGTTGAGAACAGTTGGGGGGCAGTCATTCGAATCTGCTTGCATCTAATGCCCTCCGTTTTGTAGTTGATTGACGTCTGGATATTTTGACAGAGGGGAGGGATGCTGCTGCATAGGATTGTCAAATAGCTTTGTAGGTATTCAGTACTGCATGCAATAAGGTTTACGACTGTGTGGATTATTTATAAGGTTTGTAAATTTGCAACAGTGGGGGAGATATGGAAAACAATCAATGCAACCATACAGGAAGCAACAAAACTGTTTGTCAAAAAGCAAAACATAGGGAAGAGACAAAGGAGGCCACTTTGGTTCACTAGAATAGTGACAAAGAAGGTGAGGGACAAGGGGCTGGCCTTCAGGACTTACAAGTAAATCCAGGCAGTAGAAGACAGGGACAATTACCAATTAAAACTGAAAGAAGCAGGGAAGGTGGTTAGGCTGGCTAAAGCACGCAATGGAAAAAAAATGGCAAATACAATACAAAAAGATAAAACATTCTTTAGGTACATACTGTAAGTGATTGAAAAAAATCAGGAGGGGGCATCGTCGGGTTGAAAGCTGGGGAAGAACGGTGCATAGAGGAAGATGCACTCAAGGCAGAACTGAATGATTATTTATGTTAATTGTTCACTGAGGAGGGGCAAAGGAACATAGGAAGGGTTGCAAGTCAAGCAGTCATAAAGCCATGTGCGACTTTCCACATATCAGTAAAGATACTTTCATGTTCTATTTCCCATCAATTTATCTAGGTGGTTTTTGAACACTTGCATATTGGGTGCCTCTACCACCTTTGAGTGTAGTGAGTTCCAGGTATTGACCACCCATTGACTAAACCACTGTGCTTGTTTTATAGTCCTAAACTCTTCTTCTTTAATTTATTCATTGAGTGACCTTGTCACTGTTTCATTACCATGTTTTTGTTGTAACCATGCAGAGTCCCACAATACTCAGTCTTTATATGCCCTATATACAAAACAAAGATCACCCCTTATTTTCCTATATGAAAGTGAGAACAATCCCAACTGTCTTAATCTCTTGCCTTATTCCTCATTGTTCGTACCTTTTATTCTTTTTATATACCTTCTCTGTACTCTTTCTCTGAGTTTTGTAATTCCCACTCACTATGGTGTTGTTAAGGACAACCCATATTCAAGCAATGGTCATACCAGGGGCCTACACAAGGGAATCAATACATCCCTGTTCCTACTTTTTATATTTCTGAATATGTTCCCCATGATCAAGTTGCCTTTTTTATGTTTTTTTTGTTATGCATGTCGAACTGAAGGTTGCTAGTGATCCACACTCCCAGATCCTTTTCAGATTCTGTACAAATTATTGCCTTGTTATTTATTGTGTATACAGCATGGTGGTTGTTTACACTGAAATGCATCACCTTGCATTTATTTTCATTAAACTTAAAATTGTGATTTTGTGCCCATACTTCCAATTCTTTTAGTTGTCTTTGCAGATGTTCAATTCATTCTGTGTCATTTACTATTGCCCCTACGTTGGTGTCATCTACATATTTTTTTAACCATGCACCTCCTGATACCTGCATACTTGTATCCAAACTAGAGAATAGCAGGGGTCCCAAGACCGACCACTGCAGTACCCCGCTCATCACTCTGCCCCTGTCGAAAGTATAGCCCCTGATCTTCACCCTTTACAAGCAGCTTGTCCACCAGGATTATATCCATTTGACTAGAGTGGGGTTCACCCTCATATCTGGGATGGATAGATGGGAACGGCCCAGCTTTGACAGTGAGGGACACAAATGGAAGAGAGGCAGACACCAGTCCTTTTTCTGAGGAAAGGATCCTCAGGTAACTAATAGCAATAAACATAGATAAGGCAATGGGTCCAGATGGAGTACTCCCAAGGATACTGAGGTAGCTAAGTGAGGTGTTGGCAGCACCACTGGCTGTTTTGTTCACTCTATCATTGCAGACAGGGGCGGTACTGGGGACTGGAGAAGGGCTGATGTGGTCCCTTTAAGAGTGGCAGTAAGGAAGAGGCAGGAAACTATAGGCCAGTAAGCCTGATCTCAAAGGCATGTAAATTATTGGAAAAGCTGCTGAAGGAAAGGATAGTGGACCACCAGACAGCGAATGGTCTCCAAGACCCAAGACAACACAGTTTCACTGAGGGCAAACAAATCTTAAAGATTTCCTCAACTGGGTAACCAGGGAGGTAAATCAAGGCAGGGCGGTGGATGTAGCATATCTGGATTTTAGCAAGGCTTTTGATAAAGTACCACATGGAAGGCTGCTGAACAAACCAGGGACCCTTGGGGTAGGAAGCAAGATACTGAGATGGATGGGAAACTGGCTAAGCCATAGAACTCAGAGGGTGATAGTAAATTGGGCATGGTCGGCAGAATGAAAGGTGACTAGTGGAGTTCCACAGGGTTCAGTGTTGGGCACAGTACTCTTCAATGTCTTCATCAGTGACATTGCTAAGGGGCTGGAAGCGAATGGTTGCCTGTTCGCATACAACACAAAAATCTGCAACAGGATGGACACTCCATATGAGGTGGTTAAAATGCAAAGGGACATACAGAGACTAGATGACTGGTCTATGGAGTGGCAGCCAAGGTTCAGTGCTAAAAAATGCAAGCTTATACATATGGGCAATAATAACCCAAGGGTAATATACAACCTAGGGGGGAAAACATTTTAAGTCCCAAGCAGGAGTGGGATCTGGGTGTTATCATCTCAGATGAACTGAAGAAGGCCAAGCAATGCAACAATGCAGTAGCAAAAGTCAATGGGATGTTGGGTTGTACAGGTTGGGACATAACCAGCAGAAAGAGGGAGGGAGGTTATACTTCTGTTGTATAGATCATTGGTGAACTCTCACCTGGAGTATTACATCCGGTTCTGGAGAATCCATCTCCTGAGGGACATAATCGGAGTGGAAACTGTACAGAGGAGGGCAACCAAGATGGTGGAAGGCCTACACAATAAACCCTATACTTTATGCCATATACTTCTATGTTTTGATGTTTCTATACCAATTCCCTTTTTGGGATCTAACTCCTGCTTGGGATCTTAATGTTTGCATTGCTCAGCTTATGCAACCCCCTTTTCAGCCTTTGTCCTCAGCAGAACTTAAGTACTTGACTTGGAAAACTGTGTTCCTGGTAGCTATTACCTCTGATAGGCACATCAGTGACTTACAAGCTCAGTTAGTGGAGCCTGATTTTATCTCATTCCATAGAGACAATGTGGTCCTTAGAAGCAACAGTAGGGTCTTACCCAAATTGGTTACCTATTTTCATCTGAACCATTCCATGTCTCTTCCTGTGTTCTTTACTGATCATTATTCTTCAGGTGAGAGAATATTACACAGTTTGGATGTTAAAAGGGGGCTTAACTACTACATTGAGTGTACTAAGGCACTTAAGTTTGAATCACTCCAGTTGTTCTGCACCTATGGAAGAAAGGGTAGTGAACTGGCTACAGGATACAGGCTACAGGGGAGGCTCCAGATAGTAATAGTGTGTGGTGAGCTCTCATCCCCTTGCATGCTCATTGCATGGTCAAAGAATTACTAGTCACAATGTGGGAAGGCAACTGCAATGGGCAACAAAATGCTGGTTTGCATTGCAAGTGGTATAGTGTCTAGGAGGAGTGAGGTGATTCTGCCCACATATAGATCCTTTTACCTCACCTGGTACACTACATGCAGTACTGTCACCCACATTCAGAGAGTGACGTTAACCTACTGGTGGTGGTGCAGCACAGAGTGACAAAGATGATCGAGGGGCTATGGTTGAGTTGAACATTTACTCACTGTAGGAGAGGAAGGAGGGGGGACATGATTAAAACCTTTAAGTACGTGAATGGAATAAGCAAGGCAATTAAAGATGGCCAATTAAAAGTAAGGGAGTGAAGGTACACCCTTGGCGATGATATGAGACTGGTGGAAATGAAGGGTCAGCAGGGAAATGAGGAGGTACATTTTTACACAGAAGGTGGTAGATTGCTGGGATGCATTAGCGGCAGCAGTGGTATCACAAAGAAGACTGGACTGCTTCATAAGAGGCAGTGATAGGGCAAGGGGGTGGGTCAATGTAGGATAAGGGTTGGACTCAATTGTCTGGGTAGTGGTGTTATGGTCATCTAGCAGTGTAGAGAAGGAGGTTAAGTGACCCCAATAAGTGCTGCATGGAGGAAGGGAAGTGAAGTGAAGCAATAGAATCGCTGTGCAATAGCTAGGAGGGAGCAGATGGATATAATTTTCCACCTGGGGACCAATGCCCAGGCCAGTAGATGTGTTGAATTTGCCAGAGTCCAGATTGATTTCAGGAATCTTGTGGGGGAGTGACATAAAAAAAAAAAAAAAGCGCGCTCCGTCTCATTCTCGACGGTGATACCAGTCCATGGCCCAGGGGGAGCTAGAGGACTCCACATCTGTACCTTCAACTTCTGGTTGAAGGACTGGTGTGGAAAGAATAGTTTTTGATTAATATGGGACATGGAAAAGACCTGGGCAGATGCAGGCTTATATAAGGAGGATTGCATGCATCTGTTGGAGAAATGTAGCTTGGTCCTATGAGAGAAGTTTAAATGCTTCAGCTGTGAGCATTTAAACTTGTAAAGGGGGTGAGCAAGGATGGTCAACAGCATTAGGAACATGCAGGAACATAAGCTGACTACAGGAACAGCAAAAGCAGGCAGGTTGGGCACGGGATGTGAATAAGGCATAATGGGTGATGCCGGGGTGGGGTGGTACATGGGCGCATAGGAGAGAACACCGGGGTTGGGGTCATATGCTGGAGAGGGAGAACAAGAGCAAAGAAATGGCATACTGTAGAGCATGTAAGGTCATGCTAATGAATGCCCATAGCCTAGGAAATAAGGTCCCAGTCCTTCAGGCCTTGTTGGTAGATGCAGACCATGAGATAGCAGCAGTAACAGAGACTTGATACTTTGCTGGTCATGGCTGGGAAGTCAATGTACCAAGCTATAAATTGTTCAGGATGGACAGGGAAGGTTCAAATGGTGAGGCAGTGGCCCTGTACATCCTATATGGGATATGTTGCACTACCACAGATAGCAAGGCTGAGTGGAAAGCATTTGCTGTAATTGATCAACAAGTCACTGTCCATGGTGCTGCAACTGGACAAGGTAATCAGAAGAACAGAGGCTGCCTTTGCCGCTCCCATGTCAGGGAGGTCAGAGGTACTGAGAAATGTCGATGTTTGGCAGTGTACACCAGGGTTCTAATTGTGCTTTTTTCATGTTGCCATGGAAACAATTACTCATCGGATGAACCAGTTTCATCTGCCACTATGATCTGATACATCCACAGTACACCACCCCATGATATGTGAATGCATTACTGGTGGTCTGTGATGCAACAAGCAATGTGCGTGGGTTGGTGCCTTTGACAGAGGACATAACCAAAACAGAAATGGACTTGTACTTATTTGCATGCAGTTTTGGAATGCGCTACTCTGGTCAATGATGTTGAGTTGCAATAATTTCAGCCTTATCATTGTTTTAATGGAGGTGGGTCAGACTCATAACTCACTGTAACACACTTTTTTGATGCATGTGCGGCATGAAGACAGAGGAGATGAAGAGAGGTGCCCTGGTGGTGGTGACACAGAGTTGGAGTGAAAGGACCAGGGCACCGTGGCCCATAGCAGGTGATGGCAGCATGAGACATTGTAGGTTGTAAAGGAGATAAACTGCACATCCTCTACTTTTTTTGTTATCCTGTCAGCACAAAATATAGTTAAAAAGTTTGATACAGGATTTGATTAGTGTATTATTGAATTATGACATGTTCAATGTGGTTAATGCCTGGGTTTAAATGTGGATGAGACAGGACAAAGGGTGGTAAGGGGGGTCATTAGAGGGACAGAGTGCCCGCAGATGTGATGTACATTTGGGGATTATCTATGTCAATGTGTATAAGCATACTTGAAGGACAGCAACAGGCTAAGAGTACTCTATCAAAAAAGAACACCTTATGCACATATCAGATGTTGATAAGTTGCAGTACGGTGACACGTATATGGATAGGTCATGAAAATGGGTACAGGTGAGAAATAAGGGGCACAAAAAGGTCCATATAAGAGAGGCATTGCCTTATAGTTTTATTGATTAATTTATTTATTTTTTAGCTAAGAACATAAGTTACCAAAGAAGGTAGAAAAGATGATGTGGCCTCAATGGCTGTTAATGCATTTCAGCCAACTAAGAGTACACAGCATCAAGGCAAGGCCTAATCCCTTTACCTTACAATGATGTGCTTCACACATTGGCTCACAAAGAAAGGAGGATAGATAATGTGGCCTCAAAAACTGTGCATACCCTTTCGATGGTTAGGAGTACCCAACATCAAATCACTGTGTAATCACATTATCTGACAACGAGGTGCTTTCCCAGTTGTTGTTGTAAACGCAAGCAATTAAAAAAAGACAATAACCAAATGAAGACAGCAAGAACTGTCTCCATCCATCAAGTTATGATGGGTGGTGGTAAATGGCTGTCACTCCACATAGGGAAGAGTGACCAGTGGGGTACCACAGGGATCAGTGCTGGGACCAGTCCTATTCAACATCTTCATCAGTGACATTGTGCAGGACCTAGAAGGCAGAATTTCACTGTTCGCTGATGACACAAAGCTCTGTAACAGAGCAGACACACCAGAGCGTGTAGACAGAATGAGAAGGGACCTGCAGAAATTTGAAGAATGGTCAAGGGTTTGGCAGTTGAAATTCAATGCAAAGAAGTACAAGATAATGTATATGGGGCACAAAAACCCTGGCACAATATATCAGTTGGGGGGTGAGGATATAGCATGCATCAAGCAGGAAAGAGATCTTGGGGTTATCATCTCTGATGACCTCAAGGTAGGGAAAAAGTGTGACAAGGCACCAGGTAAAGCAAATAGAATGCTGGGATGCATAGGCAGGGGCATCACCAGCAGGAAAAGGGAGGTCATAATTCCACTATACAAGACACTAGTGAGGCCCTACCTGGAGTACAGTGTACAGTTCTGGAGACCTTACCTACGTAAGGACGTAGACAGGGTAGAGAAGG
Organism: Neoceratodus forsteri; assembly: GCA_016271365.2. NCBI lineage: Eukaryota > Metazoa > Chordata > Ceratodontiformes > Ceratodontidae > Neoceratodus > Neoceratodus forsteri. The sequence continues at coordinate 293,345,353 of CM057449.1, read as the reverse complement.
TTCAGAGGAGGGCAACAAAGATGGTGCATGGATTGCATCACAAGTCCTATGAGGACAGGTTGAAGGAACTGAACATGTACTCCCTGGAGGACAGGAGGGAGAGAGGGGATATGATAGAGACATACAAGTATCTTACAGGGAGTAACAGGATGCAGAAATACACTATTTTTAAGCGAAAAAGATGTTCCAGGACTAGAGGGCGTGAGATGAAGTTGGAGGGAGGACGATTCAGAGGAAAGGTGAGGAAGAATTTCTTCACAGAACGGGTGGTGGACAAGTGGAACACCCTGCCAGAGGAAGTGGTGGGGGCTGAAACAAACAGGTGATTTAAGAATGCATGGGATAGACATAAAGGAATTCTGGAGGTCAGGGGTAAGGGGCAACAGACTTCTAGGAAAACATAAACTGAACTTACAAGCTCAAATGGGCAGACTGGGTGGGCCACAGGCCCTTATCTGCCGACACTGTCTATGTATCTATGTATATATGTATGACAGCAGCCAGTCTGGCTTGTTATATATGCAGCTGTCATCAGAGAGAACTGAATCACTACATGTTGTAGCTTTCTTACTATGTATAGCTGGATGAAGTGATGAGTGTAGCCCAGCTGAACGCTTGTCATTTAAGCGCCATTCACTACAGCATTATCACTACAGCACCACACAACAGAGTGGCGTATTACAGCTTCTGCCTTTTTTGCGCTCATAGCGGAACACTCTTTGGTTGTTTTAAGTGACAGTCAGCTGCATGCTGCACCTTTTAAAGCCCGACAGAGAAACACACAGTATTCAAAGCTCTTGCAGAGCTGAAGAAAATAGCAGTCTTTAATTGCAACCCTCCTCCCCTTCAATGCATTTGTCCCTAAACTGACTACTCTTCATAGATTTCATTTCTATATTAAAATAAAGAAACATGTTCTGTGACAGACACACAGTGAGTAGACCTTCTGAGATAGCCAAGCTGGGGCAGGCCAGTTGTAGCCTTACACACACACACACACACACACGGCTACAACCCGTCATGAAGCTGCATTTGATTTGTGTATCTGGGGACAAGACCAGGTAAAGGTAGGAACAGTGACACCAAACTGGCTTACAACTCTAAACAACAATGCAGCAAGCGCAGAAATGACAGGCGCTGATTTGAGACAGCTGTCACTGATTTTTGCTCTGACATTAGCAGTGCTGAGATGACTGGCGCTAGAATAAAAAGCACTGAACTGAGTCGTCCCCGAAGTGATGAACAGATGAATGAATGTATCATTTAAAATATGCTGTCTGTACACAACATGAATTGCTTTGGAAAAAGAGGTTTTTTTCTAATGATTGCTTCATGCAGTGACAGATTTACTCTGCCATGAGCCCCCCTCCTTATACCACACTGGAAGCACAGGTAAGTAAACTGACTTTTTTATGGTCATACAGTATGCTAGTGGGGGGTTGTGGGATTCAAACCCAGGTCCCAGGTTTGCAGCTCAGAGCCTTAAACCACTGTGCTATACTGCCTCTGATATGGTCCTGTCCAGCCACTAAAAGAACTGTTTCAATCGGATAACTGGGGCTGTCTGCCTCTTTAAAGCAGACAATCCATCCTTGTAAACAAACTACAGGCAGTATAGTGCAGTAGTTTAAGGCTCTGCGCTTCAGACCTGGAGACCTGGGTTTGAATCCCACAGCCCCAACTTGCATACTGTGTGACCCTAAGCAAGTCACATAACTTCCAGTTCCTTGTTGTGCTCATAGTTCACACTTATAAAGAAGCTTTTAGCTCAGCGTGTCACTTACTCCTGGTTGAAAAAAAATGAGAGAATGTCTCAAACCAACATTTTGAAAATGAGCTCTGAACTGTTCTTTTCTCATGCAGGTAGTTTATTTTGGCAAAACAATTTGTGCACTGTAGCAGTATTTTTTCAATCTGGTGGCATGATTAATTTACTTACTTGACTGCTCTGGGCTGCAGTCTGCAGACAGCCAGTGGTGGTGGTGGTGGCTGCTGTCAGAGTAGAGACCATCTCCGAGTTCCTGCAACGGGCTCTAGAGTTGACTTAAGTTGTCCCATACTCCAGTCCAGTAAAACACACATAGCTGAGCTGAGGTTAGGTTAGGTCTGAGCTGTCATCCTGCGGTGGTGCACAGTACCACGGCGTGAAAGCACGATCGATGATGACTACGATGACTTGAGGCTGACTCCTGTCCTGTCACTCACCAAAGAAGTAAAATAAAAATGCAATTCACCAGCCCGCCTAGCCCAGCATTGTGAGCCGCAGCCACTGCTGCTTTTTTTAAACTGTCCCAATTTCCATTCTGCATCCGATCCCTCCAAGTAGTGACTAGCGAACTGGTGCCAAAACTGAATCTGCCAGCCAGAACTGCATGCTTCTGGGCTTGTAACATACACAATGCACGCAGTAACGCACATGCGTGGTGGTTGTTTTTTAAAGATATCACACGTAGTGTGTTGACAAGCAAGAGAGGGCAATGAGCACAATACTGCTCAGCGGTGCTGGCATTGCATTTTTTTTTCAGTGTAACCTGCTTTGCGCTGAGAAAAAAACAGGGAACTTTTGGAGTGGACTGAAGAGCCCCCCAAACTGCAAGGCCCAACGCACAGGCATAGTTAGCATAATGGTAAATCCTGCCCTGGCTGCATGTTCAACAAAAAAAGGTACTGGGTCACAGAACAGCAAATTGTGTGTGTCAGGATTTAGGCTGGGATAGGGTGGGGTCGTCTGTGGATATTCTCAAAGGGAAACAAAGGCACATGAACATCAACAATGAAAAATCAGAAAGAAGGCATGAGACATAACAACACACAACAGAACACGCCCGCAATCACCTCTGGGCATTAAGGGGAGGTGGCAGCCTTGGTATCACAGGCAAACTGGGGGCACAGCACAAAAACAACCTGGTAGCTGTCTTGTCATCACAAATTTGTGTACAGTCTCTTATCCGCCCATACTCCCTCCCAGTTACCAAACACCCCATCACCCTTTCTCCCACCCACTTCCTGAGCTGCTCATTAACCTCTGTGATATTTCTTTTGTTCTCCAATGTGGCCTTATGTACCGGCAATCATTAAGCAAAGGAAATGTTGCATCCCTTATCCCTACAGAATCTAAAAAATTCTTGGAACTTTGCTTGGATTTCCAACACACTGTGCCCCACTATATAGTTAGTCCCCTAGAGCATCAGGAAATCCAGTTTCCCTCCACAATCCCTTAACAGCTCATACATTATGAACTTTGTTCTGTGCACCGTCGGCCCAGAGACACTCACTCTATCCCAGCATCCATTAAATGACCTAAGTTACCCCCGATGGCCCCTCTAAGCTGCCCCTGTTCTCCCGACTTGCCCTATCCTCCTTAGAAGCTCCATTCCCACTGTCTGCTCTTCAAGCCTTTACCCCAACAGCCTCTCCAGACTACCTCCACTTTCCTATCTTTATTTTCAGAATGTACACCTCATAAGTTTTCCCCTTAGCATCAACATCCCTATCCAGGTGTTCTGTATCCTAATATCCCCCCTCCTACTTGCTGTAAGGTGACCTCCTCTATTTTCTGGGCATTGCCCCAGCTTCCACTCTTCCCCACCCCGCTACCGCCCATACCCCCACCACTTATCCTTGGTCTACCACCCCCACCAAGTCCCACAGCTTACCCCTTAACCAAGAAGCTTCATTCCTGATCTGAGATAGCTGTCTACCGAGTGAACAGCATTCCTCTCTCCAGTCCTACTTTAGAATTAGTGCCGTCCCTCTGCCAGCGCAACCTACAACCCTTACGAAGATGCCTGCTGTGGTGAAAAGAGGTCACCCTTTTTGCCCTCCTCTATTCCCCAAGTCCACAACAGGAATTGCATTTTCATTTGGAAAAAGTGATGCACCTCGAATGATAGCTGCATGTACTATAAAAATATCAGTATCAAAGTAAAGAAAAGCAAACTGTTTCAACCAGGATTTATGCTGGGATGGGGTGTGGATGTTTGTGTATATTGGCAAAAAGACGCCAAGGCAAATGAACATCCACTATGAATAAGTCAGAAAGAAGGCATAAGAGTAGAGACTTAGTTTCATTAGGTTTCTGGTAATCAAAATGCATATCATATTCACATTTAACAATGGGCACAAACTGTACAACCACAGCACGAAAATACACAGGCACTAGAAACACTGGTCCCGATTACAGAACGCATGGTGCATCTCGCAGCCATATGCGAGTTGCACCATGCATCACTATTCCAGGGACCCTGTGCCGTATTACATGACAGGGAGGGTCCTCAGCACCTATGACCCGTAACTCGCTGCAGCTACAGGTTGGCGCCATGGGAAGGGTGAAATGGACCAGTGTGTTGCAATTCAGAAACGCAAGTAACTTCCACCTCTGGAGAACACCCAACAGAGAACATGCCCGCAATCACCGTGGGGCAGTTGGCGGTGGGTCTGGGCAGTACAGGCAAACAGGGTGCCACAGCACAAAACAAACCATGCTGACAACACAGACTCATGGAGTGTGGACATCACTGTGTTGGGGGGGCATGGAAATGTATCTTCCATAGTGCAGTGGGTGGGACTGCTGTCATGTTGCCGTGATGCATGACCCTTACATTTGACCACCTACATGCCGGTGTAACCCACATTGCCATTGGAGGTATTGTAATTGAGTAATTGGGTTATGACAGCCAACCCTTTTGAATACAGAACTGGTGACCCTCTGCTGCTGTAACCCACATAGAATCTGATCTGATGGCAGATAAGGACCGCTTGGCCCACATAGTCTGCCCTGTCCTTGAGGCTATACATATTAAGTTCCTTTTGTCTTTCATCATATGTCTTATGGTGCAGAACCTGCACCATTTTGGTTGCACTCATCTGGACATCCTCCACACTGTCTATGTCTTCACGGAGAACAGATCTCCAGAATTGAAGATAGTACTCCAGATGTGGTCTTACCAACTGTATGTATGGAGGTCCAACAAATTCCTATTTTCTACTGGTGATGCCTCTCCCTATGCATCCCAGTACACCCCCAGCCACCTTTACTTCCTTCTCACAGTGATGGCCCACCTTTATGTCATTTGGTTTGACCACCCCCAGGTCCTTTTCTATTTTGTTGTTGTTGTCAGTATCTCACCCCAATGTGTACCCCTTCCCTGGGTTTTTTTGTTTCAGAGGTGCATTACTTTGCACTTCTTTGTATTGAATATAAGTTGCCATACATTTGACCATTCCTCCAACCTTTCCAAGTCCCTTTTCATCCTTTCCACCCCACCTTACGTCTCAACCCTGTTGCAGATCTTTGTGTCATCTGCAAAGAAACATACTTTCCCTTCCAGTCCCTCTGCAATGTCACTTATAAAAACATTAGAAAGGACCGGCCCCAGTACTGAACCCTGCGGTACCCCACTAGTAACCACCCTTTCTTCTCTGTGAACTTCCATGTACTATTACCCGCTGTGTTCTGTTGATCAGCCAGTGTTTTACCAAGGCTACCACCCTGGGACCCACTCCTAGGCTTGCTAATTTGTTTATTAATCTTTTGTGTGGGAATGTGTCTCAAATGGCTTGCTAAAGTCTAGGTATGCTATGTCCACAGCCCCTTCCTGGTCTACTACTTTGGTCAACCAGTCAAAAAAATCCATTAGATTTGTCTGACATGACCTTTCTGCTGTGAATCCATGCTGCCTCGGTTCTTGTGCCATGATGGGCTCTAGGTACTCAAGAATTCTTTCCTTCTCAACTGATTCCATCATTTTCCCTTCCATGGAGGTCAAACTGACAGGTCTGTAGTTTCCTGTGTCTGTCTTGCTGGCACTTTTGAGAAGGGGAATCACATCCATCCTGCTACAGTCCTTCGGTACCACACCATCCTCCCATGATTTACTAAAATAGGTAGTCAGTAGTGTTACTAGTTCTTCCCTTAGTTCTGTTATAATTCAAGGGGTGAATTCCATCAGGCACAATTGCTTTATCCACCTTCAGTTTTAAGAGTTCTTTCAGAACCCTTTCTTCTGTGAAAGGACTAATATCCACCACTGTATGTTGAGTGTTTCTATTGGCTTGATTAAGTATCTCTCCCTGCTTTTCCATTGTGAATACTGAGCATAAGTATTTGTTCACTATCCCAGCTTTTTCACTTTCACTCTCTGCCCAACCACCTTCCTCTTTATTCAGCCTCAGTATCCTGGCCTTAGTCTTTCTTTGCTCCCTAATGTACCTATAAAAGGTTTTATCCCCCTTCTTAACCAAGTTGACTATCTTTTCCTCAGTTTGGGCCTTGGCTATTCTGATTGCCTTCCCCACTTCCTTCTGTTTTAACTGGTACAGTTCTCTTTCCTGCTCCTTCTGTGTTTCCTTATACTTCCTGAATGCTATCTTTTTCTCCCTTACCTTCCCCGTCACTTCTTTTGAGAACAGTAGTGTTTTTTTCTTCCATTTTGATTTGTTTATTTGCTTCACACAAAGGCTTATGACCTCTGTGATGGTGGTTTTGATGTTGATTCATTGCTGCTCCATGACAGTTTCTTGCCTGTTTGCTACTGCTTTTCTGAGGCACTCTCCCAGTTTGACTAAATCAGCCATCCTGAAAACCAGAACAGTAACTAGTATTGCTTGAATACAGCTAGGTTTATCGTAAACCACACCATTTGTTGGTCGCTTGTTCCCAGATGTCTACCCACTTTTTAGATGGGAGATCCTCTCTTCATCACTAGTTTAGAGTACGAGGTCTCAGATTGCTCCCTGCTGAGTGGGTTCGAAAACTATATGTATGAGGCAAGTCACCTGTAGGGCGTTGAGAACTGCCCTGCGCTTGGATGTGGCTGCAACAAGGGTGCTTCTGTTAACATCTGGCATACTCAAGCCCCCCCATCAGCAATATCTCTCCTTTCTCCACCATCCTGAGGATGCCTTCCTTCATTTCCTTGTCTATTTCCTGGAGATTGTGTACCCTGATATGCTGACATCCCAGTCATGGTTTTCTGTGTATCATGTTTCTGTGTTTTCCTTATCACATTGCTGGGCCACCTGTAAGTCATGTGATGTGACCTCTCCACGTTCCCTTTTCCATTTTTTTTCAGTATGTCGTCCCCCCCTTTGCTGTTCTCATTTACTGAGCTTTTGTTTCCCAGGTGCATTGCTTTTCACTTCTTTGCGTGGAATCTAAGATGCCATACTTTTGACCATTCATCCAACCTTGCCAAGTCCCTTTTCATCCTTTCCACCCCGCTTTTCTTATCAACCCTGTTGCAGATCTTTGTGTCATCTGTAAAAAGACATACCTTTCATTCCAGTACCTCTGCAATTGCACCTATAAAGATATAAAAAAGGACCGCCACAGTACTGAACCCTGCGGTATGTCACTAGTAACTCCCCTTTCTTCAGAGTGGACTAATGCACCTTGCATAAGGCTACACCCCGGTGTTCAGCATCCTTGAATGGGGACCACTGACTTTGATGGCATATACGGAGAGTGTGACTAACACAGTACCCATTACTCCAATTTCGCTAACCACACTGAGTGTGAAACGGACAGTGATGTGCAGTACAAGACAGCGGGTCCTCCAAACAAAGATACCTAACAACATCCCAGTTTGTTAATACTGCGTCCATTGTCATTTCCCCCCTAGTCGGCTACTCGAACAGTTTCTCCAGGAACAAGTACTGAAATTGTGGATGTCCACCAATGGGCAGTTGAAGTACCCTACCACCACCGTTTTCCCCTTCCCAAAGACCCCATAAATCTTCAGTGTGAATTTCCAGTACATGCCGGCCTCCCTGTGTAGGTGACCTGTACAGTACACCCATCGTAGCAATTGATTTTGTAGTCCTGTAACAGTGGCCATAGGGCCACTGTCTTTCCATCCTCCCCTCATCCAGAGTTTAGTCAGTGGTTTGGCTATTGAAATTCAGTGCAAAAAAGGGCAAGATAATGCATATGGGGCACAGAAATACTGGCATAATATATCAGTTGGGGGTGCGGATATAGCATTCAGCAAGCAGGAAAGGGATCTAGGGGTTACCATCTCAGATAACCTCATGGTAGGGAAACAGTGACAAGGCAACAGGGAAAGCAAATAGGATGCTGGGATGCATCAGAAGGGTCATCACCAGCAGGAAAAGGGAGTTCATAGTTCCACTATACAAGACACTGGTGAGGCACCACCTGGAGTACAGTGTTCAGTTCTGGAGATGTTACCTATGTACAATCATAGACAGGGTAGAGAAGGTTCAGATGAGGCAAACAAAGATGGTACATGGATTGAATCACATATCCTATAAGGACCAGTTGAATGACTTGAATATGTACTCACTGGAGGAGAAAAGAGAGAGAAGGAATATGGAAGAGACATACAAGTATCTGACAGGGAGGAATACAGTGCTGGAATACACTTTTTTTAAAGCAAAATAGATGTTCCTGGACTAGAGGGCATAGTATGAAGTTGTACGATAACACACAACAGCCAAGGCTATCCAAGATCTAGTACTGACTATCAGGGAAGGGATCACAGATCTCTAGGTAGAAGGTCACCTTGGGGCCAGTGACCATCACATGGTATGGTTCAATTTGGCCACTAGAACTAAATCATCCCATTCCAAGGCAAAAATATGGGACTTCAGAGGAGCAGACTTTGAAAAGATGTCCAACAGAGTTAATCTAGCCCAGGTGAAAAGAAATATAGGTGAGGAGGTACAGGCAAAGTAGGCAAGGATTAAGGATGCAATACTTGAAGCAACATCTCATTGTGTTAGAGAGAAAAGGGAGTGCAAAAGAAGAAGGAAACCGCTTTGATTCACAAAAACAGTAGCAGAAAAGATCAGAACCCAAAGGCTGGCCTTCAGGAAATGTAAGGGAACACAGTGGGAAGAAAACAGGGAGGCATACCAAACTTCCCTAAGTGAAGAAGGGAAGGAAGTAAGGCAGGCAAATGCACAAACCGAGAAAACACTAGCACGAACAGTAAAAGAGGGTGATAAGACTTTCAATAGATACATTAGTGAATAGAGACTGTCCAGACAAGGTATTGCTAAGATCAAATGAGATAAGGGGCCATGTGAGTAGTAGTACAATGTAAAAGCATCTATGCTAAATAGATACTTCTGCTCAGTATTTACTGAAGAGAAGGTAGGGCAGGGCCCACAGCTCAGCACCAGGGACTCAGGGAGGAGGGAGGTGTGCACTAGTCCATTCACAAAATAAAGGGTCCTACAAGAGCTCGATAAGCTCAGGGTGGAGAAGGCAATGGGACCTGATGGCACACATCCCAGGCAGGGACACTGGTTTACCGGGATTGAGAAAGGGCAAATTCCATTTTGCACATTGTAAAACACGGTACTGTCACCGGTGTCTGCTAAGCCAAAATCCAGTTTTACCGGTGTTTGGTTTTGTGTATTTTATTTAACAATTTTTAACTCTACTAACATGCATTTTAGCAGCTTTGACCTCCACTACTGCACATCCTTCCATCATTGTACCAATTTAAAGTTATTTTAGGTACAAAATATGATGGCAGCAACAGCACTACAGCCCCCATCCCTGAGGTGTGATGGAAACAGCAGCAAGGCCCCCATCCCTCTGGTGCGATGGCAGCACCAACAACACTACAAACCCATCCCTCTGGTGTAATGGCAGCACCAGCACTGTGGTCCCTAACCGTTAGGTGTGATGGCAGCAGTACTACATTCCACATTCCTCAGTTGTGATGGCAGTATCAGCACTATGGCTCCCATCCCTCAGGTGGGACAGCAGCAGTACAACATTCCCCATCTACCAGTGGTTATGGCAGAAGCACTACAGCCCCTGCCTCTCGGGTGTGATGGCAGTATCAACACTGTGGCCCCCATCCCTATGGTGGACAGCAGCAGTACAACATTTCCCATCCACCAGTGGTTATGGCAGAAGCACTATGCCGCCCCCCCCGCCTCTCAGGTGTGATGGCAGTAGCAACAATGCAGTCCACATCCCTCAGGGATGATGGCAGTAGTGACAGCACTATGATCCCCTTTCTTCAACACCCACACCCCACATGCATAATTTACAAATTACTTAGTCTCTTTGCTTGTTAGAACTCAGATGTGAATTAATCTGAACCACCATCACTACTAAAGTGGACCACATTTGTTTTTTCCTATCATTTAACTGCTTGAATTGGATTTCTGCCTGTGACACCACCGACCAGGGTTTGGGAACAGGTTTGGGTGCTGGAGGACTGCCGGGGGTAAGGCTTGAGAGTCCAACTATCACCGCCTTCTCCTGTGAGGGAGGGTATATTCACAGCTCAGCATTTGCTGGCCCCAGGTGGAGGCCGGATGCATGGCAACACATTGGCCCTCATTGTAGAAGAGAGCGTGATGAACATGCTTGTGCCTTGACATCATGTGGCCTGTCACGCCTCATGAAAATAGAAAACATCTGCTGGCCACACAGGGATGGTTTTGGTCCTCCATAAGCATGAAGTCCCAGACACATGTATCTGTTCTGACCCCTGTTAGCCTCCCACAGGGGTAGGGGCCCACCTATGAAGGGTTACTTTGGATTACCTGGTCGCATGGTCATAAGGGGCAGTGGATGATGGTGATGGGGACTCAGCAGCAGTGGTAGGGGGACTTGGCAGGCCTGAAGGAATGGATGGCCAGGGGGTAGGAGGAACAAAAAAAAACTGCCTGAATTTGCTTCTTTGAAATAGTCTATTCACCAAAAAAATAAAAATTCACAAGTGAATAGTGGAGGACCTTCTAATGCATCTCACAAATATGTGGATTTCTTTTTTTCCCTTGGTCTCCATGAAAAGGGTGTCTCTCAGTTTTTGTGTCTGAGCTCGGATGTGAATTGAGCACCACTCTACCCACCAGCATCATACAGCCCCTGGGGTCTTACCTTCCTTGTGTCACTGAATGTGCTTTCCATTCCACTGGCCAAGCATAAGTACACTTAAACACGCAACATTTGCTTTTTATTAAAGCAGTCTATCAGAAAACTTTTTGTTGTCACAGAGACTGACACAACAGGTGGGAGAGAAGGTGCAAATGATGGAATGGGCAGACTAGGTGGGCCGTCAAAGTCTATGTTTCTATCCCATTCACCTAAATAAGTAGTAAGGCAGCTTGTGCCTTGTGGAAATACTTTAATTCAGACAAATTTTCAATCAAACAACTTAGGATTTTGGATGGCCCTGCTGATTATAAATCTGAATAAACTAGTTGGTAACAGTGATCCTGCACTTAGCAATCTATATCCTAGATGTTCATATGCAAAAAAATACAATAAAAACCTGACTTAAGTCTAAAAACAAGTTATAAAACGCAAAATGTATCTGAACATTTAATCTTTACCTATACAAAATCATTGCAGCTGGAGTAAAACTCAAATAAATTACATGGTACCCTGACTACTGTATGATGTAGTAAACATATATTGGTATCTGTTTTATAGTTTTGTAAACTGGGTAAGCCCACTAGACAGAACTGCCTGTTTTCAGAGGTGATCCAGGAGCATTGCAGAGATTAAGTGACTTGCTTGAAGTCACACAGTATGCAAGTGAAGGTTGTGGGAATCAAACCCAAGTCTTCTAAATGGACTCAGTTCAATCAGTGTTTGTTACTCTAACCACTAGGCTATACTGCCAGCCATAACACCCATATATAATGTTTTAATATATGATTTCAATAATAGTGCACAGTACCTACAATGCAAATTATAAACATTGAACACTTTGCAACATTTTACCAAAACTGAATTATTTCCCTCTCCATCTGCTTATGTTTTCTCACACCAAAGTGGGTGTATAGTTGGCAGAGCACTGTAAATAACTTGAGGTTGCACTACTGCTTGCAATGCCAGGGACTTGGGATCTGAAGCAAATTCTCATTGCTAGAGGTCTGGCCAGGGGAGTAAGTTCGAGCACCTGGGAGGCTGCTCTCCTTCTCTGGGAACGGTGGCCTGCAGGTCCTGCTGCCTTACTGTCACCTGGGTGACCACAGGTGGTGGTGCAATGAGACTGCAGAGCAATCGGGAAGAGAAGAAGCTAGCCAGGATCTGGAGTAGTGGCATGTCTCTATTTGCCCTACTTCCTTGGATCCCCTCGAGTGTTGGTGCCCTCAGGAACAGAGGCCAGAAAACCAGTAACAATCAACCCACATTGGCTGCTGGTAGAAGGGACCCAGCTGCCCCAGACTTCATAACCAGTTTCCATGAGGGATCCACTGGGCTGCCCGACACACATTAAAGGACTGTGGAGGGGTGACCTGGGGTCATATCCCTTCCCACCTGGGGGGTACAACCTAGGCAGGATGGGGACAGACTCACAGGAGCTCCTGAGCATTACCTGGGGTGATGCTAGGGGATACCCAGCCTAGGGATCTCTGAAAAGTGGAGACTGATGCTGTGAGAAGGGGGCATAGTAAGAAAAAATAAAAACATTTAAAAATATGCTGAAATCTTAGGAATTCTGTGCAGAGAAATGCAATTTCCGTGAGGCACCGGTACAAGAATTCAAAATCCGCAAACCAAGCAGGATTCCGTGACTTATACCGGTGTTACTGGTAAAAATGGAAAACCATTGTCCCTGATCCTAGGGTACTAAAGTAACTAAGGCAGGAACTAGCAGAGCCATTATCAGAACTGTTTAGTGCGACTCTGAGCATAGGACAGGTCCCAGAACACTGGAGAAGGGCTCATGTGATCCCTTTCCACAAGAGTGGTAGCATGGAGAATGCAGGGAACTACAGACCAGTCAGTCTTACCTCAGTAGTGGTCAAGATTATGGAGACACTCACTAAGGAAAGGATAATGCCAGACCTGGAATCCATAGGAGCACAGTATACAAGATAGCATGGGTTTATAAAAGGAAGGCCTACTCAAACTAATCACATAGATTTCTTTGAGTGGGTAACCAGAGTTGCAGAGGGTGAGCAGTTGATATTGCCTACCTCGACTTCAGCAAAGCTTTCAATACTGTTCCACATAGAAGATTGATTAATAAGATGGGTAGGCACGGAGTGGGTCAGAAGTTGGTCAGCTGGGTGGCAAACTGGTAGATGGGCAGAAAACAGAGAGTGGTGGTAAACAGCATACAGTCAGGACAGATGCAGGTAACAAGTGAGATACCTCAGTGATCAGTCCAGAGTCAAGTCCTCTTCAATATCTTCATCAGTGACTTTGCAGATGGACTGGAGGGCAAGGTTTGTCTGTTTGCAGAAGACATCTAGATCTGCAACAGAGTAGATGATCCAGACGGGGTGGGCATAATGAGAAGAGATCTGAATAAAGTGGCAAAATGTTCGGAAGAGTGGCAAAATGGTTAGAAGAGTGTCAACTGTGGTTTAATGCAAAGAAGTGCCAGATCATGCACATAGTGAAGAGAAACCCAGAAGCCACCTATAGGCTGGGAGGGGGTTGCTGGCAGTCACAAAGGAAGAAAGAGACTTGGGCGTCATCATCACCAATTACCTGAAATCATGCAAGCAGAGCACTAAAGCAGTAGGTAAGGCTAGGGGGATGTTGGGGTGTATTAGTAGGGGTATCAGAAGTCAGAAGAGGGAGGTAATAATCCCTCTTTACAAGATACTGGTTAGGCCCCATCTGGAGTACTGCTTGCAGTACTGGAGGCCACACCTTCACAAGGACATTAACCAAATTGAGGCAGTCCAGAGAAGGGAAACAAAAATGGTGCAGGAACTGCATCAGAAAATATGTGCGGACAGATTAACAGAGCTCAATAAGTGTACACGAGGGCAAAGGAGAGAGAGAGATGATACGATCGAAACATTCTAACACCTTAAGGGCATTAACAAGGTGAAAAAGTCTAACATGTTTCAATATAAGAAAAATAACAGCACAAGAGGACACAGCATAAGATTAGAGGTAGGCCAGTAAAGGGGTAATGTGAGGAAATTCTTTTTCACTGAAAGGGTGGTGGATACATGGAACGGCCTACCTCAGGAAGGGGTCGATATGAATACAGTGCAGGGCTTCAAACAGGCATGGGATAGGTATAAGGGAGCAATACAGATGAGTATGAATAGATAGGCCATTGACAGAGCAAAGGCTGATGGCACATTTACAAGGTAGAAAAATAAATGGACAGACTGGATGGACCTTGCAGGCATTATCTGTCGTTAATTTCTAGGTTTCGATGTTTCAACCTGGAGTGCTTTGTATACTCATCCCTGTTTGTAAAAATGCTAAATTTTGTGAATCGACAAAATGCTTATCTCTCTACACTCACTAATTCCATGATCTCATGTGTTGACAAAAAGGTATTCCTTGCCCTTCAATTATTACTCCATATCCTATTGAATGACCCAGGAGTCCTTGAACACGCTGGTGTAATACTATCTCATTTTGGACTGTAATACATATGTGGTCTAATAACAGAAAGATGGATTGTCTAAATTTCAGCAGTTCTAAAACAGTTCACCACGTTGCACTCAGTTACCCCGGTGATAGTACATAATGTGCGAAAACAGTATGGGAAGTGAAGTAAAAAATAAAATTAAAAAACAGTCACTAACCAATCAAGCAGAAAGCATGCCACAGTGGAGTGGGACAATAATTGTTGGTCTTGCTGGAAAGCCAGCCAATGTGATAATTGCACACCGATTGATATACGGCTTTTTCCACGCTCAGCATCCAGTGATTTCCAGAATCAGTGAGGGTGCATGGTCTACCACATTTCTTGGGTGGATGCAGTTAAAACTGTACATCAGCCATCCTTTTTAAAGCAAGCATTGAGAAAAGCATGCAACGGAAGCAAGTGTTAGTATTGTAAACAATGAAGTGCACATATATGGTAACATGAACGGATGGCTACAGATCAAAGGGAATGGGTAACTCCATGTCATGAAATAGACACAATTACAGGGCTGATGTATAAGTATCCCTTTGACAAGACCTCCCATTTTTGAAACTCACAACTAGACTCAGACATTCATGGAAGTGTGATGGCAGAAACGGACTGACAGGCCCAAAAAGTATGCCCGTTTGACCAGCTATATGCTAGGACATGCTCCCCCCAACCTCATCACTCTACTGTAGCTTTTCCCAGCCTTTTTTGAATACATCCACTGATGACTCTCCAACCACTGACCTCAGCAGCATATTCCACTTATCCACTACCCTCTCTGTGAAATAGTACTTCATAATTTGACCCCCGAACTGAGCCCCTCCACCTGCTAACCATGCCATGTCATCATCCAATTAACCTTCAGCTGGAAGATGCTTTCAACTGTCACCCAGGTTTATACACTCAAGGTACTTGAAAGTCTCAATCATGTCCCTCCTCTTGATCCTCTGATTCAGAGCGTCCATGTTCAAATCTCTCAACCTTTATTAATAGGATAGTTGGCTGCACACCTTCACCGTCTTTGCTGCTCTCCTCTGAACTCGCTCCAGCATCCCCACAACATTTTTGAGGTATGTCCTCCAGAACTGGATTTCGTATTCCAAATGCAGTCTAACAAGATGAGTGTACAAGGGTACTATGACCTCCCTATTTCTACTGGTGCACACCCTTCCAATGCATGACAGCATTTGGCTGCCCCTAGCCACTGCTCTGAAGCAGTGCATTTCCACCTTCAGGCCCCCAGATATAGTGATGCCGAAGTCCCTTTCAGGCTCAGTGAACTCAAGATCTCTGCCACTGATATAGTACCCATCCTATGGTTCCTATAACCACGATGCAGGATTGCACACTTTTCTGTGTTGAATGAAATCTGCCACCTCTTTGACCATGCCTCTAGCCTCCACAAGTCTCTGAGCATTTTTCCCACATCTTTCTGTGTGTATAGCCTATTGCATATCTTAATGTCATCTGGAAATTGGATCACACACCATTCAAGGCCATCCTCAATGTCCATGACAAATAGACTGAATAGTAGGGCCATCAAGACCAATCCCTGAGGGACTCGGCTCGTGACCTCATGTCCCCCAGCCAGCTTCCAATCCAGTTAACCACCCTCTGCCCTAGCACAGGGCATGACATTTTATCAAGCAGTCTTCTGAGGGCATGGAGTAAAATGCCTATTTTTTTTTAGGCTGTCTGTGTTTCCCCCTTCTCACCACCTCAGAGGAACTTCTTCAGAGATCCCTAGGCTGGAGTCCTCTAATCCCTGCCCAGGTACCTCTCGCAGTGCCACATGGACCAGCCTCCATCATGCCTTGGCTTACCCACCAGGCGGGGAGGAGGGGAGCTCCCCAAGTCACCCCTCCAGTTACGTTAGTGTGCATCAGGAGGTCCATGTGTTGTATCTACTGAGAGACTGGTTATGGGTTATCTGTTGCTGCCATGTCATCTATGTCCTCCTTAGCAGGGTTTTTCCTTGTGTTTATGGCCCACACTCAGGACGTCGACATGCTCAGAGAACCTCGGGGCGGAGCAGGCCACAATGTGCCGATGCTATGGCTCGCAGCCAATGTCCCCCCTCACTTTTTAATGCCAGTTTTCACCACCACACCACCACCCATGGTCACCCAGGTGGTGGTATAGTGGCAGGACAGGCAATCCACTATCCCTTGAGGAGGAGAGGAGAGCAGCCTCTGGGTGCTCAATCCTCCTCCACCTGGCATGCCCTCCAGCTACACGAGTCCGTTTCTGAACCTGGGTCACCGACACCACAAGCGGTAACCATACCGCTGTGTTGGCAGGCCAGCCAGCTGTCAAATGCCTATTTGAAATCCAGACAAGCAATATCCCATCCCTGCTAAACCACCACTATAACAAAGTGGATCGGCTCCAAACAACTGTGCATTGCACCCTGCTGGGTACCACCTAAAAACCCTGACATTGATGCCATGCCCAATTAGCACCCTAGGGCAGTACCTAGTCCCCCTCCTTGCTGGTTGCCCATCACCTCCCTCCCCAGCGCATTGCAGATATAAACTAAGCCCTCTCTTGCAAACACAGCCGGACTTCTGAATTTCAGCAAAAATGATGGAGAAGCCATGCCATGGTGCATGCAACCTTTTGACCTCGCACAAGGTCGCACCTGCTGGAAGGGCGGCACAGAGCAGCTTTGGTTCATGACATCCCAGTTTTAAAGTACCCTGCATTCAAAAATTTGCACCTTAGCCTAAAGTTTTCCTCTTTAAAATCATGCCCCTGCACTCCCAAAAAATCACCCAGCTAATTCATTGGCCCGCGATGATGGCGTGATGGAAACAGTGGCAGTGATGTATAATAATATGTATGGGATTTGTATTATAAGGAGATTGAGAATTGAGAAGTTGCCAGTTTCCTCAATGCCACCAGCTGAAGACAGACACAGTCAGTTCTATGAGTGTCAAAGCACTGAACATCTCAGGAAAGGCAAATAGAAGCAACAAAACTATGAATCTAGATCCTCCAGAGCTGAATGTTCATAATTACGTGGCATGCCAAATTTACATAACTGCACAGTGAACTCATGCTGCATAAAATGTGGTATAAAAAAATAATCTCCCACCTCGTAATGAATTCTTTGAAAAATAGTATTTCCATGTTGTTTAATTATTTGCCTACCCCACACCCTTACCCCCAGGAAGGTAAGATTTTTTGTTCTGGTAATAACATTTTTTGCATCTTTTTAGTCAGGACAAAATGAATCACTCCCTAGAGTAGCTCATCAGAAGGCAGGGTCCATGACCATGTTTTGGTTCTGGTGTCTTAATAAAGCACTGATAGCAAGATGCCTATAACTCCGCCTAACCTTGAACAGTTTCTGCCACTGAAGGCATTATAGTGGGCAAGGTATAATATAGGGACCTTATGGGGGATTAAATATAACTAGTGGAAGATAGACGAAAATTATATTATCATTAATAACGTCACTCAAAATGCTGTATGGAGTTTGATTCCACTAGAATACCTCGAAGGTACTGTGCTATTTGTATACTTTGGGCTATATTAATGATGGTGAAGGTAACAGATATATGAGAACACCACATTTATTTCCCAATGTGTGCCCTTCACTCAGGGCACAGTTTTAAATGTTCTTGATATGCCCTTTGATATCTTGATATTAATGAGGATTAGAAATTAGAAAATATTCATATACTGAGGTGCTGCAAATGTGTTAATGACATTAATTAGTTTGTCAAAATTTGCATGGATTGTTGACACACACCACAAAGTATATTTATTTATTTATTTATTTCAATCTAGGATTACAATACCTTTGAGCCGAGGCTCTTTTACAAAGGTTCCACAACAGCATGTGCAACAGTCATCATTTTTAGTTACAAACATGTAGTCATTGACTTACAGACATGTAATAACCAGTACAAAGACTTGAGCTATGAGCAAGGCGAATGGGGGTGGAGTGGGTGGTGGGGAAGTGAGGGTAGGAGATCGAGGGAGGGTAAGAAGGTGCAGAGAGTAAGGGGAGAATGGGAGGTGGTTGGGGCGGGGCAGGAGTGGAGATATGGGGGGGTAGGCGAGGGTGGGAGACAGCGCAGCCAGGGGGCCTTGTCGAGGGAATATGACAGGTAAGGTGCTAGGGATGCAAAGACTGATTGTAAGTGCTGGGTGCTGGGGCATTTGCAGCTGGAACAGTGGAAATGTTAAGATGGGCAATCGCAGGATACAAGCAGTGAGAGGTGCAGCTTGGACTTGAAGTGGCCGAGTGTTGGAGCGGTCGCTAAGTACAGCAACATACTGCAGTTGTGCTAGCTCCTCTTTCAATATACCCATTCAAGTTTTGACTTCCACTTCATTCACCATGCTGCAGCACCAGACAGGTAAAAGAGCTAGGTATGATGTACTGTTTTAAAAAATACCCCTGGTTGCAGACAGACTAATTATAATGCTGTTTCTTTGCTCTTTGCAATGGAAAACACTTTGGAAAAGCATATTACAGGGGTAATTCTTAAAAATGGGCATCATACTAGCACTTTTCCCTGCCTAGTGGAGGGGGTGCTGGTAGCTGAACGGAGGGCAAATGTTGAATACGTATATCAAAAGATGCTCAAATGTAAGAGCAGCATGTTTTAGCAGTTTGTGATCTCAGTTGTTTTTTGGTTTTGGTAACTGTGTAATGACCACTAGGAACAAGTGCCTGTTTTCAGGGGTGCCCTGGGAGCACTGTGCAGTTAATTGAGTTGTTTAGAGTCACACAGTATGCAAGTGGAGGTTGTGAGAATCAAACTCAGGTCTGGTCTGCTGAAAGTACCAAGCTCCTTCACACCTTCTTCCTCTAACCTCCAGGCTATACTGCCAGCCCACTTGAACCTTCTGTCCTTTCTCTTATAAAGACTCCAGTCCCCCTGCCAGCCTATGACTCCCTAGTACCTGGCTAACTGTGCTACTGACATGCAGTCTGCACTCTAGTGCACACAGGCCAGTGCATCCATCTATTGATCCCACACTCTGTTCACTGTGCTCATTGCATTCACGGAGTAATTGCTTAGTGTTGTTATTTCATGTGGTGCTTATTGATCGACACACTTAGGCTGCCTATATCTTTTGCATTTTATACTTTGCATTTTTGAACTGCAGTTGCTTATACTGCCTTTATATCTGTACTCCCATTCCCCACACCTGGAAAAAAGCCTACGCACATAATAAAATAAAATGTTGTCAGCTCATGGCCTTCATACTCTTACATAACAGCTGTAATGTACATGTGAAGGTCCAGCCTGGGTTTTAGAACAGGTAGTCGTAGTTTGGCAGCAGTTTGATTTTGTTGCTAATGATTTAACGTCTATGTGTGTAATATGGCAAACTAGTGTTTTGTTTGTCATCCAGTAAAACCCTTTAGGACAGTTAATCTTTCAATGTATTGTTACACAAAGTAAGGGTATTACATTGTTCTCCATAGACCCTCTGCAGGTTTCATGTTTACATTGCCAAACTGCCCAAATCAGTGATGAATGTCTTGTCAGATCAACACGTTACTTTAGAAGTCCCAGAATATTCCATTCTAAAGCCTATGCTGTTTTCTTTATGCATTTATTGTTTGAATACTTTGGAGATTGCCGTTGAGCACATAATATAAAATGTTATATAAGTGTAACATAATTAATGTTTTTTGGAGAAAACACATCCTCCTCCATCAGCAACCAACAAGGAAACAGCTTCACTGCTGTATTTTGAGAGTATAAATCTAGCTCGTTGTTGTGATGAATAATAAATAATCCAAGAAAGGAACATGAGGTAATGCAGGTGTGGTAAAATGATGGAAATGACAAAAAAGTGCATGGAATGGTGGCAGATGGAATCTAAAAGTCATAATCAGTGCATCAGGTGTTATTAACAAAGATGTATCAGATGCAACAGACAAGTGGCATGCCATTGCAATATTAAGATTAGAGCAGCATGAGGTATTGTTTCAAAGTGACAATAAAATGTGCAAAGCACTAACTGAGACTTAAGATGTAACACTAGTCAGCAAAAAGTTGTGGACACACCAATGAAATTGTTTGATTTCATGAGAAAAGCTGCTCACATTTATCAGGTGAAAGTAATATTATTATAGGCATGAGACATAGATGCCGAAATAATGCTCAAAATGAGATAAGGAAATGGACTATTGGAGCAATCAAATTGTCAATGATAGATCAATAATGGGCATTTTTAACAGTTTACCTGCAAAATGCTGAAGTGCTGGAATTAACTAACACGTTTTATCATTTATGCAATGAAATATACTAGTGCCTTTGAATTGTTTACATTACAAATAATATATTATTACAACATATATATTCCGTGATTAATATCTTTGTTTGGCCATGGTAAACATCAGGCAAATGCTGGAGCAATCTTTGATAGATAAAAGCAAAGGAAGTGCACATGCAGAAGGAGAAAAAAATGGTTAAACTATGTGTATGCTGAACAAGCCTTCTGTGTTTATTATGTTTCACTCAGAGCATAAGAAAATGCACATAATGCGGGAGGTAGAAGATAGACTGAGCAATCATAGCCTACTAGTACACACACAGCATTTGTCAGTCACACTGGATATTATTTTTGGATGCATTGTCTAGCAGCCAATTGCATTACTCGGGTATGCAATAGCCACCACCACAGCATGTAGTAGACAACACCATGCTCACCCAAATCCGAAAAAAAACCCCACACATGCACTGTTCTCCTCTCAACTCTGCCGATGGTCACCAAATGAATTAGCAGTGTGCTTCAAAAGTAAAAGTTGGAGCTTACTGTCACTTTATTCAGCTTGCAGCAGAAGATGAGAGAGTAGCGCTGGGAAGGTCATGGTTCTCTTTGGCATGGAAGATGAGGCAGTAGGGTTGGTGGTACTCCAATGGGGGCCACTAGAACAGATTTGGTGGACTGGGAATCAGAGAGGTGATTGCTGAATTAAATACAGGACAAGAAACAAATCATACCATGAGTAGAGTGTAATGAATGAAGGGGAGATCAGGGTTCGGGAATAGAGGGGATGATGAGTGACCTCAAATAACCGGACTTCGGGGATGGGGACCTGGGCTTGACATGGAAGACATTCACAGCGAGGGTTGTTAGAGTAAGAGAGGGGACATAGAGGATGGGGAAGGAATATGGGGAATACCACGTTTGAGGTAGTGCCATGACGCTATATTGAAATTGAACTACCGGGATGATAAGGGGTAAGGTACAAAGTGCCTCAGCCACTATGCCCATTGGACAGATGGTATCATATCAAGGTTTCACTGGAAATCACCGGTGTGGGAAGCTAAGCTAGACATTACATCATCCTGCCTTATTCAAAAAGTTCAAGACTGACTTCAGAGGAACAGCAACCGTTAGGCTTGCATCGAATTGTAACTCATCACATAATTTAAAAGACTATGGGAACAATGATGAGTTACTGAACTATGCCAACATTTAAATTAAATGAGATTGGCACACTGCAAATGAACAGCAGAGCAACACAATGCAGCCAGTACTTGAGACAACCGCGATGTACAAACCGCAGCATAAATATTGCTCATAATGAAATGGGCAGCAAGAAATAGTAAATATAAATGTAGAAGCATACAATATATAATAGAGATGTTAACCCACACAACAGAAAACAAATAATTGCAAAATCAGGAACCAGTGCAAAATGTGGGCATAGACAATGTGATAGGAACTCACCGTAAATAAAATCGAAGCGGGAACCAAAGGATAGAAGTGACTGCTGGAATGCCAGAACAGTTTAGAAGCTGGAATGCAGGGGCACAGGTGAGAGCAACATTTATATGTGGGAGCAACCGTCACAGTGTGATAGTGTGACGTTACCACGTGTGAGCTGGAACAACCAGATGGGAGATTACTAGTGGGTTGAGGGTAACACACAAAAAGGAGGAAATTGAGAAGATTAGACAAAAAACAAACAGAATGAGAGCAGAGCCAGGTAAGGGGCGGGAACTGCATTTGAAAAATTACTGTAGTTCAACGGCACAATAACATTACCATTCCATGGACAAACACTGACAGTGCAGCTTTAAGGTGAACTTAAAAACAATTGTGGTTAAAACTGGCTAAGTGAAAACAGCATATATATATATATATATATATATATATATATATATGTATATACACACACACACACACACACACACACACACACACACACATGCATAGGAAACAGGTGGATAGCAACAGAGCCCAAGATGAGAGGAAGAACGATAGTAGTCAAGGGAGGCTAGAGGATACATTAGACAGATCAGCCGTAGCAACCACAAGGGTTATGAGGGGTGAGAGAGGCTAGAAGCTGGGACTTAAAGTTGGTTAGAGAGCCAGAGGTTTTGAGTGATGGGGCAAAGGAGTGCCATAGTTTTGGAAAGCTGAAAGAAAAACAGGTCTGACCTAGGATGGTTTTCCTACATGGGAGCACCATGGAGTTGTGCTGTGTACCTCTAGTTGGGCACCTAGAGGCAACAGGGCTCAGAAGGGAGAGGACCCCTGGGGACAGTAATCCAAGCAAGGCTTACCAGTGTTGAGGGTAATAAAATGCAGACAGGAATCAGGGTTCAGCCACCCTAGTTTGTTATGCAGGGTGCACTTGCGCGAGTCCCATCTTTGGTTGAGTGCAAAGTAGCAGGCCCTATTCATTAAGCCTTAAACTTGGTCAAGCACTCTGCTTCAGACAGCACTAGAGAGCACAAGGTCATAGTCTATGAGACTGAGGCTGTAGCACCTGACAAGTTGTTGCTTAATTTCAGGGAGGAAGGCATTTTTGTACCTATTGAGCAGGCCAAGTCTGGAGTTGGTTGCTTTAGTTAGCGTGTTTACATGAGCTGGGTAGGTTAAGCCAGAGTCAAGGATTATCCCCATGCACTTGAAGGTGGCAACTTGTTCAGTTGGAGCACCTGAGCAGAAGTAATGAGTAGGGTGGGGGGTAGGAGGTTTACATCTGGTGTAGAAAAGCATGAATTTAGTTTTCTTCATATTTAGGGTGAGGAGGTTGTTAGAGAACCAGCCACAGATAACAGTGAAGTTGATTTGAAGGCTATGCTGTATATAGGCTGGGCTGCTGTATGTTGCAGTGGTGACTGTGGCATCAGCGTATAGGAGGAGTTTTGTGGAGTTGCACTGTTTTGGAAGTTCATTGACAAAGAGACTTAATAGAAGGGGACCAAGGATTGATCCTTGGGGGAGCCTCACCGTCACAGGCCTGAAGTCTGAGAGGGATGTTCAGCACTTTACTGCCTGGGGTTTAACCAGTCAGTGGCTTCCTCTGAGAGGCCTTTTTACTTGTTATTACTTGGTGCTTAAAGGTGAAAAAAAGCAAGGCCCATTGAGACCACCGTCCCTACACTAGCAGGGGATTTACAGCCTGATGTTATTTAACAAGAATTTGTCAAGGGATTCTTTGAACTTATCCTGGGAATTTTTGTTAACCAAATACTCAGGTAGTGCATTGCAGAGTTTACATGCTCTAATCGTGAAGTAATTGTTCCTTGTATTAGTGTTTACCTTTGGGATCCAACGTTGCCTTTTATGTACTTCAAGATATTTAAGGAGCATAAGTAAATCAGCCTTTGTTCTACGGAGTTTTAAATCATATAGATTAAGAACTTACTTTTCCCAGTATGAAAGATTACATATGGGTGTAATTGGCTGATGTGGTTGTGCCTTCACCACTAAATATCTTTAATGCTATCAAATTTGGGTCTACCTGGATCGGAAAGCTACTGATAAGCTGCATTAATCCAGCAACCCCACTGGTCCCTGGGCTAATTGAGTGGCTCCTTTTTGAGGTACCATCATGTCAGGCTCTATATGACTCCTTTTACTGCCCCTTCTTCTGCTGATACCAGCTGCCCAGCATTGGACACCTGAACTACCATCATGTTTGGTCTACAACGGCACCTTATGCTGTATATCACATGGCAACTTATCCTTTAATTGCCTCCGTGATTCCAAGTACCAATACCTCGAACCCTGCTCTTGGACCACACGTACCAGTAGTACTTATAACACTCCCCCACCACAAGGCCCACCTCCCACCACGCAGACTTCTATCTCCTCCCCGTCTATTGTGGTAGGGGTACTAGTTCTTGCTACAACAGATCAGCTCTTCTATGGTGGCTACTTTCCAGTCCCTAAAAACATCAAATCTACTAGATGGGAGAAAGACAGGAATTACAAGCTTATAATTAGCGCTCTTAGAAAAATCCTACTTATCCTCCTGCTTTGTTCAGGCAACGTAGAACTCAACCCTGGCTCCCCAGAAGCTATTGCTTTGCCAGCAGAACTAGCAAATTTAAAAGGAATAAGCTTCTTGCATATTAACGTATGTAGCCTCCTTAAAAAGATAACCTTAATACAAACCTGGGTAAATCATACCTCTCCTGACATACTTGTGATTTCCGAAACTTGGCTTAGACCCAGCACCACTGATAGAGAAGTAAACATACCCAACTATGCCTTGTTCAGAGCTGATAGGCATGCCAGAGGAGGAGGGGTAGCTATCTACGTTAAAGACAAATTTTCTGCCTCCTGCTTATCCTCGGCATCTGTCACCAGCAAATTCGAATGCCTAATTCTCAAAGTGGAAATTACACAGACTACTGCACTCTGCGTAATAGGATGCTACAGACCACCGTCTGCTGGCCTACAGCTTGTGTCATATGTAAGTGACAAGTTGGGACAGGGGCTGCCAGAAACTATTATTTTAGGAGACCTCAACTTTGACTGGCTCTCTAACACAGCTGCCCCCTTTGCATCCTTCTGTGATGAACATGGGCTGACGCAACTTATTACTGAACCAACACACCCAAACGTGAAGAACCCCAGTAAAAGTACACTTTTGGATGTGCTAATGGTGAGCAAACCTCATCTCTTCTCCCACGCTGATGTCTTCTTCTCAGACGCCAGCGACCATTGTTTTATTGCTGGAGTAAGATCCACCAACAACCCAGCACCCATCAGCAAGTTCTCTATGAAGAGATCCAGGTGCAACTTCAATGAACATGCCTACCTAAACAAGCTTAAGTACTCCCCTGAGTGGCAAGATTTCTACCTGGCCAAAACGATTACGTCAGCTTACAATATCTTCCACAACATTCTATCAGGGGCCCTTAATAAGTATGCTCCCCTTATTAAAGTTCAAACTAGGACCAAAACCTGTAAATGGTTCACCCTCAGATCAAGTCCTTGCTTCTAGAAAGAGATAAGCTCTGGAAAAAGCACTTAGACTGAACACTACAGAGGATTGGAACCAGTTCAGGAGACTAAGAAATTTGTGTACAAAACAATCAGAGAATCGAAGGCCACCTTCTTCAAATCCAACTCGACTCTGCCACAAAGAGCCCAATCAAGCTCTGGAACACAATCAGTGATCTGCTAGGCCACTCCCAGAAATTCCTCCGACCAAGATTACCTCTGGCAACTTGACTATAACCGAAAAGATGGATATACTTGACGCATTCAATAACCACTTTGCTACTGCAGGCATGGCATTTGATAACTCCTGCAAACATACTGTCTGCCCAGACTGCCAGCCAACTGCCTGAAACTCCGATAGCTTCGCCGCCTTTCTCACTTCAACCTGCCACACTGAAAGAGGTAGAGGACCTCTTGCTTCAGTTGGATACTAGAAAAAGTGCTGAGGCCGACTCCCTTGACCCTTACTTCCTAAAAATTGCCTACCACATACTAGCAATACCCGTCACCCATCTTTTTAACTTATCCCTGTCTCAGGGCACCTTACCACCTATATGGAAGACAGCACATGTCATACCACTGTTCAAATCAGGTGACCGTGGCAATCTCAATAACTACAGGCCAATTTCCCTCCTTCCGGTCCTGTCCAAGCTCCTAGAGAAAATTGTAAATGCACAGCTGAGGACTCACCTTGAGTATAGGGAACTGCTAAATCCTATGCAGTCCAGATTCAGAGCTAAACATAGCACTATCTCAACCCTCGCCAAAGTTACTAACGACTGGCAGCGTAATCTTGAGAGCAAAAACTTTATTTGTGCTGTTTTCCTTGATCTAAGCAAGGCTTTCGACACCGTCGACCATAGTCTGCTCCTCTCCGCCCTTCAAACCATAGGTGTGGACCCCTCTCTGCGTTGGTTCACTGACTATCTTACAGGGCGCCTTCAACAAGTTAAAGCCGGTTGAGGCCTGTCCCCTTTAAAATCCTTGCAAAGAGGTACCTCAAGGTTCTATATTAGGGCCCTTACTTTTGCAATCTACATTAATAACATTGACTACTGTATAAAAGAAGCCAACATCCATCTGTTTGCAGGTGATACAGTTCTCTACATGAGTCGCCCAACACCTGAAGCTGCCTGCAATGACCTACAGTCAGAATTCAACCTTTTGCAAAGCCAACTCCTCCAAACAAAGCTACTCCTTAATGCCAAAAAAACTAAAGCGATGGTCCTCTCTCCTTTTATCCGTACAGCTAACCCTGTGTCCTGTGGGACAGTACCCCAAATTACCACAGTTCTAGGTGAAAACTAGAATTTGTTACAAAATTCAAGTATCTGAGAGTTTGGATAGACCAAAGACTCTCCTTCATTGAACATATCAAGGACTTGCTAAAACGACTTCGGCAAAGGCTTGGACTGTTTTTTAGAATCAGCCAATTTCTCACCAGAGATGCCAAGAAACAACTGGTCCAATCCATTTTCCTATCATTGGTTGATTATGCTGACTTCCTCTACAGCCAATGCCCCAACTCTTACATGGCTAAACTGGACACTCTACCATCGAGCACTGAGGTTTATAACAGGACTCCCCTTCAACACATCCACTGCACCCTATATGCGGCAGTGGGATGGACATCACTAAAGTTCAGGCGCCACAGAAGCAACGCTCTCTGGACCTATAGAGCCATCTCTAATAAGCTGCCTTACTATATCTCCTGCTGTCTTCCCTGAGTATAATTGGGAAATCGCATTAAGAAGTTACTCAGCTATTACACTTAAAGTACCCAAAACAAAATCCCGCTTCGGCAGGGCAGCCATAAGCTTCGTGCTACCTACCTTATGGAACGATCTACAAAAAAACCTCAAATTAAGCACTCTAATCAGTATAAATGCTTTCAAGATGCTTTATTTCTGTACAATCAGAGAAGTATGTAACTGCTTCACCCACTCAGACCCAGTACCGGTGTCTGCACTGGTATATAGCCACACCTAGACCCAATTTTAAGTACTGACCCCCAGCTTGCTCCTCACCAGCCTAATTGTTCTCTCTCTCTTATCCCCCAGTCTTATCAACATTAGGCCCATCCATCCCCTTATTCTTCCTTTCCCAACCCTCGGATGGGAGCTCACTACCCTGGGTTGTGACATCCTACCATGCCCCGTACTTTATAGCATTCAATCCCGGGGCTCACACATACTCCTTTTCTCCATCCACCTTCTCTACATCCAGCTTTACCAAGTCCTTTCTGTGCATCGTGCCCTCCTAGCCTTTCTTCCCCTACTTCCCTACCTCTCTTCCCCCCTACCTTCACCTCTACCTGGTGTATATTTTTATTTTTATTTTTTTCTTCCGTTACTTCCTCCTGCAACCTTAGATAACCTGCTTTATCTTCCGATAGACACTTCTATGTATGTAAATACCGTGTAATCTGTACAATATCTGTATAATTCTATGTACATATGAACTTCTTTTTCTTCCTCTCTGTAAAGATTATTATCTGTATTGCCTTGTAAATACCTGTGTTGACCTGTATATACAATTGTTCATGCTTCACCCAGGTCCATCTTGCAAATGAGCTTCTGCTCAACGATGAACGCCTGGTTAAATAAAGGCTTGATTGATTGATTGACTGATTTAATTGAGTGGCCCTCCTTTGAATTGACTCAATTAGTCTTGAATCTTTCTCTAGATAAAATGCCCAGAAAGATGCAGCACCTTGTTTAGTTAATTTGTGGCAGAGCAGAGTATGATTGACAATGTTGAATGCCTTGGTGAGGTCAATGAATATGGAGCCAGCAAACTCCCTTCTATCTAGGGCATGGTGAAAATAGTCAGTGTATTCTATTAGGGCAGTTAAGGTAATATGGTTCTTGCAGAAACTATGCTGTTCACATGACAGTAGGTCATATTGGCCCAGGTATTGGGTAAGTTGGTCATTTACAATTTTTCAAGTGTTTTAGAGAAAGGTGATAAAATTGATGTGAGACGGTAATTAGTGGGCATATAATGTCTGAAGGTGAGCCTTTCCTGCATATGTGGTCCAATTATTATGCCACCTATAAGTAGTGGAATGCAGTGCCCTCCTCAACAAGGAAGTAGAGCTGTTCTTTTCTCACTCATTCCTCCCTCACTCCCCTGTTCATCCTCAGTGAGACATGAGTCCATTCCTGAACATAGCTCACTGATGTCGTGGGCAGTAGTTCAACCACTGCACTAACAGGCTGGCCTAATTTAGACTGGTTTGGAGCCAAGGGCTGGCAGTATCACCTAGAGGTTTGAATAACGAGCTGTGAATGTGGTTGGTGCATCAGCAGACTTGGCTTTGATTCACACATCCTCTGCTTGCATATTGTGTGACTCTGAGCAAATCACTTAACCTCTCCAATGCTCCTGGGTCACCCCTTGAAACAGGCACTTGTGCTTATTCGGCCTTACCTGGTTACAAAAAGAATAGTATTTTTTATTTTTTTAATTTTTTGTTTATTTATTGAGGTCTTAGATTACACAAATGAGCAGGTGCTCATTTATAGGTTCTATGTCAGTTACATAGACAATACAATTCAGATGACAGGGTTACATATGGTACAGGTAAGTTACAGGGTACAGCAGCATTAACCAGCTTTGGCAGTATAAAAGCTAGCCAGTGTCAGAGGTTAACACCCCACTTGGAAGCTCTTACAGATGAGAAGAAGGAGGGGTTGCAAGCATGGGTGGAAGGAGTAAGGTAGTTGGGAGCATTTGAGGGGGGAAGGGAAGTGGGAGCGATGTCATGATTAGGGAGGTAGATGTAACCTAAAGTGCTGGGAGTGGGGTCCCTCAACCCAATGAGTTGTCAGGAGTTAAGTGCAGGAAGTTGGTTGATGCTCTGGGAGGGTTCTAATTGTAGCAGTCACATTCATTAGATTTTACTAGGTGCTGCCAGAGTCTGCATTTGAATGATCCAGTAGATGTGGCATTGATAATGTCAGGAGGTAAGGCATTGGTCTATAGTGGAAGAAGACAGTAATAATAATAATAACAAATGTTCAGAGTATAAGGGTTTGAATTGTAGATACAGAAGTTGCAGAAACCAAACAACAACAGTGAAACAGGTATGTGATCATCATTTTTGATTAATTTCTTTAAGCTTAATAGCTGTTGTATTTCAACAGTATAGGCATCTATTGAGTTACGTATTTATACACAATGTCATCCAGATTTTTCTGTATGTCTTTCAGCTGTAGTAAAGCTTTTTTTCTAGTAGTTCCATTCATGTCTTCAAACAAATTGACTTTCCTTTTAGGCTTGCAGTAATCTGCTGGCAGGCCTAGCCAGTGTGATATCTGAATTAAGTCTTTATTTCCCAGGAAGAAATGTAAGAGGGCCTGTTCTTCTAGACAGCCAATAAGAAAGTCTAGGACTTCCAAGGCTCCTTCCCTGATATCATTTACTCTCAGCTTTTCCATTTTCCATCTCAAAAGCAAGTGAAGAAGGACTGTCTTCAGGTGGTAGGACTTCAGAGCAGTGGTCCAATATGGAGCAGGAATTTTTTTCCGTTGCTGTTCTTTGTGGTATTTAAGTAGTTTGACCCCTTGAAAAAGGTAGGAACAGTGTGGAAACTGGTTCCTCATTTTGATCAAGAAAGTCCTCTCTTGAACAGAGAAAGACATCCTCCATAACAAATCCTTACTGATGTCATCTACAGTAGTTCCTTCACATGTCTTAGCCACAAAGAGTATATCACCGCTGTTCACAGCTGGAACCAAATCAACTAAGACATCTGGAAACCCACTCTTGGAAATTTTTAGAGTTCGGGCTGGTCCTTGTTCAGAAAATGTAATTCTGAATTTGTTTTGTTTCATCTGATTATGTGCTCTATCTGTCAAGGACTGAAACCACTCCCGGATGTTTTTAGCAGAGAGAAGAGAGTGACTTGGGTAACCTGCTACAGGAAAATTATTAGTATATTTTTTACGGAAGTCCATCTTTTTCTTATAGTAGGACTCGGGTCTCACAATTGGGAGGAACTGGAATAGTGGTGAGTACATTTTGATTTTTATGCAATCAGATATTCCATAATGAGCTGGTGGATGTATCAGCACAATGTAATCAAATTCTAACTCTGGCTGGACTTTCAAACCTTCATAGGAACTTCCAGTCTTAATAAGGTTTAAATCAAAAACTGGATCTCCCTCAACTGCCTCCTCCTTCATCAAATTTAGGAGAGTTTTGATCAGTGACTCAACTTCAGATGCATACATGGAGAGGTCTTTTGACAGGAAGCTAATCCGACTAATTAAGACATCATAGGGGGAGTATCTGCCATGACCTTTAACCGCAAGACAATACATGATAGATAAGAGCAAAGTAAAGAGCAAAATGCATAGAATGAACATATTCTGAAACTCCATCATGACATAAGCTTCAGCCAAAAAGGAACCTGAAAATACAAATATAGCAAATTAGTACCCCGAATATAGCATATCAAAATGTCATGTAAGTCTGTTTTCAGTGATTTGTGACATTTCTTAATATTAATTGCAAGCTTTATCTAGATACACATTGAGATTACCATTCAAAGATCATCTATGAGGATTTTTGCTCAACAGAGGTTTCTCACAGCAGCTCTTAGAATATAAAACCAGCAAAAACTAACAATCCATAGAAAACAGAAGTCTACTGGTTATATTTATTCATTAATTTGAACATGTTTTAACAGTTAAGCAAGTAAAGTCCTTGGAAAGCTTGTTTCCATCTATGCCGGGGGGGGGGGTAATAAGCAGGAACACACGCTTTGGTTGTTCCAGTTTAGGTGTCTTTATTGTACCTTACTGTACTTCACTACATGGATATATGAAGAAGCATTTCAAATGATCAGGTTTCTATTTTACTTATCAATAAAGGGAATTTGTGAATGCATTCAGGCTATGTGATACAATGAGTTCACCTCAATGCAATTTCAGCAGGTGTATGAGATTATACTTAAGTTGTTTAACTTTTAATACATGTTCATGCAACCATTATTAAGTTAAGAAGGTGGAAAAAAGTGTTTTTACTTAACAGTAACAGTAGCTCATCATGAAAATCTCCAAACAGCCGTAATATGTTAAACCGTAAGCCACTGGTGTGTGAACGTTTGTTACAGTTTGAATACAGCCCAGAACAAAACAGCTTACCTGCACTAAATGAGCAAGAAGAACCACTGCTGAGGTGAACCACCGCCCATCACAATTTTTTAATTTTTTATTTTTTATGGATCTTGTGAATGAGTGTCAAGAGTATGGTAAAGCAGGAATTAGTAGAGTAATAAGGAGATGTCAGAATAGCACAGTAGCTTATGACAACTCAATTTTTCTTTTATTTGCAGCATCTTGGTTACAAGAAGTGGAGGTCTGTGCCCAAGAAAAGGCAATTGCTACTTGTGTTAGTCCACCTGAGATACTAGTACTTACCGACTCAAATTAGTGCTAGAATGCCTTCACTACTTATTATATAATGGGATGAGAAAATCCTGTAACCTCATTGGTCAAAACACATCACATGACCGTCAGCATATCTTGCAATAACCCTCAGCTGAAGAATGACATTTATAAAAAAACATAATTAAACACATTTTAATTTTATTTTACAAATTGGTCCATTGTATCATCGCAATAAGGCACTCCAGGGTGTGGGTTATTGGGGGATTTACTCACTTTGTGTGGTTAGATCACTGGCTGTGCCTGGTGACACACCACACAAAGTGTGGAATCCCCAATAACCTACAATCTCTGTTGTGCCTTTATTGCTTAATTCTTACTTTTACTTATTTTTCTTTCTTTTATTTCTCCTATTATTTACTATTTCCCCACCTTAGTTTAACCAATATTATGGGACATAACTGGGTATGGGATATATATGTTGAAGCAAATGCAGAAGCAGATAGATTAGGCATTGTGGTGGTCTGTTTCAATTGAGGTTTCCATTAGGCCCCATTCTATGTCTGCCATTAGTTCTTTCAGTTCCCAAACCATTTGCTTTGTGTCAGCTGCAGAGTTCTCCATTTTATTCATCGTAGAGCTGAGTTTTTTTAACTCCTGAAATAATGTTTTAAATGTAACAGTGAATTTTTGCTCATCTTCTTCTTTGCCTGAAAAGTTGGTATAGTGGTTTGGCAAAGTGCCTGGCTATGAGGCAGGCCACCCCTGTTTCTGGCCAAGTTTCTTTGCTTTAGTGGAATCCACCAATAACACTTTTAGTTTTTGCATTGCTGGCATGGTTATAGCATCTATTCTTCTTTTCCCCAGCAGTTTGTTAGTCGGATGGGAGAGATATTAATTCCAGCTGAGGGGTAGCTCTGTAAAGCTGCACCTACATAGCATTGCACCAGAACCTGAAGTCCTTGTACTGGAGCCTTTAACAAGGAGCCAAAACAGACTTTTCCAAATTTCCCAGCTCTCCTGACTGTCCATCACTGTTTGGTGTGATGCAAATTGTACTTCAACCTGGTTGCTGAAGTTCCTGTCAGGAGGCAGTTGTCAGAATGTGGGAAGGTATAGAGCTTCTCTCAGCCTAGTGCTGCAGCCACAACTGCAAAGTATTTGTTAAAGACATGCCCTGGGGAGATCCCAAACTGTAAACCCCAGGAATGGTAATGTTGCCCCTCTAGGCAAAATCTGAAGAATTGCATGTGGCACTTTTTGATTGTTATGTGCAGGTAACATGTCCTGCACATCAAGAAGCACAGCCAGTCTCCTCTGATAGTGGAGGGAGGAAGAAGAAGAATCAGCATTTATATAGCACTTTTCATACATCCAAAGCACTTTACAAGCAATGTTAGACTGGTAGTGAAATGACTGACTGTGTGGTGGCGGCCATATCGCACATCATCACCCACACACAGCCTGGATAATTGCATGAACCGGTTTATGGGAAGGGGAATGTTGGCCAGGACACCGGGAATGTTCTCTACTCTTTGCGAAGAGTGCCCTGGGTTCTTTTACTTCCACCTGGACACCCACCAGGACAACACCAGGATGGGTAGAAGGGACCTCGGTTTAACATCTCATCCGAAGGACGGCACACCTCAGCAGTACAGCACCCCCCCATACTGCACTCAGATGCCAGCAATTTTTAGGTGCAAGTCCAATCCCGGTGTGGGACGAGAACCCATGACCTTCTGGTCCAGAGGCGGATGTGCTACCAACTGAGCCATGCTGAGGAAGGAACACAGGGAGAAAATGTAGAATGTTTAGCCATGTAGATTGTTAAAGCCTTCACGGTCTAGGATAAATCAGAGGCCCCCAGATTTCTTGGGCATCAGGAAGAAACCTGGAAAGAAACCCTTGGTTCGCCTCTGTTGGGGAACTGGCCAAATGGCCTTTTTGCACAGCAATTCCTGAACCTCTTTCCACGCAATGGTAAAGTACTTACTGGAGTAGAGGTAGGACCTTGTTTGCAACATCAGTTCCAGGATGCATCTGTGTTTGTTAGTTACTGTCTGCAATTAGGCAGGAACAAAGAGATCCCACTTGTCTCCCCAGGGCGCAGATGAGGAGTCCAGCAGAGGGCATATGAAGTCAGAAGGAGCAAGCTGGGGCATCAGATCACCCCTTTAGCCAGATCCCTGGGGGATTTTGTAGAAACCCCCATGATCTTCTGTTACTGAGGTGCAGAACCTCATCCCTGACCACTGGGTTGGTAGTTTTGAGGGTCCTTTTGAAAGAAGCTGCTGCCACAGCCATATTGGAATCATTCAGCATCAAGGACTGCATAGTTTTGATAGACTTCTTTGAGGTCTACTGGCCATTAAGAATGACCTTCACATCTGATCCATAGAGCTTTTCACAAATAAAAGGAGCATTGAGGACTAATTTCTGCACATCCTGGGTACAAATTGCAACACTGAGCCAGGAGTGGCATTATAACTAAATGCCGGAAGTGTCTGGCTTGGCTGCTGCTTCTGATGCTTAATAGATAGATCTTAGAAGAATCTTGTCAGCATCAGAACCCAGGGACACATAGGTGAGGGCTTCTAGGTTTAGGTGTCCATAACGTATACTGCTGATAATGTAGCCCAGATCTCTTCACATGCAGTTCTGGTACTTGTTCAGATATGCCAGGTGATTTCCAATGTGCAAGAGAACAGAGGCAGAGGTACAGGTGACTTGCCCCTAGTGTCCATTTTTCTGGACTCCTTGTTCGAAGGTTTGGTGCTCATACTCTGGGGGCCGAAGATCCATCATGTGCAGGCATAATTACCACTGAGTCAGTGTTAGGTTTGACAATTAATATTTTTTTACTCCTAGAAGCCAGATATTGTTTGTCTTGCTAGGGCCAGCTGGCAGGGTACTGGTCCTTTGACAGGCAGTTAGGGAAGCATCCTCCAGGCAGTATGAATGTGAAGAAAGACCACTGTGGAGACACTGTTTACCTTCAGAAAATATCACAGATCCTTATTTTGAAGAATCCTCATCCTCCAAGGAGAAGTTTAAAGTCTCCTGGATCTGCATTGTTCGTGCCTGTAGGATTCTAGGACAATCGCTTTACTTTCTGATGACTCAATGGATCTGACTGAAGCCTCCAGCCCCAAAGGGTGGAGAAGATCATATTCATCTTCCCCCCGATTCTCTTTATTTAGGATATCAGAACTGTATTCCTCATCCTCCTCTTCTAAGGGAAGTGGTTGAGGAGTTAGAGACCTTGGGGAAGTTGGGGTATTGGGAGTGCATTAGGTCTCGCTGGCAATACCTGAAGATGTGGCTCAAGAATACACTGAGGCAGAGAAGGCACACATCGCTTTATTAAATTGGAGAAGTCTGCATGATGGTGATGGTGGCTAAAGATAGTGGCCCCATCATTATGAGCATCAACACGATGGTGCTACGTAATCCCTAAAGTGCAAACAAAATGCTGTGGTAACTTCGAAACTGGATTTGAGCCTTTAGCAGGATGGGATTCTGGCCTTGCAGAGGCTGAACCCACTTGTTTCATCAGCGTACTGATTGAATCTGTGGACTTACCATCCCTCCTTGAGAGTGGGGATCTGGATCATTGATGTCAGGGGAGTCATACTGACTTGTTGATAACTAGGAGGGAGATGTCTGTTGGCTCTGGCATCTCTCCAAAGACTCTGACTGGGTGGCCGATCTTGTTGGTGACTGCAGCACTGCTTTTTGTGATACATGTAAAACCTCCTTTATCCACGAGCAACATTTTCTGTTTTGCTGGTGGGGGAGGATTTGGCAACTTGGCAGGTATTGCATCTGCTTTGTCTATTTTTTGTAAATAATGCTCAGAGCTTTATACATCCATCTCCACATAGCCTAAATGAAATGTTAATAGATGTTTCAGGCTTTGGCATTGTGAGCTAGGCCCATACAGTATAGGCACAAAATTCATGATACAATTAATCTGTTTTTGCACCGACAATGGGGAAAAAGTGCCTTACTTAGTGGCAACATACACCAGCAAATGAAAGTTTCCAAAGGAGTAGCTACCAAAGAAAAATAAATTACACTGGAGAAAATGAATTACAGAAAAAACAACTTCCACTGGTCCAACATTCACTCTCTCAATTGCTGGAGAAAAAGAAATATAGAAACACAGAAGTTGATGGCAGGAAAAGATTAAAATTCCTTCCGGTCTGCCCAAAGTTGCTCCCTATTGCCCCATAGGCCTACTGCCAGACAGGTTCTGTCTATCCACCCTCCCTCCCACTCTAGAAGGAATCTTCAAAGCCTTGAG
The DNA here is from genome assembly GCA_016271365.2 of Neoceratodus forsteri. Classification (NCBI taxonomy): domain Eukaryota; kingdom Metazoa; phylum Chordata; order Ceratodontiformes; family Ceratodontidae; genus Neoceratodus; species Neoceratodus forsteri. Next base: position 293,309,090 of record CM057449.1, on the reverse strand, counting down.
TCTATCCCACCCAACCTCAAATTGTACCACAGTCCCCATCTTCACCACCCAGTCTGGCATCCCATTCCACTAGTTCACTACTCACTCAGTGAAGAAGAACTTCCTAAGGTCCTTCTTAAAACTCTTGCCTACCAGTAACTGGTCATCCCTAATTACTACATTTTTATTTTTCATGAACAGGTCATTGTTATCCACTGGGTTGATACACCGAAGAATTGTATACATTGCTGTCATATGCTCTCCCCCCACTTCTACCCTTCAGGAAGTACATGTTGAGGTCTTTCAGCCTTTCCTTAAGTATCCACCTTTGTTGCCCCTGGTGGCCCTTCACTGCATTGTCTTCCAGACTACTGCTGGCTTTTTTAGGTGTGGGTTCCAGATCTGGGGACAGTACTCCAGATGAGGCCTCTCAGGGTCCTGTGTATGGGCAAGATCATCTCTTTCCTCCTGTTGTCAAAGCCCTCACTCATACCTCAACATCCTATTTGCCACGATGCATGCCCTGATGGCTTTTCCTGAAATTTGGAGCGTTACTAGTAATGACCTTGATATCTCTCTCCTCTACTATTTTTGTGATCCTCATCCTCCCATCTGATTCTCTGTGCATGGGTTCCTCTTATCACAGTGTGCTGTCTTGCACCTCTTGACACTGGACCTAAACTGCAATATCTTAGACCAATTTTACAGCTTTTCCAGGTCTTTCATCATATCTGTGACACCTAGCCTGCTTTCTACCAAGCCACACAGCTTTGTGTCATATGCAGAGGGACACATCTTTCCCTGACTTCTTTCCCCTATGTCACTGGTGAACATGCTGAACAGGACAGGCCCTAGAACAGGCCTCTGCAGCACCCCACTGGTTGCCCCACACCCCCTGATTCCATCCCATCTACCACCAGTCTTTGTTGTCTCCCACCAACCAGTTCCCTATTCACTTAATATTTCTTCCAGTCGCAGATCCCTCAGTTTCTTTAAAGATCTAGTGGAACCAAACACAACAGACGTGAACATTTTTTAAGTTTTAAAAGGTACCCAGTAGTAACTTTTTATTTCTAAAGTATTTTCCTTTAGCTCATTAGAAAGTTTCCTATCTGACAGTATTGTGCTGGATGTGTGGAATAGCACTGTGCCTGGGAGATGACATATCTAGTTCTATTCTTCCATCTGCATCATCAGCACTGTGACCTCATTGACAGTAACATCCATCTTTCGGATGAGACGTTAAACCGAGGTCCCATCTGCCTGGATTGGTGGTAGTTCAGGTGGATGTTAAAGATCCCATGGCACTTCTCGAAAAGAGTAGGGGGATCTCCCCGGTGTCCTGGCCAAATTTCCCTCATTCACTAAAAATACCACAAACAGCTTAATCTGGTTCAAGGTCAGTTGGCATTCATCTGTATCCCCCTCCCCCCCGGGTCGTGCCTGAAAATAGGCAGGATTTGTCTAGTGCACTTACCCAGTCAAATAAAAATAACTAAATAAATAAACATCACAGGTGACTGACCCGGGACCTGCTGAGTAGTTCTTCCTGAGCAGCAGTGATGTCACAAACAGTAAGATCACAATGTGGATGACGTAGTGGGAGGAAAAAAATTAAATATGTTGGTTGCCTGGCAGAAGCTATTCTACGCATCACACCTACTGGCATAAGGTAACTAATCTTCTAATTAATCACAAGGAGAAAAAAGTACATCAGATATATAAGGTAATAATTAACTACTTTTAAAAACTAAAATTAGTTTTTTTGTAATCCAGTAGCTCTTCAAGAACCTTCTGCCAGCCCAGTGGCACTGAGGGTTGAGGCACTGGATGGCACACCTTGTGCTACTCCGGCGACCCAGGTTTGGGAACGGACTCAGGGTTGTCAGGAACCGGCAGGGGGGTGGAGGATCGAGTATCCCAATGGATGCTCTCCTCCACCAGGGGTGGGTTACCGGGGGTGTCCTGTGCACCTGACATTCCTAGGGGCCAGTGGAAGCACCAGTTCATGGGGCAACAGCAGATCTCTCCGAGAGCCAGGGAAGGGAGGATGCTCTGGGCACTTGGAAATGGCATGCATCAGCATGTCATCTTCCTAGACTTCCATCCTTCACACTAGTGTCCTCAGGGGTTCAAGGGGAGAAAACGGGGGAAAAAAATCATACAACCCCAGCCCCCGAGCACAATGAAGCCGGGATGAGATGGCCTTGAAAAGCCCAGGCGGATGGAGTAGGACGCGGTACAATGCCCCCTCCGAAAAAGCCGTGGGAGCTGGGCAAGTGCAAAAAAAAAAAAGAACCTTCTGTGCACTATGGAATTAAAGGCTGTGCTGAAACCAAGGTATAGCAACCTGCCCCTTTCTACTGCATTTATAACCCAGTCAATAAAAAATCAGATTAGCCTAGCATGACTTTCCTGCCACATGCCCATGTGTTATTAACCTGCAACTTGTTCACTGCTAGGTACTCCAGTTTTTGATCCTTTATTATAGTCTGTGTGGTTACCGATGATTGATGTTAGACTAAAAGGTCTGAAGTTCCCAGGGTCCTCTTTGTCTCCTCTCTTGTGAAGTGGTACTATAGCCACTGTTCTCCAGTCAAGAAACATCAAAAGAACTGTACTCCAAACCAGTGATGCTGATGCAAAAGTAGTTATTTATTGTGCAAATTGCTAAATAAAAAACAGTGGAAGACATGCTTCAACCAGAAACCACAGCCTTCAATCATTTAGATCTTCCTCAGAGGCAGTTTTCTGGTATTACTGACTAGATTGCTTACATATCACCAGCCCAATGATGTCATCTATCGTGATTCGCAATACTCACAGCACATCATTCTAATGCAATCATGTAACAATCATTATCAAATCAAACAAAAGGCAATGACATTAAAACAGAGGAATAACAATGTTGACATATCCACATTTTAAAGTACAGTATACATTATGCAAAATCTTCAGTTTGTTACAATATTTATGGTGGGAATACTGTACAAAACAAAAATCATGCATGGCAAATTCAATATTTATTTAAGCCCAATGCAAAAATATTTATACCCTCATAAACCATGCGCCATGGGGAGTTTCTATAACTTAAGTATAAGGCTTTAGAACTCTGAACTCGAAAAGATAGAAAAAAAGTAGTAATAGACAAGGCATACAGAAGAATAAGAGAAAGGTATCTGGGAGGGAAAGACCAAGTCTTAGACTGGTGAGGGAGAAAGGCAAAATAGGGCTGGGAGCAAAGCCCCTGGAGTTCTGCCATCCATACCACTGGGGAAACAAGTAGATGCTGCACTCACCAACACTATCAAGTCCTGAAAGCAGAAAAAGATGGAGAGAGTAATGCATGAGATATCAATAATCAAAACACAATCAGAGAGAAGTCCAGTATTTACTAGTAATGTTTACAGATAAGGTTTCAAATCCAAATTGTTGTTGAGGCCAAAGGGCTACAAACTGTTCAATGAAAATATCCAGTAACTTGCTCTTTGGAGAAGTCTTCTAATTCTGTTGTCACCTCTTCTGCTCACCCTGTCTTGTTCAAGGCCCATGAAACACAAACCACCAGTATCATTATTATGATGAAGAAGAAGATGTTCTGCTACTGGGCTGGACAAATCAACAATCGTCATGTCCCTCACATGTTCTTGGACATGCAGTTTAAGCTGTCTGTTCTGCTGTGTACAGTTTTGGGCAAGTACACCACAGAGCATAAACAGCAAAGGTAGTCACACAAGAAATGGACTGTCTGATTTGAACCCTGAGTGGACACCAGTCTGTGATAAAGGAGTTTCCGTGATGGCAAAATTTGCAAATGTTGCAGTAACTGCATTTTTGCATGCCAACACTTTAACTGGCAGTCAAGTGCATGGTATATGCGGGGCTTCCAAGAAAACAACTTGTGACTACAACTTGCCCTTCAAATTCATCCCAGTGCTGAATGTAGTTCTTGGCTTGGAACCAATACTATTATAGAGTGTAGTACCGCTAGAGAGAATCGGCCAGAACTTTGTAAATATACTGCCAATTTTGCCTGATATCTGATTAAACTAAGTGATGAAAGACACTGGCGGGTCCAAATAATGATTTCTGATTTTATGTGTGAATAGGGTAGATTTGTCCTTAGTGGCTGCTGTTTCAAATGCTTTATCTAGCACTTCATTTTTTTTTGTTTTGTTTTTTTACCAGGAGAGACACACTAAGCTGAAGCTTGTTTACAGATGTGATCTGGGAGCACAAGGAAGTTAAGTGACTTGCTCAGGGTCACACAATATGCAAGTGGGGGCTGTGGGATTCAAACCCAGGTCTCCAGGTTTGCAGCTCAGAGCCTTAAACCAATGCGCTATACTGCCTATACCCCCCATTCCAAAAATCTGTCTCAATTAATTGGCCTGCTGTACAAAATCATTCTCGTATATATATTTGCGTTGAAGGCACAAAAACTGGCCATTGGGGGTTGAATCTTTGAACGACTTAAGGTGGCAACTATTGGCATGTAGAAGACTGTAACCCCTTGGTTTAGCTATCCTATGGGCCACAACCCCTGCCTGGGTGACAATGCACAGGTTGTGGGGCCTGAGCTCAGTGAACAGCTGCCTCCACCCTGAGAAATGGTTTTGGAGTAGTGTATCTGCTGTTGGTATAGCTCTCCAGGATGCTATAACCACCCACCAACCCATCTAGTGGCCTAAACAGATCAATAGTGAAACAATCACATATACTGTATGACAGTGATAATAAGGTCACACTCTTCCCACTTACAACCAGGTCTGGATCAGCTGCAGTTGCCCTGGAGACCCCCTGTAAAACAAGTCCAGTGATGCAACAATTCAAAGGCAGTACAATGACCCCACCAAGAAGGTACACACTAGCCAGGTTAAACGTGAAAACTACAATCTGATTTATTTAGGGGGAAGTGAACAAGGGTGGGGTGTAAATCTAGCAGTGTTTGATAAATCTGATTATATTCAGGTTGATATGGCATGCTCTGTAAGTCCCTCTGACCAAGTCCAGCAACCCTGGGTACCCAGTTGGAGAGCAGGCTAGCAAGAAGCATTGCCCAGGGTAGGCCAGTGTTGCATCTGTTGTTGGGGCTCTTAGGAAGGAAAACACAGTTAACATGCACTCAACCCAACTATTTGTAATCCAGAGCCAGATGACTCAGTCTGTTGTCAATAAACCCAAAACAAGAAAATCAGATGGTCACACAGGTGATTGTAGCTTTGTTATAGGGAGCTACCCTGTGTTGTATTCACACTACCCAGACCAGGAGGCAGGACTAATGAGATGAAGACCTCTGGATATTGTACTGGATTGCTAGGGGAAGCAGGATCTACACAACTCACTGTGGTGGTTGCTACCTGTTCAGTGGTGTTGAGCAGGGGGCCGAATCCCCGAGCAGGTCTTTCATTGGAAATGTCTCTGAAACAGGAGTGGCAGTCTAGGCCAAGATGGCAGGGCCCAGACAGAGTGAATAGTTTGGATAAAGTCCGTGAAGAGTGCTGGAGCAGCTTCCAGCTAGCATGACAGAACTGGTGGTGGGGAACCAGATTGCAACCCACACTACACATTCAGCAAATTTATAAACACTTAGAACAGTTGCCACAGTTTGGATAAAAGTCCATTTGCAATAAAGCAGGGTCTCTGTGAAACTTTTTGATCTGAGGCTCACTTCAGTATCTGACAGGCCGATCGCTTCTGGAGCAAGTCTTTGGTCCACTTGCAGGCAACGAATACACATTTTTCTCTTCAGGCTTCAGGTATCAAAAGAGGAACCGGATTTAAATCTGATTTTCACATTCACAGGGTTCTTCACACAGGAAGAGGTAGCAGACAGGCCAGTGCAGCTTTCCCAATGATTCTCCCATGCTCCTATGCAGGAGCAACCGCTCGATGACTCGAGCTGTTCACTCTCCAAACTCTAGCTCTCGACTGAATCACTGCTGCAGGCAGCTCTGGGCTTTCCCAGTGATCCAAAAGGTTTGGTTGGCTAAGGGAACTGTCTGTCACAGCAAGGGCTCCCCTTCCAGGTCCATTTAGGGGCCAAACCTTAAAACTACAATTCCTACAGAACTTCAATCCTACAAGGCCTCTGGGGACAGTCTCCATTTTAGGTCCCCTGAAGTTCAATTGGTCCAGCTCTGGCAGTCCAGAACCAAAATGGTAGCTTGTATCCAAATGTTCATGCTGCAAATGGAAGCAGGTTAGACAAACTCCTATATTGTTACTATTAAAGCAGATAAACAATAAATAATCACAGTTCCCATAAGAGCTCCCTCTGTGCAAATAGTGACTGCAGAATGGAGCCGAAATATGAACTGTCTGGCTGCTCAGAAGTCTTAGATCAGTTGGACCTAGTCCAGACTAATTGTCAGACACAAATAACAGCTCTCTTAAAGAGACAGGCATGGAGGCTTCCTATAGCATTCTCATGCAGACACTTTAAACTACTGCAGACACAGGACACCATCCTGACAATGGGCATTAGGCAAGCCCAGGAAGACATTAGAGGAACCCCTATTTATAGGGGGTTACAAGACTATTGGTGGTAGTAGACTTTCTATATCCAACACTGATGGCCCTATTATCAGAATTCACCATTAAAGTAACATCCAGAAAATCACGAGTAGGTTTTTGTATAGAAGGTATACATCTGAAGTGCTAGAAAATGCATTTGAAAGAGCAGCTGTCTAGGACAGATCAGCCCTACGGGTCTCCTTAGTGCCTCTCATCATTGAGTTTAATCAGATATCAGGCAAAATTGGCAGTATACTTACAAAATACTGGCTGACCCTCTCTAGCAATACTGCACTCTTTATTATCGTTGGTCCCAAGCCAAAAATTTAATTCAGCATGGGGAAGAATGTGAAGGACAAGTTACAGTCATAAGTTGCTTTAGAGGTGTGAGGCGGGCTGTGCCACTGGCCATCCAGGGCCACGGCATCGACTGACAGGTATGGAGTTGGAGGGAAGGGGGTTGTTGGTGCTGCAGGTGAGTGGCGGGTCCTCTGACCACCAATGTAGCTGTGGTGGCACTGGGATCTGGAGTCAGGGTAGAGTTGCCAGGGAACCTCTGTGTGCAGGGGGGATTGCTTTACATTATCAGGGTTAGGGCTGAAGTGTGTTGGGGGGCTATGCCAATCTCCACTGATGTGGCAGTCAAGTGGTGGTGGTGGGGATCGATTTGCACATACCAAGGATGGGGCTGTCAAGTGAAGGGGGGGGGATTGATTTGCACACATTGGGGCAGGGTCTGTCATCTGTTGGGGGTGTGGGCTTTACATACTATGAGGAAGGGGCTTTCATATGATGGGAGGCTGGGGTTGCTCTTCTTACAATGAGGACTGGACTGGTATGTGTCGGATTGGTTGCATTCCATTCAACGGGCATGGAGCTGATATGTGCTGGTGGGGGAGCAGTCGTCATTGGGTAGTGGTGCAGCAGGGGGACAACTGAGCATCATGCAGGTGCAAGTCCTGGGGCAGGTGTTGGCCAGGATGATCTGCTGGACACAGCGGCATGGCAACACAGATCTGGGTGTGTGCAGGTGCTATTCATGCACCTGGCCCATGCCATACTGTGCAAGTGATACACTCAAGGACCAAGGACGGGCATCTGATTGGATGCCCACCTGGATCCTCTACTCCACCCTTGCCACCCTGTGGAATCTTGCACACTGGATGGAGGAGCTGAGGACAGGCGGCAGCCATTTGTGTATACCGGTATATGTGCACCTGTCCATGGGTACAGAGCTACGCTGGCAGGGTACGCAACTTGGTGCATACTTTCCACACCTTAGTGCATAGCCCCCATAGTAAGGAACTTCACATGGGTAGTTACAAACAATAATAAGGCACATCAAATAAATAAATTACTGACATGGACTGGAACATAAATTCACAGGATAGTTCAATGCAATTGAGAAAACAATGCAAGAGTGTCACCAGTTCATTGCAAAATAGAAAAACTAACTAGGGCATAAGGGCAGGGGGTTGCAATAATATGAAGGCTGAGTAGAGAGCTTTAGTAAGCACTTTAGTAAAATGAAGAAAGAGGATAGTCAGAGGGAAGGTGGAAGCTGGTTCCAGAGAGCAAGGAGTTGGTGCAAGAAAGGCTGGCTAGATGACAGGCAAGGCCTGTTTCTGTAGGGCCATCTCCCCTGCTTAGGCAGATGATGTACAATGACCAGAAAAGCAGTGCTCCACAACCATACAAAAGCACACTGAAAACTGCTGAAGGTATTTACTGAGCTTCAGTACTATGTTTTATTTTATAAAATTTAGACCAGCAAACCAATTTTCACCCGGAGTAGAAGCCCCTAGTGCCTCAGCATGTAGCCTCCCAACGGGGTGTATTCATTAAAGACCGAGCATCACTCATTTTTAACACAGTCCAAGCTGTGACATCACCTAACTCACCATTAGTGATTTGACAGCAAATTTTTTAAATTCTAAACAAAAAAATAATAGAGAAAGGTAACATCTTTGCTTACGTTTTGTGTACGCTGTTATACCCACAAATTTAGGAATAGCAAACATGGAGTTACACTTATATACTGAATTTTTTGGAGAACATATTATACCTGGACTATTACTAAGTTACATAAGTACCGTAAGGGATCCTCATAGAATTTGATGGCAGATAAGGACCGCTTGGCCCACCTAGTCTGCCCATTTCTCAACCTAAAGGATAAGCTGCAGATCCTAGTTAACCAACAGCCTACTTCCTCCTACCCCCCACTAGAATTGCCTTATGTCTGTCCTATGCATTCTTGAAATCTCCCACTGTTTTTGACTCTACGACCTCTTCAGGAAGGCTGTTCTATGCATCTACAACCCTCTCTATGAAGAAATACTTCCTCACATTACCTCTGAGCCATCCCCCCTCTATCTTCAAATTGTGCCCCCTTGTTCTTGCACATCTCTTTTTCTGAAAGATGCTACCCTCTTGGACTTTGTTGATTCCCTTGAGGTATTTGAAAGTTTCTATCATGTGCCCCCTCTCCCTCCTTTCCACGATGCTACACATCTGAAGCTCCTTTAATCTTTCTTCATATGTCTTCTGGTGCAGACCCTGCACCATTTTGGTTGCCCTCCTCTGGACAGTCTCCACCCTGTCTATGTCTTTATGGAGACTGGGTCTCCAGAACTGTACACAGTATTCCAGATGTGGTCTTACCAACTGTCTGTACAGAGGGCCAACAACTTCTTGTTTTCTACTGGTGATGCCTCTCCCTATGCATCCCAGCATTCCACAGCCCTCCTTACTGCCTTCTCACATCGCTGGCCCACCTTTAGATCATCTGATATGACTGCCCCCAGGTCCCTTTCCATTTTTGTTGTTGTCAGTATCTCACCCCCTATTGTGTACTTTTACCCTGGGTTTTTGTTTCCCAGGTGCATTACTTTGCACTTCTTTGCATTGAGTCTAAGCTGCTATACATTTGACCATTCCTCCAACCTTTCCAAGTCCCTTTTCATCCTTTCCACCCCACCTTGCATGTCAGCCCTGTTGCAGATCTTTGTGTCATCTGCAAAGAGACATACTTTTCCTTCCAGGCCCTCTGCAATGTCACTTATAAAGACATTAAAAAGGACCGGCCCCAGTACTGAACCTTGTGGTACCCCACTAGTAACCCCCCTTTCTTCACTGTGCACTCCATTTACTATTACCCTCTGTGTCCTGTTGTCCAGCCAGTGTTTTACCCAGGCTACCACCCTGGAACCCACTCCCAGGCTGGCTAATTTGTTTATTAATCTTTTGTGTGGGACTGTGTCAAATGCCTTGCTAAAGTCTAGGTAGGCCATGTCCACAGCCCCTCCCTGGTCTACTACTTTGGTCACCCAGTCAAAGAAATCAATTAGATTTGTCTGACATGACCTTCCTGCTGTGAATCCATGCTGCCTTGGGTCCTGTGCCCCACTGTCCTCTAGGTACTCAACAATTCTTTCCTTCGTAAGTGATTCCCTCATTTTCCCTACCACTGAAGTCAAACTGACAGGTCTGTAGTTTCCTGCCTCTGTCTTGCTCCTACTTTTGTGAAGGGGAATAACATCTGCTCTTCTCCAGTCCTCAGGTACCACACCATCCTCCCATGATTTATTGAAAAGGGTAGTCAGTGGTGTTACTAGTTCTTCCCTTAGTTCTTTTAGAATTCTGTGGTGAATCCCATCAGGCTGTTTGCTTTATTCACCTTCAGTTTTAAGAGTTCTTTCGGAACCCTTTCTTCTGTGAAAGAACTAATATCAGCCCCCTATCCATAGTGCTTCTATTGACTGGATTAGGTATCTCCCCCTGCTTTTCCATTGTGAATACTGAGCAGAAGTATTCATTCAGTATCTCAGCTTTTTCACTGTCGCTCTCTGCCCAGTCACCTTCTTCTTTATTCAGCCTCAGTATACCTGCCTTAGTCTTTCTTTGCTCCCTAATGTACCTATAAAAGGTTTTATCCACCTTCTTAACTGAGTTGGCTATCTTTTCCTTGGTTTGGGCCTTTACTATTCTGACTGCCTCACCCACTTCCTTTTGTTTTAACTGGTACAGTTCTCTGTCCTGCTCCTTCTGTGTTTCCTTATACAGCACTTCCTGAATGCTATCTTTTTCTCCCTAACCTTCCCACCACTTCTTTTGAGAACTATAGTGTTTTTTTTCTTTCGTTTTGATTTGCTTATTTGCTTAACAAAAAGGCTTGTTGCCTCTGTGATGGAGGGTTTGATGTTTCCCCATTGTTGCTCCGCCCCACCTTCTTGCCTGTTTGCTAGTGCTTTTCTAAGGCACTCTCCCATTTTGACAAAAGCAGCCCTCCTGAAGTCCAGTACTTTCACTTTTGTATGGCTTGACTCTACAGCTAAGTTTACCGTGAACCACACTGTTTGGTGGTCGCTTGTTCCCAGATGGCTACCCAATTCAAGATCAGAGATCCTCAGACCGTCCCCATTTGAGAGTATGAGGTCTAAGTTTGCTCCCTCCCGTGTGGGTTCAAATACTAGCTGTCTGAGGGATGCCCCCTGTAGGGCATCGAGAATGGCCCTGCTCTTGGATGTGGCTGCAGCAAAGGTGCTCCAGTTAACATCTGGCATATTCAGGTCCCCATCAGCAATATCTCCCCTTTCTCTGTCATCCTAAGGATGCCTTCTATAATTTCCTTGTCCATTTCCTTCCCCTCAGACAGAGGTCTGTATACAACCCCTGTGCAGATTGTGGTGCCATTTCCCATCTCCAGGGTGACCCACAGTGCCTCCTTTCCTCCCTGTTCACCCCTTAGTTCTGTTGTTTTGATCCCATCCCTCATAAAAAAGATCATCCAATGAGGAGTATACCTTATGGTTCTTATATAACTTAGTAATGTAACAGTCCAGGTATAATATGTTCTTAAAACATTTAGTATTTTTCAGTATGGTGGTTGTTACTGGAATCCTAACATCCTTTGAGATGGGAGCAAAGTCTATGACTGTTGGCCCAAATTTATAGAGACATATAAACTGATGGCAGATAAGGACTGCAAGGCCCATCCTGTCTGCCCATTTTTTCTACCCTATAAATGTGCCATAGGTCTTTACTCTGTCAATGGCCTATCTATTCATACTTATCTGTATTGCTCCCTTATATCTATCCCATGCCTGTTTGAAGCCCTGTACTGTATTCTTATCCACCACTTCCTGAGGTAAGCTGCCCCATGCATCCACCACCCTTTCTGTGAAAAGGAACTTCCTCACATTACCTCTTAATCGGCCTCCTTCTAATCTCATGCTGTGTCCTCTCATCTTATTTTTCTTATATTGAAACATGTTAGACTCTTTCACCTTGTTAATGCCCTTAAGATGTTTGAATGTTTCTTTTTTTCCTTTTTGGCTCCCCCTTGCACTGGTCAGTCTCTCCTTCCGGTACCCCCATGAATCCGACTCCCACCGTGGTAGTCCCCTGACCCCCACTGCCCCATATCACAGCCAGCCCAGGGTACCCCTATGTATCCCTTCATCGGGTGGGTCCCAAGATGTTTGAATGTTTCGATCATATCACCTCTCTCCCACCTTTGCTCTAGGGTATACATATTGAGCTTCATTAATCTGTACTCATATGTTTTCTAATGCTGTCCCTGCCCCATTTTGGTTGCCCTTCTCTGTACTGCCTCCATTTTGTTAATGTCCTTGTGCAGGTGTGGAATCCAGTACTACATGCAATACTCCAGATGGGGCCTAACCAGTTGGAATAACTGTGTGCTGTTATCAGAGTCTGTGGTCTGGAATGACTTGCATTACTTCATCCAAGTGAAATTTTATGAGGAATGGTGTAAGAAGATACAAACATGATATAGAACAACTATAAGGTTTCTCATCTTTAGAGCTACTGTAGACCACATCAGACTAAGTTGCCAGGGCAGGGCAACAGGCAATTCAGGTGGAGGCACATGGTTCCTCCTTGTGCAAGTCTCATTCCTTATGGTAGATCTCCTTGGCAGTGGCAGAGGTATTAGGCTGACTGGTTCAGGCAACAGTGACCACATGGCAAAAAGTAATTTCAATGCAAAGTTTTGACCATGACATTTACTGCTTCCATTCTTAGATGATAAATTGGCAGGTTTGCAAGCTGTTTCACACTTACATAGGGATCCAATTTCCATCAGTCCTCAATCTTGTTTGCTTGGGATCCTCAAATTCCAGAAAAGTAATCAGACCTGGCCTGGAGAGCTTGTTCTTGGACTTTTTTGTTGTATCTGGTCTTGTTGGACAGGTTGGACTTCCCAGCTTCTTCTTGGGCTACTCTTGTCCTCCTCCACAAGATACCAAGAATGAGGACATGCCCTGGCTCAACTGCCATCAGCTCTTTTCTTCCATCACTTTGTAATAATATGCAAAAAGTACTTAAACTCTTCCTCCTGTCCAGTTCCTACATATTCATATAGCTGCTCTATCGATGCCTGAAAACTGTGTGTGACTGTGTCAGGAAATCATGGACATATAGACTGAATACTGCCCCGGCTCTTGGACCCCCTTGGCCTGCTTATTCTCCCTGCTGGCCGGCTTCCTCTTAGCGTAACTACCCCCCTCCTAGCTCCCTCCCTCCCTGTGGAAATCCCCCCCCCCGGGATTCTTACTCAGCAGGGTTGCCCCTCCCCTAATGTGTCTTGCTATCCCTCTGTCACCACTGTCTCCTTGCTTTCCTCTCCTCTCTCGCTCTTACACTGTCCCCAAACCTATTATGATGAACTGCCTGTGTTTGTGTATACAGGCTGCGATCCGTGATTTGTTCCTGGTATTAACTGTTATTAAGAATTAGACTGTTTCCTGTCTACTATGTTATTGTTTGATGTTGTATACTGTAAATGAATATGTACTGTGTGTCCAGGATCATCTTGCAAATGAGCTTGCTCAACAATGTAACTGCCTGGTTAAATAAAGTTTGATTGATTGATTGATTGACTGAAGGCCTCTTTCAGTTGCTTATGTAACCTCTTGATGTAGTCCAGGTATGTCTCTGACAATGTGCCATCAGCTGACATCCTGAAACATAAGTCTACTGGAAGTCTGGATTTCCATCCAAACTTTAGAAAGTAGTGTGAGAATCCTGTTGAGTGAGTCATGGGTACAGTTGTAGGCATGGACTAAGAAAGGTACTTACTGGCTCCAGTACTGCATTATTGTAAGGTCTAGTGTCCCCAACATATTAAGAAGTGTTCTACTGAACCTCTCTGGCTGAGTGTCACCCTGTTGAAGATAGGGAGTGGTAGGGTACTTCTTGATGCCCATAATACTGGCAGGTTCTTTGATGAAACACTCTCAAAGTCTCTCCCTTGGTTGTGGCAAATGTGGCTTTGAAAGCCATAATGCACTAAGTTTCCTTTCACACAAAACTTTAGCCATGGTCATTGCCTTCTGGACTTTTGTGGGGAGTGCCTGTGTATAGTGGGTGTTGTTGATGGTCTTCTACAGAATGTTACCGATCCACTACATGTCATGTTAAATGAAAGGAAGTCCATGCAGACCATGCCCATCAGTGTAGTACTAGAGATGTTTACATGTGGAGCTGCTCTTTTGGGTAGAGTCGTACTGGTGATGTACTGGTCTCAGTATTTACAATTTCTATCTACTTCAGTAGTCAAGTGTGGCCAGTAGAGTTGGTCTTGAATGAAGCCCAAATTTTTATCAATCCATAGGTATCTGTCCTCATGAAGAAACTGCAAAACCATTTCACAATACTTGCTGATAAAAAACAGTTTTTGGGGAAAGGCATTTGTGACATTGTGAATCAATAAAGCTGTTACTTCTTTAGCAGATGTTTGTTCCATTCTCTCAGAAGAAGTGGAACATCTGAAAGATTTGATTTTACACACGTGGAAGCCAGCTAGAATGATGTCTTGCTAACCAGGATCTGTCTGCTTTGCATGTCTTACATCTGCAGGTCTGAAGTGAGGCAAAGGAATATTATGCAGTGTGGCAAAGTGGATGTGCAGCTCTGTACAGCATCAGGATGCAGTCCAAGAAAGTACACGGATTTGTCAGAGTTGGTTGGAGCAGGCCTTTTATCAGGCACCATTAGCTGGCAGATTGCTTTCACTCCATCTCCGGATACATAGGTTCATGTCTTCTCAATGGGTGGGGTATGATATAATAATCTGGACAGGGCATCTCTGTCAATACTGTTCCATCACCTGATGGTGTTGCAAGTGGAAGGTGTGAGTACATAGAGTGGAGATTAATCTATGCCCAGTGGAATCAAGCTTGGCAGTGGTTAGCACATAAATCAATGGGTTATTGCCAGTCAGTGCAACAAGCCTGGCTCCATAAAGATATTCATTGAATTATCATCACTACTCTCTTCAATCATTCAATCAATCAAATCTTTATTTAACCAGTTGAACATTGTTGAGCAAAGCTCATTTTCAAGACAGACCTGGACAATAAACAATAGCAATAGACACAGTTTACAGTAATACCACATAATACAATTGAGTCAGAGAAAAAAACAGTAGCAATATGATAACAATAAAACAAGCAGAAATAGTTCATAATAAACAAGAGTATTGACATTTCCATAGACAGACACTAGTTACATAATACCTGGGGTAAATCAGGGGTCAGAATGGTCAGAGCCTTGAAATTGGATGTGGAAGGTTGAGTGAGCAGAAGGGGGAGGGGGGAGTATGAAGTGGCAAAACTCCAAGGAGTGAAGAGTCCAAGTGATAATTGACAGGAAATGGTCTTCAGTATGCAACATAAAGATAATAGGCCTATGGCAGAAGGGGAATAAGGGTCATTTAATAACAAGTGGGCCTGGTATTGGGCTACAGAAGGAAGGGCAGAAGAAACCTTAATTCCATAGCCAAGGGCAAGGATTATGAGGATACGGGTACCTAAAAGTATCTAAGGGGAGGCAAGGTATGGGAAGGGACAGGATGACAGGGGGACAGCAACTGAAGAGCTAATTACAAGGATTTAAGGCAAGGATCAAGAAGGACACATATAACTAAGTAGGTGGAAAGGTTTTAAGAAAAGCAGTTCATTGCACTTCAGTGCAAGGAACTCCATATTATGGACTAGATAGTTTCTTTCAAATGGATGTAGACTGTGTTTGGTGTAAGCAATAGGTCTTGTAACATTTTCATGCTCTTGGCAAAATACAGCACCCATTAATTCCATGCTGGCATCAATGTAAAGGGTACACTAATAAAAGAAGGGATAGAGCTCAGGGGTGGTGGTGCTCCAGGTTATAAGTGAAAGTCTTTTGCAGTTATTTGAACTGTGCACTCACCACTCGCTTCAGAGACAAAATCAGCACCTTGTGTTCAAATTAGCAAAGGTTTATTCCATGCCATCATTAAACGTGGTACAGGCTTACATTTCACCCATCCAAGGGCTTCATCAGAGTTAAGTATTACATGCACCTTGTGGTGTTTTTATATCCACTCCTATTATCAGAATTCCTTATTGGTCAATCCATTTCTGAGGTCAATTATTGATTACTTAATACAAATCAATTTGAGAAACTCAATTCAGCCCTCCATAGTAAACATTCTACCCTATTGGAGTGCTACTTAGTTGATATACTGTGGAATTCACACAACTCAATTGTCCCACCACCAACAATAAACAATTCATTTAAAAAAAAAAATCAAAGTATTCTACTTTCTTTTCTTATAGTCAAATCTTTCCATTCTTTTAACTTATAACTTTCTTTACCCCCCTTGTTTAACTTATTATTGATGACAATATAACTGTAATATGGAAAATGTGTGGGTGTCATAACAAACAATAATTATACACAAAAATGAAGGTTTCACTTAAAGTTCCAGTATTTAGATTTCAAGTATGAAATATGTCAGTTCCCCCCAGTACTTATGTTTTGAATTTAAACACACATATATATATTCTCTTTGTTCTTGCTTGTAAGTCCTTCTAGACCTTGCAATAATGACACACATATATATTTTCCTCTTTGCTTTTACTTGTAAGTCCTTCTAGACCCTGCACTAATGACAATATCAACATGTTACCACACATTTCACCCATTATTTACAAGAATTAGTAAAACAAAATATACTTAATTCACAAAGAAAAAAACAATATAAATAACAAGGAAAGAAGAAAACCTGACAAACAAAATAAAAACTAAAGATGTGGGGGGAGGGGGATTTTTGTTTCCAAAATCTTATATTTTTATAAACACACAGGACAATTATTCATCTATCTCCTATGTTTTTTTAAGGAAGGGGACAATTCAAACTTATCATTCAGTCCTGGATGTTTTAATGCTCCCATTCTAAAAATCCATTCTTGTTCTTTACAGTCCAACTTATTAGCAAAATCACCCCCTCTAATATTTTTCTCCACTTGTTCAATACCAACGACTGTTAATTTATGGTTTCCCACTGGGTTTTTATGTACATGTGCTGCAATGGCATAATCCATATTTTTATTCCTTATTGCTAACATATGTTCATTTATTCTTTGGCTTAGTTTTCTTTTTATACCTCCAATATAAAATGCTCCACATGTGCATTTTAACATATAGATCACACCCATCGTGTTGCAGTTACTAGAGCCCTTTACCAATTCTGTTCTGCCTGTGTTTGTATTATGGAAAATATCTGTTCTTTCCATATACTGGCAAATCCTACAAAAACCACAGGGCTTGTTACCCCATTTTTGTTCGAATTCCACCTTTGGGTTTGGGTGATAACTAGTCATCAATTGGTCCCTGAGATTTTTGCCTCTCCTATATGAAATTCATATTGGCTGCTTAATTACGTCTTTCAACACAGGTATTGCCCTAAGTATTTGGAGGTTATTCTTGATTATGCTAATGAGTTCCTTCATACCCCCACCAAAAGTAGTAACAAATGATAGATATTTATTTTCTTTTTTCTCCTTATTTTTGGGCATCAACAATTTATCACGTGTTATTTTATCCGTGTGTAATGGCAGCTTTAATAGCTCTTTCTTTATAGGCCTTCTGTTGTAATTAGGACAATAGTTCCTTGGATCTAAATACAAATCGGTTTATCTCTGAGCAATTCCTCTTTATTCTTATATACTGGCCCTTCAGTAGATTTCTGATAAGGTGTGGTGGGTGACAACTGTGTGCATGTAGGAGGCTATTGGAGTCAGTTGGTTTGGTATACAGGCTGGTTTCTATCAACCCATCTCCCTTTTTCTGTATTCTAAGATCCAAAACATTTATACAGATTTTATCTGCAGTGCCCTTAAACCTCAAGTTCAGATTAGTCCCCTCTAAGTATGTCACAAACTCGGACAATTCCCCTTTTGTGCATTTCCATATCAGGAAGAGATCATCTATAAAATGTTTATAGACATCCACCTTCTCATAGAGGGTGTT
Source organism: Neoceratodus forsteri (assembly GCA_016271365.2). NCBI lineage: Eukaryota > Metazoa > Chordata > Ceratodontiformes > Ceratodontidae > Neoceratodus > Neoceratodus forsteri. The sequence goes on along the minus strand of CM057449.1, from coordinate 293,291,279 downwards.
CTGTTCTGGGTCATATATGACCTTCTCCTCCCATTCCTCCAGGTATATGTTTGCCAAACTAGGGGCCAATGTTGCCCCTATGGCAGTACCCTTAACTTGCTTAAAAATTCTCCCTTCAAAAAGAAAGATATTGTTGCCTAATACCAAATCAGTAAGATTTACAAGCATATTGATTTTTTCTTGTGGTAAACCTGTAGATTTAAATAATATCTGTTCAATGGCATATAGACCTCCTTCCTTCAGTATATTGCTATACAAAGATTCTACATCCATGGTTACTAGATACCAATCTTGTTCTAGTTGTAATTCTGCAAGAATGATAAGGATATGTCTAGTGTCCTGTAAGAAACTTCTAACTCTAGGTACCAGAGGGTTAAGGAAACCATCCGCATATCGTGAAAGGGCTCAGTTAACCAGCCAATCCCAGATACAATTGGTCTTCCAGGGGGATGGATGACATTCTTATGGACATTGGGTAGTGTGTAAAATGCAGGTTTTTTGGGATGTTGTACTGATAAAAAATATAACTCATCAGTAGTAATCTGACCTGTTTCAAACAATTCCAAAAGGTACCCCTCAATTTCATTTTGAATTTTTAATGTAAGGTCAAAGGTCAGTTCAGAATAAAATTCTATGTTTCTGAGCTGCCTATGCACTTCCTTTCTGTAATCACCAGTATTTTGTATAACAATGGCACCCCCATCCACTGTTTTTATAACTATATTTTTATCTTCTGAAAGGTTTTTTAATATTTCCCTTTCTTTTCTTGATGTATTACAATGTAGAAGTTTTGGGGTATCACTGTCATACAATTTTTCCAAATCATCAACACAACAATTTAAAAATGTTTCAACAGATGGCTCTAATGGTGGACAAAATGTAGAAGGAACTTTAAAACTGGCACAATTCAAATCCTCAGTAGTATCCTCCTCTCCCTCCTCTTGCACACTCATATCAGTTTCACCACATCACTTTGCAACAGTATTATCTGAAAAAAAGATTTCTAAATTAACTTTTCTTGTAAAGGTTTGTATATCAAGAAACACATTAACTTTATTTACAGTAAAACTGGGAACAAAAGAAAGTCCTTTAGATAATGTCTTTACCTCTTCTGGTATCAGTTCTCGGTCAGTTTGCTGACTTGTTGTTGTCACTGTATTATTTTGTTGTACTCTCCCGTGTCATGCCTGAAAATAGGCAGAATTGTTGCCTAGTGCACTTGCTCAGTTACCAAAAGCTAAGAAATAAATAAATAACCATTAATAGCAGTTCACTGGCTGCATTGCCCATCTTCTCCCCCGGCTTCTTCCTCCTCCTCACCCCCTTCGTCCCCCGCTGAATCTTCTTGTTTCTCCTGGGAACTGAAATCTTGTATGTCTCTGGCTCCTATTGGGAACCTCTGCCCCAGGAATAATTAGACCTAAAAAGATCCATTTCTATATCAGTATCACCTCGTTCTGAAGCACTATCCCCTGTGCTTCCATCAGTAGAGGTTTCAGGTGTCATAGCAGTGCATTTTAAAATCAAGCGTGGAGTAGTCAGTGTAGCTGTTGTGAATGGCATGCCAGAATCATCAGTATCATTAGCCCCAGCTGTCCTCTCTTTTCTAATTTTCCAATTAAATACCTGCTTTAATATATAGTCCTTTGTGTCTCTAACAAATTTACTTAGTTTTTGGGCTTTAATCTTCATATCATAGGCTGTGAGGTAATTTTTAAACTTCGTCTGACATTTATCAAAGTTCACATTATCTTTAAATGTTGCCAGTATCATTTCTTGATCATTCAACTCACGAGTGATTTCTAACATTTGTTTTTTCCCATCTTCTACTAAAAGTTCCATTAATTATTTAATAGCTTCTTCCAGAATCAATTACCATTTAGTAATAAAATGAACGTGCTCCTCACCTGATGCAGGACGTTTTAAGATATGAAGGCCCCTTGGCGATCTTTTTATGGCCAAATATGATTGCATAGAAAGATTCTGCCACTGCAGTCTCCTTGATTTTGTGGCCAGTTTTTCCAATTTAAAGAAAGCATCTCTAATATTATTAGTCCCACAAGAATGGATTTTTAGAATGGGAGCATTAAAACATCCAGGACTGAACAATAAGTTTGAATTGTCCAATTTCTTAAAAAAACACAGGAGATAGATGAATAATTATCCTGTGATTATAAAAATATAAGATTTTGGAAATGAAAAATGTCCCCCCATATCTTTAGTTTTTATTTTGTTTGTCAGGTTTTCTTCTTTTCTTGTTATTTATATTGTTTCTTTGTAAATTTAGTATATTTTGTCTTACTAATTCTTGTAAATAATGGATAAAATTTGTGGTAACATGTTGGTGTCATTATTGCAGGGTCTAGAAAGACTTACAAGCAAAAACAAAGAGGAAAATAAATATGTGTGTCATTATTGTAGGGTCTAGAAGAACTTACAAGCAAGAACAAATAGAAATATATATATGTGTGTTTAAATTCAAAACATAAGTACTGGGGGAAGGAGCTGACATATTTCTACTTGAAATCTAAATACTGCAACTTTAAGTGAAGCCTTCATTTTTGTGTATAATTATTGTTTATTATGACAGCCACAAATTTTCCATATTGCAGTTATAGTGTAATCAATAATAAGTTAAACAAGGGGGCAAAGAAAGTCATAAGTTAAAAGAATAGAAAGATTTGACTAAAAGAAAAGAAAGCAGAATACTTTGATTTTTTTTTTAAATGAATTGTTTATTGTTGGTGGTGGGACAACTGAGTTGTGTGAATTCCACAGTGTATGAACTAAGTAGCACTCCAATAGGGTAGAATGTTTACTATGGAGGGCTGAATTGAGTTTCACAAATTGATTTGTATTAAGTAATCAATAATTGACCTTAGAAATGGATTGGCCAATAAGGAATTCTGATAATAGGAGTGGATATAAAAACACCACAAGGTGCATGTAATACTTAGCTCTGATGAAGCCCTTGGATGGGTGAAATGTAAGCCTGTACCATGTTTAATGATGGCATGGAATAAACCTTTGCTAATTTGAACACAATGTGCTGATTTTGTCTCTGAAGCAAGTGGTGAGTGCATGGTTCAAATAACTGTAAAGGGTATACTGTTTAGCATTGCAGCAAAAGCCAATGCAGGGGATCCCATTAGGTGTTGAATGATCTCTTGAAAATTGTTTTCACAGTCCATCTGTCCCCAAAAGGTTCAATAGTCCTGTAGAATTCCAATGGTGGTTTCTGTTTGGTCCCCAAACCTTTGGTCATTCAGGCCGGAGGATACTCCTGAGTCAAACTGTTCAATGATCTCAACACGAAGAGTACAGTAGTCTTTCATGAGTCTCCCATAGTATCTGAAGAACCCCAGGAAAGCATGAAGCATTTATAAATTTGATGGGTCTGAGCCAGTTTGTGAGGGCTTCCACTTTTGCTGGGCCAGTGCTGATTCCTTTCTCTGAGATGATATGCCCGACATATTTGATAGCTGTCTGACAGAACTAACACATGTCCAGGGAGAGCTTTAGATTATGTTCCTTCAGCCAATCCAGCTTCTTTTTTAGTCAGGCTTCATGTTCTTCCAGTATCCTTGCAAACACTATGAGGTCATTCAGGTAGACTAAGACCTCTAAGAGATTCATATTCCCTACCACATTCTCCGTTAGGCACTGGGAAGTTATTTGGGTGTTAGATATTCCTTGGGGCATGCACTCAAATTTATAAAAACCAAGAGAACAAATGATGGTAGTCTTCTCCTTGTCTTCCTCAACCATCGACATTTGATAGTATCCACTGCACAAGTCCAGAACAGAGAGCCATCAACTCCCTGTGAGACTATCCAGGGTGTTTTGCACAAGATGCATGGTGTATTGATCAGGTACGGTCCTTCTTATGGCACCAGTCTTCTTTCAGGCCATCACTATAGGCGAAGCATATGGATTCAGAAACTCATTTATAACTGCCACTAAGGGTGCTTGCAGGTGTTGTCTGACATATTCAGTGTCAGCAGATGTCAGTCCCCTCAACCTTTATCTGTTTGCAAGTTCTCTTTAATTACTGTGTTCAAAGAAAACAATTTCTAGACTCTTGGAAGGGCAGTATAATATGCCCAGTTCACAAAAAAGGAGATACTAGCAGCCCCACAATGTATCATCCAATCAGTTTGCTTGATGCATCACAAAAAAATATTCTGTAGAATAATACTAAATAGAATACAACAGTGGGTAGAAAAGAACAATATACTATCTGAATTTTAAAACAGATTTAGGTCAAAAAGATCAACAGTTCAACATTGTTTCATTCTGCAACATCTTGCCTGGAAATATGTCACCAATAAAAAAGGCAAACTATATTGTTGTTTTGTTGATCTTAAAACTGCATTTGACTCTATAAGTAGGAAAACACTGTGCTCAAAATTAGAAGGGTACAATATAGATTCCAATATTTTAGATATACTTATAAAACTCCATAATAACACCTGACTCAAAATTAAATATGATCAACAAGGTGATTTAACAAACAAGATATATAACAATTTAGGGGTACGCCAAGGTTGTTTGCTAGCCCCCTTAATTATGTAAATTATATGTAAATACCATCTTGCAGGACTTAAATAATTCAGAATTTCATTCCCCTAGTGTTCTAATGAAGAAAATTCCTCCCTAGTCTACGCAGATGACATTGTCTTGATATCTACATCCTTCCTAGGTCTCCAGCATAAAGTAACCTCATTCTCAGAATTATGCAGCAAAGATGGGTTAGTTATAAATCTCCCAAAAACTAACATGGTTATATTTGGTAACATAAATGAAAAAGTCCCTTCACTTTTTATAGGAAAAAGCAAAATTGAATTGAAAACACTTTATGACTGTCTGGGCCTTAGGTTTTTCTCGGATCTTTCTTGGAATCCACATATCAACATCATGACCAAGAAATTAAAAACAGCATTTGGAGCTTTTAAAAGATTCAATGGGAAAATGGGCAAAGTTCAATTTTACATTTACTGAAAGTTATAAATATCAAAATCAAAACAAGCATCCTATATGGAATAGAAATATGGACCCCGGCAGATATAACCCCCCAAGAAATAATAATGAATAAAATGTATCGCTTTGTATTAAAAGTACAACAATCTGTCCCTGCTGAAATATCAAGAAAAGAGCTAGGACAATATTCATTGTCAGCATTAGCAATTGAACGAAGGATAAATTTTATTCTACAACTATTTCTTCTTCCTAGTCACAGGGTTATGAGGCTTTGCTTAGAAGAGCAAATAAAAACATCATAACTCAAATTGTATGTCAAGTACAAAACTATAAAAGAAAACATATTCCAGTGGGCTTTATGAAATTTACTCTATGAAATATATATTATCCCATTCCCAAAGATAGCTGATAAGTTAAAAGAAGAATTAAAGATATTTTTATAGCATTAGATCAGGAGCAAGTTAAAAGAAGAATTAGAGATATTTTTATATCATTAGATCAGGAAAAATCAACAGACTACATTATTTTCGCTGGTTTAAAATAATAAAAACAGAACATAATCTCAAATGTTATCTATTATAACAAATCCACAGGAGAGAAGACTTCTCACAAGATTGAGGTTAGAACTATATTCAGCAAATTAAATATTACACGATCAGAAGTGGCCTGGAATTTTGAGCTCAGAATGTAGCTGTTCACTTGGATTTCAGGATGATCTTAAACACATAGGGCAGTAGTCACAAAAGAGATGCACTCAGCACAACCCAGATGCACTGGCGCAAGTCAGAAACACGCCATAGAATGATTCACAAACAGGGTGAATACACCAACACAGCCCAGATGTCCCGTGCCCAACGACACGCTCCATAGGCGCAATGTAATAATATGCAGCACAAATATAGGGGGCGTACATGTGCATACACAGTGCAGCCTGATTCACAGTGCAAATTCATGGCGCATCCATTGGGCATTTCCAGTGCAAAGGCAAGATGCGCCATAGAAAGATAAGTGCAAAAGAAGAAGACTTAAGTCTAGCCCATCTGCAGGTCATTGACTGAACTGCCACAGCAGCACACTGCCTGATCCAGGGGGAGAGTGGAAGACAAAGAGAGACGGAGACACCCAGCCAGCACAGCAAGCTGGAGAGACTGGGCCAGAGGGCCAAACACAGTACCTGCAGCAGAATGAATCCAGCAGCAGTAGCCATTGCAGGTGCACTAATGGGGAGGAGGAGGCAGGGTGGTGGAAGGTGTCACAAACCCACTCAGCAGGTCAGGCCCTCTGCTCCCACAGTGCCAACCTCTGAGCACAGTCTTGTGAACAGTTAACAGAAACAGGGTAAGCCTCCTGTCTGTTTTGTGGGTTTGAATCAACCTTTGGTCTCAGTTCTGGAGTGATTCAAACTGTGAACTTCTTGCTAGCGTACCCAATGTACAGGCTGAGATAATTCTGTTCTTCATGGGGGGCCACATATCGTTTGCCTAAGGGTACCTAACCAGGTGCACAAAAAGAACCCTTAAAAACTCTAATAAAGACCTCAGATTACTCTTACCTTTTCCCAATTTGGTATTACCATATAAGCTCATGCACAGTGTTGTCACACTCTTAACCATCCACGCATCACAGGCAAAAACAGAAGGACTTGAAAGACACAAATAATCTATTAAAAAATTAGTTTACTTAAAAATAGATAATGTAAAGTGTAAATACAGAACCATATATCACAAAACATACAAATCACTTAAACAAAACAGGTTAAAAGTGCAGACAAAATCTCCTACCACAGTACTCTAAGAATTGTCTTTTCTAAGGAATATTCTTATCTCACAGTGCAGTAGATGTTTCAATTTCAGAGTCCAAACATTTGTGTCCACAGGTCACTCACAGCATAAATTAAAACACTGTCTTGAGGCTGCCTTCTTCATGATGTCACCCATCTCCTCCTCTGTGTATTAAAAATTATACCATCAGGATGTCATCACTCAGAAGGTAAATTAAATAAGGTTAATTTCTAAGTCCTTCTATTCCATGAGCAGCATTCTGCTTTTACAGACATCAGAGTAACATTTATGACTTTGCACCAGTGTGACATATCCTGGTTTTACTCCTCTAACATTATAAAACTTTATGATCTATCTTGACAGTTGGCAAGCTGCAATTAGTCACCTAAACAGGATATCCTAAATTTTAAGTCTCTTCTAACCTGTAATTGTCTCCTGGCCTTCCAGGTAACACCTTGTATCTAAAATCTGGGAGGGGGGGGGTGTCATTCCACAGACTGTCAGCATCTCTCATGAGAGACATTCAATAACACATTTTTTTATTACAAAAAGCATAGATTAATCAGAACCAGCTGTCTGAGTGTCACAGTTCCTCCCCACCTAGACTGAATTTGGGGGCTCTATCTCCTGCATGGGATGAGCTTCCCAAATCAGTTCACTCCTCGTACACATGAGACAGCCCATCGCAGTTCTGATTTTTGGCTCCAGCCCTATGTAGAATTGTCATATCATACCCTTGCAAAGCAAGACTCCATCTTAGCAATCTACCATTGTTTTTCCCCATCTGTGTCAACCAAACCAGGGGCTTGTGGTCAGTCTGTACCACAAAATGCTGCCCATATAAGTATGACTCTAATTTCTTTAGGGCCCACACTATGGCAAGACACTCTTTTTCCACAGTAGAGTATGCCTACTCCCTTGGAAGTTACTTTCTACTCATGTACACTACTGGGTGATCTCTCTATTGGCTGGATGTCTGACTAAGTACTGCCCCAATACCCACGTCTGAGGCGTCAGTCTGAACTATAAAGGGTTTGCTATAGTCAGGACTTGTCAAAACAGGAGCACTGCACAGTTCCTCCTTTACTTTGGAAAAGGCTTCCTCACAGGCTGGCCCCCAGGTAATTTTCTTTGGCATCCTTTTCTTTGTCAGGTCAGATAGGGGAGGAGCCAGGACACTGTAATTGGGTACAAATTTTCTATAGTAACCTGCTGTTCCAAGAAAACTCTTGACCTGCTTCTGCATTTCTGGTCTGGGTCACACCTGGAATACCTCTATATTTATTTGGTTAGGATGGAGCTGCCCCAGCCTACCACATGGCCGAAGTATGCCACTTCTCCCATGGCCACCTGGCACTGTCCGGCTTTGACAGTGAGCCCGGCCCTCTGTATCCTGCCCCGCACTTCCCTAAGGTGGGACAGGTGTTCCTCCCAGCTGGCATTAAAGATGGCAATGTCATCCAGGTACACCACAGCATACTCCTCAGCACCATTTAACACCTGGTTCATCAAACTTTGGACAGTGGCTGGGGCGTTCTTCTTTCCGAAAGGCATTACTTTAAATTAAAATAAGCCTATTGGAGTGATGAAGGCTGACTTCTCCCTAGCACTGTCCATCAACTCTACCTGCCAATACCCCTTTGTCAGGTCAATGTTCATAAGGTAGGTCATCCCTCCCAACTTGTCCAGGAGTTCATCCATCTGGGGCAACGGGTGGGCATCTGACTTTGTGACTGCATTCAGTCCATGACAGTCCACACAGAAATGAGTTGAGCCATCTGGCTTGGGCACAAGGACTATGGGTGAGGCCCAGGGACTGTGGGATCTCTGGATTACCCCTAAATCCAGCATCTCCTCCACTTCCCTCCTAATGTCCTTTTGGACAGCCTCTGACATCTGATATGTGGTTCGCCGTATGGGCGTCTGTGTCCCTGTCTCCACATCATGTGTCGTTAAGGGGGTTAGTCCAGGCTTGGTGCTAAACAATGGGCAAAGTCTGTTAAAACCTCCCTTACTTTATGGATCTGGTCTGGGGTCAGCTGGGGAGACAATTTAACTGCCTCCACACAGGACTCCCACTTACTTTCTTCCAGCAAGTCCAGAAGGGGGTCTCCTTTGTCCGTCCCCTCCCCAGAACTACATACAGCAAACACCATGTCAGCCCTATTTGCATATGGCTTCATCATGTTGACATGGTACATCCTATCTGTCTGTCTTCGGTCAGGTAACTCTACAATATAGTTCATATCATTTACCTTTCTAACCACTTTGTACGGTCCTGCCCACTCAGCCTGCAGCTTGTCTTTCTGGACCAGAATAAGGACCATGACTTCCTGTCCCACCATGTACAAGCGAGCTCTGGCTTTGCAGTCATACCACACTTTTTGTTTCTGTTAGGCAGATGCTAGGTTGCTCTGGGCTGTCCCCATAAGCTCCTTCAGACTTTCCCTAAACCTAAAGACGTAATTCACAATGGGAGTTCCATGGGTGGCGTGCTTGCCTTCCCAACCATCCTGGATCAAGTCTAGGAGCCCACATACTTGGCGTACATATAAGAGTTCAAAGGGGGAAAATCCTGTCCACTCTTGGGGCACCTCCCTGTATGCAAACAACAGGTGGGGAAGGTATTTCTCCTAGTCCCTCCCATGCTGTTCAGCAAATGCCCAGAGCATTGACTTTAGGGTACCATTGAATCGTTCCACAAGATCATTGGCTTGTAGGTGATATGGTGTTGTGCATCTCTGCACCACCCCACACTTCTCCCATAAACATTTCTTCAGGTCCGACATGAAGGAACCCCCTTGATCAGTGATAACCTCCTGCAGAAACCCAACACAGGAGAAAATCCCAAGTAAGGCATCTGCGACTTTGTCTGTCCTCAGTGAGGATAGGGCGACTGCCTCTGGGTACCAGGTGGCATAATACACCACAGTCAGGATGAATCTCTTCCCTGAGGAGCTGGGGGTATTTAAAGGCCCCATAATATCCATTCCCACCCTCTGGAATGGCTCCTTCACTATGGGCAATGGAATCAGGGTGGCTTGGGTTTTCTTGCCCACCTTCCCTATTTCTTGACACCGGTGACAAGACCTGCAATACTCCTTCACTTGCTAGGTGAAGTTAGGCCAGTAAAAATTCTGGGCCAACCGCTGCATAGTGTGCATGATTTCCAGATGACCAGACAAGGGAATATCATGTGCAATATTGCACAACTGCTCACGATACCCCTGGGGAACAACAAGCTGCCTGTCTAGCATCCCGCCCTCTGTCTGCACAGCTTGAGTATACATAAGTCCATTTTCCCAATAAACCATATGTCTGCCTTCACCTCCCTGTGCACCATCAGAGTCTGCCCAAACCCTCAGCTTCTCTAGACTAGGGTCACTTCTCTGAGCAGATGCAAAATCCCCTCACACATTCCCAAGGCATGGGACAGGTTCCCTTCAGTTGCTAAACTAGGGTCCCTAGCACTAGTGTCAGGGCACTTAGGATCACTGTCAATCCCAACCCTCTGACAATGGGTCACCCCTCCCTCTTTGTAGTAACCCTCAGTAGCTGTGTGGTTACTTGCTACTCTGGAAATTTCTACCCTCTTTTCATTAGTCTCCCCACCTGGAGGCATAGGCTGGGGAACCAGCCTCTCAGTGGTTTCCACAATGGCTTCTGTGGGGTTCAGGGAACTACAATTTTCCCTTGCTGCTTGGCTACGGGTAACTGCACATACCATCCCTTGTTTGAGATAGTTGCCCAGGATCACATTCACTGCTAAGGTTTTGACTACAGCCACCTGTTGCACAATTCCCCCGGTTTCACCCCAGTCTAGGAGAACACTAGCGAGGGGCAATGTTTTCGCCTCACCAGTAAAGTCCTGTACAGTGACATATTTATTGGGTATAAGCTGACCAGGCTCTACTAGATCCCCCTTTACCAAGGTCAAGGATGGCCCTGTGTCCCTTAACCCTTGCATCTGTACACCATTCATCATAACTGACTGCACGTGTTCCCTCATGTTCACAGGCATGCTTCCAGGGACACACAAACAACCCACTTCTTTTCTAGTACCATTCTGCATATTATTGCTCATTCTTTTGGGACACTGTCTGGCAATATGCCCAGTTTCTTTACATAACCAACACTCACTTCTTTTTTCACAGAAATCTTTTCTCTGAAACCTGGGGCTAACTGGTTTCGGTGGAGGCAGTGAGGGTTTTAGCTGCTCTGAAGGTGCGCTTTTCCCTTTCTGCACTGCCACACCCACCCCATTCGCTCTCAGAGCAGGTCTGCTCTTGACATACCAGTCTGAGAGTTCAGCAGCCTCTTGCACTGTTTTCGGGATCTCGGTCCTCCAGCCAGGTTTTTAGCTCTGCTGGGCATGCCCAATAAAACTGTTCTAACAAAATCACATTTTCAATTATATCAGCAGAGTTTGCCTCAATTCCTTCCCACCAATGTTTTAAAAACTGATGTTGTTTCATGGCTAGCTCCTCATAGCTCATGTCAGGGCTTCTCCTGAGCTTACGGAGTTTAGCTTTGTATGATTCATCAGTTAATTCAAACTTTTTTAACAGTGCATCTTTAAGTTTGCAGTAATCATCACTGTCTTCATTGTCCATTTGACCCAGTCCATCCCGAGCTTTCCCGGTAAGTAGAGGGAATAGCTGGAAGCTCCAGGACTCTCTGGAAATTTTAGCCTGAATACAAACTTTTTCGAAAGAATTTAAAAAGGTATCCATATCCTCCCCCTCTTTAAACTCGGCTATCAATTTGGAGTTCAATTTGTAACCTAGTCCTGCAGTCCCAGTTAAACCCAAGCCACTTACCTGCTCTGGTGCCGCTGGTTGGAGTTGTAGCTTCTCCAGTTCATGTTGCCTCTGGCACTCCTGCTCCTCACAGTTTGTGTCTCGGTGTTCTCGCTCTGCCTCCCGCTGTTCACTGTCCCTCTCCCTCTGGAACTCCAGATCCTTTTTACGTAACTCAATTTACAACCTGAGTACTTCTGGATCCAGGATTCTGGTGACCTTCCCCTGCTGCTGTGACCCTTCACTGACAGTGGCCCTGTTCCTCTCCTCATCAGGTCTGGACACTGCATTGGCCGCTAGCCCTGCCACACTCGAGGTTTGATCCTTTTCAGTCATGGTTTGTAACTCGCTGCTCTGGGTATCTGCTACCATCAGGGCATCCACGAGGTTCTGTTTGCTGGCTTTCACCTCAAACGGGACTCCTCTGTTCCCGCACAACTGCTTTAAGTAGTCTACAGTGTGCCTGCTGTAGTTGGAAGCCATCTTCTTCCCTAACTATGGCTACTCTGACTTGCACTTTAGAAAAAAAAATAAAATGGGTAGGAACTTGACTGTATGCCAAGAGATATAGTTCTGTCTCCTTTTTAAAAATAAATCACTGCCTTTTTCTTTCTTTGCAAGTGTGCTGATGATCTCAAGCTGACACACTGAACAATAAAAGCTTGTAATACCAAAATTATCTACACCGCTGCCAATCAATCTGTCACAAACCCACTCAGCAGGTCAGGCCCTCTGCTCCCACAGTGCCAACCTCTGAGCGCAGTCTTATGAACAGTTAACAGAAACAGGGTAACCATCTTGTCTGTTTTGTGGGTTCGAATCAATCTTTGGTCTCAGTTCTGGAGGGATTCAAACTGTGAACCTCTTGCTAGTGTACCCAATGTACAGGCTCAGATAATTCTGTTCTTCGAGGGGCAAGATATCTTTTGCCTATGGGCACCTAACCAGTGTACAAAATGAACCCTTAAAAACTCTAATAAAGACCTCAGATTACTCTTACCTTTTCCCAATTTGGTATCACCATATAATCTCATGCACAGTGTTGTCACACTCTTAACCATCCATGCATCACAGGCAAAAACAGAAGGACTTGGAAGACACAAATAGTCTATTAAAAAAATGAGTTTACTTAAAAAGAGATAACAATGTAAAGTGTAAATACAGAACCATATATCACAAAACATACAAATCACTTAAACAAAACAGGTTAAAAGTGCAGACAAAATCACCTACCACAGTACTCTTAGAATTCTATTTTCTAAGGAATATTTTTATCTTACAGTGCAGTAGATGTTTCAATTTCAGAGTGCAAACATTTGTGTCCACAGGTCACTCACAGCATAAATTAAAACACTGTCTTGAGCCTGCCTTCTTCATGATGTCACCCATCTCCTCCTCTGTTTATTAAAAATTATACCATCAGGATGTCATCACTCAGAAGGTAAATTAAATAGGTTAATTTCTAAGTCCTTCTATTTCATGAGCAATGTCCTGCTTTTACAGACATCAGAGGAACATTTATGACTTCACAGCAGTGTGACATAACCGGGTTTTCCTCCTCTACTGTTATAAAACTTTATGATCTATCTTGGCAGTTGGCAAGCTGCAATGTCACCTAAACATGATATCCTAAATTTTAAGTCTCTTCTAGCTTGTAATTATCTCCTGGCCTTCCAGGCAACACCTTGTATCTAAAATCTGGGGGGGTGTCATTCCACAGACTGTCAGCATCTCTCATGAGAGACATTCAATAACACATTTTTATATTACAAAAAGCATAGATTAAGCAGAACCAGCTGTCTGAGTGTCACAGAACGCACCGTAGGTGGCCGGCCTCATGGAGGTATCGTGACAGGCTGTGCTTTGAACAGCTGACTGAGGTGGAGACAGTAGGCCAATACCACCTGAACAGGGCCATGCTGAGGCAGCTCTGTGAGCTGTGCCATGATGTGATGCAGGCACCCACTGTACGAGGGCATGCCATCCCTGTGGAGACCAAGGTGACAACAGTCATGTGCCTGCTCACCACAGGAACCTTACAGAGGTCTATTGGGGACACCACTGGCATCTCAGAGGCCTCTACATCCCGCTTCCTCACACAGTTCCTCATCGCACTGCTACCACATGCTTCAGAATACATCCATTTCCCCAGCATGCAGGTGGAGTGGACAGAAGCCTTGCAGGGGTTCTACAGGGCGGCACACATGCCAGGCATGATAGGGGCCATAGACTGCCCCCATGTGGCAATCCATGCACCATCTGACGAGGATGCTACCACCTACATCAACCAGAAGAGATACCATTCCGTGAATTGCCAGGTGGTGTGTGATGCCACAGGGTGCATCATCAATGTCTGCACCACACACCTTGGGAGCGCACATGATTCATTCATATGGCACCAGTCGGCACATTGCATAAGGTTTGATGATGGGGATATACCAAGTGCCCACCTGATAGGTGTGTGTGACAGGGCCCCAACAGCACAGGAGGGCACCGAGGCCAGGACACAGGGGGTGAGCCATGGGCACCTGAACAGTGCAATGCATGCACATTGGCCATGGGATAGCAGGGGTGTGCAAGAGTACACAGGTGGACACAAGGAGACATGCAACTGCCGAGCAACACACGATGGACGGGGACATGCTAGTGTTGCTGGGGTAGGGATGCAGGACTGCCCATAATGAGGATGCACAGGTGGTAGAGCAGGACAGGTGCACACACCACTGAGGCCAGGGATGAAGACAGGGGGCATGGCAAGGTGTAACCCAACATACTAATACCAACATACTAATGGACACACATCTACCCCACAGGTGATGCCGCATATCTGCTGAGGCCCTGGCTCCTCACCCCCTTCCAACAACCCAGAACAGAGGCAGAGGAGTGCTACAATGAGGTACACATCACTACACGTGCCATCATACAGCATGTCTTCGGCATGCTGGAGATGTGCTTCCAGTGCCTGTGTCGGTCAGCTGGTGGCCTACAGTATAGCCCTGAGAAGGCCTGTGGCATATTGCTGGCCTGTTGTATGCTACTCAACATGGCCCTAGACTGTGGAATACCTGTCAAGGCTGGTGTGGGTGACAGTTCCGGGGAGGAGCAGGGGGTGGGAGAGGGAGGAGGCAGAGCACCCCCAGGGTCAGGGCGGTGACGCCGGGCTTGGACAGAGGGACCCAAGAATGTTGGTCAGAGCAAGGGACCACCACAGGCATGAAGTGGAGGAACACTTTGGGCCATGAAGGTGAGTATACAGGTATGTATGTATGCAGGCTGTGCACCAAGGTGTGGAGAATGAACGTCATGTGCACAGTGGATGATGGATGATACACAGAGGTGCACACAGGCACACACACAGTGAGGGACACACAGACACAGAGACACACACACACACCAGGCATGTAACAGCCATGCACTACCAGAGCCATGTCGCAAACATCATGGGTCAGAGTGCACAGCCGCCTAGGAAAGGGCACAGCGGACACCAGAACACACTCATCATTCCCATGACACATGGCACAACAGTGGCACACACAGAAATGCTGGTGGGCCTGCACAGGTAGCACAGAGTGGTGCCAGGGCTACAGTGGAACAGATTCCTGCCACACACACCACCACTGGCACCACCTGCAGGGCGTCCAGTGCACACAGGTGTACCAGCCTGCCATCACACACCCGGGGACATGGGCATCTCTCATGAGAGACAGTGCCCCAGCTGCCACAGACATGGGGCACCTCTGCCATGGCTGGTGGTGGTGGGCGTGCCACCACCGGCCAGAGGGGTTGTCACCTGAGACCCTGCAGGGGTGCTGCACCAAGACCATGAATGGGTGCCCAGTGGAGTGGCCAACCCACAGCAACCACCCGAGCCATGGACGGTGGGTGTGAAGGCCAGCGGTGATGGAGTCAGCAGCAGAGGGCTCACCCGACTCCACCACCAGGCTGTGCGGGATGTGCTACGAGGCGTCCGACTGGACAAACGATGTCCACAGAGTGTTGTGGTGGCAGCCACTGCTTTCGCAGCAGCTGCAATCCACTCCATAGCTGTGGTCATGCCCACCCGCATGATGCATGCCTCTGCCAGCATCTGTGCATGCCATGCAGCTGTGGAATCATGCTCCTGGACCATCACAGTCCTGTGGCTATGGAACTATGCACGAAGGGCCTCCTGCCCCTCCACAGTCGCCCACCGGAGGCTGAAGTAGGCCACCATGTCGTCAGTGGGTGATGCTTCATGGTGGTGTTGCTGATGAGCAGGGGATGGAGCAGCTTGTCCTGGTACGTCCATGGGCGGTGGATGCACCATGGCAGGCTGGGACATGGGCGGGGCTTGGTTGGGCAATGCCACTGAATGCCCATGGGTGGTGTCCTCCTGGGCCAATGGTGCGGGTGCATACACCGCGACATCTTGCCCAGATGCCACTGATGTCACCGGCACTGCACATGGCAGTGGTGCAGGTGGCACAGCACCCACAGCCTTGGGCAGCTGTGCCTCATCTGCATCCTCACCTTGCACAGTGTGGACATCAGTGGCAACTGGGGCCACCTGCACAGGCAGCCCTATGTTGAGTGCACCTCCGTCCTCCATGTCTGCACTGGTGGTGGCAGTGCTGACTGCGGTGGTGCTGAGGCCCTCTCCCCGGCATGCCATTGGAGAGCACAAGGAGGGCATCAGCAATGTCCACCGTGTCATCCTGGTCATTGTCAGACAACCTGGACAGGCTCCCCAGCCAAGTGATGTACCCACTGGCTGTCCTGCCAGTGCCTGACTATGGGGCCTGCAGGGCCCGCCTGCACCAGGGCCATGACCGGAGTTGCCCAGGATGTGGATGGTGTAGATGCAGAGTCATCCACGCTGGTGTCATCGGCCCCATGAGATGGTCTTGCATCATCACCCGTGAGGGTGTCACATGCAGCCGTGGTCACGGCTGCACCTTAGAGGCATGCTGGTGCTGTGGAGGGAAGAAGGGGGTGCATGGCTAATGCACAGTTCACATACATCACATTGGTGATGCACAACAGTAAATGGCCATCCACACGGCACCAAGGCTGCAGGCCTGACTACGGCAGGGCCATGGCGTGACATGGCTAGCCACACCATGGCACAGTTGGGCCCATCACCATCCCATTATGCACACTGCATGGCAGTGGTGTCACATGCCATGTGGATGCACCATGGCACGTGTTCTCCAGTGCAGTGGCATGGCAGCAGTGGCACCACGGGGGCATGTCACACCTGGCCTGGGGCAACCGACCCTATGCTGCTGTGCCTGGGTGTAGAGAGGCAGGGGTGGCAGCCTTGGCACATGGGTAGCAGCCATGCCTAGGACACATGGCTATTCATAATGCTGGGATGGGCTGCCACCAGTCTGGAATCCACAGCTTGGGACGCCCTGTACTGCTGTCTGGGACACACTGGCAGCCAGGAGGGCCTCATTAGGGCTCAGCTATTTGGCCATGCTTGAGCCACCCCCTGTCCACCACAGGGAGGCCTGGATGTTAGCCACCTTCTCCTTGGCCCTCCTTCACCCATCATTCTAGTGCTTTCTGCACTCTGTGACCGTGTGGTTGTACGGTACCATGGCGTTCACCTGCTGGGCCACCTCCTCCCAGCCCACTGCCCGTGCAGTCCAGCTGCCTCCCCTGCCAGTTAGAACAGCCAGACATAGGTGGAATGCCTCAATGAGTGCTCTCTCCTCATCATGCATAAAGTTCGGTCGCTGCCTTATGATGGCACTCGCATCCTCTGACATTGTGGCTACTGTGGGGGGAAGCATCCAGGTGCTAGGCATGCCTGTGGCTCCACATGCTCCCATCCCACCTGCATCTGTCTGTTGACCCCACCTGGACCCCTGCAGCAGGTGGTCTGGGTGATGGTCTGTGTATGGGTGTCCTGGTATGGTGTGCAGCGCCCCATGGTACAGGAACCGTTGGGGACAGTGCACCTGCCATGCATATCCACCGGTCCACAGCTGGGGTGCCAGTGCTGTTGCCCCAGGGGGAAAACGGTGCTGTCCAGCATGGACATGTCCCCATGCCTCAGCAGCATGTGTGTGGCCACAGTGTTACCATGCCTGAACAAGATCCCACCCTTGCTACTCCGGGGGGGGCACAGACCGGTGGACCACAGCCATGGGGTGGCTGGCTGCAGTGTGTGGCATGGTGACACTGTCATGTTGCCTGCATAGGCACCGCCATGTGCCTCGGACTGACCGGTAGCACATTGATGCGTCCACCACACATGGCCAGTAACACCCAGTCACATATACCTGTCCACAGTACCACTATACAGGGCACAGTACCTTTGTGTGGGTCGCAGGACCACCGTGTGCCACGGTGCAAGGCCTTGTCATGCTGCACAACATATCTGTGTACAGCAGTACCCTATCCCATATGCTGCCATGTACACACCATTGTACTGTAACAGGCAGCCTGGACATGTCAGTGACCTGTCTACCAGTGTCCTGTGCATCACGTGTACTGCACAGGTTTGGTGTTCAATATTATGGGCTTTCGTTCCACAATCTGTGCATGTTGGGAGGCACTGTTCCCCATGCGGGGGCCATGTTTGTTCAGAGGCTTGCATGCACCTGTACATTCCCCTAGTGCATTCTGTAGACCATGTAAATATAGCTGTGTACTCACCTTCAAGGCTGTGTTTTCTCTCAGTCATCTGATCTCAGCCTGCAAGCTTTGGGAGCATTTATGGCTCAGGGCATGCAAATGAGGCCTCAGTCTCCGGCAATGAGATGCTAATCAGCTGAGATGCCCATGCATGTGGAATGAGACGGTTTAAGGTGCATTGACTGTGAATTGCAGAATTACCCCCAGCTCATCTCACTTTACAAGGAGCATCTCTGAGATGTGCCTATGACGTTATGGTGCATCTGCCATGCATGTGCGATAACCGTGTGCAATGGCGCATCTTCTGGTATGTGCCACTATGCTGCTTCCATGATAATCCACTGTCGGAATGCTGGCAATTGTGCTGTGTCATGTATTGCACACTGTACTCCCACATGCGTGGGATGTGCTGCAGTGGGTGGATGTAGCAGCCATGGATCACACTTTGTGCACCATAGGCAGCCGTAGCATGTGCCATGCACAACATGGTGGCCACCTGCACATCGCGCATGCATGACCCAGCCGTGACCTCCTCGCCATGCCTTAGCAGTTGGCATTGCGCTTGCCATGCTTCCTTTCACCTATTGCACTTCATGCACTGTACGCTTTGTACTGCACGAGGCTCTGTGTTTCACATGGCGCGTATCAGGTCCTTGATTGTGCTTCACCACGTTGCACTGGGTGACAGTTACTGTCAGTGAGGAAATGCCTAGAGCTGATAGACAATCCCCTAGGGCCATGAACTGGTCCCAGGTGGAGCTGCTGCATCTGGTGGCACTTGTTATGCTGGTGGAGGGGCAGCTGTTTGGCAGGAGGACCTCCATGTGCCCAGGGCAGAGGTGTGGGCCTCCATTGCTAGGAGGCTGGTTCAGTGCACTGGGCTGCCACGCACTGGGGAGCAGTGCAGGCATCGTTTTGGCAACCTGCAGAGGCGGGACCTGGAGAGACTAGGGCAGCTGTGTCTCCGTGAATGCCCAGGAGTACTGCTATGGCCAGGTAGGTGTTGCTCATCTGGCTCCTTTTGTGGTGTGTGCTGGGTGTGTGCTCTGGTCCTCATGGGGCACCCACTTGGCTCACTATCATCCTGCACACATGGTAGTGGCTGCACCTGCCCAGTGCAGCCCTGTCATGTGTGCCATGGGGGGACCATGGGCAGGGCTGTGGTTGCGTGCAGGAAGCAGGGGCTGCATGGCTGCTCACCATTGTGTGCTGCATGCACACATGCCTGGGGTGTGCCACTGTGGCAGTGCATCCTACACGGTGGTGCTGTTTGGCTGTCCCTGTCCCACCTGTGCCTGTCGGTGTTGCTGTGCGTTGCTGTGTGTTTTTGGCACTGCTGGAACTCTCTGTCTGTTGTGTTTTGCAGGCCCAGAGGCCAGGCAAAGGGCCGTGGCCATCACTGAGATGTGAAGGAGGAGGCTCCTGGGTGCCAGGCCTGGTGCCCTTGCAGGGTCAGGTAGGCGGTGTATTCTGCTGTTGCTGTGGTCTGCTGCTGTGGGTTACTGCTGGGTGGGGGTGTTGTCTACATTCAGGCCCTCAGTGTGCATTCTCTCTGTCATTGCTGTTGGTTTCCAGGGATGACATGCCATGGCAGGGGGTGGTGCCTAGCCTAATGTGGAGAGGCAGATCCGTGTGGCCATCCAGGCGATCCTGCGGCCAATTTCTAGAACAGTTCAGCACCTGTCAGCTGCCCTGCAGAGTGTTCTTCAGTGATTGCCCTTTCGTGGCCGTGCACAGGTGTGGAGTGGCAGGCCACGGCTGCACTAGTGGCCCCCTGGCTCTTCATGGGGCCTTGCTCTGTTTACTGTTTCTGTCTTTGGCCCCCTGTTTCCTTGTTGTTCCAGGATTTCTGTTGTATGGGTTTTTTATCTGGTTTTACTGTTTTATAAACATGTTGCTATCAGCATCTGTGTCTGTGGGTTTCATTGTTCCAGCATCATAGTTGTTCCTTATTGCCCTGCTGGCTTGCTCCACCTGCTCTGACTTGCTCCCTTGTGTAGCTCAGGGAATCCAGGGTGCCCTGGCGCATCTCCTGTTACACCGGCACATCTCCAGTTGTGCTGTCCTGTGTCTGGGTGATTCACAGAGGGGATGCGCTTGGCACATCCCATTGCGCATGCCTCTGTGAATTGCTCTGTCGGTGCTCGGCGCATCTGACTTGCACCGGTGCATCTTCTTTGTGAATCCTGCCCTGAGTGTTACACTGTCCAAAATTTTAGATAGCATGGAAGAAATGGTTGGCACCAATATTTTTTTTAACCAGAAGAGGCACAGTAAACTGATGCTTGTTTATAAGTGCAACCTGGGAGCACAAGGAAGTTAAGTGACTTGCTCAGGGTCACACAATAGCAATTGGGAGCTGTGGGATTCAAACCCAGCTCTCCAGGTTTGCAGCTCAGAGCCTTAAACCACTGCACTATACTGTCTACATAGGAGGGCACCCTTGGTCTCCCCTCTGAGCAACTTATTGTTCTTTTGTTTAACACAATAAGAATAGACTCATCCCTCTTTGTAAGTTCTTAAAAGCAGTGAAATTATAGTGGGGGAACCAAATGAAATTCCATGTGAAGACTATAGCACTCAGAGTTAAACTCTGTATTAGTTTAATGAATAATCAATTATCAATGTGCAATAGTAATATTTGTTGATGTAACAAATTGTTTGCTTTTTAACTATTTTTTAGAATTGTAATGACTTTTAGTCAAACAATAAATTTTCTACCTAAATATCTTTATCTGATGGGGCAGTTGTCATGTAGTCATATATGGCGTTCTTCACCTTTGGCACATTCCACATTTCACTCATGGTATGAGAATACATTTGTCCTGTCATCCGAGTACCATTGCAATAATTTCTTTCAGTTGGGGGAATGGAGATGAACCAAAATGGAAAATACCTTCATCCAGTTGAGGGCTTCTCCCCTGATGGGATGGTGCCACTACTAGAGATGTTGAGAAATTTAATTTCGCCGGCAAAATGCTGTCAGAATCATGAATTTCACCCCACAAAATATTTCTTGTAGTTATGTACTTACGGCAATATTTTGCCAGTTAATTTCACCATAAATTTCGCCATGCATTACTATTAGGTGAAATTAGGTGAGTCACATGACTTACTGTCTGCAGGTCACATGAGTGCATACAGGCAGGGAGTGAGTGATTCAGTTCCTTTGTTAGGTAGCTGGAGACTTGGAGAGGAGAAGCAGGCAGTCAGCAGCGGAGGTTTTTCACTCTAGTGCTTGCCATTGTGTGTTTTATATACTATTTAGTTAAAAAAAATGATTTATACTGTGTTTCTTTTGTGTGCTCATAATTTCTTGTCTGTGAGTGTAGATTGTGTGTGTGTGTGTGTGCGTAATTCCCTCACTCTCTCCTTTCTTTCTTTTTCTTTGTTTTAAATTTTCTGTTAGGAAAACTTTTTTTGTGGGGGGATAAATAATGGATGGGAAAGGTAGGGCGAGGGAGACTGGGAAGAAGGTGGGACCCAGTGTTTGTCTTAACAGATGCGTCTTTATGTTTGAGGCCCCCCTTGCAGTAGCATGTGCCCCACCCCCCAACAGGAACATGTACCCCCCAGCAGCAGCAGAATACCATTGCCACCAGCACCAGCAGTAGGAGCATGTGACCCCCGCCACCCCACAGCAGGAGCATGATGTGTCCCCTGGGATATCAGCTGGTGGTGGCCCCCCACTACAGCGTGTCAGCTGTGTGATGTTTTTTCACCACAAACACTGAAGATGGCACTGTGGTGATCTGTAATCTGTGCTGCAGATCAGTAAGAAGGGGGAAGAAAGGGGGACATTTTGGAACTGGTGGCCATAGGAGCCATCTGCAGCACCACCACCACCCTGCAGAGTGGCTCAAAAACAGCAGGAGGTGGCAGCAGCAGGACACAGTGGGGGTGAGCAGACAGAAGAAGAGAAGAGGGCCAGCAGGAGGAAGGGAGTCAGTGTCAGCAGGAAGGTGCTGTACCAGAAGACAGCAGCAGGAGGCAGCCACAGCACCATCACCCTCACACTCACCCCACAGCCACCAGAGGTGCTGCATCATGCTGGTGGTGATGCTGATGAACCCGCACAGCCTGCAGAAGCCCCAGCTGGTCATGTGACAGTGAGACAGGTGGACATGGCAACTATGCGCAGTGAGGTGGGAGCTCTGCAGCATGACTTTGAAGAGTTCCATCAGGAGGCCTGGGGGGGGGGACCTGAGGAAACTAACTGATGAGCAACAAAAAGTGTTGGAACTCCTGGCAGAGCTGCGTCATGGGGATGGTGGCAGTGCAGAATCGGGGCCTGGCACTGGCACCATGTAAGTTTTGATTGACTGAATAATTTGTCAATGAGGCAGGCAGAGCAGCAGCTTAATTGTTTTTCTTTTCTTTTTCTTGTCCTTTGTTACTTAGATACATAGATACACAGACAGTGTCGGCAGATAAGGGCCTATGGCCCACCCAATCTGCCCATTTGAGCCTGTAAGTTCAGTTTATGTTTTCCTAAAAGTCTGTTACCACTTACCCCTGACCTCCAGAATTCCTTTATGTCTATCCCATGCATTCTTAAATCCCGTGATTGTTTCAGCCCCCACCACTTCCTCTGGCAGGGTGTTCCACTTGTCCACCACCCGTTCTGTGAAAAAATTCTTCCTCAGGTTTCCTCTGAATTGTCCTCCCTCCAACTTCATCCCATGCCCTCTAGTCCTGGAACATCTTTTTCACTTAAAAATAGTGCATTCCTGCACCCTGTTCCTCCCTGTAAGATACTTGTATGTCTCTATCATATCCCCTCTCTCCCTCCTCTCCTCCAGGGAGTACATGTTCAGTTCCTTCAACCTGTCCTCATAGGACTTGTGATGCAATCCATGTACTATCTTTGTTGCCCTCCTCTGAACCTTTTCTACCCTGTCTATGTCCTTATGTAGGATAGGTAAGGTCTCCAGAACTGTACACTGTACTCCAGGTGGGGCCTCACTAGTGTCTTGTATAGTGGAATTATGACCTCCCTTTCCCTGCTGGTGATGCCCCTGCCTATGCATCCCAGCATCCTATTTGCTTTACTTGCTGCCTTGCCACACTGTTCTCCTACCTTGAGGTCATCAGAGATGATAACCCCAAGATCCCTTTTCTGCTTGGTGCATGCTATATCCTCACCCCCCAACTGATATATTGTGCCAGGATTTTTGTGCCCCATATGCATTATCTTGCACTTCTTTGCGTTGAATTTCAATTGCCAAACCTCTGACCATTCTTCAAGTTTCTGCAGGTCCCTTCTCATTCTGTCTACACCCTCTGGTGTCACTCTTCCTCATCTGCACCCCCTTAAAATAAGAAAAATAAAAAAAATATTTTCTGTCCTCTTCCTCTTCTACATCCTCTTCTTTCTTTTTCTTGTCCAGCTGTTTTGTGTGTTGTGTAATGTTTATGCTCCCTCCCATTCCTCTCTTATATGAGTACCCTTGCCCTGACCCTGCATATCCCCCCGTCATGTTACTGTCAGTCACTGTAGTACTGTACCCATAAATTCTGTACCTTTCTTTTTGTTTTATGTTACTCCTTCTTTATATATTTCCTCCTCCTATCCACAAATGTCACGTACTGTAATTTGTTCCTATGAAAACATTTTTTCCTAAAGCTATGTGATGTTATGGTAGTTGTTTTGTGCGCAGTACCAGTCCAAATACGTACACAACAATCAAAGAAACATAAGTACTTCTATTGCAAAGTTAAACATAAATATGTTTTTGTGCTTAACAACATGCATCCCCTGGGCTTGCCACAAATGTTAATGTTGTGTCTCTCTCCTTCAGTTATGATGATGTTTTAAAGTGTCCCACCAGTGCCACCCCACCACCTGGTCCAAGATGTGCACTTGGACTACAATTTAACACAGCCTCTTGCTGCCATGCAGTGCAGAGCAGGCATGATAAGATGAGAAATATGACAGTAAAAAAGTAGGATGAAACTGAGACATGAATCTGCTCTCAGTCATGATGCTGTTTTTACAAATGATTTCAAGATGAATGTTGTTGCCACTACTACAGAACAGGCCTTACAAGTCCAGAAATGCTACATGAGAAATGTTACATAAAATTGAGACAGAAATGTGGTCTCAGTCCAAAAGTTTTATAGAGCCCCCACCACCACGACCCAGATAAAAAAATGCTGTTTTGGCCACCATTTATAAATGATTTCAGGATGAATCTTGTTGCCGCTAGTGCAGAACATGCCTTACTTACAAGTCCAGAAATGTTACATGTAAATGTAACATAAAATTGAGACAGAAATGTGGGCTCAGTCCAGAGGTTTCATAGAGCCCACCACCTCCCGGACAAAAAAAAAAACGCTGTTCGTCCACTGTTTACAAAGGATTTCAGGATTAATCTTGTTGCCACTAGCACAGAACAGGCCTTACAAGTCCATAACTGTTACATGGGACATGTCACATAAAATTGACACACGAATCTGCTCTCAGTCATGATGTTATATAGTGCCCCACCACCACCTGGACCAGGAAAATGCTGTTTTGTCCACTGTTTACAAATGATTTCAGGATGAATCTTGTTGCCACTAGGTGCTGTGCTGTGCAGAACAGGTCTTATACAGTTAGTCCAGAAAAACCACATGACAAAATTGTGAGAGGAGGGAGATACAATTATTGTGGGAATTATGAAATAGCCAAAAGGGGTGCCATGCTGAGAAAATTAATTCCTCCTGCCAAATGCTGCTGCTACTTGCACTTGCTGCTGGTTTCTCAATTGTTTGAGAAATGTAGAATTATAATTTCTTGATGCTGCTCTCCTGTTTGGCTGTGGTGACAATGTGGTTGTAACTTGTACGGTGTGGAGGGAATGAGATTTTGGGGTGCTGTAGCTTGTTGCCCGCTGCTCTGATTAATTGCCAACTTGCCAAGAGAAGTAATATTTTGGCTGGGGGTGATGGATCATCATCACAGAGTCCATACTGCTGCTGCAGCTGCTGCACACATAAGTGTCTGTCTGTATTTTTTTTCTGTGCAAGAGAAGGGTGGGGGTGGATTTGTATTGTGGTGTCTAGAGCTCTAATATGTTTGTACTGCTTTTCTATTATTTTCCAGATAACTGAGGATTACATCATCATGATGCCAAGCCAAGCAAGCTTCATCAGTCCTGGATTCAGATCTGGGATGTTGGAACGCATCACATTTCGCAATGCAAATGGTAAGTATTTAATTTTTCATTGCTGGGGTAGGTTACAGCAGTCTGGATGTCTGATTTTGATAGTAATTGTCTTCTGTTTGCTTTTGTCAACATTCAGAAATTCCGGTGATGTTACCTTCCACTCTTGCTGCTGCTGATCAAGGTGTGGGTGCTTCATTTAGTTGTACTGTACAATAGTTCCAGTTTTACAGCAAGTCCCTGAGGTACGTAATTCTTCATTTTTTATGGTCTTCAGCAGGGGGGATGGGGGAACTTTTAACAATCCTCAAAATTTGTTCTTTTTATCTTATTTCCAGGTTCAGAGTACTTTTAGGGGAATGTGGAATCTGGATGCCTGCTGCTGCACTTCATGTGCTCCGCCCTGCATGTTCCTTCTGGGGGCAATTTAACACAGTTTAATTACATTCACAGGGTATGATAAGTATATACATTTTTTCTTTGCTTCTAATTTGCTAGCTAACACCAGGTATGTAGATGGACAAATATTCGTTATGTTTCTGTCATTGTTCCTGTTTAGGTCATTTTCCTTTAGTGAGTTTTCATCCCATGTCTGTGTGAGGACTATATCCAGGCCCTGCAGGAGCTGGTATATGGAAGACCGAGCAGGTTGCTTGAACTGTGATGTAAGCCACTGGTTTCATTACCGATTAAACAGTACACCCGGGGAGGAAGTATATGTGGAAATGGATAGTAGAGACAGTGTATAGTAATTAGGTGGAGCGGGCTAATGTCTTGTCTAATCATTTGAGGTGGCAGAGCTTGAGTAATTAGGAAAATTTAGAAGCCAAACTGTGTATAGCAAACAACTCCCCCTGTAGCGACCATCACCGTTTCTGTACAAGTACTGTGGTAGTACCCTTTTTGGGGGACTTGGATATTGTTAAGCCTTTTTTTTAAGATTATTTTATAATTAATAACTCACATCATTAAAGATGTCCGCTATTCACCATTTTGCAAAATCTGTTCAACTGGTGTTAACGGTTGAATGAGCATGTTATATTCATACTCTTCTTGTACTAGGAGGATTCTTCAACATGTCATGGATAGTAAGCGGCAGAAAATATTTATTTTTCACACGGAGTACATGGGCGTGGCAGGAGGTGAGGACTGGATGTGGCATGTGCTAGCGTGGACACTTTTAAAGACATCAAGAAAACATATCTTGCTCAAGATGGAGTTAGTTGAAATAATAAAGAAAAATGTGTATCTTGATATTTTTGGCAGCAAAACATTACAATTGTAATAATGCAAAATGTTTTGTGGTTATGGTAATTTGACTGCTGCTTTAATATAGGGTGGGGATCAAACAACAGTTTAGGCAAAGGGTAATGAAGTGAAACTGATTAACACTGCAACAGATATCACAATCGTCACAAATCCAATGATATATAGATAAAAATTATTTATAACACTATACTGAGCTGAAAGTTGTTGGGGGGTGGGGGTCCTTTGAGTAATTTCAGCCTTGTTCTACTTACACTGTCACATCCTCCAAGAAGCATATGAACATACGAATGTGCAAGCAGAAACAGTCGTCTATCTAAGTCTGCTTGAGTGTGCAGCCAACACCCCTAGTTTGCAGCTGCCCCAACCTCCTCCCTTTTGTCATCCCACTGCCACCCCCCAACCTCACTCTCCCCTGTTCCCTGTCCCATGCCCTTTTGAAGCTGTTCACAGATTTACATGATACCACCCATTCTGGTAGGGTGTTCCATTTTGCTACCACCCTCTTTGTGAAATAGTGTCTCCTCATTTCCTTTCTAAATCTTCCCCCTCCATTCTTAGCCCGTGCCCTCTGGTGACTCTTCCCCTCAACTTAAAGACCCATCTGCCCCATCCTTATTGATTCCCCTCAGATACTTGAATGTCTCTATCATGTCCCCCCATCCCTTCTATCCTCCAGGGTGTACATATTGAGGTCTCCCAGCCTCCTGTCATAGTCTGTTCCTTCCATTCCACATATCATCTTTGTTGCCTTCCTCTGCACCCCCTCCAGCAGCCTGATATCAGCTTTAGGTATGGCCTCCAAAACTGCACACAATATTCTAAGTGCAGTCTTACCTGCGATCTGTAGAAGGGCAAGATCACCTCACTTCGCCTGGATGAAAACCCCCTCGCTATGCACCCCAGCATTTTGTTCACTTTTGCAGCTGCTCTCCTGCACTGGGCAGTGTTGTTCATGGTCTCCATTATCATTACCCCAAGGTCCTTCTCCTCCTCAGTGATCCCCAGCTTAACCCCCCCAGCCAGTATTCTCTCCTTGGGTTCTTCACCCCAAGTGCATAACTTTACACTTCTTTGTATTGAACCTCAGCTACCACCTCTCTGACCACTCTTCTAGCTCACTTAGGTCCCCCTGCAGCTGCTTCCACCCCTCCTCTCCATCCACCACTTCTCTGATTTTGGTGTTATCAGCAAAGAGACTTACCTTGCACACAACCCCATGTCCAATGTCTGATATGAAGAGTCCAAACAATACTGGCCCCAACACAGAGCCCTGTGACACTTCACTTGTCACCGGCCTTGGAGCCGAGAGCTCCCCTCTCACCACCACCAGTTGCAGCCTCCCACTCAGCCAGCTTGTAATCCAGTTCATCATTTTTGCCCCTACTCCTACACCAGTTAGCTTCCCTCCAAGCCACCCATGAGGCACTGAATCGAAGGCCTTGCTGAAGTCCAAGTAAAGAACATCCACCGCATGACCCTTATCCAGTTCACCTGTCATCCAATCATAATATTGTATCAGGTTGGTTTGACAAGACTTCCCTGAAACAAATCCATGCTGCCTCACATCCTGGAGGCCACTGTTCTCCAGGTATGATACCAGTCTTTCCTTTAGTATAATTTCCATGAGTTTGTACACTATGGATGTGAGACTTATTGGACGATAATTACCTGGTTTATCCCTTGGCCCGCTCTTGTGTAATGGCACTACATGTGCCATCCTCCAGTCCAGTGGCATACATCCCGACTCCAGTGAGGTGCTGTACAGATCCTCCAGTGGCTCTGCCAACACCTCCGCCATCTCCCTCAGCACCCTGTGGTGAATACCATCCGGACCTGGTGCCTTGTCTACCTTCAGTGCCCTCAGTCCCTCTAGGACTCTACTTGCCTCAATTCTTCCATCTGTCACCTCCTCTCCTCCTGTCCCCACCCTCGCAGCCCATGCTGGTAATGGTCCCCCCTTTTCTTCCGTGAATTCAGTGTTTCTGCCTTCTCCTCACCCTTTTCCGTTCACTCCCCATCCCTTTTTATGCTCACTATTGTGAGGAGGCAGTATAGTGCAGTGGTCTAAGGCTCTGATCTGGTGACATCCAGCAGACCAGACCTGGGTTTGAATCCCACAGCTTCCACTTGCATACTGTGTGACCCTGAGCAAGTCACTTAACTTCCTTGTGCTCCCAGGTCACACCTGGAAACAAGCTCCGGCTTAGTGTACCTTTCCTGGTTAAACAATTTCCCCTTTCCCTATTGTCTCCTTGCACTTTCTTTTCTCCCTGATGTATCTGAAGAAGTCTTTCTCTCCCCCATTAATTCCCTGTGCTAATCTCAGCTCCCTCTGGGCCTTGGCTTCTCTCACTTTTCTGGTCACCTCCCTGGACCATCTTGCATATTCCTCCCTGTCCACTTCCTTCCCTGTCCTCCTAAACCTCTGGTGAGCCACTCGTTTTGGCCTCACCAGCTCCACAACCTCGCTGTTCAACCAGCATGGTTTTCTTGCTTTGCTTCTCTTACTCTGTGCCTTGGTGCAGACTTCTGTTGCCTCTGCAACCCCCCGTTTAATAATATCCCATTTCAGCTCCACATCCATCTCATGCCTTATGCCCTCTAGTCTCCCTTTCAGTACTTACTGCATCCTTCCAATGTCCACCCCCCTGAAGTTTACCACCTGAGTAACTGATTTCTCTGGCTCCCCACACGTCGTGATATTAAACCACACCGTTTGGTGATTGCTGTCGGATAGTGGGTCCTCTACCTTTATTTCCCTCACAGCCTCCCCATTCGACAGTACCAGATCTAAAGTGTTCTTTAGCCTAGTAGGTACAGTAACCAACTGTGTCAGGAGACCCTCCTGGATTGCATCCAGGAGCACTTGCTCCCTAGCACTGGAGGTGACCAGAATGCTCCAGTCAACCCCCAGCAAGTTGAAATCCCCCACGATGACCACCTTCCCTTTTCTACATACCTTTTTGATTTATCCCGCTAGCTCCCTGTCAGGCTCCTCAGACTGGGATGGCAGCCTGTATACCACTCCAAACCTTAGTTTCCTACCCCTTGAGTCTAGAAGCTGCAGCCAAATTGCCCCTGTTCTCCTTTCTTCTCCCTCGTCCCTTGTGCATTTGATCCCGTCCCTCACATAGACTGCCACCCCACCCTCTTCCCCTCCTTACAGTCCTTCCTGTATAATTTGTATCCTGGGATTGCCAGATCCCAGTCCTGGTGCTCAGTTGCCCACGTTTCTGTGACAGCTGCAATATCCACCCTCCACACTGCTAAAAGTGCCTGTAGCTCAGTGGATTTGTTTCCTAGGCTTCTTGCATTCAATGAGACCACACTCCATAATGTCCCCTTCCCTTCACTAGCCTCCATCTCCTCCCTTCTACTCCCTCCTTTTTTGGCCACCCGAGTCCTTCCCTGGTAGCCTGGGGGGTAGACTGTGACTCCACTCTATCGGATCCCTGCCTACCTGCTGTCCACTTGCCACCCCCCCATCTAGTTTAAATCCACCCTTGTCGAAATATACCTCTCCAGTCTTTGCTTTAATACCTCCTTCCCCTCCCCACTTAAGTGCAGCCTATCCCTTGCAAACAGATTGTTATTATCCCAGGTACTGCCCCAGCTGCCCACAACCCCATACCCCTTAGTTCGACACCATTCTACCAACCATGAGTTCAACTCTCTAATCCTCTTCTTTCTCACTGTGCTTGCGCAGGGTACTGGGAGCACTTCGGAGAAGGCCACGGACTCCCCAGTCTTTTTACACAACCTTCCCACTTCCTCAGTCCTCTCTCTTGTTACCTCCACCGTTTCCCCGCTAGGTCATTTAACCCCACATGTACCACAATGTGTGGTTTCCTTCTACCCCTCTTTACGCACCTTAGGATTGCCTGACCTGCCATGTCTGCCTTTAATCCTGGTATGGACTTCACCCATATCTGACTGTGCCTCTCCCCCTTGCCACCCCATCTGATTCCCTTGAGTATGGAGTCCCCCAACACCAGTACACCCCCCTCCTCTTTCCTTGTGCCCGTTGCCACCCCCTTACCCAGGTTCTCATTTTTGGAGCCACTCAAGACCATGTTTTTATCATGTGCCCCAGTGTCTTCCCCCTGTCCCTCCCAATGAAGACCCCTCCCTCTACTCCTGTTTGACTGCCAACCTCCCTCTCCCTCCTCACCTCCCTGAGTATTATCCCTCCCCCATCACACCATGCTCAATCTCTCCACTAGTAATGCCCCTCAAATCCAAAATCCCTCTTTGTGAGTGCTATCCCTTGTGCAATCATAGAAACATAGAAACATAGAACTTGATGGCAGATAAGGACCGCTGGCCTACCTAGTCTGCCCATTTCCCTACCTAACAGATACGCTGCAGATCCTAGTTAACCAACAGCCTACTTCCTCCTACCCCCACTAGAATTGTCTTATGTCTGTCCCATGCATTCTTGAATTCCCCCAACTGTTTTTGACTCTATGACCTCCTCAGGAAGGCTGTTCCATATATCCACAACCCTCTCTGTGAAGAAATACTTCCTCACATTATCTCTGAACCATCCCCCTTCTATCTTCAAATTGTGCCGCCTTGTTTTTGCACATCTCTTTTTCTGAAAGATGCTACCCTCTTGGACTTTCTTGATTCCCTTGAGGTATTTGAAAGTTTCTATCATGTCCCCCCTCTCCCTCCTCTCCAAGAGGTTATACATCTTTAGTTCCTTCAGTCTTTCTTCATATGTCTTCTGATGCAGACCCTGCATCATTTTGGTTGCCCTCCTCTGGACAGCCTCCACCCTGTCTATGTCTTTGCAGAGATAGGGTCTCCAGAACTGTACACAGTACACCAGATGTGGTCTTACCAACTGTCTGTACAGAGGCCAACAATCCTCCTGTTTTCTACTGGTGATGCTCTCTCCTTATGCATCCCAGTATCCCCAGCCCTCCTTACTTTTCCTTCTCACATTGCTGGCCCACTTTAGGTTGTATGATGTATTACCCCCCAGGTCCCTTTCCATTTGTTGCTGTCAATATCTCCACCCACCCCATTACGTACTCTTTCCCTGGTTTTTGTTTCCCAGGTGCATTACTTTGCACTTCTTTGCATTGAATCTAAGCTGCCATACATTTGACTATTCCTCCAACCTTGCCAAGTCCCTTTTCATCCTTTCCACCCCTCCTTGCGTATCAACCCTGTTGCAGATCTTTGTGTCATCTGCAAAGAGACATATTTTCCCTTCCAATCACCTTCTGCATCCTCTTTTCCATGTGTTTCTAGCAAAGTAAACATGTTCCCTATCCCCTTTGCCTTACTATGTACTTTCTCCTCCCTCCTGCCTACTGCTGCTCCTCTTTTTTCTAGGTTCTACTAGAGTCCACCTTTCATCAGCTGGCTTCCTATCTAGTTTGCCCCATCCCCCACTCCCTTGGTCCACTGTTACTTCTCTGTAGTGCCCCCACAATACTCTCAGATGTCATCCTCCTACCGATGAAATCCTCCCCTCATCCCTCAACCTCCCCAGCTCCCTGCCCAGCCACTGAACCTCTTCATCAAGCATCCTTAGCCTGTAGCATATTGAGCACCCTTCCAGCCTCTACAGTATATTTATCTGCATTGCTGCCCCACAACCATTGCACCCAACAATCCTACCCATGGTCCACACTACCTATACAGCCTCTGTACACTAACTATCCCTACTGCAAGTAGAATTAACTAATCCTAGCACTGCCTCTAACAGAAATACCTGATATATTCCAGTTGAAGGACCCCACACAATATCCATCTATCACACTATCAGCAACTCACTGTGGATGCTGTACTCCTATTTGAGACCTACCTATGCTTTTTCCCTGCCCTGTGGCTGCAGTATTGGATAGAAGTAAATGAGCAGACCCTGTACCATTTTAGCTGTCTAGGGGAGGGCAACTAAAATGGTGCAGGGTCTGCACCGGAAGACATATGAAGAGAGACTTAAGAGGCTTAATATGTATAGCCTTGAGGAAAGGAGGGAGAGGGGGGACATGATAGAAATGTTCAAGTACCTCAAGGGAATCAACAAAGTCCAAGAGGATAGCATCTTTCAGAAAAGTAGTGTGCAAGAACAAGGGGCACAATTTGAAGATGGGGGTGGCTAAGAGGTAATGTAAAAGTATTTTTTTCACAGAGAGGGTTGTGGATGCATAGAATGGCCTTCCAGAGGAGGTTGTGGAGTCAAAAACAGTGGTGGAATTCAAGCATGCATGGGACAGTCATAAGGCAATTCTAGGGGGGGGGTAGGAAAAATTAGGCTGCTGGTTAACTAGGATCTGTAGCTTATCCATTAGGTAGGGAAATGGGCAGACTGGGTGGGCCAAGTGGTCCTTATCTGCCATCAAATTCTATGTTTCTATGTTTCTATGAGCTGCACCTGAAGCCCTTCCTCCAATTGCAGGGTAGCTGTTCCCTATAAATGAGCTGTGATCCGGGGATGGAGGTGGGGAGGGTGGGATTAGGGCCCAACCCTGACTTTCATGAGAGTGTATCAGCCCTGTGTCTGCCCCTCACTGCACCTCCAAGCACTGCAACCTCCTCTGGAGGAAGGTCCCACAAGTCGCACTACTGCCTTAAAGTCCACAGCTTGAAAAAGAATGTAATGCTTATCCAGCAACTAAATCCTTTCCCCAACTGCTCAGCAAAAGAAGGTTCAGAAAACCTCTGCCAGACCCCAACTGCTTCTGCGGTTAACAGATAGCAAATACAATGTTCAACACACAGAAATGACAGCTAAAAAACTACTTTTAAACAACCTACAAACACACTCAGCAGCTAAAGGCCCTTTCTCCCTCTCCTCTAGCTGAAGACTGACTGAGCTGGCAGTTAACCATCACATTCTAACAGCACTAATCCCTGTAATATGATGCCTGCATTTACAGGCCAGAGAGCAACATTTAAACACACATTCACCAATTTGTCTGCTAGAATTCCTTAATTCTGCTCAAACCAAATTTAAAAGTACAAAAAAAAAGGTAGTTAGGAACAGACCTCAAATACAATGTCCAACACACAGAAATGGCAGCTAAAAAACTACTTTTAATTAACTTACAAACACACTCCGCAGCTAAAGGCCATTTCTCCCTCTCCTCTAGCTGAAGACTGATTGAACTGGCAGTTAACCATCACATTCTAACAGCACTAATCCCTGTAATATGATGCCTGCACTTACAGGCCAGATTGCAACATTTAAACACACAATCACCAATGTGTCTGCTAGAATTCCTTAATTCCTTCAAGACTGGAGTTGTCACCAGGTGGAAATTCTCTCAGCATTGCTGCTTCATCCATCTCGCTGCTAGTGGAAGGCTTAGCAGAAGAGCTGACATCTTCATTTTCATCATCATCATCATCACTGAGACACTGTTCTTGTGGCAATACCAATGACATCACTGTGTTATGCAGAATGTGCCTTTCATTCATTTTGATGAAGGTTAGCATGGACACATTCTTGGGTGACAAATTGGTCCTCCGGTCATGCAGAATGGACCCATTTGAACTAAACACTCGCTCCACACTGACACTGGATGGTGGGCAGCTCAGGTATTTCACAGCAACAGATGTTAGTGCTTGCCAGTCAGTCACTTTGCTGCTCTAGTACTGCAATGGTTCAAGGTGCTGTGTGTCATCTAGGTAGGCCTCCACCATTTGTTCTGCTGCCCTGAGTCTGGTTGCCGCTTCTGTCTCCTCCTCCTCCTTTTCTTCCATATCTTCCACTTCCACCTGACAGAGAACTTCCCAAATAGGATTCCTTGCCATTTTCTGCTGTACCTTGCCCATTTTCTCAGACTGTGTTGCCTGTAAGATGCTGGTGGTGGTAGCAACACCTGTTTTTCTGTGCAGTGTGTGTATTATGTGCCACTTTCATCTGTACACCAGACACCCATTTAATAAGATTCTCTGTCAACTTTTGCAGTCGCTGATGACCTCCTTCAATTATAGAAGGCAGTCCACATTTGTAGAGTTGATCAAGCATGGTAGCGATGACAAATTCATCTGACCGTAAAATGTCTGAAATATGTGTATTGCTGTCCAGCACATGAAGCATGTGATCCATTAGATCACAACTACTATGATCCCCACTTGCCTCCATTTGGTGTCAGACATTCACCAGTGTCTGCCTCAGCACATGTATGAGGGGTATAGATTGACTTATACAGACAGTGTCCCCACTCACTGCCTGTGTAGCATGCTCGAATGGATGGAGAATGCATATTAGCCCATCCATTTGGAGCAACTACTCTGTTGTTAGAGCGATGGACACTCCAGCACTCTCCCAGGTGGTGTGCACCAGCAGGTATTCTGAAACAGCCTTATAATGTTCATACAGCCAGTCAATCATGTACAGCATGCAGTTCCACCTGGTCACAACATCAAGCTTCATACAGTGCTGAGGCAGATGGTTATTGCGCTGCAGCTCACATAGATGGTCATGGACCCTTGCAGAATGGGTAAAGTGCACACAGATGTGATGGGTGACAGACACAGTTTCCTTAATGTCTGCACATTTTAAAATCTTCTGCACAACAAGATTAAGGCAGTGTGCCAGGCAGAGCACCGTGAAAAAAAACACTATTGCCAATGCACTTCACTACATTGGAGCCATTATCACTTGCGATAAATCCCGCTCTGAGTGACTGTGTGTGCAGCCACTCATCAGTCTTCCAGCAGAACATTAACCATTTTCTCACCTGTTTGAGAACCAGTAACACTTTGCATACTCAGGGTT
The DNA here is from genome assembly GCA_016271365.2 of Neoceratodus forsteri. NCBI lineage: Eukaryota > Metazoa > Chordata > Ceratodontiformes > Ceratodontidae > Neoceratodus > Neoceratodus forsteri. The sequence goes on along the minus strand of CM057449.1, from coordinate 293,255,935 downwards.
GCATGTTGTCTAATTCCAGGGGTGTTGCTAGCACCACAATTTTGCTTCTGACAGGTTTTGCCAGACCCAACTTCAGCTACCACACCAATTACCTGTGTCTAGTGTGGCATTATGCATAGACACAAGCTTGTGGCTGTTTGTGTACTGGTCCACATATCCATGCTGAGATGGATATATTCTGATGCAGAATGCTTCATTGCATGTCTTATGGAATCAACAACTCTACTGTACAGCTGTGGCATGGTACGCTTAGAGAAATAGGTTTGCAATGGAACCTGCCATTTGGGACAGGCACGAGCTATCAACCTGTGGAGTCCAGCATTCTCCACAAATGAGAATGGCAGCAGATCAATGGCCAGCATTTCAGCAGTGGCAGCATTTAACTCATGTGCAGCAGCATGATTGGGAAGGGATGCTTTGCATGCCACTCAAGGACAGTCTTCAGTGTGGGCTGCATCTTTGGGGATGTTTGACAAGAACGCAGTACTTGAGTCACCAATGTTGTTCTTTTAGGGGTAACAGTAGACGCTTGGGGCATGCAGACCACAAGAAACACTTTGTTTTGGTTGATTTTGGGTGTGGTGGTGTACTTTTCTGAGTCAAGGGACTGGGAGTGGTGCTCTGTTGCTATGCCCACTATATGAGGGAGCAAAGGATTGCTCCTCCTCCTCCTCCACGAGCACCAACCCAGTCTGCCCTCCCTCTTTCTGCTGTAGTGAACTGCTCTCAGTTACATTTAACTTGCAGAGTGATATCTCACCAACAGCCTGGTGTCCTTTTGGTGTTGCTACCAGCGCAGCGGCTGCTTGTTTTTCAGGTGGGAGTGTTGGCCACCCATGCCTATGTGGTTTCTCTTTTTTCCCCGACTAACACGTGCTTGACACAGTTTACATATCACTATGGTCTCATCAACTGGATCAAGCATGTAAAAGTCCAAAATTAGGGACTTTTGACCTCCGGACTTAGAAGAAAGGAGGAAAAGTGGGGACCTCCTCCAGTTGTATAACATTTTACACAACCCAAAGTTGACGACATCTTGTGGTTTTAAATTCCACAATAGATCCCCAAATCTGCATTGTCACAAACATCAGCTAATGATTCCCAAAGCTCAAAACACCAAAAGATGTAACTTTTTCACAGAGTGCCCAGGGATTGGAATAAGCTACCTCAGTTTGTTGTAGATACTCCTACCATTGATACCTTTAAAAACAGACTTGATAAGTTCCTTAACTGGAACTATCGCTCCTCCAGGTAACCAGATATACTCACGTTGTCATGGAAGACATACTAGATGTCCACAAGCCTTCTTGTGTCTTATTTAAACTGAGAACTGAGTAAACTGAGTAAATTGAGAAATTACACAAAATATTTTGTGGAGTGAAGTTTTCACATTTCATACAACTCTAGCCACTACCAACTCAGCAGTGTAACAGGTTGAATCGTACCATACTAGAATGCACTGCCAAATCCTTATATTTTTGTTCTTTAACTTTATTTTGATCCTCTTGTCCATTATATCAGTGCCAGGTAGCACTCCTGGTTGAACCATCAGCCTGCTTGGCGAAACTCTTCCCAGGGACTGTACAAGTCAAGTCAAGTCAAGTCAGCTTTATTTGTAAAAGGCACTTTTCAAAAACCAAAGTGCCTCTACATAAATAAAATTCTAAAACAAACTGTTCAATAAAACTGTAATAAAATTCAAAACAGATCAGGATAGGCTAAATCAAATAGGTAGGTTTTTAAAGAAACGTTAAAGGACTTGGTGGACAGGCACTCTCTCACCCGACGAGATAGAGAGTTTCACAGGAGATGAGTTGGGCTCGGATCCAAACTACAGCAAGTCGGCCACAATCTTCACAATATCAATGATCACCAGCCAGTTGAAATCGGCTCAATCAGGCTGGATGCCTGAGTTCTCCCGACGACATTCACAACACTCAATAGAAAGTGCTGGTTGGATCACAGACCTGACCGTGGCAATCTTATCAGCAAAGAGTTGAACGTACTCCTCACACTTCAACTGTGAAAAGGCTCTCTGATTCTGCAGACAGCCTGTTCACAGCACGAAAGAGCTGAGACGGTTGATTCCTTGCTGTAGAAATCTTTCTGGACAGGAACTCTGCCTTCTTCCAAGAGATTTCTGACTGATTGATATTGAGTCATCAGTCTAAGCTTGTCCCCTTCCAGGCTGGATTTCTGCCAGCACCATTCTAACTTTTGACCCACTCACCTCAGCTCCTCCAGTTCCCCATCAAACCAAGGGGACAGAGGATGCAGAGTGAGTGGGTGAATGCGAACAGGATCTATGGAATCCAGGGCCCCCAATACTGTACTATTTTAGTACCATACAAGTTCCCCTGGATCCATGCATTCCCTTGGCCTACTCGATAGATCCAGCACCTCCAGCAGACCCTCTGGGTTACACCCGTTAAAGGGCGGTACTAGATTATCTCCATGGAGGCAGGTCTATTATGGGGAGCCGCAAAACTGAAACCTATGGTGTGATGGTCAGACTATCTGACCGGTTCCACCACCAAGTCAGAGATCTCTATCCCCAGGAGGAACACTAGCTCCAAAAAGTGACCTTGATTATGAGTAGCAGCAGTAATAACCTGTGTAAAGCCCAACAAAATCATAAGTTGGAGGAAGTCTTGGCCAAACTGTGAGAGCTCATTGTCGACCCAGGCATTGAAACCCCCAGGACCAACCACCTGGGGAATTCCAAAACCATGTCAACCATGAAGTCTGCAACTTCCTTCCCATCTCCTGGTAGATGGTAGATGAGAAGTATCCAGCAGCCCACACCTGGGCCCATGATGCACTCAAAGGATGTGGTGCTCCCCACTGGAATCTCCATAAGATCCGGTTCCATTCTAAAACAGATGGCTACACCCCCACACCTCCGATCCAGTCTCGGGTGGTGTATCACTGAGTACCCTGCTGGAATAGCTGACTCCAAAATTGGGCCAGCATTCCCATCCAGCCAAGTCTCGGTGATGCAGGCCAGGTCAGATGTTCCAATAAAATCAGCAATAATTGTTGTCTTGTTCTTTATTGACCTGACATTGCTTAACCTCACCTGAGCTGGATGAGTGGCAGAGGGAGAGTGCACTATTTGCCTATTATTTATGGAGTCCCTGGGTATGGGGACCAGCCAGGGAGGGAACCCATCCTGACACCATTTCACCCCAGGGTGCCTTCTCATCCTCAACACCCCAATTAGTCCACCCAACTCCTCCCCTCCTCCAAATCTGGGGCCCACCTCCAGCTCTCTGTACTATCCCCAGGGCCCCACAATGATCAGACCTCAAGGTAGAGGAGAGGACTCAAGGGGAGCAAACCCCTAAGTAAAGAGGGGGAGTAGTGCCTGACCATCATTAATAGCTGCCAACACATGGCACAACCCACAATATTAGCTGCAATAACCTAAGAATAATAAACCCTCACAAAAATAAATAACAAGCAAAGAAAATCCTAACCTAGATCTTTATTAAAACCATCCCCACATGCTCCCAGCACTGAACAATGCACATTTTTTTTTAAATTTTAATAAAAGAATAAACCCCAATCTATGACAAGTAACACTAAAAGTACTATGGGGGTTGCTAAAAGTTTGCTGGTGTTCTCGAAAGAAAGGAGTTCCAATACTTCCTTCGGCCTCTCATATCAGAGGACAGTGCATGCCATAGGTATCATCTCCACCAGGAATCATGTAGAAATAACACTAGTGGCGCAAATCAGTTTATGCACTGCCATGAGTCAGTAAAAATTGATATCCAGAATAAAGAAGCATACCAAAGCTTCTGTCCAATTGATTTAGACAAGTGAGGCTCTCACCCTCATCCTGCCCCTATAGTCATAGACCGGGGTTGCTCTCTTCTCCCTCCAGCAACAGTGCAGAATTACAGTAGGTTAATGCAGTTTTTGGAGGTACTCTCACTACCTACCCCAGCTAAAGGAGAAAGAATTGTGTTGCAGCAATGTGTCCTCCAAGCTAAATATCACTGAGGCTCAGTCCAAGTCTTTATCCATGGACCGCTCCTGGATTGCCTGTCCTAGTAACTGACTTCCCAGTCATGTGGCCACAATTAGCACCCCTGGGAGTAAAAACCACCAGCCTGCCACCAGAAATCGGTCCCTGCAAGGAAGGCCACTGGCCCACCCCCCACCAGGAAACACCTTGGGCCCATAGGGTATACACCCCCACTGGGCTGTGCCCCACCAAAGGTCAATACTAGTAACAAACAGAGCTAGAGAGTCCCCCAGTACCATGCTGAGGCTCCAAAATGGTTATACCACTTTCTGCCCCTCTAGGAACAGCTGCACAGGTCACAGACCAGGGCGAACCACCTTAGCAAAGGAGTACTGGGGACACAACCGTTCACTGGCAGCTGAAATCACCCCCCGACTGACATGACAGCAGGGAATCAACCCTCCAGCCCTGACCCCCCACCACTGTCTTCCTGAGGAAGCTTGACCTGGCTCTAATTCCCAAGCTTGTCCCTTCAGGGCAAAAAGGAGGTTGGAACCAACCTGGGAACCGGTAGCCAGAAACTAGAGACCAGAAACCAGATGCAGTCACGCTCTTGCCACTCCAGCAACTCAGCCTTAGTCCCAGGATTTCCAAAGTAAAGGTACAGAGTTTACAGAGCAGGACAGTCAAGAGGGTAGTGCTGCTCTTTCTTCGGCTTCTATTCCAATCTCCTCCCGCAAGCCAGTCAGGCACACACAATTCCAAAGTGCAAACTGTCCAGCCCCAAAGCACAGCACAGAACGCTGCCAAACTTCTCCTTGGGAGTAAATGAATAGGTTGCAAACAGTAGAAATAACAGAACTCCCGATATGAAGGGAGTAGCTAAAATAGTTGGGGCATCAGCACTAGTGTAAAAAAAAAAAAAAACACTGTTGGTAATGAAATAATGCCGACAGCCTTGGTGTCAGATGAACAGAAGCAGCAAACATCAAGCAGTATGATCTGCAAAAAAACGCTAAGGCATATCAACCCGAAAAATGTTGCGCTTACCTTGCTGCTTAACTCACTGAGCAGCCCTAACTGTCTACACTATAAAACTAAAATAAAACTAAAATGAGCAGTAATTCGCACGGGGTTCACTCTGAAAATGCTTTAAACACTTTAAAGAAGCTTCACTCAAGGGAACTCACTCAGGCAGCTCACTCGCAGCCGCCATCTTGCAATGATGATCTGGTCTGATATGAATTCATGGCAGTCCATGGCTCCTTCTACTAGGCACTCAGTCCAAGGCAGAACAAGCAAAGGCTCTTTCTTTTCCTTCTTTCTTTATGATGTCCACAATTTCCTCAAGGCTGTTGCAGGACTGGGCTTCCTTCTCCAGGTGAATAGTACATATAGTGGCATAAATTGGAAATGTCTGGTAATTTTTCTCCCTATCTTCTGCAGGCACAAGTGGGCCTGGTGTCCAAACATATTGGCAATAGAGATGTTGCAAAATAAATTTTGCTGGTGAAATTGCTGTGAAATCGGCAATTTCATTGCATGAAATAATTTGCAACATTGTGACGAAATTTCACCAAAAATGTGCTGCATATATTTATATCCCTGATGTCTAGTGGTCCCATCCCCTGGCCAACCACCATCTCAAATTGTAGAAAGCCCCTCCCCCCATGTTGAGATTAACATTAATTTCCCTATCACCAAAATTTGTGTCAAAATAATAAAACACATTCGAATTTCCTCCAAAATTGAGAAAAATCCTAATCCCTGTTGTCTAGTCGTCCCCTCCAGCTGATCACTGGCCCAAATTGCAGAAAGCCCCCCCCCAATGAGATTAACATTTCCCCATCCCCAAATTTGTGTAAAAATAAAAAAAAATTCATTTCCAACTCCCTGGTGCCAAGTGGACCTCCCCACCCTGTCATCAGATAGTGCCCAACCCCACTCCACCCCACTACCCTGAGCATGCCACCCACACAGCCCTCAACCCACCTCCATGGCCAGCAGCCTGACTGAGTGCTTCAATGAATGAGTGCATGCTTGTATAAGCATACGCTTATTCATTGAAGTGCTCAGTCAGGCTGCTGGCCATGGAGGTGAAAGGAAGACTGTGCTGGTGGCCCACTCAGAGTACTTGGGGGGGAGCAAGGTGGGGCACTATCTGATGACAGGTGGGGAGTAGTCCACTAGACGCCAGGAGTCAGAATGAAATTTGTTTCATTATTTTTACACAAATTTGGGATGGAGAAAATAATGTAAATCTCAGCGGGCTTTCTCAACTTGGCTGAGTGATTGGCCGGGGTTGGCTAAACCCACTCAGCAGGTCAGACTCTCTACTCCCTAAAGTGCCAACCTCTGAGTGCGTTCTTGTAGTACAGGTGTAACAGAAAAGGTAACCCTCTTGTCTGTTACACTGTTCACAAGAACGCGCTCAGAGGTTGGCACTTTGGGAGTAGAGGGTCTGACCTGCTGAGTGGGTTTGTGACAGATTGGTTTGCAGCGGTGGCATAATTTTGGTATCACAAGCTTGTATTGTTCTGTGTCAGCTGAGACCATAAGCTCTCTTGCAAAGAAAAAAAAAAGGCAGAGTTTTATTTAAAAAAAGGAAACAGAACTATATATCACTTGGCTTATAGTCGAGTTCCTACCCATTTTATTTTTTGCCTCTAAAGTGCAGTCAGAGTAGCTGTGGTCAGGGAAGAAGAAGATGGCTTCTGACTACAACAGGCACACTGTAGATTACTTGAAGCAGTTGTGCGGGGACAGGGGAGTCCCGTTCGAGGTGACAGCCAAAAAGCAGAACCTCATAGAGGCCCTGATGGTAGCAGATACCCAGAGCAGCGAGTCACCCACCGTGACTGAAAAGGACAGCAGGGCCACTGTCAGTGAAGGGCCACAGCAGCAGGGAATGGCCACCCATATCCTGAATCCAGAAGTACTCAAACTGCAAATTGAGTTGCACAGGATGGAACTGGAGGCAGAGCGAGAACAGAGGGAGGCAGACCGTGAGGAGTGTGAGCGCCAGCGAGCTGTAGAAGAGAAGGCAGAGCAAGAACGCAGAGAGGAAACAGCGAGAGGCAGAGCAACAGCAGAGGGAGGCAGACTGTGAGGAGCATGAGTGCCAGTGAATTACAGAGGAGAAGAGAGAGGAGCACCAGTGGCAACGTGAACTGGAGAAGCTACGACTCCGACCAGCGGCACCAGAGCAGGTAAGTGGCTTAGGTTTAACTGGGAACGCAGGACTGGGTTACAAATTGAACTCCAAATTAATAGTTGAGTTTAAGGAAGGAAAGGACATGGACACCTTTTTAAATTCTTTTGAAAAAGTTTGTATTCAGGCTAAAATTCCTAGAGAGTCCTGGAGCTTCCAGCTATCCCCACTACTTACCGGGAAAGCTTGGGATGCATTGGGTCAAATGAACAATGAGGACAGTGACGATTACAGCAAGTTAAAAGCTGCACTGTTAAAAAAGTTTGAATTAACTGCTGAATCATACAGAGCTAAATTCCGTAAGCTCAGGAGAAGCCCTGATATGAGCCATGAGGAGCTAGCCACGAAACAACATCAGTTTTTAAAACGTTGGTGGGAAGGAATTGAGGCAATCTCTGTTGATAAACTTGAAAATGTGATTTTATTAGAACAGTTTTATTAGTCATGCACAGCAGAGCTAAAAACCTGGCTAGAGGACTGAGATCCAAAAACAGTGCAAGAGGCTGCTGAACTCTTGGACTGCTATGCAAAGAGCAGACCTGCTCTGAGAGCAAATGGGGTTGGCGTGGCAGTGCAGAAAGGGAAACGCGCACCTTCAGGGCAGCTAAAACCCTCACTGCCTCCACCGAAACCAGTTAGCCCCAGGTTTCAATGAAAAGATTTATCTGAAGTAAGACATGCCTGTTGGCTGTGTAAGGAAACTGTACATATTGCCAGGCAGTGCCCCAAAAAGGCGAGCCATAATACACAACAGGGTGCACGAAAAGAAGTGAGTTGTTTGTGTGTCCCTGGAAGCATGCCAGTGAACATGAGGGAACACATGTACCCAGTCATGGTGAATGGTGTACAGACGCAGGGGTTAAGGGACACAGGGGCATCCCTGACATTGGTGAAAGGGGATGTAGTACAGCCTGTTCAGCTTATCCCAAGCAAATACGTAACTGTACAAGGGTTTATTGGTGAAGAGAAAACATTGCCACTGGCCAGTGTTCTCCTGGACTGGGGTGATACAGGGGGAACTGTGCAACAGGTGGCTGTAGCCAAAACATCAGCAGTGGATGTGATCCTGAGTAATAATCTACAACCGGGGATGGTATGTGCAGTTACCTGTAGCCAAGCGGCAAGGTAAAATTGTAGTTCCCTGAACCCCACAGAAGCCAGTGTGGAAACCACTGAAAGGCTGGTTCCCCAGCCTGTGTCTCCAGATGGGGAGACAGATAAAAAGGGAGTAGAAATTTCCCCGGTAGCAAGTGACCACACAGCTACAGAAGGTTACTCCAAAGAGAGAGGGGTGATCCATTGCCAGAGGGTTGGGATTGACAGTGATCCTGAGGGCCCTGATGCTAGTGCTAGGGACCCTAGTTTAGCGACTGAAGGGGACCTGTCCCATGCCTTTGGACTGTGTGAGGGGTTTGCAGCTGCTCAGAGGGATGACCCTAGTTTAGAGAAGCTGAGGGCTTGGGCAGACTCTGATGGCTCAGAGGGAGGTGACGGCAGACATAAGATTTATTGGGAAAATGGACTTATGTATACACAGGCAGTACAGACAGAGGGAGGGATGCTAGGCAGGCAGCTTGTTGTTCCCCAGAGGCATCATGAGCAGTTGCTCAAAATTGCACATGATATTCCCTTGTCTGGTCATCTGGGAATCACAAGCACAATGCAGTGGTTGGCCCAGAATTTCTACTGGCCTAACTTCAGCCAGTAGGTGAAGGAGTATTGCAGGTCTTGCCACTGGTGCCAAGAAATAGGGAAGGCGGGCAAGAAAACCCATGCCGCCTGATCCCCTTGCCCATAGTGGAGGAGCCATTCCAGAGGGGGGGTGGATATTGTAGGGCCTTTAAATACCCCCAGCTCCTCAGGGAAGAGATTCATCCTGACTATGGTGGATTATGCCACCCGGTACCCAGAGGCAGTCGCCTTATCCTCTCTGAGGACAAACAAAGTGGCAGATGCCTTACTTGGGATTTTCTCCCATGTTGGGTTTCTGCAGGAGGTAATCACTGATCGAGTGGATTCCTTCGTGTTGGACCTAATGAAATGTTTATGGAAGAAGTGTGGGGTGGTGCAGAGATGCATGACACCATATCACCCACAAGCCAATGGACTTTTGGAATGCTTCAATGGTACCCTAAAGTCAATGCTTCGGTGTTTGCTGAACAGCATAGGAGGGACTGGGAGAAATACCTTCCCACCTGTTATTTGCATACAGGAGATGCCCAAAAGCGACAGGATTTCCCTTCAAGTCTTATATGGACGTCAGGTACGTGGGCCCCTAGACTTGATCCAGGAGGACTGGGAAGGCAAGCATGCCACCCAGGGAACTCTCATTGTGGATTATGTCCTTAGGTTTAGGGAAAGGCCGAAGGAGCTTATAGGGACAGCCCAGAGCAACCTAGCAGCTGCCCAACAGAAACAAAAAGTGTGGTATGACCGCAGAGCCAGAGCTCGTTCATGCATGGTGGGACAGGAAGTCATGGTCCTTATTCTGGTCCGGAAAGACAAGCTGCAAGCTGAGTGGGCAGGACCATACAAAGTGGTTAGGAAGGTAAATGATGTGAACTATATTGTGGAGTTACCTGACAGAAAGACTGAAAGGATGTATCATGTCAACATGATGAAGCCATATGCAAATAGGGCTGACATGGTGTTTGCAGTGTGTAGTCATGGGGAGGGGACAGACGAAGGAGACCCCCTACTGGACTTGCTGGAAGAGAGTAAGTGGGAGTCCTCTGTGGAGGCAGTACAATTGTCTTCCCAGCTGGCCCTGGACCAGGTCCAGAAAATAAGAGAGGTTTTAGCAGACTTTGCCCCCTTGTTTAGCACCAAGCCTGGACTAACCCCCTTAGTGACACATGATGTGGAGACAGGGACACAGATGTTCATTCGACGGACAGCATATCGGGTGTCAGAGGCTGTCCAAAAGGACATTAGGAGGGAAGTGGAGGAGATGCTGGATTTAGGGGTAATCCAGAGATCCCACAGCTCCTGGACCTCACCAGTGGTCCTTGTATCTAAGCCAGATGGCTCAACTCATTTCTGTGTGGACTATTGTGGACTGAATGCAGTCACGAAGTCTGACGCCCACCCAATGCCCTGGGTGGACGAACTCTTGGACAAGTTGGGAGGGGTGACCTACCTTATGACTATTGACCTGACCAAGGGGTATTGGCAGGTAGAATTGACAGACAGAGCTAGTGAGATGTCGGCCTTCATCACTCTGATAGGCTTATTGGAGTTCAAAGTAATGCCTTTCAGAATGAAGAACACCCCAGCCACTTTCCAGAGGTTGGTGAACCAGGTATTAAATGGTGCTGAGGAGTACGCCGTGGTGTACCTGTATGACATTGCCATCTTTAGTACCAGCTGGGAGGAACACCTATCCCACCTCAGGGAAGTGCTGGACAGGATACAGAGGGTCGGGCTCACTGTCAAAGCCGAGAAGTGCCAGGTGGCCATGGGAGAAGTGGCATACCTCGTGCATGTGATAGGCTGGGGACAGCTCCGTCCTAACCAAATAAAGATAGAGGTGATCCAGGCGTGGCCCAGACCAAAAACCTAGAATTAGGTCAATAGTTTTCTAGGGACAGCAGGGTACTACATGAAATTTGTACCCAATTACAGTGCCCTGGCTGCTCCCCTATCTGACCTGACAAAGAAAAAGATGCCAAAGAAAATTACCTTGGGCCCAGCCTGTGAGGAAGCCTTTACCAGATTGAAGGAGGCACTGAAGGAGGCACTGTGCAGTGCTCCTGTTTTGACAAATCCAGACTATAGCAAAACCTTTATAGTTCAGACGGACACCTCAGACGTGGGTATTGGGGCAGTACTGAGCCAGACGTCCAGCCAAGGGACAGATCACCCAGTAGCCTACCTGAGCAGAAAGTTGCTTCCCAGGGAGCAAGCGTACTCCATGGTGGAAAAGGAGTGTCTTGCCATAGTGTGGGCCCTAAAGAAGCTAGAGCCATACTTGTATAGGCAGCATTTTGTGGTGCAGACTGATCACAACCCCCTGGTTTGGCTGACGCAAATGGGGAAGAACAATGGAAGATTACTAAGATGGAGTCTTGCTTTACAAGGGTATGATCTAAAAATTGTACAAAGAGCTGGATCGAAGAATCAGAACTCAGATGGACTGTCTAGGATCTATGAGGAGTGAACTGATTTGGGAAGCTCAACCCGTGTAGGGGATAGATCCCACCAAATTCAGTTTAGGTGGGGAGGAGTGTGACGTAGAAAGCCAGCTCTGAGTGCTGTTTCATTTTTTTTAATATAAAATGTATTACTGAATTGTATCTGCTGAAAATGTGGTGAACCTGGAGTGACCTCACCCCCCCCCAGATCTCAGTACGTGCGATGACACACTCACACACAGTTTTAGAGGCAATGTGTTACATGGAAGGCCTTAATCAAGGATCCCCTGTGTGTCTGAGTTAATGATAGCTTTAGCTGCTAAAATGTTGAGCATATCCATTTTATGACGTTCCAGGAAGAAAAACAGGTTGTGATGTATGATTGCAAAAATCATGAAGTTGCTTTCATATCCTGGAAGGAGGAAGCTTGTTATGAGATCAAAAGAAGTGTCATTTGAAGGACATGAGTCTTGCTGAAGGATTGCAAAATTGATACTTTAAAAAGCCTGCTGTTTTTTTATTAGATATATTTTTTTAAATATAATCTGACAGAGGAGGAGCTAGCTGACTTCACCAAAAATGGGTTAGCCAATACAGTTGTTTAAGGAATAATTCTGTTTTACAGAGACACACTTTTATCTGACACTGACCAAGGAAACATCGGTGAGCACTTTAAAACAAGTATTTAGAGAGTTAAATCTAAATACTGTAAGTAGGAAATTGCACTGTTTAAACCTTGTTCTTTTAAAAGATTTGTATGTCTTGTGATAAGAGTTCTGTATTTTGTGTTTTACATATTTTTATCTATTGTAGTAAAATTATTTTTTAGAACTTACTTGGTCTGTCTTTGACTTCTTTTTAGTTGTAAGAAAAGTATATGGTTAAAGTAGACAGCAGGCATAAGCTTGGATAGTGGTACCAAACTGGAAAGAGAAGTGTTTTAAATCTGAGGTCTTTATTAAAGTTTTTAAGGGTTCATCTCTGTATACCTGGTTAGGTGTCCGTAGGCAAAGATAATCTGGCCCCCCGAAGACAGACATATCTGATCCTCTGCATTGGGTATGCTAGCAAGAGGTTAACAGTTTGAATTCCTCTAGAACAGGAGACCAAAGGTTGATCCGAACTCACAAAAACAGACAAGAGGGTTACGTTGTCTGTTATACTGTTCACAAGATTGCGCTCAGAGGTTGGCACTTTGGGAGTAGAGGGCCTGACCTGCTGAGTGGGTTTGTGACAGGGGGGACTACTAGACACCAGAGATCAGGGAATTTCTCAATTTGGGACAGTGATTGGCCAGGAGGGTCCACTAGACACCAGTGAGTTAGAAATTCTAATTCTTTTTATTATTTTTACATAAATTTGGGGATGGGGAAATTAATGTTAATATCGGCGGTGGGGGGCTTTCTACAATTTGGGCCTGGTGATTGGTCAGGAGGAACCACTAGACACCAGGAATTGGGGATTTTTCTCAGTTTGGGCCATTGATCAGCAGGGAGTCTACTAGACACCAGGAAGTCTTTTTGTCTCTGACAAAAATTGCGAAATTTCACCCACGAGTGTCAAATTTCACCATTTCATGGGTGAAATTTCATGCTCCATGGGCAAAATTTCACATTTTGCATCAGTGAAATATTTCAAGAAATGCATGAATTTCATGAAATATTTCACGGAGCATAATTTTTCAGTTTCATACAACACTAATTGACAATGGTTTCATTTAGCACTGGTGTCTTGTTAAATATGTGGGCGCCAGCACAAATTAGAGTCAAGGCATTGATCCCTTAAGGGATTCCAGCAAAAGTCTCCGGGAATTCGAATTGCACATTGATGTATCCATCATAGTGGTAGCTGGCACTGTGGAAACCCCAGACAGAAATTCCTTCTAAAGTTTGCAAGGGCAGGGGTTTCAGATACATCCAGTAAAAGTACTGGTAGATAATGGGGACCTGTGATCCACTGTCCAATATGACTTCACATGGGTACCCCTAGATGGATAGCAGTTTAGTTGAGGTAGGACCTCTCAATTCAGATGGCAACTTATGTTGAACAGAGGTAGTGGGATTAGTTCATCTTATAGAACTGTTCACTCTCATAGTCCCAGGTCGCTCGCTTAATGTATTTCATGTCATTTCCCTGTGACTGTTGCCATCTTCTCCATTTCTGGTCTACATGCTGCTGGTACTTGTCCTGCCACATCCTAGTATGAAATGTCCATATTCTCCACAGTGAAAGCAGAACGGTCCATCCCTAGGCAATGTCCAGGGTCAAGACCTGACCTTTTAGCAGACTAAGGATTCAGTGGCTGTCCACAACCAGGTGACAGTGAGCTGATTTGTGGATGAGGTGCTTGCTCCATTTGTAAGGCCTTCACACACTCTGTGAGTTCCTTTAGCTGAGGATGTGTGAGTAGCAAGTCACTCTGCTCTCAGTGGATGTCAATTTGTGATAGCAGGGGTATGGTTTCCCTCATCAGTACCCACAGTAAAATTGGCAGTGGCTTCTTGCGCATCTTCACTAAGGCTTATTTAATAGTTCTAACCCTCTAGGCCTCCTCAGCCACTGAGCGGGCATCTGCTGTGTGGCCACTTGTCTCCTGTTGCTGCTCGCTGCCCTCTTTCCCCAAGGAAAGACTTCCTTAGACTCTGAGCAAGCATCTGCTTTGTGGTGGCTTGTCTCCTTTTGCAACCTGCCCTCCCCATTGAAAGGCTTCCTCAGACCCTGAGCAGGCATCTGCTGTGCAGAGGATTGTCTCCTTTTGCAGCCCACCATCTGCCCTACCTACAGAAAGACTTCCTCAGACCCTGAGCGTGCATCTGCTGTGCATTAGCTTGTCTCCTGTTGCCACCCACTGCCAGCTCTCACCACAGAAAGACTTCCTCAGACCCTGAGTAGGCGTCTGCTGTGCAGTGGCTTGTCTTCTGTTGTTGCCCATCCTCCCACAGAAAGGATTCCTCAGCCTCTGCGTGGACATCTGCTGTGCAGCAGCTTGTCTCCTGTTGCTGCCCACCACCTCCCCTCCCTATGGAATGGCTTCCTCAGCCCCTGGGAGGGCATCTGCTGTGCAGTGGCTTGTCTCCTGTTGCCACCCACCACCTGCTCTCCCCATTGAAAGGCTTCTTCAGTCCTTGAGTGGGAATCTGTTGTGTGGAGGCTTGAATCCTGTTGCTGCCCGCCACCAACCCTCCCTACAAAAAGGTTTCCTCAGCCCCTGAAGTGGGCATCTGCTGTATGGTGGCTTGTCTTCTTTTGCCACCCGCCCTCCCCACGGAAAGGTACACAGACCATCCTGCAGCTTTGGCTAACTTTTGAATCATGGCACCTTTTTTTCAGCCCTATCTGATTAGCTCCTCACACTTTGGTGTTCCGGCAACTATTTTGGAACCTTCGCATTGTTATAATTGTGGACTCTCTCAAGTAATTGCCACCTTTTTGTTGCCATCTTATTGTATTTGATTTTACTTTGCCACTCTTAATATTTTCAACTTTTTCTTGCTGTGTTTGTATTAGTCTACAACTGCAATTTTAAATTTCTGCTTCTCTGTAAAGAGCCCAATTCAAAGGTTCTGCCTTCTTTTTTTGGCTCAGTGTGCCTGTTTCTCATTTTTGCTCCTAGTTAAAGTTTTGACTCCATACTGCCTGACTTTATTGCTAAGCTTACTTTAAAGAGCACCATGCTATACCTCTGACCAATTTAACTTTCGGGTCTCACTCTAAAAAGCTGTCAGTATATTCTCTTCCCCTTCCGCTCTCTCTCCAAAAGGAGCACAATTTCACCTGAGCAGCTCTCAGTTTATTTTTTTCACTATGCCCCTCTCTCCAAAATTTCTTCCCTTGATCTAGGGACATCTTACACCTGCCACCAGCACCCTTCTCCTCTCTCAAACCCGTCCCTAAACACTCCTCTTCTCTCTCTCTCTCTCTCTCTCAAACCCTCCCTTCAATTTAAGATTTAAAATTTGAACCCACCATTCCCTCTACCCTCTTGGCTTCCTCAGTCCCTGAGCAGGCATCTGCTGTGTGGTGGCTTGTCTCCTGTTGTCGTCCGCCACCCGCTCATCTCATGGAAAGGTCTCACTGGCACCCCGCACTGCCTCCCCACCCACCACCTTCCCCCCACCCTATCTGGACACTTAGTATTGTAGCTGCTGTATGTCACATGACCTCAGCAAGTGACTGGCTAAATAAAAAAACTAAGTACCCACTTCTCCATTTGCTCCTTATATAATTTTCTCACTAGGGGCATCATAGCTTGTTTTGCAGCTTAATGTAGTTTACTTAACTACTCCCTCATTAATTCACTCAACCATGCCTGCTCATTCAGAGCAAGCTAAACTTGTCTCATGCCGGTCGATTGTCAGTCACCCCTATTTCACTACCTCAACACACTCTGTTGCTGCACCTTAGTGAATCTATACTCAAAATTATTATATTACGTTATCTTACCACACTTCTAATCTCACCCTGCCTGCTCCTTATTTTCCTCCCTATCTTCTCCCAAAACTACCTCATTATAACTCTTTTACTCCTATCATCTGGTGACATTAATCCTAATCCTGGCACCTCTCCCTCCATCTCCTCTGACCTCCCTCATGGACTTAAATTTCTCCATCTCAGTATAACATAGAAACATAGAAATTGATGGCAGATAAGGACCACTAGGCCCATCCAGTATGCCCATTTTTCCTGCCTACCATAAAAGTCGCAGACCCTACTTGATCTTCAGCTTTACCTCCTTGTTCTTATTGCTAGGGATCCCCTATGCAAGTCCCGTGCATGCTTGAATCCCCAATGTGTTTGCCTCCACTAACTCTGCTAGGAGTCTATGACATGCATCCACCACCCTTTCTATGAAGAAATACTCCCTTATGCTACCCCTTAGTCCGCCCCCTTCCAATCTTATGTCATGCCCCCTTATTTCCGGACATCTCCTTTTCTCAAAGATGCTACCCTCTGGTACCGTGTTTATGCCTTTTACATATTTGAAGGTTTCTATCATATTTCCTCTTTTCCCTTCTCTTCTCCAGAGTATACATATTGAGGTCTCCCAATCTCTCCTCCTACGACTTTTGGAGCAGGCCCTGCACCATCTTTGTCACCATTCTTTGAAGTGCTTCCACCCTGTTTACATCCTTATGGAGATGCATCCTACATAACTGGACACGGCATTCCAAATGAGGCCTCACCAAAGATCTGTACAGCGGCATCACCATCTCCTTCCTTCCTTCTGCTGGTGATACCTCTCCCTATTAGAGATGCAGCAAAATTTTATTTTGCTGGTGAAATTATGGCAAAATTGACAATTTTGCCCAGCAAAACATTTTACGTAATTATGGCCTTTTGGCAAAATTTCACTGGTGAAATTTTTCCACCAATTTTGCCTGCACATCTGAGGCAAAATTAGATGAAGCTGGGCTTTTTGCTCTGCTGGTGATCACATGGTTGCATCTAAACAGGCAGGAAGTGAGTGGTTCATTTTCTGTGCTATATATCTAGAGGAAGCAGGCAGCATTTATACTCCCTGTGACTGCAGAGTGCACTTTCACACCTAAATTGCTTAATTTGTGCTATTTTTTTCTAACTTCTTCTTGTTTGTCTTTGTCATATTTCATATTTTAGCACCTGGTGATTGTGTGTGTGTGTGTGTGTGTGTGTGTGTGTGTGTGTGTGTGTGTGTGTGTGTGATCCCCCCAGCTCTCTCTGAATCTCCATCTCTATTTCTTTTTTCCTTTTGAATTGGTGGCGTCTGTGGATTGTGGACATAATGGAGAAGGGTGAAGAAAGTGGGACTCCTGTATGTGCATTTCAGCTCTTCAACACAATTGAAATGCCACAGCAGAAAGTTTTTGGCTCCAGCACCAGCACCCAGCAGCAAACTATGCCCCCTTCCCAGCAGCAGGAGGAGACCGTGGCCCCTTCACTGCAGCATCAGCAGCTGGAAATAGTGCCTCCTCCCCAGCACCAGGAGGATACTGTTCCTCCACCCAGGCAGCAGGAGACAATGACCCCTCCTGAGCAGCTGGAGGACTCAGTGCCTGGGCATTATCTGTGAACCACCCCACGGCCCCATCATCCCTGAAGTTCTCCTGTCTGGGATTTTTTTCTACTTAATATCGGTTGGTAACCCAGTAGTCACCTGCTATCTATGTGGGCAGGAAGTGTGTCAAGGAAAGTGTGGATCCCACTTTGGGACAACCAGCCAGCATAGCCACATGGTCTACCACCACTTGATGCAATGAGACCTCAAATTGCAGGAGGTGGCGGCACCAACTGCAGCTGTGGGGAGCAGTGAAGTGGGTGAGCAGGAGGGAGTTGTGGCTGGACCAGCTAAACATCCTCGCTGTGCTCGCCGTACCAGAAAACAGCAGCAATCAATAACATCAGGACCCCTCCAGGGTCCCCCCAACCAAAGCCAACAGCACAGACTGCCTCCACCCTGCCAGCAGTGCCAGTGACACATGCAGACTTATCAGCTGTCTGGCCTGAAGTTCAGCATCTCCAACAGGAATTAAACGATTTCAGACAGCAATTTAGTGATGCCTGTGGGGAGATTTCTAAACTGTAGTGAGATGTTGACAAAATCACGGGCATCCTGTTTGAACTCCATGACAGCCCCACTGGCACTTAATATGGCAGCACAAATTAATTTGTCTCTTTTGTTTTCATTTTTTCTATCTTCCATTCTGTTGTTTTTAAGTTTCCCCTATAAAAAAAGCTATTTTCTCTTTAATCTACATCCATTCCTTAAGTTCTCTTGTTTCATTTTTGTATATAAAATAATTTTACAGACCATTGCTGTTGTGTTTGTTACTGTCTTATGCACTAAATGAATTCAGTCCCTTTTCTTGTTCTCTCTCTCTCTCTCTCTAGTAGTTCTCCCTGCTCATTGTTATATTATCCTTGTCCTCCTGATCCTGCCTGTCACTTGTTATGCTTATTCTGTACCATGTCCAATTACCCCTCCCATAATAAACACCTTATTCCCTCATTGTGGTGCGTGTTACTTCTTAGAGCTGGTTACACCTACAAGATTCCTTTTAGCAACATAATTATGTGCAATGCAGTTGCATTCCCTATATATTGAGTTTGCAAATGAAATGCCCGCTCTTGCCAAAGGCTGTTGGCTATCTGGGCCTTGTGCACAGACTAGTGTGTATTTGTTTGGAATTCAAATACCTTGTGTGAGTTGCTTCAACTCAAAGCTAGATGTACACACCACAGCACATGTCCATAAGGTGCTTGTTTATTAACACTGCCTTCAGCTACCTTGTAAAATCACTTGTGACTGCCACTGACACACTGACTAGAGTGAGACACTTTGCCTGCCTGCCTGATTTTGACACCAGCCTCCACTGTCATCCCAGGCCACAGATGCTCAGCCCCTTCCCCCTGGCTGCTCATATTTGCTGCTGCCACAGCCTGCCCAAGACCCTGAGTCCCCCACTACTCCCAAATGTGCCCTGCCACAGAAGAGATGTTAATTTAGCCAGCAATCCACCTGACACACTCTCCAGCCAGACACTCCAGCCTCCATGTGGAAAAGACTGTATCTGCACAGTTTGTGCATCTCAGCAGCTCTGCATCGCATGTGATCACTCCAAATGCAGTCATGTGATGCAGAGCCGAGGTTCTTCGTGTCTTGGCAGAACGGGAGGCGGGGCCGTGCTCAACTATATTCATCAGCTGACTCCTGGTGCCCCATCCTGCCTCCCCATAGCAGACAGTGCAAGCAAGGTTTTAAGGTTTAAATGGCAGACTTGCTGATGCTCAGGTGGCAGAAGAGATAACAGCACCACACGGCAGGTCTTGGTGACAGCATCCCGAGTCTGGAAGTAAATCGGGGGAGGGGGGCATCACTCAACTGTGGCTGGGAGAATTTTAAAAATGTTTCTTTTTCGCGGGGCACTCGACACTGTTTTTGCAAGTATATCACACCTGTGCAAATGGCAGTGCCATTGCCCATTTCAAGGATGACCCAAAGTACCCCTTCTCCCCCATGCATTCCCTGAACTTCAGTCACCCTAATACCCTCCCTGATGTAAAGAGCCATCCCCCTCCCTTTTTACCATCCCTGTTTCTTCTAAACAGAGTATAAGTAGCTTATTAGTAGCTTGGCAGAAGACACCAGGAGGAAGGAGTGCTGTGTGACTGGACTTCTCTACTGGGACAAAAGAAGTAGAACTCTTGTATTTGGATCTTTAATTTAGGGTAAAAAACAAACTAACAAACAAAACAAAAAAAATTAGTGTGTTTGAGTTAACTGAACTGAATGGTTATCTGAACAGTTATCTAGGTGTAAATGTCAGGTGATTGAAAGGGCTTGATAGCTGTGCAATTTAAATTACTTGTAGAAAGATCTAGTAAGTGGGGGAGTGGCTTAGCTAGAAGGAAGCTAAATTTAAAGACTGCCTTAGAAAGATTCTGTTAATAGCTTGGCAGAAGGCACCAGGAGGAAGGAGTGCTGTATGACTGAACTTCTCTACTGGGACTATATTGTCCTCCTTACGTCCCCTCCACCTTCTCACCCAAAGGTAGCTCTACTTTTATAGGCACAGGATTTGACTGACAATTGGAACTTCCTGTTTGGGAGCAGGAAGTGAGTGATCACAGAGCCACCAAAGACCTACCATCCTAGAAGGGCAAGAGTAGCTCTCCAGCCCCCTCTAGCTGCTGGAAGTCTGCCTCTAAGCAAGTAAGGGGTCTGCTGAGAAATATAGGATATTCTTCTCTCAGAACAGGACAATCTGGAGCTTAAAGGGCACAGAGGCAGAAAGTAAGTAGAGAGAGAAGAGAAAAAAAACCTAGAAACATAGAATTTGACAGCAGATAAGGACACCTTGGCCCACCTAGTCTGCCCATTTTCCTACTTAACAGATAAGCTGCAGATCCTAGTTAACCTACAGCTTAATTCCTCCTACTCCCCACCAAGACTGCCTTATGTCTGTCCCATGCATTCTTGAATTCCCCTACTGTTCTTGACTCCATGACCTCCTCAGGGAGGCTGTTCCATGCATCCACAACCCTCTCTGTGAAAAAATACTACCTCTGAGCCGTCCCCCCTCTATCTTTAAATTGTGCCCCTGTAACAAGGGATAAAGAAGTGTGTCCCCATGTTTCAGGCTAACCTCATTTTGGTCTAAAACATAATGTGTTTGTGTAACAAATGTTGGCCTATATAATTGAATTATATAAAACTTGTAAAGCTACAAGACAAACGAAGCCACAAGTTGCAATATTAAAGTGCCTTTTGATATTTGTGCTGACCATGTGAGTAATAACAAACAGGTGTCTTAAGTGTCTGCAAGACAGAAATACAGGATAGAGTTCAAATTACCCTTCTGACTATTCTTATCAGGACAGGCCAAAATGCTTGTATGCACATTCTTAAGTCCAAATCTATTTCTTCCTCCTAGACCTTGGTAACTGGTAGTGACAACCATTACTAGCCATATATAATAATAGAATGTACACTATCTATACATTTGTGCTGACCAAGGATGGGCTCATACATATACCAAAGGAGAATTGCCTTTTAAGTTGATGTTTGTACTTGTTTTGAACCAATCATAGAACTCCATAGGAAATGATGCTGCTGTCTTCCACTATATAAGCAAGCCAGCACACACTGTTATTTTGAAGAATGTACCACTTGTAATCTCTCACTGTGATTATTGTTATAATCATTAAATTCTTCCGCCTTCAGTCTCGTCTCCGTTCATCTCCTTTCTAAGTATTTGTAATTGATAATTTATTAACTGTAATTTTTCCATAACACTACAATTGGTGCCTTAAAGACTCGGATCGCTGGTGCTGCATGTGAGGAGGCCACCTAACTACTGGTTGGTTAGTCTGCGGGCCCCAATAAGAAGATGATGACGCTCGGAGACGCGGTGCTGCTGGCTTTAAGCGAGAGAATAAGGTACACACAGACAGTCACAGCCACTTGACAATCAGGTGATGTATGCTTTGTATGCTTCTCAAATTGTTTTAAATATAAAGTAATGCTTAACTCTGTAGGAACTCATGGGGCTGAGTAGGTAAGTGAAGGTGCTGGGACTTGCAAGCCGGACCTCACATGGGAGCCATAAGACATAGCTAGACAGACCAGGGCACCAGCGCATGGGTCCACCCAGCTGTAAAGGCTAGGCAGGCAAGAAAAAGATAAGAAGAATGAGTATGGAAACAATAATAGGCCATTTTCTAGGAAAACACCTAAAGGGGGAAGCATATGAACCAGTGCCTGATGATCAACAGGCACAATTGTATTTTACTCAGCAAGTGTCCCTTCATAATGAGGGAGTAAAAAATGAAAAGGAAATCTTTGCAAATGCATTGCAAGGGCTGTGGCAGTATAATCAGACTATTGTGTGTCGTCAGAATAAAGAAGTAGCTCAGAAGAGGGATGAAAGGGATCAAAATGCTAAACAACTAGAAGAATTAACATTGAAGTATAAAGATAGCGTCCCAATAGATCAACACCAAGAGTTAGAGCAGCAGTGTATTAATTTTAGGACACAGCTAATAAAAGCACAAGGGGATTTGTGTCTATTAAATAGGGATCATGCCCTTCTACAGATTAAACTAGACCAACAGTCACAAGAGCAGGCCCGTGAAACCAGGCAACTGTATACAGAACTACAAGGAGCAATGGAGAAGATTCAAGAGTTAAGTAATATAAGAAGGGGTGGTAAAGGTTAAAGTGGCCCCCTTGCAGACACGGGGAATGACGGCCACCGGCAGACCTATTTCTGCCGCCACAAGGTATCAGCAAGAACAATATGCTTTAGAGCTGCAAAACAAGTGTGCCAAACATGGATTAAAAAGGGAATACGCTGAAAAAATTGGAAACAAGGAAGAAGCAGAAAGACGTAAAAAGCAAGAAGATAGCTATGATAAAAAGTATGCAAAAGTAAGAGATACTTTGAGAGAGGATAATGAGGCACGCCAGGCTATGAGCAGAGAAAGTGATGAAGAAGGGCCCACTACCTCCCCACTAGGAGCTAAAAAAGAGGAATGGGTAGAAAGGGAGGAAATGCAGGAAATGGAGCAGGATGGAGAAGAGTGGAAGGCAGTGGGAGGTAAAGTGGTAAAGACAAGAAAGGTGGTACGAGAGCCCCCTCCATCACCAATAACCATTAAAAAGGAAGATAAAAGCCCTATAGTCAAAGATCTGACTATAGAGGAAATGACCAATTTGGGCCAAATGATAGGTCCACTTGATCACAAAACCAACCTACCTGAATTGCGGCAGAAATTAAAGCAGTTAACAACCACCCTCTGCTTAACCAACCAAGACATATGTAGGTTGGTTATGTTTAAATTGTCCTCCGCCCTAGCGGAAGCTGTGCCCGAGGAGGTCCAGGGGACACACAAAGGGGCCATGCAAAACATAAATTCATGGGCAGATTATAATGAAGTATTTGAGGCTATCAGAAAAGCGAGAGGGGAATCTGCAAAGTAAGAAGTTGACTGGGACAGAATACTGCAAACAAAGCTGCAGTCGGGAGAGGGACCACGGATCTTTATCCCTCGGCTTTTTGAGGTCTATCAGAGGTACGGAGGTCAGGATTGCCCCTCGGAAGATGATACTACCTTCCGAGACTTATGGAATAGGGCATATGATTTAGACCCCACCCTACGGACAGTTGTAAAACTGGCTCCAACCCAGGAGGAGCGAATCACACTCCTAGAGACTTATCTTAATGAAAAACAGCAAAAGGTGGAAGTTGCCACCGTGACATGGACAAATGAAGGACCACAGAAAGAAACTAGAACGTGCTTTAATTGTAAAAAGCCTGGGCATGTAATGAGTGATTGCTGGGCAAACAGGGGGAGGTAAGGAAGGACAGGGACCTCGGCAAATGGGAAGGGGCCAGGGGCAAAAAAGGCAAGATGCAAGAGATAAACCAGGACGAGGGGGTGATAGTGCACAAGATTTGTTGGATCGGTTAAAAACAATATTAGATGCAGTGGAATGAAAAAAAACAACCGCGCCGCCCCAAGAATTTGATGATGAAGACATCATCAGGCGGCTGGCAACGATCAAACAGTTGGCTGAAGAATAGGAATGCGGAGGCCCCGGGGCCCCTGACTCACGATGGGTATGTGCGCTAACATTTGATAATCAGGGGCAACCAACCGTGCCACTTAAAATGGGAAAAAAACAGGTGATGGCTTTACTTGATACCGGGGCAGCCGTCTCACTTACTACTATGCACATACCACTGGATCTAGAAAAAACCTGCCTTACAAATAGAGGGCTGCACAGCACACACAGTACAAGGGTACGTGACTCACCCACAAATAGTTGCTCTAGGAACCAAGGTAGTTGGGGGAGGAAGATTTATAGTAATGAAGGGAGCCTTACAAAGCAAAATATAATAGAAGTGACTTTTAAAGAAACACCGCCAATTATTGATTTAGTCAACAAGTGCTTATGCAAGTAATAACAGTTAAGGGTATAGTATTACAACAGTACCTGAGAGTTATATTTGGGCCTCAGTTAAATCCAATAAAGCATATAATTGGCCCGAGGTAAGCCAAACAGAGTTACAACAAATAATAGACAAATACCCCAGTGTCTGGGCGGTGTCTGGCACTGATTGTGGGATAGTCAGTGACACAGAGATAGCAGTGGAAGGCCCCGACCCTGGACATACTAAACAGTACCCCATCCCACAGAAGGCAATAACAGGAATAGAGCCAGTAATTAATGATTTATTGTCCCAAGGGGTATTGCGACCTATTTGCTCAACAGCAAATAGCCCTATATGGCCTGTTAAAAAACCCAATGGTAAGTATCTACTAACTATAGATTACAGAAAATTAAATAAAGTAACTCCACAAGTTAGTCCCACTATAAGTATGGCAATTAAAATGTTTAACAAACTTAAACCTACAAGTAAAGTTTTTTCGGTCCTCGACCTGGCAAACGGATTTTGGTCCCTGCCCCTCAGCCGACAAGACCAGTATAAGTTTGCTTTTACTTTAAAAATCAACAATACACCTTTACTCGTTTGCCCCAGGGGTTCCACTCCTCCCCAACGTTATTTCATTGCTATGTGCAACAAGTACTCCAAGAGGAGGGGGTTGGAACATGAGGTAACCTAATACGTGGATGATTTGTTGTTGCAAAGCAGAAATATGGCGGAGCACACCCAATTATTAGATCGAGTGCTTAATGCCCTAGCTAAAAGAGGTCTTAAAATTAATCCAGAGAAGGTACAAATTGCTAGGCCGGAAGTGACATTTTCAGGAACCATAGTGTCAGAAAAGGGTAGGCGTGTTGACCCTGCCAGGGCTACCCTTATACAAAAGTTACCTTTACTAACGACTGTAACAGGGCTTAGGAAACTGTTAGGAATGACCAATTTTTGCAGAGATTATATTGAAGGGTATTCTGAGATCACTAAGCTGTTGTATGCGTTACTTCGAGACAACCCACAAAAAGAGGACAAGCTAATATGGGAAGGGGAAGAGTTGCAGTGTTTTAAGAAATTAAAGCAAGCGTTAATGCAAGCTCCAGCTTTAGCCATCCCAGATCATGCAAAGCCATTTGTAAAACAAGCTGTAGCAACAGACGACACCATAATAGCAGTACTATTACAAAATCGTTGGGATAATTTGGTCCCAATAACATATTTAAATCGACAGTTGTCTAAAGTGGAACAAGGTTTTAGCCAGTGTGAAAAAACATTATTGGCAATAGTGTGGGCAGTACAAGCCTGCGAAGAAATAGTTGATTTAGCCCATAATTATCCAAACAACTCACACGCCCATTAAATTGTTAGTGGAAGGAAAGGCAAGGGAGTCAGCCATAGCAGGCAGGCTAAGTGGCTGCTAGCACTACAGGATAAACAAGTTACAGTACAAAAACTCAATAAGCCCCACGTGATGCAGTACTTGGACTACCAAGGAGAACCCCACGATTGTGGGGAAGTCATGCAACAGGAGGCATATGTGTCCCCCTTTGTAGAGAGACATGGAGATGATAAAGGTCACACAATGTTGTGTGTTGATGGATCGCGATACTGGGAAAAAGGAAATGCCTATACTGGGGTGACTGTGTATTTTAATACTGGGGATGATGATGAAATGAGGCCCCTAGATCAGCAGCAGTTGCTCATTAAATTGTCACCAGGAGATTCGTCTCAATATGCAGAATTGGTAGCCATATATGAGGCAATAAGGGCAGTCCCATATGGGCGCATCACAATTTGTACTGACTCACAGTTTGCTATAGGCTCATTAACCACATGGTTGCCCATATGGGCTAGAAGGGATATGAAAACAGCTACAGTGGAGCATGTGTGACATAGACAGCTTTTAAAGGCAATTTTAAAGGAAGGGGAGAAGCTCCCAGGGAGAATAGCTTTAGTTAAAGTAAAAGCTCACACTACCAGTAAGTATGGAACCTTCGAGGAATGGGGAAATGAGAAAGCAGATAAATGGGCTAAAATCGCTGCCAAGGAAGGGGACCCCTTGAAGGGCATCAGACCACAGGACAGGCAAGGCTCAAGTAGTGTTAGTGCGGTTGAAAGGGTGGATACTCCGCCTAACTTACAGGAGCTCCAAAAACAGGACCAGTGGATACAAGAGAAAATAAAACAAGTGCAAATGGATCCGAAGGTCCATGGGGCCTTCACAATAATAGATAATGTTTTATATCAAAGTGGGGAATACAAAATCCCAAAGTGGGTAGTGCCCGACTCTTTACAAAAGGACATTGTACTAGAAAACCATCAGCGGGCGGGACACCCAGGACAAGATAAAACCTGCCAAATTATCAAAAGTAAATATTACTGGCCCGACATATCTAAAACTGTCCGATCAGTATTACAGACATGCTTAATATGCCTCCAGCAGGACCCCAAGCGAGAAAAATACCCCCTACAGCGATTACCCTTAGCAGAAGCACCTTAGGATGCATTACAAATTGATTACGTTGGGCCGTTGCCCACGCAAAGGGTGGATATAAGTATATGCTGGTAGTGACAGATATGTTCTCAAAATGGGTGGAGGCATTTCCAGTTAAGAGTGCCAATGCTATAACAACAGCTCGAATTTTATATATGCAAGTTTGTGCTAGGTGGGGATTTCCTAGTATCATAGAATCTGACAGAGGAACTCATTTTGTAAATCAAGTGATGCAGGAAATGTGTAAGATAATGGGAGTTCAGCAGCGACTACATTTGCCATATAGGCCTCAGGCCTCAGGGATGGTGGAAAAGACTAAATTGGACCTTAAAAATGCCTTAAAAAGGCAGTGTTGGATGAAAGAAAGGACTGGGTTATACACTCCTGGGGATTTTGATGGCCATTAGAGGGACAGTCCAAGTTAGTACGGGATTAACCCCTTACGAGTTGATGACAGGAAGAAAATGAGGTTGGTTCACCCACAGGATGTACCCCCACCAGGCTCAGCTACCCAAGATAAGGTTAAACATGAGCAGTTTTTAAAGGCAATACAGTATCAACTAGACAAATATTTAACCTTTGCAGCCAGGAATATGGCTGTGGCACATGAGCAAAATAAGCAAGGTAGACAGCCGGCAGCAGGATGGGGGCTACCTTTAGAAGAGGGAGATGTAGTGATGGTGCCAAATTGGGAACAAAAAAATCCTTGGAAGGATGCTAATTGGTTAGGACCATACCAAGTGTGCAAACGGTTTAGTGAGAGTACGGTATGTGTGGTTAAAGTAAGTGGCAAGAAAGGAGCTGGAGGAAGGAAACAAGAATTTTGGGTACATGTTGATCAGTGTAAAAAAGTGTCAAACAAAGCTGGTTGTAAATTAAAATACTACACTTGATGTTTATAGCCATGAAGACCCAAGACATCATTATCACCGGCTTGGTGACAGCCATAAGATTTTCTATAATCCTCAGCCTATACATTAATGTGGAACAGACTAATGTCACGTGTGAGTATGAACAGTCCATTACACTGTTAATCAGTTGGAACTGGGACCCTGTTGATACAAACACCTACACGGCACGAGCATGGAAAGCCACCTGGACTAAAAACAACCGTACTTTCATATCTACAAACTGGTGTGTGGACATTTTTAATAGCTGGTCCAGCTGTGCCTCAGAGCTCAAGACTGGATCACAGCAAAGCTACATGGACTGGGAACAGAAAAATGGGCCTCTTGTTATAAACAGAGCCACACCAAAGGACAATGGTGTTCATGTGTTAACTCTGTCCTACTGTCTTTGGGGTGATAATAGTGTTTGTAACTATGCTGGTGTAAACAACTCATTACGTTTTGCGGTCTTAGATGCCATATACTTAACTGTAACACCAACCGAATGCCCAAATGTGACAACAGGGCCAGAGAGTGGACTTACATCAACACCTATTGATCAAATGCTTGTAAATAATGTAAAGTACAGTAGAGTGCATATAAACTTAGATTTTTCTGGTTGGAATATAAATGTTAACAGTAGCTGTGCAGACACTGGTGTGTCAGAGTTTTATGCCACCATGTTAATTGACATGTTAAGTGCCTTCCATGCCAAAACAGGGAGTATCATGGCCCCTCTTATTAGTAAAGAAAGGGTTAGTAATACTAGGAAAAAAATGAGATCTGTGGGGAGACCTGGCTGGACTTTTTGGATCAGGAATGAGCATATGGAATAGGGCAGACCTTGAGGCCATTAAGGGGTACCAAGACCGGTTCAATACTAACACAGGAGAAAGGGTCTTGCTACCACTTACATTAGGCCAGCAAGGTTTGGCAATGGAAGAGCATTTATCTGTGTACAATATACATGAGGTAGGCCGCCTGTTTAAAGAGGTAGAGCACAAAATTAATGAAATTGTGGTTGAACATAATGAAGAAGTTTTTAATAATACCATAAATAAAGCTATAGTGTGTAGTGCTTATGGATCTTATGTGTTAACTCAAGTTAGTCAATTGTTACAGGAGATTACTAATAATCAATTGCCTAACCAAATTTCTGATGTACAGCTAAAATTGTGGTATTGTCCAGATTGCCTTAATGTTAATGATAGTAAGTGTATGACTTTTTGTATTAAAGCTCGAGCCCCACCTATGTGATGGATTCTCAAGGTAACCAAAGTATATGTTAAACTACAAGTGTTTAGACCTAACAGTATGCTTAGTTGCACCATGAGGGTGTCCCTCGTGGTAAGACTACCTCAAGTTGAGTATAACAAGGAGGTGTACTCTCAAATAGTAAAAGTACAGTTTGTAAAGGTATTTACAAGGCCAGTATTATGCATATCGAGTCTCGCCCCCAGAGATCCTAGTACACAGCAATGATGGGTCCTGGGTAGCGCCAAACTTACATTGCTGTGAGGAAATAAATAGTCAATGTATATGCCAGTGTGACGTTATGTCACAAACGCAACCCGTCTGTGGGGAAATTCCCATGGGTCAAGCTGAAAATAATACTGCCTGGTGCCCTATCCAGTTAAAACGATGGTATACCCCACAAGTAGTTGTAACCTATAATGGTACTAACCGAAACTGTGTTGTTACAAATACACCCATCTTATTTTATGAAGGACAAACTCGTGCTATTCACAACACAAACTTTTGTATTATTCCCAAACATAATGTATATATTGGTGACAAGGTGTTGCACCCTATTACCAACCTGGAGGATGAGAGTTATAATCTGACATTTGATACCCCACACCAAGCATACGATATTAACAAACATGCGCCATCATTTGGAGCTGTAATACCTCTCCTGTCTCTTAACGTGCAGTCAGTCACTTTTAAATCGGAAAGATACTCATTTGATACAAATCCAAAATACTGCCCATAAGGCACAAGTAGTTGTAAATGAATTGTTCAGTGAGAGTGATAATGAGCACTTGATTTATAGCTATGCAGGAGGACCCTTAGGAGTCCTGTCTTTTAAAGTTTTACTTGTGTTGCAAGTGGTCTTAGTGTTCTTGGTAATTATAGGCCTGTGTCGCTTAAGACTTACTATTCGTAAAGTACGTAATGAGATGTACATGCTCCGAGAAGCTGCATTGTTGCACAAATAATAATTAGGAAACATAGGGCCAAAGGGGGCTTGTAACAAGGGATAAAGAAGTGTGTCCCCATGTTTCAGGCTAACCTCATTTTGGTCTAAAACATAATGTGTTTGTGTAACAAATGTTGGCCTATATAATTGAATTATATAAAACTTGTAAAGCTACAAGACAAACGAAGCCATAAGTTGTAATATTAAAGTGCCTTTTGATATTTGTGCTGACCATGTGAGTAATAACAAACAGGTGTCTTAAGTGTCTGCAAGACAGAAATACAGGATAGAGTTCAAATTACCCTTCTGACTATTCTTATCAGGACAGGCCAAAATGCTTGTATGCACATTCTTAAGTCCAAATCTATTTCTTTCTCCTAGACCTTGGTAACTGGTAGTGACAACCATTACTAGCCATATATAATAATAGAATGTACACTATCTATACATTTGTTCTGACCAAGGATGGGCTCATACATATACCAAAGGAGAATTGCCTTTTAAGTTGATGTTTGTACTTGTTTTGAACCAATCATAGAACTCCATAGGAAATGATGCTGCTGTCTTCCACTATATAAGCAAGCCAGCATACCCTGTTATTTTGAAGAATGTACCACTTGTAATCTCTCACTGTGATTATTGTTATAATCATTAAATTCTTCCACCTTCAGTCTCGTCTCCATTCATCTCCTTTCTAAGTATTTGTAATTGATAATTTACTAACTGTAATTTTTCCACAATGCTACAGCCCCCTTGTTCTTGCACATCTCTTTTTTCTGAAAGATGCCACTCTCTTGGACTTTGTTGATTCCCTTGAGGTACTTGAATGTTTCTATCATGTCCCCTCTCTCCCTCCTTTCCTCAAGGGAATACATATTAAGCTCCTTTAGTCTTTCTTCATATGTCTTCTGGTGCAGACCCTGCACCATTTTGGTTGCCCTCTTCTGGACAGCCTCCACTCTGTCTATGTCTTTGTGGAGATGGGGTCTCCAGAACTGCCCACAGTACTCCAGGTGGGGTCTCACCAACTGTCTG
This sequence comes from Neoceratodus forsteri, assembly GCA_016271365.2. Taxonomy (NCBI): domain Eukaryota; kingdom Metazoa; phylum Chordata; order Ceratodontiformes; family Ceratodontidae; genus Neoceratodus; species Neoceratodus forsteri. The sequence goes on along the minus strand of CM057449.1, from coordinate 293,225,583 downwards.
TACAGAGGGATAACAACTTCCTGTTTTCCACTGTTGATGCCTCTCCCTATGCATCCCAGTATCCCCCAAGCCTTCCTCTCAACCTTCTCACATTGCTTCCCTACCTTTAGGTCATCTGATATAATTACCCTGAGGTCCCTTTCCATTTTTAAAAAACAGAGGAAAGAGTGAGGATTCCAAACAACAGTTAAGGGGCCAGAAATAGGACATGATGGGAGTTGTGCAGTGCAGTGGCTGTGGAGCAGCAATCTTCCGGGAGACATTCTGGAGGATGTGGTGTTGTCCCATCTGTAGGCACCTCTCTGGGCTGAGGGAGGAGGTTGCTCATCTCCAGACTGAGTTGGCCAGGATTTGTGGGACCTCCTCTTCCATCCAGGGACCAACAGTGCCACTGCCGTTGCCTCAGAGGTTGCCAAGAAAGAGGAGCGGTTGGACCACAGTGGGCTCAGGGAGGTTGAGAGTGGTGGAACAGAGGTGCATCCTTCCAGTTGTACCTCTCCACAATTCCTATGCCATTCTGGCAAAGTGTGGTTCCTCTATGGAGGCACCTGCAGTGGAGACCAAGGAGGATGCTGGGAACCTCCACAAAGGAGACCCACAGGAGGGTGGCATGGGACCCCACAAGGGAAGGAAACAACTCCTGGTGGGGGACTCCATTGTTAGGAAAGTGGAACTGGGGGAGGAAGGGGAGAGGGAGGTAAGGTGCCTGCCTGGCGCCATGGCTTAGAGGGACAGGGAGCGAATCCTCAGGATTGCTGGAGCAGCTGCACAGGGGAGGGAGCTGGATGTCATTGTCCACCTAGGGACAAATGACCTGGCTAAGAAAGGGATTAGAGCAGTGCAGGAAGAGTTTGTGGAATTGGGGAGGGGCCTTAGACAAGTAGCACGCACAGTAACCTTCTCAGAGGTGCTCCCCATCTATGGCGTAGAAGAGGCTAGGGTGTTCCCACCATGGGATTCAATCAGTGGTTGAAAAACTGGTGCAGAGCTCAGGAATTTGGCTTCATTGGGCACTGGGGCTCCACCTGGAGTGATCTAAGCCTATACTGGCATGATGGGCTGCATCTGTCCAGGAGGAGAACCAGGATCCTAGGTGATAGGTTTAAATGCTTCATTGGCAAGCATTTAAACTAGCCAAGGGGGGAGGCACTGGAAAGGAGCAGGGAAATCCTAGCCCCCAAAAATCATGGTAGTAAGTGCGGTAAACACCAACATAGAGGTGGCGATAGGGAGAAGGGCAGGGATAAATGGGGAAAGTGATAAAGGCAAGAAGGACAGGGATGGGGCAAAAAGGAGTAAGACCATCAGTAAATGGAGGGTAATGAGTACCAATGCCCATAGTCTGGGCAACAAGCTCCCTGAGCTGGTGGCCTTGATGGAAGAGGGATGCCTGGATATCGTAGCAGTCACAGAAACATGGTACACAGAGAACCATGACTGGGATGTTAACATACCAGGGTACATAACCTATAGGAGAGACAAGCAGGGGAGAAGAGGGGGAGGAGTTGCTCTCTATGTAAAGGAAGGGATAAAAGCAACTGAACAAAAGAGTAAACAGGGAGGAGAGGAGGCACTGTGGGTCACCTTGGAGACTGGAAAGGGCACTGCAATCCGCACAGGGGTTGTGTACAGACCCCCATGTCAGGGGGAGGGAATGCACAAGGATATGATTGAAGGCATTCTTAGGATGGCAGAGAAAGGGGAGATACTGTTGATGGGAGACCTGAATATGCCAGATGTTAACTGGAGCACATTTGCTGCAGCCACATCCAAGAGCAGGGCCATTCTTGATGCCTTACAGGTGGCAGGCCTCAGACAGCTAGTTTTGGAACCCACTCATGAAGGAGCAATCTTAGACCTCGTACTCTCGAATGGGGGGAGTGAGAGGATCTCAGATATAGAAGTGGGTTGCCATCTCAGAACAAGTGACCATCAAACAGTGTGGTTCACGTTAAACTCAGCTACAGAGTCAAGCCATACAAAAGTGAGGGTGCTGGACTTCAGGAGGGCTGACTTTGGCAAGATTGGAGAGTGCCTCAGAAAAGCACTACCAAACGGGCTAGAAGGAGGGGTGGAGCAACAATGGGGAATCATCAAAACTGCCATCACAGAGGCAACAAGCCTTTGTGTGAAGCAAATAAACAAATCAAAATGAAAGAAAAGGCCACTATAGTTTTCAAAAGAGGTGGCTGGGAAAGTGAGGGAGAAAAAGATAGCATTCAGGAAATATAAGGAAACACAGAAGGAGCAGGACAGAGAGCTGTGCCAGTTAAGGCAGAAGAAAGCAGGGAGGGAAGTCAGAATAGCAAAGGCCCAAACTGAGGAAAAGATAGCCAACTCGGTTAAGAAGGGGGATAAAACCTTTCATAGGTACATCAGAGAGCGTAGAAAGACAAAGGGAGGGATAGTGAGGCTGAATATTATGAATGGTAGGTGGGCAGAGGGGGACAGTGAAAAAGCACGGATACTGAATGAATATTTCTGCTCAGTATTCACAAAAGAGGAGTGGGAAGTGCCTAATCCAATTAACAGAAGCACTCTTGATGGGGGGTTGATCCCAGCCCTTTCACAGAAGAAAGGGCTCTGCAAGAACTCCTAAAACTGAAGGTGGACAAAGCAATGAGGCCTGGTGGAATTCACCCCAGAATTCTAAAAGAATTAAGGGGGGGAACTAGTGAAACCACTGACTATTCTTTTTAATAAATCATGGGAGGATGGTGTGGTACCCGAGGACTGGAGGAAGGCAGATGTGATTCCCCTTCACAAAAGTGGGACCCAGACAGAGGCAGGAAACTACAGACCTGTCAGTTTGACCTCTGTGGTAGGGAAAGTGATGGAGTCACTTCTGAAAGAAAGAATAGTTGAGTACCTAGAGGCCAGTGGGGCACAGGACCCAAGGCAGCATGGGTTCACAGCGGGAAGGTCATGTCAGACGAATCTAATAGATTTCTTTGACTGGGTGACCAAAGGAGTAGACCAGGGAGGGGCTGTGGACATGGCCTACCTAGACTTTAGCAAGGCATTTGACACAGTCCCACACAAAAGATTAATAGTCAAATTAACCAGCCTGGGAGTGGGTCCCAGGGTGGTAGCCTTGGTAAAACATTGGCTGGACAACAGGACACAGAAGGTAATTGTAAATGAAGTCCACTCTGAAGAAAGAGGGGTTACTAGTGGGGTACTGCAGGGTTCAGTACTGGGTCCAGTCCTTTTTAATGTCTTTATAAGTGACAATGCAGAGGAACTGGAAGGAAAAGTATGCCTCTTTGCAGATGACACAAAGATCTGCAACAGGGTTGATACACAAGGAGGCGTGGAAAGGATGAGAAGGGACTTGGCAAGGTTGGAGGAATGGTCAGAAGTATGGAAGCTAGGATTCAATGCAATGAAGTGCAAAATAATGCACCTGGGAAACAAGAACCCAGGGGAAGATTACACAATGGGGGTGGAGGTAGTAACAACAACAAAAAAGGAAAGGGACCTGGGGGTAATCATATCAGATGACCTTAAGATTTGCAAGCAATGTGAGAAGGCAGTAGAGAGGGCTGGGGGTATACTGGGATGCATAGGGAGCAGCATCACCAGCAGAAAACAGGAAGTTGTTATCCCTCTGTACAGACAGTTGGTGAGACCCCATCTGGGGTACTGCGTCCAGTTCTGGAGACCCCATCTCCACAAGGACATAGACAGGATAGAGGCAGTTCAGAGGAGGGCAACTAAAATGGTGCAGGGTCTGCAAGAGAAGCCATATGAGGAGAGACTAAAGGAGCTTAATATGTATACCATTGAGGAAAGAAGGGAGGGGAGGACATGATAGAAACTTTTAAGTACCTCAGTGGAAGCAACAAAGTCCAAGAGGGTAGCATCTTTCAGAAAAAGAGACGTTTAAGAACAAGGGGACACAATTTAAAGATAGAGGGGTGGGTGGTTCTGGGGCAATGTGAGGAAGTATTTTTTAACAGAGAGGGTAGTGGATGCATGGAACAGCCTTCCTGAGGAGGTTGTGGGGTCTAAAACTGTGGGAGAATTCAAGAATGCATGGGACAGACATAAGGCAATTCTTGTGGGGGGTATGAAGAAATAGGCTGTTGGTTAACTAGGATCTGCGGCCTATCCTGTAGGTAGGGAAATGGGCAGACTAGGTGGGCCAAGCAGTCCTTATCTGCCATCAAAGTCTATGTTTCTATGTTTCTATGTTAACCAGGTACAGCTACAACCCAGTCATTTTATTTATTTAGTTATTTCAGATTCAGATTAATACGTTTGAGCCAGGGCTTGTCTACAAAGGTTACAAGTCAGAGAGAAAGTACAATACAATACAATGCAATACAATACAATACATGGGTTACAGATCAAGTAGGAGGAATAATCATCAAATAAGATATTTTGCTGGGATACAGTTGTTGACAAAGAACGAGAATATTATACTAGGAATTATACTAGGAAGGCACAGACATACAGAAGGCCAAGGCCCATATAAGCATGTCTCCAGCCAAGCTGGTACATCAGAGAATTTGTCCTAACAATAAATTGTCAAGACCCTGCTTAAATTTAACATGGTTTGTATTTTCTAATAATGAACTTGGAAGTGAATTCCACAGAGGAATAATTCTTTGAGCAAAAAAGAATCTCCTTTTATTTGTTCTTGGTTATGTTAATGACAGCTGATAATTATGGCTTCTAAGATTACAGTTACGCCTGCTGTAAGACATTTCCAATTGGTAAAGTAGCTCTTCATCCTTATAAATTTTATACATAAATAATATATCCCCCTCTTTTTCTTCTCAGCTCCAGAGAATACATCCCCAAATCCTACAGTCTATTCCCATAGCTTTTGCTGGACAATTTCAAATGAAAGCGGAGTTACCACTTGAAGGATGCAGCAATAAACAACAGTTAATGAGTGTGGTACAGCCATTGTGTAAGTGCCAGGCATTAAGGTAGGAGGGGCCTCCAGGTGAAGTGGAATGAGGAACAGGAGCAGCCAGAGAAGGCATTGTCATGGTATAGTCAAATGGGCAGGGCAGGGCAGAAAAATGCAGGTGTGAGGGACTGGGTAGGAAAGTGGGAGGGAGGGAGGGAGGGAGGGAGGTGGGGGTCAGGTGTGGGAGAGGTGGCAAAGATGGAGTGGGGTTGGCCAAAGGTAGCTGGTGGCATGTTAATAGAGAGACTTTAGGTTAGCTAGAGTTATGTATTGCAGGAACAAGCATTTTCAGGTGCAAGGTGCGAGTAGAGCCCAGATTTGTCACAATTGCAGCACACCAAGCTCAGGTCATTGAACCATTTGGGTTTTCAATATGAGATGGATCTCTGAGCCAGTGTGGTGTGCTTGAAAAGCACTAGGAGCCCACCTTTAGCTGTGCTTCTAGTGTTAACTCTGGAATGCTCATATTTGAACAGGGAGGATATTGAGTCAGGGGTTTGGCCAAGTAAGGATTTTTTTAGCAGCAGGCAGGCTGGTACTGGGCCCTGGATTCAAGGGGGGAGCCATTCAGTTCCTTTGTATGGAATGCAGGTATGGGTGAGATGGTCAGCCCCTAGGACCAGACAGCACACCTTGTTGAGTAGTGTTGTGACCCTCTTTAACACGGTATAAGAGCCAACGCCATAGATGAAAAGGCCATAGTCTACAGTGGATAATACAGAGCAGTGTGTAATTAGCTTTAAGGTGTCTGGGGTCATGGACTGTCTTTGGTGATGTAGGATGTCCAGTTTTGTGTTAGCCATTTTGACCACATGGTTGATGTGCTTAGAGAAGATGAGGATGTCATCTAGGTGAACATCTAGATATTTGAAGGTGGATACTTGTTCCAGAGTGTCCCCCTTGGAGCTATGAATCAAAAGTGGGCTGAATTTTTTTTGAGTCATGATTTCCAATATACCACATTTCAATAATAGCTACAATGTCCAGGTCAGCCTCTGTTATCAAGGCCACCATATCTGAGATTTTATTCCCTAGGCTGCGGGCATTAGTATACATGACCTTCCATGTCCTGTCATTTGTTCTTTTATCATCCCCCCTGCTGTCTTTCTGACTCCTCTGTTTATCCTTCTTATTTTCAACCCACTTTCTCCTGTCCTCCACTGTTCCTCCTTCTCTGGGTTTTGTTTTCTCTGCCGACAGTATAACTTTATGGTCAGCCCATGCCTACTTCATTATCCTGTGGGGGTGAGCAGTTTGGTTCCCCTTGTATCCTTCTGCCACCCCCCCCCCCGTTAGTCTAAATGCTTGTCAAGGAAGCATTTTAAACTGTTCACTGAAGACAGTGGTCCCCTCACTGGATAGGTGTAGGCCATCCCCCTTCTATAAGGTCTTATGCCTCCAGGTGGGTCCCCAGTTCCCAATGAAACCAAAACTTTTTTCTCTGTACCAGCTCTCCAGCACAGTGTTGAAGTCCTTAGTGTGGAAGTTCCTAGCCTCCCCTTTGCCATGGAAAGGCAGCACCCCCAAGAAGGTAACAGAGCTTGCTATCTGTGCAAGGCTCCTCCCCAACTTCCTGAACTCCTGCACTCTTGCTGTTCTTGCCTTGTCTCCAGCCAGGTAATTTGTTGCCAGATGGTCAATGACATCAAGCTTTTCCTGCCTTGCTACTGCTTAGCAATTCTCTGGATCCTCTTCCCGTACCTCTGAACTGTGCTTCCTGGTAGACAACTTACCTCCCTTTCCTCCACTGTTCCTGTTCCTTCTTCCAAAAATTGACATGCTACTGCTACAGCCTCTCACTGTATTGCTCTCCCCTGACATACTTATCTTCATAGAATCCGGACTAAATGCTATAATTCCAGACAATGCTATCTCTATTCCCGGCTTTGCCTTCTCACGTCAAGACCACACAGGGAGGGGTGGTGGAATGGCATAGAAACATTGACTTTGATGGCAGAAAAGGACCACTTGACCCACCCAGTTTGCCCATTTCCCTACCTATAGAAAAAATTGCAGATCCTGGTTAACCAACAGCCTACTTCCTCCTACCCCTCACTATAATTGCCTTATGTCTGTCCCATGCATTCTTGAATTCCTCCATTGTTTTTGACTCCATGACCGCCTCAGGAAGGTCGTTCCATGCATCCACTGTGAAAAAACACTTCCTCATGTTGCCCCTGAGCCATCCTCCCTCTATCTTCAAACTGTGCCCCCTTGTTCTTGCACATCTCTTTTTCTGAAAGATACGAACATGTGAAAATGCCAGCAGAAGCAGGTCTTATGGTCTATCGAGTCTGCGCAATTGTGCAGCTAGCCCCTCAACTGCAGCTGCCCCACCCTCCCTACCCCTCTTCATCACAACCCCCCAACACTGTCCAAACCCCTCTTAAAGCTGCCCACTGTTTTACAGGATACCAACTCCTCAGGCAAAGAATTCCACCTGTCCACCATCAGTTCAGTGAAAACATGTCTCCTGATTTCCCTCTTGAATCTTCCCCCCTTCAATCTCTGCTGATGCCCTCTCGTATCCCTTCCCTCTTCTAAGCTGGAAATCCCTTCTGTATTAGCCTTATTTATCCCCTTAAGGTATTTAAAGGTTCCTATCATATCCCCCCATCCCTCCTCTCCTTCAGGGAGTTCATGTTCAGCTCACTCATTCTGTCCTGTAGGACTTCCTCTTCAATACCTGAATCATCTTGGTCACCCTATATTGCACCCCCTCCAACAATTTGATGTCCTTCTTCAGGAATGGGTGCCAGCACTGCATGCAGTACTCCAGGTGTTGCCTGACCAGAGATCTGTACAAGGGATGGATCACCTCCCTATTTCTGGAGGAGATGCCCCTTGCTATACACCCCAGTATCCTGTTGGCTTTTGCTGCCACCTTCCTGCACTGTGCTGAGTTGTTCATGCTGCCCGTTATAAGCATCCCAGTTCCTTTTCCTCCATGGTGCTTTCCAGCTACACCCCTCCCAGCTAATAGCTCCTCCCCTGATTCCTAGCTCCGAAATGCAGTACTTTGCACTTCTTGGCATTGAACCCCAGCTGCCATGTTTCTGACCTCTCCTGAAGTTTCATCAGGTCCTCCTGCAGCCCCTTCCACTCTTCAATGTCATCTACCACAGCTACCATCTTCATATCATTAGCAAACAGACTGATCCTACTCTAAATCCCATGTGTGATATTAGCTATGTATATCCCAAACAGCACTAGTCCCAGTACCAATCCTTGTGACACCCCGCTCATCACTTCCCTCGGTGATGAGCGTCCCTCCACCACTACCACCCTCTGTTGTCTTCCATTCAGCCAGTTGATGATCCATCTGACCATCTCCATTCCCACCCCAATGTATTCCAGCTTCCCCATCCAGCCTCCCATGTGGCAAAGAATCAAAGGCCTTGCTGAAGTCCAAATATAGGACATTCACCACATTGCCCCTGTCCAGCTCCCTGGTCACCCAGTCATAATACTCAATTAGACTTGTCTGTCAGGATCTGCCCTTAACATACTCGGATTGTTGGCCATCCTGGAGACCATTGTCCTCAAAAAAGGTCACTAGCCTCTCTTTTAGGATTGTCACCATGAACTTTCCCACAATTGATGTGAGGCTCACTGGTCTGTAGTTGTCTGGTTCATCCCTAGGGCCACATTTATGAATGGGCACCACATGGGCCATCCTCTAGTCTTGTGGTATGCATCCTGTGTCCAGGGAGGTATTGAACAGGTCAGCCAGTAGTACTGCTAGGATCTCCACCAGCTCCTTGAGTACCCTAGGGTGAAGGCTGTCATGTCCTGGTGCCTTGTTCACCCTCTGTGCCCTTAATCCTTCCAGAACCCTCTCTTCTGCAATCCCTATGTCAGTCACCCCCTCCTCCCACTACCTTCTCTACCCCTCCCTTGGGATATCTGCTACTCTTTCCCTTCATGAACACAGAGCAAAAGTATTCATTTAATGCCTCTGCCTGATCCACCCCCTTTTCCACCCACCCTTCATCCTTTCTAATCCTCACAATCTGGTCCTTGTTCTTCCTTTTTTCTCTAATGCATATGAAGAAGTCCTTTTCTCCTTCCTTAATACCCTGTGCCACTCTCAGCTGTCTTGAAACCTTGACTGCTCTGACTAGCCTGGTAACCTCCCAGGACTTCATTGTATATTCATCCTTGTCAACCCCAACTTTCCAATGTCCTGAGTTTCCGAAATGTCTTCCTCTTGGCTCTCACCCCCTCCATAACCTCTCGAGTCAACCAACTCAGCTTTTTTACCCTTCCCTTCTTACTCTATGTCTTTGTAGAAGTCTCAGTGGCCTCTGTTAGACCTTTTTTAATAATATCCCATTTTTGACTAGCATCCATGTCTGGTTGAATTCCCGTGATATACCTACCCCAAATTTCCCTCATCTTTTTAAAGTTCGCCCCTTTAAAATCAATCACCCTGCTCCCCCTACCTCCTGTTTCCCTACCCATATTGAGTGTGAACCACACTGAGTGGCGGTCACTCCCAGCCAGAGGGTCCTCCACCCACAGTTCTCTTACAGCCTCCCTATTTGAAAGTACCAAAGATGCTACCCTGTTAGACTTTGTTGATTCCCTTGAGGTACTTGAAAGTTTCAATTATGCCCTCTCTTCCTCCTTTCCTCGAGGGTATACACGTTAAGCTTCTTTATTCTCTATTTGTATGGCTTCTGGTGCAGACCCTGCACCATTTTAGTTGCTCTTCTCTTGACTGCCTCCATCCAGTCTATATTCTTGTGGAGATGGGGTCTCCAGAACTGCACGCAGTACTCAAGATGGGGTCTCACCAACTGTCTGTACAGAGCGATGACAACTTCCTGTTTTCTACTGTAGATGCCTCTCCCTGTGCATCCTAGTATCTCCCCAGCCCTCCTTACTGCCTTCTCACATTGCCTGCCTACCTTTAGGTCATCTGATATAAATACCCCTGGGTCCCTTTCCATTTTTTTGTTGGTAGTACCTCCACTGTGTACTCTTCCCTGGGTTTTTGTTTCCCAGGTACATTACTTTGCACTTCATTGCATTGAATCTAAGCTGCCATACTTTTGACCATTCCTCCAACCTTGCCAAGTCCCTTCTCATCCTTTCCATCCCCCTTGTGTATCAACCATATTGCAGATTGTTGTGTCATCTGCAAAGAAACATATTTTTCCTTCCAGTCCCTTTGCAATACCACTTATAAAGACTTTAAAGATGACCAGTCACAGTACTGAACCCTGCGGTACCCCACTAGTAACCCCCCTTTCTTTGGAGTGGACTCTATTTACTATTACCCTCTGCGTCCTGTTGTCTAGCCAATTTTTTACCCAGGCTACCACCCTGTGACCCACTCCCAGGCTGGCTAACTTGTTTATTAATCTTTTGTGTGGGACTGTGTTAAATGCCTTGCTGATGTCTAGGTAGGCCATGTCCAAAGCCCCTCACTGGTCTATTACTTTGGTCACCCAGTCAAATAAATCTATTAGATTCACCTGACATGACCATCCCACTGTGAACCCATGCTGCCTTGGGTCCTATGCCCCCCTGGCCTCTAGATACTCAGCAGTTCTTTCTTTCAGAAGTGATTCCATCATTTTCTCTACCACTGAGGTAAAACTAACAGGTCTGCAGTTCCCTGCCTCTGCCTTTCCCCAGTTTTGTGAAGGGGAATCACCACCTTCCTCCAGTCCTCATGTACCACACCATCCTCCCATATTTTGTTAAAAAGGATAGTCAGTGGTGTCATTAGTTCTCCCCTTAATTCTTTTAGAATTCTTGGGTGAATCCCGTCAGGCCACATTGCGTTGTCCACCTTGAGTTGTAGGAGTTTTTTCATGAACCTTTCTTCTGTGAATGGACTGGAACTGACCCCTTATCCAGAGTGCTTCTATTCTTTGCTTTAGGTATGTCCCCCTCCTCTTATTTTGAGAATACTGAACTAAAGTGTTCATTCAGTATCTCTGCCTTTTCACTGTCACCCTCTGCCCCCCCATTAAGTCTCACTATACCTCCATTGGTCTTTCTTCACTCACCAATATACCTATAAAAAATTTTTATCTCCCTTCTTAACTGAGTTGGCTAGTTGTTCCTCAATTTGGGCCTTTGCTAGTCTGTCTGCCTTCACCACTTCCTTCTTCTTTAACTGATATGAGGTCTCTGTCCTGCTCCTTATCTGATTCCTTATACTTTCTGAATGCTATATTTTTCTCTCTAACCTTCCCCGCCACCTCTTTTGAGAATCATGGTGGTTTTTTCCTTCATTTTGCTTTATTTGCTTCACACAAAGGTTTGTTGTTTCTGTGACAGCAGTTTAGATTTTTCCCCATTGTTCCTTCACCCCTCCTTCCTGCCCTTTTGCTAGTTGCACTCTCCCATTCTGCCAAAGTCAGCCCTCCGAAAGTCCTGTACCCTTGCTTTTGTATGGCTTAACTCTTTGGCTGTGTTTATTGTGACCCACACTGTCTTATGGTCACTTGTTCCCAGATAGCTACCCACATCTAAATCTAAGATCCTCTCACAGTCCCCATTTGAGAGTACCAGGTCAAAGACTAGAGATGAAACAAATTTAAATTCCGCCAGCAAAGTGAACGTGAAGTGGGCACTTCGCGTTGCCACTCCACTACACGGAGTGGGCAATGCAAAGTGCTCACTCCGACTTGTCATTACCACTTCGCTTTTAAGCAGAATGGCAATGCGAAGTAAGGCAACGTCATTGTTTTTAATGGACTTCGCGTTCCTCATTATGATTCTAAGTGATCCACATGGTGTTTCAGATTTGGCAGCCCCACCACACATCACATGGCTTACAGTACTGTAAATCACGTGCTCTTTAGCTAGGCAGGAAGAAAGTGAGTCATACAAGCAGACACTTTTACTTTCTCCTGTGCAGACAGAGAGTAGTATGTTTTGTGACTGCTGATATTTTTCGATCTGAGTGAAGAGGAGATTTAAACTTTGATTTAGACACAACAGCTTTTTTAAAAACTACATTTTTTTGTCTTTTCTGTACTCTTTTTTTACTTAATTTGTTCTTTCTGTCAATTTTATTTTTCTTACCTTTATAAGTAGTTAGTTGTTTGTCTGTGTCTGTGTGACTGTGTGTGTGTGTGTGAGTTGTGTGACAGTGTCAGTAGTGATTGCTCAGACTGAGGGAGCTCAATAGGAGAGATGGACCAGGGTGACGGAATGTCTGGGGCTGGGGCAGCTCTGTGAGAGCGTGGTAGTGGTAAGCATCATACCGTGCGCATGTGTGGAGGGCATGGGCGCTCATTCCTGTTGGACCGCTCAAAACTTGTGAGTGCCCCCCCCAGAAGCAGGACCAGAACAATGAGAGGGTTAGTGATGTGGAGCAGCAGCCGGATCACATAGAGGGACATCAGTTGCAAATTATGTCCGTGCTGGAACTGCTGCTGGATCACCATGGGATATCATATTAGTTTTTTTTTTCTCACACCATATGCCACCCACACCTTCCTTGCTGTGTTGTAAAATGTATTCCTCCACCATCCCCGACCCTTGTATGTAATTATGCCCTTATTTTGTTGTCTTCCGTATGCGTGACACTTTGTATTCTGAGCAGTGCAAGTATAATGTGTTAAATAGCATGTGTGCAGTCAGTCTTCTTTCCAGTCTGTATATGTACTGCAGACACTGTCCAACTCCCTGACTTAAAAACAAACATTAATGAATACAATGGTGGGGTGGTGCAGCATGGAGAGATACTACAAAACGGGCTTACAATACATCCAAGTAACTATTAAAAAAAATTAATGTTGTGATTTGTGACATGATCGTAAATCGTGATTTGTGACTGCATTTGTGGCTGTGATGATGAAGAAACATGAATGCCTATGGCTGTACTTCCCCAGGCCCTGATGAGCTGTAGCTGAAAACTCCCAAACTTAAAAACACATATCAATGAGTACAATGGTGGGGTGGTGAAGCCTGGAGAGATACTAAAAAACAGGCTTACAATACATCCAAGTAACTAGAAAAAAAATTAATGTTGTGATTCGTAAAGTGAATGATTGTGAATCATGATTTGTGACTGCATTTGTGACCATGATGATGAAGAACGTGATTTTTTTTTTAATTAAATAAACTTTATTCATTTACCGCTAATACAACACTTTGATGGTAAACATGCATCTTTACAGAAATACATGCATTGGTGCAGTGGCATGAGATCTCAACAATGCAAGTAACAAACATTTATAACTTTATGGCTTATACATCATTCATTAAACACAGAAATAGGGAGAGAACCTCCTAATGCAATCCAGTCAAAAGTTATACACCCCTCCCAACTCCCCTCCCACATCCCCCATTCCTACCCCCAGAGCCACAGTTACCTTCTCTGGTGGTGCATTTTCCAACCTGTGTGAGAAACCATGACCATTTCGTCTGTGTCACATGAAGTTGAGAACTCATCTATGGAAACCCCTTAAATATGCGGCATCCTGGGATTCTTGTGGGGTGGCCTACTGAGGCCTTACTCCTCCCTAACCTACTTTACTATTCCCAGCTGAATTTATTAAGAGGGTAGAGAGAGGGACCAAAGTGTGAAAAGCTTCTCCCATCTAGAATTATACAGGGCGAGCTTACCCCGTAGGCTAGCAATTGCTTTTTCAACTCTTAAGTTATATAATAACTCCTTAACCCATTCAAGATAAGAAATCGCATGCTGGTCTTTCCAGTAATGAAGGACAAGCCGTTTAACTGGCAAAGAGATAATAGCCATATAGAATCTTTTCTCCTTAAAAGGGACAGTAGAATAATCACCCACTATACAAACCTGTGGTGAAAAATGATCCTGCAGCCCCAACAGTGGGTCTGCCCTGTCCCGAATAGCACTCCAAAGGGAGGCTACTTTGGGGCAATCCCATAATATATGAAGTAATGTTCCGGGGTCTTTCTCACACCTAAAACACATTTTACTCTGTGTCTTACCCATTTCATATAGCTTAGCTGGAGTGTAACAGATATTGTGCAATACGTAAAACTGAGTTAGCCTTAAGTGATTATTGGCAATATATAGATGGACTCCCTCCCAAATTTTATCCCATGAGAAATTATCTTGTGGGAAATGCCGGACCCAATAACTAGACTGGCCTGATACTTCTGGATTTAGTGTCACATATATCAGTGACACCAGCTTGGATATAGCATGTGGTTGGTTAACACGGTCAAGAAACTGCTGAAAGGGAGGCAACTGCTGTGTGTTCCATCTTCCTAAACCGAACCACTTTATTAACATATGCCTAAGTTGGAGCCCAGAAAAAGAGTATTTGTTGGGAAGCTGCAAAGAAATTAATATTTCCGGTGTTTCCTTTAGTTTACCATCAAGTACCAGATCACAAACTTTAATTTGAGGATCAGAACATTCTTTGGGGGCATTTATAATTTTATCACCAAGTTTAAAATTAGGATTATTAACACCGGTTGTGTCAAATCCATTTGGTTATTATATTTCATGGACCTGCAAAATTGTGAGTGAACCTTTAGTGAGGTGTATAGGACTGAGCCTTTTAGACCACTGGGTACCTTACCCGGACCGATAAATAAAAGGCTCTCTGGGGAAAATTCAGCGAATAAATCTTGCTCCAACTGTAGCCATATAGGAAGATTGGTAACACAGTCTATGTCCATGGGGTAAGCGCCCCAGCGCATGTACTTAGCCATATGACTGGCTAAGTAATAGTGGTAAAAGTTAGGGAGTTTTAAACCCCCCATTGCTTTGGGGCACTTAGCCAATTATATGCCCTGCGTGGGGTCTTATCTCTCCATATAAACTGAGAGATTACACTATGTATTCTGCGGAACCAATTCAGGGAAAGATAGACATTCAACATACTGAGTGGATAAAATACCCTCGGCAAGACATTGATTTTAATTACACTAACCCTCGCTTGAAGGGATAGGTGCAGAGTTCCACCTATTCAGATCAAGTCAGATTTCTTTAACTAGATTATCTAGATTCAGCTTTTTCATCAAGGACACAGATGTAGAGAGTATTATACCTAGGTATTTAAGTTGGGTAGACCACGTCATTGATAATGGAGTAATATCTTCCCTGGAGAGCAGGGGGTTCAAGGGCATTACCTCTGATTTACCAATATTGAGTTTGTAATTCGATACCATACTGAACCTATGGATTATCTGGAGGGTGGCTTGGGTAGACTCACAGGGTTGGTAACATAGAGAAGGATATCATCTGCATAAACCGATAATTTTAGGTGGAACTTCCCTTTCTTGATACCTTGTACTGCTTGTGACGCTTTTAGCTGTCTTATCAATGGTTCCAAATATAGATTAAATAATAATGGAAAAAGTGGACACCCTTGTCTGGTACCTGATTTTAAGGGGAAAACCAAAGAAAAGACTCCATTACAGTAAACTTTTGCTCTAGGTCCAGAGCATAATGTTTTAACCCAGGAGATAAAGGGAAGAGGAAAGCCCATTACCACTAGGGTATCAAAGAGAAATGCCCAGCCTACCCTGTCGAACGCTTTCTCTGCATCCAGGGAAACCAAAGCCATTGGTTTGTCCACTTCCCTGGATGCGGAGAAGTTATGTGCTAACTTACAAATGTGGTCTGATGAGACTCTGCCCCTCACAAAGTCAACTTGTTCAGGGCTCAGAAGTCCCATCCAAACCTTGGACACCCTTGTAGCTAATATTTTGGCTAATATTTTTATGTCATAGTTCATTAATGAGATGGGATGAAAGTTTGTGACCCTATTCTTCTCTTTGCCTGATTTTGGTAATACAACTATAATAGCTTCCAAGAGTGTCATATCTGTGATCCCCTTTTGACATATAAAGTTAAATAAATGTAGAAGAATAGGGCTTAGTTCTTTCTCAAAAATCTTATAGAAGTTAGGCGAGAAGCCATCTGGGCCCGGAGCTTTATCTCTGGTTAAGGAATTAATGGTATCTCTAATTTCTTGAGGGGAAATAGGGTTTACCAGACATTCTTGCTGGGCTGCCTCTAACGAAGGCAATGATGAGGCTAACAGATAGTCCTGGATTTCTTTGGGTGAAGGGGTAGATTCTGGTGGACTGTACAGATGCATATAATATTGTTCAAATTCTTCGGCAATTTGCCTAGGGGTTGTTAAAACAGCATTATTTGATAGGGAATATACAAAAGGGACCAAACGGGATTCCTCTTGCTTTCTAAGCCTCATCACCAGGAGATGACTGGCTCTATCCCCTTGTTCGATATATTTGGCTTGGGTTTTAAAGAGGGCATATTCCGCCCTTTCTCTCAATATTTCCGCGTACTCGTTCCTTAGGACCTCTAATTGCAATATTTCTTCCTCTAATGGGGAGTTTGATAGTGAGCTTTCTAAGGCCTTAATTTCCTCTAACAGGGCTTTAACTTTAGCTTCTTGTTTCCGCTTTTTGGTAGCCAAGATTCTAATAAATTCCCCCGAAAAACACACTTTAAAGCACACCATACTTCGTCAAAGTCAGAGATAGATCCCTCATTCTGAACCATAAATTGCTTTATAAGATCTTTAATCCAGTTGACTATGTCATCGTAATTAAGAAGTTGAGAGTTTAGTTTCCAAATAGTGTCTTTATGACTGTTTGGAGCTAAGCTAGCTTTCAACCAGATTGAGGAATGGTCAGAGAGTACTCTGGGGGCAATCCCACATCCCAGTAGGCCTGTTATTGCCCTTTGGTTCAACAAGAAAAAAATCAGAAGAACGTGATTTGTATCATGAGTGACTCGTGATGATGGTTCTGACTTAAAAATGCATATTAATGAGTACAATGTTCATGCAGAATTAAGCACCACACCTGTCCAGTACTCTGAAGGGAAACCAAAGAAACGACTGTGACATAAGTTACAGATGGAGATTGGGCCCTAAAGAGATGCAAATGCACAGACATATTAAGATTGAGCTGTGCACCGAAGAGATGCAGACACAAAGGCACAATACCTAACCAGTGCTCCCCATCAGAAATTCAAATCTGGAAAAGAATACCTTTGCCGGTTGGGGTGGGCTGTGGGGGGCAGTGTACTGTACTGCTGCAGTAATAGTCACTAGTACTAGTACCAGTAAAGATACCACAAAGAAGTACAAAAATCATACAGCTGCAGTGGATAGCAGCCTCACATTGCTGAAATTGTTATGTGGCACAATAAAAGGTGTCTGATTTGATGACACACATCACACACATACTCACACACACATTAATTAAACTAAAATTATGCACTGCGGCAGTAACAGTCACTAGTACTAGTACCAGTAAAGATACCACAAAGAAGTATAAAAATCACGCAGCTGCAGTGGATAGCAGCTTCACAATGCTGAAATTATTATGTGGCACAATAAAAGGTGTCTGATTTGATGGCACGCATCATACACATACTCACACACACACTAAGTAATGCATAGCAAATCTAAAACTTCAGTAATATAACCACATATTTTAAACAAACTAAAATTATGCAATACTGCACCACAACAATCACCAAAAAAATGGCAAGAAATACTGAAACTATTACTGTGTGTACATTAACATAGTTATACAGGAAAAATATCACCAAAACAGAAAGCACTGTCTTTTTCTCCAAGTTAATCCACCTGCACCACAAATATGCCCCTTCCCTAAAGCACACTTCCACTGTCTCTCAGTACACAGACTGAATGTTGTACATTAACATTCAAAATCCATACACAAACAATAAACACTCGATGATATGAGCACAGGAATGTTTCCTATAATTGAGGAACTAAAGTTTCAGCAAAAAAAATTACTCAAAAAGGCTTTTAACAGCTTTTTGAAGGTTTGAATCATAGAGAGCTCTCAGGCAGATTGTCTCCTACAGCTTCCTACACACATTACCCCAAACTGAGGCTGTGCAGAACAATCTAGAGCCCATGTGACCTGAAATCCCATGAATCACTGCACAATTCACCTTTGGAGCTTAAAAACAAGGTGAAGTGAGGTGAAGTGCAAGGCGGAGTAACGCGAAGTCATTGTTTTCAATGGACTTCGCGTTACCCATTATAACGCAAAGTACTCTGCTACGCATTGCGGAGCACTCCGAGAATTCGCCTTCACTCCGTGAATCACTTCACATAGTGAATTGGGGCCACTTCGCCCATCACTATCTAAGACTGCTCCCTACCAAGTGGGTTCCAGCATTAGCTGCCTGAGGCATCCCCCTGTAGGGCATCAAGAATGAGTCTGCTCTTGGATGTGGCTGCAGCAAATGTGCTCCAGTTAACATCTGGCATAATCAGGTCTCCCATCAACAATATCTTCCCATTTTCTGCCATTCTAAGGATGCCTCCTATCATTTCTTTGTCCATTTTCTCTCCCTGAGATGGGTGTCTGTATAGAACCCCTGTGCAGAATGTTGTGCCATTTCCTGTCTCCAAGGTGACCCACAGTGCCTCCTCTCCTCCTTGTTTACCCTATAGTTCCATTGCTTTGATCCCTTCATGTATGTAGAGAGCTTTGCTTCCTCCTCTTTTACCCTCCCTGTCCCTCCTGTACATTGTGTACCCTGGTATGTTGACATCCCAGTCATGGTTCTCTGTTTACCAGGTTTCTGTGACTGCCATGATATCCAGGCATCCCTCCTCCATGAAGGCCACTAGTTCAGGAAGCTTGTTACCTAGACTACGGGCATTGGTTCAGTACTCATGTCCTCCATTTTTTTAAAGCCTTATCCCTATTAGCCCCATCTCTGTACTTACTGCCTTTGCCTTTTTCACCATTTACCCCTGCCCTGCCCCCTATTGACCTCTCTACCTTGGTGTTAATCTCGCTAACTACCCTGTTTTGTGGTGGCAGCTGGGAACTCCCTTATGCTGTTCAGTGCCCCCCCCCGACTAGTTTGAAAGCTTGCCAATGAAGCATTTAAACCTAGCACCTAGGATCCTGGTTCCCCTCTTGGACAGATGCAGACTATCATGCCAGGATAGGACTGTATCCCTCCAGGTGGACCCCTAGTCTCCAGTGAAGCCAAACCCTGTGCTATGCTTGTATTAGCCAGTTTGTAAGCATTTTTAAACATGTCTCTGTGCATGCATGTGTTAGACAATTTGTAGGCACTTTTTATACATTTCTCTGTGCATATATTTTTCCAACTCCTGGTGCTTCCTGATCTCAGGGAAATCTCTTTCTGTGCTGTGCTCTGGACTGAATTTTGTAAATACAGCCCATCTGCGGGCTTCCCCAGCTGCTGCTGTGGCCCTGGCACTCTCTGAGCTGGCCGCAGCTAACAGACCACCCGACTGACCCCTGGACAGATTCAGGTACGCACTGGACCTCCGAAACGTGTGGTTTTGAATGCCGCTGTTTTGACTGGATGCCCAGTGCAGGAGCCAGGCACTGATTGATAGTTTCTGCTCCTTGGCTGATTTTCCAACTCCTGGCGCTTTCTGATCTTGGGGAAATCTCTTTCTGTGCTGTGTTCTGGACTGAATTTTTGTAAATGTAATTACTTATGTTATGCATCAATTGGTCTTACTTTACCTGCCAGTTTAGCTAGTCTAATACAAGCCTCTAGTCTAGCCTCTCGGTGTTACTTGCTGCTGTGAGACTAGTGCTGGACAAACTGCATTGTATAGTAGCTGATGTTTGACCGCTTAGACCTAGCTACTGAGTAAGATTGCTGAATTTTTCCATTTCTGCCTCTACTGCCAAACCGTGTCTCCTGTCCCACACTGGTCACTCTGCTAATTGTTAATTTCTCCTCCCCACTTGCAATGCTGTCTCTCTAAACAGGTTCATTTCTTCTTTGCCTTACCTACAAACTCCCTCTTACACCCTCTCCTGCTGCTGCTGTTGTCCTCCTCAGACGTCTCTGGCACCAAAGAACAGAACCCCCCTTCCTGTTAACTCCTCTTCTATCTCTAAATAATTGCCCTGCATTTGCCACCTTTTTACCTCATGCTTTGTCTTTCCCCATTGCCTGCCCCCCACTGAGCTTGCTATTATACTCTAGTTATATTTAATCCTCTGTCTTTCACTTTTTGTTCCACAGACAGCCCATCTGTGGGCTTTCCAAGCTGCTGCTGTGGCCCTGGCACTTTCTGAGCCGGCCACAGCTAACAGACCGCCCGACTGACCCCCGGACAGATTCAGGTATGCACTAGACCTCTGAAACTCATACTTTTGAATGCAAATGTTTTGAATGATCCAAAAACTGAAGCATAGTGATAATTTCTGACACATCGCTATCGAATCAGACAAGTTGGCTGATAGACAAGCCTACAACGCATTGTGTAATCAGTGCACCTGGGACATTAGACAGGCCAAGGCAGAGCACTATCAGACCACCCTCACATCCACCTGGGGTTCCACCCAAACTTTCTGGGACAGCATGAAAGAACTTAATGGGAAGACTTGCTCCCCCCCACCATCCCAGCTCTCCATCGATGGCACCAACACTACAGAACCAGCTCGCATAGCTGATTGCCTTAATACTACCTTTTCTGACCTAAGCTCTGTCCTCCCAAACAACTTTTTTGACCCAATACCCACCTCTATCCCCCCTGCCTTGGATTGCCCTCCTTTCTGCCTGCACACTATACCTTCCATGTAGCCTGGCAGCACCTGCTACAAGTCCTTGGTAGCAAAAACCCCAGCTGTGACCCCCTAGACTCCAGGATCCTCAACTTGGTCTTGGATGTCACCCTAGTCCCTCTTACAGACCTACTCAACTGGTCTCTATGCCTCGGTCAGTTTCCCAGTGCTTGGAAACCAGTTAAAATCACCCCTATACATAAGAGTGGAGATCGGTCCGCACCTAACAACTACCGGCTGATCTCTATCCCCCCCGCTCTCTAATGCTCTAGAAAAAATAGTGTCTATTCAACTCTTTGAGTACCTGGCCAAATATGACATAATGTGCCCAGAACAGCATGGTTTCCGCCCAGGAAACAGTACCACTACTGCTCTCCTGGAGTTCTCCCAATACCTGCACTCTGCTCTTGACTCCTGCAACCTTGCCAGCGCAGTGTTCATAGACCTCTCCAAGGCTTTTGACACTGTTTGTCACCCCCTCCTGCTTGACTCCCTCCACCAACTTGGCTTTTCCACTGGTCCCCTTGCCTGGTTCTCCAGCTACCTCTCTGCTAGATCCCAGCGTGTGAAGATAAAAGTCTCCCTGTCCAATATCTGGCCTGTTCATTCTGGGGTACCCCAGGGCTCCATTCTGGGCCCTGTACTTTTTGGCCTCTACCTCAACACTTTCCCCAGCTCTTGTACAGGAAAAATGCTCCTCAATGCCGACAATGCTGTTCTCTTTGTATCCCACCCTGATCCCTCTTCTCTCCAGGTATACCTCCATCACACCTACAACCAAGCTGAAAAGTGGTTCCTTGACCACCGACTAAGTCAATGCTCTTCTCCCATCTCCAAAACAACGCCAGGAATGTTCACCTCTTCATTCTCCCCAGCACTGTGCACCCACTGGAGCAATTGACCTTTTACAAATATCTAGGCATCACTTTTGACTTGGCTCTCACCTTCCACACCCACATGAATGCCGTATCCTCCACCATAAATTCTCAGACAGGCCTACTATACCATCAGAGAGATTGTCTCCCACAAGTTGCCCTCTGGCTGGCCATCACCTCTTCCGTCCTGTCACTAGTGGACTATGGCTTGCCCATTTATGCTGCAGCGGACAATACTGCCTTGACTAAAATCCAGCTCTCAATCAATAATGCCTGCAGGCTCCTGACCAGAGCCCCTAGCTTCACTCACACTTGCCTGCTCTACTCCACTGTCAACCTGCTCAGCTTTGAGGAGCGTCTGCACTACCAGACCTGCCTACTCACCAAAAAATCTGTTCTAGGGTTCTCCCACCTGGGGGTCTCTGCTTCCCTACGGCATGCATCCTCATCTGGTGCCACACATAACTCTGTCAAGGCCACCTTTCTGGTGCCCAGAACCAAGACCTCGCTAGCTGAGAGGTCCTTCCATTACCAAGCCCCTGCTTGGTTCGACTCCCTCCCACCCTGCATCACAGATATTGTCAAAATTGGTCCCTTCAAAATCGCCCTCTGGAACCATCTCTTCGATGCACGTTGCTGTAGATACACCTAATTAATCCCACTGTGGGATCCACCTGTCAGGCCTCCCTGACTTGGCAACATCCTCCTCTCCCCTCCCTCCCACCCCACTCCCCATCCCTACCTCCACCCTCTCCAGGTATTGTCTAGGTATGTCTAGGGCTGTACCCCCAATGTAACCCTTGGGTACTTTGTATTTGACTGTAACCTATTACAAGTAACATTATTAAGTCACCTATGTGTACTCTATGTTTAATGTTCTGCTCCTGTACTGTTCTCACTGTTGGAACCACACTATGTAACTCTGCCTACCCCCCCGCGATGAGGTGCCTTTGTAAATGAGTCCATGACTCAAATGTTGTAAATCTGACTTTTCTAATAAATAAATAAATATATATATATATTATATATATATATATATACACACTTATATATATATACATATATATATATATATATATATATATGTAGTATTATTCATTATGTATGCTTGTCCTTGGTATGAAATGCAATGTATGTTGTTACTCCCATCCCTTTTTCCCTCAGGATGCACCAGGAGATGAAAAACTCTATTGCTCAGAGTGCCTTTCCTGGTAAAACTTTTTCAATAAAATAAATAAAGTTTACTGGAGTCGGGTATGGTACAGCAAGACAGGAGAACAGCATATGTGGTGCCCATCCACAGAAGCGGTCCCAAGGATGACTCAGAGAATTATAGACCAGTCAGTCTGACCTCAATCATGTGCAAGCTCATGGAGATCATAGTTAAGGAAAGGTTGGTAGAATATCTAGAGGAGAATGGCCTCCAGGATGTGAGGCAGCATGAGTTCATGGGGGGGGTATTGTGTCAGACAAATCTGATTGACTTTTTTGATTGAGTCACTAAGACAGTAGACAGGGGCCAAGCAGAAGACATCCTCTATCTGGATTTCATTAAGGCCTTTGGCTCTGTGCACCACAAAAGGTTGATCATGAAATTGGTGAATCTCAGGGTTGGGGACAAGATGTCCAGTTGGGTGGAAAACTGGTTGATGGACAGAACCCAGAGGGTGGTTGTGGGGATTAGAGTTATGTGGCACCAAAGAGGTCACCAGTATGGTTCCACAGTGCTCATGCTGGGGCCGGTGTTGTTCAATGTCTTCATCAGTGACACTGGGGATTGCATTAAGGACAAAATGTGCCTATATGCGGATGACACCAAGCTCTGCAGGAGAGTGGACACAGCTGAAGGGATATAGGACCTACAGGATGATCTGGAAAAGTTGGTGAGGTAGACTGGGATTTGGCAGCTTGACTTCAATGCCAAGAAATGCAGAGTTATGCACATTGGAGCCAAAAATCCCAGGACAGAGTACTATCTCGGTGAAGTCCATGTATCTGCATCAGAGGAGGAGAAGGGTCTGAGAGTGATGATCACTATTGACCTGAAGCACTCTACACGGTGCAAAAACAGCAGCAGCAATGCAAACAAGATGCTGGGATGCATAGCTAAGGGGATCAGTGGTAGTGGTAGGTACAAGTCACTGGTGAGTAATGTGTGAAATGAAAAATCCCTGCATTATGCAAAATATTTCACAGGTGCAAAATGTGAAATCTCCCCAGTGAGATGCGGAATTTCACACGTGAAATACTAATTTTGTCACCTGTGGACGAAGTTCTGCATTTGTGACAGTGCCAGGGAGGAACAGCTTAAATAAAAAAAAAAAAGTGTTTTCCCCCCTCACGAAGACCCCACATCCTTGGTGTTTAGTGGTCCTACCCCCCAGCCCACAATAGGAAGAAATCTCCCTGCAGACATTCAGCCCCATCCCCATCCAGATAATTAAAAAAAAAAAAACATTTCCTCTATGTCTAGTGGCCACACCCCTCAGGCTGATTGCTGGCCAAATGAAGAATGCACCCTTCCACCCCGAGATTCACACCCATCTCCCCTCCCGAGTTCATTAAATAATAAAAAAAAAAACTTTCCCTGGTGTCTAGTGGACCCCCAACCCCCACCCTGTCCTGTAGTACACAGTAACCCCAACCCACACACACCCGTACCCCCGCGGGTCACTGGCACAGCCCTCCACTCACCTCCATGGCTGGCAGCCTGATGGAGCTCTTCACAAATGTGCCCGAATGTGAGTGAGCCCTTTTCAATGAATAAGCATGTCATTTATTGAAAAGGGCTCACTCACACTAGGGCTCATTTGTAAAGAGCTCAGTCCGGCTGCCAGTTGTGGAGGTGAGTGGAGAACTGTGCCGGTGGCCCGTGGGCTACTGGGGTGTGGGTGGGTTACTGTATACTGTTGCTGGACAGGATGGGCAGGTGGTGGATCCACTAGACAACAGAGAGGTTTTTAATTTTTTTATTTAATGAACTCGGAGGGGACGGGTGAATCTCGGGTGGGGGTATATTCTTCATTTGGCTGGTGATTGGCTGGGGGAGGGGCCAGACAACAGGGAAATGTATTTTTATTTTAAATTATCTAGATGGGATGAGCTGAATCTCAATGGGGGGGGAAATCATCCTATTGTGGGTGAATTTCGCAAAATATTTTGTGGGATGAAATTCCCAATTTCGCAGAATTTCGCTGGTGAAATAAAATTTTGCTGCATCTCTACTGGTGAAGCCACATCTAGAGCATGCAGTTCAGTACTAGAGCTCAAACCTTAAAAAGGACATCAACCTGCTGGAGAAGCTCCAGAGGAGGGCCAAAAAGGATGATAGTAGGTCAGCAGGGTAAGGCATATGAGGAGAGGCTAAGGGCACTGAATATGTACTCCCTGGAGGAAAGGAGAGAGAGAGAGAGAGAGAGCATGATTGAGACCTTCAAGTACTTGAAAGGGATAAATAGGATGGATAAGGATGATCTCTTTAAGCAGAGTGGCAACCATAACATGAGGGGGCACAGTCTTAAGCTAGAGGGGAGAGGTTTAGGAGGGAGATCAAGAAGCACTTCTTCACAGAGAGGGTGGTGGACACTTGGAATAATCTGCCAGCAGAGGTGATCTCCTTGAAGACAGTGGGCAGTTTCAAGAGAGCCTGGGATAGACATGGGGGAAGGTAAGGATCATGGGTAGGGAAGTTGGGAGGAGTGGGGGGGGCAGGGACAGTAGCTCAAGCTGTGCACCCAGCAATATGAGCAGCCTAGATAGACCAAATGGCCATCTGCTGGCTTCTTTGTATGTTCATATGTATGTTCGTATGTTCATCCATTTATGTGATCCATTTGTTGTCGTAAGATAGGGGGATCTGCTTTGCATTCTTTCAACCTGAGAGATATCAGTGTTTCTAGTGTGATTACACAGCTCCTCACAAAGTCTGTCCAGTCTCATGTGCACAGTCAGTGCAGGGGTAACTCTTCTGACTTCCACAATTCTTTGAATCACAGTCTCCACTTGGGTCCTGTGATGAGACAACTTTTCTCCCTCTTTTTGAGTGGTGGCTCTCAGTTGGAAAATTAGATCTTCCCTCCACTCAGCTGTTCCAAATATACTGTTAAGCATGGCAAGGTGGTCACTTGCAGTGCAGTTCAGCTAGCTGGCATGTAGGGAATGGATGCTGTCCAAAGTCATACCTCTCAGGCTCTCCACAATTCTTTTGCATTTCTTGCAATCTGAACACTTCCACACTTTTTCCATCTGTGTGGCTTGGCTCATTCATCTTTCATAGTTGTCCTCCTGAGGGATAGTGGAGGTGGTTCCAGAGGAAAGAACACAGTCTCCTGTATTATTCATAGTGTATGACCAAATAGGGCTTCTAGCCATGTCCCCCAGCCCTGAGTCTGCTGGGTAGAATTGCCTGCACTGGTTCTTCTTCTTTGAACTTGAACAATCATTCCCTCAGGTAAAAAAATGAGCAATTTCTGTTGAAATTTGCTTTGTGCTTTTGGGCACTTGAGGGGAGGATCCAGGCTCTCATGGGTTGTTATGAAGCATGGGATGGGGTCTACATCAGTAGTGAGCTGGTCAGGCACCCGTTTAGGTATCAGCATCCTCTCAACACTCCATCAGAAAACATAATGTCAGTAGAGCCGAACTGTAAACTCTCCCAGGAACAGTTACTATTTTCAAATTTTTTATGCTGCCTATGACACTTTCAAGATGGTCCCCATGGGTTCCTTCTGGTATCCCATGCACCAAAGTAACTTTTTTTCAGATCAAGGTCCTCACCATTGCAACAGTCTAGTAAAGAGTTGCAATCCACCATGATGAAGAAAATTTGGGGGGATGTGGACAAACACTATTCCAGCCCCCGGGCAAGTTGTTGTGGAAATGTTCCAGAAATAGCAGCAGTGCCTCCAGATTTGTAACTAATCCCACACATGAGGTGTGCTGACTAAGCCTGGAGATGGTAAAAGGTGAAGTCTTTTATGCTATCAGGAAAATGGTACCTGTGTTCATGGTTAGAAATAGGCTTGGAAGCTGGCCCATTGGCGCAGCGGTTGGATTTCCGCTTGTGACTCTGGTGACCCAAGTTTGGGCACAGACTCAGGTTGCTGGAGGGCCAGCCAAGGGGAGAAGGATGGAGAGTCCAGTGGACTGCTCTCCATCTCTGGGGGGAGGGTTGGGAGCTTGTCCAACGCTTGATGGACTCCTGGAGGAGGCCGGGGGCACTAAAGCAACCAGCATGTAGCAGCACTCAAGGGAGCGGGGCAGACAAAAGACACCTTTGCACGTCCCAGCTCCCCAGAAAACCAGGAAAATGATGAAGCTGCCAGCAGCCTTAGATGGCACGCCACGACAGGCTTCAATTAGCCCCCAGGCCAGCCCTCCGATCAATGCTGACATCTCAGTGACTATCCCAGTGCCATAGCCCCACAGCCAGAGGCAATCAGGAGGTATTGGAGGGTTGTGGCCATTGTGGGGGATGGACGTCTGTGGTCCGTGAATGAGCAGAGGTACTGGGTGGCTGGCGGCTTGGGGGAGATAAAGACAGAATAAAAAAAAAAAAGAAATAGGCTTGAAAAGTGCAATGGTGCCACCACCTATTGAAGCCTTATAACAGAGCACTATCACAGTGTTTCTCCATAGGCATTAAATACAATTCTCATCCTCTGTGACAGGGCACACAATAACATTATCCCCTCCCAACTTATCACTCTAAGCATTCAAATAAATAATAGCAAGGCAATAATGGCAACATATGTCAACAGTTGCAAACAGATAAATGCGTTTATTTTGGGGTTGAAGAAAAAGTTGGGGGACAAAAAAGCAAAGGTAAAAATAAACAAAGGCAGCAGTTCACCTTCTCCCCCACTGTAAGGCATGTCTCAACACCTCTCCCCCCTATTGGTGTACCAGATAACCCCACTGTCCTTCTGGGATCTCCCTATTACAGTTTGAATTTGCACACAGATATGGAATTGCAGTCCTGTGATGCTTGGACCTTATTTATTTATTTAGTTTTTGCTGACCAGTTAATGCACTAGACAAATCCTGCCTATTTTCATTCACAACTCAGGGGAGGGGGGATACAGATGAATGCCAACTGACCTTGAACCAGATTACTCTGTTGGTGGTATTTTAGTGAATGCAGTACTGAGTAAATTTGGTTGCTGTCTGCAGCTGCTGACTGGCAAATTACACAACTGGATGGACAGTAAAACAGCTGCTCCTGGTTGTAAGCTGAAGCTGTGGGCTTGATTCTGAGGTTGTGCAGGAATGTCCAGAAAGTATCTAGCTAGGTAGATAGCTAAACAATTGGAATGATGAGGTCTGTGGGTAAAACCCAGTACTAATGATCATTAGATGATATGCTGGTGCTACTTCCATGCAATCTTCTCCCTTGCTTATTAGATGATGACTGGATGGTTGTTTCTGTAGGCTGGATACAGGTGTGGAAGACACAATGTGCTCCCAGTGGTGAAGGGGGCAGGCCATGATGATTTTAGATGATGGGAGCCCTATTCTGTATGCTGGTTACGGGTGTGGCTGACCCAAGGTGCTACCAGTGGCAAGTGGTGTGGGCCATGACACTTTGAATGACGATTGTTCTTTTCATCCCACAAAGGGACTTGCTTTTACCCACCTTGACAGGTGGGCTGTCACTCAGGACCTCAGCTGGTCCAATCTTCTGTCAGGATAAAATCCTACCAGCTGCAGAAGGTAGTGGCTTACCACCTTCCCAGATGCAGAGTAGCTTTCAAGACTACCCTTGCTCTAATTTGGTGCTAGAGTCCAGGCTTTGAACTCCAACTACATCAATCCACTTTCTCAGGGCGGATCTCAGGTCTGTTTTGGACAAACGTTTTAGTCAGACAGGAATGGCAACTGAGAGCGATTCACAAATGTTCTTCTCTCCTCAGAGATTTCTCTCAGGTAAATCTGTTCTGTTGCATGTGGCTCTCCCTTATGCAGAAATCCTGGGATTACATATCAGTGGCTAGCGTCTCATGCATTATTCATTATACTAAACCCCTAGTTGTCAGTGGCTGCCAGTTCCAGGTGAAAAGCATGCATATAAGTTCTCCTGAGCCAGCTTGCAATTCAGAGCTGCTCTGTGCTCCAGATTGATGTCAGTTTCACATGGACAGGTTGTACTAATTTAGTTATTTTGCACTTTGTGCAGCTTTGAGAACTGCTTGAAACTGAGCAACCTCATAACTGTGGGCTTCTCAACCCCAAAGGCAGTCCAGGGACCAGTTGACTGAACCGAGGTGATAGTGCACAGACCACAGTGAGAAGGACAATGAACAAGCACATAGAACCAATGATAGTATTCATTCCAGCCAAGGGGTCCACAGCTGCAGCCTGGACCTGGACTGCGGTGAAGCAGTGGTGCAGGAGAAGGAAGCATCAGTGCTCCAGAGAAAGCAATAAGTAAGCCCCCCTTTTTAGGAGGAGGTTACACTTAACTTTTGTTGTCATTCTATACACTTTCATTTCCTCTGTTGCTCTTTCAGTTCAATATTAGGATCTCCTGTTATTCTAAATTGTTTCTCCTTTATTGTTCCTGGTCTGCCAAGACATCTGTTTACATACATACAAATTAGATCCTTTTTACTTATAACTTATAACAACCCTACTAATTTCTGCACACCCTGCAGCTTCATCCCTTCTCTTAGAGACATGGAAGATCTCCTCAACAAAATAAACACCAGAAAGGTGGCCGGCGCAGACGGGATTGAGCCTTTCTTCTTTAAACTGGGCTACCATCACCTTACAGCACTCACCCTCTGTATCTTCAACCTCTCTGTCACTACTGCCACAGTCCCCACCTGCTGGAAGTCAGCACATATATTACCCTTGTTCAAATCTGGTGACCCTTGATATCCAAATAACTACATCCTGCCTGTTTTATCCAAACTATTAGAAAAACTGATTTAGTTTCAACTTAGATAACACCTGGAGTACTTTTCCCTGCTCAGTCCCACCCAGTCAGGATTCAGACAAAATCACTGCACCATTTCCACCCTTGTTAAGGTTACCAATGACTGGTTCACAGCCTAAGACAACAAACAAGTAACTGGTGCCATCTTTCTTGTCCTTAGCAAGGCGTTGGACACTATCAACTACAACCTTGTTCTCCATAGCCTCTCAAACCTAGGCACCTCTGCCTCAACAGTACAGTAGTTCGCTAGTTACCTCCCAGGCAGAACTCAAAAAAACAAAGCCGATGGCCTCCTCTCCGACCCCTTTCCCATCACAAGGGGGGGTTCCCCAAGGGTTAATTCTTGGTCCTATACTTTTCTCACTATACATTAATACCTTTGACTCTAACATTGTCAATTCCAAGCTACATTTTTTTGCGGAGGACACCATTCTCTATACATCAAAACCAACCCTGGCAGAAGTTTGGGAAGGAGCTGCAAGCAGATTTCCTACAGCTTAAACAAAATATCATCAACTTTAAACTGCTCCTAAATGCAAAAAAAAAAAATGAAAGCCATGTTCTTTACTCTGAACAGTAAATCTACCCCCTCCACAAATTCAAAGCAGGCTACAATAGTAACCATCCTAGGTGAAACTATCGAGGAGGTTGACAAATTTAAATACTTAGGGCTATGGATTGACAGAAAGCTCTCTTTCAACACTCATATAGAGACTCTCGCTAACAAACTAAAAATAAGGCTAGGGTTCTTCTTTAGAAAAATTGAATTCTTTCTTCTTGTGGCCAGGTTAAGACTCATCCAAGCTACTTTCCTTCCTCTCCTTGACTATGGTGACATACTCTATAAATGCACATCAGCAGCCAATCTGCATAAACTCGATGTTCTGTACTACTGTGCACTGCATTTTTCTACCAGTGCCCCCTACCGAACTCACCACTGTGACTTTTACACGTTGTAGGCTGGACATCCCTGTCTGCTAGGTGTTTGGTGCACCATGGTACATGGACACTCGATATACTCCAAAACAAACTCCCAGGGTATATTTCCTCCCTCATCCTTATCTCCCACAGTAACTATTCCCTTAGGAAATCAGCCTATATTCAACTGGACACGTACCTCCTTTAGTAAAAACAAAGTCTCCTATGCCCTTTCTGCAGTCTGGAACAGACTCCAGGTACTCCTTAAGCTTAGCAGCATTTTCTTGCTAAACATTTTCAAATCCATAGCCACAAGAGAACTTAAAGAAGTATACAGCTGTTTTAGGACCTAGCCTCCTCTCTCCTCACCAACCAACCACCCACCCTATTATCCCCTGCCTCCCCCCTCACCCACCCCTTCCTCCCATCCCCTCCTATTCCCTCTTCCCTCTCCTGCCTCCCCTGCCCCTCTGCCCATTGTTCTTGCATTTCCCTCTTCCACCCCTCTTGCTACCCTCTCCCACCTCCATCTACCTTCCTCCTCCCCTACCCCACCCCTCCCATGCCACTCCCAACCCCTCCCACCTCTTCTCCAGTCACATGAGCACTTACTCTAATCTTCACTACCTTTCTGTTCCCTTCTTTTTTTCCTTCTCCAATCCCTCTCCTACCCACACCCATACATCTCAGACTCCCATGCACACCCCACATGCACACCACTCCCATCCCTCCTCCCCTCTGATCACTCTTCTCATACTACTATGCCTCCCCTTCACCACAGCATCTCTTCCCCTACTCCTTCCTCCTCATCTTCCCCCCACCTACTCCCATACAACCCCTGTCATTCTCCCTCCCAGGTACACTCTTACCCTCCATCAACTCCTCTATCCCTTCATCCCTTCCCTCTATGTTCCTGTTTTTCTTGCTCTCTAAGTAAACCTCCCTTTCCTGTTTAACTGTCCTCCTCTCCCCCACTCTACTCTTTCCCCCGACTCAATTTCCTTCTCTCCGCACCCTAATGCAACCTAGCACTTACTTCAATGTTCTTTGTTTTATGCACCCCTAGTATAGTTTCACCTACTTTTCCTCTGATGCCAATATGTAACTGTCATGCATATCATCTCCTATTGCAGTTATGTAAAGATGTTCACATTGTATCCCTTTTTACAGTCATGGAATCATCCCAGCACTTGTGACCGCTATGTCTCATTGTTCTAAGTGTATGATTTACTAACCCTATTTCTTTTTTTTTACTTCCTGTTAATGCTTTGTAACCAGGACATCCATATAAATGTGCCTGCTCAATGGAGTTTTTCCTGCAATAAACTTGAATTTGAACTTGAAAGTGAACATGAATTTCAATTAATTCAGTCCTCATACACCTCCAATCCTTTGTCTCTTCTCAGACTTTCTCTTTGCTTTTCAGGTCCCTACAGGATTGCCTACATCCTCAATATTCTCTAATACTATTGGAGCAAGAAAGCCTTTATTTTAATTACTTTTCATTAAATCACTTACCAAGAATTCTGCAATAATTTCATTATTAAACTTTTTGAATTTGGTAAAAACTGTAGGTCATGTAATACTGTACTTGTGAGAGTCTGACTCTGATGCCGAGTCAACATGATTCAATGATAATTCTGTGCATTAAACATATTATTGAATGACACCCAATTTTTTGTTTTATAGAAATTTCTTTTTTTAATATTCTTTGTTTTATATGTCCCCTTTCACTAGTCTATCCCCATCTGTTCCAAATCTCCATCCCTAGTCCCATCACCTTCCTTCACTGGGACTTACTTCTCTCCATCCTTATGTTCCATAATTTGATCCCCTTGACAGGGATCTGTTATCAAGGTCATGGGGGGGGTACAGATTCCTTGAGTCAACTCAAGCCAGATTAGTGTGACGAGGAGCTGCAGTCAGTCATGTGAGGCCTGTGGGATGAGCAGTGGAGTTATTTCGCTCAGCTGGAGCCTTTTCTCAGTTTCTCTCAGCCCCTGAGATGCAGGTGCACTAGGGGAACCAAGGTGCACGTGAATGCCAAGTGTGTTTCTGTGATGGCTTTTGGCTTGAATCTCTCCCTCTCCAGAGCCCTCAGCAGCATTGCCACCTGTGGTCATCCAGATAGCAGTTTAGCAGTGAGGATGGCAGGTCAGCCTCCCCAGAGGAGGAGAGCCACTGCTGGGAGGCTCAATCCTCCACTCCTCCACTGGCCCCTAATGACTCAGGCTCATTCCCAAAGCACTGTCACCAGTGTCTCAAGCAGTAACATGACCACTGCACTGATGGGCCAGCTGGAAATTAATTTCTTTATGTCTTCAAATACCTACAGGTATTTTATTTCCTTTAAACAAACAGTTCCTAGAAAGATCATTGCAATTTTTCTACAGACTGGTTGGCATTCAGGGTTTTGCAGACCCAAAAAGGTCCTGACCCATGTTATCAGGATCAGGATCCAGAACAAAGTCCAGATTAGTTGTTACTCTAATCAGAACCTTTTGTGGAATGTGGGGAAATTTAAAAAACTGTCATACACTTGCATAAATCTACACACAGTTATATTGCATACATGGGATTGTCAACAACATTTCATGAAATGAAAACTAAATTGTGAGTCTATAGTAAAAGTGTTCTGGCAAAATGAGTATGTGGCAGTCATGCAGTTATTTTCAATGGCACACTGTCCCTCCACCCACCCAAAATGATGACACATTTAAGGGACCCCGACCAGGAATGTAACTGCATGTCCTTCATTTCTGAGTACAGCACTGAACAACAAATCCAAAGACGTGGACAAATGAGAGGAGACATGGGTAAGCAACAAATCCAGGAGCAACATGAAGAATGCTGTTCTGGAATTCAGTATTGAAAGATCTCCAGGACAATCCCAAATAAATCAGCATCATATAGTTATAAGCTAGTATGGAAGACGGGTAAGTTTGAACAGGAGGAAGCAGTGGTACATCTTAGCCAAGTGACAGACTTTGGGTTATTTAAGTGGACAGAGGGCTTTAGGCAGGCCAACAGCCCTGCAGTGAAGTCTACAAGCTGCAGTCTGTAAACAGGTTATCTTTATAAGGTGATTGCTTATGAATTAAGATAATGTTTATTGTTTTGAAAAGAAATCACCAGGAAATGCAAATGTCAAATGCAAGCTGTAAGAGCATGTACAGTACTGATTTTTCTGAAAGGTGTCATTCAAGCAATCCAAGCATTAATTATGTCTACACTTTTTCTCCTAAGAGTTCCACTCCTGACTCCTTTCCCTACACTGCTTCTTCTTCAGTCTCCAACAGTCAGATATGATGAAGTGTAAAATATCGGCTGGCACAGACTTTTCCTCATGCTCACTCAGAGCAGAACAGACTAAAGAAATACTTTTTTTTCTGTGTATTGTATCTAATTGTACTGATTAGTATGTGCTAGTACAAAATATTTAAGCACTGCAATAGTCTTCTCATTTCATTCTTCTGATGGACACGCTCCCTCATTAGTCTATCTCCTCTCTGTCGGTCATCTGTAGCACAGTATGTAAAAGACCTTTTATAGCTTTGCTGACATTCATATAAAATAGCCCCAATCTCTCTGTTGGCCCAGCATAATTTTCCTTTGGCTAGGTGATGATGCAGTTTCTACCTTGTGATAGAGACAGCCATGAGGGATCGTGCGGGAGACTTTTTTTTTTTTAGGATGGCAGGCAGGAAAGAGTGGGGGAATGGAGCAGAGGCTCACCGAGAGAGGATGGATGAGTGACATTGGAGCAGCATTGGAGCAGCACATGCAGGAGTGAGGTACAGGCCAAATGGCCAATGTGGAATGTGTCTGGCTGCTGTCTTAGGCATCTGGGGCAGGGAAGAGAGTCTGAGACAAGAGGACAGTGCAAAAAAAGTAAGTTTTCTTTTACTCACCTTGTGGAGTTTGACTTTACTGGATGCAGTATTACATGGCAGAGTCAAACACAGTACACAGAGATATGAGGGCCATACCTATCCAATCTGCCTAGTACTACTGGCTCTAGGGGAATTTTTGATGGACAATCCAAGCAGGTGGCTACCTGAGAAATGCTGGAGCCATGACATAAATAACAGAATTCAAGGAGCAAAAGGTTGGGCTACACAGCTTACTTAGAGACTGACCACCTCAAACGATAGGTGCCAATAAAAAAAACATAATTTATCAAATATAGATAAAAAGAACACACAGCATATCCTCCCTGCTCACTTGCCAACGTTTTATGTTTCTCTTAACACTTTTTCAAGGTGTGGCTTACTAGTGCACAAGTATTACCATTTAAATCACCTTCCTAAAGTCACAGCAGTTAATTTATAAGATAAACATAGTAGCCACTTTACATTAAGGAATACCCCCATACACACACAAAAAATACATATGCAGAGACATCTGAAAAAATCCATACATAATAAGTAATAAAAAAAGTTTGTAAAAAGTAATACAAGACACATATTGATTCATTTCTTTTGTTTTAAAAAAGGTACTAAATGAAAAGCCTCATTTAAACCTTTCACTCCATTTGCATTGAGACTATACTGCCACTTACTTTCTTGCTGCAGTAATTTATTATTTAAGTCTCCTCCCCTGATTCCTAGATTCACTTTCTCCAGTTCTTGGAATTTAAATACATGTCCCTGAACATTTTTCACTACATGTGCTGCTAATGCATTTGCCTTATCTTGCTTTGCAATGCTACGTAAATGTTCTGATATTTGCACCATAAACTGTATTTTTGTTTTTCCTACATGAAAGTCTCTACAATTGCAAATTGCTACAAAAAACAATATTCATTGCATTGCAATTAATAAAGTCTCTGTTTTTGTATGCTCTTCTCATACTTGGATGCAGAAAAGTCATACTTGTTTTAATATGTTGGCTGAAAGTGCAATTTCCACATATAAAAGTACCTGCTGGTAAAGGTGTCAAAATATTACTTTGTTCAGGTTCCTTGTACAAGCTATGTATAATTCCATCTGCAATATTCTTGCCTCTTCTATACACTATCGGGGATGGGCACTTGCTGCAGTTCTCAATTTGGGCTCTGTTTGTAGTACTGTATATGCCAATTTTTTAACAAGATTTCTCTTAATGTATACCTCTGCGGAGTAAAATCAGAAACAAAACTTGAAGCATTTGTTTTATTCATTTATTTCTAACCCCTAATAATACATTTTGATCTATCTCATCCACTGACTGTCTAGCCTCTTCATTACATTTCTGGACATAACCCCTTTGTGTAAAACACTTATTTAGAATTTCCACATCCTATTGATATTATGATGGGTCACTAGTACTCCTTTTAAGTCACATATATTCACCCTTAGGAATATTGGCTACCAGACATCTGGACTTGCAGCTGTTAAAATCCAGAAATTCGTTCCTATCGGTTTCATTTCTATACAAACTGATCACTATCTCCCCTGTCTCTCCTTTCTTTAACTTAAAGTCCAGAAAGTTAATTTGTTCATAATCAAACTTCAATGTAAACTTCAAATTCTGATTGGTCAATTCTAAAAAATTCACAAATTCACTTAAAACATTTTCTGGTCCATTCCATATTAACAGGATGTCATCAACAAAATGATTATAGCTACAAACATATTGAAAAAAGGGTTGAGTGCAGAAAGTACATATTGTTTCTCCCACTCAGCTAAATATATATTTGCATAATTGGGGGCGAAGACTACCACCATCACCATCCCTTTTACTTGCAAATAGTAAGTACCATCAAAGATAAGCATATTACTTTTGAGTACCTTCTCTGTTAATGTTACAATATATTCAATAAAGGCAATTGTACTGTATATGCAGATTTCTCATACAGCATCTCCCTCAAAGCATCCACTCCCCCATCATTTGGGATATTTGTATATAATGAGGTGATATCCATCATAACAAAATAATCCTCACTTCCCATTCTGAACCCTTTCAGAAGATTTAACAAGTGTGTAGTGTTTAATATATACTGGCCATAAGGAAACTAAAGCTTTAATATGTCCATCTACATATTTTGCTAGAGGTTCAGTCAGTGAGCCAATACTGGCCACTATTGGCCTTGAAGGGGGAATTTGTAAATCTTTATGTATCTTGGGAATACCATATATCATGGCCCTGAGAGGATTTTCAACTGTCAAAAATTCATATGTTTGCCTGGAAATTATTCTGTTCACAAAAATCTCATTTAAATATATGTCAACATTGCTTTTAAAATCACAAGTCATATCTCTTGACAGACATTTGTAAAAAAAAGCATCAGAAAGCTGTCTCAATATTTCAACTTTATATTTATCTTTGTCAAGGATGACAATGGCACCACCCTTATCAGCTTTTTTCATTTCGATTTGTTCATTCTGTACCAAATTCTGTAAAGCACTTCTTTCTTCTTTAGTGCAATTACTGAACCTGGGTCTGTCCATAGATGCCATAAATTCCTGTATATCTCTTCCCACATGCCCATTCAAAAATCACTACAGCTTGATTGCTGAGTGGAATATATACTGATGGCTTCCTAAAGTTATTTACAATATGTCCATGCATTTCACTTTGGTTCTCAACCTTATCATTACCGTCAACAAAAACTACTTTCAAATCAAGTTTACATTTAAATCTGTGAAGATCTCTATTGCGTCAAATTCTTTCATTTGAGTTGTAGGGACAAAGTTTAAGCCTTTTTGTAATACTTTTACCTCCATCTCCATAACTTCACATGAAGAGATAGCCACCACTAGATTTTCAGGGTCAGT
This sequence comes from Neoceratodus forsteri, assembly GCA_016271365.2. Classification (NCBI taxonomy): domain Eukaryota; kingdom Metazoa; phylum Chordata; order Ceratodontiformes; family Ceratodontidae; genus Neoceratodus; species Neoceratodus forsteri. The sequence continues at coordinate 293,188,626 of CM057449.1, read as the reverse complement.
TTCCATTGTTTCTAGTACTGTCCTTTGTAATTCTGGAACCTGCCCTGACTCCTCTGGAATGTCTGTCAGCAGCCTTGTTGTCCTCTTTGTCCTCGATGTCCTGCTCTTTCTCCCCCTCGTCCCTCTTCTTGTCCTTGACCTTGTTCGTTCTGGAACTGTATAATTTGTGGGCTTTGTCTCAAGGGCTGTTTTGAGACCTCCAAGAGATTCAGTTGATTCACATGTTCCTGCTCCAGGTAGTTGTTCTGCATCACCTCCGCTCATGCTACTACCCATTGGCCTACTTCCTTCTCCATTCTCTGCAGTGCTTGTTGTTTTGGTGGGGGTGGGGGAGCCCCTCTCTCCATCATTCTGAAAAAGGACTCATAGCTTCACTAACACTTTGTGTATTAGAATCTGATCCACTTGTATACGTATCTGCTGCTTCAAATCATTTCTCTTTTTTAGAATAGATACTGGTCAAAATTCTGTCTGTTTTACCTTTTTTCCCCAGTAAAAAATGTAACCTTCTAAAAAGTCTTTCCTGTCCCTCTCAAACTTTTTTCTTTAATTATTTTAATTTGAATGTCATGTTTTTTAATAGTCTGCTCCAATCATTCTCTGTAGATTTTATATTCAAAATGATGTTCAAATTGTCTTACATTAGTTTCTCTTTGTATTATTGATTCTTTTACATCTCGTTCAATTGTCTCTGCATCTTTCAAAATAATTCTGATATATCCTGCGCTTGAATCAAAACTATGTTGCTGCCATATCCTTAAAAAGTCGGGTCTGTCCATGTCAAACATTGATTGTAACACCACAAAGAGACCTCTCGGCACTCTTCTTACTTCCAAATAGGTGGCCAATGTGACCCTTTGCCAATAAAGCCACTTGGCTTTTAAAACAGCCCATTCTAATTGAATAAATGCATCTTTTATACTGCCTGGATCCATTGATTCTTCAACATTTGTATTTATTCCTTAATGTAAAGTGGCTACTATGTTTATTTTATAAATTATCTGCTGTGGCTTTAAGAAGGTGCTTTAAATGGTAATACCTGTGCACTAGTAAGCCATGCCTTGAAAAAGCATTAAGAGAAAAGTGAAATGCTAGTGTATGAGCAGGGAGGATATGTTGTCTGTCCTTTTTATCTGTGTTTAATAAATTATGGTTTTTTTTATTGGCACCTATCGTGTGAGGTGTTCAGTCTCTAAGTAAGCTGCGTGGTCCATCACTTTGCTCCTTGATTTTTTGACAGACTAGTCTGCAGAGGAGTAATTTTTGTGTAAAGGTTGGGGATAACAACTACTGGAGAAGGCTGATGATTGCAGGGCTTTTTATCCTGCCTCAAAAGATCCGCTCGCACAAAAATCAGTGTAAAAGGACCAATACCGTGTGCTCTGTAGTTTGAACAAAATGTCACATCACTAATGGCTACTGTTGTGCAGCCTGTACTGCCAGTCATAATGATGGCTTCCCACCTCCCTCACCTCATGCATGCTGCATTGCCTAGACTTGGAAGCATCCTGTTGAGAGAAACATAACATCCCAGAGAGACAAGTTATCAACTGTTAACCTGATTGTCCCTGTCTCTTTCTGGATGACATGACCAAACTGTCTCCCCCAAGACCTAAGCCTTGACTACTGAGTGTCTAGGTGGGCCTGGTGGCATAGGCAGAGGTGCAGTTCAAAAACTGGGGAGTCAGAATGAAGGATGTCATGGTATGACAGTTTCACACTATCAGAAGTAATTTATCAATACTATGGGCAGTTTCTGATACCATCAGTGGTTTATGGAATGCCACTGCTTTCAGGTCTTTTAACTGGTTCTAAGGGGTGTTTTCAGTCTGTGCCAACTCTCCTAGACAGGGACCAAAGGTTCCAAAACATGAATGGGGGTAGAAGCTGGCTCCTGAGGGTCTTTAGCACTCTGGTACTCTGGTCTGTATTTTTGTTCCTCCCCGTGGTTTCTGGGTTGAGGTTCCTAGGGGAGATGAGGCCAGGACTGCCTGATAGAATCATGCATAGGACCAAATCAGTGTGCTCTGTTTACATAAAAATCTTGTTAGGCTTGATCCATGGGATCTTTCTTGTTATATGAGGCCCATGAACTAGATCTGTGTGAGTGGCCATTTTATTGTGACAAAAGGCTCTTGAGTGACCCAGCTCTGCACAGAGCACGCACCTTACCATATCACAGGTACTATTCAGGTGGGTTCTGGACCCACAATGGTAGCAGTCCTTTGGCTGTCGCTGATTAAAAAAAAAAAAAAAAAAACTCTGGCCAGAGCCAAAAGGGCAGCAGGTGAGGAATTTGGTGTAAAAATATTAAAAATTACCAGAGTTACGAGCCTGCATTAGCAAAATGTAATGCAGGCACATGAATTTGTTGTTTGGTAATATTTGTAAACCAAATTTTCAACAAAGCCTTGTTATGACCCTGTCTCATGAAGAAAGGCAGAGCAGATATTCAACTATAGCCTGAAAGGTGATGTCTTTATTTCTGTTCACCTTGTATTACCAATGTTTGTTTATCTGCTGGTGTGGCATTGCTGGGGGGGGGGAATGGATAAGGACAGCTTTTCAGAGGGTTGTACCCCACTACCATGTAACCCATTACCATTCATTCTCTTGCTACAGGCACTTTGGTATACAAGATTGATCACCCTCAGCCCAGGCCCCCACCAAAGGTTTGTTAGCTATGACAGGGTGGAGTATGGTACGACTGAAATCCCCAAATAAACCTTATATCAAGATTTGAATTGAATCTTGTAAATCGGTTCACAATCATGACACATTTTTGGAATGAGTGGACTAAAGAGCAAGACAAAAGGTAGTAAAATGAAAATGTAGCGGCAGATGGATTTTTACAATAATATACAAACTCTGGTCAGAGCCAATATGGCTGCTCAGGTGAGGTGAGGGTGGCAAGAGTGAGTAAAAGAATACTCGGAGCTCTTGCCTAGCTGTCACCACACCAGAGTCTATTGCGCATGTGTGGAAGTACATGTAGAAGTACTGCATTAAAGTAGCATACTGCATGCTGACTATATAAGGGAGCTCACCAATGGTCACAAGCATATTGTTATTAGAATGTATCAAAAACTAAAAAGTAGTCATTCAGTTAATTATAGAACTAAGTAAGAATACTCACATGTGACACTAAATTATTGATACGAAAATAATCTAAAAAGTATTATTAGAAAGAAACATTGGACACTTTTTAAACAAATGACTATGCAGGGTTTTAAATAATTGATTAGCAGTATTTTTCTTGGGACAATACTAACTGTACAGAAAGTATTTATATAGGTTTTCTAGAAGAGTTATGTTTATTAAGCACAGTGAGGCAAGTGCTATGCATTTTCACAATGTTTTAGAACTTTTATGAGCAAAACGCTAATCAATTTTTAGAGTTAAATAAAATCCTGCTATGTAAAGTCAAGCTCAATAATTATAAACATACTGGCATGTTTTTTTACTCCCTATGAACTGCCATGGACAGAGGTGTGTAGGAGCACAACCCTGTTATATTAAGATCACAGAAGTGGGCTACAGCTACTCTGATGCCATAATGAAGGTGGCTTGCTGCCTGTAACAAATTTGTATTTGTTTTCTCACAGAAAAGGGTCCATATTGATAATTACTGTAGGCCTGTAAATGAGTGTTGCAGGCTTGTAGTACAGTATGAACAACAGCTACCAGTCCTTCTCCCTATCCCCTCCAGCAATTTAAAGTGAGATCCACAGCCCTAGTGAATGGCAGGCAACAAAACAAGCTGTTCTCTGGATAATGCCGGAACATCTTCCAGTCTGTAAATTTAAAAACTGAGTCCCATTCCACCAGAACCTGATGCTAGCCTGCACTAGACTTGGGCATCTCAGTGTGGAATCCATGTCTCTTGATGCGTGACTGCCCAGCTGCCAAACCTCTTCACCTGCCTGTCATTTCCAGGCTCTGCAAAGGGGCAAACCTGTTGGGGTGGGTGAATGAAAGAGGGGAAAAAAAGAAACAGGGTGGGAAAGGAAGGAAGGTAGAATCTAAGTGCTTTAAAAATAGCTTAGTAGTTCTTAAAAGCACATGTATTGGAATCAGGTAGACAAGGAGAAATCAACTTCTATGACACAAACAATCTACATTCAGCTATGCAAAATAATTGAATTAAGGACTATGTTATTGACTGGTGGATGCATTACATCATTGTGTATTGATTAATGAATTTGGTGTTTTACTGTTTTTCTCAGTTGGGTCAATTTTATCACAATAATGCACTCCATGGCAAGGGTTGTTGTGGGATTTATCCATTTCCTATGTACTTTAAGGCACATGGTTGCACCTCATGCCACACCACAACAGGAGGACAGGTAACCATCCCACTGACTAACACTCAATGATATCTTAATGCTTAAACATCTACTATTAGTCCAAGTCCTATATCTCCTGGTGGCAATTCTACCTGGACTTTTCCCCCGGCACTGGGCCCATAGTCTGGCATACCACTTCAGCAGTACTGAGGCAACTCCTTCCTCTGATGACAACACTAACAACTTTCACATTGTCATCACCAACAAGCTCCATATGATCTGGTGTGCCACTGAGAACACAGAGCACACAGAGTTGGTATCAGTTAATGAAGACCCCTCACATGCAATGTAATGCCATACATTTAATATCTTTTCATTTTTAGGATTTTTGATGCATAACTTGTTTTTACTTTTTTTTGGGGGGGGGGGTTATGCTTATGTACTTTGAAAATCAATGTAGCCAGACACAGAAAAAATATAGAAACTGGCATGCATGTAAAGCAGAGACTACATGGGAGTATACAGTATGTCTTGAGGTCAGCGATAAATATGAACTATTATGGTAGCTCACACTGAGCTGTGGCTGTCTTGGTGGGATCTGCAGGCTCTGTCACAACCTTACAAACAGTAATCCACGGCAGATGTATGCCATTAGCACCTGCAACTAGTAAATGATAATACTTCATATTTATTGCTGATCTTAAGACTTTCTTACCCCCTATTTGTGGTCAGCTTGCACCATGACAATTACTGTATTTGTAGACAAAATAGTTTTATGGAATTCTGGAAGTTTAACCAAATGTATGGGTTTAAAGCCAAACAGAAGTTGCCAATGGACTATTTCTCTAACCCTTAGTGATAAGACTGTTTATAATACAGTATGACAATACTTGTGTACCACCAGTTAACTGGCTGCAGTTAATTATTTGATTGACTGAATAGTATTAAGACTATTTTTCTATCAGGCCTGTAGCTGATGATTCAGTCTTAAACTTTGCCAGTGGCAGCGAGTAGAGTAGAATACCATATTTGGCATTACGGAAATTTGGCTCAGGACAGATTACTGGGTAGACATAATACAAGGATATTTTTATTTATTTATTTATTAGAAAAGTCAGATTTACAACCTTTGAGTCATGGACTCATTTACAAAGGCACCTCATCACGGGGTGGGGGGGTAGACAGAGTTACATAGTGTGGTTACAACAGTGAGAAGAGTACAGGTGCAGAACATTAAACATAAAGTACACATAGGTTAAATAATAATGTTACTTAAGTTATAATAGGTTACAGTCATATACAAGGTTCCCAAGGGTTACATTAGGGGTACAGCCCTGGACATACCTAGATAGTACCTGGTGAGGTGGAGGTAGGGATGGGATGTGGGGTGGGAGGGAGGGAGAGGATAGGCTGTCCAGAGGACATTGTCAAGGCAGGGAGGCCTGACAGGCAGATCCCACAGTGGGATTAATTAGGTGCATCTACAGCAACAAGCATCAAAGAGATGGTTTCAGAGGGTGATTTTGAAGGACCAATTTTGACAGTGTCTGTGATGCAGGGTTAGAGGGAGTTGAACCACGCAGGGGCTCGGTACTGGAAGGATCTCTAGGATAGTGAGATCTTGGTTCTGGCACCAGAAAGGTGGCCTTGACAGAGATACGCGTGTCAAGAGACGAGGACGCACATCGTAGGGAAGCAGAGACCCCTGTGGGGGTGCCGTAGAAGAGATTTTTTGGTGAGTAGGCAGGTCTGGAAGTGCAGACACTCCTCAGAGGTCAGCAGGTTGTCGGTGGAGTAGAGCAGGCAAGTGTGAGTGCGGCTAGGGGCTCTGGTCAGGAGTCTTCAGGTCTTATTGATTGAGAGCTGGATACGGAAGAGGTGATGGCCAGCCAGAGGGCTACTTGGGGGAGGCAATCTCTATGATGGTATAGTAGGCCTATCCGACAATTTATGGCAGAGGATAGGGCATTGATGTGGGTGTGGAAAGTGAGAGCCGAGTCGAAAGTGATGCCTAGATATTTGTAAGAGGTCACTTGCTCCAGTGGGTGCAGAGTGCTGGGGAGAATGAAGACAGGGGAATACTTAGCCTTGTTTTGGTGATGGGAGAAGAGCATTGACTTAGTCTTCTTTAGGTTAATGACAAGTCGGTGATCAAGGAACCACTTTTCAGCTTGGTTGTAGGTGTGCTGGCGGGATACCTGGAGAGAAGAGAGGTCGGGGTGGGAGGCAAAGAGAACCACATTGTCAGCATAGAGGAGCGTTTTTCCTGTGCAGGAACTGGGGAGAGTGTTGAGGTAGAGGCCAAAAAAGTACAGTCCCAGAATGGAGCCCTGTTGTACCCTGGAATGAACGGGATGGGTATTGAACAGGGAGCTGTTTATCTTCACATGCTGGGATCTAGCAGAGAGGTAGCTGGAGAACCAGGCAAGGGGACCAGCAGAAAAGCCAAGTTTTTGGAGGGAGTCAAGCAGGAGGGGATGACAAACAGTGTCAAAAGCCTTGGAGAGGTCTATGAATACTGCACCGGCAAGGTTGCCGGAGTCAAGAGCAGAGTGCAGGTATTGGGGAGAACTCCAGGACAGCAGTAGTGGTACTGTGTCCTGGGCAGAAACCATGCTGTGCTGGGCACATTATGTCATATTTGGCGAGGTACTCATAGAGTTGAACAGACACTGTTTTTTCTAGGGCTTTAGAGAGTTGGGGGATGATAGAGATCGGCCAGTAGTTGTTAGGTGAGGACCGATCTCCACTGTTCTGTTTAGGGGTGATTTTGGCCAATTTCCAAAGACTGGGAAACTGACTGAGGGATAGAGACCAGTTTAGTAGGTCTGTAAGGAGGACTAGGGTGACATCCAAGACCAGGAGGAGGATCCTGGAGTCTAGGAGGTCACAGATGGGGTTGTTGCTACCAAGGACTTTTAGCAGGTGCCGCCTGGCTATGTGGGAGGATATAGTGTGCAGGTAGAAAGGAGGGCGATCCAAGGCAGGGAGGACAGAGGCGGGGATTGGGTCAAAAAAGTTGTTTGGGAGGACAAAGCTTATGTCAGAGAACTTAGTATTGAGACAATCAGCTATGCGAGCTGGGTCTGTAGTGATGGTGCCATCGATGGAGAGCTGGGACAGTGGGGGGGGGTCTTCCCATTAAGCTCTTTCACGCTGTCTCAGAAAGTCTGGGCGGAACCCCAGGTGGATGTGAGGGTGGCCTGATAGTGCTATGCCTTGGCCCGTCTAATGGCCCAGGTGCACTAATTACATGCCACATTGTAGGCATGTCTATCAGCCAACTTGCCTAATTTGATAGCGATGTGCCAGAGATTATCCCTATGCTTAAGGTTTTGGATAAGGGATGGAGAGATCCATGTGGCATTTTGTTTTTAGTACAGATTCTGGTGTGGGGGGTGAAAAGATCACAGGCTGTGCTGAAGACATTGGCGAAGAGATCTAGGGCAGAGTCAATATCAGGGTGTGACAGATGGGGGACCAGTCCAGCTGTGCTAGATGCAATTTTAGCTTTCTGATACCCCCCGGGCACAGACACCAGTGCAAGATGGCCTGGGACACAGGTTTCAGTATGGAGGATGACCAGCAACACAGGACACTTGAGTGATCACTAAGTGAGTCAGGGAGAACATTGATATCCCAGATTTTATGAGGGCAGTTCGATAGTATTACATCTAGGAGGGTGTTGGAGCCACTTGTCCGGTTGATTCTAGTGGGCTGGGTGACTAACTGGGACATGTCCAGGGCAGCGAAGGAGTCCCTGGTATGGGAGGCAGTGGTACCAAGCCAATTGACATTAAGGTCACCTAGTATGAGTTGCTCGGCTTTGTGTGGTAGGGAGGTGAGGTAGTCGATGAAAAACTAGACCGCTGGGTTCTGGTTTCTTGGGGGTATGTAGGAGACCATGAGGAAGAGTGGGCCCCTGGCTGGGTCAGTGGTAATTTTTAGAGTAAGGGCTTGGACACCATAGTCAAGCTTGGGGGCAGGGAGTGCATGGCTTATAAGGGTGTCCCGCATGTAGATTGCACACCCACCGCCACATTTACCAACTCGTTCTTCCCTGAACAGGGTGTATCCAGAGAGGGAAATAACAGAGTCAGGGGTTGATTTGGAGACCCAGGTCTCTACTAATGCAATAATATCGGGTTGGTGTTGTACAACCCAGCACAGGAGTGTGGCAGATTTCTTTAGAAGGCTGCATATGTTCAGTGGTGCAACATGGAGATCAGCTCCAGAGTGGGGTATGGGAGGTCTAGTAGGCATAGGTCCAGGGTTTGGGTGTATATTCCAGGAGAGCAGTAAGAGCAGAGTGATTAATGTAATTAGGGGACAGTGGTGACAAGTTCCCTTAGTGTGGTGCTGATGTGAGGTCCTGATAATAGGGCTGCAGGGGATGGGTAAGGCACAGAAGGTAGGTATGGCAAGGAAGATGTGAGTCCAGGATGTGCCCAGGAGGGCAAAGGGAATGGGGGTGTTATTAGGTGGTGGATGCAGAGGAGTTGGGGGGTGTCCAAGGTGGGAGGGGCTGAGCTGTTTGGGGGTGGCTTAGGGGAGAAATGCTCTGGGTGGAGGGTGGGGGCACAGGATGGGGGTGGTGTGAGCCAGAAGGGTAAACATGAGCAGGCCTAGTAGAAAAGTGATGGTGCCCATTGTTACGTAGTGGGTAGCTGGAGGTAAAAATGAGCCAGCAATGGTGTGCCAGCTGTGAAATTAGCTGAAGCACAGGGCAATTTTGGTAAAACACCAGGAAAGAGTCACGGTAATATTGCTTTACTGAGTGGGGGTGGCAATGACACTAGTACTAATTTAGTGATATTGCTGAAAATTCAGCTAAGGCAATGGTGCCAGGTACTGGAATGGTTTGGCTGTGGCTGGGTATGTCACCATAGGCAGTGGAAGTGTAAGAATTAAAAGGGTATATAGTCGAATTAGGGTGAGGTCCCTAACAATGGGGCAGGTTACATAAGTAATTGAGAAGAGTTAACTGGGGTGGCTGGATAAAAACTTGAAAGCAAATGTGCAACCCTGTGGGTGAGATTGCTTTAAAAATGTGAGGTAAGAAAGTGGGTCAAGTCAGGTACTGAAGACAGAGAGGCCAACAGCTATAAGAATGTACAGCAGTGGAGTGACCAATCAGCTGCTAGGCTGAGGAAAGTGGTGGAGCAAGGGTCTATTTAATACTGTGAGGAGGTGGGGGAGAGGGTGGGCAAAAAAATTCAGTCCAGAACACAGCACAGAAAGAGATTTCCCCGAGATCAGGAAGTGCCAGGAGTTGGAAAATCAGCCAAGGAGCAGAAACTGCCAATCAGTGCCTGGGTTCTCCACTGGGCATCCATTCAAAACAGTGGCATTCAAAATCATGAGTTTCAGAGGTCCGGTGCATATCTGAATCTGTCCAGGGGTCAGTCAGGTGGTCTTTTAGCTGTGGCCAGCTCGGAGAGTGCTGAGGCCACAGCAGCAGCTTGGGAAGCCTGCAGAGGGACTGTCTGTGGAACAAGAAGTGAAAGACAGAGGATTAAATACTGCTAGAGTACAACAGCAAGCTCAGTGATGGTCAGACAATGGGGAAAGACAAAACATGAGGTAAAGCAGCAGCAAATGCAGGGCAATTATTTAGAGACAGAAGTGGAGTTAATGGGGGGGTCTGTGTTTTGGCACTGGGATGACTGAGGAGGACAACAGCAGCAGCAGGAGGGGGTGTAAGAGGAGGGTCTGTAGGTAAGGCAGAGAAGAAATTAAGCTGTTTAGAGAGCGAGCATTGCAAGTGGGGAGGAGAAATTAATAATTAGCAGAGTGACCAGTGTGGGACAGGAGACAGGGTTTGGCAGTAGAGGCAGAAATGGAAAAATGCAGCAATCTTACTGAGTAGCTAGGTCTAAGCAGTCAAACATCAGCTACTAAACAATACAGTTTGTCCAGCACTAGTCTCACAGCAGCAAGTAACACTGAGGGGCTAGACTAGAGGCTTGTAACAGACTAGCTAAACCAGCAGGAACATAATTCCTTCCAGAGCAGAAGAAATGACAGAAATGGGGGAGGAATTGCTTTTTATGTGGTAACACATTTAAGGATGCAAGATATAGGCAAGGAGAGAAAGAGTACTTGTAAGCTAGAGCAAACTTTAATAAAAATCAAAGGAATGCGCAGGGATATTACTTTGGGATAATGCTATCATTCCCCAAATTTAAGTGAGATAGAAAATTAATATTTTTTGGAATCATTAGAAAATGAGGAAGTAAGCGGCGATTGTATCATACTAGGTTATTTCAATTTTCCAAAAATAAATTGCACTCATTGTGCATGACTGCCCAGTGTGAAAATAGATTCCTGAAATACTGCCTCCTTCATAATTTCAAACAATATGTTAAAGAACACACAAGAGGGGACAAGGTGTTAGATCTGGTCTTAAGTAACATTGGTGATCTGCTGGAAAACGTGGCCAGAATATAACCGTTAGGGATGAGTGACCACAACATGATTATATCTGAAATACTAGAAAACACAAGGAAGATAATGGGAAAAATAAAAATAAAGAATTGTAGAAAGGCAAATTATGTTGTGATATGGGAGTGGAACTGGAGGCAGGAACTAAAAGATTTATCCCTAGATGAAATATGGGTAAAAATTTGAGAATAAAACAGAAAAATGTGTAAAAAATATTTGCCAGTGGTTCCTAAATATAATTGGAAAAGAAGGACCCCTAAGTGGTTTTCTAGGAAACTTCAAATAATGATAAGGAAGAAAGAAAGAGCATATAAGAAATATAAGAAGAACCAGACACAAATTAATTGGAAGGATTATAAAACAAAGGTAAAGGAATGTGAAACTGCTATAAGGAAGGCAAAAATGAAATTGGTATTGTGGTTAGCCACATTGAAAAAGGATAATGACAGGAAATTCCATAATTATTTTGGGAGCTTAAGACACACACAAAAGCACACTGTGAGACTCAAAGTGAAGGATAAATTACATAGAAACATAGAAACATAGACTTTGATGGCAGATAAGGACCTCTTGGCCCACTCAGTCTGCCCATTTCCCTACCTATTGGATAAGCTGCAGATTCTAGTTAACCAACAGCCTACTTCCTACAACCCCCCACTATAATTGCCTTATGTCTGTCCCATGCATGTTTGAATTCCCCCACTGTTTTAGACCGAGCAAGCTCTTCAGGAAGGCGGTTCCATGTATCCACCACTCTCTCCGTGAAAAAAAATTTCCTCACATTACTACTGAGCCGTCCCCCCCTCTATCTTTAAATTGTGCCCCCTTGTTCTTACACATATCTTTTTCTGAAAGATGCTACCCTCCTGGACTTTGTTGATTCCCTTGAGGTACTTGAAAGTTTCTATCATGTCCCCCCGTCCCTCCTTTCATCAAGAGTATACGTATTAAGCTCTCTCAGTCTATCTTCATATGGTTTCTGCTGCAGACCCTGCACCATTTTAGTTGCCCTCCTCTGGACTGCTCCCATCCTGCCTATGTCCTTGCGTAGATGAGGTCTCCAAAACTGCACACAGTACACCAGATGGGGTCTCACCAACTGTCTGTATAGAGGGATAACCACTTCCCTTTTTATGTTGGCGCGCGTGTACAACCAACATCTTGCGGCAGTGGGGATTTGGAGGTGTGGTCACTGTTGGGCGAATGCAGGGCATGCACCAGTAGGTACGTCCCTCATTCCCCAATCAGCGATGCCACACCATGCATACTAAGCTGGTGAGCACATCTAAGGAAAGGCCTGCTGCAATCCAAGTAAAGCTCATTACACGTAGTGGGCCCTTCCTACGTGCTCGCCAGCTAGTAGCATGGCGGCACAGTGGCCACTACTCAGCCAACAGCACTGACTTTGGGGTGCCCAATACCCTGGTCAGCTTTCCTGCCCCTTGAAGTATGTGCCGATGGGGGAACCCACTCCCCGTCTGCAGAATGTGCCCCCACCTTGTTTTTTGCTGATGGGGGTGCCCAATCCCTGTTGGCATTTGCCCCCCCTTCCCGTTGTACTGTGCCAACGGTGGAGCCCACTCCCCGTCGGCATCATGTCTCCCCCCCTTCTTCTGTGCTGATGGGGGTGCCCAATCCCCATCAGCTACTGTACCCCCAAACAATGTTTGCGGTAAGTGCCCAATCTATCGGCATCTGCCCCCCTTCCCATTGTACTGTGCCGATGGGAGCCCACTCCCTGTTGGCATCATGTCCCCCTTCTTCTGTGCTGATGGGGGTGCCCAATCTCCCATCAGCTACTGTACCCCTCTAACAAAAGAAATGACCTGTAAAAGGAAAACCGTCCGTGTTTTTTTTTTTCCTGGTCTCTGTAAACTGAAAATGGTCCCTGGTAGTTTCCCTACCCCCACCCGCCACCCACTGCACACCTGCCTCCCACACACCTCCATCCCACCCCATACCTACCTCCGGGTGCCGACAATCTTCGCTGGACCTGGAACACGTCTACACACTTCAAAGCCGGCCGCGAACTGAGGAAATGCCAGTAAGCTGTACAATGGAATGAATAGGGTTTTTTTCAACTTTGCTCCGTATTTTGGGCATTCTGTGGAATTCTTGCACCAAATTTTCAATATGGGGTTTTTGGGACCCCTCCTTATGAATTCTGTCACAGTTTTGACGTTAATCGGTCCTGAAAGGTGATTTCGCAGTCACTGCGTGAAATCACCTTTTGGGACTGATTAACACAAGGACAGTGCCAGTGTTCATGAGGTGGGCTCTCAAAAAGCATATGTTGCAAATTTGGTGGAAAAAAATCCAAAAAATTGCTGTTTTACGAGCGTGCATTGCACAGTTGCTACACAAGCTCGTAACTTCACAAATTCGCAATATTTTCATGCCAGATTTTCAACATTGTCATTTTTCTACACCTCCTTGTGAAAAGTATAGCTGTCACTTTTCACATCCTGGATGAAATGTGTTTCCGCACTTCCGGCGCACAATACTGCGGTCACTGTGCAAATCAGTGTTCGAGCCAGATTGCAAAAATGACAGTGACACTGTTCATGAGCAGAGGTCCTACATTGCCTATGGTGAAAATTTGGTGATGATACTCCATAAAATGATTGTGTTATGAGTGTACATTGAGCAGTTTGCACGCACACTCGTAACGTTGTGCATTTGTAATATTTTCACTTTGGATTTTCACCATTGCCTTTTTTCCACACCTCTTGATGAACAGTAAAGCTGTCATTTTACATATCCTGCCCGAAATGTGTTTTCGCACGTCACTTGCGAAATCACTTTTTGAGACAGCTTGAGGACATGACAGTAACACTGTACATGGGTAGAGATGCTAAAATGCCTATGTTGAAAATTTGGTGCCAAAACTCCATAAAATGCCTGTGTTACAAGTGTGCGTTGCGCATTTCCCACGCACCCTTGTAACTTCACATATTTGTAATACTTACATGTCACTTTTTTACCACTGCCATTTTTTTACACCTCCTTATGAACAGTACAGCTATTGTTTTTCACATCCTGCCAAACATGTGTTTCCACAATGCACTACCAAAGGCAATGCCAGCATGACAACATTCGGCATTGACAAATACCTTGTTCTACTTATGATGCCCCTTCCTAGGCATCCCAGTATCCCCTGGCTCTCCTTACCGACTTTTCACATTGCTTACCCACCTTTAGGTCATCTGATATGACTACCCCCAGGTCCCTTTCTATTTTTGTTGTTAGTATCTCCCCTGCTATTGTGTACTCTTCTCCCGGGTTTTTGTTCCCAGGTGCATTACTTTGGACTTCAGAAACAAAAACCCAGGAGAAGAGTACACAATAGCAGGGGAAGTACTAACAAAAACCAAAATGGAAAGGGACCTGGGCATAGTCATATCAGACTACCTAAAGGTGGGTAAGCAATATAACTGGAAAAGAAGGATCGCTAAGTGGTTTTCTAGGAAACTTCAAATAATGATAAGGAAGAAAGAAAGAGCATATAAGAAATATAAGAAGAACCTGACACAAATTAACTGGGAGGATTATAAAACAAAGGTAAAGGAATGTGAAACTGCTATAAGGAAGGCAAAAATGAAATTGGTATTGAGGTTAGCCACATTAAAAAAGGATAATGACATGCAATTCTATAATTATTTTGGTAGCTTAAGACACACACAAAAGCACACTGTGAGACTCAAAGTGAAGGATACATTACATAGAAACATAGAAACATAGGTCCAGATATTCAAACTGCACCAGGCTGTGGTGCAATCTTGGGCGCAGTGCAACTTGGCTGCACAGGGGTGTGGACTGGGTGATATTCAACTGAGCTGCGCCATGGCACAGCATCATTGAATATCACATCCTGGCCACCCAAGCTGTGCATGGCGCAGTGGTACTGTGCCAGTGCAAGTGGCCAGAGTAGAGCACGGGGATGCGCTAGCGCAAGTTCCATTGCACTATGCACAGCAACCACGATTTTCAAAACTTGACATGCAAATGGGGCCATAATGTATTCAAGGCGCAAATGCGGCCATTTGCATGTCATTATGGCTCCATTTGCATGCAGGTGCGTCGATCCCAGACGACTTGCGCTTGATGCCCTGCCAGGCAGCAGCAGTCGGGGACCGATGCCCCCTGCAGCCGGCAATGTGCTCCACAGCCAGATCGTGGGCTGCAGTAAAAATATGGAAAAGCATAAATCCCTGGTAGTCCAGTAGACCACTGTCTGCCCAATTGTGGGCATTTGTAAACCAAAGAAGAAATATGTCTAATATCCCTGGTGGTCCAGTGGACCGCTGTCTGCCCGATCGCAGGCATTTGTAATAAAAAAGAAGAAATATGTACAATATCCCTGGTGGTCTAGTGGACCGCTGTCTGCCCGATAACGGGCTTTTGTAATAAAAGAAATAAATAATACCAATGTCCCTGGTGGTCTAGCGGTACCCCACATCTCCACCCACCCACTGAGCCCCACCACCCCACGCCCCCCCCCGGTCAGCCGGTGGGCAGCAGCCCACCCGTCTGCCACCCCGCCACCCGCCGACTGACACCGTCGGTAGGGCTGTACACTCATTGGTCCACAGCGTGAGCCAATGAGCATGCAGCCCATATCGTACTACACATTCCAGATATGTGAATATGCAGGGAAGATCATGTGTAATGAAATTATTAGCATTTCTTGAACCCATGAATCTGGCACTTGAACATGGTATGCCATTGGATGTGATATACTTAGATTACTCTAAAGCATTTGACTCAGTATCACATGTAAACTTGTTAGACAGCCTGCAAGAGATGGGTTTTAAAACAGGTTTCTTGGAATGGATAGGAGCCTGGTTGGGTGATAGGAAACAGAGTGTGTCTATCCAGGGACACTTGTCTGAGTGGGGGGTGGTGACCAGTGGAGTCCTGCAGGGATTGACTTTGGGACCTACCTTGTTTAAAATTTTTGTGTCATCAATGCAAGTAGAAGACGGGGTATGGCTCTGCAAATATGAGGACAACACAAAGGTGGGGGTGATAGTAAACAACCAGGAGTCCATAAAAAGGTTTCAAAGACAACTCAATAAACTGGAAACATGGGCAAATGAACACACATTAGTGTTCAATGTAACTAAGTGTAAGGCTATGCACCTTGGAGCAAATAATCCCAGGGCCAGTACAAAATCAACAAAATGCCTATTGTGAGCGTTGAAAATGAAAGAGATCTGGGGGTGTGGATAACAGACACCCTGAGTTTTGAAAGACAAAATACTAAATACATAAAAAAGGCAAACAAAATCCTGGGAAATACACTAAGAAATATAAACAGTAGGAGAGGAGCTGTTGTTGCCCCTGTATTGATCACCTGTGGGACCAGTGCTTGAGTGTGGTGCTCCAGTTTGTACATCACAAAATGTAGGCAGTACAATTCCTGCAGAGAGACTGCAGAGAAAACTGACTAGGACAATGAAAAGGGTTAAGGAAATTGTATACAAAGACATGCTTAGGGAATTGGGACTGTATTCAATGTCTTATTGCAGAATGAGAGGGGACTTGTGTTACGTATATACAGTTTTAAATGACGAGGTGATCTGGGAAACATCTGATCCCACCAGATAGGGAACTTTGGAAAGGGCCACTAGATTGCACCCCTATCAGTTGAAAGGAGATTTGTACAACTACACTAGAAGGGCTAACTGGTTTAGCCAGAGACTGAGTGGTTAAAACATGAAATAGTTTGCCAGAGATGATGGTGGAGGCACCAGCAAGGAGTCTTTTAAACATCACTTAGACTCATACATGGGGGAAAGAAAATTAGAATACATCCACTGTTAGGGGCAAGTCTCCATTTGACTGCATTAGCTACATGACTTGTAATTCCTACCTATGAACCTATATTGCTCAATTACCTGGAGGAAGTAGGAATTTGGCAGAAAGGCCCTTGAATTTGCAGCATCATATACAACAAGTACTTTGCATACTTGCCTTTATGGTGTGAATTGCATGTGTGTGTGTGTGTGTCACAGGAGTTCCCTCTGTGTCTATGTGGCCCACATACCTTGAGGTAGATGACAGAGCCACAGCCACACAGATACCGCTAGCAAAACACTTCACTAACATTGACTTTCCCAAGCGGTGCTGCTATAGGGGAAAAGACACACACACACACTTACTTCATTTCTTCAAAGCACACAACAGCTGTCTCTCTGTCTGCCTGCCTGTCTGTCTCTCTGTCTGTCTGTCTGTCTCTCTCTCTCTCTCTTTCTCACTCACTCCCTCAGCCAGTGGAAGCTTTTGCCCTGCTGGGGCCCCATGCAAAGCTCAATGGCAAGGCTCCACAGACAGTGTTGCCAGCAGGGGGAGGTGTTGCAGTGGGATCATTCCCTCTCAGTCATAAGGGTAAATCACCACCATTCTTTTTTTTCTCCTCTCCCTTGTCCCTAAGAGCTCCCCTATATTCTGCTGGGTGCCACAGTTGTTGAATCATCACTGGCCTACCTACTAGCCTGTCAAGTGACTATGTCTGCTATGATACAGTAAAGAGCCACAGCATGCAAATGCAGCTACTGCACACCAGAGAGACCAGCATTATACATCTGAAACCTGTCAGGGTCTGATTTGATCTACATACCATGAGTACTGAATCAGGCCTTTGTCCCAATCCTTTTAGTTAGCTAGTTAAGGCAGGACTGGACTTCCTCTTTTGGGAGTGCCCAGATGGAAGACCTGCATTTTAGCCATTTGGCCTTGTTTTGGATTACAAATAATGATCCCTGTAATTTTAAACTTAATAACTGTGCAGGTTAAATAGCCACATCTACATCAAACATTGGGCCTATGATGTTTTAGCTATTTGCATTTTTTTTTTTGAGGAAGGTAAAAAAAAAATGTTCTGATTTTTTTACTAATTTTAAGTAAACAAAATGTATATATAAATGAAACACCACTCATTTTGTAGATATTTTGCACAAATGTCGTGGTAACAATACCATGCTATCATTTTTTGTTTTTAAGTTATTTGCATTTGTTTCTTGAAAAAGTGACAAACAACTGAATTTTCTGCTGCCTTTTTTGCTTCATAAAAAACAACTAAAAGGTATCTATAATTGAAACACCACACATTTTGTAGATATTTTTGTGCTGAACAACTTTCATGCTCTCAGTACCATTCTATCATTTTTCATTTTAAAGTTATTCACATTTGAATACAGTTAGAAGAGCTACAACACAACTGTCATCTCTGTCACAAGTGACATCATCATGGAAGCCATTTTTTGAATTCTGAGAGCAGGATTTTTGAATCAGAAGAGGCTGTGTTTGCAATTTTCAAGTGCTATGAAACTGCATTTATCCTACTTTAATAAATGCAGTTTCAGGATAAATGTAAACAGCAGAATCTCCTTTACAAGCCTATGGAGTAATTTACAAAAAAAAAATTGTAAAAAAGATGGTTTAGGTATTTTAAGTCCACTACTGGAGGGAAGAGATTGAAATTGTGCTGAACAGATGGCCAGTTGAACTCTTCCACTTCCTGGACAGATGGCCCCACCCCCTCATCTAACCAGGCCGGGGGGGGGGGGAATGCCACATAGAAGTCAAAGTAGAACATTTTCTGGACTGTTTGATGCTGTATATACTAAAGTAACCTTTGCTACAAATGAAAGTCACTGCCCAACCAACATGGGCCTTATTAAGTGAGCAATTACTTTTATTTATAACAAAGGTTACTTTAACATACATAAAAATGTTTCCAAAATTTCCTCCATTGACTTTTATGCCGCACACTCCTGTGTTCTGCCTGGTTAGATGTCACAAACTGCCTGAGCATGTGGGTGAGGCTGGTAAGTCAGGAACTGAAAGGGTTGCCGAGCCATCTGTTCAGCACAATGTTTGATCACTTCCCTCCCATAGTTGACTTGAGGAAAATATTCCTTTTGTGCTCAAACGGCTATCCCCAGAAGAAAGTAATGAGCTACTGTATTTAAAATGCCATTACCAAAATCTTAGATATTTTCTTTCAAGGCTGGAGATATCAGCATACGTTAGGATTCTGGGAGAATCCAGGTCTACTTGTTACATAGGCTATTTTCTTATATATAAGGCATCCTGTGTCACAGAGGGTGGGCAGTTCACTCCCATATTTGTCTGTTTCCCACATAACACATGTGCCTAATTAGCGATGTGCTAATGGGTCAGTATTCAGTCAAAGTAAGGAGATAATAAGACAACCCCTAGGCTTCCGAAAGAACTAGAATCAATCTATTTGATTGAGTTGGACAGATGCTCATTCTGCAGCCCTGAAAAGGTTAAATGACAGCCGCTTTAAAAGGTTTATTTTTTTTTGTTTATATCCTGAGAAGTTGGGTGGCACAGTAGCATCCCCCCTGACTTTAAGGCAGAGCAGCAAATAGCAAAAATCAGAGGGGAAATGCACTATTTAGTAGCTGTGGATGGATATATCTAAAAGTCCAACAAGCATTTGTCAATGCCGAAAGTTCATCGTGCATTGAGATAAGGAAGTGTGTGAGAGTGTAGTAGTGCAGGATACTGATAATGAGCAATAGAAAGTTGTATGACAGCTGTACTGTTCATGAAGTGGTGTGATAAAAAGGCTATTTTGAAAATTTGGAGTGAAAATATTGAAAATGACCAAAGTTACATGAGTGTGTAGAAAATTGTGAACGACTGGATATAACCTGGCCATTTGTTGGAGTTGTGCCACCACATTTTCAGCTTGGCCTTTTTGGTACCCCACCTCATGAAGAGTGCCACTCTCATTTTGTTCTCTCATGCGGCATAGTAATTTTGCAGACCGGCTGTGCCATTCTGCGCCACAGGTACAAAAACACATTTCAGGCAGGATGCAAAAAAGTTACAGCTGTACTGTTCATAAGGAAGTGTGAAAAATGTCAATGTTGAAAATCTGTAGTGAAAATATTAAAAACTGGCAAAGATACAAGCATGTGTAGAAAGTGCACAACACATGCTCATAACGCAGGCATCTTGTGGAATTTTTTCACCAAATTTTAAACATGGCCTTTTTGGGACCTACCCTCATGAACAGTAGCACTGTAATTTTGTTACTCCATCCTGAAAGCTGATTTTGCACTCCAACTGTGCCATTCTGGGCCACATGTGCAAAAACACATTTTGGGCAGGATGTGAAAAAATGACAGCTGTACTGTTTATAAGGAGATGTGAAAAAAATGGCAATGTTGAAAATCTGGAGTGAAAATATGAACAAAATTAGTGAAGTTACAAACGTGCATAGAAACTGCACAATGCACACTGGCAACGCAGGCATGTTTTTGGAATTTTTCCACCAAATTTGCAACATGGGCTTTTTGGGACCTCACATCATGAACAGTGCCACTGTCATTTCGGTAATCAGTCCTGAAAGGTGATTCCATGCAGTGACCACAAAATCACCTTTCTGGAATGAGAAATGAAATGACACTGACATGTTCATGAGGTGGGGTCCCAAGAACCCCATGTTGAAAGTTTGGGGCCAAAATTGCTAAAAATGTCTGAGATAGCAACCTAAGTGGACCACCCTTTGAGTCACATTATACAGGCTTACCTGATTCCTCAGTTCCTAGTTCAGCTTTGAAGAGTGCAGACATATCCCATGCCAGTGAAGATCACGGCTCCTGACCTCCGGAGAGTAAGTGTAGGTGGGCAGGGGTGTGGGAGGTGGGTGCACAGAGGAGGGTTGGGGTGGGGAGGGGGACTGGGAGACGACGCTGGAAGGTTTTCTTTTACAGATACAATTTAAAAAAGACTTTGGTGGACATTTTCTAGTTTACAGGGATTTTTAAAACATTTTGGCACACTGGGGTGGGCTCCCAGTGTGCCATAATAGTGTGGGGGGGGGCTTGCCATTGCCAATATTGGCAGTGGGCATCCTGATGTTGGAAAGGGGAAATTGTTTCACCAGGAAAGCCACGCTGAGCTGCAGGGACTGGGGAAATTGTTTCACCAGGAAAGACATGCTATGGGGCTGCAGGGCTGGGGAAATTGTTTAACCAGGAAAGACACACTGGGCTGCAGCTGAAGGGCATGCATTTCAAAGGACTGAGCCATGCACAGCGTCGGCTCTCTCCTTTGAAATGTTTCCCGAGACCAGACCCCTCAGCAAAATAGTATCATCAGGACACTGCCTGCTGATTTGCCAGCTATAAACCAGCCCCTGCAGCACCACTGGTCACTGGGCTGGCACCACTCACACCCCTGTTTAACAATTCTCATATCAACAAGTTCATTCGCTCATGCGAGCTCGACGAACTCAAAAAGGAGGTTCCATGGTAAGCCGTTTTTAGAGCTAATGCATGAGGGCTGCATGCTCCACCTATCTGCAGCCCAAATGACACCTCAATCCCTTCCAAGGTAAAAGCAGTTTGGTAGGTGTTGCAGACCTCTTTCTGACTGGGGTAGTCTGACCCTCATCTGCCAGCACACCATCCAGAAAAAGAGTATGGGAATTTTCTGTGTCCTGGCTAAATTCCACCCCCCCCCCATTCACACACACACACAAAAATACAGTCTGCATTTTCCTCTGGTTCAGGTTCTGTTGTTTTCCAGACCATCTGCATCTCCACCCTCCACTCCCCTGTAAGAGCATGAAAATAAGCAGAATTGCCTAGGCCTCTTTTTCCGGTCAATAAACACTAAATAAAAACAATCCCAGCCTCAGGACTAGCTTGCTTGTTCCAGCCTCCCCTACACATTTGAATATTTTCCATCTATAATCTCAGACTCACAGGCTAGGATCATCTTACTAATTCCATACACTTGGACACATTGTTTTTTTCAATGTTTTCACCATTGGTCTACTCCTATAAAATCCCAGGGCTGGCGACCAGCCCATCATACTTGCAAATTGCATCTCCCTAAATAGTTGATTATTTTGTTAACATAAGTCATAATAAACCAGTACTCAATTCCTCAATAAAATTTCTGGCAGTCAGCCAGCCCCAGCTTGCCAATTCCATCTCCCCCACCAGGATGCAGTTTTAAATGAGGTCCAGGCATGATAAACTTGGTTCTCCAATATACTGTAATCCTAGGCAGCCAGTCCCAGTTTAACAGTTCCACTCTACATTTTTATGCTAGCTCTTCCCAGGAAATCTTCATCCTTATCCCAGGCCTAGCTTGCCAATCCCCCCCCCAACACACATATTTTGATATATATAT
This sequence comes from Neoceratodus forsteri, assembly GCA_016271365.2. Lineage (NCBI taxonomy): Eukaryota > Metazoa > Chordata > Ceratodontiformes > Ceratodontidae > Neoceratodus > Neoceratodus forsteri. The sequence goes on along the minus strand of CM057449.1, from coordinate 293,166,712 downwards.
ATATATATATATATATATCTATATCTATATCTATATATATATGAATCCCTACTCCATCACCCCTCAGAAAATCCAAGATAGTCATCCCCCAAATGCCAATTCCACCCCCTTTTTACTTTATTTTTAATCCCAGGTGGCCAGCCCCAGAAGGCCAGTTCCACCCCCTCCTTTTTTTTTTAATATGCTCTTTTTGGGAGATGATCCATTCATTTTCTGGTTTCCTCATTATCACAGGTCTAGCTTGACAATTCCGCAATCAACCCCCTACATTTTAAATACATGTTTAATCTATTTTTGCACCTTATCCCAGATTCTCAGGCTCGGCTTATCAATTGTACAACCCACTACATTTTTAAATATTGTTTGAATCTACTTTTTTCCCCTTCTTGTCCCAGACCTAGCGTCCCAGTTCCACAAGTTCCACGCCCCTCCACCAACACACAGAAATGTAGATTTTGATGGCAGGAAACCAAAGGTCAGTACAGTCTGCCTTTACATACTATCTTACCCTGACACCCTACCGACCTTTAAAACATATTTTTTAATTTTTTATTTCCTTCTTGACCTTATCCCTGGTCCGCCTTGCCAGTCCAACAACCCACTAAATACTTTGTTTTCCTCTCTATTTCTGGACTGGCCTGCTAATCCCACATCCCAACCACCTACATTTTCAATAGCTTAATTTTTGTTTTCCCTTATCCCAGGCCCAGCTTGCAAATTTCTCAAACCACAACACTGAAAAATATGTTTATTATTTACATTTTTACTTTATCCCAGACCCAGCCAGAGTTTGCCAATTCAACTCTCACCCCACTCCACCATTAACTTTCATTTAACTGCCCTTATTTGTTGCTTACCTTTCTAGCTTGCTCAGTCTAAAGAAATTGGAGAGAAGATAGAGAAAAGGGTCAGGAGAGGACACAGACCCACTAACCCAGTCAGTTGCACACTGTCCCTGCTGCTGCTTGAGATCAGCTCACCCACCCCATGTGTTCCTTGTTCTTCTTCTGTCCCTCACGTCATCAACAATAGTGTTCACAGTCATTCATGCTGACAAGGAGAGAAGCAATTGGTATGGTAAACTGAAGCACAGAAAGACTGAATGGTGGGAAACTTGTCTCCTTATACAGAGCGCTCACTCTGCTCAACATTCCCTGGCCACTAGTAAGAATTAGGTTCCAGTTGCGAATTTTGAATGAACCAGAAAGCCACTAACTGGTTCTGCTGCCAGCAGAACCCCAACTCTACTGAACTCAAAAGTAACTCTGACTTTGCCTCTCTGTTGACTGGAGGATGGTCGTTAGCACAATGTGATGAGTTGGGCGACAGAATGAGACACAGTGTGCAAATTAAAAATACCAATGGGGGAACATGTTTTTTTGTGTGTAACAGCGGCATAAGCCAAGGCTGCATTTGCCAGTAGTAAATCTGAGCAGAGAGCTGAACTAAGTAACGAGGTTGAAATGCTGGAGTCTCTGAATGTTGGGGGGGGGACAAAAATACCAACTTGAGTCTGCTCCAAATGTTGGGGGAGACTTGTACCCCCATCCCCCCGTAAGTATACCTATGCTTGTCTGCACAACCCCATTTGTGTTACAGTTAAAGTCTTTTATCAGATAGTTTATCCCATGTAAATTACTGGAGTCCATTATTAAAAATAAGTTACTGTTGCATATCACTATGAAACTGGATTTTAATGGTAATCAGCATGAATTTCCACATTGTCAATCATGTGTCACAAATTTTATATGTTTTTATGAACATATCAGTAATTATCTTGACAAGGGAGAACCTGTGGACGTAGTGTTATTAGATTTTTGTAGTGCATTTGACTCTGTGCTGCACTGGACAGTTGTTGAAAAGTTAACCAAATATGGCTTCGATAAAAAGTTTGTTACAGGGATATCAAATTGGCTAGACAAAAGAACGCAAAGGATATCAATAAAAGTTTATCTATCTACAGTAGGGAGAGTTACAAATGGTGTGCCCCGAGGGTCAGTTTTGGGCCCCATCATATTTCAACTGTTTGTAGCCAATCTACACAGGACTGATTGTAGAGGCAGGGGTGTAGCCATTTGTTTTAGATCGGAACTGGGCCTTGTGGATGTTCCAGTGGTGCCCACCAGCTCCTTTGAGTGTATCGTGGGTACAGGTGTAGGGTGCAGGATACTTCTCATTTACTGCCCACCCAGTGATGGGAAAGTATTCCTGCAGGAAATTGCAGATTTCATCATAGACGTGGTGTTGGATCCCCCAGATAGTTAATTCTGGGGGATTTCAATGACTTAGTCGATGATGAACTCTCAACATTTGGACAAAACATCCTCCAACTGATGATTTTGTTGGGCCTTACACAGGTTGTTACCTCCGTGACCTACATTTGTGGTCACTCATTGGACCTGGTGTTCCTCCTAGGGATGGAGACATCCGATGTGGTGGTGGAACCAGTTGGATGGTCTGACTATCACACCATAAGGTTCAGTTTCGTGGCCCCCCTCAAATTGGTCTAATTCCTATGGAGATGGTCCGGTACCGCCCTTTGAAGGGTGTGATTCCAGAAGTCCTAATGGCGGTGATGGACCTATCAGGTATACAGAGTGAATGCATGGATCCAGGGAATCTAGTACTTGCCTATAATAAGGTGGTAATGGAGGCCCTGGATTCCATTGCTCCTGCTCGTGTTCACCCCCTCACTCTTCACCCGAGGTCCCCATGGTTTGATGGGACCTTGAAGGAGTTGAGTGAGATGAAGGTTAGAGAGGCACTGGCAGAAATCAGGTCAGGAATGTGACAGACTTAGATTGATGGACCACTATACAGTTTATTAATCAGCAATTACCCATTAGAAGGCAGAGTTCCTGTCCAGGGAGATTGCCGCTATGCAGAACCGACCAGCTCAGCTCTTCTGGACCATTGACAGATTGTGCAGTCTAGTCTGTCTTTAGCCTGGTTGAGCTTTTTCGCAAAAGAGGGGTAATGAGTTTGCTAGGTTCTTTGCAGATAAGGTTGCCACCATCAGATCTGGGATCTGTTTAGCCACCTCTATTGGGTGCTGCGGAGGTCAGCAGGAGGTTGCGGGTGCCTGGTTTTCTTGGTCTGACTTTGGCCAGCCAGATGGCAGTGGCATCGTAAGAATCATCAAGATTTTGTGGCCAACCAGTTGTAGTTTGGACCCCGATCAAACGCTCCTTCTTGTAGGATGTGTTGGGGAAAGCAGCCCGCTCCTGGCCAAGATAGTCTGGAGATCATTGGGGGGGGTCTTTCTGGACCCCCTAAAGGAGATGGTTGTTCGACCCCTCCTTAAGAAGTCCTCCCTTGACCTGGACTGTCTGGCCAACTACAGACTGGTCTCTAACCTGCCCTTTGTGGTTAAGGTTATTGAGAAAGTGGTTGCACTGCAGCTGGATTAACATTTGTCCATCCATGATGTCTATAACTCTCTCCAGTCTGGTTTCAGGAAGAGGCATAGTACTGAGATGACCCTGGTTTGGATGCTGAATGATCTCTTCATAGCAAGAGATTGGAAGACTTGTTCCATCTTGGCCCTCCTTGATCTCGCGGCAGCACATGACACTGTGGACCATGATGTGCTATTGGTGAACCTGCGGTTTATCTGTGGACTGTCTTGAACAGCCCTCAGATGGTTTTAATCATTCCTCGAGGGTAGGACTCAGAGAGTGGTATCTGGGATTTATTCTTCAACCCCTCTCTCCCTATCCTGTGGGGTATCACAGGGCTCCATATTGTCTACCATGTTGTTCGCAGTGAGTATGCTGCCGCTGGAAACATTATTAGCTGGTGTGGCTTGGATTTTCACTGCAATGCAGATGATACACAGCTATATATGTACTTTGTGCCCAAACAGGATGGGATCCTCTCAGTCTAACAACTGCCTCTCCAAGATCCAGTACTGGATGAGTGTCAGCTGGCAGCAGTTGAACCTGGCTAGGACTGAGGTGTTGTTTGTGGACCCGGGTAGTCAGGAGGTGGGTCTGTCAACTGGACAGCCATCTGGGCTTTGGCTCAGAGGTGCACAGTTGACTACCTCAGACTGGGTACAGAATCTGGGCATTATTTTTAATGGTGGCTTGACCCTTAAACCACAGGTGTCAGCCGTGGTCAAGTCCTCATTTTACCATTTGAGGAATATCACCTAGGTGAAACATCTTGTTCCTTCCGATGATCTTCCAGTGTTGGTCCATGCTTTCGTGACTTCTTGCCTGGACTACTGTAATGCCCTTTAGCTAGGGCTACCAGGAGTTGGTATCCACTGTCTGCAGCTGGTGCAGAATGTGGCTACCAGGTTATTGACTGGCACTTCTATGGCCAGTCATATTACACCTGTGCTCTGCAGACTGCAGTGATTGCCAGTACAATGGCGGATCACCTTCAAGGTCAGGTTGCTGAACTATAAAGCCCTGCACAGGCAGGGACCCCGTTACTTACAAGATATCCTTCACCCTTACAGCCCCCTCCACCCACTCCACTCCGTTGATGAGGAATTGCCAGAGATTCAGTTAGGGGTTTATACCTAGACATTGCATGGTATCCGGTCTTGCCAAAATGTATATTGACTGGCTAAATGCCCTGGATGATAAAAATCATGTGTGTGCCTTATTCCTTGATCTGAGTAAGGCTTTCAATATGGTAGACCACAACCTGCTTCTGATCTCTCTCTCCATAATATTGGTCTTGATCCCTCCACCAAGAAATGGTTCAGATGTTATCTAACTGGTCGGCGGCAGCAAGTAAAGGCTGAAGGGGAGCTCTCTCCACTGAAAGTTCTTCTGAGAGGTGTGCCTCGGGAGTAAGTTCTTGACCCTCTACTTTTTGCAATCTACATTAACAATTCAAATTCCAGTATCAAATCAGCAAACATCCACCTTTTTGCCGATGATACTGTCCTTTACATTGCTAGACCTACCCTTGAGCTTGCTGGTATGGGTCTGCAACTTAAGTTTAACTGGCTGCCGCATAACCTCTTGCAACTTAAGCTCCTTTTAAATGCTACAAAATCCAAAACCATGCACTTTTCACCCTTTGTCAATGTTACCAATCCTTCCTTTCAAGGTTCGACACCCCAAATCACTACACTTCTGGGGGAACTATTGGGGTTCGAAGCGAAGTTCAAATATCTGGGCTTTTGGATAGACCATAAACTTTACTTTGTCATCCACACAAAGGAACTGGCAAAAAAACTTAAGCAAAGACTTGGCCTATTCTTCCATATTAAGCACCTACTTATGCAGGCTGCTAAAGCTAGACTGGTTCAAACCACCTTCCTGCCTCTTTTGGACTATGCCAACTTCCTGTATGGGCAAAGTCCCAGTACTGCTTTATTGAAACTTGATACCCTTTACTACCATGCTCTATGATTTATTACTGGCGCTCTGTATTCCACCCAACATTGTCACCTCTACTTACTCTTAGGCCGGAAATCTCTCAAATTTCGACAACATATAAATGCGGTGACTTGGACATACATAGTTATTATTAATAAGCTACCACAGTATAGATCTGCTTGCTTGCCTATCTGTATTGTTGGGAGTTATTTGCTGAGAAGTCTCTCTTATATCACTCTTGTTATTCCTAGAGTCAGAATGTGATTTGGTAGATCCTCCATAAGCCATGCCCTCCCTGTACGTTGGAACAACCTCCAAAAAATCCTGAAGATTGTCACCCCTATAAAGCTGCCCACATTCAAAACCTTATTTACTCGTGCATTCAATAAGATGTGCAACTGCTTTCCTTGACGCCCATTAAATATAGTACTGTCACCTGCTTACTGTTTCCCCTTCCTGATCTGTCTTGCTTTACTTCCTGCTTCTTATTTTATGCTACTTCCCTAATCCACCCGTGTTTATTTTTTCTATATTTCTGCCATTGTATATACTTACAGTGCATTTTATATTGTATATACTTTCTGTGCCTTGTATATATTTGCACTCTATGTACATATGTTATAGTGTTTAACATTGTTAAATAAGGTTATGTTTATCATGTGCTTTAATGATGCTGTCTTTATCTATGTGAACCTACCCAGGTCCACCTTGCAAATGAGTTCTTTTCAATGGTGTTTCACCTGGTAAACTGAAGACTGCTTGATTAATTGATTAATTGATTGAGTGACACATGGCCGTAATGCAAGTGGACAGCTAGACGTGGGTGTGTGTGCATGTGAACCACAGGTGTGTCTGTGCCACCACACAGGCCTGGGACTGCAATTATGGCCTGTGCAGTGCAAACACACTGGCAGAGTGAGGTGTGTATGTGTGCAGGTGTGCATACTCATAGCAGCATGTGGTACAGTGCCACAATGGACCAGCTGCGGTCAAGCCAATGCCCCCCCAACACTGGCACAGACACTGCCACCCCACTGAGGAACATTGGACTACTGTAGCTGGATGTTACATGGACCCACTGTAGATGGTCATGTGGCACAACACGTGACATGGAGGCCCTTGCGGTCATGTATAGCCATCTGCGGCCTATGTTGTTGGGCCACCCAACCCTGGGTTCTACAGCATGCCACTTGCCACTTGTCATGCCCAATGGCACACATGGCAGCATGTGGGCTCACAATATTGCTGTGCCCTTCTGGCAGACCAGCATGGTGCACTCTGGGCATGGTTCTGGACCCTATGTGGCATTCCAGGCACACACTGTCCCCCCACAGGGGGTGACACATGCATACTCACAGTGCTGTGATGGGCTACCCCCACTCTGGAACCCCCCAGGACACCTGCAATGGATGCCCGACTCATGGAGGCTACATCATCTCTTCGGTGGGTATGAGGGTTGGTGCTGTGGAGGGGCCACCACCAGTCTGCCCCATTGAGGCCCATATGGCAGTGACCTTCTCCCTGGCCCTCCACTTGTCATATGTTTGATGCACTCCTGGGGTGTGTGGTTGTACCTCCCATGGGCATTGACATATACTGCCACCTCCTCCCAGCCCTTCACCCTCTCCTGCCAAGTGCCTGACTTGCCCAACAGCAGCACCTCACTCTGGAAATATGCGTCCACCTGGGCATGCTGCTCATCCTTTGTAAAATTAGGCCTCCACCTCTTCGACTGCTCCTCCCCACTATCAGACATACTGTTGCCTGTGGACAGGAATGTGACAGGCATGAACACATGTCCAGCATGTTCTGGAGTTGAGCAAAGTCCCACAGAATGCAGTACAAAAGAGGCTGCAGCATAAGGGATGTAAACAAACCTACCTTCCAGGCTGCAGTTCCTGTCAGGTACCTGAGGTGTGGTGTAAAGCTTTTCAGGCCCATCTCATGCAATGAGCTGTGGAGCAGCCAGTAATGAGATGCTAATCAGTTGACTTAGATCTGGACTGGCTAATAAGGTGATTAGAATATCCTGGCTGAATATTGCAAATTTGCTCCAGGCCCATCTCAATTAGTGTTGCTCATTGGAAATGCACTGAGCATCTCTGCATGGCACAATTCCCAAGCATGCATGATGCACAGTACCATTGTTGACATGCACAGCAGGGCATGTCTGCCATTACCTGCCATGTGCTGTGCATCTCCCTGTGCTGCGCCTTTGCCCTCAATTGCGCATATCTGAATACATGCATCATGTGGTTGGCTGTCTGGGATTGTCCACGTATTGTGCATCTCCCTGTGCTGCGCCATTGCCCACTATGGTGTATGTTTGCACACATGAGCCATGTGGTTGGCCTCATTCTCCCACCTGGCCTTTCACTACTTCGTATGCCAATGGTACATCCCTTTCGCGCATGTGAGAGTTGCACAAAATACATAGTGGGTGTGGCCTGGCCACACATTGTGCAGACTACCATACTGAAACACTGCACTGTCAGCAGCCTGGAGAGAGCAGAAATGGTGCATGCTTCTGAGGGCAAGTCCAGGGCACTCAACTGGTCAGATGTTGATCCGGTCAACCTGTTGGCACTTGTGGCCCCCCAGAGGGGCAATTATTCAGTGGGGAGGAGCTCTAGGAGGGGCAGGCCCATGTATGGGCACATGTGCGGGCACAGCTTTAATGCTAGACTGGCATCCCCAGTACCAGTGAGCAGTGCCACCACATGTATGGGGAAATTAGAAGGCAGAATCCTGAGAGGCTCAGGAGGCTGCAGGACCAATCCCACACAGGGGCAGTTTCACATCAAAGTATGTATGTGCTGTGTGCATGCATTCTTCACCTATTCTGCAGGGCTTCTGTGTGTGCAGCAGGTGCATGTATCCCTGCCCACATGGTTACCATGGCCCTGGTTGCAGGGCCGTATTATTGGTTCCATGCATGCCATGGGTTTCCCTGTGTGGCCTGGCAGTCCACTGTGCTGTTGCCATGGCAGTATGACATCACCTTGTCAGTTGCCCATCAGCCGGGCACATGTCATGCTGTGCCATGCTGTGTTGTGTCGCTGTTTTCGGGGTGGTGGTGTATGTTCCAGCCCGACACTCATGGTGCTGTTTCATTGTGTTCCCCTTGCAGGTTGGGAGGAGCTGATGGCAGGCCCAGAAAGATGCTGACACATGGTCTGGGGCAACCAGAGGTGGTGCACAGGCATATGGCTGGCAATGTTCGGCAGGTAGGAGCACTCTATGCACTTTCTCTGTGTGTACATGGGGTATGGGGGGTTACATTGCCCAAAGTTGGCCATTGCCTGCTTCCTGTGCATGTCCATGTGGTGGTGGTCATGCACACAGGGATCGTAGTGTCAGCAGTGTGTGGTGGTCCCGCTGTGCTGATGGCACCTGTGTGTTTGTCCTCAGTTGCTGTGTCTAGTCATTGCTGTGGGTGCTCATGAGTGCTCGTTTGGGGTCATCTCAGGGCCTCCTTGATTTGTGCACATGGGAGGCAGGTTCCCATGCTGTGGGGGACATGGCCACATGTCCCTTGATGACATCCTCTGCCTGTTCACCATGCTACTTCCCAGTAACTGTGTGGCTCTGTGTCCTGGCATGTTGCCAGTGTGTGCAATGCATTGTGGGTTGATAGCCCTCTGCATGGGGCTGGCAAGCATTAGGCATGCACACCCAACCCATGGGGGGGCTATGCTGGTGTGGGCTGTGGCACTGAGTACATGTTCTCTGTTTCTGAAACGTAGGTTGTCCAGCGGCTGCACCAAGGAGGAGGAAGCAGAGGATGATGGTGGGTGGGAGGATGGTCTCTAGAGAGCAGATCCTCATGGTAATCTTCCAGAAGCAGAGGCTCAGTTACGCTTGGCATGAAGGATGCTTCAGGAGATATGCCAGCTGAGGGTACTGCTTCAGGGCCAGGTGACCAATGGTCAGGCAATGGGCCTCTCTCCTTATGGATTGTCCCCATTGTGCATAGCCCCATTGCACCCATCCCCCATGCTGTATATAGTTCTACCCCTGCAGTCCCTGTTCCCCTTTCCACCTTGCCCCACAGACATTTTATTTTAAATAGTTTCATATTGTATGTTGGTTTTGTTCTTGTTTCATTGTTCTTCCTGTTGTTTTTTTGTATCTTTTCCACTGTTCCTTGTTATTAAATGTTTTTTTTCTGATAACTGAATGTGTGTGTGGTCCTTACTAAACAGTTGTTCCATTCACCTGTTGTGTTGCATGGTTGCCCAATGCCCCTTGCGTGCCACTGTTCATTTCTGTCTGTGTCTTGGCATGACTGTATGCTCAGTCCACCTTGCCTTACCCCCACTCTGTTTGTCATGCTGTCCCCTTGGCTACCTCTGGGGTGTCCATCAGTGCTTTCCACATTGTCAAGGCAAGACAAGGCAAGGCAAATGTTACTTAAAAAAGACACCCATCCCAGAGGCTCTGGGCATTGAACAATTAGAGTCACATACAATAATACCAACAGTAAAATAAATAAAATAACAATATAAAATCTAATAATAAATATTCTACTCTAAAACTCACTTTTGTAAATTTTTTTCATAAATAGTATGCTCAGCAATAGATAATCAGGACTAATTATATAGCCAGGGATAAACACAGACACAAAAGTCATACATCAAATAAAGTTATAAATCAAAGTCCGGGAAGGCCTGATTATACAGGAAGGCCTTGAGGTGGGCTTTGAAAACCTCAACAGAAGGAGCCTCCCTTATAGCTGGAGACAGTGAATTCCACAAAACGGGTGCGGTGACAATAAACTCTCTGTCACCAGCTGTTTTTAACCTCATCCTGGGAATTGCAAGGAGGGCCCCAGAGAAGGAGCAGAGGGAGTGGGCCAAGAAGGTCCTTCAGGTAACCAAGGCCCAGGCTATGTAGGGCCTTGTAGGTGAGCAAACCCACCTTAAAGAGGACCTGCCACATGACCAGCAGCCAGTGCAGTTCATGCAGCACCGGAGTGATGTCATAGTACTTAGACTGCCCCATCAGCAATCTGGTAGCTGCGTTCTGTACTAGCTGCAGCCAGTGGAGGGTACCTCCGGAGACCCTGAGATAGAGCACATTACAGCAGTCAAACCTAGACATCACAAAAGCATGAATCAAGGTGGGGAGGTCCAGGGGCAGAACTAGGGGCTTTGTCATGGTGATATTCCTCAGATGATAAAAACTGGTTCAATCAACAGATGACACCTGAGACTCAAGTGTCAGACTGTTGTCAAGAATAACACCCAGATCATGCACTATAGAGGAGGCATTCAATGGTACAGTCACTTGCACATCACCCCTGTTCTGGTGCTGTGCATGCCTCTGCTGTCTTCCTGGCCCCCTGCTGCTGTGCTGCACTGTTTGCAGTCAAGTGTACCTGTAGGCTTGTGCCAACAGTGCAGCCTACAGCTGCTAGTCTGCAAACTAGACTGCCTCTGGACCACTGTGCCTGTGCTGTGGCTGACATGACCTCCCTGCTTGGCTCCTCAGCACTGTTGTCACAGTTAATGGCTGGGCCGTACTGTCCATTGTGCGTCTGGTGCTGGGGTGCTCCATCACTGCCTCCCTCTATGCCATGCCCAGAGTGCCTCTTTGTCATGGGTTGGTGGTGTATGGGTGGTGACTCGTACTATGCCCATGCGGTCCGGGGCTGTGTTCATTGTGCACTTTGTCAGTGCCTTCTTCCAACCCTTTTGTCTTGGGATGCTTCCCTCCCTGTTTTGGCTGCTATGCCAGCCTCATTTCCCATTGCACATCCTTCCCTGTTGTTCCACTGTCCCAGGCCAAGTTGATCCTGTGGCTATCTTGAGTCCTGCCCAGTTACTCCAACACATTTCCAGGTGTGCCAGCATATTTCAGGTTGCACTAAAGTGCATCTTTGCTATATTCAGACTGACATGCACTGGCACATCTCTACCGTGCATCTTCTGAATATAGTAGTGATTTGAGACAGTGCATCTAAGATGCATGGCGCAACAACTTGCACCCTTTCCAGGTGCAATTTTGAGTATGGTGGCCATACTTGATGAGTGAAATAGAAACTGAATTTAAAGACATTAACTCAATAACAAAGGGGAACCCCTTATAAGTAAAACAAACCACCTTAAAACCAATAAAAGAGAGACTTTCTTTATGCGGAGAGTAGCAAACTTAGGCAACAAACTATCTGAACACATAATAATAAGTAAAAATAAAGATATTTAAAAAAATAAAGGCAGATATCTTGCTGAATGAGGTAATATGAATTATCACAGTGGAATTTAAGGAGCTACTTATGGGCTTCAGCCTTTCTTGCTCCTCCTTGTATAAGTGACATTAGTCTTTTGGCCCCACTCCCATTATGACAGATCAAAAAAGCTTTGATCAGAGCATATATGGCTGTGGAGAGCTTTTGGGATGCTTTTACCCATTATTTCTAAAGAATTTGCACAATGCAGCTCTGTGGAGAGGCAGTTTTGATGTGGTCTTCCTTTTACACATTTTTACAATGTGTTTTCCTGGAATATGCCTGCTGATTGCTATATACTGTATTTAATAATAATAATAATAACTTTATTTCTAAAGCGCCTTTCAAAAGTATCAAGGCACTTTACATCAAGCACAGCATAAAATAACAATTTAAAACATACAAAAATACATTAAAACAACATTTAGTTAGAACAAACCATACAATCATCCAACCAATAACAGATAATAATAAATAGTTTCCACTAATCATCAAGATAAGCTAAACCCCATGGGTAGGTTTTTAGATTGTTCTTAAATATCTCCACGGAGATGCACTCCCTTAACCAGCATGGTAGAGAAATCCAAAGAGTGGGTGCGGCATAAGAAAATGCTCTGCTACCTGAAGATTTTAAATTCATTCTTGGAATCTCTAACAACCCCCCGTCGGCCAAGCGAAGCGATCGGCCGGGGTGGTAAGGCACCAAGAGTTCTTTCAGTTAAGTCAGGCCCTGATCGTGAAGGGCTTTGAAAGTCAATAAAATGACTTTAGAGGTGATCCTCCACCATATAGGAAGCCAGTGCAGTTTGTGCAGCACCGGAGTAATATGACCGGATCTCCTTGTCCCAGTCAATACTAGGGCTGCAGCGTTCTGCACCAGCTGAAGGCGACGGATTTCAACCCCAGAAAGCCCAAGTAAAGGGCATTGCAGTAGTCCAAGCGTGAGGAGACAAAAGCGTGGACCAACGTTGGTAGGGAGTCAGACGGAACAAGGTGACGCAACCTGGCAATATTCCTAAGATGGTAAAAGGAAGTCCTGACAATGGCCGACACTTGAGATTGAAGGGTCAGCCTATCGTCCAGGATGATCCCAAGGTTGCGCACCTGTTCAGAGGGCAGAAGTGACACACCGCCAAGAAAAATTCCCGAAGGCGTGCCACCATGTGACCTCACTATCTGACCACCTGGGTCCACCACTAACACCTCCGTCTTCTCAGAGTTCAACTTTAACCAACTAGAATCCATCCACCCTTGGATTTCTTCCAGACAGTTGTTAAACACCGAGAGTGCTCCATCCTGGTCAGGTGCAAAAGACAAATATAGCTGGGTATCATCTGCATAGCAGTGAAACCTCAGCCCATAACATCTTATAATGTCTCCGAGGGGCAGCATGTACACTGTGAATAACATGGGTGACAGCACTGAACCCTGAGGCACCCCACACAACAAAGAAGTTGGGCCGGAGGAATAAACCCCCGACACAACTCTCTGTGATCTCCCAGTAAGGAATGAAGTGAACCATTTTAAAACAGTTCCCGACATTCCGCAAATTGACCTCAGGCGTGCTAACAACACCAAGTGATCCACAGTGTCAAAAGCTGATGAGAGATCAAGAAGAACTAGAATAGAACATTTCTTCTGATCTCTCGCCCTCAGAAGATCATTAAGCACCCGAACCAGCGCAGTCTCGGTGCTATGTCTTTTCCGAAAACCGGATTGGAAGGATTCGTAGATATTATGGATGGTTAAATGGTCTTCCAGCTGGGCTGCTACTACCTTCTCAATAACCTTCCCAATAAAGGGAAGATTAGAGATAGGTCTGTAGTTTGAAAAACAGTCTGGGTCCAGAGTAGCTTTTTTCAAGAGGGGTGTCACCACCGCCTCTTTCAGGGAGTTAGGAAACTCCCCAGACTCTAAAGAACACCAGACTATTTGAACCATAACTGGACCAATGATCTCAAAACAACCCAAAATTAGGGGAGTTGGTCCAGGGTCAAAACCACAGCTTGTAGGCCGCACACTATGGATGATCCTCATAATATCCATGTCTTCCAGTCGGCGAAAGGAACTCCAAGAGAACCGAGGTATTGTGGGCTTGTGCTGTTCCACAACAACACCCTTAGAGATTACTGGACGCAAGCCCACCCTGATGTCAGCCACCTTAGTTGCAAAAAACCGAGCGAGCTCCTCACACTCTATTTGTGAAAAGGCTTTCCGGACCTGCAGACAGGCTGGGTTGCACAGCCTGTCTACAGTCTGAAACAGCTGAGCCGGTCGATTGTGTGCAACTGCAATCTCCCTGGACAGGAATTCTGCCTTCTTATGGGTGATTGCAGATTGATAGATAGAATAATGTTCCATCAATCTAAGGTGGTCGGCATCAAGGCCGGATTTGCACCAACAACGCTCTAACCTTCGCCCCTGTCTCTGCAACTCCCTCAAAGTCCCATCAAACCAAGGGGACCTGGGGTGAAGAGATAGGGGGCGCTCACGAACTGGAGCAATGAGATCCAGGGCGCTGGAAATGGCCATATTATAGGCCACCACCAGCGCCTCTGGGTCATTGCTAGTCAACACAAGGGATGAGAGGTCAAGGACCGCTGCAAGGCCCTGGGAAGTAACATTCCATAATGGGCAGTACCTGACCATCTCCACAGGGGAAGGCCTTCTCAGGGGGGTGTAAAAATTGAACCTCACAGTGTGATGGTCAGACCAAGCAACTGGTTCCACCCCCACATCGGATGAGTCCATCCCTAAGAGGAAGACTAAATCCAAAGAGTGCCCAGATTTAAGTGTAGCAGTGGAAACTACTTGTGTAAGGCCCAAAGAAGACATAAGTTGGAGGAAGTGATGACCAAATTGTGAGAGTTCATCATTGACCCAGGCGTTAAAGTCGCCCAGAACCATCAATCTGGTGACTCAGATGACATATCGATGAGGAAGTCTGCTACTTCCTGTAAGAAGCGTTTCCCATCTCCGGGTGGACGGTAGATGAGAACGATTCGAACGCCTACACCTGCTACTACTGTACACTCAAAGGATTCAGCCTCACCTACTACCACATTCGTATTTAGCCTGAATAGTTCACAGAATACATGGCATCTTATTTTCAGGGGGGGCCCTACATCTAAACAATATTATGCTGCATTGTGTAAAATTAGAATGCACTGAAAACAATATTTTACATCTGGGGTGACATAGTAATTGCTAGAACGATGCACGAGCAGAAAGACGCATTGCATAAAAAGGGTGCGCCGGTTGGCACTGATACAGTATTCAAACAGAACACCAGTACAGGGTGTGCATACAGTGAAGCCCACCAGGATGAAGTGCAGCACTGCAGAATTCTGTAGTAGAGATACTGCAGCAAACAATGCTATTTCAATGGGAGTTAATCCCTTTTGTCATGCAGTTCATCCTGGTGGGCTTCATTGTAACTGTTGAAAATGTGACCCTGGATGGAAGTTGCAGTGCAGACAGCCACCAAGTCAGCTGCATCCAGGGTGACCCCGACTGAATACCTTCCAAGGGGAATGTGTGGCACATACCGGTATGTGCCACAGCCCCCATGGGTGATATTCAGCCCAGGAATGGAAATTAACTAATTGAGCATGCAGAGTGCAAAGGGGCCTCTTGCATGCTTTTTTATGGCCCGTTTGCATGTTGGCATGGGGATGAATGTGCCAGAGCAGCTCTCACTCCCAAGCCCCAACCCCGATTTCTCCCATGTGGGACAGGCCCTGAAGTCTCTGGTGGTAAATTGGCACCCCCACTGGTTCCACCAACCCCGATCGTACCAGAGTCCAGGCTCTATCATTTCCATACTGTAGGGATGCCAATGCCATCCCTGACTGCACCTGAACACACCTACAGTCCATGTCCATAGTGTAGTGGCCCCTGCTCCCCCACAACGGTGTACAGACAGCCCCCTAACTGTCCCCCAGCCCATCCCATTGTGATGACTAGCTCTGTGATGGGATTGTACCACTGTATCAGAGGGTGGTGGAGCACTCATAGTAGGATGCTGGAATGTGTTATATGTAGGTACGAGCTGTTTGAGGGTGATAACGGCCAATGGCCATTCACCTTAGGCACTCGCATGCGGAGCCATCATCCCGGTGCCATTGCATTGCTCAGTGTGGGTGATGGCCAATGCTGTACCCATGCACACAGGTCCCAAAACAGGCATGTTACAGCTGACCTCCCATTTGTTTGTACAATTGGGGAATGCGGATGAACTATCCACAGCCTGAAGCGTACAGTACAAATGGCATTGCAGGATACCACACCCCATTTATTTATTGAAGATATCAGATAATATACCTTTGAGTCAAAGACTCCTTTACAAAGGTCCATGTCATTGTAAACAGAGACATGAGAGACAATAGCAATAATTAGACACAATAGTTACAGAAATGGTTACAAAATGGTTAAAGATTACACAGTAAAGCAGCTGATGATACAACGATACAGGGTGTTGCCAAGCATTGGTACATAGTAAGATGGTAGGAGGTAACAAAAACATACACTGCAGGGTGGTAGTGCCAGCCATGCCCTGGTGGTTATTTACAGGCCTAGACAGGACTGAGGTGTCCAGTGTCAAATATAGGCATGCCCTGGGGCATCTGGACCAAAGTTAAATCCATAGTTGGGGGGGCTAGAGATCAAGAACAGTCACAGACTGAGTCATGAGAGATTAGATCTCTTAGCCGGGACTTAAACTGACCAAGTTTGGGTTCTGTGAGGAGGGAGTTTGGTAGTGAGTTAAGCCAGCTAGGGGCAGATACCTAAAGGTTCTTTGACCCCAGGTGGTCTTGCAGCAAGGTACCTTGAAGTGGGTTGTCGCCATTTGCCAAGTGAGGCGGGTGGACAATGGTGCTTGGAGTAGGGGGTTGAGAGCAGGTGGGAGTAGCCCAGCTGTTATTTTTTTAACAAAGAGGCAGGTCTGATATTTGAGCCTCCTGTCAAAGTTTAGCCAGCTGGTTGAGGCATAAAGGGTGCAGGTATGAGTGAGTCTGGCACAGCTAGTAGCTAGTCTAGAGGCCTTATTAAGGACCAGCCTAATTTTGTTTAGGTGCGTGTTGTGGGCTGCCCCATAAATAATGATTCCATAGTCTATGAGTGAAAGTATTGATTCTGAGACAGCTAGGTGGAGAGCTTCTGGTGGGAGGCAGTGCTTGTACTGGTGGAGTAGGCCAATGCACACATTGACAGCGGTGCTCAGTTTTCAGATGTGGTCATGGTAGGTGAGCCCAGAGCCTAGGGTGATATCTAGGTATTTGAGCGAGGTAACCAGCTTGAGGAAGTCATTTAAAGAGTTCAATATGAGCAGGGGTTGTCCTCTGTTCTTGTTTTGGGCATGTGCAAACACCATGGATTTTGTTTTTTTGTAATTTAAGACTAGCCTGGGTCAAATGAACCAGGATTCAGTTTATGTGAAAGATTTTTGGAGTGCAGAATGGAGGGCTGTAGGATTGGTGTGGGAGCTGTAGAGGATGGTGTCATATGCATACAGGAGTAGGTTCCCAGGGCAATCCTTGGGCAGGGAGTTGAGGAACAGGGAGAAAAGTAGAGGGCCAAGAATAGAGCCCTGCAGGACCCCAGACCTGACTTGGAGGGGGGAGGACAGGGTTTGGGCAAGCCTGACTATCTGAATTCTCTCAGACAGATAGCTGGCACATCAGCCAGTGGTCTCAGGAGACAGGCCTGTTTGTGTGAGGGAATCCAGGAGTAGTGTATGGTGCACCATATCAAACGCCTTGAAAAGGTCTATAAAAACAGCACCAGCAGTGAGGCCAGTGTCAAGAGATGTGTGGAGGGCATTTGTAAACTCCAAAAGGGCTATGGTGGTACTGTGGTTATGGTGGAAGCCATGTTGCTCTGGACACAGGAGGCTTATTTGGTAAGGTAGTCTGTAAGCTGGGTGGCCACAATCTTCTCCAAGGTTTTGGAGAGGGGAGGCAGGATTGAGATGGGGCGGTAGTTTTCAGGCAGAGTGAGGTCACTGCTTTTAAGGATGGGTATGATGAGGGCAGATTTCCATTTATAGGGAAACTGGCCCAGCGAGAGGGAGCAGTTCAGAAGCATGGTGAGAGGGGGGAGAACTTCATTAAAGGTGAGCCTAAGCAGTTTAAGATCTAGTGTGTCGCTGCTGAAATGTGATTTGCTGAGGGCCTTGAATAGAAGAGGGGCAGCTTCGCACTGAAATATTGCTTTAAAGTACAATGGGGGAGAGGAGAGGGAGCAAGGTGGTGCTGGGGGGTGGGGGAGAAGAAATTGGGGGGGGCACTACTAAGGTCAGAGAAGGAGGCATTAAACATATTTGCAATCAGGTCAGGGTCTGTGGTGTTAGACCCATTGGCCATGAGTTGGGAGGGAGGTGCAGTGGAGACTTTGCCACTGAGCTCTTTGAGGGAGTCCCAGAGCTTGTGGCCCGAGCCCCATGTGGCAGTGAGTGAGGTTTGGTAGTACTCAGCTTTTGCCTTTCGAATGTTCCAGGTGCATTTATTATGCACTTCTTGGTAGTGCTGCCTATCAGCTGGTTTACCAGTATCCAGGGCAATGTGCCATAGATTGTCATGTTTGAGCATCTGGTCCAGAAGGATTTGTGACATCCAAAGTGTGTCAACCCTTTTAAATTTCTTTTTTCTTAGAGGAGCATGCCAGTCGCTGGCAGAGTTGAAGGTATCGATGAAGTGATCGAGAGCAGAGTCAATGTTCAATGTGGTTTTGATGGAGGACCAGTCACTAGCTAAGAGACACTGTTTAAGGGATCGAAGTTTGCCGGGTTTGAGGCGGCGTTGGAGGATAGTTTGGGGGGGGCTTTCTAACAATATACGACTAGTGACAAAGCACTGGAGAGTGGTCACTCAGGGCATTGAGTAGTACCCTGACCTGGGTTGCTTTGTGAGGTGCATTGGTGAGCAGAAGATCAAGGAGGGTGGCCATACCGGTCTTCTGATTGATTCTAGTGGCAGTGGCCACAAGCTGGGAAAGGTTTTGTGAGGCTGCAGCATCTCTAATGGGAGCTGATGCATCAGCTAGCCAATTTATATTAAAATCCCCAAGGGCAATGATTTCAGCCCTGTCAGGGAGTGTCTGGAAGTGGGTGAGTACAGAGTGGAAGGCACTCTTCTGATTTCAGGAAGGAATGTATACGGAGGAGAGGAACAGGGGGGCTCTGTTGGGTGCAAGTGTGATTTTCAGAGTGAGAGCCTGGGCCCCATGTTCGAGGGTTGGGGATGGGAGGTTGAGGCACTGTAATGAGTCCTGGACATTCAGCGCACATCCACCCTCTTTTGTAGATGTTCTGTCAGCACTGTATAGAGTAAAACCGGGGACTGAGACTGCGGAGTCTGGGGTGCTGTCGTTGAGCCAAGTTTCAACTACTGATATGACATCAGGGCAATTGTGGGCAACCCAGCCCTGAAAAGAATCAAATTTGTTGGGGATGCTACAAATATTAAGGGAGGCAACTATTATATCCTTAGGGGCAGCCGGCCTGTTGGCGCAGCTGTTGGGGTTCCACTTGCGACACTGGTGACCTGGGTTCGGGAACAAACTTGGGTCTTCAGAAGGCCAGCCAGGGGAGAAGGATGGAGCGTCATATGGACTACTCTCCTTCTCCAGGGGGGTTGGGGGGTCTTTGCGTTCAGTGCGAGAGTGGCGCTTAGCAGAAACTGGGTGCATCGCTCTGTGCACCAACATATGGTCAAGGATGGGAGGGGCTGGGGCTAGACAGATGCTGGCATCATTGCATGTCTTAGCCCCAGCCAATACGGGGTACAAAAACACACCTCCTCGTCAGACGTCTCTATGACACCCTGCTCCCAGCTTTGATTATCTGCCTAGCCAGGATCTCCCCAACTAGCTACAATCCACGGAGCCACATCCGGTGGCGGTGCCATGCCCCGTCTCCTGGGGGGTAAGCCACGAGTGACCGGGGAGATCAGAAGGGCTAAAATAGGTGGTGGGAGCTGTGGGGTGCCGTGACTAGGGCGGATGCATGACGGAAGATGAGGGGTATAAAAAAGAGGGGTAATAATGCAAAAAAAAAGATCCTTAGGAGCAGTAAGCTGGGGGTTGGGCAGGTCCCGGGTTGGGGTGGATGTCTCCCGAGAGGTGCAGCAGGAGGCTTCACAAGGATGCCAGTTTTAATCGCTTCTTCACCAGTTCAGGCACCAGTAGTGAGGGGGAAGAGCAGCCCATGGAGATGGGAGTGGGTAGATCCCATAGAGAGGGAGAGGCATGGCAGAGTAGCATCCACCACTGTACCATGGCAGCGTCCATAGGGGGAGATGTGGGTAGAGGAGCATGGTCCGTTGGTAGAGTGAGTGGGGTGGCACACTGGTAGATGTGGGGGAACTAAGGTGAGAAGCCTGATAAGAGGTGGTTCTGGCTCACTATGCTGGGAGACATGTGGAGTATCCCCTAGCAAAAAGAGGGGGACTAGTGTTAGCAGTGCAAGCCACATGGCTGAGCTGATAGTAGTAAGCAGGGTCATAATGAGCACAAGGTAGTTTGGGGGGGGGGCAGAAAGGTTTAAGAGTTTTAAAAAACTAAAATAAATTAGCCTGATCTGTTGGCTTAGTGGTAGAGCTGCAGACTTTGGCGTCAAGAGTCCAGGGTTCTAGATATACAAAGGGACAGTAGCAAGAATGAGGAAAAAAAAAAGGGCTAAAATAGGGGTATAGTAGTAGGAAAGTGAGAAGGAGTGGAGATTAGGAGGGTAGACAGAGTGGTGTGAGGAAGGCAAAAACAGGGGCTAGGAAGGGCACAGTAGCAACTCCTAGTGGCCAGAAAATATAAGCTGCAAATGAGAAAGTGGACACTTAGAAATCAGAGGGTGTGGTCATGTGACATGTCATGTAACCAGTATGCAGCAATAAAAGTAGAGCTGAGCTTGGGTGGTTGGGGCAGTCAGCATGCAGTGCCGATGGGGCCAACACCCCTTCAGAAAGTAAGGTGGAAGGAGAGGATTTACCTCTTACAGCCCCTCTGTGAATCCTGGAGTCCCTGGTGTGAGCTCTTCAGCCTGGTAGTGAATCTGTGGTGAGAGGGGGATTCTGAGGCCACCCTTGATACCTCAACAGTCTGGAGGGTGACATGTTATTCAAGGGAATGTGGGAGAGTGTGAACCTGCAGCGATATATGACAGCAGGAAGATACAGCATTGGCAAGGCATGCATTGGAGGTATCTAAATTCCCCTCTTACAGTTTGCCAGGGATGTACATATGGCTGCATACACTGGTGGGCCCACAGCTTGTGTGGTGCCCCAAAGCACGGTACAACCATTTGAGATATTCCAGAGTGCAGGTCCCCAGCCTGGGTTCAATGCAGTCAATGGCTGGGTGTGGAGGGCAGTGCCAGTCTTTGCAACAGGTTGGGTATGGGGAGCTTGAAGGTGTCTGCAAACAGGGGCTGTGGGTGGGGGTCCTCTACGCTATGGATATGGACCATGGTTTCCTCTGGTGTGGTCAGGTTGGGGGGGGCCTACTCTATATATCTCTTCACGGATGGAACTGGATAGATTGTGGATGGAAATGGAGTACCTCTAGTCCACCTGGGCTGCCAGGGTGCACATCTGCAACCTGCCTATTGGTGGTTGACTGGGTTAGGTCAGCTATTCTTGGCCTAACTGGCCGCACTGCTCTGGACTGTGAGGGGCACATTTCCACTAAATATGCCACAGCATATGCATGGGAATGCCCCCTCGACTTGCGTGGCATACTATTTGTGTGTGCCCTGGATCATTCCCTTGTGGCCAGCGCATTCTGCATGTTTGAATATCGCACTGTTGCACATTGTTGGAGTTGCACGGCATATCTCCCTTTTCTGCTGGGATACGCTGTGCATCTCCTTTGAACACAGGGGCCCTAGACTAGGTACCCAAAATAAACACATTATAAAAATGGTAAAATAATGACCCCACTGAAAACAGAATATTGCAGCTAATCTGGGGCAGCCTGAGTAAATACACTGCAAAATTGTGTAAATGAAGATCCCTATGACAATGAGAGATATCATCTCCCCTGCATTATCCAGGATACAAAATATAGGATAAAAAATATTTAGTGCTTCCAGATCCAGATAACCATTTCCCTGTTAAGAAGCCCTCATTCTTCCTGTATTTTCTCCACAGTGGCAGAATTAACCCTGTAGATTTTTCCATAAGCCACTGGTTCCTTATTTATGACTTTCTTCTTTATTTATTATATCAGCAGCCTTTTATCAGGAAAAGAGCTCTGTATTACATGTCAGGATGGCCTTGAAATGATTTGGATTTACATGGTATGCATAAGGCACAATAGTGGACTACATGAAATAACAAATATCACACTCATTATTTCATGACTGGTTACCCACCGAACAG
Source organism: Neoceratodus forsteri (assembly GCA_016271365.2). Lineage (NCBI taxonomy): Eukaryota > Metazoa > Chordata > Ceratodontiformes > Ceratodontidae > Neoceratodus > Neoceratodus forsteri. The sequence continues at coordinate 293,144,768 of CM057449.1, read as the reverse complement.
CGACAGTTCATCAGCGAGGTCCCCTACAGCGACTACAGCACCATACCACTGTAGGGAACACACTGGAACCTGGTACTGTCTGTCGTGGGTCCTGCACCCCCCCAAATCAGCTCTGACTCAGAGTTGATAGTCCGAAAGTGGGGGGTGAGGGGTGAAGTTCCTGCTGGGGGCTCGGGGCAAAGCTCCCAGAAGAAAACAAACACATACAGCCACTGGAAACCAGCAGCCGACTGCAAAATGTGGTCGACCTGCCGGTTTAGCTGTTGAGGCGTTCAACAAAAATTTTGTCGAACACCTGTCATGGATCCTTTCATGAACTTTACTCAAAATTAGTAATCACAAGTCAGACAATCTTTCAAAAGATACTAGTAGTTCCTGTAAACAAATTTATTGCAAATAGAGACATTTCTTATATATGTATATCCAGTATATATATATACACATACATATATATATATATATATATATATTTATACAATGGGGTGAAGTGATATGCTATGAAGTAAATGGTGTCATTTTCACTGCCATTGTATAACCACTGTGATGACATCACCACTGTGGATTTATTTCCTGATAAACCCACAGTGTCTACATCACCAGCAAATATACAACAATGGTGATGTCACCAGAGTGAGACCATCTAGAATAAACAGTCTATTTCTCACTCCTAGCTGCAGGTAACACAATTATCATTGCAAATCATCTGCACCTGTTTCTCATAGTGTCTAACAGTCTCAGCCCATTCAGAAACACTTACACACACGCAGACCACACACAAACAGTGCTGTCAGTATAGCCTAGAGTTTAGAGTAACAAGCAATGAACAAACTTCCTATATCCAGCAGCCCAGTCCAGTGTTGGATTCTCACAACTTCCATTTCAATACTGTGTGACTGAACAAATCACTTAACTGCCCAGTGCTCCCAGTTCCCCCCTAAAAACTTACCCAGTTACCAAAATAAAAATTCAGAGTAAACAAGGAGAAAACACAGACAAAAATGTTCCCAATGAATAGTAGCCCTATTGTTTGAATGGCACACATGATGTGCGACTTTTGGAATATGGAAAACATTTGCACTTGTGCAGAGTGAACTGCAATAACATCACTCATGCCTTCTGCACTCGTGATATTATCACAGTTCACTCTGCACTCATGCAAATATTTTCCATATTTCATACTTGCACATCTTGTATCCCATATATATATAGATATATATATATATATATATATATGTATATATATTTATAAAATGGTAGGAAAAATCATGTCTGCTGATTTGTTGCACCACAACACATGACCGTGCGTATATTAGGCGTGACCACCTCATCATTTAACCCCTCAAAACAATTTTGACATTTTATAAGATAGATAAACCACTTTGAGGTGTGCAGTCGGCGCTCTAGATGCTGCGCCACTTGGGTGGTTGGCGCTTTTCGACCTGCTGACCTGCGTGCGTAACAACGCACTCAAGGTGTGCGTATATCAGAACACGACCGCACACTTCAGAGTGGTTTATCTATTACATATATATATCTCTATGCAAATACTATTTTTTACATCTTATAGTTAGTTTTCAGACAAATTCTCATAAACTTTTTTCTGTCCACCTGATGGACTCCTGAACGAGTTAAGTAAATGTTATTATTTTTTTCAAGGCCCTGATCCAGCAACTCAGTAAATACATACTCAATACATCATATTATAAAATGACAAAAAGCAGTCTTCTGTTTCCAGTTGTTTGATCAGGAATATTGTAAATGGTATAGTTTATAGCAGTATCTTGCAAGTTCCCCAGGAAGATCTCTGTCATTTCAGGAGTAATATCAAGCCTACATGAAACTTCCAAAAAATATTAAAAATAATAATATAGAAAAACATAAAGGGAACTTACAAGCTCAAATGGGCAGACTGGGTGGGCCATAGGCCCTTATCTGCTGTCACTGTCTATGTATCTATGTATCTAAACAATAATTTTCCTCCTAATAAATGGCATGATCTCTTTCATTCTCAAAAATAGCACATCAAGTCAATATCTCCTCCATCTTGGCATCAAATAATATCTTGGCTTGTAAAGAGTTCTGAAATGCCTAAAGTTTGTTGTAATTAATTGAAAAATATCTGCATGTCTGTCATGTACAGTATTGTGTCTTTTGATACAGGTTATATATTGTGTTTGCTATGCGTGTGTTTATGTACAAATTCTTTGTAACTATTTATTATATACATTGGGACCCCATTGAAAATGAGCCTCAGCTCAATTGGGCTATCCTTTTCTGAATTTTCAGAATAAAATATTTACTACTACTACAACTACCATTGTTTACATTCCACCCAACGAACACAAGCTAGCCTTCCAGGCTGTTCTAAACTATATCGCAATTCTAACTCCCCAATATGAAAAAATAGTCATGGGTGACTTCAACATAAATTGGTTGGCAAAGAAAACTGCCCCATATACTGAAGATGTAGCAGTGCTAAACCTCATGCAGGTTGTCACCTCACCCACTAGGGTTAACACCCGTACAGGGACATCCTCCCTCCTGGATCTGGTCTTCACAAACCGCCCTCACAGAATTGTAAGCACCCAGGTACTCCCCAAAGCTCTACGTGATCATTCCCCTGTGCTCTGCTATTGGTCCTGCAGGGTTCCCAAACACCCCCCAAGAATTACCTCATAACGCAAACTTGGCCCTGGCAAATTCGCCCAACTCAACACCCACCTTAGAAACTGGGACTGGACACACCTCGTTAACACCCCAGACCCCGATCAGGCACTTGATCTATTTATCTACACATTCAATAGAATCTGCGATAAATTCGCCCCCCTTACCAAGAAAATGTCCAGAGGAAACCAGGTCCCCTGGTTCTCTGATCACCTGCTGGGCCTAATGCAACAGTGTGACTCCCTGTGGAATATTGCTAATGAATCCAAGCAGCCAGCTGACATGCAATGCTATAGGGAGATTCACAACAAATGCACGTTGGCCCTCCGCACAGCCAAAGCAGACTATTACAAAGCTTCCTTAATATCCACCTGGGGTGATGGGTGCAAATTCTGGAATAATATTAAGGAGCTCTGTGGTAAAACCCAAAACCAGCCCCCAGACCAATTAGAAATAGACAGTAACATCACCACGGATCCCCTCAGCATAGCCTCAGCCCTAAACTCCGCTTTCACAAATCTCAACCATATTCTCCCCCCGAAATTCTTCGACCGTCCGACGACCCTGGCCCGCTCACCTCCCCTTGCTCCTCTCTTTCACCTTTGTGTTCTCTCCTGTGTGGACGCCAAACCCTACTTAGCCAAAGCCCTTAGCCACTCAGTTAACTGAAGTGATTCCCTTGACATGAAACTACACAGAATCACTCTCCTGGAAGTCCTATACCCTCTCACTCATATCCTAAATAGCTCCCTTTGTCAAGGGAAATTTCCCACCCATTGGAAGCTGGCCCACATTACCCCTGTCTTTAAGACTGGGGACTGAACCTCCTCAAACAACTGCCATCCTATATCCATTCCCCCCCAAAGTCTTAGAGCGTATTGTCGCCAACCAAATCACTGACCACCTCACAAAATATAATAATTTCTCCTACCAACAACATGGCTTCCATAAGAGGCATACCACCACCACCACCCTCCTCGCTTTCACCTTGCATGCTCACTCTGCTCTGGATCATGGCCACCTTACAGGTGCTGTCTTCATGGACCTCTTTAAAGCTTTTGACACTGTCAACCATGCCCTACTGCTGACCTCTCTCTCCTCCAATGGCTTCTCCAATGATACTTTAAACTGGTTCGCCTGCTACCGCTCGGGTAGAACCCAACAGGTCAAGGTAGGCACTGTCCTGTCCCCTAGCCTCCCAGTCCATGCTGGTGTTCTGCAGGGATCGATTCTCGGCTCCCTACTTTTCAGCCTATATCTAAACTCCCTCCCGTTGGCCATCTCAGGAAACCTGCTCCTCTACGCGGATGATGCAGTACTGTTTGCCTCTGACTCTGACCCTCTTAAACTTCACCAAACACTCCGACATAGCTTACATGAAGCAGAGCATTGGTTCTCCACCCAACATCTAACAATTAACTACAAGAAAACAAAAGTCATGATCTTCTCCCACCTGCAGAACCCCCGCAAGAACCTCTGTCCCCCATTTATCACTGTCAACCACAACCCCCTCAAGCAAGTTAGCAACTTTAAATACCTTGGGATCACTCTAGACCCGTCCCTCAACTATCAACAACACATTCTCCTCCTTGCCTCAGCCCTAAACTCAAGATTAGGAGTGCTATTTAGGTACAAACATTGCCTCACCCTGGAGGCCCTATGGCTCACCGTCAATTCCTTTGTCCTCGCCCTCCTTGACTATGGTATTACCATATACAATTCTGACCCCACCACCACGCTAAACAGACTCCGTCTTGTACTCAACAAAGCCTGCCATCTCATCTTAGGCTGTGATCATCTCACCCACACCTGTACGCTCTACAACTCCTCAAAATGGCTAAACCTAGATAGCAGAATCCAGTATCATGCATGCTTAATGACAAAGAAGATACTCTTAGGTCTCGCCCCTCCCTCTCTTTCCTCTATTATTCGCACAGGAGACCCAGCCAAACCAACGCAAAACTCAAACAAGCTGCTTCTATGGGTACCCCACCCTCATACCACCCAACTTCAAAGGACTTTCAGCTACCGAGCCCCTAACTGGATTAACTCTCTCCTCACCCAAATAGCCAACGAAACAAGCCTAGGTCCTTTTAAAGCTAGACTAAGGGAACTCCTCCATGGCTCTAACGTATGTGACTGCCCCTGACTTAGTCCGGCAGAATGCTGTCCTATTAGCGCCCATAACTTTCTTTGTTTTCTGATGCAAAATATCTATCTCACTATCTGACTGTCAGCCAGTTTACAGTCTTCTCTGCAACCATGTGGCTGTGATAAATTGAGACTCATTTACTACACTGACCTAGGCCTCCTCCTGAACTATCCTTGACCACCTTATAATGCAATGTAATGTAATCCTTCATTATATACTGTACTGTACTGTCATCTCTGTTAGCAAATGTTTGCTCTGTACCTTAATGTTTGATGTGGAACCTTTGTAAATGAGTCTCTGACTCAAAGGTCTTTCCGAATATTTAGCAATAAACAATAAGCATGTTGTGAGAGATCAAAGCAACTTAAAAATACCCTGGCTACATTATTATCAGACCTCAAATGTATTTATAGAAATCATGCACGATTACATTACTAATTGTGTAAATTAAAATATTACTCTTCAGACCTTCTTACTGTTTAGATTGCTCATTCCAACCACAAACTATACATTTATGTCCCACAACCTAGAATTGGAGGTCCAAAACACAAGAAAAACTCAACTGTTGTCCCCTACAAATTTCTTGCTCAGTTGTTTTGACTTTTTATAACTATATATGAGAACATAAGGAATCAGATGATTATAGAGATGAATTTCACAACCAGGGTTTGTCAGCGGTTAGTTCATTAGATGAGGCCTCCCTTGCCAGGAGTCTGACTTCTTCTCTACCCCTCTCCCAAACACACACACACATTTTCTATAAGAGATCTCAGTAGCTAGTATCTGTTATGTTTGGGAAGCAGGCACATCCCTTTCTGTCAAAAAGAAATGTACGTAATTAGTCTGGGTAGTTCACTGAAGACCTGGCATTTTATCAGATAGGTCTTGAGAGGTTAAAAAACAGTGTAAATCTTTATAAATTTGCTGGGAAATGGTAAAATTTCTGAGGTATGAATCTTTCTTGAAACATATTCATGGCCAACTGAAGTTAATAGCAAAAATATGTTTAAATGCTAGGCATTTAAATGTGCAAGGTGTTGCATTTTGAAGGGGGTAAACAAATCTCCAGTTTAATAGACAGCCAATATTTAACAAGCTGTTTCAGTTTCCAAATGACCATCTGATAAGTAGCTTGGAGTTATGTCTCCAACATTCTAAACAGAAAGAAGGGATTATTGTATTTTAGTTGCCATAGTGATTTGTAGATGTGGAAGGATACATTGAAAAGTCCAAAAAAATGTGTTCCACAATCCTCCATTTTTAAGCCACTGACAGCAAGATGGCTGTAGGCTCTGCCCACAGTCATAAAAATGAGGGTTTATGCCCATTGGCTGTCCTGGCTGATGTGGAAGCTACCATACTCAGAGCTAGGGACTGTAAGCAGAAGATCCCCATTTTGTGTCCTTGTCCCCAGGCCAGATTGCTTCTAGTTTAAACTGGGCTAACCCACCTCCAGCTTTACTAAAGCTTATCCTCCCCAGCTTTACTATACCTGATAGGCCATGCATAATAACTAACCTAGCAAATGCTACATCAGCAAGTATATCCTTATTTAAATTAATTTATCTACCATAAACATAACAATGTCACTAACAGATCTGTAAGCAAAAATGAAGGCATTGACCAATGCTTGTTCTAAAAGAATTCTTTCACTGGAGAGTGGGGGAGGGTGTGAGGGAGATGACTAGGTGTGTAGGAAGGGGTGTCCATGGGTCTAGCCCTGATCACCTAGGGAGGATTAGAGCTATTTGGTTTTTATTCTCTTCCTCATCGTGTTGAGAAAAGAATACTAAATAACCAATAGCCAAGTATCATAAGTGTAAAGTCCTACTCCACAATTACAGTGCTCTGAGGAAGGCACTCAGAGACCCCTAGTAGCAATGAGTCATTAACCAGAATAGTGATAATGTGAATGGATACTGTACTAGTCACAAACATAAACAAATATTTCTGAGTTGGCAGTTATATAGCTACAAATATCAATGAAAGCAGTGATAGCAACTCGCTGATCAATATAAATATATTCATTCAAAATAATGATAGATTTCACAACATAATAACCATAGAGCCATAAACAGTCAGAAAGATAATTTTTAAAACATTGATATCGCCAGCTGTGAGACTACAATGTTATCCTTAGTCATAAGCAGCCATAAAGATATGTAAAAAAACAAAGGTTTAAAATTACCTTAGTATGTACACCCTGAAGACAAGGGGGAAGGTGGAGGACTTGACTGAAATGTACAAATATCACCATGGGCTCAGCAAACTGAAATGCAATGAGGTGTTCAGCACTGGTACAAACAAAGACACAAGGGGGACTCCCCTAATGCTGTTTGGGGGAAGATTCAGAAGGTAGCTCTGCAACTACAGCAGTGCCAACCAGGATGCAGTGCAATACCTTGCAGTATTACTGCAGTATGCTGCATGGAACAGTGTAATTCAATGCTATTAAGCCCTTTTGCCATGTACTGTTTTGTGACATGTCATTTAATGCAAGGTACTGCATTGTATTGTGCTGGCACTGCTGTACATTTTCACAGAATGAGTGGTGGACAAGTGGAACATATTGCTAGAGGACATGGCCTGCACAAAACAGTGAATGGAGCCAGACATGCGAGGGACAGGTACAAGGGCCTAATAAGGGCAGGAAGCAGTGGAAACAGTAAGGAGGATAATGGAGGAAGATGGACATTACAGCCATCGCTGGAGTATTCAGTTGGGTTGGTCAGACTGGATAAGACAGTGAGCCTTTTTCTTCTGGCAGGTTTTAGGTTTCTGTGTAGAATTTTGCTTTACATTAAGCTCCCAGCTCATGTCTGTCTGTCTGTCTGTCTCTATCTGTCTATCGGTCTATCTATCTATTTATCTGCCATCTAACTAACACCACATACATAGGCAAGAATATAGTTTTAGACCTGATCTGTACAGACAATGCAGTGCAACTTAAATAATTTTCTTACAGCATGCTTACAATAGTGAGTAACAAACAATCCAATGGAACAAGTCAAGTGAGATAAAGTGAGGTACAGGACATATCTGTATTTATGCTGGTTAAATAATTGTTACAGGACCACATTCCCTGGAGAAGGTGGCTACAAAATGTTGGGAGTGCATGATTTTCAGTTATTGTCATTATGTTGTGCAAGTGATCCTAACTTTGAATTAATACTTACATTTGTAATAAGCAATGCGCTGCTGTGACTGCTGTCTCGGATATTTGTCTCCTTGTTTCTCAGAGCAGTGACCACTCAGAATGTGTATGTATCCAGTGGGTACTTGAGTTCCCTGGAGGTTGAAAAGAAACACATAAGGACAAAGCGTTAACAGTGAGAGGTAGGCTTCTGGAATTCTTTGCCTTATCTGGGAGACTCTTCCAGACTTATAGTCACAGGAAGGTATATTTCCCTTTGTAGATGAAAAACAAGAGACAACTCAGAGTAGGACACCTGTTCAGGAGAAATCAGCACACTGGTCTTAGATTACTAATGTCTACAGATGGCTTCTCTGATCCAAGAACTCACCAATTAAGCCACAGAACCAGAAAAAACGGACTGAAATCTTTTTAATGTTTGAACATCTGTACAGTTTATTGTACACAGCACTCTCAAAGCAGGCAGAACTTTCTAGTGCAGCAACTGAAACAAAAACATTTACATTTTAAACCATGTTACACATCCTACAAACTCTGTATTATGTAGTTCAAGCAGATCAAGGTGTCAAACGTGTCAAAGGCCTTTCAGCAAGGCCTTTGACACCATCCCTCACAGAAGGCTAACCAACAAGCTGGAACATATGGGAATTTGCCAGATGGTCAGCTGGATCAGTAACTGGCTGAATGATAGGACCCAGAGAGTACTAGTCAATGGATCATTGTCAAGGGAGGGTAGAGTGACTAGTGGCAAACTGCAGGGATCGGTACTGGGACCGATCCTATTTAACATATTTATAGCAGATATAGCAAATTTACTAACAGGGAAGGTTTGCCTGTTCGCAGATGACACAAAACTCTGCAACAGAGTGGACACAAGGGAAGGAGCAGACAACATGGAAGCTGACCTTAGAAGGCTACAAGATTGGTCCAGGGATTGGCAGTTACAATTTAACACCTAAAGTATATTGTAATACACTTGGGAAAGAGCAACCCTGGAAAAAAGTACACACTGGGAGGACATCAACTTGAGGAGACACAAACGGAGTGAGATCTTGGCATAATAATCACTGACAAATGAAAGGTAGGAAAACAATGTGAGAAAGCAGCATAGAAAGCAGGTGGCATCCTCAGATGTATAAGTAGAGGTATTTCTAGTAGAAAGAGGGAGGCTATCATGCCCCTCTATAGGTCCTTGGTGAGGCCACACTTGGAGTACTGCATTCAGTTCTGGAGACCTCATCTCAAGAAGGACATTAACCATCTGGAAATGGTGCAGAGAAGGGCTACTAAGATGGTGCATGGACCTCATCACAGGTCATATGAAGCAAGTCTCAGAGAGCTGAACCTACTGTATACTCCCTTGAGCAGAGAAGAAACAGAGGGTACATGATTGAAACATATAAGTATGTGAGGGGATTTAACGTAGCTCAGACAGGCAATCTATTTCAAAAGAACATGGCAGCATGCACAAGAGGCCATGATATGAGACTGGTAGGAGGAAGATTCAAAAGCAATCTCAGAAAGTACTTCTTCACAGACAGAGTAAGAGACCCATGGAACAGCCTGCCCAAGGAGGTGGTAGCATCAAAAACAACCAGGGAGCTCAAACTCACATGGGACAGACATAAAGGACAATTTAGGATGAAGGCTACAGAGGGAGGGTGGTAGTTTCTTGGGCAGACTAGATGGATCGCACGGTCCCCATCTGCCAACACTTTTCTTATGTTCTTATGTTCTTATTTCAAAATGTGAATGTTGGAAAGCAAGTTCAACTTTCTGTTTATTGCAATTATATCACACCCAGCACATAAGTCAATTAGAATGCCATGCAGTATGTAAGACAAACCAGTCTATGTACAGTAATCAAACAGTGACATAGAAATTATATTTAAACAGTGATATAAATAGTAATAGTTTACCACTCTGTGCAAACATCTCTGTGTACTAAAGTTCCAAAACCTGTACCCACTTCACTGTTGGATCTGTGACAAGGATATTGCAATGGCCCATTTACTGCAGCCTCTAGAGTCATCCACAATGGGTGTCCCAGGCCTTCTCCATATGGTCAATAAGCCCACTAACTATGACAACACATAGAATGGGAGTTCTCCATGTCAGTGGCATGCAGAAGAGCCATCTGCAAACCATATCAACAAGCCCACAATTATGGCAGCATGTTAAGTGACCCCACCTGTCAGCAGAACTGTTACAGGCTTGTAAAAGGGGTACTGCTAAAAGGCTGTGTGTAACTCAGTTGCTGAAGGGGGACGTAGGTTAGCGAGGGATCAGATTACTGCATAGTGAATGTGCTAGGGAGGGTGGGATCCATTGGATACCAATCACTGTAACTGTGCCTGGAGTAAGGATGGAGGGCCACTGTATCAACAGTTACCTTAGTGGGAGTCTGCCAGCTGTCAACCCAGAAGAGGGTTATATTGGTTGGATGGTGGGATATGAATATGTGAACTCATATGCCACTCTGTGAAAGGCACATAGCAATGCCACTGGTAGTGTGCCACACACAGACAAGTAAGTCGCTCCCTTACACTTTTTTTTTGCCACTAAGGTTTTCTTGCAATAGAGTGAGTGGGCAGCAGTCAGCTGAGTCTCTGCTTCCTTTGACCATCACGCATGTCCCCCAACCACTGAGAGTCCCCCATGAATTTTCCCCCATGGCTGGGCAAGCAAATTGAGCGCCCCCCACCCCCAAAAAAATACAGGCATATCCAGATCAGGTGATATGGGGGTGGTGCATGCTGTATGGGAACAGACCAGGCTTCCTGAAGCCAGCACAACACCCTTTTCTGTTTTCTGTTCCCTCCTCCCCTCATAACTGGGGTACTGTAACAGTGTTGTAGTATGCCAAGACTTTTGTGGAAACCCTCAGAAAAAAAACTTCAGGCAAAGTTCAGTGAAACAAAAAGTAGCTCTACTTCAGCAACAAATAAGGGTTCAAGCAGCTTACTTTAGCAGAGCAAATAGAGTACAGAAATAGTTTTAGTTGATTCAGCTCTCTTGTTCACAGCAGCCCTACTCTGTCTTTCTCAAACCCTTAAATCTTCCTCCCTCATTTTTCTGTTTTTCTCTTTGGTCCTCACAGGTGAAGCTCATTTGTGCCCCTCCCTGTCAAGAATTTTCAAACTTCTGTACAGCCAGTGCATAGGGACTTTTAGGGGCCATGACAGAAATCAGTAGGGTTGGTTCTCTCTCCTCCTACTAGTATCTTAGTGGAAAGGAGGTCTCAGGCGATGGTTATATAGACTCCTTCATAGGCACACAGATTGGTGTGTGTATGGGTGGCATGCATGCCATGTAGATGTCCTGGCAGTTCTCTGCCTAACATGCTGCTCCCTGGCCCTCTTACAACTAGATCGTCATCTGGTGGCAGTCATGCAGAAGAACTGGAAACCCTCCCTCCCCACAAGAGGAGAGCAGGCCAACATATGCTCTATCGTCTCCCCAAGGCTGGCCCCCAGCAACCTGCAATAGCTCCCGATTCCAGATCACCGATGTGTTGGACGATAATGCTACCATCGCACCACATGTCTGGCATATCCTTCACACGTCACAGCTCACTAGAAGCAGGACTAGAGGACTGGAGAAAGGCTAACGTGGTTCCTCTGCACAAAAGTGACTGCAGGGAGGAATCTAGTAAGGTACTCCACCTGGGGGCCAGAAACCCAGGCCAAGTGTACACCCTGGGGGGAAATACTACAAGTCTCAATGGCTGAGAGGGAGCTGGGGGTGGTGGTGGATGTCAAGATGAACAACTCTGAGACTTGTAGGAGGGCAGCAGCCAAGGCCAACAGGATGCTGGGATGCATCGCTAGAGGATCACCTCAGGAGGAAGTGATACTCCCTCTGTATAACTCTGGGTGAGGCCGCACCTGGAGTACTGCGTGCAGTTTTGGAGGCCGCATAAGGGACATTAACCTCCTGGAGAGGGTCCAGAGGAGGGCAACCAAAATGATTTGGGGCTTGGGGGACAGGACCTATGAGGAGAGGCTCGAAGAGCTAAATATGTACACTTTGGAAGAGAGAGAAGGGACCGGGGGGACATGATAGAGGTCTTCAGGTACATGAAGAGGGTAAATAGGGGAGGAACAGTGAGGGTGCTTCGAAGGAAGGAGGAGGGGCCACTAGAGGGCATGGGTGGAAGCTGGAGGGGGGAAGATTCAGGGGAGAAAGGAGGAGGTGCTACTTCACTGAGAGGGTGGTAGAGCCATGGAATGCACTACCTAGGGGGCTGGTGGAGGCAGAGACAGTGGAGGGTTCAAGAGGGGGTGGGACAGGTACAGGGGAAGGGTTCAGGAAGCAAAATCCAATGCAGCAAGAATATCTGGAACTGGGAAGGGAGAAGCGAGAGAAGGTGAGGGGGACAGCAAGGTCAGCACCCAGGGTGGGGGCTGACCAAACGAGCAGACACGAAAGACCATTAGGCCTATTCTGCTGGCATGTTAGTATGTTAGTAACTACAGGCCAGTTGGTCTATCGTCAGTGGTTGGGAAACTAATGGAAACCTTGCAAAGAAAGACTGGTAGATTATATAGAAGTCAGTGACCTGCATGATCATGGACAGCATGGGATCACAAGCGGAAGGTCATGTCAAGCAAATCTGACAGATTTCTTTGACTCTGTGACCAGTGAAATAGATGAAGGGAAGGCAGCAGACATATCTTTTAAATTTTCAGCAAGGCCATTGACACTGCATCACATAGAAGGCTGATACAGAAGCTGACCAATTTGGTTGTGAGAGCCAAAACTGTAAATTGGGTTTAAAACTGGTTAATGGATAGCAGGCAGAGGATATTGGTAAATAGCACACACTCTGGGGAGGGGGTAGACCAGCAGGGTGCCACAAGAATCAGTGCTGGGAGTGGAAACAATGCACAGGGATCATAAACTAGAGGAGTACTCGAAGTCATGGCAGTTGGGGTTTATTGCCAATGAGTGCAAAATCATACACTTAAGGCATAGAAATCCCTGTGTTTAGCATAGAATGGGGGAGGTGTTGGCAGTCACTTGGCAGGAAAAGTACCTCTGGGCAATTACTTCGGAAGACCTCAGGGTGTGTTCGCCTTGCAGGTCAGGAGGAGTGATGGCAGGCCTGAGATGATGCTGACAGATGGTCTGGGGCTACCAGAGGTGGCGCACACGAACGTGGCTGGTGAAGTTCTGCAGGTAGGTGGACTGCATGTGCTGCCCCTATGTGTATATGGGGTATGGGGAGGGGTCTGCATTGCCCACAGTGGGCCATTTTCTGCTTCCTGTGCATTCCAATGTGGTGGCGGTCATGCACACATGGATCACAGTGTCGGCAGTGTGTGGTGGTTCCACTGTACTGATAGAACCTGTGTGCTTGTCCTCAGTTGCCATGTCTAGTCATGGCTGTGGGTGACCACCGGTGTTTGCATGGGGTCACCTCAGGGCCTGCGTGATTGGTGCACATGGGAGGCAAGTTCCCATGCTGAGGGGGACATGGCCACATGTCCCTTGGTGACATCCCCTGCCTTGTCACTGTGCCACTTCCCAGTCACTGTGTGGCTCTGTGTCCCAGTATATTATCAGTGTGTGATGTGCATAGTGGGTTATCGGTCCTCTGCATGGGGCCGGCCAGTATCAGGCATGCACACCCAGCTCACTGGGGGGGGGGCAGTGCCTGTGTGGGCTGTGGCACTGAGTACGTGCTCTCTGTTTCCCCCAACATAGGTCATCCAGCTGCTTCACCAAGGAGGAGGCTGAGGATGATGGTGGGTGGGAGGATGATCTCAAGAGAGCGGATCCTCATGGCAATCTTCCAGAGGCAGGGGGTCCAGTTACACTTGGCATGGAGGATGCTCCAGGAGATGTGTCAGCTGAGGAAACTGCTGCAGGCCAGGTGGCACATGGCCATGGGCACAAAGCCTCTGTTCTTCTGGACTGCCCCCCTTGTACATAGCCCCATGCACCCATCCCCACACCCATCTTCCCCAATGTATATAGTTCTACCCCTGCAGTCTCTGTTCTCCTTTCCAACCTGACTCAGAGCCATTTTATTGTACATAGTTTCATATTGTATGTTGGTTTTGTTGTTGTTTCATTGTTCTTCCGGTTATTTTTTGTAGCTTTTCCACTGTTCCTCGTTATTAAATATTTTTCTGATAACTGAATGTGTGTGTGGCCCTCACTAAACAGTTGTTCTATTCACCTGTTGTGTTGCATGGTTGCCCAATGCCCCTTACATGCCACTGCTCATTTGTGCCTGTGCCTTGGTACAACCATGTGCCCTGTTCACCTTGTTTTACCCCTACTTTGCTTGTCATGCTGTCTCCTTGGCCACCTCTTGGGTGTCCATCGGTGCTGCTTATGTTGTCACTTGCACATTGCCCATGTTCTGGCGCTGTGCACACCTCTGCCTTTTTCCTGGTCTCCCAGCTATTGTGCTGCACTGTTTGCAGTCCTGTGTACCTGTGGGCATGTGCCAACAGTGCAGCCTATAGCTCCTAGCTTGTGTACTAGTCTGCCTCTGGACCACTGTGCCTGTGCTGTGGCTGACGTGACCTTCCTGCTTGGTACCTCAGCACTGTTGTCACAGTGCATGGCAGAGCCATACTGTCCATTGTGCCTCTGGTGCTGGGGTGCTCCATCACTGCCCTCCTCTATGCCATGCCCAGTGTGCTGCTTTGTCCCCTGGGTTGGTGATATATGTGTGGTGACTCGTACCATGCCCATGGGGGCTGGGTCTGTATACCATTGTGCACTTTGTCAGTACCTTCCTACACCACTTTTGCCATGGGATGCTTCCCTCCCTCTTTTGGCTGTTGTACCTCACTCATTTCCCATTGCACATCCTTCTCTGTTGTTCCACTGTCCCAGGCCAGGTTGCTCCTGTTGCTATCTTAGGTCGTGCCCAGTTGCTCCAACGCACTTCCCGGTTCACCAGCACATTTCAGGTTGCGCTATAGTGCATCTTTGCTATATTCAGATTGACATACGTTGGCATTTCTTTACTGCGCATCTTCTGAATAGAGCAGTGATTTGCTACAATATATCTCAGATGCATGGCACAACCACTTGCATTCTTTCCAGTTACAATTTTGAATATGGGGTATACTTGAAAAATGAATTAAACTTTGAATTTAAAGACTTTAACTCTGTAACAAGGTGGCACCCCTTACATTTCCCCGGTGTCCTGGCCAAATTTCCTTCATTCACTAAAAATACCACCAACAGCTTAATCTGGTTCAAGGTCAGTTGGCATTCATCTGTATCCCCCTCCCCCGGGTCGTGCCTGAAAATAGGCAGGAATTGTCTAGTGCACTTACCCGGTCAACAAAAACTAACTAAAAAAAATAAATAAACAAGTAAAAACAAACCAATTTTAAACCAATAAAAGAGAGAATTTCTTTATACAGCGAGTAGCAAGCTTATGCAACAAATTACCTGAACACATAATAATAAGTAAAAGCAAAGATATTTAAAAAAATCTAGACATGTATATTGTTGAATGAGGTAATATGTCGTTCGAGTTGCCCAGATTGATGTTTCTGGGTGACTTCAACGCCTGGGTCGACGATGAACTCTTGCAATTTGGTCAACACTTCCCCAGTTAATGACAACGCTGGACCTTACACAGGTGGTTTCCTCTGCCACACATAAATGTGGACACTCTTTGGACCTAATCTTCCTTCTAGGGGTCGAGGCATCCAATGTGGGGCTGGAACCCATTAGGTAGTCATATCATTACACCATGGGGTTTAGTTTTTGCTCCCCTTCTAGATGGCCTGACCCTATGGAGTTGGTTAGATACTGCCCTTTGTGCGATATAGATCCCCAAGGCCTTGCGGCAGTGCTTTGCCTCTCATCCACCACGTTGGAAAGCAGTGATCCAGAGACCCTCGTGTCAGTCTATAACACAGCCGTTGCCGGGGCTCTGGATTTCATTGCTCCAGTTTGTGTTCGTCCCCTCTCCCTTCGCCCCAAGACCCCTTGGTTTGATGGGACATTGAGGGAGATGCGGAGACAGAGGCGAAAGTTAGATTGTTGCTGGTGAAAGTCCACCCTTGATGCCAACCACCTTAGATTGATTGATCATTATTTCGTCTATCAATCTGCAATCACCCGTAAGAAGGCAGAGTTCCTGTCCAGGGAAATTACGGTTGTTCGGAATCGACCAGCTCAGCTGTTTCGAACTGTGGACAGACTATGCAACCCAGCCTGTCTGCAAGTTCGGAAAGTTTTTTCGCAATTGGAGTGCGATGAGCTTGCTTGGTTCTTCGTAAATAAGGTGGCCAACATTAGGGCCAGGCTGCAGCCATCACGCTCTGTGGGGGTTGCCGTGAACCGGTGTGAGATCACGGTGCCTCGGTTTTATGGAGTTCCTTCAGTCAGTTGGAGTTCATTGATGTCATGAGGATCGTCCAGCACATGTGCCCAACGTGCTGTAGTTTAAACATAGAAACACAGAAACATAGAATTTGACGGCAGCCCATTTCCCTACCTAATGGATAAGCTGCTGATCCTAGTTTGGACCCTGTACCAACCTCCCTAATTTTGGGTTGTATTGACATCATTGGTCCAGTCCTTATGCAGATAGTCAGGTGCTCCCTGGAATCTGGTGAGTTTCCCAGCTCCCTGAAAGAGGCGGTGGTGACACCCCTCTTGAAGAAAGCTACCGTGGACCCTGACTGTCTTGAAAACTATAGACCTATCTCTAACCATCCCTTTGTTGGGAAGCTGTTTGAGAAAGTAGTGGCTGCACAACTGGAAGACCATCTGACCATCCATGATGTCTATGAACCCCTCCAGTCAGGTTTTAATAAAAGACATAGTACTGAGACAGTGCTGGTTCGGGTGCTCAATGATCTCTTGATGGCTAGAGATTGGAAGAGTCGTTCCATTTTGGTTCTCCTCGACCTTTCTTCAGCTTTTGACACCGTAGATCACATGGTGTTGATAGAATGCCTGAGGCTGTTTTGTGGAATATCTGGAACCGTCTTAAGATGGTTCACATCATTCCTCACTGGGAGATCACAAAGAGTTGTGTCCGGGGTTTTTTCCTCAGATTCAACGGTTTTGTCATGTGGGGTGCCCCAGGGCTCAGTACTGTCACCCATGCTATTTTTGGTGTATAGCCAGCCATCGGAGACATTGTAAGGAGGTATGGCCTGAGGTTTCACTGTTATGCAGATGATACCCAGCTTTTTTTGCTCCTCCTTGCATTAGTGATATTAGTCGTTTAGCCCTACCTCCATTATGACAGACCAAAAAATGAAGGTTTATGCCCACTGACTGTCATAGCTGATGTGGTAGCTACCATACCCAGAGCTAGGGACTGTAAGTAGAAGATCCCCATTTTGTGTCCTTGTCCCCAGGCCTGATTGCTTCTAGGTTTAACCTGGGCTAACCCTCCTCCAGCTTTTCCTTATCATCCCAAACTTTGCTATACCTGATAGGCCATGCATAATAATCAATCAACCTTGCAAATGCTACATCAGCAAGTACATCCTTATTTAAATTAATTTATCTACCGTAAACATAACAATGTCACTAAGGGATCTGCAAGCAAAAATGAAGGCATTGATCAATGCATGTTCTAAAAGAATCCTTCTACTAGAGAGTGGGGGAGTGGGGTAGATGACTAGAGGTGTAGAAAGGGGTGGCCGTGGAACTAGCCCTGATCACCTAGGGAGGCCTAGAGCTATTTGATTTTTAGTCTCTTCTTCATCGTGCTGAGAAAAGAATACTAAATAACCAATAGCCAAGTATCATAAGTGTTAAGTCCTACTCCACAAGTGCAGTGCTCTGAGGAAGCACTCACAGACCCCTAGTAGCAATGAGTCGTCAAGCAGATTAGTGATAATGTGAATGGATACTGCTCTAGTCACAAACATGAACAAATATTTCTGAGTTGGCAGTTATAGAGCTACAAATATCAATGAAAGCAATGAAAGCAAATCACTGATCAATATAAATATATTAATTCAAAATAATGATAAATTTCATAACATAATGATTGACCATAGATCCATAAACAGTCATAAAGATAATTTTTAAAACATTAATATCTCCAGCTGTGAGAATACAGTGTTGTCCTTAGTCATAAGCAGCCATAATGATATGTAAAAAAAAAAAACAAAGGTTTTAAATTACCTTAATATGTACACCCTGGAGACAAGGGGAGAGGGATAGGACTTGACTGAAATGTACAAATATCACCATGGGCTCAGCAAATTGACATGCAGTGAGTTGTTTAGCCTCAGCACAAACACAAGTGGGAGTCCCTTAATGCTGCCTGGGGGAAGGTTCAGAAGCTAGGTCTGCAACTACAGCAGTGCCAGCCAGGATGCAGCGCAATGTCTTGCAGTATTACTGCAGTATGCTACATGGAACAGTATAATTTGGTGCTATTAAGCCCTTTTGCCATGCACTGTTTTGTGACATGTCATTTACTGCAAGGTATTGCATTGTATTGTGCTGGCACTGCTGTACATTTCTACAGAAGGAGTGGTGGACGAGTGGAATAGACTACTAGAGGATATGGCCTACGCAAAACAGTGAATGGAGTCAGATGTGACTGAGACAAGAACAAGAGCTGAATAAGGGAAGGAAGCAGTGGAAACAGTAAGGAGGATAATGGAGGAAGATGGAAATTATAGCCATCTCAAGGAGTATTCGGTTGGGTTGGTCAAACTGGATAGGTCAGAGAGTCTTTTTCTTCTAACAGGTTTTAGGTTTCTGTGTAGAATTTTGCTTTACATTAAGCTCCCAGCTCATATCTATCTATCTATCTATCTATCTATCTATCTATCTATCTATCTATCTATCTATCTATCTATCATCTATCTATCTATCTGTCTGTCTGTCTGTCTATCTAATTCCACACACATAGGCAAGAATACAGTTTAAGCTTGGTATGTACAGACAGTGCGGTGCAATTTACATAATTTTCTTACAGCGTGCTTACAACATTGACTAACAAACAATCCAATGGAACAAGTCAAGTGAGAGAAAGTGAGGTACAGGACATATCTGCATTTACACTGGTTAAATAATTGTTACAGGGCCACATTCCCTGGAGAAGGTGGCTGCAAAATGTTTGGAGTGCATGATTTTCAGTTGTTGCCATTATGTTGTGCAAGCGATCATAACTTTGAATTAATACTTACATTTGTAATAAGCAGTGAGCTGCTGTGACTGCTCTCTCGGATATTTGTCACTTTGTTCCTCACAGCAGTGACCACTCAGAATGTGTATGTATCCAGTGGGTACTTGAGTTCCCTGGAGGTTGAAAAGAAACACATAAAGACAAAGTGTTAACAGTGAGAGGTAGGATTCTGGAATTCTTTACCTTATCTGGGAGACCGTTCCAGATTTATAGGCACAGGAAGATATATTCCCCCTTGAAGATGAAAAACAAGAGACCACTCAGAGTAGGACACCGGTTCAGGAGAAATCAACACACTGGTCTTAGCCTATTAATATCTACAGATGGTTTCTGTGATCCAGGAACTCACGAGTTACTGAGTCACAGAAGCAGAAAAACCGGACTGTAAACTTTTAATGTTTGAACATCTGTGCAGTTTATCGTAAACAGCACTGTCAAATTAGGCAGTGCATCAACTGAAACAAAAACCTTTACATGCTAAAACAAGTTACACGTTCTAGAAACTTTGCATTATGTAGTTCAAGCATTTCAAAATGTGAATGTTGGAAAGCAAGTTCAACTTTCTTTTTATTGCTGTTTTATTGCACTCTCCCACTGAGTCAATAAGAATGCCATGCAGTGGGCAAGTTAGACAAACCAGTCTGTGTACAGTAATCTAACAGTGACATAGAATTTATATTTAAACAGTGATATAAGTAATAGATAAACCACTCTAAGGTGTGCGGTCTCGCTCTGATAAACACATGCCTTGGTGTGCATCAACCACCCTAGGCGTGCGTATATCAGAGCGCGTCCGCACACCTCAGAGTCGTTTATCTGTCTTATAAAATGTCAAAATTGTTTCGGAGGGGGTTAAAGTGCACCTGTGCGGTCATGCTCTGATATACGCATGGTCATGTGATGTGTTTTGTACAGTCACAACATAGGATTTAGACCCTTTATGTTTAACCATTTTATAAATAATAATAGTTCACCTCTCTGTGCAACCATCTCTGTGTACTAATGTTTCAAAACTTTAACCACTTCACAGTTGGATCTGTGACAATGATATTGCAATGGCCCATTGACTGAAGCCTCTAGAGCCATCCACAATGGGTGTCCCAGGCCTTCTCCATATGGTCGCTAAACCCACTAACTATGACAACACAGAGAATGAGAGTTCTCCATGTCAGTGGCATGCAGAAGAGCCATCTGCAAACCATGGCAACAACCCCACAATTATGGCTGCATCTTTAGTGACCCACCTGTCTGCAGAACTGTTCTAGGCTTGTAGAAGGGGTACTGCTAAAAGGCAGTGTGTAACTCGATTGCCGAAGGGGGACATAGGTTAGTAAGGGATCAGATTACTGAATAGCGAATGGGCTAGAGAGGGTGGGATCCATTGGATACCAGTCACTGTAACTGGGTCTGGAGTTAGGACGGAGAGCCACTGTACTAACAGATACCATAGTGGGAGTCTGCCAGCTGTCAGCTCAGAAGAGGGTTATGTTGGTTGGATGGTGGGATATGAATATGTGAATTTATATGCCACTCTGTGTATGGTACATAGCCATGCCACTGGTAGTATGCCACACACAGACAAGTACGTATCTCTCTTATATTTTTTCTTTGCCACTAATGTTTTTCTGCCATAGAATGAGTGGGCAGCAATCAGCTGGGTCTCTGCTTCCTTCAACCATTGCCCACGTCCCCCAGCCACCAAGAGTCCCCATGAATTGTCCCCAGTGGCTGGGCCAGGAAATGGAAGTCTGCCCTCTACCAGTACAGGCATATCCAGATCAGGTGATCGCGTGGTGGTGGTGTGGGGTGTAAGGGAGCAGCTTTTGAGAAAGGACTTTGTCTGAAATGCATCAAGCATGCATTATGTGTGTTTTTGAATGCAAACTGATTTTAATGGAATCTATTTGGAGCTGCTGTGATGTCTATTTTGTTTGGTGAGTGCCTATGTTCTATGTAATTGAATTTCTGACTAAAATGGAACACCACCTCAGCTAGTGCAGCCTTTTTCTGTGTTTACCTGTAGGGGAGCAGGTCTGGCTTCGTGAAACCAGCCCCAGCCTCAGCTGCTTTTCTGTTTTCTGTTCCCTCCTCTCCTCATAGCCGGGGTGCTGTAACAGTGTTGTAGTATGCCAAGACTTTTGTGGGAACCCTCAAAAAAAAAAATTCACTCAAAGTTCAATGAAACAAAAAGTTGCTTTACTTCAGCAACACATAAGGGTTCAAGCAGCTTACTTTGGTAGAGCAAATACAGAACAAGAAAAGAGTTTTAGCCTGATTCAGCTCTCTAGTTCATAGCAGCCCTGCTCTGTCTCGCTCAAACCCCCAAATTCTCCTCCATAATTTTTCTGGTTTTCTCTTTAGTCCTCACAGGTGAAGCTCCTTTGTGCCCCTTCCCCTCAGAGATTTACAAACTTCTGTATAGCCAATGCATAGGGCCTTTTAAGGACCAGGCCAGAAATCAGCAGGGTTGGGTCTCTCTCCTCCTACTAGTACCTTTTTTTATTTAGTATACTTTTTCCTGCCATCAGCTGCCTGGTGCCTCAGTCCGGTCATGGACCCCCGCTTCAACTCCTATATTGGCTGAGCCTCGTAGATACCCCCTGGCTTACCCCCCAGGGTGGGGAAGCGGCACCGTCCCTAGAGTGCCGCAATGACGGGATAGGTTGATAGGCCAGCCTGGGAGCTTATTGAAGCTGAGAGTAGGCTTCATTTGGGGTAGCCAGCAGCATTCTTTTCCCGGTGTGTGGGGGCGGGGATGTGCAATGATGGCCAGCATCTGCCCTACCCCCCTGAGCTACTGACATCAGCATGCTCAGTACACCCAGCCTCTGCTAGATGTCTGTGTTGCACTGAAAACTCTAACCCCCCCCCCAGAGAAGGAGAGCAGTCCTCGAACATTCAGTCCTTCTCCCTAGCTGGCCCTCCGACGTCCCGGGTCTGTTCCTGAACCAGGGTCACCTGCCTCACCCCTGCGCCAGCGGACCAGCTCTCCTACTAGTATCTTGGTGGAAAAAGGGTCTCAGGTGACAGTTATATAGACTCCTTCAGAGGCATGCACATTGATGTGTGTATGGGTGTCATATATGTTGCGCAGAAGTCCTACAGTTCCCTCCATACCATCTGCTCCCTGGCCCTCTCACAGCTAGATCTCCACCTGGTGACAGCCATGCAGCAGAAATGGAAACTCTCCCTCTCCAGGAGAGGCACTGGCCAGCATATACTCTTATCATCTCCCCCAGGCTGGTCCCCAGCAACCCACGATCATGTTCAATTCCAGGTTGCAGACGTGTTGTGCGATAATGCTACCATCACGCCACATGGTCTGGCATATCCCTCACACTTCACAGCTCACTAGAAGTTGGACTGGTTCCAGAGGATTGGAGAAAGGCTGACATGGTCCCTCTGCACAAGAGTGGCAGCAGGGAGGAATCTAGTAACTACAGGCCAGTTGGTCTATCTTCAGTGGTTGGGAAACTAATGGAAACCTTGCAAAGAGAGAGACTGGTAGATTAGCTGGAAGCCAGTGCACTGCAGGATCATGGGCTTCAGGGGATCACAAGTGGAAGGTCATGCCAAACAAATCTGACAGATTTCTTTGACTGGGAGACAAGTGAAATAGACAAGGGGGGGCAGTGGACATATCTATCAAGATTTCAGCAAGGCCATTGGTACTGTGCCATGCAGAAGACTGATACAGAAGCTAACCAATTTGGGGGTGGGGGCTAAATTGTAAATTGGGTTTGAAACTGGTCAATGGATAAGAGACAGGGGCTTGTCTTAAATAACATGCACTCCGGGGAGGAGGTCAAGCAGCAGGGTGCTGCAGGAATCAGTGCTGGGAGTGGAAACAATGCACAGGGATCTAGGGAAACTAGAGGAGTAGTTGAAGTCATGGCAGTTGCAGTTTATTGCTAGAAAGTACAAAATCATATAGCTAGGGCATAGAAATCCCTGTGCTTAGTATAGAATGGGGGAGGTGCTGGCAGTCACTAGGCAGGAAAATGAACTCTGGGTTAGTACTTCCGAAGACCTTAAGGTGGCAGCACTATATATTAAAGCTGTTAGCAAGGCGAGTAGGATGCTGGAGTAATGGAGTACATCACCAGCAGGAAGAAGGTGGTGGTGCTGCCACTGTAACAATCTCTGGTATGCTCCCACCTGGAATATCATGTCCTGTTTTGGAAACCTCACCTCAAGAAATAAGTAGACAGGGTGAAGTCAGTCCAGAGAAGGGCAATCAATATAGTACAGGTGTTGCAAGGGAAGCCTTACAAAGAGAGACTGACAGATCTCGATATGTACTCTCTGGAGGACAGGAGAGTAAGGGTTTACATGATAGACACCTTCAAGTATCTCAATGGGATGAAAAGAGTGCAGAGAGAGACTCTGTTCCACGAGACAAAGAGCTCCAGGACCAGGGATCATGCAATGAGATAGGAAGGGGGGAATTTCAAGAATGATGTGAGAAAATACTCCTTCTCAGAAAGAGTGGTAGAAGTATGGAATCCATTGCCATTCAAAGTTGTGGAGGCTAGAATGGTAGAAGACTTCCATCATGCATAGGATTGACACAGGAGCACAGTACAGAAACAAGGAGTGGTGAGGGACATCACAGACCATAGAAGGTCTCTGGAGGTAAAATAGGTAGGGAACCATTGTGCATACTGGGTGTGCCTAGCAGCCCTTTTCTGCCAATTTTTTATGTTTATGAGCAAATGTCAGCTTTACTGGGCACAAATGTAGTTAGTTCCCAGAAATATCTAGAAACCATCATATCATTTATGCCTTGGTAGAGGGGGAGCTTTTCTCTCTGGTGACAAAGGATGACTTTTTTGTCTAGAAAATTTCTATTAAATAGCAATGGGTCACCATTGTGCACCCCAGTTTGCAATCCCTATCTTAACAACTAAGAATCAGATCATTATTTTTAGATTACTTTAAATTATGTTTCAGAAATTTGCAGTGCATGAATAATTTTATTTTGTAAAGGCAATAAGTTATAAATGTATTTATTTGGATTTTGTGAACCAGGTAGGCTCACTGACAGTAAAGGTCACTTTTTTCAGGAATGACACAGAATTAATTATATACAACAGTCATTTATATATTCAGATACCCTGTAATAGTCCAAGATAATGGGACATAGACAGCTATATAGAATATAGAAGTACAAAGAGTATTAGCAAACAATTTACAAACATTACAATGTTGAGGAGTATTGACAGGTTTAAACTAGGGAGGCAGTACAGCGCAGTAGTTTAAGGCTCTGAGCTGGAAATCTGGAGACCTGGGTTTGAATTCCACAGTCCCCACTTGCATACTTGTGCCCCTGAGCAAGTCACTTAACTTCCCTGTACTCCCAGGTTGCACTCAGCTTAGTGTGTTTCTCCTGGTTAAACAACTGGGAAAAAAAAAAAGAAACTATGCAGACTTTGACATGAGGAATTTAGAACATGTTTCAATAGGGCAACAGTAGCAACTAGTAGACAGTGCAAGACCTAGGTTAGACCAGTGACCTCACAGAGGTTACAGGCAGATCTGCTAAGACAAGAACACTGTGTTTTGGTATGTATTGTGTGGCAGAACAGGAGCCTTTGATTGAAGAAAGATTCTTTATTCATTCAAACTCTCTCAAAACAAGTAGTGAGAAGTACAATAGCCATTAACACAGAAAACACTCTGCAGCTTTCTATCTTCGCTATCTGAGTGTATTACTGAACTAGATGGGGTTAACTAAGTATAGAGGTAGATCTCTGCCTAGTGGCTTGGAAGACATGTATTGTAACATCCCCCCTTTCTACAGTATAAGTGATTAAGCTAGTACACTTTCTTGAGGCACATACTAAACCTAAACAACAAATAAAGACACGCATTGCATTAGTGAGAATACTGTTCTAGGGCTTTTAACTTGTCCCAGTTAACATTCATAAAAAAGTCCAACTTTTAAGTAACAAAGTCTTTAGTGTATCTCACAGTAGGTCTTATGTTGGCTCTTGTGCGAGTGCTTTTGAGGAATTTCGGTGTGTCTTTTGGTGTTGCAGTCATGTTACTGGTGGTTTCATGTTACTCGGAGGATCAGTTTCTGCTGGTATCAGGGTCCTTTCCAGTTCAGTCTCAGGGTCTTCTAAGCACTCGTGATCAGCCTGATGGTGATCTGGTAGTTGTTTGCTCACTGGATGGATCTACTTGCGATTCTGACATCACAGTTGTTCATTTGCATCTACCGCATATGATCAGGGACTGATCATCTGTGTGCATGTCCCAAGTTCCCATTTGCATATTTTGTCACTTGTAATAGTTTAACATATATTGGCTCACCCACATTTAGCATAGTTAGGCCTTGGCCTGTCGGGCATGGTAAAGTTTAACCTTTTTGTAGCACAGTTCCTTCTTCTCAGCAACTCCATCAATGACTTTTGGCATCAGTAGTTTGCTGGCAGTTGGTAACAGTGTGCGAGTGTGTCTAGAAATCAGATGTTGTGCCGGACTGCTGCTCATGCCTTCAGTTGTGGTGTTTCTCCAATCAAGTATAGCCTTCCATACATTATATCATTGCTATCAGTGTTTGCATTCTTTATGAGGGTTTTTGATATCTTTAGAGCTGATTCAGCCTTGCCATTGAACTGGCTGTGATAGGGAGAAGATGTAACAGTCCTCTGAAAAGTGTTGGGAGTCACTGCTCGTGAACTGAAGTCCATTGTCTGACACTACAGTGTTTGGAATGCCATGTCTGCTGAAGTGTTTTTTGCAACACTGGATGACTGTGATTGCAGTAGTATCTTGCATTTCATCGATTTCCCAGAAATCTGAGTAGCAGTCCACAGTGATAAGGTAGACTTGATTGTTAACAGTGAAGAGGTCCATGCCAGCCTTCCTCCAGGGTCTCTCTGGAATTTGGTGAGTCATTAGTGTTTCTTTTTGTTGTTTACATTGGCGTTCATTACATCTGCTGCATTTGCTGACAAGGTCTTTGATCTCATCCATCATGTTTGGCCAGTGTACGACTTCTCTACCTTTCCTGAAGCAGGCTTCAATACCTGAGTGGCTAGACTGAAAATGTGACAGCACTTCTGGTCTCATTGCCTTGGGAATTATAACTCTCAAACCTTTGTAAATGATGCCATTCTGTGTGACTAGTTCATCTCGGTAGGCTCAGTACTCATGGATGTTCATAGGTTTTTCATCTTTCGTATCTGGCCAGCCTACTAGAATAGCCGATTTCAGTGTCTGGAGAGCTACATCTTGTTGTGTGAGTTGTTTGACTCTTTCAAGTCCTTGTGCAGAGATGGCTGTTGTGCTTGCTTGATTTATGTTTTCTAGTTCTGTTTGCAGCTTACTGGATTCTATATTGTATACAGCATCAGAGTCCATTGTTTCAGATGTTGTGCCAAAAATTCAGCTGTGTACATTTCTGGTCCTCATTTGTATTTAATTTCAAAGTGTTATCACTGCAGTTGGAGTTGCATGCATTGTAGATGCTTGGGTTTTTTGAATATACTTTCCAGTGGCTTGTGGTCGCTTTCCACATGAATGACTTTGTGGCCATGGGCATATTGGTGAAAAGACAAAGACAGTCACCAGGCACTCTTCAACCTATGCATATCTTTTTTCAGTTAATGACAATGTCTGTGAGATGACTGCTATTGGCTGTCCACACTGGAGGACAGTCGCACTGAGTCCAATTTCACTTGCATCACATTGTATGGCGACTTCATCATTCACATCATAATGCTTCCATATTGGTGGTTAATCACAAAATGTTTGACACATTTAATAGCTGCATCATCCAATGGAAGCCATGTCCGTGTAACATCTTTGTCGGGCATCTCAGAGGTTCGAAGACATCAAAGGTGTGTGCAAGGAATTTGTCAAGTAATTTACAAAGCCTAGTAGTTACTGCACCGACTTCTTGTCTCGCATATCTTGTATGACTTTGACCTTTTCTGTGTCAGGACACAAGCCATTAGCAGTGTGAAGATGTCCCATATATGTTATGCTGGGCAGTCAAAGTCTCATTTTCTTCTTATTTAGTTTGAGATTGACTTTTCTGGCTCTTTCTAGAAGGCAAACAAGATTGTGGTCATGGTCTGCCATTGCTTGTTCGATGGTGTCTCCACAGCCATAAACTAGGATGTCATCTGCTATGACACTGACTCCTCTAAGTCTTTTGAGTGCATCTTGCTGCCATTGCTCATACTCTTCATCTGCAGGCTTGTTGCCAAAGGGCATTCTTAACCAGTGATAGCTATCTGCAAGTGTGCAGAAAGTGGTAAAACAGCTGTTTTCTTCACCTAGGCGAATCTGCCGCTAACCATTTTTGGCATCAAGTACAGAAAATACCTTTGCTTTAGCTAAGTTGGGTTGAATTTCTTCTGTCGTTGGCATCTGTCAGTGAGTTCTCTTTAAGGCTTTGTTTAAGTCACTTGAGTCTATACATATGCAGAGTTTGCTTGGTTTTTCCACTGTGCCAGTGTTGCTGATCAAATTGGTAGGCTCAGTTACTCTAGTTAATCACTACTGTTTTCATTTTCTTTAAAAATGATTTATTATAAATATGTCTGAACATGGAGGAAAGACCAGCAGAAAGGCCCACACTAAGGCTAAGACTCATTCATCTTGGGCCAGGCTGCGGTTCCCTGTCAGCTGTGTGCACAGGCTGCTGCAGAAGGGGAACAACATGGATTGGGTTGAGGCAAGAGCCCTGAACTATCTCGTTGCTGTGCTCGAGTACCTGATAGCCAAAATCCTGGAGCTGGCCAGTAATGCAGCCTGGGACAACAAGAAGACCTGTATCATCCCACGGCACCTGTGGCAGGCTGTCTGAATGATGAGGAGCTCAACAAGCAGCTGGGAGGGGTTACCATCACTCAGGGCAAGGCATTGCCCAATATCCAGGCTGTCCTGCTGCCCAAGAGAATGCGTAAACCCACTAAAGGAAAGCAAGTGGTAACAGCAACCAAGAACTGTAGAACTGCTGATTGAATCTAGTAATAATGAAACCCAAAGTTCCTTTAAAAATCCACCCTTAATCCTCCGACAAAAGAGCCATTTACTTTTTTTTTTAATATTAAGGTAATTGCAACTGGTTAGACTTGGTTTAAATGCAGAATGTCAACATATATAAAAATGTTAAGTCTGAAGCTTTGAAGTTCACATGCTGCAGTTGCATAGGGTACATCCTTCATAAATGCAGCTACTACACTGTGCGTGGGGGGGGGGTACATGTTTCTCAGGATAAACAACCTTCCTGAGGGTGTTGTGGGGTCAGAAACAGTGGGGAAATTCAAGAATGCATGGGATGGACATAAGGCAATTATAGAGAGGGGGTAGGAGGAAGTAGACTGTTTGTTAACTAGGATCTGGAGTAACATAGATACATAGATACATAGACAGTGTTGGCAGATAAGGGCCTATGGCCCACCCAGTCTGCCCATTTAAGTTTGTAAGTTCAGTTTATGTTTTCCAGGAAGTCTGTTGCCCCTTACCCCCGACCTCCAAAATTCCTTTATGTCTATCCCATGCATTCTTAAATCCCATGATTGTTTCAGCCCCCACCACTTCCTCTGGCAGGGTGTCCCACTTATCCACCACCCGTTCTGTGAAGAAATTCTTCCTCACGTTTCCTCTGAATCGTCCTCCCTCCAACTTCATCCCATGCCCTCAGTCCTGGAACATCTTTTTCGCTTAAAAATAGTGCATTCCTGCACCCTGTTCCTCCTGTAAGATACTTGTATGTCTCTATCATATCCCTCTCTCCTCCTCTCCTCCAGGAGTACATGTTCAGTGCCTTCAACCTGTCCTCATAGGACTTGTGATGCAATCCATGCACCATCTTTGTTGCCCTCCTCTGAACCTTCTCTACCCTGTCTATGTCCTTATGTAGGTAAGGTCTCCAGAACTGCACAGTGTACTCCAGGTGCGGCCTCACTAGTGTCTTGTATGGTGGAATTATGACCTCCCTTTCCTGCTGGTGATGCCCCTGCCTATGCATCCCAGCATCCTATTTGCTTACCTGCTGCCTTGTCACACTGTTTCCTGCCTTGCGGTCATCAGAAATGATAACTCCAAGATCCCTTTCCTGCTTGGTGCATGCTATATCCTCACCCCCAACTGATATATTGTGCCAGGGTTTTGTACCCCTATATGCATTATCTGCACTTCCTTGCATTGAATTTCAACTGCCAAACCCCTGACCATTCTTCAAGTTTCTGCAGGTCCCTTCTCATTCTGTCTACACCTCTAGTGTGTCTACTCTGTTACAGAGCTTTGTGTCATCAGCCCAGACAGTGAAATTCTGCCTTCTGGGTCCTGCGCAATGTCACTGATGAAGATATTGAATAGTACCGGTCCCAGCACTGATCCCTGTGGTACCCCACTGGTCACTCTTCCCTCTGTGGAGTGACAGCCATTTACCACCACCCTTTGTGTCCTGCTGCCCAGCCAGTTACCTACCCACCGCACTACTGTCCTGCCCACACCCATATTCCCCAGTTTGTGCACTAATCTTCTATGTGGCACAGTGTCAAAGGCCTTGCTGAAGTCCAGATAGGCCATGTCCACTGCCCTCCCCTGATCCACCTCCCTAGTCACCCAGTCAAAAAATTCAATGAGGTTGGTCTGACATGACCTTCCCCTGGTGAAACCATGCTGCCTTGGGTCCTGTGGTCCATTGACAACCAGATGTTCCACCAATCTCTCCTTCAGTAGTGCTTCCATGATCTTCCCCACTACCGGGGTGGGGGCTGACTGGTCTGTAGTTCCCGCTTCCTCTTTGTTCCCACTTTTGTATAAGGGGACTACATCTGCTATCCTCCAGTCTTTGGGTACCTCCCCTGTTTCTAGTGATCAGCTAAACAGGATAGCAAGAGGTTCAGCCACCACCTCTCTTAGTTCTTTAAGGACCCTGGGGTGCAACCCATCTGGCCATATTGCTTTATCAACTCTTATTACTTCCAGTTCCTTCAGGACCCTTTCTCGTGTAAAGGGACTTGTGTCCATTTCTGCACCATTCTCACCCCTTGTACTCCATTCAGACCCATTACCCTCCTCTTCCTCAGTAAAGACTGAGCAGAAATACCTGTTCAATATGTCAGCTTTACTGTTGTCATCCTCCACAGCCCCCATCCTCCCCTTCAGTCTCACTATCCCTCCTTTGCCTTTCTTTTTCACTTATGTACCTGTAAAGGTTTTGTCCCCTCTACCCACTGATTTTGCAATGTGTTCTTCTGTCTGAGTTTGGCTTCCCTTACTGACCTCCCTGCCTCCCTTTGCTTCTCCTGGTACTTCTCCTATCCCTTCTGCCTGTGTCTTTTTGTATTGCCTGAATGCAATCTTTTTGGCTTTCACTTTCTTTGCTACCTCTTTGGAAAACCATAATGGTCTCCTCTTCCTTTTCCTCTTGCTAACCTGCTTAATACATAATTCTGTTGCTCTTGTAATCCCCATTTAAATACTTCCCACTGTTCCTCAACCCCTGATTCCTGCCCCATTCCCTTAATGCCTCTTTCAAGTATCTCCCATTTTCTCAAAGTTTGCCCCCTAAAATCCAGGATCGTGTTTTTGTTTGGTTTGGTTCTGCTCTTTCTGTGATTTCAAACCACAGTGACTGGTGGTCACTGTTCCCCAGGTGCTCCCCACTCTTACCCCATCACACTGTCCTGTTTGTGAGCACAAGGTCCAGTATTGCCTTCTGCCAAGTTGGTTCCATGACCAGTTGCTTGAGGAAGGCACCCTGAAGGAGTCAGGATAAATCTGCTCCTAGTTGATGCTGCTGCTGGGATGCTCCAGTCCACGTCTGGAATATTGAAGTCTCAACAATTACTACCTCACCCTTGTCTGCCATCCTCTGGATGGCTAGCATCAACTCCTATCTGTTTCTTCCTCCTGGGCTGGTGGTCCTAGACCACACCTGTGCGATGGCTGGCCCCATTTTCCTTTCCAGCTTAACCCACAGTATCTCTCCCCATTCTGTTCCTCCTGGATCTCTGTGGCCCTTATGTCATTTTTCACATACAGTGCCACTCCTCCTCCTTCCTGCCTGCCCTGTCTCTTCTGAATATGTTGTAGCCAGGTATGGCCAACTCCCAGTCGTGGTTATCATTACACCAGGTTTCAGTGATGGCCACAATGTCCAAGTCTGACTGCACCATGACAGCCTCCAGATCTTCCATCTTGTTGCTAAGGCTCCTGGCATTTGCACTGGCATTTTGGAGTTTATCCAGTAGGTAGAGAAATGGGCAGACTAGGTGGGCCAAGCAGTCCTTATCTGCCATCAAAGTCTAGGGGCCCAATTCCAGGACAAATGCCACAATTCACCGGCATTTGCCAGTTGTGAAATTCACCGCTATACCAGGGACCCTGCACCGCATTCCAAAGCGGCAGAGTCTGACACTTACGACACTCGGGTTACCGCCACGTGAAGGCTAACACCACAGGCATGGAGTAGATGCCCCGCATGTTGCAAGTCAAGGACAACTACTGGCAGCCCCCTTAAGCCACCCCACCCCAGAACACCACGGTATACACCAGGTGGCATAGGGGGTAGGACAGGTGGCACAGGAATCCACTGGGGTGCACTGGAATTCAGACCCCCAGGGATGCCATACTTTTAAGGAGCAGGGGAAAAGGGTGTGTTTGTGGGGCACAGAGGGCACATCGGCACTGATGCCACAGCATTGCGGAGTGGGCATCTGATGGATGGCACCATCGGATGCCCCTTTGAGCAGCTCTGAGCTGCTCTATGTTAGACCCACCACCGTGGCACCTGGACTAGCACCAGTGGGTTACGGCATCCACCCTCTTGGAATAGGGTGCAGATGCTGCCATAACCCACTCTTGTGCCATAGCATTGTGGGCTGTGGTGTAGTGGGTGGTGTAGCCCATGGTTGTCATAGCCTACAGTTGCCATGGCGCAAGGTGCCTCTTGTAATCAGGACAGGCATAACGTTTGGTGTAAGTCACGAGACATGTCAAGGGGTTTGCCATATCTTGGCTTACACCGGCGTACGCTATCTTGGCATTGGCTGCCATGTTTCTATGTTTCTATATAGCAATAATTCCATTTTTTTTTTCATTTTCTCAATTGCTGCCATTACAGGTTTCTTGAGTGAAATAGGCACTCTGTAGGGTAAGTGTTATACAGGTGTTACAGTCTTGTCAGTTTCAACATGAAGTATGCCAGGGAGACAGGCAAGCCCTTCAAACATGTCTTTATAGTCTTTCAGAATTTGTGTTACTGAAATGTCTCTTCCTGTGTTTTGGCTTTCGGAATGTTGTTTTTGCTGTTCTGATTCCATGTGGTAGACAGGCTGCTTGTAGTTCACTTGCACAAGATTCATCTGTTAACAGGTTGCAACTGAAAGTAATGGTTTCTGTGTGGTTTCCATAATTTGGAATTCTAGCATTTAATGTGACCATGGTATTCTGCTTGCATCTTGCATTGCCCAAGGGGCTTTATTATGATGCCATCATATAGCTTTAGTTTTGCTTTGCCTGGCTTCAGCTTTGCTGCTCCATCTTGCATGATGGTGAGGAAATATTTATGGCTCATCACATTCACAGATGGCCCACTGTCTAGCTGGCACTCAGTCTCATGTGTAAGGTCATAGCTGCAGTATACTGGTCATTCTTTTCTGGATCAAATCATCTTTTCAAATCATCTCTTTTTTTTGGATTTTGTTCTGGAGTGAGCTTCAGGTGTACAAGACACTTATGTGCTCCACACTGCACAGATTTAATATCTGATATATAGAACATTTCTGTGGGCATTCTTTCTGGTCATTGAGGGAAGAATCATGTGCAGGGGTTGTTTTTTTGTTTACCACTAATGACATAAATGTCACTAGGCTAGTAGTTTTAGTACAGGGTAGGGTACTTTTACTGGATATTATATATAATAAACAAGAATGGAGATTAATCAACATTTACAATCCACAAACCAAAACAAAATGTATAGAAATCTTAAAAACCATTCAACGTTATTTACATACAACAAAATCAGTAATTTTCGGGAGAGACTTTAATTGTATTTTAGCATTATCAGACAAAACAGGGAAGACCCAGAAAATATATAGTGATTTGAACTGTCTTTGTTCAATACTAAATACAACATGGTTAAAGGATAGTGCCACCTTTGGAGATACGCCACCAAAACACACATTCTATAAAGGAAGGCTCTCTTCCTGAATAGACTACCTAGTCTTGTCAGACTAGTTACCATGCAGTAAGCACAGTGTCATCCCCATTGAATCTTCAAATCATAGCCTGATCAAAATAGAGTTGTGATTCCCTAAAAATAAAAAAAGGTTCTCATATGTGCTGGAAAATGAACACCAGGATATTAGACGAAGAGCATGGCTGGATGGAATTGAGGAAGTTTTAGAGGCCAAAATATCAATATTTGATTTATATGATAATCCCTTGATGTGGTGATAAGAAACAAAAATGGAAATTAAGAATTTTTGTAAACAATCCACCAAGCTAGTTAACCAAAACAAATATTTTACATATTTAGAACTAAGGAGGCAGCTATAGAAATTAACTTCATTAGTTGCAGGGTTCAGCCTGGATTACTCCAGTCAAATTACAACAATGAAAAGGACATGTATAAAGTACAATATGATAGGGTGAATTCCCTGTTTATAGAACAAAAGTATGGAACACAGAGCAAAGCCCAAAATATTAATCCATATGACGCATGCAGCCAAAGAGTGGAAATAAATACGGTACAATTAAAGGATAATTCTGGGAAAATAGTAACAGACAACAAGAGAATTATACAGATAGTGATGGATCATAAAAAGGCCCTGTTTGGGCATCCATCAGCTATTAATTACTCTCAGGATACCTTTTTGCTAGGATTAAACATACTAGCTTTAGCCTCGGATGTCCAAAAGGATTTAATAAAACCTATTACTGGTGCAGAAATCAAGGAAGTTATAACTTGTCTAAAAACTGGCATTTCACCAGGACCAGATGGAATTCTGAGTGAATTTTATAAAAAAAAAAAAAAACAGTGGATATAACATTAGAACACATACCAACAGTGTTTAATGAGGTACTAAAGGGTCAGCACCCCTTGCCACCCATGTTAGCAGACAGTTTATTTATTTACTTAAACAAAAAAGGGAACAAAGAGGAAATTAATAGCTGTTGTCCCATTAGTCTAATATACAACTGGAAAATATTAAGAAAAATCTTATGTAATGGGCTGTCCAAAGTGGCAACAACATCAATATTTCCCACACAATCCCGTGCTATCCAA
This sequence comes from Neoceratodus forsteri, assembly GCA_016271365.2. NCBI lineage: Eukaryota > Metazoa > Chordata > Ceratodontiformes > Ceratodontidae > Neoceratodus > Neoceratodus forsteri. The sequence continues at coordinate 293,110,390 of CM057449.1, read as the reverse complement.
AACAGGACAATGATTGATAACCTAAGGTTACTCAGAGAAATATGAGTCACCTACTGCAGGGGGATATATTCTTAGCCTAGATCAGTCAAAAGCACAAATACCTGTTTATGGTATTGAAATGGTATGAGACTCCATCCCAATTTATTAACTGGCTAAAAAATCCTATATAAAATGCCTCCATGAGTCCAATTGTTAATGGCATAGTGAGTTCACATATTTCAATTAACAGAGGTGTTAGGCAGGGGTGCCCCTTAAGCCCCTTACTGTATTTTTTCAAAAGATCCCTTATTAAGAAAATTAAATGATGCCTCTATTAAAAACATGTTAAGTCGCTAAGACACATACTTTCCAAGCTTACTAGCATACGTAGATGATATCTGCCTACTTGTAGCAGACCACATGTCAGGATCACAAGTACAGAACTTCTCAAAAGTATCTGGTTCTTCTATAAATAAACAAAAAAGAAAGTGGACAGCACTTGCTGTCTACACAGAATGGCAGGTACCTGAAATTGAGGGGATTCAGATTCAGGATGGACCCTTAAAAATTCTGAGGGTTTCATTTGGTGATTCTGACCCTACAATAACAAATTGGGTGGGGATTATTGAAAAAGCTGAAAAAAAAGTACAGAGATGGAAATCTTAACCCATGTCCAGGTTTAAGAGGATACATATGAAGAAAGAAATTACTCACCTTAGTAATTATGTTTCTTCTATTGGAGTCTTGCTGTATTCTGACTAATGCAGTTAGCCCCAGCCTTTAAACTGCACTGGAGAACAAAGTGTTAAACTTTGTATGGCGCATAGAATACTAAGCTCGAGCTCGGTTGATGTCTCTGTCTGTTTCCCTTTGAAATCTAACCGTCAGATTCTTACGAGCAAAAACTCACTAGCTATCCTATGTGGAAATTGTTAACATTTTTACTAGCCAACTGGCAACAAGAAGTTTTGGATTCCCAAAGGAAGGCTCAAGTCAGGAAATCCAAAACATAAAACTAATTCAAATAAGAATAACAACAAAATAACACCCAAACAAAAAAGCAGAGGGTGAAAAGGAGCACCCCTGAGGTGCAACACTGCGCCTGCCCACCCACTTCCCAAAAATCAGGTTCTGAGAGGGGAGGCGGGGGGGAGGTCAGAATATAGCAAGACTCCAATAGAAGAAACATAATTACTAAGGTGAGTAATTTTTTCTTCAAACAACATGAAGTCTTGCTGTATTCTGACTAATGCAGACTACCAAGCAGTACCTCCACAGAGGAGGGACAGAACCTACTTTGGGAATAGGCTCTGAAGTACTACTGTGCCAAACCGAGCATCACTCCTAGCCTGGATATCCAGAGAGTAATGCTTGGTAAAGGAATGGGCTGTTTTCCAGGTGGCTGCTTGACAAATTTCTAAGAGAGGGATATCCCTGGCAGCAGCCAGGGAAGCAGCTGTACCTCTTGTAGAGTGAGCCCTCAGGCCTAAGGGTGGAATCTTTCCCAGTTTCTCATAGCAGAATTGTATACAAGACATAATCCACCTAGCAATAGTTCTCTTGGTGGCAGGTTTGCCCTTTCCCACTTCTCCATAAGAGAGGAACAACTGGAGGGAATCAAACCTTTGACCCTTGGTACGCTCTATGTAGTAGCTAAGGACTCTTTTAACATCTAAACTGTGTAGCCTCCTCTCTCCTGAGGAAGAATGTTCAGTGAAGAACACAGGAAGAGACATGGACTGATTCAAGTGGAAATCTGAAACCACTTTGGGGAAGAACCTTCTATTGGTTCTAAGAACCACTTTATCCCTGTGAAAGGAGATACAATCAGGTTCCACTGACAGGGCTTACAGTGCACTGATACGTCTGGCAGAGGTAATGGCTACCAAAAACACAGTTTTCCAAGTCAAGTACTTAAGCTCTGCTGAGGACATAGGCTCAAAAGGAGGTTGCATGAGTTGGGCAATGCAAACATTTAAATCCTAGACGGGGGCAGAGTCTCTAAAGGAAGGATTGGTATGAAGCAATCCTTTAAAAAAATTACAGAATACAGGATGAGATGATAGTGAGGAAGACTTCCCCACTGACAGAAAAGCAGAAACAGCTGACAAGTGTACCTTGAGAGTAGCTGGTCTGAGGCCTAGACCATTAAGATGGACCATATAATCCAGAACTGTAGGCAATTCAGCAGTATCTGGAGAAATATGCTTCTTGGAACACCAAATGCTGAATCTCTTCCATTTAGAGTTATAAGTCTTTCTGGTGGAGGACTTTAGAGAAGCTTTGAGAATATCCAGAACCCCCTGAGACAGATGCAAATCTGCAAACTCTAACTCTTCAAGAGCCATGCCTTGAGATTGAGAGACTGAAGATTGGGGTACCAAATCCTCCCCTGAGAGGAGGTTAACAGGTTGTAGTTCCTGGGAAGAGACAGGGGAAGATGGACTGCTAGGGACAGCAACAGGGGGTACCAGGGCTGCCTGGCCCAATCTGGAGCAATCAGAATCACTTTGCAAGGTTGTGACCTTATCTTGACTAAAACTTTGAACAGAAGAGGGAAGGGAGGGAAGGCATACAGAAATTTCCCTTCCCAGTTCAGAATCAGAGCATCCAGGGGGACTGGGCCCAAGACTGGGGGTCTGCAACAAAAGAGAGGAAGTTGGTGATTGTCTGGGGCTGCAAAAAGATCTATCTCTGGAGTGCCCCACCTTGAAAAAATCACCTTCAATACCAGAGGGTCCAGGGACCATTCATGCTGGCCCTGTGAGATGCTGCTCAGTGCATCTGCTAGTACATTGTCCTTCTCTGGAAGGTGAACTGCTATTAGAGAGGTTTGCAGGGAATAAGCCAGGGACCACAACTTCATGGCTTCTGTGCACAAGGCCGTAGAGTGAGTGCCTCCCTGCTTGTTGATGTACCACATGGTGGTGGTGTTGTCTGTTCTGACCTGAACCACCTTGTTCTGTACTGACTGAGAGAAAGCTTGCAGGGCCAGAAAAACTGCCCTGATGTCTAGGAGATTGATATGGAGAAGGGATTCCTGAGGGGACCACAGTCCCTGGGCAGTGAGGGCCCCCAGGTGGGCTCCCCAGCCCAGAAGGGAAGCATCCATGGTAAGGACCACTGAATGAGACTGAGTGGCAAATGGGACCCCTTGTCTTCAATTGTCCTGATCCTGTCACCATTGAAGGGCTTGAATCAAGGTCAGGGTCACTGGGATCAGTTTGGTAAGGGAATCCTTCCTCTAGGACCAAAAAGCCCTCAGATGGAACTGAATGTCCCTCATCTGGAATCTTGCCCCTTGGACCACTGCCGTAGAAGCTGCTATGTGGCCCAAGAGCTGGAGGATATGCCTTGCTGGTCAAGATACCTGAAGGCTGAAGGAAGAGGGTTCTATAAGAACCCTTGCCCTTTCCAGGGGAAGAAAGGCTCTTGATTTGACCGTATCCAGCTCTGCCCCATAAAGGTAAGAAGCTGGACTGGCTCAAGAACTGACTTGGGAAGGCTGAGAAGAAATCCTAGAGAAGTGAGCACTTGCTGGGTCACTTGCAGGTCTGACTTGACTTGGTCTGGAGACTGGCCCACTATTAGCCAATCATCCAGATATGGAAAAATGGAAATCTTTTGCCTCCTTAAAAAGGCAACTACTACTGCCAGGCACTTTGAGAAGACCCTTGGGGCTGAAGTTAGGCCAATGGACATTGTCTGAACTGATAGTGGCCTGAGGGCAACTCGAACCCGAGGTACTTTCTGTGGGAGCACCTGATGGGACTGTGAAAATAGGCATCTTTGAGGTCCAGGGAGGCTAGCCAGTCCCCTGGCCTTAGAGAGGGAAGGATTACTTCCAGAGTTACCATCTTGAACTTTGGTTTTAAAAGATGTTTGTTTAGGTATCTTAGGTCTAGGATGAGTCACCACTCCCCTCTCTTTTTTGGGGTAAGGAAGTACCTGGAGTACAGACCTTTGCCCCAGTGTAGGGTAGGTAATCTCTCTATGGCTCTTAAAGCTAGCAGAGATGAAACCTCTGCCTCTAGGGCAAGGGTTTCTGAGAGACCTGCAGGTGGAAAAGATCTGGCTCTCATGTTTGGAAATTATTGGAAGCTGAGAACCAGTCACTGGCTTACTACTTCTAGGATCCACTTGTCTGATGTAATAGACATCCAGTCCTGGACGAAGTAAGTCAGCCTGCCCCCTACTGGAATAGGAGAGTTGATCCGGGCAGGCCCATCTGGGTGTCTGCTTGGCAGGGGCCTTAGGCTGAGGAGTGGATGCAGTCCTGCTCATCCCCTTCTGCCTGTCCCTCTGAAGAGCCCCCTCTGTGAAAAGGGAGAAGAGGCCTGTGCTTGGTAAAAAGGCCTATGAAAAGGCCTGCCCCTGCCCCTAGACTGCTGCCTTTGAGAAGCTGCCTGCCTCTCATTGGCCTGAGCATTCCTTTAAGTGGTCCTGTACTCATCCATTTTCTTCATGTAATTCTCTGTCTGCTCCCCAAACAGAGAATTTCCCACTACAGAAAAATCCATGGCCTTAGCCTGGGTATCCTGTGAGAGGCTAGTACATCTGAGCCAAGCCATTCTCTGAAGAGCCACAGATGTAGCCATGACTCTTGATGACACATCATTGGAGTCAACAGCAGCATGAAACTGAACTTTTGATGCCTCAATCCCATCTGCAGCCACCTCCTCCAGCTCCTTGACTAGCTGGGGGAGGCCTGTTTAGCCAGTGCCAGTACAGTGTCCCACCTGGACTTCTGGTACCTGGCTCTATAGGCCATATAATTCGCCTGCCTGAATCCCAAGGAAGATGCCATGTACTGCTTTTTTGCCATGGCACCAGTCTTCCTGGAATCTTTGTCTGGGGGTGTGTGAAGCCAAGGGAATGTTTGCCTTATCACAGGCAGCAGCCTGCACAACTCCAACATGGCAGCATTGCTGATATAAAAACTCTGTATCTGAGCCTGATAATGTATACCTCTTGTCCATTCTTCTATCAACAGGAGGTATAGAATTGGGAGACTTCAGGATTTTTGTGTCTGCTTCCCAAAAGATTTGTGAAGGGGAATAGACAGTCTCCTGGACTCTGGGATGTCCATAATTTCCACAAAATCAGGCTCCTCTTGATCCTCCATTGCCTCCTCCTTAGGAAGCTGGAGGGTCTCAGCCACCTTTATGTAGAACATAAAGTGGGAACAGGACTCAGAAAGCCTAGGAGGGGATACACCTGAAGGTCTGTCTGGGGAGATGTCCAGTTCCACAGGCACATCCAGACTTTCACCATCACCATCATCATCCTCAAACTCACCCTCCTCCTCAAACTCCGGTTCATAAAATTCTTCAGGGGTATAATCGTGAACCGGGGGAACCAACCGAAGCGAGCCCCTGCCCAAAGGTGCCGGATCGGTCTGAACCGGACGAAGCAATTCCACAATCCGAATCACTCTGGCTATTTCCTCAGCGGTCGGAACATGGGCTTCTGGATCTGAACCAGACAATTTCTTTTTGCGTTTTCTTTTTGTCAGCACCGAACCCTCAGGATCGGCCCTCCTTTTGCCTAAAGAAGTATTGCCCTGGTCAGATGGCACTCCTTCTGGTTCGGTCGGAACCGAACCGGGCTGGCCATCCAGGTCAGCGGACTTCTCAGCCTCCTTTTCCCTCAGTCTACGTAATCTTTTTTCAAGGGTAGATTTGGGAAAGTTTTTACAAATTTGGCAGTCTGAATCGAGGTGTTCAAACCCCAGACAATAAACACAGGTGGTGTGGGGATCGGCCTTCACAAATACCTCCCCATACTCACTGCAGTGTTGAAACCCAGTGGGCCTGTTTTTTTCTTGGGTTTCTCAGACATGGCCAACCTAGCCAAACTTAACCTTTTTTTGGCAACTGCCAGGCAAGACTCTGTTATCGGTTCCTAACTGTGTCACGGGTCTTGGAAAAAAACGTTCCAAACACGTTTTTTTTAGAACCGATAAGGACTGGTAACCATACTCTAAAGTAAGGTACAAGAATCAACAAATGATCGGTTCAGCTGAACCGATCCACACTTTTACAAGTTCCACACAGAAAAACAGTACAAAACCTATCTAGTACTCACAGTACCACAGACAGAGACTGAACCGACTATGCGGAAATAATTTTCGGTTAAAACCCGACAGTAACCGACACTTCAACCGACTTTCGAACTGAGCTGCAGGAGAAATCTCCAGAGCGACTGTTCAGTGAGGCAGAGTAAAGAATCTGACAGTTAGATTTCAAAGGGAAACAGACAGAGACATCAACCGAGCTTGAGCTCAGCATTCTATACTCTACATAGAAAGTTTAACCCTTTGTTCTCCAGGGCAGTTTAAAGGCTGGGGCTAACTGCATTAGTCAGAATACAGCAAGACTTCATGTTGTTTGAAACTTTATTATATCAATTTTTTTGACAGTCTGTTACGTGCTTCCTCTCCCTGTTAAATTGGAAGCTAGGGTTTACAATTTATTCTTTCAGTTGTTGTGGGGTAGTAGATTGAATCCAGTAAAAAGGGTTGTTACATACTGGCCTGTAAAAAAAGGGGGACTTAATATGTTAAACCCATTTTTTTCTTTACAATTTTTTTAAAATTCTAATATACTGCCAATACTGTTAGGTCATCAGCAGGCCTGGGTATTAATCTTTAAAGCCTGATGTCATTACTTTTTGCAAAATGGAAAGTCCCTAAGTGGGGGGTGTTTAGGAACATCCCTCAGGATACTCCCGCTACATAACTGATTTTTTTTTTAAATTTAAATATGGAAAGTACTAATAATGGAATGTACGCATCCAAATAGAAAAGAAATGTATGTGCAACTGCTTAACTCTAGTTTTTAAACATTTTCCTTGTTTCACCTGCCCCCCAGGTATAGAGGAAAAATTTCTAACTAGGCAGCTCACTGAATCAAGAATCCCCCCCCCAAAATGTGGGACTCATTATGGCTGTGTTGCCATGACAAATTAAATGTAAGGGGTAATCATTTTCACAAAACCATAGAAGAAAGAATATGTTTAAGAGATGGGTGTGTATTACAGGCTGAAACCATGCAACATTTGTGTTTTGAGTGTCCTTATAATGAGTCTACATGGGATGTTACAGCAGGTTCCTGGGTGTGCCTGCAATTATCTAATATGATGTACAATGGAGTAGTATATGGGGTCTCTGATCCAACACGGAGAATTTTTTTTTATCAAGGCACATTAAGAATTATATATGCGATAATAAAATGGTGTATCTGGCAGGTCAGATGCCAATATGTGCTACAATAGAAGTATATTCCCTTGATTGGTATAGTAGGGAATATCACCAAAGAAACATCCCAGACTTATCAATAAGAGACATCTGCTTTGCCACCTCCTTTGGTAGATAACTGGTGGAGGGCTTTACCTAGGACCACTTTTGAAGGGGGGTCACTTAAATCTAAACACTATATATGACAGTTATTCTGATTGAAAATAAAATATGTTAAGCCTATTTCAACATATGGAAATTATCCTGTGTTAGTCAATATTTCCTTAGTAGAAGGTAATATTTTCTCAGGGTAAGTTAAGGAGGGGAAACAGTTCTATACAAATCGAATGAATAGCACTAAAAAAAATGTCATATGAAGGCTTTTTCCTGTATGTATTGTATTTGTATGTTTGCTTGCTTGTTATTGATCATTAAAAAAATTCCCCTACTCTTTTTGAGAAGTACCATGGGATCTTTAACATCCACCTGAACAGGCAGATGGGACCTCGGTTCATTGTCTCATCTGAAAGACGGCACCTCAGGAAGTGCAGAACCCCTCTCATACTGCACTACAGTGTCAATATTGGCATTTAACCCAAGTGCCTGGTGTGGTGATAGAATCCACAGACTTCTGATCTCCCGGCCTCAGAGGTGAGTGTGCTACCTGTTGAGCCACTGACACTTCCTTGCATCTCTCCTGAATCTACCCCCCCCAGCTTCATAACATGTCCACTTGTCCTAGATCATCCTTTTTTTTCAGAAAAAGACTCCCTCCTGTACCTTAATAACTCTCGTGAGGTATTTAAGGAGGGATTAACCCACAATAGGGTATGGTTTTACTGAGCATTAATCCACACCTGCAGGGGGGTTGGAATCATGAGGCCACAGGCCGAGTGATTTCAACCACCCAAGCGAAGATGTGCTCAATGCTTCTCCCTACAAGAGTGGAATTAAATCTCTTACAACATGAGCCACATTATATTAGAGGTTTATGTAAAGGAATATTAAAATATATGTGTTTGAACATGGATTTCTACTAAAATAGTCCTTCCCCTAATGAATAATGTGTATGGAGGATGCTGTTTTTGTAGTTGTCCACTAGGTGGATTTATTGGTATGAGGATGTGGACTCCTCCTTTGAAGGCAGAATCCACCTTTGCAAGGTGGAATCCGCCTTCTCTTTTTCAATGTGTCTATGGTGGAGTGATTTCTCTAAGTCAGTTTACATTGCTGTCAACCAGGATATTGTGGACTGGCAAAGCAACTGTGGGCATATTGGGGATTAATCAATGGTCAGGTGATGTGTTTTCACCAATGAAATGATTGTATTTTAGATAGCAATGTTATAAAGATCTTTATCATAGTCCCCTCTACCTTCTCTTCTCTAGGGTGCACATATTGAGGTCCTTTAGCTTCCTCTCATAGGGCTTTTGATGCAGAACCTGCACCGTTTTGGTGGCCCTCTTTTGGACCTCTTGCACTCTGCTTATGCCCTTCCTGAGATGTAGTCTCTAGAACTGGACACAGTATTCAAGGTGGGATCTTACCAGTGCTTTACATAGGGGCAATACCACCTCCCTCTTTCTTCTCGTGATACCTTTTCATATGCACCCAAGCATCCTGCCAGCCCTCCTGACTGCCATGCCACACTGGCCAACTTTAGGTCATCGGGTATGATTATCCCCCAGTCTCTTTAATGCTTGGTCATTGTCATTATCACTCTACCCATTATGTACTCTGCTCCCTGAGTTTTATGGCCTAAGTACAATACATTATTTTGCACTTCTCTGTATTAAAATCCAGCTGCCATGCCCTTGACCACTCCTCCAGTTTTTTTTTTGATCTCTGCATATCCTTTCCACCACCAGCCCACTACAGAGTGTCTACCCTGTTGTAGATATTGGTGTCATCTGCAAACAAGCAGACCTTCTCTTCCAGATTCTCTGTTATGTTATTATTAAAGACCTTAAAGAGGACCAGCCCCAGCACTGAACCCTGAGGTACCCCACTGGTCACCCTCCCTTCTTTGGAGCAAACACCTTTTTCTACTAGCCTCTGCCCATCTGTCTCCTACCTACTAACCAGCTTCTTACCCACGTTACAACATTGTTGCTCACCATCAAGCTATCCTGCTTGCTTACCAGTCTCCTGTAGTATGTGGAATAGTGTCAAAAGCCTAGCTGAAATCCAAGTAGGCCATGTCCACCGCTCCACCCTGATCTAACTCCTTGGTTACCATGTCAAAGAAATCTGTCAGATTTGTTTGGTATGACATCCCCCCAGTGAATACATGCTGCCTTGGATCCTGTAACCCTTTGGAGTCAAGATATTCCTCAATCCTTTCCTGTAGTAGTGTTTCCATTAATTTACCCACCACCGATGTCAGGCTGACAGGCCTATAAGTCCCTTGCTCTTCCCTGCTACCACTTTTGTGAAGTGGGACTACATCTGCCCTTCTCCAGTCTTCCAGGACTACTCCAGTCTCCAGTGATCTGTTAAATAGGTCTGTCAGAGGTGCCGCCAGTATCCCCCTGTGTTCCTGCAGCACCCTTGGATGTACCCTGTCTGGTCCCATAGCTTTGTCCACCTTCAGGTTAGTGTATAGTAAGTGTTTTCCCTTCCTCTACCAGGAAAAAGACTAGTGTCCACTTCCCTTCCATCAATGCTCATGATGCTTTTTTGCTGCCCTTCTCCTTCCACTGAAAACACCAAGCAGAAGTATTTGTTCAAGACGCCTTCCATTTCTTGGTCCCCCTCCATATGGCCCTCTTTAACTTTACATTCCTTCCTTTTGTGTTCCTTTTTTCATTAGCATACCTAAATAATGGCTTGTCCCAATTTGATACTGCCTGAGCTATTCTTTCTTCAGTTTGTGCCTTTGTGTTCCTTAATGCTTTCCCTGCCTCCCTCTGTTTTCCCTGCTACACTTCTATTTACTCCTTTCTCTCTCTCTCTCACTCTGTCTCCTTATACCTTCTGAACGCTACTCTTTTAGCTTTTACCCTTTCTGCCACGTCTTTCAAAAACCATAGCAGTCTCCTCTTCATTTTGCTGTTGCTTACTTGCTTGATGCAGAGGTTTGTTGCCTTCTCTATGCCTTCTTTTAGTTTGGCTGACTGTTCCTCCACACCCCTGATTATCTCCCCCAGCCAGGTCATTAGTGAGGCTTCACCCATCTTTATGAAATCTGTCCTTCGGAAGTCCAGGACTTTAGCCATGGTGTGGCTGAATTCTATATCTGTTCTGTTGAACCACACTATACAATGATCACTGGTCCCCAGATGGCTCCCCACCATTATCTCTGTAATACTGTCCCTTTTAGTAAGCACAAGGTCCACTATTGCCCCATCTCGAGTGAGTTTACTGACTAGTTGCCTGAGGAATGCCCCTTGCAGGGATTTCAGGATGTCCCTGCTTCTAGCTGAGGCCACAGCTGGGAGGCTGCAATCTACATTTGGCAGACTGAAGTCCCCCAAGAGCAACACCTCCCTTTTTCAGTCATTTTGCCAATTGTTTTTAATATTTCTTTATCTAACCCCTTCTCATGTGCTGGAGGCCTGTAGATCACACCTGTTTGAAAAGTGTATCTGTTTCCTGACTTGAAGGTCACCCACAACTCCTCTACTGCCCCCTGAATTCCCTGTATTTCTGTTACTTTTATGTCTTCCTTCACATAAAACACTACACCCATCCTTTCCTTCCCACCCAGTCCTTTCAGCGTCTAGCCTGGTATGGCCATGTCCCAGATATGGTTGTCAATGACAATGGCTTGATAATGGCCACATTATCCCAGTCAGCTTTGCCATGATGACCTCTAGGTCTGTGATCTTTCTTCCCGGACTTCTATCATTCATTCACATGGCCTTCCAAATTTTGTTAGCTCCTTTCTTTTAACTTCCCCTTGTTGCTTTTCCTACCACTCCTTCCCCCTTCTCTTTTGACTTTTTACTTTCTCTCCTCCCTCCTTTGCTATCACCCTGCTTCTTTGATTAACTTGTACCCTTAGTGGACTCTGTCTCCTTAGATTTTCCCTACTCTCTATCTTAGCCTGTTCATAGAACAATTTCTGTCTCCCCTATTTGTTCCACCACCCACCTTGGTTTGTTTAAATGTTCATCAAAGTGACATTTAAACCGTGCTCTGAGAACTGTGGTTCCACTTCTGGATGGCTGCAGGCCCCCACCTCTGTATAGGCTCTTATGCTCTGAAATGGATCCCCAATCCCCCATGTAGCTGTACCCCTCCTCTCTACACTGTCTTTTCAACCATGAGTTGGAGGTCTCGGTGCAAAGATTCCTCTCCTTCCCCTGTCTTAGACAGGCAGCATCTCCATAAAAGCTAGTGAGCATGCTACCCGTCTAAGACTGCATCCCAGTCCCCTGAACTCCACCTTCACCATTCCAGCCCAATCCCTAGCCAAGTCATTTTTCCCAAGGAGGACAATGACATCTAGCTTCCCACTCCTTCTTGTTGCCCTAGTGATCCATAGGATACCCTTTCCATCCCTCTGGGCCATGGTGCCTGCTAGGCACCTGACCTCCCTCTCTGCTCCTTTCCCATTCCCAGCTCTATCCCCCTGTCAATCGAGACCCCCAACAGAAGCTGTTTCCTCCTCTTCTGGGGTCCTAGTCCACCTCCTTGGGGTCTCCACTAGGGAGGACCCCCAGGTCCTACCCAGCCACTACTACGGGGTGCCTGCTCTTTACAGTATTGCTTCACTACAGCAGCAGCAGCAGCAGTCTCATGTTCAGATTCTGAAAATCTGGCTTCAACTAAATAACTCTTTCTAATCCAAACTTTCTGTTTTCTAGGTATGAGTCTAGGTCTATCCAGCAGAAGTGAATGTTTTGCTTGTAAAGCTTTTCATTTTATTAAACTACACACTACCATAAAAAAGCACACAAATCACCTCAGGTCACCAATTCTATAATTAGTGAAGCCTCTTCCTGTTTCCTCGCAGAAAAGACCATTCAATTATCCCTCAGGTGTTTGTCATCTGTAAATTTAGCCTTCATTAGAGCTCCTTGGAAAAGGAGAGTTACTTAAAATCAGTTTTACTGCTATAAACTTGACAAAAAACAGCTGATGGTGAATGAATGGAAATGAACGCATTACACCATTGCATGGGACAGGATGCCCTGTGGGAAAAGAAGAGTCATAAAAAAATGCAAACATGGAGATCCCTAGGGGCCATAAAACTAGCACACAAATAAAAAATAACTCCTTACCGCAAACAAAGGGAAGGACACTCTATTTCTACACCAGCAAATCAAAAGACTCTGCACAAAATATTTTTGGAAATTTTGACTTTAGTTCCCCTTTAATTGAAAGATTAACCATGCATAGCAAGGCTGCATTTACACTAAGGGATTCTGATGACATGATAGACCACAAAAGCAAAGCTGAAGAGGAATATGTTGCCATTGAACATCACGATGGAAACACATGCCTTTTCTGTACATGATTTCCATTTTTTAAATTTACATTTATTGCATTTAGTTAATACAACCCAGGCATATATATTCATATCATACATACCAAACAGTAACAGTTATTTATTTATTTAGCTTTTGTTGACCGGGTAAGTGCACTAGACAAATCCTGCCTATTTTCAGGCACGACCCGGGGGAAGGGGATACAGATGAATGCCAACTGACCTTGAACCAGATTAAGCTGTTGGTGGTATTTTTAGTGAATGAGGGAAATTTGGCCAGGACACCAGGGAAATTCCCCTACTCTTTTCGAGTAAGTGCCATGGGATCTTTAACATCCACCTGAACTACCACCAATCCAGGCATATGGGACCTCGGTTTAACGTCTCATCTGAAAGATGGCACCTCAGAAATGCAGCACCCCTCTCATGCTGCATTACAGTGTCAGTACTGGGATATTAACCCAAGTGCCAGATGTGGGAACTGAACCCACAGCCCTCTGATCTCCCGGCCTCAGAGGCGAGTGTGCTACCTACTGAGCCACTGACACTGCCTTTTAAGTTAACTTGCATGATAAACTAATATAGGATATGCAATGGCACTAGTATGAGTGTAACCACTTCAAGTAAATTAACAACATTTAATACACATTAAGAGACATATTGCAGCCATGCTGGTAGAATTATAGGATGGATTTTTTTTTTTAATTTATTTATTGATTTTCATCATACAAATAGTAACATGTACATAAAACGCAAATGTATTCCAAAATGGGATAGAGGAGATACAACTTCTCTACAGGCTCCCAAAATCAGATTGTTAACTTATTCAATTATTGTAAATAATCCAGACATGAGCCCTCCACCCCAAGTACATTAGGAGTAAATATTGCAGGACAATAAGTTCATAGGATCTCATACTCTCACCACAGGGTTTGAAGCTATAAATATGCTAAACTCTCATCCCACTCACAGATAAAAGAATAGAGTAAGGGGAGAACTAATACGAAATGACACAAAGTATTATTAAACAGATTGTCTGAGCTCGGTTAAGCTATGTTTTAACCCTACACCTTTAGGTTCCAGTAGGAAGCCTTGTAGGGGGAAGAATTTCTAGTTTAGAAGATTATGTAGTCCGCAAACTGAGCAGTGTACATTAGCACACCAAATTAATACTGTCCCAATGTATAAACAGTTTAAATAGCAGGCAAGGAATGGACATAAAATGGTTTTGAAAATATATAAATAATTAACAGCATTGGCCCCAGCCATTCTACCAACTTAGATATTGTACAAGGAGCACACAACAGGTACAATTAGACTTTGAGTCCAAGGGAGCTTAGTCAGCCTCTTTGGACAGCACAAGAGCACCACAGACCCACTACAGTCACTCTGGCTCCCTCTTCTGAATCTTGGTCTGAGGCCCTAGAATACATTTGGGAAAACAGTGTCTCTGTGAAGCTAGATGCAGCCTCTGGGTTGGTGAAAATATGGGGCTTCTGCTGATGCATGATGTGTAGGCATGCCAGAAAAAGCATCTGGGCCTTTACCCCTTTCGCCAGGTGTGATTTCTTTATCTCCTGCAGCTTTTTCTTTCTGTCTTGTATCTGTGAAGGGAAGAAGCCCAAATGGTTCCCCTCCCAGATGATGTCCCCCTTTTTCCTGGTCTCTTGCAACAAAGATATTCTACCCTCAGGGGTAGCCAATATCATAATCGCCATTAGTGGTCAAGAAGTGGGAGCTCCCCTACCTCCAGGACGCATGGGGATTGTAAAGGCTTGTACGATGGTAATGTCCATGTCCCTGTTTAGGAGGTTTGAGTCCTCAAAGACCTATCTGGTTGAGTGCCGGTAGGAGCTCCGTGTGGCTGGCAAAACAAGGAGGAAATCCCACAATTCTAACATTCCTCTGCCAGAGGCCATTCTCCAATGTCTCTACTTTAGAATGGAGGAAACTGACATCTCGGATCAGGTCTATCCTAACCTCTGACTACCGCTCTGATGAGATGGTTAGGTCAGAAATTGAAGATGTGTTCTCTGTAATCTTCTGTTCCAGGTTGGTGAACTTTTTTCCATTACTGCCAGATGTTTTTTTGTCTCCTTGCTGGTTTCCTGAAGTTTGGTTAGGAGTGGGAGGATTTGTGAAGACTCTGGTGACAATGCAGCAGATGGGCCTCCAGATTTGGCTGAGGCAATGGTCCCTCACCACCAAAATATGAATCGAGCCCCAATGAGGTATGGTGGGGTTGTTTTTTTGGACTCATTGTGTTCTAGGACACTTCCAGATTGTAGTCAACCCCAAGAAAGTTAATTTTTTGCTCAATACATTACTACATTTAATAATAATAATAATAATAATAATAACACTTTATTTTTATGGCGCCTTTCCAAAACCAAGGTGCCTCACAGTTTTAAAACATAACAAATAAACATCTACTTAATTTAAATAAAACAATAAGCATTTAAGATAAAACAAATAAATCAGTCACCAAAAGCTTGGTACCAAAGATGAGTTTTTAGACCTCTTTTAAATCCCTCCACAGTCGCACACTCACGTAACTGGTAGGGTAGAGAATTCCAGAGGGAAGGGTCCGCATGCATAAAAGGCCGGGCCCCAGATGATTTTAAACATACCGTAGGAATCTCTAGCAACCCCTCACCAGCTGACTGAAGCAATCGCCCAGGCCGGTAAGGAACCAGAAGCTCTTTCAGGTAGTCAGGGCTCAGTTGAGAAATGTCATCGTATACGGAGCTCATTTGAAGAACGTCCGCCCTGTTAAGTGTTCCACAGCGTCCCCCCATATGATGGATATTAAAGCACAATTTAATAAATTTCCTGCACCTTATAGCAACTTCACTTAATTCTTGCTTCTCAAGAAAGTTGATAAAACACACTTACATTGTGATTGTCCCATTTTGCACATCTAATACAGTACCTGCTGCACACATACTAACATCCTGCTTTTCTCCTGCATTACAATTTATTAACTGTAGCATCATAAATTTAGTGCTAACAAGTAAAAAAATAAAACCTGTAAACAGAACTTTAATTTGGAAACACAGTTGTCTGCTGTTTTGTTTAACAAGATGCCTGAGTCAGCATTCCATTCCATAACACCTCTTGCAGGCCAGTGAGGTCCCCATGGTAAAGCAGTGACATGATGAACAGAGGTATTATACCAGCAGACTCAAAGGGGCTGATTCTAGAAAGAATGCATTTGCCGCAGAGAACTGGCGGCCGAGTGTTTGACGTAACTTGAGATTTGCATCAAACACTGCAGCAAGTGTGATTCCCAAAGGCCCTTCCTGCGAAAGCCCTACTGCAAGTCCAGAATGCAGGACACAGGGAGTTAGACCACTTACTCTCTGGACTAACATTGCTTCTGGGATTGCAGCACTTGTGCCAACCCTTTAGTGCAACCAGCCATAAAGCGGGGAAAGTGTCACAAATACAGCACCCCTCTGAGAATTGGACCACTCTACATCTGAGAGGATTTGGCACATCTGTGACCCACTTTGCACTGGATGCAGAGTTTGACACAAGCCCTGCATCCACCTTCTGTAATCCATCCCAAAGACTCAAGCCCCCTTGGGTGAAGGTATCTCATCATCTTGGCTAGCGCACGTGGCGCACTTAGAAAAAAAGTAAAATGTTGCTGAACACTCTAGCTTTTGACGAAGCCACTATGGCACCAGAACAACAGAACTAAAACTGGAAATTAATGCAACTGCACCTTGGGACCATTATAAGTAGAGGAAAGGTTTGCGCGGTTACATGTACTTGTTCAAACACTACTACTGCACAGTTTATATACCATAACACCCTCCCAGAAAACACATTGCACTAGAGTTAACTATTCAGCACTGAGACAGGAATTTACATATTCAATCATTGTCCATTTTAAACCACAAAACTCTTAGATGGTTGAAGCAAATGTCCTGATGGCACCAGCAAAGGAAAAAAAAAGTCTAAACAGTACTTAGCCAAATTACATCAGGCAGTTCCATCCTCTGACATGTCCTCCCTGCCCATTTGGTTAATGTTTTGAATCTGGAGTTTAGCGGCAAAAAGCCCTGTTGCCTTAGGATCAATAACACAATAGGATTTGTCTTTATATGAAAATTGTAGGTGAGCAGGGAATGTAATACAATAAGCATTGCCAGAAGTTTTGAGTTTTACTGCAGCCTCTTGAATGATTTTCCCATCGAGTGGACGGTGAATGCATAGTCATGGATAAAGGGGAACACGAAAATTCACTCCCGACAACTCTGCCCATGACATTTTGTTCCTGTCATTATGCTCCGGAGTCAATTCACTCCTGCAACAATTCACTCCTAGGACAATTCACTCCCAAATTCACTCCCAAATAATTTAATGGACATAACATGAGTGTGGGGAACAGTGAGGGTATGTGTGTCCGTGCCTCTAGCCACAACAACAATGCCTGATAGCTGTCAGTTGAAATGAACAAGCTTGTGAATTTCTCCCCTGCCTGAAGCCGAGTCCTGTTATGCATCACCCTCCTGGAGCACCTATCAGCTTCCCGAATTCCCCAGGTTGCACAGTAAGTACACTCATCATCCTATGAAAACATGTCCACAGGTTATGTGGCAGCACTAAATGGGAAAAAAACAGCATGCTGGGTTCGGGGGGGAAGGGATGAGTGGTGGATCTTGCCTGTGAGATGTCAGTTTTTTCTTTTGTTTAAATTCTCAATATTGGCAGAATGTCCAAAAACCCACAGCTTGGTGCAAGGGAAGGGCTGGGGGGGGGGGGCAGTGGTGGGTCTTGCCTGTAAGATGTCCATTTTTTCTTTTGCTTAAATTCCAGTTAGAAAAGTGACAAATGTTGACTGATAAAAAAAATGACAAATATTTGTTTGGGTGAAATAAATACCATAATAAAAGTAATTTTCTGAGGGAGCGAATTGGCTGTGAGTGGATTGTTATAGGAGCAGAATGACGCAGGAGTGTAATATCAGGAGCAAATTATCGGGGGGCAAGAAATCAGAAGCTAATTGTCCCTGGAAAAAGGTCACTCTTGATTCCCTAATCTGAACTGGTGCTTGATCCTTTGTTGCTCAGAGAATATTTTTTCATTCATCTTGATGTAGCTACCATACAAAGGATGGTTCTTGGGCCATTGTCTGTTGTTTTGGCCTTCTAAGTATATGCCTTGGAGATCGGTATGGTGTGCCGGACTGACTGCCTCAGGCAGCCAATGTTGAAGATGAAGTGAGGAAGTGCCCCTCTACTCTATGCATTCAGAGACCCTAAAGATTTATATAGGCAGCCCTCACTTAGTTCTTGAGCTATTCCAATCTAGTCTGAACAATTGTTTGGTCCTTGATCATGGTGGCATACATGGTCAATGCTTTTCCTGCCACCTTGCTTGTTTCTTTCATCAATCTGGCCATAGCATCTGTCTTTTAGTCAAGCAAAACCAAACACTGACTGCTGATGATCAGCTTCTTATCTGAACACTGGATCATTTGTATAAAGAAACTCATTACTCTTTGTAAGGATTCCAGAGTCATGGGCTGATCTCCCCAGGATGCTACATGGTGAATCATTTAGAAAGTCCGGCTCCCACTTTGTCTTGTTTCCCAGCTCCTTGAAGACATCCCATCGCAGAACATTTTGATCACAGGAAGCAGTCCAGGTATTTATTCATGTTAAAGCTTTTTTTTAATTAAAACAGTCACAAAAAAACAAGTCATTGTTCATTAAGTGCAGATCTCACAGAGCTCCAACAAGGCATGTCCTTCTTGCTGGGCTACTGAATCCACTTCCACTGCCAGTTTCCCATTCTAATGTAGCTACCTGCCATTTACTGTATTCTGTGTCTTTATAATGCTATTCATTCATGTATCACTGCCTTGTGGGCTGCACTATTCCTGAACATGGGCACCAAGATCCAATAAACTTTTCTAGATACAAAATAAATAAAATGAAAGTTATTTTTGTACTATATGGTTTAAGTGTTGAGATTTGTGATAAGTGTGGTTCCCACCAAACACAAATTTTCTGTAATTCTAATTTCTTTTTTTAAAGTAAACCTTAAGTATGGGTCAATTCCAAACTGGTGTTTTGTGGAAGTACAAAAATCCAAGGGACTGTGCTTCACTCAAGCATTTCCACACATTAGTGTAATTTTCTCTGTATTCTTTATTAAACAAAACACAGCCATTACAGGATTAAAAATTTTTCCAATTAATACATAAATATCTTAATACATTTATCAGTAAATGAGAATAAATAACATTACTTAAGATTCTGTACAAAGACAAAGCATAAACATATTCCATTATTCCATACAAAGATCATGTTGGCATTGCTATGACATTCAATATCTTCAATAAGTAAAAGCTACATTACGGATCAAAAAATAAAATGAAGAGCAATTAGTGCTTATGGAATCATTTCATTTTAGCCTTTCTACTTTTTAAACACAGTTTTAAAAATAATACAGTTTTAGTGGCCATGTTATTGTCAAAGGGATTTAAACGTTTTTTAGCTGTCTCATCCAATGTTACATATTGAAATTTTAAAGTCTGCTAAAAGAATGATTGGAGAGTTGCTGTACCTGACACAATGCAACAGTACATGTGTTAAAGAGTTCCTGACACGGTCAAGACAACTTTGAAAAAATGTAATATTTGGGCATAAATGTAGCTTATATTTCATATTTTTTTCTGTAATCACCCTTATTTCCTTATTATTAAGAGTATTTGCATGAATACAGTATCTCTGCCCTTTTAGCTCTGGCTGCCTGTCTACACCTGATGTTATAATTTTGTTTATGACACCACAATGTGTTGCTGTGGAGATAATTATGATGTCATAAAGAGGGGATTGTGATGTAATGTGTAGTGAAGCAGCCAGAGTAGATATAGTCTAGGGGACAGGGATACTGTTTTCATGCAACTGTTTTCAGTAATAAAAAAATGGGGAAATAATTATTGAAAATATATGAAGTAGTAAAGAAAATGGGATGTAATATTAATAGCTGAATTGTTATTACAGGGTCTTTCCTATAACTTTGATAGATAATGTTCAGTTCAGAATATTGTATAGTTAGAGTTCACCTATCTTTATGTGAATTTAAAGTGGTTTAGTATGGTTCTAGACTATGTAGTATCTTTGTTTTGGCAAACAATGGCAATAAGCTTGAATTATCAATTAAATCCATGTTGTCATGGCAGGTTGTATCAAACAACCTTGCTTGATTAGGATTTTAAAGGGTCACTGTCAACCCTCTTAGGGTTCGATGTGACTCTAGTTTAAAAATATGTTGACTGCTCACATTCTGTCGAGATTACTGATGTAGCTGGTAATCTGATTCTGATTCCTTTTTTTTTAAGTAAAAAACAGACTGTCAACAACACTGGTGTTACCACACAAAACGATGTTTATTTATATTCATTGATCAACTTCCACTGCATCTTTCCTGGACTTAGGAATGCTGCTGATGCAATCTAGACACTCATCATGCTGAGGTTGGAGAGAAGACAGGTATCATGTGTGGTTGCACTGTCTGTATGTGTTCCAAATGTTTAGGATCTATGCAGTAAGAATAGATCAAGGATTTCAAGCAAAACAAAGTTAGGCATAATTGCACCATTCCCATGCATTTCAGTTATACTAAGAAAGGAAGCAGATCAAACAATCAATGGTTTTTTTTGAGTTTTGGAGAAGGTATGGTATCATAACATGTGGGTTTTCAACTAGAAATAATATGATGCAAAAGTGACTGACAGTGTCCCTTTACAGATTATGTTTATTACTGTATTTGGCCAACATCATACCCATACCCATAGAAAAAGGCAGAACACTGTAACTGAATTATTAGAAAAGTGTCCCATGGAGATTTCCTTTTCCAACCAGACATATTTTTCCATGAGATACTCACTTGGTATATGATAGCATTGGACTTTAGGCAATATCTTATCATTTTGACTACGGTCACCTACATTGTTGTAAATACAAATTTGTTACTTTTGATACATTCACAAACAACCAATGTACATGCATTCATCCTGGCTGGGGCTATGTCCCATGGAAATGCATCTCTAAAATAACTGGTCTGATAAAGTTTACAGTGGACTAGGTGATATGAACTTTGTTAACTACTACATTATTATAGTGCATATTCTGCTGTACAAAGGATACAATCATTCCACATCTACAGCTAATTTAGAGTGCAAGGAAGTATTAAAGAACAGGAATAAATTAGAATAGAACAACACTTCCTGGATGGAGGGGTTCTCAATGCACATACATACTAATGTTGCAGCAACAATCAGCCATCTTTAAATTTCTAGTAGACAGCTCTGTGTATGCAGCAGTGTTTAAAGTAACTAAGCATTGCTAATTATACCAGCTAGCCTCTGAGAAAACCAACATTAGTGGACTGAAAGTCATAGCAGAGTATAATCTACTGTTTACTTAGACGCATTTTGTTGGAAGTGATTTTAGAGAAGGAAATTAGAGAGATATTCCTCTCCTAATCTTAGTCTGGCACTGTCTGGTAGTAGTGATGTGCAAAACTGGAAAACCTCACTCCACAGATTAATTTATGAATCTGCCTCATTTTGTAAACTTAATCTGCCATGCATAGTCCAAATTCACAGAAAACTGAAAACTCCACAAATTGCAAAGTTGGCAACTCCATTAGTGGAGTTTGGCACAGAGGCAAAGTTTGCAATGTGCTAAGTTGGTAACTTCACAGCAAAAGTTTGCTATGTACTATGGGATTCGAGGTCACATGTTGCTAAAACAAACTGTATGCCATGAGGAGGCTGTTTTCAGTGCAGTATTCTGCAGACAGAGTAGGAGAGAAGTCTGTGTGTGCTTGCCTGAGGAACAAAACGTAAAATGCATCTCAAAATTGAGCTTTTTGAATCTAAATTACTCACATATTGTTCTAGAGGGCCTTGTACTACTAAATTTGTGTTTTTGTTTGTTTTTTCAGTGATTATTTACTTTAAAGTAGTGTTTTTTGTTTTGTCAGTCTGTGAAGCAGCGGTGTGAGGGAGAGTAGGTGTACTGTAAAACAAGGCAGTCCAGAATGATCTGGAACCTTTTTGTCTGAGCAGGAGATTTGTGTTATATTTTGGTTTTCTCACTCTTTCTTGTTCGTCAATATGTTGGCTGCACTTGCACATCCAACATTTTGTGGCAATGATAGGGATTTCAAGGGTGTGTTATTGTCGAGTCCATTGAAGTTCACAAAAGCAAGGGCTTGGAAGACTCTACACCAATGACCGTGGGATATGGTCCTGACTTCACTCTCAGCCTGGTGGGCTAAAATTTGTGTATTTCAAAGGACTGGGCTGCTCCAATCAGAGAGGGCTTTGGTCCTATGATTTGTATGAAGCCACTCAGCAAACAGCTGAGCAGCTTTCAATGTCAGGAGCCTGTCAGTCTGTCAGAAAGAAAACCCACCCTCCCTTCACATCCCAGTACACACATACAAAACAACACTCCCACTGCCTCCCTCTGTGTACTGTCCCACCCCCATCCTCTGTTCCTGTCCCAGAATAAACACAAAAAAAATCCTCTCCCACTGCCTCTCTTTATGTGCTGTTCCAACCCCACCCCTCTGTTTCTGTCCTGGTATAAACGGAAACAACAACCCTCCTGCTGCCTCCCTCTGTGTGCTGTCCCACCCCCATCCTCTGTTCCTGTCCTGGTATAAATACACACAAAAAAAAACCTCCCACTGCCTCTCTCTATATGTTGTTCCACCCGCACCCTCCATTTCCATCCCAGTATAAACACAAACAACAACCCTCCCACTGCCTCTCTCTGTATGCTGTCCCACCCCCACCCTACTCAGTACTCAGAGAACAACAGAACATGCAAGCAGCAAAAGAAGCAGCAAACAAAAAACCAACAACAGAATAATAAAGAATAATAAACTGCACATTCTGTGAAAAAGTCTAGATTAATACTTTGTACAGAACAAGCAGAACAAGACATGAGTACTGAGAACATGATCTGCAAGATGGAAAAGGGAGGACTAATGATTGTCTGAGAGACCAAATGGAGAAGCAGCTGCTGTACAGTATGTGGGCCAGTGTCTTTGCCTTCTTGCTCCTGGCTATAGCCACTGCCATCTTAATGCTGTAATGTTACATTTTCAAATCATCCCTCGAGCCGAGGCTCTGAATCAGGTAAGAATTTGTTGCTGTTTTTCCTGTTGAAACCTGTTGCCATCTTTGAGGCTTTCAAAACATCTTTTTTTTCCTGTGTAATTTATCCTTTCATCTGTCTCATTACGACTGAACAGGTTGCTGCTGGGAGCTCTGCAAAACTCATGAAACTGCAAAATGTGCAGAAGTACAGTGCAGCTTGCCAGGATGCAATTCACTTCTACAGCATTCTGCAGTATGCTGCAGCAGAGTTACTGCAGTAAACAATGTAATTTCAATGGTAATTGATCCCTTTTGTCATGCGGGAAAATGTGACACTGCCAGGATGAAGTGAATGTTATAGTTTCCTTCATGACAAAAGGGACTTATTGAAATTACATTTTTTTCCACAGTAACTGCTGCAGCATGTTGCAGAATGTTGCAAAATGCTGCAGAACTGGGTTTCACCCTGGTGAGCTTCACTCTACATAGATTATTAGATAACAAACTCCTGCATATACACATAGCTAAGTATGTGAAGGCCCTTCCTGCTTTGTTACCCTTCTAAGATCAGATATATTGTCAGAAATCTCTCTTGTGTCTACACAAGGAAAAGCCACATCTAGTCAAGTTGTCTAACTTGCCCTGCTTAATTATTTGCATGCCTACGGTAAGTTATTTAATGATTCTTATACTAACATACTAATTGCCAGCAGATTAGGCCTTACGGTCTATCAAGTCTGCTCAAACCTCAGATCTCTAGTTGGGTACTGAGGCCCTCCCTCTCCTTGTGTTCCAGAAACCCCTATTATCCATCCCCTCCCCCCTGGGCCAGGCCATCATTTGATACATCCACTTTCTGTGTCTGCCCCCCCTTATCTTGAAGCCCTCCACTGTGGATCTCTGAACCAGCTCGCCAGGCAGCATGTTCCAAGGATCCACCACCCTCTCAGTGAAAAACCTCCTCCTCTTCCCCTCACCCTTCCACCTTCCAACTTCAAACCATGCCCTCTGGTGATACCTCCCTGCTTTAGTCTAAAGATCCCTCCGTGTTTACCCTATTTATTCCCTTGAGGTACTTGAAGACCTCAATTATGTCCCCCCCAACTCTCCTCTCCTCTAGTGAAAAGAGGCAGAGCTCCTCAAGTCTGTCCTCATACGTCAAATCCCCTAGTCCTCGTATCATCTTAGTTGCCCTCCTCTGTACCCTCTCCAGGAGCTGTTTGCTCCTCTTCAAGTGTGGTCTCCAGTACTGTACACAGTACTCAAGGTGTGGTCTAACCAGTCCATTGTACAGCAGCAGAATCCCTTCCCTGCTCATACAGGTGATCCCTTTATGATGCATCCCAACATCCTGTTTGCTTTGTAGCTGCTCTCCTGCACTGCTCAAAGTTATTCATACATGCATCCACCATGACCCCTAGGTCTTTTTCCTCTGTTGAGGCCTCCAGTGCCTCCCCTCCCAAGGTGTACCTGTGTTTAGGGTGTCCCTGCCCAAGATGTAACACCTTGCTCTTGGTGATATTGAAATTTAATTTCCATGTGTGAGCCCACCTTTCCAGAGTGTCCATGTAGGGCCAACCTCCCCTCATCCCCCTCAACTACTGCTCCCATCTTGGAGTCGTCAGTGAAGACTCATTTCACACCTTATACCCTCCCTGATGTCCGATATGTATGCATTAAACTGGATCGGACCCAGTACCGAGCACTGCGGTACCCCACTACTGACCTCTCTAGGGTTCGAGAGCTCCATACTGACCACTACTCTCTGAGTGCATCCAGCTAGCCAGTTTTCAATCCTTCTAACCATCAAAGGCCTACCCCCAACCCCGTCAGTTTCTCCACCAGACCATTGTGGGGGACAGAGTCAAATGCCTTACTGAAGTCCAAGAATAATACATCCACAGGCTTTCCCCTGTCCAGTTCTGAGGTTACCCATTCATAGAACTCCACAAGATTGGTTTGACACAATCTACCTGACACAAACCCATGTTACTGACTATCCAGACCTCCCACCTCTTCCAAGTACACTCCCAATCATTCCTTTAGTATACCTCCATTAATTTTCCCACCACCAAGGTCAAACTGATGGGTCTATAGTTACCTGGTACTTCCCTCGACCCCAATTTATGGATTGGCACTACATGTGCCTCTCACCAATCCCTAGGTACCCTCCCTATCTCAAGCGACCTGTTGAAGAGCTCCACCGGGGTGCAGCCAGTATGTCCGTCAATTTCCATAGTACTCTCAGATGAATGCCATCCGGTAACCATTTTGTTGACAGCAGGCATACAACACTGGTTAGGGTGGTGTTGGGGGTACTTTCATTTATAACTTATTTTGTTAATAATTGAATAAAGATCAAAAATCCTAGTACATGGCAGCAGAGTCTCACAGTGAAAAATAGGTTGATTTTCTGAAAGAATTGGCTGGAAGGTAAAAGTTCACTAAAGTAAGCAAAATTCTGAAATTATAGTACTCTAAATGAGAAGTTACTCACTACAGATCAAAAACAAGTATTTGTCAATGCCGAACGTTGGCTGCTTGTTAAACAAATCAGTAATTAATTAGCATTATGCAGACCTCTCATCCACTGTTACCACAGATCTGCATAATGCTAATTAATTATTGATTTGTTTAACAAGCAGCCAACGTTCGGCATTGACAAATACTTGTTTTTGATCTGTAGTGAATAATTTCTCATTTTTTTCATTTTTATTTCTGTGGTTTACTTTGGTGTGTTTAAGTGAAGTACTGTATTTGATCTGTAGTATGTATGTTGGCAGGACTTTTATCTTGCCCCTAGTGTCAACGAAGCATATGAGGTGTTCTAAAATATCCTTCTGGGTGTTATAAATCACCACGCACCTCTTGTAAAAATATGCACTGAGAAAACCTCATGCTCATGGTCCTCGTCCAGCCTTAAGATCACTCTTCTCAACAAAGATTGCCTATGGAAAAAAACACTGATGACCAAACACTCCTCCGATTGGACAGCCTTCAGAGTGGCAAGAAACCAGTGCATGAAGCTCATCAGAGATGCAAAATTTAGTTACTATAACACCAAACTGGACACATCTATAAATTGTTCTACCCAGTCCTGGAAAACTCTTAAGGAGGTTGAGGAACAAAGGTCCTCTAATTTCCTCCCTACAAAAATCATGTCTGGAAGCTCCACCCATACCGATAAACATGAAATTCCAAATCTACTTAATAACCATTTACAACTGCAGGACTTGCCTCCAACTCTTCTTTGGTGCATAACTTATGCAACCAGTTATGCAGACAGGACAAGGCCTCCACCACCTCTGCCCTACCTGAGACCGAAAATGCCTTCTCCTTCAGCCCAATTTCCCTGAAGCATGTGGAGGGCCTGCTACTTAAGCTGGTGCTGATTGTATAAACCCATACTTCTTAAAAATAGCTATCATATTCTTGCTGCTCCCATTACCCATCTTTTCAATCTTTCCCTATCTCAAGGTACCCATCCTTCTATCTGGAAAACCACACACGTCATTCCTCTTTACAAATCATGTGATCCTAGTCACCTTATTAATTATAGGCCTATTTCTTTGCTTCCAACACTCTCCAAATTTTTAGAAAAATTAGTTAACCAACTGATTAGGAACTTCCTAGACTCTACAGCCTGCTTACTTCGATTCAATCTGGCTCCATACAGTGCCATAGCACAGTCTCTTTGCTTGCTAAAGTATCAAATGACTGGCTGAATGACTTAGATGACAAACACTATGTGTGTGCCTTGTTCTTGGACTTAAGCAAGGTCTTCAACATAGTGGACCACATCTTGTTACTGGATATCCTCTGTATGTTTGGCTTAGGCACCACAGCCATTAAATGGTTGGATAGTTATCTTATTGGCTGCTCTCATCAGATCAAAGCTGAAGGAGGCCTTTCTCCTCTAAAGATCCTTCTAAGAGGCATTCTGCAGGGCTCTGTTTTGGGCCTTCTCCTCTTCGCCAAGTACATAAATAATATTCACTCTGGAACAGAGTCAGCCAATATACATTACTTTGCTAACGTCACTGTACTGTCCTTTTCTGCGCCAAATCTTGAAAAAACCCTGCATGGACCTCCAATTTGAGTTCAACCTTCTCAAATAAAATCTGCTACGACTAAAACTATTTCTAAATGCTAAAAAGATGAAGGCAATGCTCTTTTCACCATCTCACAAGACATTATTGATGTCTGCTTGGATGCATTTCCTCAAATCACTACCCTCTTAGGTGAACCTCTTGAATTTGTCGCCAAGTTTAATTACTTAGATGTATGGTTATATCATAAACTATCCTACTCTGACCACATAGAGGAACTAATGAAAAAAACTTAAACAGAGACTTGGCATATTCTTTCATATAAAGCACTTGCTTATAGTGGAAGCGAAAACCAGGTTGGTTCAAACAACCTTGCTTCCACTATTGAATTAGGTGGATCTGCTGTATGGGAAAGGATCAAGCACAGCCTTAAGTAAGCTAGACAGCCTATACCACTGGGATATAAGACTGATCACTGGCTCTCCTTATACCACTTATCACTGCTCTCTATATGCACTTGTAGGTTGGATGTCTCTTAATTACAGATGCCAGAGAAATGCGGCCCTCTGGACATACCAAGCCATCACACATAAAATTTCACAGTATATCACAGACTGTCCGCCTATTTTGTTCCCCTGGAAACTACGCTTTGAGAAGCCTCTCTTACATATCTCTCATAATTTCAAAAGTTAGAACCTGCTTTGGCAAATCATCCATAAGTCATTCCCTCCCTACCTTATGGAACAAATTGCAGAAAACCCTTAAAATAGCCATTGCTGTAAAACTGTCCTCCTTAAAGCATGATTTGCCCAGTCCTTTTCAGAGACATGTAAATGCTCGACTTGAGACACTAGCTACAGTACTATGATTCCGTCAATATGCCTATTACCTTGTCGATCCATATCTATTCTTCTGCTCCCACCCCACTCACCCAATGTACTCCTATGTCTGTCTTCACTATAATAACCATGTCTCTTGAATATTGTATATGCTATTATTCTCCCTCACTTTAATAACCTTGTGTCCATGTATATTGTACATACTATTATTCTCCATTATCACCTATTACACTGTCATGTTAACTATGAGAAATGATATATATTGTATGATTATATGTTGTTGTGTTTTCCTTTTTTTGTTACTGCCTATTCAGGTCCATCTTGTAAATGACTTCACCTCAAAGGTGTTTCTCCTGGTTAAATAAAGATTGATTGACTGATTGATTGATTGAGTGGATTTCGGTAGCATTTTTGGTAATCTTTCAGTTATATTTTTCTTAGTGACAGTGTTATGTCACTTATTGTTATACTTAATATTAGATTATCCCTATTACCCCTGTTGTTTTAATCTGTTATGTTTAAAAAAAAAATGTTTTGGTTGTTTTTAGTAGTATTTTTTCAGATCACACTGCCGATATGTAATTTTCTACGGGGAGGTGTGTGCTAATGGTAATTAATAACTTGCTTAATCCTTTAACCCCTATTGTGTGTGTTTTGGTGATCCCTGTGGTGTTTTAATTTTTCAGATCACACTGCTGATCCCCGATTCCCTAGGGGAAGGTGTTGTCTGCTCCTGGTACTTACTTCTTCTGCAGGCTTTTTTTATATATTGTAATTTTTCATTCCAAATCAAGTTACAATTAGCATATAAGAATGACCAGAAAGGACGCTCCACTAAAGGGAGAGGTACAGGGGAGATAGCAAAGAAATGTTCAAAATCTATTGCGCAAAATAGTGCTGCAGTTAAAAGACCTGTATCTGTGGCAGTGTGTTCTGTGGGCTCCGGGGTTGATAGTAGCAAAAGTGTAGTTGGCAGCAGTGGCATTATTGTAGCCAAATTTTTCTCTGCGACATCTTGGCAGCCATGCTCGGGGGAGTAATGTGGGAGGTGACAAGGGAAGTAGTAATAAACAACATGGGGGACATGTTTATTGAATATGCTTCAAGTAACCAGACTAGCCCTAACCCTAATGTCCCATGGAATAACACTGCAATTTTAATAATCCACAACGCTAACAGTCTTTAGAGTTAAGGGACACTCTATACTCCAAACAAGGTCTCAATGTGTACTACAATAGTAACACACAATGCCCCTGCAAATGTTAATTGAGTGTCCAACACCTCAAAACCACCTCCCAGATTGACCATGGTGCCATATGCACTATTTTAGACCAATAACCATCAAAAAGTAATAAATATGCACCCCCTCTTGAACTACTATGATACCAAGTTTCAGACAAAATGGACAAACTTTGATTGAATTATGCCTAAAAAACCCAAAAGCAGTAGTTGCTGGAAGTCATTTTGACCCAATTTCATCTTTATGTACCCCAAGGAGAAGTTACAGGCAAAGCTGCAAGGCAAAATTACCAATGGCGAATATCCTATTAAACAGAAAAACTTCACAATATGATCCACAGAGGCAAATCTGGTGACTTTGCCAGAACTTGGCTGGTGAATTAAAACTTCCCAACATCTCTTCTGGTAGGTTGTGCTGCATGTGTCTTGTGAGAGTCCCTGTCAGCTGTGCGAGTGTTGCAGCATATAATAACCCTGTGGAATTCTGCAGTGAGTGGATGTTAGCTAGGGTCCCCAGAGGTAGGTGTAAGTGGTATCCTGTGATGTGGACATGTCGCAAGTGGGCACCTACCAAAACAGCAGCCCACTTGCGGTGAGTACCCACACAATGAGGGAGGAGGGAGGGCAACCAGATGGGGAGGGATCGTGAATAAAGACGGGACGTCACTATACCAATGCACATGTGGAAGGGGAGTGAGCACACATAGAGCAAGGGGCAGGTGGGTTTGTGAGGGGTGGTGCCGTGGACCGCCACTGAGCTGGCTCCATGGTGTGGTGGGGTGGGTGCTGGCCTGGGGTGGATGCGGTTCAGGGTTCTGATCTGTGTGCAGGTATATTTTGTTGTGCCTGGCCCGAGTAGGGTTTTTATTTTTTTTCCCCACTGTTGCACCCCCCTCCCAACATACACCCCCCTGGAGTTGAGAATCTATAGTTGGGGTGTGCGGGGGAGAAGCCCCCCATAGGGGTGGTGCAGGAGGCACAGCCCGCCTCATAAACGTAAAAGAAAACAAGTTTTTGCACCGCTTTCACTGTCACTGGAGTTGCACATCATCAAAATTAAATTTCAGCGATGTACACTCACCATAAGGATGATCGCCATTCAGCAATTGCCCTTATGACATAGAACCGGTGTAAGCATTGATGTTGTGTGTATGCTGTAGTGTACCCTCTCAAAGGTGGCCATCTTCCCTACTTCTCGTAACCACTCAAAGTCATGGGGGGTGTTCATTCCCTCTAGTGGCTCAGTATGATGTGCTTTGCAGTGATGAGTGCCTCAGCATCCACGTTTTGGCCATGGCTGTCAGCTCAACCCAGTCATCCCCATCTCCCTGTATCCCCAGCATTACTGACAGTGGTGTTAGTGTGATACTTAGCCCAGACAGTTCTCTTAGTATTCTCTGGATACCTCCCCAGAAACTCTATATGTTTGAGTACTCCCTGAGGAGATGAGTGATGCTGCCAACCACCATGGAGCATCTGCAGCACTTGTCAGAACCTATTATTTCCCATCTATCAGTTGCTGGGTGGGGGGGGCGAGTCCCATGCAACCTGTGCAGTATCTTATATTGGGTAAAGTGATTCCATCTGTCTCTGGCAGCCTGCTGGAGGCTGGTCCAGCCGTGGCTCCAGCTACACAAGGAGATCTCCTGTCCTAATTCCTTACTCCATTTGGATTGAAGCAGTTCTGTCCGGTCTGATCTCAGAGTGAGAAGACCATTATAGATTTTCCCCACCTGAAGTGGCCTGTCCTTTTCTGGGAGAAAGAACTTATTAAAATAATGCATCTTCTGCGGCCTGTATTGCATGCCCAGCATGGTGCCCAGTGCATGGTACAATTGTAGATATTGCCAGTGTTAGTGCTTCTCTAGGACAAAGATCTACTACAGCTGCCCAAATGTCTTAAAATAGCCTGAGTTCTCATCAAACAGCTGGAAGATGCTATGACGCATTTTCATTCGCCCAGTTCTTCCAGATTATAGTCACATCTCCTATCCTCAAGGTCGGATTGCACCAGAAAGGGAAGAGGTGTGTTTGGAAAAGGACCACTTCAAGACCCTGTTACACTTCTCTTTACTCCTATCTCTCTTTCTCTCTCTCTCTGTCTTCTTATACCTTCTTATACCTTCTGAATGCTACTCTTTTAGCTTTTACCTTTTCTGCCACTTCTTTCAAAAACCATAGCAGTCTCCTCTTCATTTGCTGTTGCTTACTTGCTTGATGCAGAGGTTTGTTGCCTTCTCTATGCCTTCTTTTAGTTTGGCTGACTGTTCCTCCACACCCCTGATGATCTCCCCCAGCCAGGTCATTAGTGAGGCTTCACCCATCTTTATGAAATCTGTCCTTCTGAAGTCCAGGACATTTGCCATGGTGTGGCAGATTTCTATAGCTGTTCTTATGTTGAACTACACTGTAGAATGATCACTGGTCCCCAGATGGCTCCCCACCATTATCTCTGTAACACTGTCCCTTTTAGTAAGCACAAGGTCCACTATTGCCCCATCTCGAGTGAGTTTACTGACTAGTTGCCTGAGGAATGCCCCTTGCAGGGATTTCAGGATGTCCCTGCTTCTAGCTGAAGCCACAGTCATTTTGCCAATTGTTTTTAACACTTCTTTATCTAACCACTTCTCATGTGCTGGAGGCCTGTAGATCACACCTGTTTGAAAGTGTATCTGTTTCCTGACTTGAAGGTCACCCACAACACCTCTACTCCCCCCTAAATTCCCTGCATCTCTGTTGCTTTTATGTCTTCCTTTATATAAAACACTACACCCAATCCTTTCCTTCCCACCCAGTCCTTTCAGCATGTAGCCTGGTATGGCCATGTCCCAGATATGGTTGTCAATGACAATGGCTTGATAATGGCCACATTATCCCAGTCAGCTTTTGCCATGATGACCTCTAGGTCTGTGATCTTTCTTCCCGGACTTCTATCATTCATTCACATGGCCTTCCAAATTTTGTTAGCTCCTTTCTTTTTACTTCCCCCTTTTTGCTTTTCCTACCACTCCTTCCCCCTTCACTTTTGACTTTTTCTTTTCTCTCCTTCCTCCTTTGCTATCACCCTGCTTCTTTGATTAACTTGTACCCTTAGTGGACTCTGTCTCCTTAGGTTTTCCCTGCTCTCTATCTCAGCCTGTGCATAGAGCAATTTCTGCCTCACCTATTTCTTCCACCACCCACTTTGGTTTGTTTAGGTGTTCATCAAAGTGACATTTAAAACATGCTCTGAGAACTGTGGTTCCAATCCTGGATGGCTGCAGGCCCTCACCTCTGTATAGGCTCTTATGCTCAGAAATGGATCCCCAATCCCCCATGTAGCTGTACCCCTCCTCTCTACACTGTCTTTTCAACCATGAGTTGGAGGTCTTGGTGCAAAGATTCCTCTCCTTCCCCCGTCTTAGACAGGCAGCATCTCCATAAAAGCTAGTGAGCATGCTACCCGTCTAAGACTGCATCCCAGTTCCCTGAACTCCACCTTCACCATTCCAGCCCAATCCCTAGCCAAGTCATTTTTCCCAAGGAGGACAATGACATCTAGCTTCCCACTGCTTCTTGTTGGCCTAGTGATCCATAGGATACCCTTTCCATCCCTCTGGGCCATGGTGCCTGCTAGCACCTGACCTCCCTCTCTGCTCCTTTCCCATTCCCAGCTCTATCCTCCTGTCAATCGAGACCCCCATCAGAAGCTGCTTCCTCCTCTTCTGGGGTCTTCATCCACCTCCTTGGGGTCTCCACTATGGAGGACCCCCATGTCCTACCCAGCAACTACTATGGGGTGCCTGCTCTTTACAATACTGCTTCACTACAGCAGCAGCAGTAGTCTCATGTTCAGATTCTGAAAATCTGGCTTCAACTAAATAGCTCTTTCCAATTCAAACTTTCTGTTTTCTAGGTATGAGTCTAGGTCTATCCAGCAGAAGTGAATGTTTTGCTTGTAAAGCTTTTTATTTTATTAAACTACACACAACCATAAAAAAGCACACAGATCACCTCAGGTCACCAATTCTATAATTAGTGAAGCCTCTTCCTGTTTCCTTGCAGAAAAGACCATATAATTATCCCTCAGGTGTTTGTCATCTGCAAATTTAGCCTTCATTAGAGCTCCTTGGCAAGGACAGTTACTTAAAATCAGTTTTGCTGCTATAAACTTGACAAAAAACAGCTGATGTTGAATGAATGGCAATGAACGCATTACACCATTGCATGGGACAGGATGCCCTGTGGGAAAAGGAAAGTCATAAAAAAATGCAAACATGGAGATCCCGAGGGGCCATAAAACTAGCAGGCAAATAAAAAATAACTCCTTACCCCAAACAAAGGGAAGGACACTCTAGGACTACACCAGCAAATCAAAACACTCTGCACAAACTATTTTTGGAAATTTTGACTTTAGTTCCCCTTTAATTGAAAGATTAACCATGCATAGCAAGGCTGTATTTACACTGAGGGGTTCTGATGACATTATAGACCACAAAAGCAAAGCTGAAGAGGTATATGTTGCCATTGAACATCACGATAGAAACACATGCCTTTTCTGTGCATGATTTCCATATTTTTAATTTATATTTATTGCATTTAACTAATACAACCCAGGCATATATAGGCATATATATTTATATCAGACATACCAAACAGTAAAAGTTATCTCACATGATAAACTAATATAGGATATCACAATGCCACTAGTATGAGTGTAACCCCTTCAAGTAAATTAACAACATTTAATACACATTAAGAGACACATTGCAGCCATGCTGGTAGGATTATAGAATGGATATATATTTTTTTTAATTTTATTTATTGATTTTCATCATACAAATAGTAACATGCACATAAAACACAAATGTATTCCAACATGGGATAGAGGAGATACAACTTCTGTACAGGCTCCCAAAATCAGATTGTTAGCTTATTCAATTATTGTAAATAATCCAGACATGAGCCCTCCACCCCAAGTACATTAGGAGTAAATATTGCAGAACAATAAGTTCATAGGATCTCATACTCTCACCACAGGGTTTGAAGCTATCAATATGCTGAACTCTCATCCCACTCACAGATAAAAGAATAGCGTGAGGGGAGAACTAATACGAAATGACACAAAGTATTATTAAACAAATTGTCTAAGCTCGGTTAAGCTATGTTTTAACCCTACACCTTTAGGTTCTAGTAGGAAGCCTTGCAGGGGGAGGAATTTCTAGTTTAGAAGATTATGTAGTCCACAAACTGAGCAGCGTGCATTAGCACACCAAATTAATACTGTCCCAATGTATAAACAGTTTAAATAGCAGGCAAAGAATGGATATAAAATGGTTTTGAAAATATATAAACAATTAACAGCATTAGCCCAAGCCATTCTACCAACTTAGATATTGTACAAGGAGCACACAACAGGTACAATTAGACTTTGAGTCCAAGGGAGCTTAGTCAGCCTCTTTGGACAGCACAAGAGCACCACAGACCCACTACAGTCACTCTGGCTCCCCTTCTGAATCTTGGTCTGAGGCCCTAGAATACATTCGGGAAAACAGTGTCTCTGTGGAGCTAGATGCAGCCTCTGGGTTGGTGAAAATATGGGGCTTCTGCTGATGTATGATGTGTAGGCATGCCAGGAAAAGCATCTGGGCCTTTACCCTTTTTGGCAGCTGTGATTTCTTTATCTCCTGCAGCTTTCTCTTTCTGTCTTATATCTGTGAAGGGAAGAAGCCCAAATGGTTCCCCTCCCGGATGATGTCCCCCTTTTTCCTGGTATCTTGCAACAAAGATATTCTACCCTCAGGGGTAGCCAATGTCATAATCACCATTAGTGGTCAAGAAGTGGGAGATCCCCTACCTCCAGGACGCATGGGGATTGTAAAGGCTTGTACGATGGTAATGTCCATGTCCCTGTTTAGGAGGTTCGAGTCCTCAAAGACCATCTGGTTGAGTGCCGGTAGGAGCTCCGTGTGGCTGGCAAAACAAGGAGGGAATCCCACAATTCAAACATTCCTCTGCCAGAGGCCATTCTCCAACGTCTCTACTTTAGAATGGAGGAAACTGACATCTCGGATCAGGTCTGTCCTAACCTCTGACTACCGCTCTGATGAGGTGGTTAGGTCAGAAATTGAAGATGTGTTCTCTGTAATCTTCTGTTCCAGGTTGGTGAACTTTTTTCCATTACTGCCAGATGTTTTTTTGTCTCCTTGCTGGTTTCCTGCAGTTTGGTTAGGAGTGGGAGGATTTGTGAAGACTCTGGTGACAATGCAGCAGATGGGCCTCCAGATTTGGCTGAGGCACTGGTCCCTCGCCACCAAAATATGAATCAAGCCCCAATGAAGTGTGGTGGGGTTGTTTTTTGGGGCTTATTGTGTTCTAGGACACTTCCAGATTATAGTCGACCCCAAGAAAGTTAGTTTTTAGCTCAATAAATTAACACATTTAATAATAATAATAATAAAACTTAATTATTATGGCGCCTTTCCAAAACCAAGGCGCCTTACAGTTTTAAAACATAACAAATGAACATCTACTTAATTTATATAAAACAATGAGCATTTAAGATAAAACCAATAAATCAGTCACCAAATACTTGGTGCCAAACATGAGTTTTTAGACCTCTTTTAAATCCCTCCACAGTCGCACACTCACATTACTGGCGGGGTAGAGAATTCCAGAGGGAAGGGACCGCATGCATAAAAGCCCGGGCCCCAGATGATTTTAAACATACTCTAGGAATCTCTACCAACTCCTCACCAGCTTAGCGAAGTGATCTCCCAGGCCGGTAAGGAACCAGAAGCTCTTTCAGGTAGTCAGGGCTCAGTTGGGAAATGTCATCGTATACGGAGCTCATGTGAAGAACGTCCGCCCTGTTAAGTGCTCCACAGCGTCCCCCCATATGATGGATATTAAAGCACAATTTAATAAATTTCTTGCACCTTTTAGCAACTTCACTTAATTCTTGCTTCTCAAGAAAGTTAATAAAACACACTTACATTTGTGATTGTCCCATTTTTGCACATCTGCTGCACACATACTAACATCCTGCTTTTTTCCTGCATTACAATTTATTAACTGTAGAGTCATAAATAAAGTGCTAACAAGTAAAAAAATAAAACCTGTAAACAGAACTTTAACTTGGAAACACAGTTGTCTGCTGTTTTGTTTAACAAGGTGTCTGAGTTAGCATTCCATTCCATAACACCTCTTGCAGGCCAGTGAGGTCCCCATGGTAAAGCAGTGCCATGATGAACAGAGGTATTATACCAGAAGACTCAAAGGGCCCAATTCTAGAAAGAATGCATTTGCCGCAGAGAACTTGTGGCCAAGTGTTTGACTCAACTTGAAATTTGCATCAAACATTGCAGCAAGTGCAATTCCAAAAGGCCCTTCCCTCAAAAGCCCTACTGCAAGTCCAGAATGCAGGACACAGGGAGTTAGACCACCTACTCCCTGGTCTAACATTGCATCTGGGATTGCAGCACTTGTGCCAACCCTTTAGTGCAACCAGCCATGAAGTGGGGAAAATGTCACAAATACAGCACCCCTCTGCAAATTAGACCACTCTACATCTGAGAGGATTTGGCACATCTGTGACCCACTTTGCACTGGATGTAGGGTTTGACACAAGCCCTGCATCCCCCTTCTGTAATCCATCCCAAAGACTCAGTCCTCCTTGGGTGAAGGCATCCCATCATCTTGGCTAGCACACATGGCACACTTAGAAAAAAAGTAAAATGTTGCTGAGCACTCTAGCTTTTGACCATGCCACTATGGCACCAGAACAACAGAACTAAAACTGGAAATTAATGCAACTGCACCTTGGGACCATTATAAGTAGAGGAAAGGTTTGCACAGTTACATGTACTTGTTCAAACCCCACCACTGCACAGTTTATGTACCATAACACCCTCCCAGAAAACACATTGCACTAGAGTTAACTATTTAGCACTGAGACAGGAATTTACATATTAAATCAGTGTCCATTTCAAACCACAAAACTCTTAGATGGTTGAAGCAAATGTCCTGATCGCAGCAGCAAAGGGAAAAAAAGTCTAAACAGCACTTAGCCGAATTACATCAGGCAGTTCCATCCTCTGACAGGTCCTCCCTGCCCATTTGGTTAATGTTTTGAATCTGGAGTTTAGCGGCAAAATGTCCTGTTGCTTTAGGATCAATAACACAATAGGATTTGTCTTTATATGAAAAGTGTAGGTGAGCAGGGAATGTAATACAATAAGCATTGCCAGAAGTTTTGAATTTTACTGCAAATCTTTGAATGATTTTCCCATCGAGTGGATGACGAATGCATAGTCATGGAAAAAGGGGAACACAATAATTCGCTCCCGACAACTCTACCCATTACATTTTGTTCCTGTCATTACGCTCTGGAGTCAATTCACTCCTGCAACAATTCACTCCTAGGACAATTCACTCCCAAATAATTCAATGGACATAACATGAGTGTGGGGAACAGTGAGGGTATGTGTTTCCGTGCCTCTAGCCACAACAACAATGCCTGATAGCTGTCAGTTGAAATGAACAAGCTTGTGAATTTCTCCCCTGCCTGAAGCTGAGCCCTGTTATGTATCACCCTCCTGGAGCACCTATCAGCTTCCTGAATTCCCCAGGTCGCACAGTAAGTACACTTATCATCCTATGAAAACATGTCCTCAGGTTATGTGGCAGCACTAAATGGGAAAACAAAACAGCATGCTGAGTTGGGAATGCAGTGGTGGGTCTTGCTTGTGAGATGTCAGTTTTTTTCTTTTGCTTAAATTCTCAGTATTGGCTTCCCCCAATGCCGTGGCATGCTGCTGCTGCTGACATAGTTCAGCCAGTGTGCCACAACTTTCTAAAAAAGTAGCCGCTGCAATCAGGGGCCGCCTCATCATTGCAGCATCAGCCATCCACTGCAATGAGGGAGTGACCCGTCATTGCAGGGATGTTAAAACCCTGATAATGTTTGTGAACATGGTGGTGGCTTGCCGCCTTGTTCACAAACAATATCACCCCCCCACCATGTTTAGTTGCCGACGGGGGCCCCAATCCCTGTCAGCTTCATTGGCCCAAGCCCCAATGTTGATTGTGCCAACGGGGGAGCCCACTCCCAGTCTGCATTATGTCAAACACCCCCCCGATATTGTGTACTGACGGGGTGCCCAATCCTCATTGGCTTAATGTGAACCCCCCTTTACTTGTGTGCCGATGGGGGTGCCCAATCCCCCGTCATGTACTGGCCCCCCAAAAGAAGCAGTCAGGTGGTGTGAACCCCCCTTTATTTGTGGGTCGATGGGGTGCCCAGTCCCCATCGGCAACTGGCCCCCAAAAGACTTGGGTGGCACACTGGGAGCCCACCCCAGCATGCCTAATGCCCCTGTCAAGAAAAAAACTGTCCTGCGATGGTGTTTTTGTTTGTAAACCTGTGAAATAAGAAAACTGTCCCTCGCAGTCTCCCTGGCCCCCCTCCCACCACCCTAACCCACCCACTGTGGACCCTGCCTCCCCACACCCCCTCACCCCATACTTACCTCTGGAGTCCGGTGCGACGATCATCGGTGGTCCAGGAACACGTCTGCACTCTTCAAAGCTGACCGCGAACTGAGGAAATGCCGGTAAGCTGTTTAATGGTAGAAATACAGTTTTTTCAACTTTAATGCATATCTCATTCATTTTTTGGAATTTTGGCACCAAATTTTTAAAATGGGGTTTTTGGGACCCCCTCCTCATGAATTCTCGAACTGTCATGGCGTTATTCGGCCCCAAAAGTTGATTTTGTGGTCACTGCGCGAAATCACCTTTCGGTGCCTAGTAATGAAACGACAGTGCCAGTGTTCATAAGGTGGGCTCTCAAAAAGTCTATGTTGCAAATTTGGTGGAAAAAATCCAAAAAATGACTGTTTTACAAGTGTCCATTGTGCAGTTGCTACACACGCTCGTAAATTCATGAATTAGCAATATTTTCACACCAGATTTACAGTACAGTTGTCATTGTTCGCATCTTGGCAGAAATGTGTTTTCACACTTCCGGTGCAGAATAGCGTGGTCGCTGTGGGAAATTAGTGTTTGGGACAGATTAAGAAAATGACAGTGACACTGTTCATGAGTAGAGGTTCTAAAATGAGTATGTTGAAAATTTGGTAATGATACTCCATAAAATGACTGTGTTACAAGCGTCCGTTACGCAGTTTGCACGCATGCTCATAAGTTCACGAATTTATAATATTTTCACTCCAGATTTTCAACATTGCCATTTTCCCACACCTACTTAAGAACAGTATAGCTGTAATTTTTCCCATCCTGGCCGGAATGTGTTTTCGCACTTCGGGTGCTGAATAGAGCGGTCGCTGTGGGAAATCACTGTCCGGGACAGATTAAGAAAATGAGAGTGATACTGTTCATGAGCAGAGGTCCTAAAATGCGTATGTTGACAATTTGGTGATGATAACCCATCAAATGACTGTGTTACAAGTGTGCGTTTACCACGCACCCTTTTAACTTCGCAAATTTGTAATATTGTCATGCCAGATTTTCAACAGTGGCATTTTTTCACACCTCCTTATGAGCAGTATGGCTGTCATTTTTCACATCCTGACTGAAATGTGTTTTCACAGTTCTGGCGCAGAATAACGCAGTCACTGTGGGAAATCACTGTTCGAGACAGATTAAGAAAATGACAGTGGCACTGTTCATGAGCAGAGGTCCTAAAATGCCTATGTTGAAAATTTGGTGACGAAACTCCATAACATGACTGTGTTACAAGCGTGCGTTGAACTGTTTCCACGCACCCTTGTAACTTGACAATTTTGTAATATTTTCATGCCACATTTTCAACAGTGGCATTTTTCCACACCTCCTTATGAACAGTACAGCTGCCATTTTTCACATCCTGGCTAACATATGTTTTTGCACTCCTGCCGGAGAATAGCATGGTCACTGTGGGAAATCACTGTTTGGGACAGATTAAGATCGAACAACTGATAGGGGGGAGTGACCGAGTTCAATTGAGCTCTGTTGGGACTGCTGCAGATTTGTTTGTGGGCAGGAAAAGGTCCCAAACACAAGAGCCCAGTACAAAAGGGCAGCCTGCAGCACTGGGAGAAACAGAACGAGAGAGCAAGTGATGGAGGGGAGTGCGAAAACTTACCAGACAGCTGTCAGGACTGCTGCGGATTTTTTATTTGTGGGCAGAAAAAGGCATCAGTGCAGGCAGGGGCCCAGTATAAAAGGCCAGCCTGCAGTGGTGGGAGAAACAGTATGAGCAAGTGAGACAGGGGGACTTAGTGAGCTCAACAGAGTTCTATCAGGACTGCTGTGGATTTCTTTGTGGGCAGAAAAAGGTGCCAATGCAGGCAGGAGCCCCATACAAAAGGGCCGCTTGCAGAGCCAGGACAAACAGAATGAGCGCTTGAGAGAGGGAGACTGAGCGACCTCAATGGAGCTCTGTCAGGACAGCTGCTGATTTCTTTGTGGACAGACAAAGGTGCCAACACAGCCAGGAGCCCCGTACAGATGCGCAGCCTGCAGTGCCAAGAGAAACAGAATGATCGAGTGACAGAGCAGTAGTGAGCGAGCTCAACGGAGCTCTATTGTGACCGCTGCAGATTTCTTTGTGGGCAGAAAATGCAGCAACGCAGGCAGGAGCCCAGCACAAAAGGCCAGCTTGCAGCGCCAGACAAAATGGAATGAGTGAGTGAGAGAGCTCAATGGAGCTGTGTCGGGACTGCTTCAGATTTCTTTCTGGCCAGAACAAGCCACCAATGCAGGCAGGAGCCCAGTACACAAGGGCAGCCTGCAGCGGCAGGAGATACAGAACAAGTGAATGAGAGAGGGGGAGTGAGTGAGCTCAACGGAGCTCTGTTGGGACTGCTGTAGATTTGTTTGTGGGCAGAAAAAGCCAGCAATACATGCAGGGGCCCAGTACAAATGGGCAACCTGCAGTGGCGGGGAAACCAGAATGAGCGAGTGAGAGAGAGGGAGTGAGCGAGCCCAACAGAGCTCAACTGTAACTGCTGCAAATTTGTTTGTGGGCATAAGAAGGCAGCAATGCAGGCAGGAGCCCAATAGAAAAGGGCAGCCTGCAGTCGCCGCAGAAACAGAATGAGCGAGTGAGAGAAGGGGAGTGAGTGAGCTCAACAGAGCTTTGTTGGGACTGCTGCAGATTTCTTTGTGGCCAGACAGAGGCACCAACAGAGGCAGGAGCCCAGTACAAAAGGGCAGCCTGCAGCGCCAGGAAAAACAGAATGAGTGAGTGACACAGGGGGAGTGAGCGACCTCAATGGAGCTCTGTCTAGACAGCTGTGGATTTCTTTGTGGACAGAAAAAGGTGCCAGTACAGGCAGGAGCCCAGTACAAAATGGCAGCCTGCAGCGCCAGGAGAGACACAACAAGCGAGTGAGGGGGGGGAGTGAGCAAGCTCAATGGAGCTCTATCATGACTGCTGCAGATTTCTTTGTTGGCAGAAAAAGGTGGCAACACAGGCAGGAGCCCAGTACAAAAGGCCATCCTGCAGCGCCGGCAGAAATGGAACAAGTGAATGAGAGAGGGGGAGCCAGCAGGCTCAACAGACCTGTGTTGGGACTGCTGCAAATTTCTTTGTGGGCAGAAAACATCACCGACAGAGGCAGGAGCCCAGTACAAAAGGGCAGCCTGCAGTGCCAGGAGAAACAGAATGAGCGAGTCAGAGAGGGAGAGTGAGCCACCTCAACGGAGCTCTGTGGGGACACCTGCAGATTTCTTAGTGGACAGAACAAGGTGCCAATGCAGGCAGGAGCTCAGTACAAAAGAGCAGCCTGCAGCACTGGAAGAAACACACTGAGTGACTGATAGAGGGCCAGTGAGCATGCTCAACAGACCAACGCAATCAACATTCGGCATTGACAGATGCTTGTTTTCTTTTGCATAAATTCCAGTTAGAAAAGTGACAAATGTTGACCGATAAAAAAAATGATGAATATCTGTTTGGGTGAAATAAATACCATAATAAAAGTAATTTTCTGAGGGAGAGAATTGACTGTGAGTGGATCGTTATAGGAGCGGACTGATGCAGGAGTGTAATATCAGGAGCGAATTATCGGGGGGGGGGCAAGAAATCAGGAGCGAATTCTCCCTGGAAAAAGGTCACTCTTGATTCCCTGATCTGAACTGGTGCTTGATCCTTTGTTGCTCAGAGGATTTTTTTCTTTCATCTTGATGTAGCTACCATACAAAGGATGGTTCTTTGGCCATTGTCTGTTGTTTTGGCCTTCTAAGTATATGCCTTGGAGATCGGTATGGTGTACCCGAGACTGACTGCCTCAGGCAGCCAATGTTTGAGGTAAGTGAGGAAGTGCCCCCTCTACTCTATGCATTCAGAGACCCCTAAGAGATTTATATGGGCAGCCCTCACTAAGTTCTCGAGCTATTCCAATCTTGTCTGAACAATTGTTTGGTCCTTGATCATGGTGGCAGACATGGCCAATGCTTTTCCTGCCACCTTGCTTGTTTCTTTTATCAATCTGGCCATAGCATCTATCTTTTAGTCAAGCAAAACCAAACACTGACTGCTGATGATCCAGCTTCTTATCTAAACACTGGATCATTTGTGTTTAGAAACTCACTACTCTTTGTAAGGATTCCAGAATCATGAGCTGATCTCCCCAGGATGCTACATAGTGGATAATTTAGAAAGTCTGGCTCCCACTTTGTCTTGTTTCCCACCTCCTTGAAGACATCCCATCGCAGAACACTTTGATCACAGGAAACAGCCCAGATATTTATTCAAGTTAAAGTTATTTTTTAATTAAAACAGTCACAAAAAAAACAAGTCATTGTTCATTAAGTGCAGATCTGACAGAGCTCCAAGAAGACATGTCCTTCTTGCTGGGCTACTGAATCTACTCCCACTACAAGTTTCCCATTCTAATGTAGCTACCTGCCATTTACTGTATTCTGTGTCTTTATAATGCTATTCATTCATGTATCACTGCCTTGTGGGCTGCACTATTCCTGAACATGGGCACCAAGGTCCAATAAACTTTTCTAGATACCAAATAAATAAAATGAAATTTATTTTTGTACTATATGGTTTAAGTGTTGAGATTTGTGGTAAGTGTGGTTCCCACCAAACACACATTTTCTGTCATTCTAAATTCTTTTTTTAAAGTAAACCTTAAGTATGGGTCAATTCCAAACTGATGTTTTGTGGAAGTACAAAAATCCAAGGGACTGTGCTTCACTCAAGCATTTCCACACATCATTGTAATTTTCTCTGTATTCTTTATTAAACAAAACATAGCCATTACAGGATTAAAAAGATTCCAATTAATACATAAATATCTTAATACATTTATCAGTAAATGAGAATATATAACATTGCATAAGATTCTGTAAAAAGACAAAACAAACATATTCCATTATTCCATACAAAGATCATGTTGTCATTGCTACGACATTCAATATCTTCAATAAGTAAAAGCTACACTACGGATCAAAAAATAAAATGAAGAGCAATTAGTGCTTATGGAATCACTTCATTTTAGCCTTTCTACTTTTTAAATACAGTTTTAAAAATAATACAGTTTTATTGGCCATGTTATTGTCAAAGGGATTTAAAAGTTTTTCAGCTGTCTCATCCAATGTTAAATATTGAAATTTTAAAGTCTGCTAAAAGAATGATTGGAGAGTTACTGTACCTGACACAATATAACAATACATGTGTTAAAGAGCTCCTGACACGGTCGAGATAGCTTTGAAAAAATGTAATATTTGGGCATAAATGTAGCTTATTTTTCATATTGTTTTCTGTAATTATCACCCTTATTTCCTTATTATTAAGAGTATTTGCATGAATACAGTATCTCTGCCCTTTTAGCTCTGGCTGCCTGTCTACACCTGACGTTATAATTTTGTTTATGACACCACAATGTGTTGCTGTGGAGATAATTATGATGTCATAAAGAGGGGATTGTGATGTAATGTGTAGTGAAGCAGCCAGAGTAGATATAGTCTAGGGGATAGGGATACTGTTTTCATGCAACTGTTTTCAATAATAAAAAAATTGGGAACTATTTATTGAAAATATATGAAGTAGTAAAGAAAATAAGATATAATATTAATAGCTGAATTGTTATTACAGGGTCTTTCCTATAACTTTGATAGATAATGTTCAATTCAGAATATTGTATTGTTAGAGTTCACCTATCTTTATGTGAATTTAAAGTGGTTTAGTATGGTTCTAGACTATGTAGTATCTTTGTGTTGGCAAACAATGGCAATAAGCTTGAATTATCAATTAAATCCATGTTGTCATGGCAGGTCATATCAAACAACCATGCTTGATTAGGTTTTTAAAGGGTCACTATCAACCCTCTTAGGGCTCGATGTGACTCTAGTTTAAAAAATATATTATGACTGCTCACATTCTGTAGAGATTGCTAATGTAGCTGGTAATCTGATTCTGATTCTTTTTTTTTTAAAGTGAAAAACAGACTGTCAACGACACTGGTGTTACCACACAAAACGATGTT
Source organism: Neoceratodus forsteri (assembly GCA_016271365.2). NCBI lineage: Eukaryota > Metazoa > Chordata > Ceratodontiformes > Ceratodontidae > Neoceratodus > Neoceratodus forsteri. The sequence goes on along the minus strand of CM057449.1, from coordinate 293,065,993 downwards.
TATTTACATTCTTTGATCAACTTCCACTGCATCTTTCCTGGACTTAGGAATGCTGCTGATGCAATCTAGACACTCATCATGCTGAGGTTGGAGAGAGGACTGGTATCATGTGTAGCTGCACTGTCTGGATGTGTTCCAAATGTTCAGGATGTATGCAGTAAGAATAGATCAAGGATTTCAAGCAAAACAAAGTTAGGCATAATTGCACCATTCCCATGCATTTCAGTCCTACTAAGAAAGGAAGCAGATCAAACAATCAATGGGCTTTTTGAGTTTTGGAGAAGGTATGATATCATAAAATGTGGGTTTTCATCGAGAAATAATATGATGCAAAAGGGACTGACAGTGTCCCTTTACAGATTATGATTATTACTATATTTGACCTACTTCATACCCATAAATAGAAAAAGGCAGAACACTGTAACTGAATTATTAGAAAAGTGTCCCAGGGAGATTTTCTTTTCCAACCACACATATTTTTCCATGAGACACTCACTTGTTATATGATAGCATTGGACTTTTTGCAATATCCTATAATTTTGACTACGGTCACCTACATTCTTCTAAATACAAGTTTGTTACTTTTGATACATTCACAAACAACCAATGTACATGCATTCATCCTGGCTGGGGCTATGTCCCATGGAAATGCATCTCTAAAATAACTGGTCTGATAAAGTTTACAGTGGACTAGGTGATATTAACTTTGCTAACTACTGCGTTATTATAATGCATATTCTGCTGTACAAAGGATACAATCATTCCACATCTACAGCTAATTTAGAGTGCAAGGAAGTATTAAAGAACAGGAATAAATTAGAATAGAACAACACTTCCTGGATGGAGGGGTTCTCAATGCACATACATACTAATGTTGCAGCAACAATCAGCCATCTTTAAATTTCTAGTAGACAGCTATGTGTATGCAGCACTGTTTAAAGTAACTAAACATTGCTAATTATACCAGCTAGCCTCTGAGAAAACCAACATTAGAGGACTGAGAGTCATAGCAGAGTATAATCTACTGTTTACTTAGACGCATATTGTTGGAAGTGATTTTAGAGAAGAAAATTAGGGAGTTATTCCTCTCCTAATCTTAGTCTGGCACTGTCTGGTAGTAGTAATGTGCAAAGTTGAAAAACCTCACTCCGCAGATTAATTTATGAATCTGCCTCATTTTGCAAACTTAATCTGCCATGCATAGTCCAAATTCACAGAAAACTGGAAACTCCACAAATTGCAAAGTTGGCAACTCCATTAGTGGAGTTTGGCACAGAGGCAAAGTTTGCAATGTGCTAAGTTGGTAACTTCACTGCAAAAGTTTGCTATGTACTATGGGATTGGAGGTCACATGTTGCTAAAACAAACTATATGCCATGAGGAGGCTGTTTTCGGTGCAGTATTCTGCAGACAGAGTAGGAGAGAAGTCTGTGTGTGCTTGCCTGAGGAACAAAACGTAAAATACATCTCAAAATCGAGCTTTTTGAATCTAAATTGCTCACATATTATTCTAGAGGGCCTTGTGCTACTAAATTTGTGTTTTTGTTTGTTTTTTCAGTGATAATTTACTTTAAACTAGTGGTTTTTGTTTTGTCAGTCTGTGAAGCCGTGGTGTGAGGGAGAGTAGGTGTACTGTAAAGCAAGGCAGTCCAGAATGATCTGGAACCTTTTTGTCTGAGCAGGAGATTTGTGTTGTATTTTGGTTTTCTCACTCTTTCTTGTTCGTCAATATATTGGCTGCACTTGCACATCCAACATTTTGTAGCAATGATAGCAATTTCATTGATGTGTTATTGTCGAGTCCTTTATAAGTTCACAAAAGCAAGGGCTCGGCAGTCTACACCAATGACCATGGGCTGTGGTTCTGACTTCACTCTCAACCTGGTGGGCTAAAACTTGTGCATTTCAAAGGACTGGGCTGCTCCAATCAGAGAGGGCTTTGGTCCTATGATTTGCATGAAGCTGCTCAGCAAACAGCTGAGCAGCTTTCAATGTCAGAAGCCTGTCAGTCTGTCAGAAAGAAAACCCACCCTTCCTTCACATCCCAGTATACACATACAAAACAACACTCCCACTGCCTCCCTCTGTGCGCTGTCCCATCCCAATCTCTTTTCCTGTCCCAGTATAAACACACAAAAAAAAAACCTCCCACTGCCTCTCTCTGTATGCTGTTCCAACCCCAACCCTCTGTTTATGTCCTGGTATAAACATATTGCTGATGGCTCCAAGATGATGGTATATGATGATGATGATGGTATAAACAATATATAGGAGGCAGTATAGCACAGTGGTCTAAGGCTCTGAGCTGCAAATCTGGTGACATCCAGCAGACCAGACCTGGGTTTGAATCCCACAGCTTCCACTTGCATACTGTGTGACCCTGAGCAAGTCACTTAACCTCCTTGTGCTCCCAGGTCGCTCCTGTAAAAAAGCTTTCAGCTTAGTGTGCTATACCTGGTTAAATAACTAAATAAATATAATAAATAAACACAAACAACAACCCTCCTGCTGCCTCTCTCTATATGCTGTCCCACCCCCACCCTACTCAGCACTCAGAGAACAAAAGATCATGCAAGCAGCAAAAGAAGCAGCAAACAAAAACAAAACAAAAGAATAATAAAGAATAATAAATTGCACATTCTGTGAAAAAGTCTAGATTAATACTTTGTACAAAACAAGCAGAACAAGACATGAGTACTGAGAACATGATCTGTGAGATGGAAAAGGGAGGACTAGTGATTGAGAGACCAAATGTAGAAGCAGTTGCTGTACAGTATGTGGGCCAGTGTCTTTGCCTTATTGCTCCTGGCTACAGCCACTGCCATCTTAATGCTGTAATGCTACATTTTCAAATCATCCCTCGAGCTGAGGCTCTGAACCAGGTAAGAATTTGTTGTTGTTTTTCCTGTTGAAACCTGTTGCCATCTTTGAGGCTTTCAAAACATCTTTTTTTTCCTGTATAGTTTATCCTTTCATCTTTCTCATTACGACTGAACAGGTTGCTGCTGGGAGCTCTGCAAAACTCATGAAACTGCAAAATGTGCAGAAGTACAGTGAAGCTCACCAGGATGCAATTCAATTCTACAGCATACTGCAGTATGCTGCAGCAGAGTTACTGCAGTAAACAATGTAATTTCAATGGGAATTAATCCCTTTTGTCATGCAGGAAAATGTGACACTGCCAAGATGAAGTGAATGTCATAGTTTCCTGCGTGACAAATGGGACTAATTGAAATTACATTTTATTCCACAGTAACTTCTGCAGCATGTTGCAGAATGCTGCAGAACTGGGTTTCATCCTGATGAGCTTCACTGTACATAGATTATTAGATAACAAACTCCTGCATATAGACGTAGCTAAGTATGTGAAGGCCCTTCCTGCTTTGTTACCCCTCGAAGATCAGATATATTGTCAGAAATCTCTCTTGTGTCTACACAAGGAAACACTACAACTAGTCAAGTTGTCTAACTTGCCCTGCTTGTTATTTGCATGCCTACGGTAAGTTATTTAATGATTCTTATACTAACATACTAATTGCCTGCAGATTAGGCCTTATGGTCTATCGAGTGTGCTCAAACCTCAGATCCCTAGTTGGGTACTGAGGCCCTCCCCCCCCTTTGTGTTCCAGAAACCCCTATTATCCATCCCCACCACCCTGGGCCAGGCCATCATCTGATACATCCACTTTCTGTGTCTGTCCCACCCTCTCTTGAAGCCCTCCACTGTGGATCTCTGAACCAGCTCACCAGGCAACATGTTCCAAGATCCACCACCCTCTCAGTGAAAAACCTCCTCCTCTTCTTTTCCCCTCTCACCCTTCCACTTTCCAATTTCAAACCATGCCCTCTGGTGATACCTCCCTGCTTTAGTCTAAAGATCCCGCCCCATGTTTACCCTATTTATTCCCTTGAGGTACTTGAAGACCTCAGTCATGCCCCCCCTTCTCTCGTCTCCTCCAATGAAAACAGTGCTCCTCAAGTCTGTCCTCATACGTCAAATCCCCCTAATCCTCATATCATCTTACTTGCCCTCCTCTGTACCCTCTCCAGGAGCTGAATGTTCCTCTTCAAGTGTGGTCTCCAGTACTGTACACAGTACTCAAGGTGTGGTCTAACCAGTCCACTGTACAGCAGCAGAATCACTTCCCTGCTCCTAGAGGTGATCCCCCTTACGATGCATCCCAACATCCTGTTTGCTTTGCTAGCCGCTTTCCTGCACTGCTCACAGTTATTCATACATGCATCCACTATGACCCCTAGGTCTTTTTCCCCTGTTGAGGCCTCCAGCATCTCCCCTCCCATAGTGTACCTGTGTTTAGGGTGTCTCTGCCCAAGATGTAACACCTTGCACTTAGTGATATTGAAATTTAATTTCCATGTGTGAGCCGATCTTTCCAGGGTGTCCAGGTCCCCTTGCAGGGTCAACCTCTCCTCTTCCCCCTCAACTACTGCTCCCATCTTGGAGCCATCAGCAAAGAGACTCATTTCACACCTTATACCCTCCCTGATGTCCGATATGTATGCATAAAACAGGATTGGACCCAGGACCGAGCACTGCGGTACCCCACTACCGACCTCTCTAGGGTTCGAGAGCTCCCCACTGACCACTACTCTCTGAGTGCATCCAGCTAGCCAGTTTTCAATCCATCTGACCTTCAAAGGGCCTACTCCCAACCCCGTCAGTTTTTCCACCAGACTATTGTGGGGGACAGAATCAAATGCCTTGCTGAAGTCCAAGAATAATACATCCACAGACTTTCCCCTGTCCAGTTCTGATGTTACCCATTCATAGAACTCCTCAAGTTTGGTTTGACATGATCTACCTGGCACATACCCATGTTGCTGACTATCCAGACCTCCCACGTCTTTCAAGTACACCCCCAATCATTCCTTTAGTATACTTTCCATTAATGTTCCCACCACCGAGGTCAAACTGATGGGTCTATAGTTACCTGGTACTTTCCCCAACCCCCCTTTATGGATTGGCACTACATGTGCCTCTCGCCAATCCCTAGGTACCCTCCCAGTCTCAAGCCACCTGTTGAAGAGCTCTACCGGGGTACAGCCAGTATGTCCACCAATTCCCATAGTACTCTCAGATGAATGCCATCCGGTAACCATTTTGTTGACAGCAGGCATACAACACTGGTTAGGGTGGTGGTGGGGGTACTTTCATTTATAACTTATTTTGTTAATAATTGAATAAAGATCAAAAATCCTAGTACATGGCAGCAGAGTCTCACAGTGAAAAATAGGTTGATTTTCTGAAAGAATTGGTTTGAAGGTGGACGTTCACTAAAGTAGGCAAAATTCTGAAATTATAGTACTGCAGACCTCTCATCCACTGTTACCACAGGTCTGCATAATGCTAATTAATTATTGATTTGTTTAACAAGCAGCCAACGTTCGGCATTGTCAAATGCTTGTTTTTGATCTGTAGTGAATAATTTCTCATTTTTTTCATTTTTATTTCTGTGGTTTACTTTGGTGCATTTAAGTGAAGCACTGTATTTGATCTGCAGTGTGCATGTTGGCAGGACTTTTATCTTGCTCCTACTGTCAACGAAGCATATGAGGTGTTCCAAAATATCCTTCTGTGCATTATAAATCACCACGCACCTCTAGTAAAAATATGCACTGAGAAAACCTCATGCTCATGGTTCTCGGCCGGCCTTAAGATCACTCTTCTCAATAGAGATTGTCTATGGAAAAAAGCACAGATGACCAAACTCCCCTCCGATTGGACAGCCTTCAGAGTGGCAAGAAACCAGTGCATGAAATTTATCAGGGATGCAAAATTGAGTTACTGTAACACCAAACTGGACACATCTATAAATTGTTCTACCCAATCCTGGAAAACTCTTAAGGAGGTTGAGGAACAAAGGTCCTCTAATTCCCTCTCTACAAAAAGCACGTCTGGAAGCTCCACCCACACCAACAAACATGAAATTCCAAATCTACTTAATAACCATTTACAACTGCAGGACTTGCCTTCAACTCTTCTTCGGTGCATAACTTATGCAACCACCTATGCGGATAGGACATGGCCTCCACCACCTCTGCCTTCTCCTTCAGCCCAATTTCCCTGAAACAAGTGGAGGGCCTGCTACTTAAGCTGGTGCTGATTGTATAAACCCATACTTCTTAAAATAAGCTATCATATTCTTGCTGCTCCCATTACCCATCTTTTCAGTCTTTCACTGTCTCAAGGTACCCATCCTTCTATCTGGAAAACCACACACGTCATTCCTCTTTACAAATCATGTGATCCTAGTCACCTTATTAATTATAGGCCTATTTCTTTGCTTCCAACACTCTCCAAATTATTAGAAAAATTAGTTAACCAACAGATTATGGAACTTCCTATACTCTGCAGCCTGCTTACTTTAATTCAATCTGGCTCCATACAGTGCCATAGCACAGTCTCTGTGCTTGCTAAAGTATCAAATGACTGGCTGAATGACTTAGATGACAAACACTATGTGTGTGCCTTGTTCTTGGACTTAAGCAAGGCCTTCAACATGGTGGACCACATCTTGTTACTGGATATCCTCTGTAAGTTTGGCTTAGGCACCACATCCATTAAATGGTAGGATAGTTATCTTATTGGCTGCTCTCATCAGATCAAAGCTGAAGGAGGCCTTTCTCCTCTAAAGATCCTTCTAAGAGGCATTCTGTAGGGCTCTGTTTTGGGCCCCTCTCCTCTTCACCAAGTACATAAATAATACTCACTCTGGAACAGAGTCAGCCAATATACATTACTTTGCTAACATCACTGTACCATACATTTTTAGGCCAATTCTTGAAAAAAAACTGCATGGACCTCCAATTTGAGTTCAACCTTCTCAAAAAAAATCTGCTACTACTAAAACTATTTCTAAATACTAAAAAAGATGAAGGCAATGCTCTTTTCACCATCTCATAAGACATCATTGATGCCCGCTTGGACGCATTTCCTCAAATCACTACCCTCCAAAGTGAACCTCTTGAATTTGTTGCCAAGTTTAAATACTTAGGTGTATGGTTATATCATAAACTATCCTACTCTGACCACATAGAGAAACTAATCAAAAAAACTTAAACAGAGACTTGGCATATTCTTTTGTATAAAGCACTTGCTTATAGTGGAAGTGAAAACCAGGCTGATCCAAACAACCTCTTTTCCACTATTGAATTAGATGGATCTGCTGTATGGGCAAGGATCAAGCACAGCCTTAAGTAAGCTAGACAGCCTATACCACTGGGATATCAGATTGATCACTGGCACTCCTTATACCACTTATCACTGCTGTCTATATGCACTTGTAGGTTGGACGTCTCTTAATTACAGACGTCAGTGAAATGCGGCCCTCTGGATGTACCGAGCCATTACACATAAACTTTCACGGTATATCACAGACTGTCTGCCTATTGTTCCCCTTGAAACTATGCTTTGAGAAGCCTCTCTTACATATCTCTTATCATTCCAAAAGTTAGAACCTGCTTTGGCAAATCATCCATAAGTCATTCCCTCCCTACCCTATGGAACAAATTGCAGAAAACCCTTAAAATAGCCATTGCTGTAAAACTGTCCACCTTAAAGCATTATTTGCCAGGCCTTTTCAGAGACATGTAAATGCTCGACTTGAGACACTAGCTACAGTACTATGATTCCGTCAATATGCCTATTACCATGTCTATCCATGTGTATTCTTCTGCTCCCACCCCACTCACCCAATGTACTCCTATGTCTGCCTTCACTTTAATAACCATGTGTCTTGAATATTGTATATGCTATTATTCTCCCTCACTTTAATAACCTTGTCTCCATGTATATTGTTTATGCTATTATTCTCCATTATCACCTATTACACTGTCATGTTAACTATGAGAATTGTTATATATTATATGATTCTATGTTGTTGTGTTTTCCTTTTTTTGTTACTGTCTATCCAGGTCCATCTTGTAAATGAGTTCACCTCAAAGATGTTTCTCCTGGTTAAATGATTGACTGATTGATTGATTGAGTGTATTTTGGATAGCATTTTTGGTAATCTTTCAGTTATATTTTTCTTAGTGATAGTGTTATGTCACTATTGTTATACTTTATATTAGATTACCCCTGTTGTTTTAATCTCTGTTATGTTTAAAAAAAACTCTTTTTGGTTGTTTTTAGTAGTATTTTTTCAGATCACTCTGCTGAGCTGTAATTTTCTAGGGGGAGGTGTGTGCTAATGGTAATTAATAGCTTGTTTAATCCTTTAACCTCTATTGTGTGTGTTTTGGTGATCCCTGTGGTGTTTTAATTTTTTCAGATCACACTGCTGATCCCTGATTCCCTAGGGGAAAGTGTTGTCTGCTCCTGGTACTTACTTCTTCTGCAGGCTTTTTTTAACATATTGTAATTTTTCATTCCAAATCAAGTTACAATTAGCATATAAGAATGACCAGAAAGGACGCGCCACTAAAGGGAGAGGTGCTGGGGAGACAGCAAATAAATGTTCAAAATCTGTTGCACAATATAGTGCTGCAGTTAAAAGACCTGTAGAACGGATGTAGGGCAGAAAGGATGAGATGGGACTTGGCAAGGTTGGAGGAATGGTCAGACATATGGCAACTTAGATTCAATGCAAAGAAGTGCAAAGTAGTGCACCTGGGAAACAAAAACCCAGAAGAAGAGTACACAATAGCAGGGGAGGTACTAACAACAACAAAAATGGAAAGGGACCTGGGGGTAGTCATATCAGATGATCTAAAGGTTGATAAGCAATGTGAGAAGTCAGTAAGGAGAGCCAGGGGGATACTGGAATGCATAGGAAGGGCATCACAAGTAAAAAATGGAAGTGGTTTTCCTCTGTACAGACAGTTGGTGAGACCCCATCTGGAGTACAGTGTGCAGTTTGTGAGACCTCATCTATGCAAGGACATAGACAGGATAGAAGCAGTCAGAGGAGGGCAACTAAAATGGTGCAGGGTCTGCATCAGAAACCATATGAAGAGAGACTGAGACAGCTAATATGTATACCCTTGATGAAAGGAGGGATGGGGGACATGATAGAAATGTTCAAGTACCTGAAGGGAATCAACAAAGTCCAGGAAGGTAGCATCTTTCAGAAAAAGAGATGTGTAAGAACAAGGGGGCACAATTTAAACATAATGGGGATGGCTCAGGGTAATGTGAGGAATTTTTTTTTCACGGAGAGAGTGGTGGATGCATGGAACCGCCTTTCTGGGGAGGTTGTTGGGTCTAAAACAGTGGGGGAATTCAAACATGCATGGAACAGACATAAGGCAATTGTAGTGGGGGTGGCAGGAAGTAGGCTGTTAGTTAACTAGAATCTGCAGCTTATCCAGTAGGTAGGGAAATGGGCAGACTGGGTGGGCCAAGTAGTCCTTATCTGCCGTCAAAGTCTATGTTTCTATGTATCTGTGGCAGTGTGTTCTGTGGGCTCCGGGGTTGCTAGTAGCAAAAGTGTAGTTGGCAGCGGTGGCATTATTGTAGCCAAATTTTTCTCTGCAACATCTTGGCAGCCATGCTGGGGTGAGGGATGTGGGAGGTGACAAGGGAAGCAGTAGTTAACAACCCAGGGGACATGTTTATTGCATAGGCTTCAAGTAACCAGACTAACCTTAACCCTAATGTCCCATGGGATAACTGCCAATTTTAATAATCCATAACGCTAACAGTCTTTAGAGTTAAGGGTCACTCTATACTCCAAACAAGGGTCTCAATATGTACTACAATAGTAACACATACTACCTCTGCAAATGTTCATTGAGTGTACAACACCTCAAAACCACCTCCCAGATTGACCATGGTGCCATATGCACTATTTTAGACCAATAATCATCAAAAATGTAATAAATATGCACACTCTCCTGAACTACTATGATACCAAGTTTCAGACAAAATGGACAAACTTTGATTGAATTATGCCTAAAAATCCCAAAAGCAGTAGTTGCTGGAAGTCATTCTGATCCAACTTCATCTTTATGTACCCCAAGGAGAAGTTACAGGCAAAGCTGCAAGGCTAAATTACCAGTGGCGAATATCCTATTAAACAAAAAAAATTCACAATATGATCCACAGTGGCAAATTTGGTGACTTTGCCAGAACTTGGCTGGTGAATTAAAACTTCACAACATCTCTACTGGTAGGTTGTGCTGCATGTGTCTTATGGGAGTCCCTGTCAGCTGTGCGAGTGTTGCAGCATATAATAGCCCTGTGGAATTCTGCAGTGAGTGGATGTTAGCTAGTGTCCCCAGAGGTAGGTGTAAGTGGTATCCTGTGATGTGGACATGTCACAAGTGGGCACCTACCAAAACATCAATCCACTTCCGGTGAATACCCACACAATGAGAGAGGAGGGAGGGCAACCAGATGGGGAAGGATCATGAATGGAGATGGGATGTCACTATACCAATGCACATGCAGAAGGGGAGTGAGCACATAGAGCAAGGGGCAGGTGGGTTTGTGAGGGGTGGTGCCGTGGACCGCCACTGAGCTGGCTCCATGGTGTGGTGGGGTGGGTGCTGGCCTGGGGTGGATGCGGTTCAGGGTTCTGATCTGTGTGCAGGTATATTTTGTTGTGCCTGGCCCGAGTAGGGTTTTTATTTTTTTTCCCCACTGTTGCACCCCCCTCCCAACATACACCCCCCTGGAGTTGAGAATCTATAGTTGGGGTGTGCGGGGGAGAAGCCCCCCATGGGGGTGGTGCAGGAGGCACAGCCCACCTCATAAAAGTAAAAGAAAGCAAGTTTTTGCACCATTTTCACTGTCACTGGAGTTGCACATCATCGAAATTAAATTTCAGTGATGTACACTCACCATAAGGATGATCGCCGTTCAGCAATTGCCCTTATGACATGGAACCGGTGTACAGTAAGCATTGATGTTGTGTGTATGCTGTAGTGTACCTTCTCAAAGGTGGCCATCTTCCCTACTTCTAGTAACCACTCAGAGACATGGGGGTGTTCATTCCCTCTAGTGGCTCAGTATGATGTGCGTTGCAGTGATGAGTGCCTTTAAGCATCCACGTTTTGGCCATGGCTGTCAACTCAACCCAGTCATCCCCATCTCCCTGTATCCCCAGCATTACTGATAGTGGTGTTAGTGTGATACTTGGCCCAGACAGTTCTCTTAGTATTCCCTGGATACCTCCCCAGAAACTCTATATGTCTGAGTACTCCCTGAGGAGATGAGTGATGCTGCCAACCACCATGGAGCATCTGTAGCACTTGTCAGAACCTATTATTTCCCATCTATCAGTTGCTGGGTGGGGGGGGGAGTCCCATGCAACCTGTGCAGTATGTTATATTGGGTAAAGTGATTCCATCTGTCTCTGGCAGCCTGCTGGAGGCTGGTCCAGCAGTGGCTCCAGCTACATGGGGGGATCTCTTGTCCTAATTCATCACTCCATTTGGATTGAAGCAGTTTTGTCGGGTCTGATCTCAGTGTGAAAAGACCATTATAGATTTTCCCCACCTGAAGTGGCCTGTCCTTTTCAGGGAGAAAGAACTTATTAAAATAATGCATCTTCTGAGGCCTGTATTCCATGCCCAGCATGGTGCCCAGTGCATGGTGCAATTGTAGATATTGCCAGTGTTGGTGTTTCTCTAGGACAAAGATCTACTACAGCTGCCCAAATGTCTTAAAATAGCTTGAGTTCTCGTCAAACAGCTGGAAGATGCTATGAAGCCCTTTCATTCACCAGTTCTTCCAGATTATAGTCAAATCTCCTATCCTCAAGGTCCAATTGCACCAGAAAGGGAAGAGGTGTGATTTGGATAGGGATCACTTCAAGACCTTCTTAAACTGCACCCATAGTGCCCTGGATGGGGGAAGTGTGGGATGGGTGGCTACTGAAGGGTGGGAACTTTCACAACGTAATTGTCTTGTATTAGTCCTCCCCCAACAAATGGGTTTCACAGGCTGTCAATTTGGGCCATGGCTCTGGCTTAACTGGGAGGAAGGTTTCTGCTATTTGCAATAACATGTGGGCCTCATGCTTTAGGGTGAAGTCAGGGAGTTTGGAGTCTCCCCTCTCTGGAGGTTGCACAATCTGCAATGGTTAAGCTGCTTCAGCTCTATGCCCCAGAAGGAGGAAGAAATGCATTTTTTGCTTGGCAGCCTTGATCAACTCTGGTTTCACCTGATTGGGAGGTTGTCCAGGATATACTGTACACTATTGGAGCTTGGGAGCAGCCACCATTTTAAAGGTTAGTACCTTCCCCCAGTGGGATAAATGTAGGTGGCTCTATCTGTCCATGTTTTTCTTGATCTCTGTCAGAAAAAATGAGGTATTCAACATGCCCAGGCAATGAAGATCCCACAAGAACTGTATGCCTAGTTATTTGAGACTATTCTCTGCCTGTTGCAGTCCCCAGGGGTTGTTCAGAAGGGATTCAGTGCTTTCAGCAGAGAATAGTAGGAGTGATTTTGCTATGTTGGCATTATAGCCTAAAAGTCTGCCAAACTGGATCAGCAGATTTAGCATGACTGGGACTGATTTCTCTGGCTGAGTTAGCATCAGCATTATATTGTCTGCACATGCTAGGGCCTTGTGTTCCCCACCCCCATTCATGCCATGGATACCGTATGCCATGGATGCCCTCATCCAGTCTGATGGCATGTAACAGTGATTCTAGGGCAAATACAAAAAGGAGCAGTGAGAGAGGGCAACTTGTCATTCAAACAACTTGAAGTCTTGCTGTATTCTGACAAGTGCAGTTAGCCCCAGCCTTTAAACTGCTCTGGAAAACAAAGGCTTAATCTTTCTATGCAGAGCATAGAATGCTGAGCTCAAGCTCGGTTGATGTCTCTGTCTGTTTCCCTTTGAAAGCTAACCGTCAGATTCTTTACTCCGTCTCACTGAACAGTCGCTCCGGAGATTCCTCCTGCAACTCGGTTCGAAAAGTCGGTTGAAGTGTCGGTTTTTCGTCGTCTTTTAACCAAAAAAGTTTCTGCATAGTCAGTTCAGTCTCTGTCTGTGGTACCGTGAGTACTAGATAGGTTTTGTACTGTGTTTCTGTGTGGAACTTGTAAAAAGTGTGGATTGGTTTGGCTAAACCGACCATTTGCTTAATTCTTGTGGTAACCTTAGTGTGTGGTTACCAGTCCTTATCGATTCAAAAAAAACATGTTTTGATATGTTTTTTTCCAAGACCCATGACACGGTTAGGAACCAATAAGGGAGTCTTGCCCGGCGGTTTCCAAAAAAAGGTAAGTTTGGTTAGGTTGGCCATGTCTGAGAAACCCAAGAAAAAGACCAGAACCAATGGGTTTCAACACTGCAGTGAGGGTGGGGAGGTCTTTGCTAAGGCCGATCCCCACACCACCTGTGTTTATTGTCTGGGGTTTGAACACCTTGATTCAGACTGCCAAATTTGCAAAAATGTTCCCAAATCTACCCTTGAAAAGAGATTAGGTAGACTGAGGGAAAAGGAGGCCGAGACATCCGCTGACCCAGATGGCCAGCCTGGTTCGGTTCCGACCTAACCAGAAGGAGTGCCCTCTGACCAGGGCTATACTTCTTTGGGCAAAAGGAGAGCCGATCCCAAGGGGTCAGTTCCAACTAAAAGAAAGCGCAAAGAAAAATCGTCCAGTTCAGATCCAGAAGTCCATATTCCGACTGCCAAGGAAGTAGCCAGAGCAATTCGGATTGTGGAATCGCTTCACCCGGTTCCGACCGATCCAGCACCTTTTGGCAGGGGCTAGGTTCAGTTGGTTCCCCCGGTTCATGACTATACTCTGGAAGGATTTTATGAACCGGAATTTGAGGAGGAAGGGGAGTTTGAAAATGATGATGGTGATGGTGAAAGTCTAGATGTGCCTGTGGAACCGGACATCTCCCCAGACAGACCTTCAGGTGTATCCCCTCCTAGGCTTTCTGAGTCCCCTTCCCACTTTATGTTCTTCAGAAAGGTGGCTGAGACCCTCCAGCTTCCTATGGAAGAGGCAATGGAGGATCAGGAGGAGTCTGATTTTGTACAAATGATAGACATCCCAGAGTCCAGGAGACTGTCTATTCCCCTCCACAAATATTTTGGGAAACAGACACAAAAAATTCAGAAGTCTCCCAATTCTATACCTCCTGTGGACAGAAGAATGGACAAGAGGTATACACTCTCAGGCTCAGATACAGAGTTTTTATATCATCAATGCAGCCATGTTGGGGTTATGTAGTCTGCTGCCTGTGACAAGGCAAGCATTCCCTTGGCTTCACACCCCCCAGACAAAGACTCCAGGAAGATTGATGCCATGGCAAAGAAACTGTAATTGGCATCTTCCTTGGGACTCAGACAGGCAAATTATATGGCCTATATAGCCAGGTACCAGAAGTCCAGGTGGGACACTGTACTGGCACTGGCTAAACAGGCCTTCACCCAGCTAGCCAAGGAGCTGGAGGCGGTGGCTGCAGATGGGATTGAGGCATCTAAAGTTCAGTTTCATGCTGCTGTGGACTCCAATGATGTGTCATCTAGAGTCACGGCTACATCTGTGGCTCTTCGGAGAATGGCTTGGCTCAGATTTACTAGCCTCTCGCAGGATACCCAGGCTAAGGCCATGGATTTTCCTGTAGTGGGTAATTCTCTGTTTGGGGAGCAGACAGAGAATTACATGAAGAAAATTGATGAGTACAGGGCCACCTACAGGAGTGCTTAGGCCAAGGAGAGGCAGGCAACTCCTCAAATGCAGCAGTCTAGGGGCAGGGGCAGGCCTTTTCATTAGCCTTTTTACCAAGTACAGGCCTCTTCTTCCTTTTCACAGAGGGGGTTCTTCAGAGGGAGAGGCAGAAGGGGGATGAGCAGGGCTGCATCCACTCCTCAGCCTAAGGCCCCTTGCCAAGCAGACACCCTGATGGGCCTGCCCGGGTCGACTCTCCTATTCTAGTAGGGGGCAGGCTGGCTTACTTTGTCCAGGACTGGATGTCTATTACATCAGACAAGTGGGTCCTGGAAGTAGTAAGCCAGGGACTGGTTCTCAGCTTCAGAATATTTCCAAAAATGAGAACCAGATCTTTTCCACCTGCAAATTTCTCTGAAACCCTTGCCCTAGAGGCAGAAGTTTCATCTCTTCTGGCCTTAAGAGCCATAGAGAGAGTACCTACCCTACACTGGGTTAAAGGGCTGTACTCCAGGTACTTCCTGACCCCATAGGAGAGTGGCGACCCATCCTAGACCTAAGATGCCTAAACAAACATCTTTTAAAACCAAAGTTCACAATGGTAACTCTGGGAATAATCCTTCCCTCTCTAAGACCAGGGGACTGGCTAGCCTCCCTGGACCTCAAAGATGCCTACTTTCAAATTCTCATCAGCTGCTCCCACAAAAAGTACCTCAGGTTCGAGTTGCCCTCAGGCCGCTATCAATTCAGAGCAGTGCCCTTTGGCCTAACCTCAGCCCCAAGGGTTTTCACAAAGTGCCTGGCAGTAGTAGTTGCCTTTCTAAGAAGGCAAAAGTTTTCCATTTTTCCATATCTGGATGATTGGCTAATAGTGGGCCTGTCTCCAGAACAAGTCAAGTCTCACCTGAAAGTGACCCAGCAAGTGCTCACTTCTCTAGGATTCCTTCTCAACCTTCCCAAGTCAGTTCTCGAACCAGTCCAACTTCTTACCTTTAAAGGGGCAGAAATGGACACAGTCAGAGCAAAAGCCTTTCTTCCCTTGGAAAGGGTAAGGGTTCTTATAGAGCTAGCCTCTTCCTTCAGCCTTCAGGTATCTCGACCAACAAGGTATTTCCTCCAGCTCTTGGGCCACATGGCAGCTTCAACAGCAGTGGTCCATGGGGCAAGATTCCAGATGAGTGATATTCAGTTCCATCTGAGAGCTTTTTGATCTCGGAGGAAGGATTCCCTAACCAAACTGATCCCAGTGACTCTGACCTTGATCCAAGCCCTTCAATGGCGGCAGGATCAGGACAATTTAAGACAAGGGGTCCCTTTCACCACTCAGCCTCATTCAGTGGTCCTTACCACGGATGCTTCTCTTCTGGCTGGGGAGCCCATCTGGGGGCTCTCATTGCCCAGGGACTGTGATTCCCCAAGAATTCCTTCTCCATATCAATCTTCTAGAACTCAGGGCAGTTTTTCTGGCCCTGAAAGCTTTCTCTCAGTCAGTGCAGAACAAGGTGATTCAGGTCAGAACAGACAACACCACCACCATGTGGTACATCAACAAGCAGGGAGGCACTTGGTCCACAGCCTTGTGCACGGAAGCCATGAAATTGTGGTCCCTGGCTTATTCCCTGCAAATCTCTCTGGTAACAGTTCACCTTCCAGGGAAGGACAATGTGCTAGCAGATGCACTGAGCAGGATCTCTCAGGGCCATCACGAATGGTCCCTGGACCCTCAGGTGTTGAAAGTGACTTTTTTCAAGGTGGGGCACTCCAGAGATAGATTTCTTTGCAGCCCCAGACAATCACCAACTTCCTCTCTTTTGTTGCAGACCTCCCAGTCTTGGGCTCAGTCCTCCTGGATGCTCTGATTCTGAATTGGGAAGGGAAATTCCTGTATGCCTTTCCTCCCTTCCCACTCCTGTTCAAAGTTTTAGTCAAAATAAGGTCTCAACCTTGCAAAGTGATTCTGATTGCTCCAGATTGGGCCAGACAACCTTGGTACCTCCTGTTGTTGTCCCTAGCAGTCTATTTTCCCCGTCTCTCCCCAGAAATTTACAACCTGTTAACATCCTCTCAAGGGAGGATTTGGTACCTCAATCTTCAGTCTCTCAATCTCAAGGCATGGCTCTTGAAGAGTTAGAGTTTGCAGATTTGCATCTTTCTCAGGGGGTTCTGTATATTCTCAAAGCTTCTCAAAAGCCCTCCACCAGAAAGACTTATAACTCCAAATGGAAGAGATTCAGCACTTGGTGTTCTAAGAAGCATATTTCCCCAGATACTGCTGAATTGCCTATGGTTCTGAATTATATGGTCCATCTTAATGGCCTAGGCCTCAGACCAGCTACTCTCAAGGTACACTTGTCAGCTGTTTCTGCATTTCTGTCTGTGGGGAAGTCTTCCTCACTATCTTCTCATCCTATGTTTTGTAAATTTTTTAAAGGATTGCTTCACACCAATCCTCCTTTTAGAGACCCTGCCCCTGCCTGGGATTTGAATGTTTGCATTGCTCAACTTATGCAACCTCCTTTTGAGCCAATGTCCTCAGCAGAGCTTAAGTACTTGACTTGGAAAACTGTGTTCTTGGTAGCCATTACCTCTGCCAGGTGTATCAGTGAATTGCAAGCCCTGTCAGTGGAACCTGATTTTATCTACTTTCACAGGGATAAAGTGGTCCTTAGAACTAATAGAAGGTTCTTGCCCAAAGTGGTTTCAGACTTCCATTTAAACCAGTCTATGTCTCTTCATGTTTTCTTCACTGATCATTCTTCCTCAGGAGGGAGGCGGCTATACAGTTTAGATGATAAAAGAGCCCTTAGTTACTGCATAGAGAGTACCAAGGGTCACAGGTTTGACTCCCTCCAGTTGTTCCTCACTTATGGAGAAGTGGGAAAGGGCACACCTGCCACCAAGAGAACTATTGCCAGGTGGATTGTGTCTTGTATACAATTCTGCTATGAAAAACTGGGAAAGATTCCACCCTCAGGCCTGAGGGCTCACTCTACAAGAGGTACAGCTGCTTCCCTGGCTGCTGCCAGGGATATCCCTCTCTTAGAAATTTGTCAAGCAGCCACCTGGAAAGCAGTACATAACTTTATAAACAAGTACTCTCTGGATATCCAGGCTAGGAGTGATGCTCGGTTTGGCACAGCAGTACTTCAGAGCCTATTCCCAAAGTAGGTTCGGTCCCTCCTCCATGGAGGTACTGCTTGGTAGTCTGCACTTGTCAGAATACACCAAGACTTCAAGTTGTCTGAAGAAAAAATTACTCACCTTAGTAATTATGTTTCTTCTATTAGAGTCTTGCTGTACCTCCCTCCCTGCCTCCCCTCTCAGAACTTGTTTTGGGAAGTGGGTGGGCAGGCGCAGTGTTGCACCTCAGGGGTACTCCTTTTACACCATCTTCTTTTGTTTGGGTGTTTATTTTATTATATTCCTGTTTGGTTTGGGTTTTGAGTTTTGTGTTTCCTGACTTGATTCATTGTTTGGTAATCCCAAACTTCTTGTTGCCAGATGGTTATTAAATTTTTTTTACAATTTCCACATAGAATAGCTATTGGAGTGTTGCTCATAAGAATCTGACGGTTAGCTTTCGAAGGGAAATAGACAGAGACCTCAACCGAGCTCAAGCTCAGCATTCTATGCTCTGCATAGAAATATTAACCCTTTATTTTCCGGGGCAGTTTAAAGGCTGGGGCTAACTGCACTTGTCAGAATATAGCAAAACCCCAATAGAAGAAACATAATTACTAAAGTAAGTAATTTTTTCTTTTCTCCTGCCAAGGGGGGAAGAGGCAGAGGTGCATGTGTTTGTTACTAATGAAGCCTTGGCTCCCTGATGCAGAGTATGGATCTATTTAATGAAGGTTCCCCAAATCCAGATACTTTAAGCACATGAATGAAGTAGTCCCAATCCACCTTGTCAAATGCTTTCTCTGCATCGAGTGATATAAGCACTGATGGCGGGTGTGGGGCAGGGGGGGCCACTATCTGGATCAAGTTTAGGGGCCTACAGGTGTTGTCTGTTTCTCTATCTTGCAGGACAAATCCCACCTGTTGACAAAGGTAGCTTCCACCCTCTTTAGTCTAGTGGCCAGAATCTTGACATAGGCCTTGCAGTCTGCAGGTAAAAATTGTATTGGGTCATAACACCCACATAAAAGTGGATTCTTTCTCATGTTGGGTATGAGGGTGATGACCACAGTCTTCTTAGAGAGGAGGACCTAACAGAAGGGATATAGAAATTCCTCTGGGAGGCCATCCCTTCCTGGTGCCTTCCCAGCTGGTATGGTGTGAAGGGAAGTTTCAAGTTCCTTTTCCATGATGGGTTTATCTAGCATGTCTTTTAAGGCCAGGTCAAGCCCAGGAAGTCTCAGAGGGGGAGGGAAATGAATGAACTCCCTCTCTGAGAGAGACACCTACTTGTGGTACAGGGCTTGGCAAAAGTTGAGAAAGGAAACATTGATGCCCTGGGAATCTCTCCTAAGGTTAACCAACTACATTCTAATACTCAGGATTTTAGATTTTCCCAGGCACTTTTTCAGTTGATCCACCAGTAGATGTCCAGGTTTTTCTCCCCTGCCTCCCAGAAAGACAGCTTAAGGTGGAATAGCATGAATGTGGCCCTTTGGTACAGGTGCTTATAAAATGGCCCCCAAAAATCTTAAATGCTCATTGGTTGGAAGCCCATTCCAGCCGTGTCCTTATCAGGATATAATGTTACAATGGGCACTACTTGTGCCAACGAAGATGCAGTACACAGGAAAATCAGTCTGTGCCACTGCTGTCCTGCTGCAGCTCCTGCTAACAACCGACAGCAATGCAGCAGCTGCAGAGGGAAACCTATGGGAGCGACTGTTCAGTACTGCAGCTACCCGATATAAATCCCTGCACCCCCCACAGACACACAGAAAGTCTGCATTTCTACCAAGTTCAGACATACTACTGGTATGAATCATTTTAAAATTAAAGTAACCTGCAGTTCAGGGGGAAACACAAGTGCGATCTCCAAACCTCTTCAGAGAGCCGCTACTCCATTACATTGATCTCCAGTGGCACCCCCAACCCTCATATTATGAACCAACAGACCCAAAATGAATAAATAAATAAAAAAAGATCTCCAATGGCACCACTTGTCAGGAAAAAGCCCCATATGGTGGCTGCAAATGGGCATTCTCGGTTTCAGTAAAGGGGCACTCAGAAACTAAACAAAATAGCTGAACTGAAAGAAGTCTTTGGGGGGGGGGGACTTGGCAGCCAGTCCCTCGTCACACACATATACAAAGTAAAATCTTCGGGGAGGGGAGACAGAAGAAACAGGACACAGTACCCAAAGTCAGAAACGCTCAATGTAAGTAAAGATGAGTCGGCAACCAGTCACTCCTCACACATGTAGACAAACTTATAAATGTAAAAAAAGAAGTATTAAATGTATAGGTCTTGTGCAGGAGGGGGGGCTTACATACACTGCATAGCATTATTCTACTTTCTACCTCAGCAATACATAAGAAAACCTCTGCTGGCAATAAACAGTTCTTTTAATAAGGGGACTAATTTTTTACTATTTGACCTGTTAAACCTCCATTTATATACAGGTTTTTCTGACTCTTTTGTTCTCTTTTTCTTTTGTTTTTAGTAATTACTTAGGTGCCCATTTCATAAGAGCAATAAGACACTCTGAGGTGTGGGTTATGGCCTGATAGAGCACCACAGGTGCTAAAGGCACTCGCCACAAGTGCCCCATGCCTTATAACGCACCTGGGGTATGCTCTTATCAGGCCATAACCCACACCTTGTCGTGTCTTATTGCTTGTGTGTTCACCTTATGCCTTGTGCCTTTGAGGTTTGCTAGGATCCTAGCAGAACTGGCACTGTCTGCCTTATACCGGGCATCCTGTTCCTTAAGAGTCTTGAACTGCTCCTCTAGATCCTGCTGCCTGATTTTCTTAAGATGGGAGGAATAGATTATACACTGCCCTCTGGTAAATGCTTTCAGTGCATTCCAGTGTGAACTGTTGCAGACATGCCAGTTGGGAGATTGGTGGCCAAGAAGGTCCATGTATCAGTCTGTAGGGACTGAAAGAAGGTCTTATCCTTCAGCAGGAATGTGTCAGAATGCCACTGCTGCCTTGCAGCACCTGTCGCATTCAATGGAAACCAAGTGAAAGAAACTAGGGCATTGTCTGAGATGGTCACTGTGCTAGTTGTTGCTCCTGCCATCTCAGACACCCACATGTGCGGGACCAGTCACAGCCACAGCTGTGCTATTGGCATCCTCTCGTAATGTTAATTGGTCCTTTTGCAGTGATGTGAGGATCTGCACCAAGTCATTGAAGAAGGTAGTCTCTGAGTTGTTTGGGCCGTAGATGTTGCATAGGGTGACCTCTTGCCCACAGAGCATTTCCAAGACTATAACATATCTGCCTTCTGGCTTAGGGATCAGCCTTTCAGCTGTAAAGGAGATGATTTTGTGCATGAGAACAGCTACCCCTCTGCTTTTTGTATTAAAGGTGTTGCCATACACCTGACAGACCTAGTCCATTTTAAGTTTAGCTGTCTCCAATTATGATAGGTGAGTCTCCTGAATAAATGCTATTCCCATCCCTCCCTGTTAAGGTGGTCCAGAATTTTTCAACATTTTATGGGGGAGTGTATACCCTAGCATTCCAGAAGATCTATTTAATTAACTGTCTGTCATGTTATATCTTGGAGTTTAAGCAGTGGGGTTGCGGCTGAAGATATGACTTTCAGTGCACTAGTGTTGGGGGAAGCCGAGGTAGGTCTAAGAAGTTGTGGTTTTTGGAGAAGAAGTGTGGGATTTATCTCAGCCAGAATGTCCCGCTTCCTTGCTACAGGGGTTGGTCTAAGTTTAACAGTGTGTTCATTTTCCAGCTAGAAAATTCAAAAGGAACAATCAGTTTCATTAACTTACTCATATACAAACATATGAATAAAGGCAACAGTAGTAACCGGTCAGAGATGTGTGAACCACCTAGAACTGCTGTGATTCAAAAAAACTGTAGAGTAAACATAAACAAATACATTTTGGGGACCAAAGGGCTTTGTCTGTCTAGGAATGGAGACCCGAAAGTTGGTCATGCTGTCACTCCTGAGCATCCAATAGCTGTGTGGATTCTGCATGGCTACATCCATGCCACTAAGTCCTCATAGGTTTTATCATGACACTAATGTGCAAAACATTGTCACAGCATTGCACAGAGCAAGAGAGTAGACATTCGTAACAGTGGAGGGAGTGGGTAGAAAAGAGGGGGGCCCAGCTGAGGGAGTATTGACCCCCTTTTGCTACTGAGCCTTAATGTGTCTTTTGCTGCCCTGTGCTTTGGGTTGGCACAGGGTCATGATGAAAAGGAGTCCTGTTTGAGGGGAGGGAGGTTGTTCAGCTGCTGAGTAGTCTGCTGCCTAGCAGTGGTCTGGTTCTTGGAAGCAGTTAGAGCTGCCATCACTCCTTGTGATGGAGAACTCATGTTGAGGTGGTGCCACCTAATTCAAGTGAGTAAATAGTTGGTCTGTTGTGGCTGCTGAAAGCTGGGTTAGACGTGACCGGTGTTAGAGGTCTTGGAGACCTGAAGCTGCTAAATAGAGATACAAAAAAGTATGCACTGGGAGGGAAGTGCCTCTCAACAAAAATGAACACAATAAAACATAAAGTCGGACACTCACCACCTCATACACAAGGACACTAGGCTCCAGTAGTGTAGTTCCATTGTCTTTATTAAAAAACAATCTGACATAAAAAAGACCAGCAGATACCCATGAAAAGCATGTCCACCTGTCACATTTCAGACTGGCTTGTCCTTTATCAAAGGACCTTTCATAAAGGATCAGCAGGTCCGAAATGTGTCAAACGGGCATGTTTTACATGGATGTCTGCTAGTCTTTTTTTCATGTCAGATTGTTGTTTTAATAAAGGCAATGGAGCTACACTGCTGGAGCCTAGTGTCCTTGTGTATGAGGTGCTGAGTGCCTGATATTATGTTTTTATTATGCTGCTGAGAAGTCAAGTTGTCTCACTTGGATGCAGAATGGGTGGCCGAGGGCAGAGAAGGTAGAATTTGCCAGGTTGTTTACGCTTTCACATAGACAGAGGCTTTTCAAACGTGCACATGATCATGTATGCTCTGTGATGGCAGGCCCATTTCACAAAGAGAATGCAATCTCATTATTACAGTTGTTAGCAAGAAAGGGTTGGAGGACGCATGGGAAGGCAGTAGCCTATCAAACAGGAGGTGTGCCATCTTGTCAAAGAGATTAAGGTCAGGGCAGAGTAGCTGGAGGGTAACATCAGAGGCAGAGCTCAAGGTCTGACCCAGTAACCTAGTATCTGCTCCCTGACCAATGCCTCCTCAGGCCCTGTCTCACCAATTGCCTCAGGTGATTCCTATATAAAGAAGCCTGTGAACAAAACTGCAAGACAGAGTGGTTGCAGTTATCGTTCCTAGTGGAGGAAATATACCTTAGAGACCTTACTATATATGGGGAGATCGGACAGCAAAGAAGAGGCAGGTAGAGAGGGGAATAAGGGAGAACAGGGAAGAGGAAGAGGAGGTCAGGGAGGTGCATGCATGGTGATTAAATTTGCCACAAACAGAGGAAGTAGGTGAGAAGAGAGGTGCAGGTTAAGAAAGAAGGCCTAAGGGTGAGGTGAAGCCAGACAAGCATTTAAACCAGCAGTAAAGCCCATTTAAATAAATGACAAGCATGGGAAGTCCCTAAAAGATAAGTCAGAGCACCTGGTTTGTTGTGAAAAGGAGAAAATAGCTATGTGGGGGTCTAAAGACACAAATTAATCACCATTTAAAACAAGCAGCATATGAGAAGACTGGAATAGCAAAGGATATAGTGCTGCAGGAGCAGCCACTCTCAGAGCTGAGGTTCTTGAAGATGGTCTTGCTTTCTGTCAGTGGTTCCAGGTGCCTTAGCTATGTGCCTGTCCACGCTAACAGCAACCAAGTCCACCCATAATCATCTGTCATGTCCCTGTTGCTGTTGCAGTGGTGGGTTGCTGTGCAGCTTCATCAGAGGTTCCAGAAGTGGTGTTTCCAGTGGCAATTTGTTAAATGTCCCAGGCCATTTACGTGCAGGCTCACCTATGGAGTCAGAGTTGGTCGCCGAGAGTCCTGATTCCCTGCTACTCTATCATATGCCACTCCCCTGTCCCGAGCGGCCAGAGCACTTCTTCTTCCTGCTTCAGTGGATAGATCATTTGGCCTTTGATGTTTGCCATTCCATGGAGTTGGGGTAAGGATGGTTCCACTGTGGAGAAGAATGGCTCAGTAGCCATGCCTGCTGTGGGGGAGCCAAGTTCTGTGAAAGTCCTTTGGTCTCATCACTTTGCTGGAGGGACTGTGATTTCTTGGGCCAGTTTTTTGTGATGTAGTAGCAAGTTTCCTCCGGCGAGTTGAAAGTATGGAAAATTCCATTTTGGTTGATGCTGAGTTTCGCAAGGAACTGGACTCTGTATGGGATGTTGAGCTCCTGCAGGATTTTTTTGGGCTCCAACGTACCCCTTCCTTCACTGGGCTAACTCTGTGGAGCAGTTGGTGAAGATGTATACCCTATGGCCTTTCCAGCTGAGTGGGCCTCTATCCCTCACCAGGGACAAGATCTGTTCTTTATCAGTGAATTACAAAAACTGGGCAAGGATGGGTCAGGTTCTGTTTCCTGCCTTATAGACTGATCCAAGTGTCTGATCTGCCCATTCAGTCACCAGAGGCTGTTTCCAGGAGTACTTTAGGAGGTGAGGGAGCTCCCATTGAAAGAAGTCAATGGCATCTCTTTGTTCTACTCCCTCTGGGAAGTTAACAAACTGCAGGTTATTGCGGCAGTTTCTGTTTTTCAAATCCTCGACCCATTCCCATAGTATTGCAATTGTCCCCTCAAGCTTTTGGATACAAGCCTCATTTCAAGTGTCCTGATCATCTGTGTAAGATAGGTAGGTTTCTGTGTCCCAGGCAAATTTAGCGTTTTACCTCATCTGCAATGTCACTTATGAAGACACTGAATAACAACGGCCCAAGCATCAAGCCCTGTGGGACCCCACTTTTGATTGGTCTCACTCTTGAGATTTCCTCTGACCACTACCTTCCGGTTCCTATCTAGCAGCCAGTGTTTTACCCACCTAGCCAGTTTTATCCCTACTCCCAAGTACTCCAGCTTCATAGTTAATCTCCTGTGGTGACCAGAGTCAAAGGACTTACTGAAATCTAGATACAGTATGTTCACTGCCTGGCTATTGTCCACTGTACTGATTACACAGTCAAAGAAATCAATTAACTTGGTCTAGCAGGAGAGCCCTGACATGAACCCATGCTGCCTATTGTCATGGAACCCATTTTCATCTAGAAAGTTTTCCAGCATTTCCTTCAGTATGGTTTCCATGAGCTTCCCCCTATTGAGGTCAAACTTACAAGCTGATAATTACCTGGGTCATCCCTCAGCCCACTGTTGTGTAGCGACACTACATGTGCTGTCCTCCAATCCAGGGGTACTTCTCCCATCAAGGTCTAGAGAAGTTTTGAACAGGTCTGCCTGGAGACCTGCTGGCACATCCACTAATATCCTCAGAACCTTTAGGTGCATTCCATCTGGTCCTGGGAACTTAGTTACCTTCGGGATCTTTAATCCTTTCCTCACCCTGTCAGTTTTAATCTCCCCATCTTTGAGTCCACCCCCACTACCTACCCCCTTTGTCTTCTGATGTAGTGGGCCATCCTTCTCCTTTATGAAGACTGACCAGAAATATTTTCTAAGTACCTCTGCCTTCTCCACACTACCCTCCACCCATCCCTCCTCCCTTTCAGGAGCCAGTATAGTGTAATGTTTAAGGGCACTGAGCTGCAAACCTGGAGACCTGGGTTTAAATCCCATCATCTCTCACTTGCATACTGTGTGACCCTGAGCAAGTCACTTAACTTCCTTGTGCACCCAGGTTGTACCTAGAAACAAGCTCTGATGTAGTGTGCCTTTCCTGGTTAAACAATTTCCCTTTTCAGCCTGACAAGCCCTTCTTTGACATCCACTTCTCCCTGGAGTACTGGAAGAAGGCCCTTTTCTCCCATTTTTACTACCTCTGCCAGCTGCAGTCCTTCTGGAATTGGCCAATTGTACTGCTTTCCTTGTCTCTGTTTCCTCATTGCTGTACTCCTCCCTATCCTCATTTCTCTGAGTGCACTTTTACTTTCTGAAGGCTGCTTTCTTGTTCTTTACCACCTGGGCTACATTGCTATCAAACCAGCTGGGCTTCTTGGCTCTAGATATGTTGCTCTTTATCTAGGCACACTCATTAGTAGCTGCCATCAGACACTCCTTGTTAACCGCATCACATTATAATGTCAAAATTTTGACATCAAAATCCATTACAGTGACAACCTCTATGTTGTCACTGTACTGAACAGTGGTGAAATTTCACTGATTAGGCCCCGAATAAACTCTGACCTGGGTTTTTATCTTTAAGAAGGATGAATCCCTCCTCATGGAGGTGCGGGGCAAAGCCCCCCTCATAAAAAAACACTCACCTGTCGACATTGTTTCTGTTGCCGAGCCACATTTCAACAACTTTGTTGTCAATGTGGCTTGGTGGAACCCTTGGTAACAGTTCATTTCTGGTCAACACCACAACACCCATTTCCTTCCTGATCCAAGTGAGGTGCCATTTCAAAATTTACCCCTCGACTGTAGCCTGCCCTCCTGAAGTCTAGTACCCTTATTTTTGTTAGTCTTCTCGTTGCCCATGTGCAGTCTTCTCATTGCCCATGTGCAGATAAACCATGCAGTGTGATTGGCACTTCCTGCGAATGGTGTTTCCACCCTTACTTCCTGGAGATGCACACCATTAGTCAGAATCAGGTCTAGTACAGTCCTTTCCCTGGTGGGTTCTAGGGCACACTGGGCCAGAAACCCACTATGGAATACCTCCAGCAGTGTCTGAGTCCACTCCAGGTACAGGTGGAAACAGGGATCTTCCAATCCACCACATGTAGATTGAAGTCTCCCATGATTACTACCTCCCCCATGCCATCAATCTCCACAATTTTGGACCCCAGCTCCCTGTCCAAATCATCATTCTGGTTCAGTGACCTGCACCCCACTCCTAAGTACACCACTCTTAGCCATAACCTTTTACCTTTTGTTGACTGCACCTGTACCAACAACTCCTTTAACCTTCCATCCATCTCCTCTGGTGCAGAATTCAGGGATTTGGCTTCATTGGGGACTGGGGGTCCACCTGGAGTGATGCAGGCCTATACTGGCATGATGGTCTGCATCTGTCCAGGAGGGGAACCAAGATCCTAGGTGATAGGTTCAAATGCTTCATTGTCAAGCATTTAAACTAGCCAAGGGGGAGGCACTGGAAAGGAGCAGGGAAATCCTAGTCCCCAAAAAAAATCAGGGTAGTAAGTGAGGTAAACACCAAGATAGAGATGTCAATA
Source organism: Neoceratodus forsteri (assembly GCA_016271365.2). NCBI lineage: Eukaryota > Metazoa > Chordata > Ceratodontiformes > Ceratodontidae > Neoceratodus > Neoceratodus forsteri. Next base: position 293,038,951 of record CM057449.1, on the reverse strand, counting down.
GGGAGAAGGGAAAGGGTAAATGGAGAAAATTACAAAGGCAATAAGGACAGGGATGGGGCAAAAAGGGGTAAGGCCATCGAGAAATGGAGGGTAATGAGTACCAATGCCCATAGTCTGGACAACAAACTCACTGAACTTGTGGCCTTGATGAAAGAGGGACGCCTGGATATCATAGCAGTCACAGAAACATGGTACACAGAGAACCATGACTGGGATGTTAACATACCAGGGTACACAAACTACAGGAGAGACAGGGAGTGTAGAAGAGGGGGATGAGTAGCTCTCTGTGTAAGGGAAGGGATAAAAGCAATGGAACAAAAGAGTAAACAGGGAGGAGAGGAGGCACTCTGGGTCACCTTAGAGACTGGAAATAGCACCACAGTCCACACAGGGGTTGTATACAGACCCCCATATCAGGGAGAGGGAATGGACAAGGATATGATACAAGGCATCCTTAGGATGGCAGAGAAAGGGGAGATACTGTTGATGGGGGACCTGAATATGGCAGATGTTAACTGAAGCACATTTTCTGCAGCAACATCCAAGAGCAGGGCCCTTTTTGATGCCCTACAGGTGGCATGCCTCACACAGCTAGTTTTGGAATCCACTCATGAGGGAGCAATCTTAGACCTCGTACTGAACTTTCAAATGGGGACAGTGAGAGGATCTCAGATCTAGAAGTGGGTAGACATCTGTGAATAAGTGACCACCAAACAGTGTGGTTCACAATAAACTCAGCTACAGAGTCAAGCCATGCAAAAGTGAGGGTACTGGACTTCAGGAGGGGTAAATTTGGCAAGATGGGAGAGTGTCATAGAAAAGCACTAGCAAACAGGCGAGAAGGAGGGGTGGAGCAACAATGGGGCAACATCAAAACTGCCATCAAAGAGGCAGCAAGCCTTTGTGTGAAGCAAATAAACAAATCAAAATGAAAGAAAAAGCCACTATGATTCTCAAAAGAGGTAGTGGGGAAAGTTAGGGAGGAAAAGATAGCATTTAGAAAGTATAAGGAAACACAGATGGAGCAGGACAGAGAACCGTACCAGTTAAGACAGAAGGAAGCAGGGAGGGAAGTCAGAATAGCAAAGGCCCAAACTGAGGAAAAGATAGCCAACTCAGTTAAGAAGGGGGATAAAACCATTTATAGGTACATCAGAGAACATAGAAAGACAAAGGGGGGGATAGTGAGGCTGAAATAGAAAGGACAGTGGGTGGGCAGAGAGGGACAGTGAAAAAGCAGGGATACTGAACAAATACTTCTGCTCAGTATTCACAAAAGAGGAGGAGGGGGAGGTACCTAATCCAATTATCAGAAGCACTCTGGATGGAGGGGTCAATCCCAATCCTTTCACAGAAGAAAGGGTTCTGAAAGATCTCCTAAAACTGAAGGTGGACAAAGCAAGGGGGCCTGATGGGATTCACCCCATAATTCTATAAGAATTAAGGGGAGAACTAGTGACACCACTGACTACCTTTTTTAACAAATCATGGGAGGATGGTGTGGTACCTGAGGACTGGAAGAAGGCAGATGTGATTCCCTTTCACCAAAGTGGGAGCAAGACAGAGGCAGGAAACTATAGACCTGTCAGTTTGACCTCTGTGGTAGGGAAAGTGATGGAATCACTTCTGAAGGAAAGAATTGTTGAGTACTTAGAGGCCAGTGGGGCATTGAACCCAAGGCAGCATGGGTTCACAGTGGGAAGGTCATGTCAGATGAATCTAATTGATTTATTTTACTGGGTGACCAAAGTAGTAGACCAGGGAGTGGCTGTGGACATGGCCTACCTAGACTTTAGCAAGGCATTTGACACAGTCCCACACAAAGGATTAATAATCAAATTAACCAGCCTGGGAGTGGGTCCCAGGGTGGTAGCTTGGGTAAAACATTGGCTGGACAACAGGACACAGAAGGTAATTGTAAATGGATTCCACTCTGAAGAAAGAGGGGTTATTAGTGGGGTACCGCATGGTTCAGTACAGGGTCCAGTCCTTTTTAATGTCTTTATAAGTGACATTGCAGAGAGACTGGAAGGAAAAGTATGCCTCTTTGCAGATGATACAAAGATCTGCAACAGGATTGATACACAAGGAGGAGTGGAAAGGATGAGAAGGGACTTGGAAAGGTTGGAGGAATGGTCAGGAGTATGACAGCTTGGGTTCAATGCAAAGAAGTGCAAAATAATGCATCTGGGAAACAAAAACCCAGGGGAAGATTACACAATGGGCGGGGGAGAGGGTAGTAACAACAACAAAAATTAAAAGGGACCTGGGGGTAATCATATCAGATGACCTTAAGGCTAACAAGCAATGTGAGAAGGCAGTAGGGAGGGCTGGGGGGATACTGGGATGTATAGGAAGAGGCATCACCAGCAGAAAACAGGAAGTTGTTATCCCTCTGTGCAGACAGTTGGTGAGACTGCATCTGGAGTACTGCATCCAGTTCTGGAGACTCCATCTCCGCAAGAACATAGACAGGATGGAGGCAGTCCAGAAGAGGACAACTAAAATGGTGCAGGGTCTGCAAGAGAAGCCATATGAGGAGAGACTAAAGGAGCTTAATATGTATAGCCTTGAGGAAAGGAGGGAGAGGGGGGACATGATAGAAACTTTTAAGTACCTCAGTGGAATCAACAAAATCCAAGAGGGTGGCATCTTTCAGAAAAAGAGATGTGCAAGAACAAGGGGACACAATTTGAATATAGAGGGGAGATGGCTCAGGGGCAATGTGAGGAAGTATTTTTTCACAGAGAGGGTGGTGGATGCATGGAACAGCCTTCCTGAGGAGGTTGTGGGGTCTAAAACTCTGGGAGAATTCAAGAATGCATGGGACAGACATAAGGTAACTCTTGTGGGGGGTTAGAAGAAATAGGCTGTTGGTTAACTAGGATCTGCAGCTTATCCTGTAGGTAGGGAAACGGGCAGACTACGTGGGCCAAGCGGTTCTTATCTGCCGTCAAAGTCTACTGTATGTTTCTATGTTTCTGCCTTATACAAGCTCTCCCATCCCTCAAGCACAAAGCCACTCCCCCTCTACCTAATCTGTATCCTTCCTATGCAGTTTGTACCCAGGGACAGAGAGATCCTAGTCATGGTTTGACGTGGCCCATGTCTCCATGATGGCAGCCATGTCCACCTCCTTCTCTGCCATCAGTGAATGCAGCTCATCCATCTTGTTCCCCTTACCTCCATCATGACTTGAGAGTACCTCAACATCTCAACTGCCTGTCCTCTCCCCTGCTCCTTGTCCCACTCTCCTGCCTGTCATATTTTGTCTCTTGTCTGTCCTGTCCTTCTTGTACCCTGATGGGGGAGGCTTCATAGCCTCCTCCAGGCAACTAAGAGTATTATGAACCCTGCTGCCCTCCCATCAGTTCAAATTTGCTTGCCTTCTGATAAACTCATTGATTCTGTCCTTTAGCACTCTTGAGCCCTCCTTGTAAAGGTGTAGCCTGTCTGTTGTATAAATGTCTTTGTTCTCCTTGGTGTGCAACCCCAGCCATGAATAAATCTGCATCTTTCCTCTTTACAAAATCCTCTGAGCCAGACATTTTATTCCACAATCCTAGCCTTTCTTGCAGTGCTGGCACTTGGTACTGGTAGCACTTCTGAGAAGGCTACCACGACCTTTCCACCTTAATGCAGAGCCTTCCCACTTCTCTGAACCTCTCCTGGACCACCACCACCACTCTGTCAGCCTGGTTGTTCGTTCCCAGGTGAACGATGAATTGTGGAAGTGATTAACAACTGCCTGGCAGAGATCAATGACTGGATGTCCTCCAGCTGGTTGTGACTGAACCCAGACAAGATGGAGGTACTGGTGATTGAGCCAGGTCACAAGCATGATGGGAGTGCCTCCAGACTGGGTATAGGATTGTTTCTGGAATCCGGTCTGTTGATGAATTCCCCTAAGGTGTGGGATCTTGGTATTATCCTGGATAACAGATTGACACTTGAAGCTCAGGTGTTATCTGTTGTCAAAAGTGATTTTACTACTTGAGGAATATCACCAGGATTAAGCCCCTAGTTCTGCCCGAAGACCTGCCGTCGCTGGTGCATGCCTTTGTTACATCAAGGCTTGACCACTGTAATGCTCTATACTTTGGGGTCACTGGAGGGACCCTCTGTTGGATGCAGCTGGTGCAGAGTGCAGCGGCTCAGTTGCTGATGGGCTTGGCTAGGTCCAGTCATGTAACCCCAGCCCTGTGGGCTCTGCACTGGCTGCCTGTCAGGTAGAGCATAGTCTTCAAGGTAGACTTGCTCACCTATCATGCCCTATATGGGCTGGGCCCCTGGCTATCTGGCTGTTCTCCTTACACCTGCTACCTCAGTCCATCCCCTTTGCTCCTCAACTAGGGGCATCCTTGCTGTTCCTAGGGTCAGATTAAAACATCAGTCGAGTCCTTTAAAAAAGGTCTGAAGGCTCACCTGTTTGGTATAGCTTTCCCTGGCGAAGGCAAGTGATCAGTATTATTCGATCTATATTTTAATTATTCTGAGATTCATTTATTATTTTATATATTCACTGTATATGGTATTTATAGTTCATATGTGTTTTATTGCTGACCTTACCTTATGTAAGATGCCCAGAGCCAGAGGGATTGGGCTCTGTATAAATAAAATTGCCTTGCCTTGCATCCATCCTGGCCCATGTTTTTTACTGTCCTTGGCTCCACTCTTCCTGCAGTTATCCTCGCATACATTGTACCCTCCTACAGTTTGCCTTAGCTCCTGCATTGCCCCATATCGCTCCCTTAACTATGGAGTCTCCTAAGATCACAGCTCTCCCTGCCACTCTTGCCACCTGAGACCTGCTTGTCCTGCCTTTGCTGACCATCCCCTCTTCCTCCTGTCTGTGTATCTTTCTGACTACATGCATAACCCCTGCATTTCCCCCCATTTTCCCATTCTGCCCTCCTCCACTATGCCCTTTTCTGCTTTCCCCCATACCTTCCATTACCTCCACCACTACTCCCACTTCTACGTATCCACTTGTCCACCCTCCTATGGACACCACCCCTAATGCTCATATCCCCCTCCTTTTGATGATGCCCCCTTCCCCCAACCACTCTTTCTCATAGCTTATCTAATCACTGACAGTTATCTATTCTACATTGGAACCTCTGGGGATGCTTGTACTAGGTTCCCTTCCTTCCTTGTCCTCCCTGTCCCTCTTACTAGTGTGTATCCCTGTTCCTGGGCCTCCTCTCCCACTGGGGAAGAAGGAACTATGGAGCCTTTCTTAGGTCATCCTCCGTTTCCCCCCTGACCCCTCCACTTAGTCTGGGCTCCATCACTAGACTTGCCTAGTAGCCACCTTGCCCCACTCCACCCACACCCCATTCTGTTGTCCCCTTCCTGCTAACGCACTTAATGCTTGTCTGAGCTGCAATACCTCTGCTCTTAGCTGATCAACACTCCTAAAGACCAGACACCCTCCCTACCTCCCAGACAGTAGTCAGGAAAACCACTGCTCCAAACCCTCAGCAACACATTCTCTAGCTGTCCCCTCCTGCCACAATGACAGTTGCTTTCTCCCCATTATAGTATTTTAACATCCCCTGACATAGTGTCTATACTGTCCTTGCAGTCCTATGCGGCTTTACCCTACATAGGGCTTTGATGCCATCCTCCCCCAGAATTCTTCAATTTGAATCTAGTACATTGACCTATGTGGGGATGGCTGAAAAAGTGCAACCCCTTAATTAGGCAGTTCACCTATCAAGTACTTTAGCCTAGGTGGGGATGGCTGAAAGGCTGGAATTTCCAGCTGCAAAGTCACAATATTTCAAGGCTAACCATCAAAACAACCTTCACGCCCCTTCAATGTTCTGGAAGGAAATTCACACCCTCTTTGAGCTTCTCACCCAGTCAACCCATCTGGTCATTCTGATAAAGAATTCACTGATGTGTGATCCCTCTTCTGTTGCTCCTCACTTCAGTAAGTTCTTCATTAGGGCGTGGACTACATTCCAGGTAACAAGTGCAGTGCCTGTTGCAGTGATACTGACTGTGCTCAAGAGAAGTGGCATATAGTTGGGTGATTGAAGTGTGGCTGTGGTGGGATGTTTTGCTTTAGTTTTGATAATTTGTTTTAAAGAAAATAAAAAAACAGTTATTCTGATAATGATATGGTTGTTTGTAACAAGTCAAAGAAGGCTTTAAAAGCAGCCAAATAGTGTCAAAGTGACCTTCAAAATGCACCAAGATGCATCTGAAACTTGATAGCTTTTGTGGGCCTTGTCAGCCTTCAGATCTCTGGCCTGTGAGGGGATGGAGACATTGTAGTTCATGGAGACCCCACACTTCTAAATTTAGCACCACACCACTGCCTGCTGGTCAAAACTGAGTTTGTAATGAAACTGCATTAGTCCAACAGAGCTTAAAATTACACTTCTCTCTCCGTCTCCCAATTGTGTGTGTGGCAGTGTACAGTGATTTACTGCTGTCTGTAGGGTTTGTTAACCCTTTCTCGACTAATCTAAAACTAAATGATTAGCAGAGCACCACCATTCCTCCTCCCTGACTCTCTTTCTCACTCTTTCTCTCTTAGTACACCTAAACCCTCATTTTACAGATGTTTATCTAAACAATGACCTGTTGGTCAAAACTGAGTTTATAATGAGACTGCATTGCTCCAGCAGAGATTCAAATTATGCTTATCTGTCTCTCTCTCTCTCTCTCCCAAATGTGTATGTGTGTGTGGCAGTGTACAATGATTTACTGCTGTCTATAGGGCTTGTTAAGCCTTTCAGGACCAATCTAAGACTAAATGACAAACAGAACTCCACCATCCCTCCTCATCCCTCTCTCTCTCTCTCTCTCTTTCTCTCTCTCTAGGAACCAGACTTATACAGGGAAATGCTGAAAAGTGAAACTGTCCAAACATGATAACTTACTATTTATTTATTTAAAGAAGAGTTTTACCAGAAAAGCACACTGAATGACAAGTTGCTCGTCTTCCAGTGCATCTTGGGGAGAGGGTATAAGGAGAGACATAACAGCAAATACAGAATTACCAATTTAACAGTATCAACAGAAGTACAATAACAAAATACAATGATGACAAAATTAGACACTTAGAAAAAATGAACAAGAAAAGGAGAAGTGCTTTGGTTAAAAGTACAACATAGAAAATCTGAACATAGAATACAAGTGCCTGCATTAGGGGTAAAATTACATATATGTAAAATACGTGAAGTCTTGAGAGGGTAAAAACAGTGAGTACAAGTAGTGAAGATTTAAGTGGAAATGAAGGACTTATGTTGAGGAGAAGACAGGGATACAGAATAGATGGTTAGCAGCAAGAACAATTTACAGAGAAGTAATTGTGAAGAGCTGAGGAGATGAAGGGGGGGAGGAGTGACATATTTGGTGGGGAAGAGTGTTACAAAGTTTAGGGAAATGATGTGAGAAAGCAGACCTGCCTACTAAGGTGGAGCAACATGGGACTACCAATATGCAGGAATCATGTGATCTAAGGGAATGCACTGGAGAAGGAGGGATAACAAGTGAGGAGGAGAGGTAGGATGGTAGAGACCCAAACCAATATTTGGAGATAAATGTGGTGCTATGTAGAAGAATTTGGTTTTCTAGAGAGGGAAAAGCCAGTGAGTGGTAGAGATCACAGTGGTGTGTGAGGGAGGAGGAGTCCATGGAAAAATGGTAGAAGGAGTTGAAGAGAGTGTCCAACCTGGTAAAGGAAGACTTCGGAGCAGCACTGTAGACTACTGTACATCACAGTAGTCAAAAACCGGGAGGATCATCTTATGGACTAGTTCTCATCTTGCTGGTAGAGGTAATGTTCTACGATTCCTGTATAGGATGCCAAGCTTGGTGTGCAATATTTTAAGGATGGCATTGACATTTCCAAAGAAGTTGAGGTGTTGGTTGAGCCAAACCCCAAGGTATCAGAAAGAGGAGGTGTCCTCGAGGGTTGTCCCATCAAGAGTGTGGAAGGAGGGCAAGGAGTGGAGCCTTGAGAGTCTCTGCCTTGTGCCAAAGGTCATGGAGACTGTCTTCTTGATACTGAGAAAGAGCTGGTGAGAGCAAAACCTGAGCTGAACATTACTGAAGTCAAAGAAACATAGAAAAATAGAAGTTGACAGCAGATAAGGACTGCAAGGCCCATCCAGTCTGCCCATTTCTTTTTCTACTTTATAAATGTGCCATCAGCCTTTGCTCTGCCAGTGGCCTATCTATTCATACTTATCTGTATTGCTCCCTTATGCCTATCCCATGCCTGTTTGAAGCCCTGCACTGTATTAATAGCCACCACTTCCTGAGGTAGGCTGTTCCATGCATCCACCACTCTTTCTGTGAAAAAGAATTTCCTCACATTCCCCTTAATCGGCCTCCCTCTAATCTCATGCTGTGTCCTCTTGTCCTGCTATTTTTATTATATTTAAACATGTTAGACTCTTTCACCTTGTTAATGCCCTTAAGGTGTTTGAATGTTTCGATCATATCACCTCTCTCCCTCCTTTGCTCAAGGGTATACATATTGAGCTCCGTTAATCTATCCTCATATGTCTTCTGATGCAGTCCCTGCACCATTTTGGTTGCCCTTCTCTGGACTGCCTCAATTTGGTTAATGTCCTTGTGAAGGTGTGGCCTCCAGTACTGCACGCTGTACTCCAGATGGGGCCTAACCAGTGTCTTGTAAAGAGGGGATTATTATCTCCCTCTTACAACTTGTGATACCCCTACTAATTCACCCTAATATCCCCCTAGCCTTACCTACTGCTATAGAGGTCTGTTTGGATGATTTCAGGGCATCAGTGATGATGATGCTCAAATCTCTTTCTTCCTTTGTGACTGCCAGCAACTCCCCCCCCCCAGCCTATAGGTGGCTTCAGGGTTTCTCTTCCCTATGTGCATGATCTTGCACTTCTTTGCATTAAATCTCAGTCGCCACTCTTCTGACCATTTTGCTAGTTTATCCAGATCTATTCTCATTCTGCCCACCCCATCTGGATCATCTACTCTGTTGCAGATCTTGGTGTCATCTGCAAACAGACAAGCCTTACCCTCTAGTCCATCTGCAATGTCACTAATGAAGATATTGAAGAGGACTGGCCCCAGGACTGATCCCCTGAGGTACCCCACTTGTGGCTTGTATCTCTTTTGACTGTATACCATTTACCACCACTCTCTGTTTTCTGCCCGTCAACCAGTTTGCCACCCAGTTGACCAACTTCTGACCCACCCCGAGCTACCCAGCTTATTTATCAATCTTCTATGTAGAACAGTGTCAAAAGCTTTGCTGAAGTCAAGGTAGGTGACATCAACTGCTCCCCCTTGGTCCACCACTCTGGTTACCCAGTCAAAGAAATCTATGAGATTAGTTTGACAGGACCTTCCTTTGTAAACCCATGCTGTCTTGGATCATGTGCCCCTATGGTTCAGGTGTTGCACTATCCTTTCCTTAAGAAGTGCCTCCATAATCTTGCCCACTACTGAGGTAAGACTGACTGGTCTGTAGTTCCCTGCCTCCTCCCTGCTACCACTCTTGTTGAGCAGGATCACATGAGCCTTCTCCAGCCTTCTTGGACCTCTCCTGTGCTCAGAGACTCACTAAACAGTTCTGCTAATGGCTCTGCTAGTTCCACCCTTAGCTCCTTAAGTACCCTGGGATATATGCCATCAGGTCCCATTGCCTTGTCCACCCTGAGCTTAGTGAGCTCTTGTAGGACCCTTTCATTTGTGAAGGGAGTAGTGCTCTCCTCCCTCCCCCCTGTGTCCATGGTGCTGAGCTGTAGGCCCTTCCCTACCTTCTCTTCAGTAAATACTGAGCAAAAGTATCTATTTAGGATAGATGCTTTTACAGAGTCCTCCTCCTCACATGCCCCCTTTTCTCCTTTGAGCTTAGCAATACCCCCTCTGGACTTTCTCCTTTCACTAATGCATCTATAGAAAGTCTTGTTCCCTTTTTACTGTTCGTGCTAGTGTTTCCTCAGTTTGGGGCTTTGCCTGCCTTACTGCGTTTCCTGCTTCCCTTAGGGCAGTTTGGTATGCCTCCCTATCTTCATCCCACAGTGTTCCCTTATATTTCCTGAAGCCAGCCGTTTGGCTCTGACCTTTTCTGCTACTGTATTTGAGAACTAAAGTGGTTTCCTTCTTCTTTTGCACTTCCTTTTCTGTATAACACAATGGGATGTTGCTTCAAGTATTGCATCCTTAATGCTTGCCCACTTTGCCTTTACCCCCTCACCTGTGTTTCTTTTTGCTAGGGCTAGCTTAACTCTGTTGGCCATCTTATCAAAGTCAGCTCCTCTAAAGTCCCATATTTTAGCCTTGGAATGGGATGACTTAGATGTAGTGGCCAAATTGAACCATACCATGTGATGGCCACTGGCCTCCAGGTGACCATCTACCTGGAGATCTGTGATCCCTTCCCTGTTAGTCAGTACTAGATATAGGACAGCCCTGTCTCTTGTGGGTTTTTGTACCAGTTGTTTGAGGCCCTCCCCCTGTAGGGAATCTACTATGTGTCTAGTTCTGGCAGATTTTCCTGCTGGTATTGACCAATCTGTATCCGACATGTTGAAGTCTCCTATTATCAGAACCTCCCCTTTAGCTGTCATGTTTTGTATATCTTCTAACAGTAATGTGTCTATGTCCTTCCCCTGGTCTGGGGGCCTGTAGACAACCCCAGTTCTTATGGCTGTCCCATTTTTTATTTCCAGGGTGACCAACAGTTCTTCTGACTCCTTATGTGTATTCTGAATTTCTGTAGCTTTGATATTTTCATTGACATACAGGGCTATTCCACTCCCCCTTTTTGCACCTCGGTCTCTTCTGAACAGTACATGGCCAGGTACTGAAGTCTCCCAAGTGTGGTTACTGGTAAACCACATCTCACTAATTGCTACTATGTCCAGTTTAGCCTCTGACATTATTGTCTGCAGGGCTGAGATCTTATTTCCCAGGCTGTGTGCATTTGTGTACATGATTTTCCATTGGCCAGATTTCGGTGTGTTAGTTGTTGGGTGAGGTTTGGCATTCCCCTTGCATGTCTATGGGGAGACAAACCTTTTTTCTTACCTGGTGATGCAAATGAACTGCAAACATGCTGAATCCCTGTTTGACCACTAGCTGAGGGGGGAGGGGCGTTCTTCTCATTCGACGTATGGGGTGCAGCACCCCTCTCCCCAATTGCTAGTTTAAATATTCTGCTGGAGACTTCAGAGGTAGATCGGCCAGAGGCATATAAGACCATGTCATCTGCATACATATGGATAGAGGATAAAGTGCAGACAGATGGAATATCATTCAAAAATATGGAGAATAGTAGGGGATCCAGTACTAAGCCTTGAGGTACACCTGTGTTTATTTGGAGGGGGAGGACAGAGTATCAACAATTCTTACTGATTGGGTCCTACCAACAAGATAGGCTCTGAACCAGCTTGATTAGCTTTTTGTCAGCTTAAACTTTAAATTATTTCCCAGCCTTTTACAAATAAAGCTTACTGCATGGACTGAATGGAGGCTGATGGCTAGGATAAAAAAATTATGAATTTCTGAAATCACTGACTGTAACCTACAGAACATGTATATAATGTTCATCACTGCTGGTCTTAATGAAGTGCATAGCACTATATGGCACAGGTATTTAATTAGTTTTGGTTTTAGTTTCATTTGATCCTCAAGCCCACATCTCCATACCCCTCCCCCCAACAACCGCCACACACATTTGTATCTAAACTTGCTCTGTAAACCAACAGTGTAAGTGCAAAACTGTAACAGCTGTGTGCCTTATCCATTTGAATTGCATTTCCTGTCATACATAGAAATGCAGCCCTCCCTCCCCATGTCTAGGGATATGGATGGAATATGTCCGTGTGGAGGGGGTGCCCACAGCAGCAGAAAAACTTCCAGTGGCCACGTTACCAAGGCCTAGATGTCACACACAGGGTCCCTTTTCCTCACTGGTGCTGGATGAAAACAACAGGTTAATGCATGTTAAACAGATCCTTTAAATAACAGAATGTCCATATGGAACTTGAAGAAGCAACAGGGATCCCAAATTCATTAAACATATTCACACATAGCTCCAGGGATCATCAGTTAATTCTTGGGGGACACATTCAGCTTTTACACGGCTAGTATGGCCAGAAAAGCAGCCTTTACCTGGACCGAGGCAGTTCCACTGTCTTTAGGGCAGCATTAACTCAGGACCGCTATGGTCACAAAAGTTTGAAGGCAGCACATGTCCCAAAACAGTTCAAAGTGCCTAACAGCCCATTATTCTTTACAGGAATCCAAACTTTCAATGATCCTCATCTCCCTCTATCTCTCTCCCCCCACACTGGCTCAGTGGTTCCCTCTTGGAACATGCAATCCTCGCGGCTTTGGGATTAGCAGGTTCCCTCATGATGCCTGCATCTTTTCTTAGAACTGGCAGCAACTCTCCCTGAAGGAGGGGATGTCCAGCAGAGCTCCAAGGCAACTCATTCTCTGGATACTACACTCCATGCCGCATTCTTGCCCACTGGATCCCTACATGAGTCAGTGCAGGCTGCCAGGGCACTTTGTGACTTGTGGCTGCTGGCTCCCCTCTCAACTTTAGTTGTACTCCAAGATACTGTGTGGCTTGCGGCTATGGGCTCCCCCTTCTTCCACTGTGTCCCTTCAAGTGCCACCAGCCGGGACCAGAGCTGGCAGTCACCCCCACCCAGTCCCTACTTACTCTCACTCCCTCACTGCTCACTCCTCCAAACAGAACTCCCCCTCCCACCTAAACTGCTGGGCTTTATCCCCCCACTCATCTGTGGTGACCTCACAATCTGCAAGAGACTCCACCTGAGTGCTGAGAAGAATTAACCCTTTTACCTACTGGGCCAGATTAGGCCACAAAAACCCAGAAAATGGCAAATAGACTAGTAATCACTCAAAGGGGTGGTTACATAAACATAGACACTGATGGCAGATAATGACCACTGGGCCCATCTTGTCTGCCCATTTTTAATTATGATCACTTTTGCTGCAGACCAAAATTGTCCTACAGCACTATCTATTCCACACCCTTCCTTCCTCCTAGGATTCCTTTGTGCCTGTCCCAGGCATTTTTGAAACCCACGATTATGCAGTGAATACTTTTTCTGAATTAGTAGACTGAGACATGGAAAATTTAATAAAAGAAAAAACAAAGTTTATAACTTGATGTATCAGGAACAGGCTGCATTGAATTCTTTAATGGAAGATAAGAGATTTGGTGATAAAACCAGCGGATGGGGGGGGGGGGGCATCGTGATTTGGGGAAAAGACAAATATGAGCAAGAAATGAAAAAACATTTAGAAAATAAAGATTTTTATAGAAAACTAACTAAGGATCCAACAATAGAAATTAAGCTATGGGCAGAAGACTTTATCCAAAAAGGAGAGACAGATGGTAATTTAGACAAACAGGAGGCTGAGTATTTGAGAGTGACAGCCCCTATTAGACCAGTAATTTATCTATTACCAATACTGCATAAGAACACCCAGAGCCCTCTGGGGCACCCAATTTGTAGCTATCATTGGATCGAGTATGGAGCCGTTTTCCCAAATGTTGGACTGTTTCTAAGACCATTAGTGAATAATCTACCTTCCTAACTATTAGCCAGCAGTGGTATGATACAAAGTATCCCAAGTGTAGAAATACAACCAGAATACTTTCTAGTAACATTGGATATAGAAAGTTTATATTCTAATGTGCCACACGATGGGGGAATAGAAGCACTAAAATAGTATCTGCAAGGACATGTGAATGATGAAGTTCAGAATATAGAATTTATTGTGGACATGGCTGATATGGTCCTGAGATCTAATTATTTTATGTAGAAAGATCAATTCTTTATGCAGCACAGAGGAACTGCGATGGGGACAAATTTTGTCCCGAGTATTGCATGTCTCTTTGTGGGATGGTGGGAGGAACTATATTTGTATAAGAATGAAATGTACAAAAAATATGTTACATTCTGGAGGCGATATATTGACGACTGCTTTTTAATATGGGTGGGCAATTTGGAAGAGTTGGATGAATTTATTAAACAGATCAATGCCCTTGACAGAAACTTGAAGTTTGTGGCACAATCAGATATATGATCAATACCTTTCCTGGACTTACTTATACTGTATATAAGGAGGAAGGACAAATTAAAAACTACCCTGTACAGGAAGCCAATGAGTAGAAACACATTGTTACACAATGATAGTAGTCACCCAAGGACACTTAAACAAAACATACCAGTGGGATGGATGCTATGAGTAAAAAGAATATGCAGCAGCACAGAACAGTTTCAGCAGAATGCCTGTGAAATGGCGAATAGATTTTTGGAACATGGATATATGGAAGAATGCACATACAGAGATGCAGAAAGAGCAATGACCACTGAGAGAGAGGTCTTGTTAAGACAGAAAATTTGGAATAGTGACATGAATCAAAGTCAAATAACATTTGTGACAGAATTTTGCAATCAGGCTACTGAGATTGCAAAGATAGTACAAAAACATTGGCAGGTACTTCAAGGAGACCGAGTATTTAGGAAGGAACAATTTAATAGACTGAGAATTACCTACAGGAGAGGAAAAAATATTAAGGATCTCATGGTACACAGCTTTTATCCACCAGAAAAACCAAAGGTGACTTGGATTCCAACATTGCCAAAAGGCAATTATAGATGTGGTAACTGCGCACAGTGCCACAACATAAATGACACCAAAATGTTTAAACATCCTTATACAAATCGGGAGTTTAAGGTTAATAATTTTATTAATTGTTGTATGGCCGGAGTTATATATATGCTAAACTGCCCTTATGGCTTAAACTATGTGGGACAGACAAAACATCAACTTGGGGAATGTATCAGCGAACATAAATCAGCCATTCAAAATAATGTACAAACAAATGCCATGGCATGTCATTTTACTGCCATGGGCCATGGGTCACCAGCCAATTTGAAATTTGTAGGAATTGAAAAAGTTCAAGTTGGGCCATGTGGTGGGAGTCTAGCAAATAGACTCGATCAGAGAGAATGTTTTTGGATTTTCATAGAAACATAGAAGTTGACGGCAGATAAGGACCACAAGGCCCATCCAGTCTGCCCATAGACCTGGAACTCTAAAACCAAGAGGACTAGATGATGAGTTACCTCTACAATGTTATTTATAGATTTTAACAATGTTTATATATAGACAGAATATGTAAATATGTGTGTATATGTATATTTTCTGTTTAGTAATGTACAATAAGATATCTGATCAGCAGCAGGGATGAGAGGCCTGGATCTGTGATTAAACTCCATGTTGGTGTCTTTGGGTTTCTTATTTTAATGTAACCATAAGTTCTGCCGTTTTGCACTCTATTAGCTATGGGATGAAGTTATGTGAAACACTCTAATAAATTTTGACACAGTAAGCTGTGTTTTTTTGATTAATTAAGTGCATAAACTGTTGGGTCAAGTGCAGCAGTCTTAGCTTCTGGGTTTTCCCTGAAGCATTGTTTTACATTACGATGGTCTCTGATTCTGCCTTGCACCAGATTTAGATTACTCACCATGAGTGAGTTGAGCCCCTCTCTTCTGTGTTGTGTGTGTACTCCAGAAATCCACCACCCTTTCTGTGAAGAAGTACTTCCTCACATCTAATCTGACTCTACCTCCTTAGAGCTTCCTATCATGACCCCTTGTTCTACAGCACCTTTCTCTTTGAAACACATCTCCCTCCTGCACCTTGTTAACCCCCAAGAGGTATGTAAAGGTCTCCATAATATCCCCACTCTCCCTCCTCTTTTACAGGGTGTACATATTGAACTCTTTCAGACTCTCCTCATAGGACTTGTGATGCAGACATTGCACCATTTTGATGGCCCTCACCTCTCTTCTTGCTACCTTCTCCTTTTTACAAAAGATTCCCCCTTCCATACCTTTCTCCTTTGAATGCTCCTTTCCCTCTTCTTCCTTTGCTAACCCCCTGCTTCATTGAATAACTTGCATCCTGGTGGGACTCTCTCCCCTTGGGATCTTCCTACTCTCTGTCTCAACTTGTGGTGGCCCACTTTCTGACTCCCCTATTTCTTCCATCACCCTCCAGCAACTTTAAATGTCCATCAAAGTAACATTCAAATGGTCTGCTGAGGACTGTAGCTGCCTCCTGGATGAAAGCAGGCATCACCTCAGTATAGGTCCTTATCCTTCCAGGTTGGCCTATAGGCCCCAATGTAGACATACGGTACCTCTCCTCACTGCACCGTTCCTTCTAGAATTACTTGAAGGAAACAACAAAAACAGCTCAAGCTGTTAAATGGTGTGTGCAAGGCACCTAACAGTACAATATAGAAAAACAATAAACAAGCACCACACCGAAGCTAGGACAATAGGCTTTATTTAGAAATAAATTAACATACCCAAATGGGCAGGCTCCACAACAAAGTGAGAGACAGGACACAAACGGACCCCGACCGGTTTCGCACCTAGTGCATCATCAGGGGGATGGAACATTACTTCATGCATTCATTATTTTATAGTAGTCCCTTAAAGGGATAATACCACTTTATATTATCTTTGTTTATATATTGTGCTATGTACATAGTGTGACTAAAACAAACCACCTACCATAAAATAAAATAAACAGGAGAAAATCATGCTATTAATGCTGGCCTTTATTGTAATATTTCAAAAAAGGATACTATGGAAAAATGATTTATTCCACAGCACTTCACTTAATATTGTGCAATGTTTCCTCATATTGTTTCAGATGATGGACTGTTAATACTAATTCCATACAGATCTGAAAGGAAAAACAAGCAAAATAAATATACAATTAATGAATCTGCAAATATGATACATGAAAGGCTGAGTAAGATTATATTAACACCTAAGGAGACAAAAGTAGCAAGTATATATATTATATATCCAGAAAGTCATCACTTAATGAATGCCATCAACTCTATTTTGTCATTTAAGCCAGGTGGTCTCAAGGTACCTAGAGTGAATATCCAAAGGACTCACTTTGTTTGTGTTTTTTATCCAAGTCACCTCCTCTAGGTCCTAGTGTAACCTTCTCAATGCCTTGAAACTTAAAAGAGTGACCTATGGTACCAAGTATGTTACAATGGTGGGCTAGGGCATTACCACTATCCTTATCTGTGATACATCGTAGGTGCTCACCTATTCTGATGGTGCAGACCTTCCACATATAGTGCAACATGCACTGGCCACTTGCATTTTAAACACAAGGGGGCCGATTCTAAAAGGGATTAGCTGGACACAAGGGACTTGCATCAAAAGGGTGTGATGCAAGTGGTATCTTTCATCACAATATGCATCACACTGCGATTATAGTAGGCAGCCTGAGTCTGCTGAAGATACGCCGCACCAAAGCCCCCTTGCACCAGGGTTGCATCCAACAACCCAGTGGGTCAGGTCACAAGGGGGCTTACACCATGGCAGGGATGCGATATCCCCTTTTTGGGGATTTTGGAAGCCCCACCATAGATGAAAGAGGGCTCACCACTTAGAACAGCCAGGGGGTGGTATAAGTGGCCTGCAACATGTTGAGAACCATGAGTTGTCAGCAGTAGGACTGACCCAGGGGCACAGGCATCATTAGTGTGGGGAGGGAAACTGTTGATGAGCACCCATAAGGGTGAGAGATAGTGTGGTATGCACTGTCTGGGCACTCCTGAGTGACCATCATGGAAAGCCTGCCCTGGCAGGCTAGTGCCAACCCCCCAATCCCTGATATAGGCACAAAACACTGGTGGTATAGGGCCACCCCAAAACACAAGAGGCCCCGATTTTCAGTGCCCAAGTGGTGAACCGTTGGCTGGTCCCAGTCCATCTCCTCCCTCCCATGGAGTGCCATTGCACACATGCCTAGTTTGTACCTGACGGTGCAGTGGACCCCACCATCCCCACCCTGGCAGGAAATGGCTAATTGCTCCACACACCCATTCCCAACCTGCTTCTGGACTGACACTTCCCTCTGCACACCACCATGGCTTGCCGGCAGGCTGCAATTGCACAGCCCACATAAGTCTACAGTACACTTACCTGGTCTGTATGATGGCAGTCTGTGGCTGGCTGTGGTGGTGTACAGATGGAAGTGCCAGACCAGGAGTGGGGTTGGGGATGGAGGGTGCGGTGTTTGGCCACTGCCTGCTGGGGTGGGGAGGTGGGGGCACTGGGCACCAGGTACTGATCAGCTGTCTTGTGCTGTGTCATTGTCCTGGGAGATTCGGGATTCATAGTTCTCTTTCTGGGAGAGTGGGGATTGGGGATGTGGGGAAGGGTGCAGTGCTATACTATGGGGGACCTGTGCCAGTATTCTTGGGGGTGCTCATGGATCATGGAGGGCGGTATGGAGTGGCACCAGGGAGCCTCAGGGAGCCACATCTGAGCTGCTTGGGGATTGTTGAGTATTTGGGGGGGCACTACACCACCAATGCCCTCTCCATTTCTGGTAACTGCAGGGGGTTGCCAGTCTCCTGCCACGGCAGGGAGTATGTACCACTGGGTCCCCTGATGACACGGGGCCACTGCGGTATGGGGGACACCCATCTGGTGCCATTGTGTTGAGGCAGCTCACTATTTTCTGCCATGTTCCTGGCTTGTTGCTCCTTGGGGCACCTGTCTGCCCTCTGCGCCCTTGTCCGTGGATGCGTTGTGGACTTGCACCAATGCCTCTGGATGAGCCACTTTGTTGAGCACAGGGCCACAGATTGTGGCTATTCCAGATCATTTGATGCAAGTGATAAAGCTTCTGGAATAGTACAACTTGCATTTGCCGCTGCTGCATCAGCTGCATCCCCCCTTCCTTGATGTAACTCTTGTCCAATGCCGGCAGCTTCCAGAATCAACCACATGGAAAACGCAGGATCAACCAGATAAATGATCTACCATTACCAAAAATGAAATTTACACACTGTGCTGACTATGGCAATTCATCTTGATGTTTAAGGCCATGAAACACCCTTATCAAGTTAGTGTATTAGCAGCTGTAGTGGCTTTGACCAGACTTGTTAACAGCAGCTATTACTTAGAGCAACTGGTGGTAACTTGCCTAGGAACTCTTCAGACATTCAAACAGCCTTTTATATTAATTTCTGTTTAGCATTTTCTGTCTCATGCAGTCACTGCGGCACTTGAAAGGTCTTTTTTAATAATGTCTCACTGTTCAAAAACCTCATGCACTATATCTACTTTCCCAGGCTTCACGAAATCAATATCAGGTGTCCCTTTTGGCTTGGATGCCCACAGCCTTTAACTGATTTCCCTGAATTAGCTTAATAGGCTCCCCTTTTTCTTTTTGGGGTTGCGACTACCTTTTTCCTTCATCTTTCAATAGCCAGAGATACACCATATCAACAAAAAATACTCCTCAACCCAGTTGGCACCCACAAGTTTCTCAAGGTAGAGTATATTAAGGAGGGTGGGCTGGGGCAGAAAATCAAGAATGTTCCATTGTTACCTTAACAGGATATACTGAATACTATGGATTAAACTTGAATACCATTCCTCTTACTCTCTGATGTAAAATGGATGTTATGTCATGTTTAAATGTTCAATAAAATATATTGAATTTCAAAAAAAAAATAATGTCTCACTGTTCATTAATTTTCATTTATGATTATTATTATTACAAATTGCAATCAGCTGCAATACCTAACAGAAAGATGTGCACATATAAGATTTAAAAGAACACTCTTGAACAATATTCCTTTATTTAGTTTTATTTATTTAATTTTTGTTTAAAAACTCACTGAACATAATATTATGTTGGTGGTCTTTGTCTGATACTCTCAAGTCTTTTAAAAATGGTATTTCTATTATTCATTTTTTTTCTAGCCTTTTTGTTAATTTAAAAGAAATCTCTTAGACAATATTAAAAACTCACTGAGCATAACATTATTTAGTGGGGTCTTTGTGTTATACTCTCAAGTCTTTAAAAATTAACTTTCTATTATTCTTTCCTTGCCTTTTTTTGTCTTCTCCATTCTTCAGTTCTTAAAATGTTTTAAATTTCTTCCTAGCCCTTTTTTAACTCCCCCACTCTAAATTTAAGTGATTGTTTTTTATGTATTTCTTCCTAACAATTTATATCTGGTCCTATAGTCTCCAGCCAGTAAAATGACATATTACACTAATGCATGATCCTCCTTTTAGTAAAGTAGGCAGCACCCACAAACCTCCTCATACCTCGATCTCCAACTGAGTACATTGACCATGTAGAGACTGTTAAGCACATGCACACACCCTCATCCACCCATGAGAGTTACTTCCCTGGTTCATTGCACCTGATAAGGACCCAGTGTGGATTGAAGCACTGGGACACCTACACTGTGTCTACTGTGCAAATATCAACTTGGATTTTGCCTGATGAAATAAAAGTGGTGACCTATTTACAGTAACCTTGCCTTTGAGAATGTTTCCATCAGCTAAGTCAGCTAAGGTTGCTATGGGAGTGCGCTGAACTTTTGGACTTCTCCATTGTCAATCACAGATGGGCCATCTGTGAGGGTAGAGAGAGAGATTGGAATCAAGAAGCTGACAGCAACGTAAGTGTTATGAGACTAATGCTGGTATTGACATATATGCACTGAAACTGGTGCCTCCACATTAGCCACACTGCTGCTAGGTAATCCATAGGAATAGGGATGCCACAGTGGGCTAGGAGCGATCCAAGCCAGGCAGAACCTGGTTCTGGCTTGTTGGATCAATCTGAGGAGTACATGGACAGCTTGTTTCAATGACCCAGCCTGTTGCACATCCCTGCTAACTGTTTCTTTTCAATTTGTATATGCCAGGTTGTACAGCTTCTGCACAGGGTTATTGCAGGCAGAGACTGAAGTCCTGGGAGGTCAAATATACTTGTTTAAGGTCTCACAGTGAGCCAGAGACTGAGTTGGAATTCACACCTGCAGTCTGCTGCTTCACAGCTCCATATTAAGTTAAACAGTACACTGCTTTGTTGCTTATGACTTTCGACAGGTGCATGCTTAGTGCTGAAGAGAACAGTGGAAAAGATGCAGAGTTATGGACTTTTGATGTCTCATTTGAAAGTCATGGTGCCGATGGGATAGCTGTGCCAGTTGATGAAGGGTTTGCAGAATTGTTTTAAGAGTCTCTCTCACTTGATTTATTTTATACTTGTATCTTTATCTTCTGCCAGAATTGGGTGTCACTGTTTGAAAAGGAACTGGAACCCTTCAAACTGAGAATTATGCAAATAATTTTTCACAGAAGCAGAGAAAGATGTTTAACTGCAACAGTATCTATGTCTGGGGACCAAGGCATTCCAGGAAAAAAAGGTGCATCATATGAAAAAAAAGCTTTTCCACAAGAGGTTTTAACTCTGGGGAGAGTATGACAACAATATTTACAGCAGCAGTGCAAGACAGTAGTGACATGTTTGACCTTGTTTTATTCTATTTTAGGTTGCCCCTTACCTCTTGACAAGTAGGATACCCTTATCTCCCCAATTTGAATCTGTATTTGCATTTTTTCACATATGAAGTAATAAAAGTAGTGACCCTTTTAATATGTCTTGGACCAAGCTTTCATCAGTATTCTCAGTTGTTTTTGTACACCTGTTTTCCCATAAGGTCAGGGAGCAGTGTCTGCAACATGCTAGTTCATGAAGCTCTCTGGGCAGTGCAAGGGGCTTGTGTCCCAATGATTGGCACAAAGTGCCCCTCGCACCAAATGATGCCCAGGAGTGAGTCACAAAGGCAGCCTGCATCTATTGCAGGCTGTCTGCCCCAAATGGGTCTTGCATTATCTGTGCACCCAAAAATGGACAGCGATGTGGTGCTAGGGTAATGTGGTAGATGCAAGTTGCCACATCCCTGAATGTGGGATTCTCAGAAGTATCACAGAGGGAGAAATTCTAAATACCCTTAGACCAGCCAGGGCTGGTCTAAGGGTACTTTGAAAATCTCCTCAGGGAGAGTTGCCTGTTTGTGGCAACACGCCACAGTCCCCCCCTTCCTGATCACCAATGTCCCCGTTCATAAAACATTTATTAAAGCCACTTGTAAGGGTGATCTTGTGGGCCTCCCTCCCCAATCCATGATGTCCCCGTTCATAAAGCATTTATTAATATCCCCTGCATTTGTGGTCTAGTGGCCCCTGTCCCCAATTCCTGATGTTTCCATTCATAAAACAGTTATTAAAGCCCCCTTCATTGATGGTCTGGTGGCCCCCTACTCCAGCACCCCAGCAAGTAGTGCCCACCACCCTGCCCCCATCCCGAGACAGAGTCAGTGACCAGCACAGCCCTCCTCACAGTTCCGCATCCGGCCGCCAACTGAACTGTTACTGAGCGCATACACTAGTTTCACTGCTATACTGTACTGGTACTTTAATATTCCTCAATGTATAAAAATATGATACTAAAATTATACTGTAAATCAACATCAACTGCAGGAAAATATGGTGAGGGAATGCACTTCTGAAAATTATGCTCTCCAATGACCTAATGGAACATTTACAGCCAATAAGAAAGCTTTATTTTACTGACTGTTTTTATAATGCTGGATAGCAAGAGCTATAACATCATTTGTAATAATTTGTAATACTCTATCTTCTTAAAATTCCATTTGAATGTGCAGACAGTTTTTGTTGAATAATGAGTATATTCTAACCATGGATGAATGGTGTGACTCTCTTTGCCATTGTTAAAAGTAGTGGACTTATTTTATTTTTGCTGAGACAGCCTGCTAAAGAAGTGAACAGTGCTTCTCAGAGAGAAAGCTGTAAGCTCTACCCCATAGATTAATAAAGCTCATGTGTGTACTACATATGTATCCATCCTTACTGTTGAAGCAGGGTGGGGGAGCATGCTCTTACATCATAGTATGTCTTAAGACCATGGATGATTATGATGAGTAGTCACGATTGTCCAGTACACTGACCATGGTTTTCCATGGGTAAATGAACTAGGGCCAAACACTGGATGGCAATGGTCACTTTAGTTTCAGAGTTGTTTTAGTTGATCATGATCAACCATGGTTATACATGGAAGTTTAATGTGAAAAAACTTTTCTACGCTGTTTCAGCAATTGTTTTTCCCACAGCCATAACATTTTGTAATGAACATATTTACTGTACGTACATATTTTGAAACACTGCAGTCTACTTGTATACCATACAGTACTAACCAATTGCAGCTGTTGTTCCTCTTTCTCCTTCTTCATTACTGCTTGAATGGTCCAATTTTTGTTTATACCACTATAAAATCTAACTCTTTAAGATGTGGTAAGTTCACATGTTGTTTTTTATGCTCAAATAATTAACCTCATTGTGTAAACCGTATTTTCCTTCATACATAGTACCAATTATTATTGTGATTATTTATATTATTAAAGTGTCAATTTTGTCATCCTTATGCAAATATATTATACAAATTTAGCAGCTGTAACTTCATATTATCATGGACTTGCTTCTCTGAATTGGGGGAAGAAGACTATATCATCTTGGCAGTTTGCTAATCAAGAGGAGAGTTGTTAATTGGGGTGTGTGGCTTAGGCAGAAGTAAACCAGTTGTCTGCAGTTAGACTTCCTTGCTGCTAGCTTTTGGCATAGATTCATTTTGCTATCAGAGCAAGGAGGCAGCTGACTAAGGAGCTACTGTAGAACGTTACTATTACAACACTTCTGACTCAGCAAGAGTGCCTGGTACATGTCGATAATTGCCCTCACACAGTTAGCCAGTTCCACTTTTATAGGCACTGGATTTGACTGACAACAGCAACTTCTTGTTTGGGAGCAGGAAGGGAAGGATCACCGAAACACTTAAGATTCGCCATCCTTGAAGGAAAAGAGTGACCCCCCCTCAACTGCTGGAGGTCTGACTCTGAGCAAGGAAGAAGGAGGCTACTGAGGAATACAGGAAGTTTCTGTCCCAGAACAGAAAGGGTGAGAGCTGTAAGTGCACAAAGGCAGTAGGAAAGTAGGGAGAAAAAAATATAAATAAACAGAGGGAGGATAGAGTAAACAAACAAAGCAACAGGAGTGGGGCCACAAATAAGACATAATGGAAGTGGTGCAGTGCAGTGGCTGAGGGGCGGCAGTCTTCCAGGAGATGTTGTGGAGGATGCAGTGCAGTCCCATCTGCAGGCACCTCTCTGGGCTGAGAGAGGAGGTTTCTCATCTCCACATCAAGTTGGCCAGGATTCAGGGGACTCCATCTTTCTTCCAGGGACCACCGAGTCCACCCCCACTGCCTCAAAGGTTGCCTGAGTGGAAGGCGTGTCTAGACTATGGTGGGCTCAGGAAGGGTGAAGGTGGTGGGGCAGAGGCACCTCCCTCCCTCCCTCCTATGGTTAAACTCCACAAAAGCTATGCTGCATTGGCAGGGTGCAGCTGTCCCAAGGAGGCACCCATAGTGGAGATCAAGGATGGTGTGGGTGTCCTCAATGGTGGAGACCCCGGGGTGAGGCAGAGGACCCCAGAGGAAAGCAACTCCTGGTGGAGGATTCTGTTGTTAGGGGGATAGACTTGGGGGCAGATGGAATGGGAAAGAGGGAGGTTAAGTGCCAACCCAGTTCTACGGCTTGGAGGGATGGAAAGCACACCCAGATAATCACTGGGGCAGCAGGATGTGAGGGAGAGCTAGACATCATTGTCCACCTGGAGAAAAATGATTTGGCTGGTGTTATGGTTAGGGTAGTGCAGGAGGACTTCAGGGAGCTGGAGAGGGGTCTTAGACCAGTGGCACACACTATAACCTTTCAGAGGTGCTACTGGTCAATGACAAGTGGGAAGGCAGGGCATTCAGCACCACAAGATTCAATACATGGTTGAAGGACTGGTGCAGAGCAGAGATATTTGGCTTCATTGGAGACTGGGGTCCCACCTGGAGGGATACAGGCTTATACAAATGGGATGATCTGCATCTATCCGGGTGGGGGGGACTAAGATCCTTATAGAGAGGTTTAAATGCTTCATTGGCAAGCATTTAAACTAGCCAAGGGGGAGGTGATAGTAGGCAGGAAGACGCTAATTGTCCCCTCCCCACAGCATGAAGCAGTCAGAAGGAAGGACCCTACCTAGAGTTAGGAAACTAACACTAAAACCTAAAACTGAGGTAAGTAGAATGACAGAGATAAGGGAGAATGGGACTAAAAACAGTAGAGGAAGGGAGGGAAGACATAGGGATAGGAATGGCTCTACCAGAATGGGAGGTTGCAAAACTTGGAAGGTCATGTGCATGAATTCCTTCAGTCTGGGAAATAAAATCCCAGACCTAGTGGCCTTGATGGCAGAGGCAGACCTGGACATTGTCACTGTTACCGAGACATGGTACATGGGGAACCATGAATGGGATACCGTTATGCCAGGCTACATTCTATTTAGAAAGGACAAGGTGGGAAAAAAGAAAAAATGGGTGGGGGTAGCTGTCTACATCAGGGTAGGAATTAAAGCAACTGAAGTTCAGGGAATGCAGGAGGGTGTGGACGCACAGTGGGTCACCCTGGAGACAGGAAATGACACTGACATTTGCACAGGCATGATCTGCAGACCTCCAGAACAGAGAGGAGGAGGAGGAGATGGATAGGGTACTAGTGGAAGCTATCCACAAAATGACAACCAAAGGTAAAGTGCTGCTGGTGGGAGACTTCAGTTTGCCTGATGTGGATTGGAGCACCCAGGCTGTAGCCACAACCAGGAGCACAGGCAACCTGGATGCCCTGCAGGGGATATGCTTCAAGCAGCTTGTATTGGAACCCACCGGAGAAGGAGCAATATTGGACCTGGTACTCACCAATGGGGACAGAGTCTCCAGTGTAATGGTGGGCAAATACCTGGGGTCCGGTGATCATCGTACTGTGTGGTTCAATGTGAGAACAGTGGAGGAGTCAAACCACATGAAAGCGAGGGCCTTGGATTTCAAATGGGTTGATTTTGCAAAAATGGGGGAATGCCTCAAGGAAGCCCTGTCAGGGGAAGAAGGGGGGGTGATGTAGAGAAACAATGGGCTAACCTTAAGGGAGTCATAGCAGAGGCAACATGCCTTTGTGTTAGGCAAGTACAAAACAAAGAGAAAGAAAAAAGCACTATGGTTCTCAGAGCACGTGGCCAGGAAGGTAAGAGAGAAAAGGCTAGCTTTCGAGAGGTACAAGGAAACACAGAGGGGTGAAGACAGGGAACTCTATCTGAAAAAGCAGAGGGAGGCGGGGAAAGCAGTCAGGAGCATAAAGGTACAAACTGAGGAAAAAATATCCCAGGCAATTAAGAAAGGAGACAAGACCTTTTTTGGGTACATTAGTGATAGAAAGAAGTCTAGGAGTTGGATTATGAGGTTAAAAAGGGACTAAGTGGGGTGCAGAGGGGGACTTGGATAAAGCAGCAATCCTGAACAAATATTTTTGTTCAATATTCACAGAAGAAGGGCAGGAGAAGGACCACAATTGGGGGATAGGGGCATGGAGAGAGGTGGACAGCAGCCTGTTTAAGGAGGAAATAGTTCTAAAGGAACTCAAGAATCTGAATGGGGACAAGGCTATAAGGCAGGATGGGATACATCCCAGAATATTAAAAGAACTCTACTGGCAGCACCACTAACTGCCCTATTCAACAAATCGGTAGAGACTGGTGTGGTTTCAGGGGACTGGAGGACTGCATATGTAGTCCCTCTCCACAAAAGATGGAACAGGGAGGAGGTTGGCAACAACAGGCGAGTCAGCCTGACCTTAGTGGTGGGGAAATTAATGGAGTTACTGCTAAAGGAAAGGATTGTGACACTTCTTGAATCCAGCAGAGCACAGGATCCAAGGCAGCATGGATTCATAGTGGAAAGGTCTTGTCAAACAAATCTGATAGATTTCTTTGACTGGGTGACCAGAAAGGTAGATAAGGGAGGGGCAGTAGATGTGGTCTACCTAGATTTCAGCAAGGCCTTCGACATTGTCCCACATAGGAGGTTGACAAAAAAATTGGGCAGCCTGGGAGTGGGCCCCAATGTGGTAAACTGGGTCAGAAACTGATTGAGTGACAAGACACAGAGGGCGGTGATAAACTGCATTCAATCCGAAGAGAGGGGGGTGACCAATGGTGTGCCACAGGGATCTGTGCTGGGGCCAGTCCTGTTTAATGTCTTAATAACTGACATTGCAGAGGGGCTGGAGGGGAAGATATGTCTCTTTGCAGATGACACTAAGCCCTGCAACAGGGTCGACAATCCGGGGGATGAGAAAGGACCTAAACATGCTTGAGGAGTGGTCGAGAGTGTGTCAGCTAAGATTCAATGCAAAGAAGTGCAAAATCATGCACTTGGGGCATAGAAATTCAAGAGAGGAGTATATGATGGAGAGGTGGCACTGAAGGCCACGAGTCAAGAAAGGGACCTCGGGATAATCATATCTGATGATGTAAAGGTAACCAAACAATGTGAGAAGGCTGAGGGAAGAGCCAGTGGGATGCTAGGGTCCATAGGGAGAGGTATCACCAGTAGAAAAAAGGTGGTGGTCATGCCACTGTACAGATCACTAGTGAGACCTCATCTGGGGTACTGTGTCCAGTTCTAGAGGCTGCATCTCCTGAAGGACATAGACAAAATAGAGGCAGTCCAGAGAAGGGCAACAAAAATGGTGCAAGGACTGCACCAAAAGTCATACGAGAAAAGACTAGAGGGCCTCAATATGTATTCCCTGAAAGAGAGGAGAGACAGGGTGGATATGATAGACATTTAAGTACATCAGGGGTATAAACAAGGCACAGGATGGTAGCATCTTTCAGAAAAGAAGGTGTACAAGAACAAGGAGGTATGATATGAGTCTGGGGGGGTAGGCTCATGGGCAAAGTGAGGAAGCACTTTTTCACAGAAAGAGTAGTGGATGCTTGGAACAAGGTTCCAACAAAACAGCTCCACTGCTAGAGAGTGTGCCCAGTCACAAAATACACCCAGCACAAACAAAAGCACTCCAGACTGTTGTTGTATAAGGACAGAATTTATTACAAACAAATCAAAAATATAAACTCCGCCACAGGCAGCAGCAGCAGCAGGTGGTACAAGGAATTCCTACCACTTTCACACTACATGCATCATCAGGAGGATAACCAGATTATTAAACACACATCAATAAATATGGTGTTCTTAAAGGCACAGTATCCCATATTGCATTACATATAATAAGAGCACTAGTTCTCAACTTTATGAATAAAGGTCCATTGTGAGTAAAAGAGTGCAAATCTACAGAGACACACTATCGCACACTATATCAGTACTAAATATACAGTACATAACAATAAATACTTTGATCATAAAAAAATTAACAATAAGCCTATAACAATAAACTAATGTGAATAATAAACTTAAAATACAATGCAGGAGTAATGTATTTTCCTCAGCATGCCGTGTCTTGTAACTCTTCCTAAAAATAGTGCTTGAGGCAAAACTCATTTCCAAGCCTCTGCACCCTTGGAGAGAGAAAAGAAAAACAGCTAGAAGTAAACCCAACTAAACCCTGTATTTCCTTTTTAATGGATTTCAGAATCTCAATTCTATTATTTAATCCAGGATGCTATAAGACTCCCAAGGTATAAACCCAAAAGGACTCCCTCTGAATCAATTTGAGATCAAGGTCAAGCTAACCTGTTGTATTCCACAAAATGTAAAGGTATGTGTGGCTCCTGAATTATGTATGGATCTACAATAGTTAGACAATGCAATTTTACTAAAAAAAAAAAAAACACTGTAAGGTGGTGTCAAATAACTGAGAGCAAGCCACAGAAAGAAGAGCAGGGGCAGCAGTACAGACAACAGTAACAGCTAACAAAATTGAAAGGGGGACTACTAAATAACTCAGCAGAGGGATCAAAAAACAAGACACCTAGGAGAAGGGCTAGAGTAGGAGACAGCTAGATACATAGCAGTGTAGGGTATCAAAATGTGGGGAGTGGTGCAATGCAGTGGATGCAGGGCAGCCATATTCAGACAAACCTTCTGGATGCTGAAGTGCTGACCTATCTGCAGGCACCTCTCTGGAGTGAGGGAAGAGGTCGCCAGACTCAGAGCGGAGGTCAACTGTGTTGCACGTAACTTCAACCCCATCGAGAGACCACCTAGCCCAAAGCCACTACCTCAAAGGATGCCAAGTAAAAAGAACTCTTGGATGACAGTGGGCTTAGGGAGGGTTAGGACTACCAGGGAGAATTACATCCCAAAACCCATTCCACTGCATATTCCAACTCATATGCTGCACTGGCAAAGGGGGACTGCCAGTCCAAGGCACCGATTGATGTGGAAAGGATGGAAATGGAGGTCAACTAGGAAGATTACCTTGGAGAGGAGGGCAGAAGACCCAGAGGAGTAGGAAACAAATCCTAATGGGGGACTCTATCATGAAGGAGATTCAGCTAGGAACAGGAGAGGGGGAGGACCAGGAGGTGAGGTGCCTGCCAGGTGCCATGGCATGGAGGGATAGGAGGAGTATCGTGGGGATCGCCAGGAAGGCAGGACTGGAGAGAGAACTGAATGTCCTTATCCACCTAGGAACTAATTACCTGGCAAACGGGGGACCTAAAGCAGTACAGGAGGAGATAAAGGAGTATAGAAGACTGGGGAGGGGTCTCAAGCAGGTGGTTAATTCCATCACTTTTTCAGAAGTACTACCTGTGAGAGGCATGGACAAGCATAGGGGTGCTAGCACCAAACACTGGGCACCAGTACCAGACACATGGTTGAGGAACTGGTGCAGTGAGGAAGGATTTGGATTCATTGGTGACTGGGACCCACCTGGAGGAATGAGGGCTTATTCATCCTGGAGAGGAACAAAGATTCTCAATGATAAGTTTAAATGCTATATTAGCAAGCATTTAAACTAGCCATGGGGGTGTCAGGCCAGCAAGAAGAGTAATTGATTGCCCACCCCCAGAAGCTACCAAAGGAAAAGGGGACCAGAAGCAGGGGATGCCACAGCAACGCAAAGTGCAAAACACAGAGGATGGGAAGAATAGAAGGAACACAGGTACACAAGGAGTTCATAGACAGTCAAGGGGTAGAACACAACAGAAGGACAGAAGGCAGGGTGGGCCAGGTAAAAAGATCACCCAGGAAGGGGGGGAGTGCAGAACAAGAAAACAGGGGAAGGAAGTTACATCATGGAGAGCCATGTGTGCCAGTGCCAGAAACCTTAATAACAAGATGGAGGACACGGAGGCACCCATGGCACATTCAGACCTGAACATTGTGGCCATCACAGAGACCTGGTGTATTAATAACCATGAATGGGAGATGGCCATACCAAGCTACAATCTATTCAGGAGAGACAGGAAGGGCAGGAAGGGGGGAAGAGTGGCACTGTATGTGAAAGATAGCATTAAGACCACAAATATCTAAGGGGAACAAGGAGAGGGGGATACTGTGGGTTAAGCTTGAAGGAAAAATGGGGCCAGCCATCTGCACAACGGTAGGCTACAGGCCTCCAACCCAGGTGGAAGAAACAGATAGGGAATTGATGAGTGCCACCCAAAAAATGGCGGACAAGGTGGAGGGTGCTGGTTGGAGACTTCAACATGTCAGATGTGGACTGGACCCTCCAAGCAGCAGCAACAGCAGAAGCCAGGAGCAGATTTATCCTGGACTCCCTTCAGGGAGCCCTCCTTAAACAACTGGTCAAGGAACCAACTTAGCAGGAGGCAATACTGGACCTGTTGCCCACAAACTTGGACAATGTGATGGGGTCATGGTGGGAGAGCACCTGGGGAACAGTGACCACCAGACATAGTGGTTTGAAATGACTGAATGGGCAGATCTTGAAAGATGCACTAGCTGGAAAGGGGAAGGAATTAAGGGTGGAGGAGCAGTGGGCAGTATTTAAAACAAGGATTGCAAGGGCAACACAATTATGCTTTAAGCAGGTTAGCAAGGGGAAAAGGAAGAGGAAACCCGTATGGTATTCCAAGGAGGTAGCAGAGAAGGTGAAAGCCAAAAAGACTGCATTCAAGCAATATAAAAAGACACAGACAGAAGGGGATAGGGAGAGGTACCGGGAGAAGCAAAGGGAGGCTGGGAGGGCAGTAAGGGAAGACAGAGCTCAGGTGAAGGAGCACATTATGAAAACAATGGTTAGTGAGGGCAAAACTAACCTCGATACAATGTTAAGTAACTTGCAGGCTGACTTCAGCAGGCTATACACTTGGTTCTCTGCCAAAGGCCTGGTTCTCAACCTCAAGAAGACCAAGTTTATGATCTTCTCTGGCCCAAGAAAAGCCCCAGTCATGGGCCGATCCCTCTTAGATAATCTTGGTAACATCATAGAAAAAGTTTGTGAATTCAAATACCTTGGCCTGTACTTAGACCCTCAGCTGACCTACAATATCCATATTACCAACCTCATCAAGAAAATCCATATGAGTCTAGGCCTCTTATACCGAATCAGAAAGTTCCTTATCCCCATCTCCAGACTATGCCTCACCAGCTCCGTTCTCCTGCCCCTCCTTGATTATGGCTCTATTGTCTACTTCAACCCTAGCACATTCCCCCTTTTTCTCCAAACTCAGGACTACATACAATAATATTGCACACTTCGTGACTGGCCTCCCCGGATGACCCATCACTGTACTTGTACCCTCTATGCCTCCCTCAACTGGCTCACTCTTGAAGGCAGGTTCCAACTTAAAATGCTCTCTTTCCTACACAAAGTTCACCGTGACCTACTGCCAGTCAGTGTTTACTCCCTTTTCCCCTTATTGGTTCCCAAGTGCAGTACTAGGGGGGCTGCCTGTAAAATCTTTGACACCCCTTTTTACCACACCAAACATGCACAGAACTGCATGCATACATACACAAGGGGCCAACGTTTTACTATAAACTGCCCCCTGAACTTCAGGCCTGTAGATCAATTGGCTCATTCATCTCATCCCTCAAGGACCACCTCTTCCAGTTCACCACCTGTGTCTGCCCCTGCAGGTAACCCCACTGAATGTCCACTAACCTTTGAGTTACCTTACAGTTTATAAGTATCTGTATATTGGCTCTGTTGTTGTGTGCTCTGTATTCTTTTCTATTCTAGATGATCCCGTCATATACACTGTTCCTATTGTAAATACCGTATAATTTTGCAAATATTGTTCTTACCTTTTTCTCTGTATTATCACATTTTTGTACCACTGGACATTTGTGAAAATGAGCATTTTTGGTCACATACCTTCCAGTATAAAAATAAAATTGAATTGAATTGAAAAACCTTTTACAGGTACATAAGTGAAAAGTGGAAGGCAAAGGGAGGGATAGTGAGACTAAAGGGTGATGGCAGGAGTAATGTTGAGGATAACAGTAAGGCAGATGTACTGAACAGATATTTCTGCTCAGTCTTTACAGAAGAATAGGCAGGTATCAGGCCATAAGGGAGCACAAGGGGGGGGGGGGATGAGCACAGAAATATATACAAGTCCCTTTACATGGAAAATGGTCCTAAAGGAACTGGATAGATAAAGAGTTGATAAAGCCATGGGCCCAGATGGGGGGCGCCCCAGGGTGCTGAAGGAACTCAGAGAGGTGGTGACTGAACCTTTGACGACCCTGTTTAGCCAATCACTGGAAACAGGTGAGGTGCTCAAAGACTGGAGATCAGCTGCTGTAGTTCCCATATACAAGAGTGGAAACAGAGATGAAGTGGGAAACTACAGACCAGTCAGCCTCTTCTCAGTAGTAGGGAAGATTATGGCAGCACTGTTGAAGGAGGGATTAGTGGCACACTTTGTGTCCAATGGTCTACAAGACCCAAGGCAGAATGGGTTTACTGGGGGAAGTAGTGCCAGACTAACCTTATTGAATTTTTGAGTGAGTTACAAGGGAGGTGGAGCGAGGGGGGCAGAAGATGCGACCTACATGGACTTCAGTAAGGCCTTTGACACTGTGCCCCATAGGAAGCTGTTAAACAAGCTGGGCAATTTGGGTGTGGGTAGGACAGTAGTGAGGTGGGTAGGAAATTGGTTGGATGGTGGGATGCAGAGAGTGGTGGTAAATGGCTGTCACTCTGCAGAGGGAAGGGTGACCAGTGGAGTGTCGCAGCTATCAGTGCTGGGTCCAGTCCTCTTCAACATCTTTATCAGTGACATTGCAGAAAACATAGAAGGGAAAATTTTCCCATTTGCTGATGGCACAAAACTCTGTAACAGGGTAGACACACCAGAGGAAGTGGATAGAATGAGGAGAGACCTTCAGAAACTTGAGAAATGGTCAGGGGAGTAGCAATTGAGATTTAACGCCAAAAAGTGCAAGATAATGCACATGGCGCACAAAAACCCTGGAGCAACATATCAGATTGGGGGGGGGGGATTTTGTATGCTCCAAGCAGGAAAGGGACTTAGGGGTTATCAACCCTGATGACCTAAATGTAGGGAGTCAGTGCAACAAGGCAGCAGGTAAAGCAGATAGGATACTGGGATGCATAGGCAGGGGCATCACCAGCAGGAAAAGGGAGGTCATAATTCCACTATGCAAGACATTTGTGAGGCCACACCTGGAATACAGTGTCCCATTCTGGAAGCCTTACCTATGTAAGGATATAGACAGGGTGGAGTTGGTTCAGAGGAGGGCAACCAAGATGGTGCAGGATTTGCATCAAAAGTCCTATAAGGACAGGCTGAAGGACTTGAACATGTACTCCCTGGAGGAGAGGAGGGAGAGGGGGAATATGACAGAGACATACAAGTACCTCTTAGGGAGTAACAAGGTGCAGGAAAACACTATTTTTCTGATGAAGAGGTGTTCCAGGACTAGGGGTCACAGGATGAAATTGGAGTGAAGCAGGTTCAGAGGTAACGTGAGGAAGTATTTCTTCAAGGAAAGGGTGGTGGACAAGTGGAATGCCCTGTCATAGGAGATGGTGTGGGCTGCAATGATTACGGGATTCAGGAATGCATGGGATAGGTATTGGGGGATACTAGCAATTGGAGAAAGGGGACAACCCAGTTCAAGTGAAACTTGAAGAGTCAAATTAAATGCACAATTGGGCAGACTAGGTGTGCCAAAGGCCCTTATCTGCCATTACTATGTATGTATGTATGTACTATTCCCCTTCTGTATGCTATGCAAATGTTCCCCTATTTTAAATTTAAAAGGGTCTTGCCCACATAAAATGTTCCACACTCACACACTGCCTGGTACACTAGATAAGTTGTGACACAATTAAACAATTTCAGATCAGAGCCAATATGGCTGTGACAAGCTTTTGCGAGTGCCGCCGGAGATGCCATGCACAAGATGGCAGCAATGACTGAACAGCGCATGAGCAAATGCAGCAGCATACAACCTAGACAGGCAGGATGGGTGCAAAAAAAATAGGCATGAAGCCCAACAGACAGAGATTTCCTAATCAGCAGAATCTGAGACTGGTAATGGGAGGGAGCTGACGAGCCTAGCTGTGGGCTGACGGCACAGGGTCATTACCACACACAACACTATGCCGCATGGCACAATCGCGCTGCTGATACAGTGCAATTCTTGCCATGCCGCAAATCTTTTTTTTCTGTTGGGGGCTCCGCCACCCACACCCCCTGTTATGGGGGGCTGTGCCCCGAACCCTCCCAATATAGATTCTCATATCTGGGGGGGTTCAGGTTAGGAGTGCACAAAGATTGGAAAAATAAAATTTCTGGGACCGGGAATCAAACCCAGTCTCAGAAGCATTGCCTGGGTACCCTGCTACTGTGGCTCAGTCCACTGAGCCACAGCA
Organism: Neoceratodus forsteri; assembly: GCA_016271365.2. Classification (NCBI taxonomy): domain Eukaryota; kingdom Metazoa; phylum Chordata; order Ceratodontiformes; family Ceratodontidae; genus Neoceratodus; species Neoceratodus forsteri. Next base: position 293,004,288 of record CM057449.1, on the reverse strand, counting down.
GCTGGTTGGTGGAACCCACTCCCAGCAGATGTCTTATCCTCTGCCTGGGAAAGTGGGAATGTTGCAATACGGCATACAGCGGTACACGCAGTATTGCACCATTTGCTCACTGTTGCAGTGCTGTACCGGGTTAGCCATAATGTCGTATGCTATTAAGCATGAGACATTATACATAGATACATAGACAGTGTCGGCAGATAAGGGCCTATGGCCCACCCAGTCTGCCCATTTAAGTCTGTAAGTTCAGTTTACGTTTTATGACCCGGTACACAGGTGGACCATGGTGGCCTTAAGCTGCCTGCTGAGTGGTGTCTTGTAGATGAAATGATGGAGCCTCCTTTTAACTACACAAAGTTTCTGCTCATCAGCTAAGCTGAACACCATCACTATCTGCCTGATCCTCATTGGGCTGTCAGTGATGAGCCTCCTGCACTCTGAGCTGCACTAGATGCTCAATGAACACATCTCTGCATCCGCTAAGATCCTGAGTAGCCACAATATGCTAGCTTCACACATACATGCACCAAGCATACATAAAAAATAAATTTGGCTTTATGGGGATTTGGTTTTCTCTGGCTTTGCAACTCAAGAAAGTTACAAAAGTATATTCACCCTGACCATTGCCTCAGCCAAACAGTACAGACCATTAGCAGAAATTACTGCATGTACCTTTTTACTCTAAGTAACCTATATGCTTCTTTACTAAACTGGGCCCTTGCTGTTGGCTTGCTGATTTGCACTGTAACTCGCAGTTGTTGGGTTTACTCTCACATATTGCATTTTATGTCACTCCTGAATATTCACTGTCATGCTGTAATTGCAAGATCTGAATGTACTACTGTTATGTATTGTTCGTGTGTAATTTTGTAATGTATTGTACTTGCGCTCATGGTTGTATCCTGCCGTGTGTGTCAGAAAATAGACACTGATTGTCTAGGGCACCTACCTGGTAAACAACAACTAAATAAATAGTCTAATCATTCTGCAACACACAATTGACTTATTTGGCCTTTTCATAGATATTTTTTGTAACTATTTGTTTTACAGGTTTTGCTGGGACAGACATAATAAGCTGGCAGTGGTTCATTTCCCATGCATCCTAGGGGCTCTCAAACCAGTAACATATGCAATGTCACTTTTAATCCAATAATTCTACAGTATTTTCATGCATGTGATTAAGTTAGCTTTTGCCTGTTTTAATTATAATTCCCATTGTCTTTTTTTTTCTATATTATACGACATGTTTTATGGAGGTAGATACTTACAGGGTATAACTGCCTACACACTAGTAAAAATAATCTAAGACTCTTCAAGCATGAAGAATGCAATAACATGTAGGAGAAAATACCTCTGAAGCTATTCATAAAGAAGTTGTCAATTCAATGACCTGCAATACTTTTTGTTCTTGTTTTCATCTGTTTTAATAATCTAGTTATCTGTCCCCATAGCCAACAATTTCATTATTATATCTGTGTATATGATGTATTTGTATTTTTTAAATTTATTGGTACAGTATCTACTTTCTAATGAAATGAGGCTGGAAAGGCAGTATGACAATAAATATGCAGCTGATGAAAATGTTACCTTCAAATGTAAAACAGATTCTTAGCATTAAAGTGTACTTGTCTAAAGATGGTAACTTTACTGGTTCAGTAGATTGGGTGTTTACATTGCAATTATATCATCTGTTTCCACAATGAAGAGTGCTGATCTGCCCAGCCTATTAGCATTGGTGATGTATGCAATCATAAACTGAAACAAAGTACCAGATAGTGTTGCTCTTCACATTTCTTTCTGTTTTTTTTTTTTTTTTTTCGCCTCACATGCTCCTGACCGGCCACTCCTTCATGTCACTTATGTGCACCCTGGTGGCACTCCTTCTCCACTACCCACATTGCAGCCCCCCCTGGTAATCCAACATTTCCCTTTGTCAGATGGGTTCCCCCCTTCCGGAGGAGAAAGCACCGGTGAGGTCAGCCAGCGCAAGTGCTTGGCCCGGATGCTGCTGGGGTCAGTCTGGGCTGTCTGTGGCTTCATGGTGGCAGAGGACAGGCAACCATCATTCAGCCAGTCAGGGAGAATTTTCCTGTTTTTTTTCTGGGAGTGCAACTTACCAGGACATTAAGGTGTGAGCCGACATCTGTTGCACTCCCTCCGCAGCATGGCCCAACATGCTGCCATGCCCCTGGCCTCCGCCAGAGGTTGACAAACACTGGACCGTGTACAACCCTCCCTCACAGGAGAGGGCAAACAGTTGTGTGATGCTCGAGCTATCCCTCCCTGGCTAGCCCTCTGACAGCAGGGTCCATTCCCGAACCTGGGTCATCGGCGTCGCAGGTGGAAATCCAACTGCTGCAACAGTGGGCCAGCCCACTCCACATTTCTAGTAAAAGAAGGTTTTAATTCTAGAATTATGCATCAATAAAATGTTTAATACTGTTTTCATAACCGTACCATTTCATTTTCATAAAAAACTCAATATATACAGTATGTAATAATAGTTTCTACATTCCATAATACTGATTGCCAGTTCATGTCACACTTTGGATTTGTGACCAGTTAACATCATCAGGAGGACTTGGCACTGTTGATAAAATTACTGTTTTTCTTAAAAAAAATATATATATCTATGTATATACATAAGTATGTATTTATATATGTATATATATATATACACACACATATGTATGTATGTATATATACATATACATATATATATATATATGTATATATATATCAACATGTAATTGATTGCTCTCCTCATCCACAGTGTTTGGATATTTGCCATGCCCCTAAAGAAGCAAATGAACCTTAAAGGCATCAGTGTTAAATAACGTTATCACAGTTTTGTTTTCTCTTTTAAAAGATAATGTTTTCAGGTAAGTGCTTTGTTCTGCAGACTATTCTGTGAAAATAGAAATATTTCTTTGTGCATTCCTTCAAATCTGTGTGTGGCAGAACTGCATTCTGCCAGTCTGATAACCCCGGTGGAGGAATGCCTTTCCTATCTTCTTCTTTTTCCTACTGAAATCTGTTGCACAACAGTATCTTCTTATACTATACTTTACCTTTTTCCACCCCCGGAGTAGACTGGCCACCTATGTCAGACTTTTCTATCCCTCATTAGACTTTTTCCCTACTACTTTTATTTCTAATTTCCATATTTCCATCCCTCACCAAAAACTCCCCAAAATAATGCAGCAGGCTAAAGCCAGCTGGCAAGAATAACATAAGGTGCATTTATAGCAACAAATGCCAAAGATATAAACTGCCTTTAAAGAGATGTAAGGTTCTGGATGAGTAAAGTGCATAGAATGAATAAAGTGTTTGGTGTGCATTTTGTGCCATATTATGAGTTTAAAGTGCTGCAGTGCTTAATTAAGTTAATGCGTATGTCATTGTTATGTGTATATGGTGCAGGAGCACTGAATTTAAGAAATAAATGAATAAAGAAATGTTAGAAATGCCAGTTAAATAAAAAGAGATGTCCACTTGGATAGGTGGACTATGAATGTTATGGAGTGGCATTATGTCTCTATTGTTTGTATTACTTTGCTGCCACTCCATTGTTATGTAGAATGTTATGCTAAAAAAACCTGCATTGAAGCAGTAAATGTTTGAACCAAGTGGCAAACTTTTACTTTTGCTGCAGCTGCTACTGCTGCATTACTGATGCCCCTGTATTATTAGGGCTCCTGGCTGCTGGCTTTGTACAAAATATGCTATAGAATTGTGGCAGCTAGCTGTGGAGGAGTCCATGGCATGTGCGCAGCCAGTCCAAGCTGCTAGAGAGGCAGGCTTCCATAGAGCAGCAAACTTTCACTTTCAGCCATCCTGCTCCCCTGAGTAAGCTGTGTGCTCTGAAAAGTGAGCGCTTGGAAAATAAAAGGGACTATGCTGTCCCTAGACTGAAAAGATTCAGCCCAGGCTAAAAATAAATAGAAAGGGTCTTACCAAAGATATGCAGATCCCTAAAGTAGAGCAGCTAGATAATGATTGTCTATAAGTCTGCCGCTCTGCTACAAAATAGAAAACAAATGGTTTAAAGGGACAGGAGCATCTCTATGTAGAAATGCTATACAGTTGAAGTAGCCCTCAGAATAAGGAGAGGGCTGCAAGATAAACTAAACACAATAAAGAAATTAAACACATTAAATAATAAAGAGACACTGCAGGTCTCTAAAGTAGCCCCATTATTTATAGAGCCATGAGATATAAAGTAAAGGGCTACTGTCCATATACTATAATAATACAGCACATTTATAAATACAGCACGTTTTCACTGTTTACATGTATAGAAAATAAGGTTTTGACCTGTTAGCAAGACCTCAGGAAGGGGATTTCCTATAGAGGGATGTCCCGTAAGTAAAACGTCATTATGTAATAGAGGAATTTCCCTATTTAGGGACCATTCTAGAACTAATTGGATGCTATGGGAGGGACTTTCTCATAAGTGGGAAGGTTGTATATGACCTCCTCAAACACCAAGAGTCAGATTAGCTGTGTAGCCAGTCTCACTTACCTGAAAGAAGGTAAGCAGAATGGCACGTGCCTGAACAGGAATTTATCTCTAACAGCAGGAAAGCTGATGAATTGTCTTGAGATTCCTGAAGTAAGGTGAAATAGCCTTGAGCCATTGTTTATTTATTTGCTCTGTTTGAACTATTTTATTTATATTTATTTTTTCTATTTTTGTATAAAATAAAACACACTGCGGGTGTTTTGTACCCTATTACTGTGTCCAGTGTTATCTTTATACCCACATCCCTGTAATACTGTGTTAACCCATTTCATTTAGCCCCCAAAATAAATTATTGGTAAGATTATATTCTTAAATGTCCAGTTACACTGTAGCACCATATAATCTGCTGGCTTTTGTAACATCTTTGTATCAAATTCTGGTCTTCCAGAAACAACAAATAACCACTTCTCAAATCGAAGACATAAAAATAGGTTGCTATAAACCTCTCAGTAGAAGTTATTACAAGTTTGTAATCCTCTCTCTGAATCTAATATATCTAATATATCTACATATATATATATACACACATGTATTAGTCACATAGTTCCTTTCCAAAGTGAATGTACTATAGTATCCCTAAAAAGCTGTTTGTCTTGCAGTCTTCAGTAATTTAGTGTAATCTCATACTACTCAGCAACAACAGTAATAATAATAATAATGCTGTTCTCAAGACCATTCTATATTCCTGCACTTGTCAGTAAAATATCAAATTCACTGATACAAATTAGTATAAGCTGGTCATCACTATCAATTATAAATTCTCCTAATTTCACTCTTCAAAAAAGAGTATTGTAATCTAGTACTCGGCATTTGATTTGGAATCATACAAAATTAGCCAGATCCCCCTCATTCAGTATATCCAGAATTGACTCTATAGGGGAAATGAAAATAAGAAAATATTTCCCTAAACCATTTAACAGGAATGGAAATTGCCAGTGTTGTAATGGTCAAAGTAGTTATTTTTTTGAAGCAAAATATGCTTTAAGTCAATCACAGCTGATGGTTTTAAAATGGAAACAGTATTTTTTGGGGGGGTATTATTTTCTCTCCTCCAGAGCTCCAGCTACAACCCCCCCTCTGTTGTTCCCCCCAGTGCCATCCCCGGACATCAGACCCCCTTCCTGGTACACCCCGTGACTTACCCTTCACAGCAGGGCGGTGGGGAGTGACTCAACCCACCTGAACAGATCCATGCCAGGGAGGTGCCTCTTCCAGGAACAGCATCATGGGGAACAACTCGTGCTGCCAGGCTCACTTTTGCTGTTTTTTCCTCCCAGCGGTCATGGGTGCAATGACGCAATGACTGGGTGCTACACACGCCTCCTGTGCGGGTTCCCAATCAAGCATCTGCCATGTCCCACCCCCATAGCTTGCAGCTACGCTGCTGTCAACCCCCAGCCTCCGCTAGGTTCAGGTGCTCCCGGCCGCCCAGTCCTCCCTGGAGATGGAGAGCAGTCCCTTGGATGCTCAATCCATCTCCTCCCCGCTGATCCATGGCAACCCATGCCCATTCCCAAACACGGGTCGCTGGCGTGGCGCGAGGTGTGACGACCAGCGCCTCAACCCTCAGTGCCACCAGGCCGGCAAAATGGAAACAGTTTTGATAAGGGTTACTGATATCATTAGCCAGTCTATATAATAATTATGTATTTTTGCAAGAAAGGATGTTGGTTTTTGATACTGATGTCAATTTCACTGTCTGTTCTACAGCTATTTTACTGTTCCTGGTTTTATTGTTGTTTAAAAACTCAATAAAGTTTGCTTGATTAAAAAAAGGAAGGGTGCTGGGTGACTGATTTCATTGACCAGTCTATCTATATAACAAGACTTCCAAGAAAAAGAAAAGAGATTCTAAAATGATGTGTGCCTTGGTGCGTACCTTCGTGTGTGTGTGTGTGTGTGTGTGTGTGTGTGTATGTGTGTGTGTGTTTTGTGCATGTGTGTGTGTGGAGGGGGGCTGTCAGAAGGGAACAAATATAAACTGGTAAAAATGGTATGATCAGCAAATAGGGTCAATATGTCACCTATTGCTGTCTTTTAACCACATACTATTTTATTTTTCAGAACAATGACATTTTGACAATGTATACTGCTAAAAGACACATTGCCAACAGTCTTCTCACTGCAGGATGCAATAATGTGAAAAGCAGATCCCGTCTAAATGACATTTATTTTTGTCTAACTAGAACAAAAAAATATAATAAATGCACACACAAGTTGGATGTGTGATTAGTATCAGATTGCAAAGTGTAAATTTTACTCATTCACCACTGTGCTGTGTGTGGGGGTGGTGCAAATGAGGCAGTAAGGAGTTTATTGCACTCAGCGTTTAAATTTGCTTAAGTTTGTCTGCAGCATTTTGTGAATTCTCTTCATTAATAACAATCAGTCCATTTCTTCTGCTTTCAGCATTTTGGAGTCTCCTTTCATAGATGTGTATCAAGCTCTTGCTATTTTCTGTGTGTTTGTGCTGTCAGTTCTTGTATTCTAATCGGCATGTCACTGTTTTTTTATACTTTCTTTCAACAGTGTGCATTATAGTGGCACGGTAGTGCCCCTATAGTTAGGGTTGCGCAGCCACTTCTATGTTAAACCCAAAATATTGCACTGTAATAACTTTGAAACCATCTGTCCAATTTGCCTGAAATACACATGTGCTGTTTGGTACCATAGATCTCTAGATTTCACAAGTTTTGTTCCGGTCAGATGTGTGGTTGCAGATCTGCAGAGTGCCAAAAAATGTGAAAAATACCACTTTTTGGCAAATTTTTTGCTCGGGGTTATGGCCCAAATGGTTTGTGGGTCTGATCTGAAGGTTTCTGGGTATATGGAGTCTAGGTCACTGATGTGCCTTTTGAAGATTTGGTGAAAAAATATTAATCCATTCAAAGTTATTAAAGTTTGAAGTTTCCCATTACAGCCTATGGGAAAAATATATGTACAGCTCAAAAGCACTTTTTACTGTCACGAAAATCAGTTTTACTTTCATAAATGGGTTTTGTACTGTCACAAATTTGCCATCTTGTTTTCAGTTAGCGATGGCTAAAAAACTTTGTAATTCAAAAAATACTGCCTCTTGGTAAACACCAACAGTTGTGTTTACCTAATTGGGGCCTGAAGAACACGATTCTGGCATTAGTTTTTAAAAATAATGCCTGGAAATATGTCTTTTCAATTTTGCCAACAAAACTTTCACAAATTTTTGAAAGTATGTTTGTGAAAGTTTCGCAAATTTGCAAAAGTACTTTCAAAAAATTGTTGTTTCTTTGCCACTTCATAGAAAAAAAAAACGGTAAGGAATTTTGAGCTGAAGTTTGCAGGACAGCAAGGGCTTTCACCACAGATGTGCCTTTTGCTGGTTTGGTGAAAAAATACACAATGATTCCATAGTTATAACATTCTGAAGTTATGAAATTTCCAATAGGATAACACTGTGGTGGCTGTGTCACTTTTCAGTGGCTATGTCTCAAAAATGGTTTGAGATACAGATTTTTTACTAAGCATGCATGCGGTTTGCCAGATCATGATTACAACTGCAGTGGAATTTTTTCCAAACTTCCTATGGTTACAGAGATATTGCCACATTTGCAGAACAAGGAGTACTTGGAATGTCACTAGGCCCGCACTATGACCATTAAGCAATAATGGGACTGTAGAGCCCTCTATTATGCAGTAGTGGGAGTGGGACATGTGAGATCATTAAAATATCTCTACACTAATGTATAGATAGCAGCCCAGGGCCTGCAGGGCCTTGTGCTACAACATAAAAATCAGAGACAATTACAAAATGCATGCATGATGGGGGCCCTACGTTCACACAACCACATACATGTAACATTACACTTTCTTAAAAAGAAGAGAAATTAATTGCAAAAAACTCCATTAATGCATCAGTTAAGGTTGATATTGCAGCTACAAAAGTTTGGAAATTCTGTGTTAGGGGCACCAACCCTATCACCTCCCCACCACCATCCACACACCAACAGGCATTGGGGAGTGCCTTAGGGTCATTGGGCCTAACTTTCACACCATTCTCCTATTGGTACCCTTATGATTAGCTGAGACTCACTATCCTGACACTGACCTACCCGTGCAGTATTGACTGACAGGTTCAGTATCCAGATAGTGAGAATCCCAGCAGTAGGAAACCCAATGGATGTTTACAAGGATAAGGTAGTGGATATGATGGCTTGCTACCTTACCCATCTTGATGGACTTGAAATACTGGAGGAATCAGGAGGCTGGCTGAGCTGCCCTGGTGGTGTTGAAGGCAAAACCACTGGAAGCTCAGCTAGTGTGCTCTGGGAAGCCTGGGTTCTATCCCGCGTTGCGTATGGTTAAATTTTGTACCCCTGTAACTAAGGTTTTGTAACTCCAATGTCCTCTCCCCCTCAGAGTTAGTTATTTTAGTTACAGGGGGTATACGGGGCAGAGACCCCCCATAGGGGGTTGGGAGAATGAAGTCCCCCCCCAATTGCCTTTTGTGTTTTTTAATCAGATGCCCAACATCTTATTGTTAGGCATCTGATTGATTCAGGAACATGGATTTCAGGGGCAGTGGAGCTGGTATCCCAAGACTCAGGATATTGAGTTTAGGGTTACCATAGTATGTCCCTCCTATACAATACCAGTTCTGCTTCATTATGCATGGAATGAGGTGAGAGTTAGGGCCAATGACCCCAAAGCACACTCAGACACCTGTTGGTATGGAGAGTGAGGGTGAGGTGGAGTGGTAAGTTTGGTAACCCTGATACCAAATTTCCCAACTTTTATTGCTACAATATCAACACTAACTGATGCATTAATAGAGTTTTTTTTGAATAAATATATTCAAATATGCAATTACACAGACCAGGTAACTGAAAAAAAAAGCCAGAATTCAGCCTATACCTAAAGGATACATTTGCAGCTTTCGTCAAACCAGGGCTCAGCTGTCCTGGGGTCTGGACTCTCTAATCACTGTTTTGATTCTGGCATCCAGTTGGACGTTGTTTCAGGATCACTGTGCTTGCCCACCTGAGAAGGATAAGTTCTAAGCATCAATCTTGATCCCTGAAATCTGACCCCAAGCTATTTTGCCTTAAAAAAAAAGAAACAGATCCTTACCTTGGTGGGGGTGGGTGACATTGGTGAAGGGCAAGAACAAAAGAGACACATACACAAGCACAAGTAAATTAAAATTTCTGCTCCTGTACTCACAGCCAATTTTTTGTTACAAATATAGTGTTGTTTTCGGGGCTTATACCCCAGGGACTGGATGACAGGAACATTCTAAATATTGTTAGAAAGCTATAAGCCCCAACTATCCAGAAAATATATAGCATGTTATCCTAGGTCATAACTCCATTGTGATATAAGCCCCTAAATAGTGCTACTTTTGTATCAAAAAGCAACTTTTATTTTATTGTATGTAGCTTAGCAGGGCCATTAATCTACACTACCCCCCCATTTTACATTAAAAACATTCAGATCCTTACCATGGTGGGGGTGGGTGAGATTGGTGAAGGGCAAGGAAAAAACTGCATAAACACAAGTAAATGAAAATGTCTATTCCTGTGTTTACTGCTGATTTTTGTTACAAATATATAGAGGATAATGTATGGTCCTCTATCATTAACAGGTTTGTTAACCATCGAGAGGTTGCCAGGGTGACCATGTAAACCTCGAGAGCGAAGCTCGAGAGGTTTATGTCACCACGGCAACCTCGAGACGGTTAACCAAATTGGTTAATGATAGAGGGACCATACATTATATTTTATAGTGTATGGTCCCAATTAACTGCCAAAACAAACTAATATGGCTTACTTTTAGCCCCACCGTGGATGTTCTGGGTCATTTTCTGGCCACTGCGCTGGTTTCGGAAATGCTGTCGGTGCGTGAGATCACAGGTACACACATGCGTAGATGAGCTCCATTTGTAATCCCATTGCTATGACTTACTCAAGAGAGGTTTATAACCATTTACGTCATAGCGATGGGATTATCGAGACATAATTTTGCCGCTTTTTAGCTGTAATAAGGGCGCACCATATGTTATAGTGCCGTTTTCAGGGCTCATATCTCAGAGTGAAACCAAGCAAACAGAGTAATTAGCAGGGATTCCCAGCTTACTTGGTTGTACAGCCTAAAGTGATGTCACTTAAAAACAAACTGACAGAATTTACCACTTCTGCAGAGAAACAGTCCGAAGTAAGCCCAGCTTCTTCTGCTTAGCCTACTAACCCACAGACAGTCTGACAAACATGGGTTTGTTCACCTTAGTAGGCACATTTGAGTCCAGAGTCACCATGTAATTGGCGCAGAAATAGAGATATCTGCTCCTTTGCCTGGTAACATGGCTGTAAATGCAGTGGCATGAAGTTATTTGGAAGTCTACTTACTGGGGTCAGATGCATGGAGAGAGGTGGGAATATCAAAATTCCGGAAGTGTATACACGTGCACCTGGAAGTTTCCTGGTTGTTATCCGCTAAGGTAACCACTTACCCGGTAACCCCAGCGCACATGCGAGTGCTGGCGTGTTTATTGGAGAAGGATGAAATGCAAACGGTCTGATGAGTAATAGAACATATAGTTAATGCGTTAGGTTAAATTTACATGGAATGACACAGCCTGCTTCTTTGACAGCCCAGGGGTCCCAGTACACTCACTCACTCATCTTTGCTTATGTGACCTGTATTTAATTCTTGGGACTGGGAGTTCACCTTTTGACAGATCTTGGTCAGAATTTGCAACTGCAGGTTTACTGCTGAATAAAGTTTTATGCCACACAGAATTACCTGCCTTTTAACCTTTTGTCACTTAAATAAGGGAGGTGGACACTCAAAGTGAGGGATGCTTGCCCTCAAAAGTGTCAGTGGTTTAGCAGGTTGTACACTGGCAGTTTCATTCAAAACAGTATTTAACTGACAAGTATGCAACAATAACTGTGTTAAGATTATTTGGTTGTCTGTTAATCACTTACATGGGCAATATATCCCTGAGTACCTTGGTTGTCTGGTGCTGTGTGAAAACAAACCTTTTCAAGAAAAAAAAGGTACCTTCTGGTGCATAGGAGGAGTTCTGCTGGGGGGGTTGGTCCAGTGGAGTTCATCAGTTTCTCTGTTGACTGTCTTCTTTGGTGCATCACCGTATCCAGACTCCGGTTCCACAATCACAAAGGCAATATGGAAATGTTATCTGGTGACATTGGGCAGGAAGATAAGACTTCTCCCTGGTAGTCATTATAGTTAGTTACTGTTGAGTATTTCTTGGAGAAATGGGTCAGGAGAACTGCTGATGAGCTTTTATTTGAAGTCTTCTTAAATTGAGTGTAACCATGCAAACTTTCCTTGAGTACACCTGAACTGATTAAGGAAAGATACAGGTACTTGTGTGCACCAATGGCAAGCTGTGAATTCGGAACAAGCCACAGACTGTTCTGAACCTTGGGAGAGTATGAACAAAGTTATAAAATCTGGAAAAACTTAAGTCAGTTGAAAGAAGCCAAACAACAATTGAGAAAAAACAAACACCTGCTCACATCCAGCTGGCCAGACCCTGGGCCTTAGGAATATTGTTGGTCATATGTTGTGGGTGGTAACTGGAGGCATCCACAAGACAGTTGCGGTCAGTTTCTTTTTGAAAAACATTGGTGGAAATAGTACCATCCTGATTTTTAAAGATCTTAAGATCCAAAAATGAAACAGAATCCATCTCACACTAGAAAGGACATTTTAGATTTTGATTTCTACCTTTCAGATATGCCATAAATGCTTCAATTCACCTCTAGTGTCATGCCACACCCACAAAATGTCATCAATAAAGCAACACCAAATGTCAATCCTACCGTAAAAAGGACTGATCTGGCTGTCATAGACATTCATTGTCTTCCAAAGGCCCAGATAGAAATTGACATAGTTGAGTGCAAAAGTTGCTCCCACCGCCATTATCTTAGTATGGAGGTACTGCATCTTTTTCACTCAACTTTGCTAATCTCTATCTGGGCCTTTGGGAGAAAATGAATGTCTCTGATAGCCAGGTCAATTATTTTAATGATAAGATTGACATTTGGCATTGCTTTATTGACCAAAATGTTTTAGTGTGGCATGATGTGGGATATCTTTACTAATAAACTGAAACAGATAGTAGACAGACATGTCCCAATAAAGAAGAAATATAATGGTTTAGGGAAGATCCCTGTCTGGATGACAAAAAATATTAAACAACTGATAAACAGGAAAAAAAAGGCATATGATACAGCCAAAAAAAAAAAAAAAATGACCATGAGATTAATTATAGGAAAAATAAACAGTTACAAAAAAGGACAAAGAAACGTATCTCAAGAGCCAAAAGAAATTATGAATATAAATTGGCAAGTAGAGTAAAAGACAATTATAAAACATTTTATAGTTATACAAGTAGTATAAAGGGAGGACAAAAAGGAATTAGCCCACTAAAAAAAGCTGATGGTACCTTGATCCAGGAAAATGTACAAATGGCTAAGGAGTTTCATGGATATTTTTCATCAGTTTATAATCCAAGTACCAGTGTTACAAAGCAACGCCAGGAATCAACAAGTCAGTTAATATTAGATAAAGAAGTTATTAAACATAAATTGATTAGTTTAAATTCCAGTAAATCTATGGGTCCAGATGAGATATATCCCAGATTGATTAAGGGATTGGCAAATTTATTGGCTGAACCACTGATTCATTTGTTCCAGGCCTTTTTAGATCAGGGAGAAGTTATGGAGGCATGGAGAGAGGCAAATGTTACCCCATTTTTAAAAAAGGCATTAAGTGTGAGATAGGTAATTATTGACCTATAAGCCTGACCTCTATACTAGGGAAGGTGTTAGAGGGGATTGTAAAAGAATATATAGAAGCAGATTTGCAGAATAGGGGAGACATTGATATATCACAGCATGGTTTCAGGCATGGAAGATCTTGCCAGGCAAATCTCTTGGGTTTTTACGAGAATGTTAGTAAAGCACTGGATGAGGAACATCCTGTGGATGTCATATTTTTGGATTTCTCAAAGGCATTTGATAAAGTGCCCCATGGAGAGCTAGTAGATTCTCTAATAGAACATGGCATCCACGGTAAGATAACTTGATGGATTGGTTCCTGGCTTACTGATAAAAACAGAGAGTGACAATAAAAGGAAGTAAATCAGGTAGGGAACAGGTGACCAGAGGTGTTCCACAGGGATCAGTCCTGGGACCCTGTCTCTTTAACCTATATATGCATTCTATGACAACAGAAAAAGATATTTGGGTACCCAAGTTCGCTGATGACATGAGGATTGGCACCATAGTGGAAAACAGTTTAGATACTGAGAAATTACAGGATACATTGAACAAACTCCAAGACTGGGCAGACAATTCAGGTTTAACCTTTAATGTAGATAAATGCACAGTCATGCATTTTGGCAGAAACAATAAAAGGGCCATGTATAGGTTAAATAGTAAAATTCTTAGGGAAGTAATTGATGACAGGGATCTGGGAGTGAGAGTTCAAAATGATCTAAAGTTTAACCAACATTGCAGCCAGGTGGTAAAAAAGACAGGGAATACACTGAGCTGCATTAGTAGACATAGTGGACTGGATATTCAAACTGTGCCCAAAAAGTGCTCAATAGCAGGAGCAAGCACAAGTCCATTGAGCCCATGTGCAATAGACGCAATATTCAAAAAAGGAGCAAGCCAAATTGCACCAACAGCTAACGTCTGAATATCACACAACCTGCGCCATAGCGCAACTAGGGAGGGGAAGCTGAGCGGATAAGATGTGCTATGGCGCAACAAGGGATGTCCAGCTGAGCAGTGCAGAGGTGCCATAGCACAAGCAGGGAGCCCCCCAGTAGCAGAGCAATGTAACTGCATAACCAGGGAGGTAGGTAGGGGCCCACCACCCATGCCACAGATGGGCACAGGAACACACAGCAGAACTGACATTGCCCCCACACCCCAAGCACAGCACAACTGGGGGAAGGCTGGAATATCCACCGGCCCATTGGGACAAGCAAACAATGCACAGCTGGGCCATGGTGCCCCAGCACACCCACCGGCAAGCTGAGACTGCCACACAAGGAGGGCGGGCCACCCCGTGCCACACCAGCCCCCACAGTGTACAGCACACCCTGCACTGTGACCCCCAGACATCCCCCATGAGCAGTGACCACCACTGCAGGAAACCCCATGCATATCACAACCCCCACTGTCACACTGCAACCTCATGTACCACAGAACCATACAAGCCAGCTCCACCATGAGCAGCCACCAGTGGGTGGCAGCACACGGCAATGCAACAATGGCAGACACAGTGCCAACATGCACAATCCCCCTGAGGCACAGCTGAGAGACCGACCATGCTTCGGTACAAGAGGTACCCCACATGGGAAAGGGCGTGCCCCTGACACCACCACCATTGATACAGCACCCTGCACAGTAGACAAGTGACACATCCTGACCCACCACTAACCACAACAGCCAGCACAGACACCCACAGTGGTGCGTGGAAGCATGCATCACACCGGATGTAACACAATGCAGGGGCAAACACACAACCATACTCAAGGCCCCTAGAATTCTGCGGTAGCAGAATTTTGTGCAGAACATGCAATCTACCGCAGAACTTCTGGTGCACAAATCACTCTTCTTGGTGATTTTTATTAATATTTCTGTTTATCCATAGAATCTGGTTCCCATCCCCTCTTTTTATATCCAAACCCCCATATGCTCAGAATGTGATGTTATAATTGCTATAACATCACACATTAGCTAATGAAATGACTGCTTTCTGCAACAGAAATGAACAGTCACTTATCTACCACAGCTCCCACTGCCAGAGACAGTAGCACAGCACATCATGCATGGTGATATTTGCTCAACCTGCACTACAGCCTACTACAATTTTCAGTCTTAAATTATTGCACTAGGACCAACTTAAACAAAACCTTGTCAATAGCACAGACCTGTTAAGTCCATACTTCACTTTGTACAAACCTATTTGCGCCTTTAAGGTATAGAGATGCCATCTGAAATGAATAACTGGTAAAATGAATTTAACTGTCATTTTTAAGAAAAATAAAGTAATTATGCCCCAAAAAGTGGAATGTAATAATGTATAGACCTGTTAAGTAAATAATTGCCCTGTACGCGTTTTTGCCAGGGTTATTGATTACATATTGTCATTGGTTGATAGAATCACCTAAAAGTTATGAAGAAATGTTGTGTGCAGGGACAGCTGTTGAGCCAGAGGGTAGCATGCTGTGTTTCCGTGCCAGCAACTCGGGTTCAGAGATTAGCTCTGGGAGCTGACTGGACAGCACAAGGATTGGTGGAACACATCACTGCACAGAGCCTGGGAAAGTATGGTGCAGTGTTATGTCACATGGTGGACACATTGTAATGGGCTGGAGAGCTCTGTCTCACAACCAATTCACATGCATGTCATGGCCTGATGGTGTTACACAGTGTGTCAGGGAAAGCAGGTTGACATGAAAAATTAGTTTTACAATAACTCCTCTATTCCATTTCCAATGGGACCTGTATGAATGAGGATGCAAGTTCATGGAAATAAAAAAAAAAAACATACACACGCGCACACACACACACACACGCAGGGTATCTCTGTCTCTCTCACAACACACACACACAAATTTGTATGTATGTTACAAATTGCATGTAAATATATAAGTGATACACAGTCGGAACCTTATGAGTGGTGTAGAAAGCACATACAGATATATAAGTGATAGACAGTGGAGACATTATTAGTGGGCTAGATAGCATGCTTATAGAAATACCTTATTTATCACTTAAGGTCCCCTCTGCATATGTCATTTATGCAGTAGGCTAGGACCTTGAGGGAGAGACATCTGTTTTGCTTTTTTAGCCATAAAATAATTTCTATAAATCTGTTATTTTTTGAACTAGTGTTACTGTGCTTTCCACCATTCTGATTGCTATAACCACTGCCATGAAAGTGAAGTCAGGATGACAAGCTGACACTGTGATGTGGCAGTTTGTTAGTGCCGCAGAACTTCAGCAGAAATTACAAACCACTGCCGCAGAAGTTATGCGGCAAATGGTAGTCTTGCTGCAGAACTTGGTCCCACTGTGCTGCAGAAAAGTAGGGGCCCTGTCCATACCCAAGGGGACAATAACGCAGGGACGCAGTAGTGCTGAAGCCAAGCCCCTAGTGTGGGCCCATGAAAACTGAGCACACACAGCCTGCAGTCCTCCATGGCACAGGAGTGACACCCACCCTGTGCAGGCACTGTGGACCCATATGCCACCATCATATGCCTGGAGCACAAGTCACAGACAGTGGTGCACAGCCCCTGCAACACACACAAGCCACAGCATGGAGGTGGGACAACAACTGCATAGGCCACAGTGTCACCCGAGGCAAACATGCACCACACCAGTGACAGGAGGCAACCCAGCATTGTGATGGTTACAGTGGATGACCTGCATGGACAGCCACCACTGACATGGCAGCAGACCTTGCAGGCCACAGACATGCAAAGGTGTCAGCTGCACAGGCCAAGGATGGGTTGACAGGGGCACAATGGACACAGAGCATGCACCATGGACCACTGCATACAGTCATCCAATGAACAGAGAACAACACACACACCACAGACACCAACAGATAGCTACTCCCATACCACAGACACTTCCCCACGCACATACACACATACCCATGACTGCACCACCCCAGATGCCATGCACACCACTGCAGCTGAGCACCTATAGCCAGCTGCAAATCAGAGACCACCACAGTATTCATATCAAAATAATTATATTGCAACATATTAAACAAAACTATATACAGAACTATGTACACATGGGGGGGAAGGAAAGAAACAAGGTGGGGGTGGGTAAGGGGCAGGGGTGAACATATGGGAGAGGGACGACGGGGTGTGAGGGAGGGTCAAAGGGGGGAAGGTGTCATTCTGCACATGGGGACATCAGTGGCCAGCCTGGTCCTCCTCCTATTGGCACTGTTGTCTTGGCCTTCTCCTCCTCTGTGTTGACCACATGTTAGTGCATGTCCCACAAGATTTGCAGGGACTCCCCTGCCACCCGCAGCAGCTCCTGAATAGCCTGCTGTATCTGCAGGAGTCACTGGTCACCTAGGATGAGGGATCAGAGTTAATAGGTGTGACTGTCCATCCCCCTGTAGCCCACCCATTGTGCATGGCATACAGCCATGTGCCACGACCCTGAGATGGTGTGCATCCACCCACAGTGACTGTGTCCACAAGACCTGCCCATCCAGGCAGCAACAGCCATGTGGACCACTGCACACACCCACTGCCCATGTCCTCTACAGCACCACCAAGGCCGTACAGTAACATGGCTATGCGGTGTGCAGGCAGTGCCACAGCCGTGTGCCCAGTGCATGCATGGACCACCACTGATGCACTCCCAGACATGCAGTACCCCTGGACAGTGCTGACTGTCACAAGTCACGTGCATGGCAGTGGTGTCCATGGATGGTGGCCATGCCCTGCTTCCCACCCTGTTACACAGCATGCATTAGTAATCATGGTGTCATGGCACTCATCCTCATCAGGCCGGTGTTGGCTGTGCTGGTCCCCAACTTTCCTGGGTGCTGCGTCCTCCTCCCTTCTCTGCTGCTCCCCCAGCCGCCGTCACTTGTCCACACCTGTGGGGGAAACAAGGAGAGAAAAACATCAGTACAATCCCAAAGCAAAGTCCCCTGCCCCAATGTGTGTCCCACCCACCCAGCCAGACCCACCCACCCCATACCCTGTAAACACCACCACAGCCAACCCTAGACTATCCCTCCCATGTGCTGGACACATAAGACAGTGTTACCCACATGGACATTACAAGTGTGTAGACGTATAACCCACCTGGACGAGGCACCATGCCCCTCCTGTCATGCGACCACAGACAGGCAAGTAGCTCTGGCTCCCTCCTCCTGAGGTCCCCATAATGGTGCCTGCACTGCTCTGCAGTCCTCCTCCTTCTGGTGGCATCAACAAGATCAGTGGCCACCTCCTGCCAGACCTAGGTCCTGGCCCTGTCCAGTGGCTCCTCCCCAAACAGAGCCCCATGGTGTGACTCCACAAGGGCCACAAGGTTTACCAACTCAATGGCAGTCCACTGCGGGGCTCTATTGTGCACCATCCCAAACAGTATAGTAGGGAGTAGGGTGTAAACAGGGAGGAGAGGAGGCACTGTGGGTCACCTTGGAGACTGGAAAGGGCACCACAATCCGCATAGGGGTTGTGTACAGACCCCCATGTCAGGGGGAAGGAATGGACAAGGATATGATGGAAGGCATTCTTAGAATGGCAAAGAAAGGGGAGATACTGTTGATGGGAGATCTGAATATGCCAGATGTTAACTGGAGCACATTTGCTGCAGCCACATCCAAGAGCAGGGCCATTCTTGATGCCCTACAGGTGGCAGGCATTAGACAGCTAGTTTCGAACCCACTCATGAGGAGCAATCTTAGACCTCGCTCTCAAACGGGGCAGTGAGAGGATCTCAGATCTAGAAGTAGGTTGCCATCTGGGGACAAGTGACCATCAAACAGTGTGGTTCACGTTAAACTCAGCTACAGAGTCAAGCCATACAAAAAGAGAGTACTGGACCTTAGGAGGGCTGACTTTGGCTAGATGGGAGAGTGCCTCAGAAAAGCTCTAGCAAACAGGCTAGAAGGAGGTGTGGAGCAACAATGGGGAATTATCAAAACTGCCATCACAGCTGCAACAAGCCTTTGTGTGAAGCAAATAAACAAATCAAAATGAAAGAAAAAGCCACTATGGTTCTCAAGAGAGGTGGCTGTGAAAGTCAGGAAGAAAAAGATAGCATTCTGGAAGTATAAGGAAACACAGAAGGAGCAGGACAGAGAGCTGTACCAGTTAAGGCAGAAAGAAGCAGGAGGGAAGTCAGAATAGCAAAGGCCCAAACTGAGGAAAAGATAGCCAACTCAGTTAAGAAGGATAAAACTTTATAGGTACATCAGCGAAGCGAGAAAGACAAAGGAGGGATAGTGAGGCTGAATAGAATGAATGGTGGGTGGGCAGAGGGGACAGTGAAAGCAGGAATACTGAACGAATATTTCTGCTCAGTATTCACAAAAGAGGAGGGGGATGTGCCTAATCCAATTAACAGAAGCACTCTTGATAGGGGGGTCGATCCCAGTCCTTTCACAGAAGAAAGGGTTCTGCAAGAACTCCTAAAACTGAAGGTGGACAAAGCAATGGGTCCTGATGGAATTCACCCCAGAATTCTAAACGAATTAAGGAAGGAACTAGTGAAACCACTGGGTACTCTTTTTAATAAATCATGGGAGGATGGTGTGGTACCCGAGGACTGGAGGAAGGAGGATGTGATTCCCCTTCACCAAAGTGGGACCAAGACAGAGGCAGGAAACTACAGACCTGTCAGTCCGACCTCTGTGCTAGGGAAAGTGATGAAGTCACTTCTTGAAGGAAAGAATAGTTGAGTACCTAGAGGTCAGTGGAGCACAGGATCCAAGGCAGCATGGGTTCACAGCGGGAAGGTCATGTCAGACGAATCTAATAGATTTCTTTGACTGGGTGACCAAAGTAGTAGACCAGGGAGGGGCTGTGGACATGGCCTACCTAGACTTTAGCAAGGCATTTGACACAGTCCCACGTAAAACATTGATAGTCAAATTAATCAGCCTGGGAGTGGGTCCCAGGGTGGTAGCCTGGTAAAACATTGGCTGGACAACAGGACACAGAAGGTAATTGTAAATGGAGTCCACTCTGAAGAAAGGCGGTTACTAGTGGGGTACCGCAGGGTTCAGTATTGGGTCCAGTCCTTTTAATGTCTTCATCAGTGACATTGCAGAGGACTGGAAGAAAAGTATGCCTTTTGCAGATGACACAAACATCTGCAACAGGGTTGATACACAAGGAGGCGTGGAAAGGATGAAAAGGGACTTGGCAAGGTTGGAGGAATGGTCAGACGATGGCAGCTAGGATTCAATGCAAAAAGTGCAAAATAATGCACCTGGGAAACAAGAACCCAGGGAAGAATACACAATGGGTGGGGAGGTAGTAACAACAACAAAACAGGAAAGGGACCTGGGGTAATCATATCAGATGACCTTAAGGTTAGCAAGCAATGTGAGAAGGCAGTAGGGAGGGCCGGGGTATATTGGGATGTATAGGAGAGGCATCAGCAGCAGAAAACAGGAAGTTGTTATCCCTCTGTACAGACAGTTGGTGAGACCCCATCTGGAATACTGTGTCCAGTTCTGGAGACCCCATCTCAGCAAGGACATAGACAGGATAGAGGCAGTCCAGAGGAGGGCAACTAAAATGGTGCAGGGTCTGCAAGAGAAGCCGTATGAGGAGAGACTAAAGGAGCTTAATATGTATACCCTTGAGGAAAGAAGGGAGAGGGGGGACATGATAGAAACTTTCAAGTACCTCAAGGGAATCAACAAAGTCCAAGAGGGTAGCATCTTTCAGAAAAGAGACTTGCAAGAACAAGGGGACACAATTTAAAGATAGAAGGAGGGCAGTTCAGGGCAATGTGAGGAAGTATTATTTCACAGAGAGGGTAGTGGATGCATGGAACAGCCTTCCTGAGGAATTTGTGGGGTCTAAAACTGTGGGAGAATTCAAGAATGCATGGGACAGACATAAGGCAATTCTTGTGGGGGGCAGGAAGATAAAGGCTGTTGGTTAACTAGGATCTGCGACCTATCCTGTAGGTAGGGAAATGGGCAGACTAGATGGGCCTAGCGGTCCTTATCTGCCATCAAAGTCTATGTTTCTATGTAGGCAATATGGTGCACTGCAGCGCGGCACCCCACGTGGAAATGCTGCACGGTACAGCACTGCCATTCCCTATCACGCTGTTACCGAACAGCGCGATAGAGGTGCAGCCATGCCGGACGCATGGTGCCAAGGGGGCAAAGGTCAGGCTCAGGGTCAGGGGTCTCTGGCGCAAGGCTATGCACAATGCCATTGGACGACTATGCGTCTATCACGATTGGTTGCCTGTGTGCCAGCGCCACAGTGGACTATCGCGCAGTTGTGCCATTGTGCCTATGAAGGCCCATTACCTCAGCACCATGTAGTGACCCTCTCTATAGTGCCACTGGCAAAATGGTGGCCCTGCCCTGCATTGCCTACCATGCACAGCACATCATCAGTGCAGCAGTTGCCTGCGTAAGCTACCTGGGCATGCGCAGTGAGGTGTACTACGCATGCCACAGAACTGCACCATTGGCTCCGCACGTTCAACACAATTGCGCAAAGCGCAACGGCGCGATATTCAGCCGTCATATGCTAATCATCCGATCAGCCATTCAATGGTGCAGCAGCGTGATTTACATCTAATTAAAGTTGCTCCTCACCTAATTTGCATGAATTGCGCTGTATAGTTGCGACAATGTTCTGCAGTGGCCATATTCGGTTACTGCTGTTTATTGGTGAGTTGCATGCTGTGTGGGTGTCTGGACTGTGGTATCAGGGACATGCTTTGTACTGCTCAGTCACAGGTAACCACTGTCATCCTTACAGGCTGAATAATGACCGAGCGAGGTCTGGGTGAGGAGGACTACGATGGTGGGCGGAAGATGAGGCCCAATTTCACAAAGGCCTAGATGGAGGCACTCTTCGATGCCTACCTTGATCAGGAGCCACTGCTCAGTGGACAACAGGGCACCCCTCAGGCCCGTGCTGCTGCATGGGAGGAGGTGGCATGTGCTGTCAACCTGCATGGCAGCCACCAGCGCTCCGTGCAGGAGTGTAAGAAGAAGATGGGTACTGACAGGAGGAGGGTGAAGGAGAAGGTGGCTGCCATCAGGGCGGCACATGCTGCAACAAGCGGGGGCCAGACAGAGGTGGTGCAGCTCACAACAGCAGAGGACAGGCTTGCTGCAAGCATGCACTGGAGTGCCATAGAGGGAGTTCCAGGAGGTGGCTTCCAGACGGGTGGTGGCCCATCACTGAATGGTAAGTCATGGTCTGTCTATGGGAGGGGGGGCAGTGAAGGTCACACGCAGTAACGTGACTTTTCTTTCTGTTACAGATCCTGCATGTCTGCAGGACTCAGCGGTGGAGGGCCTGTCCACTGCAGACAGTCATCTGGAGTTGGAGGAGGGACCATCCACCTCCACAGGTTTACGTCGAGCATTGCAACAGTGGGGCTGCCTGACTAGCCACACTGATGTTGTTGAGACAGGTGTGGGGGAAGCCCTTCCTGTGTCTCAGCATTCTGGCATCCAAGGATGCCAGCATGCTGTGGCTGTGGCTGGGGCAGAGACCTGCACCAATGATAAAGACACGACCGACATGGGTAGTGACATGTGTGTGCCACAGAATGGACACACAGCAGGTCAGCTCATGTCCATGGACCTGGCTGGTGCCGACGTGTGTGCCAGCATGTCAGCACAGTCCCAGGCTGTGCCTGTCAGCACCAGTGAGGCAGCACTTGTGGCTGGTCAGGACAGTGGGACTGTTGTGGCCACAGTGGCAGAACAACTGATCCCTTGGGCACAGCAGGCAGAGGGGCAGCAGCAGCAGTCGCCCAGTGGGATTGGGGATTCAGGGTTCAGTGGTGGCTTCTGTGCACTGCCTGTGGACTTGCCCATACCTGGTCCTGGTGAGCAGTGCCAACCCTCAAGGGGTGCTGAACACCAGGCCCTTGCATACCCTGAGGGACGGGATGCCGAGGTGGCAGACGACCTCTTTGATGAGCACACCCGCCTACTGCAGGCATCGTCCAGCAGCAGATGTGGCTTGCAATGTCTATGGAGGCACTGTGTGTGGCTCTGGAGTGGGCTGAGGAGCGATGCAGCAGGGATACCGATAGGACCCTGTCACAGATTGACCATTTGTGGAGGATGTGACTGCTGCCATTGACAGGCAAACACAGGCGTTCATTGCTGTCATGGCCACAATGGGCACACAGTCAGGTGCCCATGCATCACTCACACTACACAGTTTGCTATCCACACTCCCCATTCCCGGCGTCATGCGACACCCACCCTGTCGACCCTGGGTTCAGATGTGGGCATCCTGAGCACTCCTGGTGCAGGAATGTTCGGTGTGCTGCAGACCCCTGTGCAGGCACGGTCGCGTTTGTGCAGTGGAACCCTTGGTGGACCATCGGTGCCACCCCATGAGGCCCGTGGTCAGCCTGCCAGTGCTGCTGGGTCTCGGCAGGGCCACCCATGCATCCGAGGTGGACGTGGCACTGTGCCACAAGACAGATCTGTCTCCTAGAGTGGATACTGTCTGGTGCTGCCCTGTGTGCATTGTGTGTTTCAGTGGGCAGTGCACGGGTGGGTGCCCGGGCCCTGTACACAGACACACGGTCCACCTGCATACCCTCCCAGCTGCTGTCCACAGGTACGTGTGCATGATGATGCCTGCATTGCGCTGTACACCAAAGTGCGATGGTGCCCAGCATCTGACACATGCACATGGACAGTCAGTGGACATGGTGGCCTGTGGACATGTGTGTTGCTAGTGTTTGTGTTCCATCTCGGCTTTGCACCTGACCACTGTGCACATTTTGTGCCTATTGTGTGTGCGTGCGTGTGTGTGTGTCCGTCCATGTAGCGTGTTACTGTTCACCCCTCCCTGGTTGTGTTTGTGTGTGCTTCTGTGCCCTGCCGCATCCCTTGCCAGCATGCACCCCTGGTGTGTTTCCATGCATGTCTCTGGGTTGTGCCCTAGCCTCTGGAGGTTGCACATGGCAATATGACTTACCTGTGTTGGCTGAAGTGCTCCTCTGTGATGGTGACCCAGTGCAGCTGTGCCAGCCGGATCAGTTGGCGGTCCCATCGGCCAAGGGGGGGCTGCCCATCCCCATCATCACCGTCGTCCCCATCGCTGTCCCCCTCTTCGACCTGTACGGCTATCCCATAGTCTTTGGCCATGTTGTGCAGGATGCAACAGGCCAGGAATATCCCACAGGCCTTTGAGGGGCTATACTATAGGGCACCGCCAGAGGAGTCCAGGCAATGGAAACACACCTTCAGCATCCCAAACACCCGCTCAATGACATTGCATGTGGTGGCATGTGCCTCATTGTAGCATTGCTGCGATGGGGTTGTGGGCCGCCAGTAGGGTGTGAGCAGCCAGGGATGGAGTAGGTATCCACTGTCACCTGTGTGAAGATAGTGGAGGTTAGTGTTGTGTTCAGCTTCAGACTGCCCCAAGCCCTGTGGGCCACACCCATGGCAACTCTGGCCATACCCCCCCATGCCCATGATATGTCAGTTCTACATACATACATACTCACCCACTAGATGACCTGTGGGGATGTCCCCTCTCTCGAATCGGTGGCACAGTGCCAACTGGTACCAGATGAAAGAATCATGTGCTCCCCCAGGGTGAGTGGCACAGACATTGATGATGTGTCCACTGGCATAGCACACCACCTGGCAGTTGACACTGGAATATCCCTTGCGGTTCATGTAAGGTGGCACCCTCGGGGTCAGGTGGTGTGCGTATGGCCACATGGGTGCAGTCTATTGCCCCTAGCACACCAGGCATACAAGTTACCCTGTGGAACTCCTGTATGTTTGCTGTGCACTCCACCGCAGTGCTGGTGAAATGGATGTACTCCACAGCATGTGGCAGCAGTGCGCTGAGGAATTGGGTGAGGATGCATGATGTGGCCGACTGTGTTATGCCTGTGGTATCCCCTGTTGATCTCTGGATGGTACCCGTAGCGAGCAGGCACATGCAGGCTGTTACCTTTGTCTCCACTGACAGAGCATGACTCCGCCGTGTGGGTGCCTGCATCACATCACTGCACAGCTCACAGAGCCGCCTCAGTATTGCCTGTTCAGGTGGTACTGGCCACAATCTCGATATCTGTATACAGCTCAAAGCTGGTCGAGGCTTAGTGCTGCCTGTTGGGGGCATTCGCACGTGGGCCTTCATGGCCATGTCCCCTGCTGCATGCCTTCTCCCCCCTCATTACGGCATCCATGTGGAAGGTGGCACTGGCCATGTCCCTGGCTTGCGCCCCCCCCAGCAGCTGTTGCTTTGTTCCCTTTGCTGTCCTGACTGCTACCTCCCCGCAAGGGATATTCCACACCTACTGGCCTCTGCTTTGTGTGGCCCCACAACACCTTCCTGTGCCCCTCTTCTGTGGTGTGGTTTCCCTGGCCTGCCCTCTTTCATGCTGCTTTCCTGTGCCTGTCTCTCCCCCTGTCTCATGTGGCTTCACTGTAGCGTTCTTGCACGTCTACCTTGCTCCTTTTTATTTTGGCTCATTTCCGCTATGGCGCAACTTCCGCCTGCTCCACTGTTGCGCATTGCACAAGTCTTTGAACATCGCACTGTGCCCTTTATGCATGGTTCCTCCCCCTTCGGTTGTGCATGCCTTCATTATCATTGCGTTGTTGCTCAGCATGTTTTCAGTGCGCAACTGCCTCCTGCTGAATATCTCAGAATGGTGCATTTTCTGACTTGCGCTGGCGCAACCCTATTGCGTATGGCACAACCCTTTTGAATATCCAGCCCATTAAGTCTAGGAGGAGTGAGGTGTTATTGCCACTTTATGGTTCTTTGGTACAACCACACTTGGAGTATTGTGCTCAGTTTTGGTCTCCAGGCTACAGAAAACAGATTGTAGCATTGGAAAGGGTCCAAAAAAGGGTCACATGACTGACTGATGGGAATGAAGGTTGTGACTATCCAACTCGTTTACAAAAGTATGGACTGTACACTTTGGAGTATAGGAGGTTGCGAGGAGACACGTGTTTGGTTTATAAAGCACTCTCTGATATTCGTCTAAGGGAATCTTTGGGGTTAAATTTAAGAGAAAAATTGTATCAGACTAGAGCACATCCTCTACAATTGAAAACGGAAAAGTTTAGAACTACAAGAAAAAGCATTGGTTCAGTGTCAGAGTGGTACCAATATGGAACAAACTGCCCAAGGAAGTAGTATCCAGTTGTACTATGCAGGACTTCAAAACAAAATTAGATGAATATTTGTTAAAAAACAGTGTTTTGGTATACTTATTACTTTGTGGCAAGCTGTGTGGACCAAATAGGTCTCCTATGCTTTGTTACAACTTATGAACTTATGGGACTAGAGGTGAATTGTAAGCATTTGTAGCATATCTGGAAGGCATAAATCAAAATCTAAAATTTTCTATCCAGTGTGAGAAGGATTCTGTTTCATTTTTGGATCTTAAGAGTTTTAAAAATCAGGATGGTACTATTTCCACCAATGTTTTTCAGAAATAAACTGACCACAACTCTCTCCTAGATGCCTCTAGTTGTCACCCACACCATATGATCAACAATATTCCCAAGGCCCAGTTTTTGAAGATAAAGAGGAACTGTTCTGAGGAAAGTGACAATATCATTCAAGGTACAGAAATGGACCAGCGATTTCAAGAAAAGGGGATATAGAGGCAGGTTACTGGAAAAGGCTTTTGAGAACTCCCCCGCAGTAAATAGGGAAGAATTACAGTGAAACAAAGAGAAAAAAGTCCCTCTAGGATGCATTTTATTATGACATTCATTAGACATACAAGTAAGGTAGAGAAAATCAGCAGGGACAATTGGGCTATCCTACAATCCGATTCTTATTTAAAGGGACTACTGCACTTCCCCCAATAATGGTGCACAGGAGAAGAACAAACTTAAGGGATAAATGTGCACACAGCTACCAACCAGTAGCCAGAAAAGAGGTACAGTCAAGTGAATGGAGGCACAAAAAAAAAAGTGGTTCTTTTCCTTATGGAAATTCTGCTTTTCGATTCTAATGTGCAGAACATTTACATCCACTAATGAGGAAACATGTATGAAATAAGAAAAGTTTTTAATTGTGGCACAGTTAATCTAGTGTACCTGGCAGTGTGTGAGTGCGGAGCATTTTATGTGGGCAAGACCACCAAACCCTTTAAACTTAGGATAGAGGAATATCTGCGTAGCATACAGATGGGGGATAGTAAGAATGAATTGTCTGACCACTGTAGATCCACACCTAATTCAGAAGCCACACATACTTTTAAATTTTGCTGAACAGAAAAGGTTAGCTTAGGGCCTTGTTTGGGGGTGGGGGGGGCATTGATCTCAAATTGATTCAGAGGGAGTTCTTTTGGATTTACTCCTTGGAAGCCTTACAGCATCCTGGATTAAATGACAGAATTGAGATTCTAAAATGTACTAAAAAGTAAATGCAGGTTTTATTTGGGTTTATAATTGTTTTTTCTATGTTGCCTCCTAGGGTGCAGAGGACTGGAAATGGGTTTCACCTCAAGTACTATATTTAGGAAGAGTTACAAGATACTGCATGCTTTGGAAAATACATTACTGCTGCATTGTATTTTAACTTCGTTATTCACATTAGTTTATTGGTATAGGTTTATTGTGGATTTTTTATGAATAATGTATTTATTGTTATGATATTTAGTATTGATATAGTGTGTGCAATAGTGTAGCTCTGTAGATTTGCACTCTTTTATTTATTTATATGGTTGAGATCTAGTGCCTTTACTACATGTAATGCAAAATGGGATACTGTGTTAAGAACATCATATTTATTAATGTGTGCTTAATTATCTGGTCATTCTCCTGATGATGCATGTAGTGTGAAACTGATAGGGGATCTTTGTACCACCCACTGCTGCTGCTGCTTCCGGTGACAGATGTTATGATTTTGATTTGTTTGTAATAAAACTTGTCCTTATACAACAACAGTATGGAGTGGTGCCAGTTTTGTTTTTTGCTTGATGCTTGAAACAGCCTCCTTGTAGAGGTGGTAGGGGCAAACACAATAGGTGAATTCATACTAAGGTTCATACTAAGGTGCAGATGAAGAGCTAGTAGGCCAAAGTCCATAATGCTCTTATACTAGCCCAAGGCTAAATTATACCCTGAGCAGATTAGTTTGTCTAGACATAGTTTAAAGGCATTTTTTGACTCACTCAGAACTACGGAGGGTGGTAAATTATTCCACGGGCCAACAGAGTGAATAGTAAAGAAATATTTTTGGTTCTGTCTTTTAAATGATTTCCTAATTGATTGGAATGGATGACCCCTCATCTCATAAGGTGATTATTTTAGTTGAAGATCTAGCTCTGTCATGAGATAAGGGTCATGTACTACATCATACAGAAATAAAAGATCACCTCTCAAATGTCATGTGGAGAGAGACATCAAATTCAAAGTATTCAACCTATGTTCATACGATGAAGATTCTAGGCCAGATAGTTTTTGGGTAAATTTTCTTTGTACCTTTTCAAGAGAGGCACTATCAGATTTTTTGAATGGGCACCATATGTGTGATGCATATTTTAGATGGGGTCTGACATATGACCTACAGTATATAAAGGCATAAGCACATTTTGGTCTCTAGAAATTATGTTATGGAGCATGGACCACCCGATTTTATTTGATGTGCTAATAATTGAATACAGATGTTTCAAATAAGTAAGATCATGAGAGACTGATGTGCCTAAATCCATCACATTCATTGTGGCACTAAGTAGATTGCTACTGATGTTATAGGAGATGGAAGGATTGTTAGAATGAAGATACATAACCTTACATTTTGAAGTATTAAGCTGCATGCCCTAAGAAATAACCCAAGAAGAGATAGAATCGAGATCTCTCTCAATAATATCAATTTCATCTTGATTTGAACAGGAACCCTCAATCTTAATGTCATCTGTGTATTTAGTAGTGAAAGAGATACAGTTTGTGGTTAAGTCAGATATAAAGACTTGGAACAGGCAGGGACTGAGGACTGAGCCTTGTGGAACGCCACTCAATACCCTATCAACATTTGATAAATTGCCATTTATAATAACTCTTTGTGTTCTATTACACAACCAGTTTTCAATCCAAGCTATAATAAAGTGATTTATATTTAGGTTCCTTAGCTTAAGACTTAACGCCCAGTGTGGCATAGTATCGAACTCCTTACTGAAGTCAATAAAGACTATGTCACAAGGTATTTTATTATCCAATAATGAACTGAACTGTTTCTAAAAATATAACAGGTTTGTGGTGCAACTTCTCCCTTTTTTGAAGCCATGTTGTTTCAAATCACTGGCATTTATAACCGGTGAAAATAATATCCTTTAGGAGACGCTCCAGAACTTTGCCGATAGATGAAGTTAAGCTGATAGGTCTGTAATTCTCCCATAGATGTTTAAACCCCTTTTTGTGTATTGGGACTACAAATGCTTCTTTCAATTCCTTGGGTATAAAATTATGTTTCATGACCAATTCAAACATTATTTTAAGTGGATAAGTGAGTTGATCAGCCAATAGATACAATAGATGACCTGCAATGCTATCGGGTCCTGAGCTATAGTTTCCTTTTAATGTTATTAACTTGTCTTTAATGCTTTCCTCAGTAAAAAGGATTAGAGGATCAGAAAGTTTTGAAGTTGACATTGGAGTAAGGGTATTTGTCTCTGAAAAAAATTTACAAAATTCTCTACTGAATACATTTGCCATGGTATTGGGTCATGAATCAAGTTATCTTCTTTAGTTTTTAGAGGCCCGACCTTACAGGATGATTTTTTTTAAGGAATTTATATAAGAATAAAATTGTTTTGTATTTGACTTAGAGGCGGACAAAGCTAAATTAGATTCCCATGTGGATTTTGCATTTCTTATACAAGATTTGCATTTTTGATTCGTTTTTTATAAAGCATCCAGTTTAATGAAGTCTTATTTTTTACGTACTTCTTATATATATTTTTTTTTGTCTAATCAATTTCTTAATGGAATGATTCAACCATTTTGGAACTTGTTTCCCATCAGATTTTTTTTAACTTTGGAGGGGATATAGATGTCTCTTAAAGAGGTAATTAAGGTTAAAAAAGTATCCCAACACTGCTGGGGGGATTGAAGTAAGAGGCAGACTGCCAGTTGAAAGCCTCTAAATCTAACTTTAAATCAGATAAATTACCCTTGTCATTTAAATAAATGACAGAGCACTTATTAAAGTAAGTACAGTTAGTCTGTAGAGTAAAGAAAACAGAGCAGTGGTCACGGTTACCAATCGGGGCAGATATGTTTGCATCTGTAATGTCCAAATTTTCACTTGTAAGGACTACTGTATATGCAGAATATTATTCCCCTTGTAGCAGAGGTAACCCACTGTTTCATGCAAAGGCCTTGACGGATGGCTAGGATTTTTTTCCCCCCTAGGACTGGTAGCAGAGGATGCAATCCAATTTATATCTGGAATATTAGTCACCAGAAATTATTACATTGGCCGTTTGATTTGCAACTTCAAGCTCTGACAAAATAGCATCAAATAACTCAATACTAGTGCTAGGGGGAAGATAACATGACCCTAACAGAAAAAATTATTTGTTTGTCAAAAATATTTTAAGCCATATGGTTTCGGTAGGGAGGTCATGAGTCTTAACTGCAGTAGACATATTAACAGCATTTAATTTTGTTATTTATGAAGACAGCAACTCCCCCACCACGTCTATCCTGTCTGTTAAATACAAAAGCCAAAAAAACTGGAAATTTACAGGTCCATGCTGAATTATTATATCTCCATGTTTAACATATTGTAATAATATCAATATTATTTTCAAGGGCAATAATTTGGAGTTTGTCCAATATTTTTATTAGACTCCTGGCATTTAAGCTAAGACATTTTTAGTTGTTGACATGAACATTTACAAATATTTGGAGCTGAGGAGGCAAGCTTCAACTCTTCCCTGGGAATTATTTTAAATGTTTATTTATTATGGACAGGTATTTTTTAATCAATAAAGCATTTCCCTACTTGCTAAGGTGTAACCCATCTGAAAAGTCCTCCCAATGTGAAATGCAGGTAATGTCTTGACCTAGGCACCATTGACGCAGTCAATTTTTTAGTTTTTTATTTTTAAGTTAAGTGTATCAGAGCATCTAGGAATGGGAAAAATCCTCAGAAAAGTACATATCACAACCGAGGTCAGTGAGTTTGTTTGTCATAGCAACAAATGCCAATTTAATATGTTATATAGAATTTTTCAATATATTATTTGCTCCTACATGGATGATACAGAGTGGGTTTGGAACCTGAGACCTAAAAATATTTTCTGCCATGCAAGTAATATCTTCTATCTTAGCCCCATTGAAAATAGAACATGTCCTATTGTATTTGTCAGCTGCACAAATGACCCGGTCTAAATGTTTAACAATGGAATCACCTACCACGAAAATTTGTTTCTGAGAAGCCACATCCTCCCTATATTCAGAAAGAGATGTGACTGCAATATCGGATGAAAAATCAATAAGAGGATGATCGTTTTTCAAACTAAGGGCAGGGGGAGGGGTGTAAGTCTGAATTGCCTGTATTAGTGTCTGAAACTCCTGGGAAGGAACTAGTATTATATGAACCATCAACATTAGGTCCTGAGGGGTCAGTTTGTAAAGGGGATAGAGGGTCAAAACTATTGAATGGGGGATGTCAAATAATTCAGCATGTCTTCTTTTTTTTTGCTTCCCGTTTTGGACTTCCGGACACTAAACCAGCCACAGTCAACAGTACTGTTATCTTGACCAAGACCATCTTCTCTGACTAGTTTTTTTGGATGAGCAACAAAAGGTTTTTGAAAGGTATTTATAGACGTTAATTTGTCATTGCTTATCAAAACAGGATTTATGTTCAATGGATATAAGTCAGAGGATGGATTTGGGGCTACACTAGTGTCAGGTAACTGATTTCGTAATAAGTCTTGGCTTGATTCTAAAGCTGCTAACCATATATAAAACATATTTTTGCATTGTAAGATCACAACTTCAGTGAATTCAAGAATGCATGAACTAGACTCTCCCAACCAGCTGCCCTTCTGCATCATGAAAACACTGCTGACCCAATAAAAAAAAAATGCTCAGTTGCCACATACTGGTCTCCTCTTTATGTCACCTTCTTCTCACTCTCCTGGCCTCACTAAAGCAAATGTAGGACTGACTGCTGAGTGCTACTGGCAGTATAGTCTCTGGCACTGAAGAGTGGCAGGTGGCCCATGCATGTAATGATGGAAATCTGGTGCATGTTCGCCATTATAACCTACGGGTTATAACGATGAATTATAACTGGGTTTCCACATGGGAGAAAATGCTCCCCAGTTATTATTAGTATATTCTGTACCAGCTCATTATGTGTCCCATTTATAATCCACTTCATTTGTCATCAGCATTACGACCTGATGCAACTAGATGTCAGCCTCAACAATACCCAGAATTAAACTACCATTCTTTTTGCTCACATAAAAAATTTAAAAAAAAACTGCTGCTGAAAATAATTTTCATTGTTTTGATTAGGAAAAGCACTTATTACTGCTCCAACACTCATTTCCCAGTGTAATCCAGAGGAATACATACAAAAAAGTGCAAAACAGTGAAAAATGTGGCAAGCAAAAACATTAAAATAAGTGCAGGGGGCCCCATATTCAAAAGTCTCTGGCTGTATCATGCAAGTGCCTGCGCCATGCAACTGAGATGCGCCAGTGCAAAATAATGGTATATTCAGGAGATGCACCATGAGATATGATGGCACATATCCAGCTGAATATCCCAAATATGCACAATCGTGCAGTGGGAGATGCGTGGCATGGCAGGTTGCTTGAGCCCGATGCAGAGCATAGGAAAATGTGCGGTAGGCGGCCACATGCACGGTGTGCAGAATTGCAATATCCAGCTGGGATATGTAATTGGCCTCATTTTGCACATTCTGAGCCCATTCCCTACATGCACAGCTCATTACTGGAATGTATTCAAGCCATTTGCATACCCCAGGCATGTGCAGTGCTAGCTTTGCAGGGCTGCCCCACCACTCCACAAAGGTGAACAGTAGTTACTGCAGCCTAGCAGGCAGGTGTGAGGGAAGGTTTGTGTGTGGGAGGGTGGACTGCAGTGGCCTGGGTACAGTGCAATTACAAACAGCCATGTTCAGTGTTGGACTGGGGTACAGGGGGCCCATCTGGACAGTGGCCACAGGAGCCCACCTGGACAAGCAATAGAAGAGGGCACAGGGTGACACAATCTGACAGTGTACCACATGCATGTGATACACCAGCACTGTATGCAGTGAACAGTCACTTGCAATGCCTTACCTCCCCCCCATATGAGAGAAACATGCTGATATCTGCAAGTAATGACAGTGGGCAGTGGGTAACCAGGTACTTGAGTGGGTGGGTCCCACCTGTGTGCATCTATGGTGTATCACAGTGGGTGTGCACCACAGGTCAGTCCCTGGTCCCTGCCAGGCTACCATTGGCACCACCAGGCTACCTGTACACCATTGCCCCAGATGTCACCCTGGGTGCATGCCACAACCAGATGGCACCCTGCAGGCCACATGGGTGCAGGCCATGGCCCCTGGTACATGTACTGCAGTGTGACCATCTGCTCTGCTGGTGTGCTAGTGGGAAACCGGACAGCACTGGCATGTGGCAGCTGGGTGTCTACATCCTGGGTGCAGTTTGGGGGATGGCTCTCTGGGCAGTGCCTGTAGTGTGGCAGCACCTGTGGCTTTGGGTACTTCCATCCTGGCATGATTGCAGTGTATGGGTGCCTGGAGCATGGCCCGGCGGACCTCTAAGGGCTGTCTCAGGGTGGCCTGTCTCCAGTTCTGTGGCATTCCTGTGGGTGGCTGGCCAATTTAGGCCATCCTTTTGTCTGCCTATCTTTGCATGGCACATTTCTGGGATGCGCAGTAGATGCACCACACATTTTGGCTGAATATATGGATGCATGGCATATTCATGTAACGACCCACTTTTTTTGCACTGCATACATTTTTCTATGTGATCGCACATTTGGACATGCAAAGTGCTTCCCACCCTTCTGAATATCATGCTTTCGCACTTTTTCAGAGACGCACCATGCATCTCCATTTTGGGTAGTTCATCTTCTTTGAATATGTGGGCCACAGTGTATACAGTGCAATAGAGGGGAGACATACATAATACCATCACTAAATGTGGTAAATACAAATAT
The DNA here is from genome assembly GCA_016271365.2 of Neoceratodus forsteri. Classification (NCBI taxonomy): domain Eukaryota; kingdom Metazoa; phylum Chordata; order Ceratodontiformes; family Ceratodontidae; genus Neoceratodus; species Neoceratodus forsteri. The sequence goes on along the minus strand of CM057449.1, from coordinate 292,969,817 downwards.
ATACAGAATACCCAGTGGGCTCAAAATATTTAAATATACAAAATATACAAAGCATCCTTAGTAACAGTGGTGATGAGTGTGCAGGCAACATCATTCAAAATGCAGAATAAAGTGGGAAAAGCTCAAGAAGCATTGACTATGAAGTAAGAAGGAAGTGTGAGGTGAGAAACCTAAAAGGGAAGAATGGGAAGGAGAAACAGCAGGAGGAGGGTGAAGGAAAAGGAAGAACAGATGGAGTACAATAGTGGGATTCATTCTAATATGTTGATTTTTAATGCCACCCCCCAAAAAAATAAAGTCCCCAACCCACCCTCAACTTCTGAATAGCCCATCCACCTACTCAATGTTTGAAACAACTATGGCTGCTGTTTAAAGTTTGTATTGTATAGAGCTTGGTTTAAATTGTCCAGTGCTGTGTGATTAATCTGCCTCACTGCATTATAGACTAATTCCATCTGAGCATTGCCAGCCATATTCCTTACACCAGAGAAGTGCCAGTACTGTCTTTCCCAGGGAATGCACAACCCGTTTTGTGTGATAGATAGGTAGAAAAAAAATTAATATCTAAGCAATTAGCAAATAATTATGTAAGTAGAAGGGTATCCTTCTGTATATACAGGTAGAAAGTAGAATGGCATCCTTCTGTACACATTAGTACAACCTTAATAGTAACAGTTTTGGGGGGTCAATCTGTTGAATTCATCTCTTTGCAGCTTGCCACAGTCTGTAAATAGTGTGTACAGCTGTTCTTAAGAATCACATCAATCAAAGTTGGTATGACTCTTAGGCACTATATTGGTGCAGTGGATGAAACTTGGCAAGAGGAAGAGTCCAGAGATTAACAGTTTAGCAGTTCTTAGAAACAGCTGCATGCATACCTCTCTGCCACTCTTAGCCTTCTGCCCCCAGGTAACACTTATTTCAAGTTCCTTTCAATTGCCAAAAATCAAGGCTTACATAGGCTATAGGATTTAGGCAGTATTGCTTGACAAGGGTTTAATTGTGTTACATGGTTTCAATTCTGATCTTGGGCATCTTCAGGCATACATGAGTTGACTCCTCCTGGTGGTACAGTAACATCACAACAGGGTGACTCCTGCTTTTAGATGTGTGGGAAGATGTATGAAGAATGGATGTTCTATTTTGCCTTCTGTCAGCCATGTTTTGATGTTAGGATGTTAAGGTATTGTTAGATGTTGAAAATGCCACTTGAGATGGCAGCAAGATGTTCAGAAATTGCACACACACACACACACACACACACACACACACCAGTCTTCTTTTAATTAAATAATTGTTTCTTTTTTAAGTTTTTCTGCCATGGGGCATTGCCACATTATGCAAATGTTAAATATTGAAAGGATTCCTTTGTGCTTTGTCCTAGTTGAACTTGCTAGTGATAGGCCTAGTAAGATATCACCTGCACTAATACAACCAGTCTGAAACTTGAATGTCACCTGTCTTCATGGGTCAGTTAGGGAATGCTAGAGGAAAAATTCAAGATGGTTAAAGTGCCATTGATGTTAAATGTTGCAGTTTTGAAATTGTCTCATACCTATGCTCAGTAATACATTTGGTTAATATAAAGGTTGTATTAATTGTAGTTCGCTGTAATCATGAAGATGATTTTAACATTTTAATGATTCCAGGAGAGGAAATATGTGGGTGGTATAGGCTTACATATTTTTAGATCAGGTTTGAACTTGAATTATGGGCCTGGTTCACTATTTCTGCTAAAAAGCCAGTCTGTCATTTCTGTAGATTGGAAAGGTCTTTTTAGTTTTTCTACAATCTTTATCACATAATTTCTACTATTCAAGAATGTAGTGATATGCGTGTTTGTCCTAAGTCTAGGGTAAGAATACAGTGTCATCCGGAACTTTGTCTTAAGAACAGACAAGATAAGTGGCATTGAATATGTTCAAGAAAGTATGTCATAACTACTATTAATTTTGCTCAGTGGAGGTTTTTGAAACACTAATGCCCCCTAGCATTTCTTATTACAAAACCAATGTGTGCTGAAATGTAATGGATTAGGGCAGGGTTCAAACCCCATTTTGTTGACTTAGGTGAAAACATATTTATCAAATGTTCCTAACTAATATTTAAGCAAAATTTGTCTGAGCTGACTTAATGTTTAATGACGTGAAATGAAAACTGTTTGTTCTCTAAAATGTACTGCATAAAAATACAATCATTTCTCAAGAGAGTTATGATATTGCTTAACATTCGACAATGCCATCAACAGTGGCATTGGGAACATCTCATGACATTAAGACTTGCGGTATGTCTGAACAACAGTACCATCGGGATGGTATTTCAATAGCTGATGCCATCATCACATCTTCTATGCAACAAATCTGTTTGCAGCAGCTCAAAATGATGGCACCTCAGGAGAAGGCAACAAGATGCAGAATCCTCTGCCACCTACCATGTGTCAAAATCATGATCCAGCTAGTCATTCAGGAACACAGCTCTCACCCGCTGCAAACATCTACACCAGATCAGACCATGGATGGTGAGATTGCCAGCAAGCATCAGTCCCCCCCTCCATAGACCAGATCAAGTGTTTGTCAGTGACTGCAATCCCTTGCCAAATAAACTCCCTAGCTGATATCTCATCTTTGGCAAGAGTCTAAAATGGTTAAGACTGAGATATTACCTGAGGGGCTGCAGGTTCATTGAATAGCCAATGTGTGTGCATGTTGCAAAGAACTGTATAAACTGTCATACTCATCAGCGGTTATATGCCAAGCTGCAACTGAGACTGCTGTACTGAGGGCATCAGCTAAAACAGGAACTGTTTCCAGCAACCTCCTCCACTTTCAGGGGCAATCCAAAGACTGTCAGTAATGTCATCATGTTCTAACAAGAGTGTACTGGCACAAATGTATTTGAAAGAGACTGTTGCTTAACTACTTGTTAACTGCTTATACTGTAGTTCATCTTTTTCTTTTCATTCGTGTTGCTTAAAATAAAACCTATTGAATGGTATAATACTAGTTTCTTGTTATCTGCTTGTCCTGTGAAACTCACAACATTGTGCAATTTATGCAAAGTCCTCTAACTGGGATTAAAATTTGCTCTTGGTCTAGTATAATGTACATCAGGTTGCCTCCAACATGTTTGGCTACTATCTTTTGGTTTGAGTAACAAAACCCAGGTCATTCCATTCTACTAGATAACTAGGCAGACAGACAAATGTACAATATGGTGGGTGACAGTTTATCTGCACTTCTACAATGTTCTCAGCACTTGAACTGTTGGCATACCTTGTGTCTCTGTGTGGGGAGGGACTCTGCCTTGCTTGGTGTGTTGATACTGGACAGGGGGAGCTTCTGCTCACCATGCACTGATGTCCAGCTACAGGTGCTGCTCCTATTGGGCTATATATTCCAGTCCAACAGGTCCAATGTTGCTTCATAATCTGTGAATTTCACTATGTGTCTGAGTCAAAAGATCTGAGTTTCCACTTCCTGCATTTTCATACTTTGCATGCCCTCAAGAAGTCTTAATGGCAATGCTAGGAACCATGATTCTACAAAACAGATAGCTGCTGCTGTGGATAATGTACACGATTCTGTTGGTTATTTAAAATGTGTACATATGTCAGTTAGATAGTTATGTATTAGATATCAAAATGAGCCACTGCAGGTGGGAACTGTATAGTGCACAATGCCCCAAATCATAGCAATCAAAATCAAAGACAGGCAGGCATTCACCTGGGTTCCACATCATTTAGCCTAACAATTTCAATGCTAATGATGTCTGGAACTATCCTTCTTGCATCCCGACAATTTGCCTACTGCAACATTTGACATAATGGTTCATTTCATCTAACTCTGTATGTTCAGTACAACACATGCACACAAACCAAGTGAAATACACACAGAAGAACATCAATTATAGCAACAAAACCTAACTGCATTAAAGAGAACAAAGTCTGTAACTTTATTTCCCAGTACTATTAGTGTAGCCAGTCAAAACACGACAACAAATCACACCATAACAAAAAGCAAGAAAGCAATACTGAATTAGCACTATTTGAACCATAAACAGCACATTAACTCAGAAGCTTAAATTATAACTGATGCACTGCAGGCAGCCACACAGGTTGTTCCCAATAGCGCAGATTACCTTATTTTAGGAGCAATATCCTCATACTTCTGATGCTTTCTAGGTTGCTCAATTTGATCAGCCAACAACTATGCTATCTGCTACTGATTTTCTTACTGAAGACCTTGAAGACACCTCAGAAATGTCTACAGGTTAGGAGGCTGTGCTCCAACAGTGAATTCAACTTTGTGATGGAACTTTTCCACCTCATTATTCATTCTACTGTAGCCATCCGGCATACGCTGGTAAATGTTCCAGAAGTCAATGAGAGCTATCTGATCAGGCAGGCAAACTCCCAGGTGTGTTTGACCAATATAGTTAACCTCAAGGTACTTCAAGCAGTCCACCACAGTGTGTTGCTGATGAACAGGCAGTGTAGACATCCATGGATCTAATATGTGAAGAAGCTCATCCCAATGCTGCAGCACTTCATGGATGGACACCTATGCCATAGAAGGAACATTTTTAAGTAGGCTGCATGCTTGGCATCCTGGGAATACAGAGATGACAGCCTCAAACAACAAATCTGCCTATAATAGCTCTGTACCAAATGAAAGAAACAACCACTTTGCGTAGCACCAGACCAGATCCAAGCACAAGCATTCACAGTCGCCCATTCAAAGTCCAACATAATAAATTGCAGATGACACCCAGGAACCATTGTAGACAGGTGCTGAAATACATGGAAGTATGTATCCTCATACTTGTCAGGTAGCAGGAAAAACGCCAGAGGTGTAGCTTTCCCTGGACTCTGATTGGAATTCTCCCCCTCAAATCGGCTCCTATGAATGGTGTACAACTGGGCAAAAGAGTAAGAGTTATTTTAAATGTGCCATTAACCAACAGAGAGTTACAACTATGGAGGAACTCCAAATTCTGCATAGTAGCAAGAATAAGAATATGTTGAGGGGCAGTGTGTCACACAGCTGAACCAGAGTCCCACATCAGAAACTATTCCTTTGATGGAAGGTGCTGCAGCTTAGCAGGCACTTTAAAATCATCTCGCCCTGTGGGCAGAGGAATTGGAATTTGAGCAGCATTTCTGTTTCTCTGAATGTTGTGCTTCAGGTTGGCTGCTAAAGGTAGAGTGGCAAGAGCAGCCTCAGATGCATTAGCATGAGCAGCCTGGAATATATTGTTAATAGTATTACTTCCTAGGGCTGTACATGCCTCCTCCTGCATTCTCTGCTTAATTGCCTTCTGCTCTCATCAACCAGATCTGCACCATGATTGTGCCTGCAAGTTTGTTTAAATACAGCACAAAACTTGTAAGTTACCCCTCTCCCCCTGCAGCTCTGACAAAGTTCACAAGTCCAGTACTCTATACCAGCAGAGTTTTGATTAGCTGCAACATGAAAGTACAAGTAGCCGTTGACATCCACCAACACATCTCTGTCACAACTACTCTTTCTAAAAGTAAAACTCTTAGCCATAGCTTCTGTGTCTTCTCTGTAAACTGCATCCTGACACATCTTATCCCTCTACCTAAATAGCTTAAACACACTTGTCCCTCTATCCACATAGCTAAAACACACCTTGCCATGAGGAAACTATTAACCTAATTAAACACTCCTGACAGTATTAGACTATACACACCTTCAACTCATGTTAACCAAAATACATTTGGCCAAACGTCGTTAGTCAAAAACACAGTAGAGCAAACATTGTTGTAGACCAAAAGTCATGTACCAGATTTTGTTTGGCCAAATAGGAGGCAGTATAGCGCAGTGGTCTAAGGCTCTGAACTGCAAATCTGGTGACATCCAGAAGACCAGACCTGGGTTTGAATCCCACAGCTTCCACTTGCGTACTGTATGACCCTGAGCAAGTCACTTAACCTCCTGTTGCTCCTGTAAAAAAGCTTTCAGCTTAGTGTGCTATACCTGGTTAAACAACTAAATAAAAAAAAATAAATGTCTTTAGGTTAAACGTCATGTGATCGGGGTCATGTGAAGCTGCCTAGAGGGTAGCAGCTCTTGCTTTCTGCTCCTTTACCATCAAAGCTTTTTTGAGCTGTTTTTCTGACTTTCCCCAAACTCCCAGCAGAATCTCCTATGTCCTCGATGAGTGGATAACTTCAGGGTCGAGCTACAGCTGGTAGATTTCTTCAGCTGTGGATGACAAAACTAAATCAGCCCCACTGAGCCATACACCGCCTCTTATCCCTGAGAGGGACAAGCAGGCCAAGAGAACCAGGCAGCAGGCCGTAAAATTTCCTGCTGCTACTACCTCGAGTGTCACACTCACGGAGGAAATGTTTTTGGAAGAAATAATGCCTCTTCAGGCCTCCTGTACTTTATTAATCGAAGAGCTGCAAAGACTTTGATCTTCAGTGGATTCTCTAGCTCTTCGGGTTACTGATTTGGACAGCTGTATTACTTCAATTGAGTCATGGAAGGGCAAAGCAGATACAGAGGTGGTCTCCCTTAGGCAGCAGCTCTGCAAGCTTGAGGATAAGTTAGAGGACTTGAAGGGATGGAGCCGTCACAGCAATCTTATCATCTTCAGGCTCCCAGAACAAGAAGAAGGAATATATCCGATACATTTCGTGCAAAAAATGTGTGACAAGGTGGCAGGTCCATCCCTGAATGGACCCTCATATGTGATAGAGAGGGCCCATTGGTCTCTTCGCCCTCCACCAACTCAGGGCTCTCCTCCTCAGACCATCATCATTGGGCTGCTTGATTTTCTTGATAAGCAGCATATTCTCAACAAGCTCAGAGGCACTGTGGGAGAATCATCAGTTGCGGTTTGCACAGGATTTGCTACCCACAGTAAGAGCCACGCGCACTCACTACATCCAACAATCACTAAGCTAATTGCTACTGGGAAGCCCTTTTGGGTGAGGTATCCAGCGATTCTTCAAATGAAGTATGAGAGTTCTTGGCTCTTCATGGATTCGCTGGAGCAAGCCACAGCAGATCTCCACAAGCTATTCACTGACTTGTTTAAATGAGCTCAACCTGGGGGCTTGGATTATCAGTGCTGCTTATTCTAATGCCCCAGATGTATGAAATCTCCGTTTTTTTCTTCTGCTGCTTAAGCATGGGCACCCCTTTTGGTTTATCTGCTTATTCAGTGAGCAATGGGGCTACACCTGGACTTCAGGACTGTTAGTTCTGGAAGATCCTAGCCGGGTACTTTTTTTGTAAGTGCCATTACCTTGGTTTTACAGCCCGTTAATGAACCTAGACATCATGGTGAGGTACGTCTCCTGAACAATGGGAGCCATGAAGGGGCCAGGAGAAAACTCCTGCTGACTGTGGGCCTGGGCTGAATGGTTTTGTTCCCTGTTAAGAGTTTTGTTTAGTGACTGTTCCCACTTGCAACGAGCAATAGACTTGTTCCGCCTGACCTACGAGCAAATTCTTTAAGTTGGACTATGGACGTTTCCCTTTACTTGTTGATGCCCAAGATGGTTGCAGACTATGGAACAAGGCATCTTACTTTCATCATCTACAGGTCCCTCAATATCCAGGGGTTCTATGCTCGAGGAGTGCTTTTTGTTCAACATTTTATGGACATCCTGCTGCATAAGGGACCTTGTTTTACAGTTTTCCTTTTGTTTCTCTCTCTCTGGAAGTGCCTTTTTTGAACAGACATTCTGCAAGGCTTGATCCACACTTTCTCGAGAATGTTCCTCGTATCTCTTAGTTGCCTGTTTGATTAACCTCCCTTTATCTTACTGTACCTCCCTTTATGTTCTACCAATATAATAGGCTGCATTTATTTTTGCAAGGTTTAATCATTATTATTCCCCTGCAGCAATTTCTTTTACCTGGATATCCTATATCAGTCTAATGCTATTTCGGGGAGGATGTTTAAATGTTCCATATCTTACCTCCTTTACTTGGGGGCTTGGCATTATAGTAGTATATGGTTTTAGTGGAATGTTTGCATGCTTGAATGTTTATTACTCTCTCAGCATATAGTGTTTGGGGTTTAAAGATGGTGGGGGGAGGAGAAGTTGTCTGGGAAGGCAGTTAATATGATTAGCATAATGGGCCTTCATGGAGAATGGTTATTAGGACCGGGGATAATATTTCTTGTTGTGTTTTCTGTATAATGTTCTTTGGCATTAGTGTGTTGGTGGGCAGTACATGGTAGGCGTGGCGGTGGGGGGTGGGTATAATATAATTGTCTGCAATCCACACTTGTTTTCCACTATGGTCCTTGGGAACCCACCTTCCAGGACTGTCTAACTCACCCCACAACAATGTCTCTGTCTCAGTCCGAGTGTCCTCATGCACCAATAGACCATGAGTTGCCCATATATATTTATAAGCTGGAATGTTAAAGGAGCCCAGGATAGATGCAAGCATTCAATTATACTACGTCATTGTAAGATCCTTCAAGCGGGGTGGCCTGTTTACAGGAGACACATATCTGTCGAAGGACGTTTCCTTATTCTGCAGGGAGTGGGTGGGTCAAGTCTATGGCTTGGGAGTCTCTGCTAAGTGAGGGGGGGCATTATATTAATAGCTAAGGGGATTCATTTCCAGCTTACCCATGAACTATATATTCTAGTGAAAGGAACCTTGGGTACACAGTCAATTGTGATCAGAACAGTTTATGGTCCCAACGTGGATCCCCTTCAATTCTTTACTCAATTCCTTCCCCTTTTAACCTTCTCCCCAGCTCTCCCTATCTTATTGGAGGGGGGACTGAAATCTTGTCCCTCAGTCTAATCTCGACAGGTCGGATGCCAAAGTGTCTGGTTTATCACCAGTGCAGAGGGCACTCCTGGATCTAATGGTTGGACTTGGACTAATAGATGTATGGCATGTGCTCAGTGCATCAGCCAGGCAATACTCCTATTACTCCCCATCCCACAAAACTTATTCCAGGATTGATTATTTCCAGGTGAGTTCCTGTTGCTTGTCAGGAATTCTTTCTTCAGACTTTCACCCGATGGTCCTTTCTGACCATTTCCTGGTTGGAGTTTCTTATTTGGTGGGTCAGGGGCCATGACGTGACACCTTGTGGTGCCTTACTGTGCAGTTATTGCAATCCCATGAATCACTGTCCCACATTCACCAGTTTATCTCCAGTTTTCTAGACTCCAATATGGGTTCGGTGGAAAGGGTGGACACCTTGTTGAGTGCCTTGAAATGTGCGCTCTAGGGGGAGTTCATCTGTTTTTCCACAATGAGAGCGTGCAGTGGTAAACTTCAGCTTGGGGAGATCTTAAATGCCATTCGAGGGTTAGAGCATTCCTTGTCATGCTCCACACCAGAAGCAGCGTGGGCTAGACTACATTCTCTGTGCACTCAATATATGAATCTCCTGGCTCAGAAGGCTGAGTTAGGTCTGCACCGCATCAAACTGAAATATCTGGAGGCTGGAGAAAAAGCAGGGAAACTCCTTGCCCTCTGGCTGATCCAAATAGAGATGGTCAAATTTATCTCACGCCTCAGCCCTCATCCAATCTCCCCAGTGCTCACTGATGCTAGGCAGTCTGCAGCAGCATTTGGCTCTTATTTTCAAATGTTATACACCATTGACCCAGGCTCTGACCCCTTCCCAGAGGCTATCTCAGATTATCTAGATTCATGGGACATTCCCACCTTGACCTCAATGATAGTGGAGTCTCTAGGTGCTCCCATTACAGTGGCCGAAGTTGAAAAGGCTATTAAACTGCTGCTACATGACAAGACATCAGGCCTGTATGGACTCACTAATAATTTCTATTCATCCTTTACCTACTTAATAGCCCCACTATTGACAGAAGTATTTAATTACTGGTTTGAGCATGCTCTGTGTGACCCAGCCTTCCTCGAGGCCTTAATCACCTTAAAGGATATCTAAGCAACATTTTGACAACAAACTATTTAAAAATATGAGTTCATAAGAGGCTAAAGAAAAGGCTGCTGTATCCTTTAATGTTAAAACTACATTTATATAATTTACCTAAATGCAGTCCCAAAGCATTTGAAAAATGTAAAATCAACCTTCCCATTTCAAAAAAACTACCTTACCTGCTTCCTAAAATGGCTGCCAAATGTGTTAAGTGATGACATCAAGCTATATGGCTCTCTATAGTGCTAACTAGTTCTTTGTTCCCTTTGTTTAGAATTATTTCACTAAAATGGTCAAAACCATGTGCATTATTTTGATCGATACACATGTTAAGCTGTGGTTCTGTTCATATTGTTTACTTTAACATGCTGAAATTCTGTTCTAATCCAACCAACTTTCTCTTTTGCAAACCACAGAGCATTACAAATCTTAAATAACATGGTGTTCTAGTGGTTATGGTGGATCCAGGATGTTACAATGGGGGCTGCTGGAGTGGTGTGCATACTTGACATATACTTTTTAAAATTTGTATTAAATCTTTATATTGTCTACTATTATTCTTTTTTAGTACATTTTTAACAGAACCTATAAATGCAATCCATAGTTTTGAATATAAACATTTGTACAATCAATAAATCAGACTTCAACAAAATAAAATGCAGCACCAGCAAGCAAGCAAGTAAGTTACAATGGGGGGGAGGGTACAGCCGTGCCCTTTACCACCCATTAGATCCACCACTTGTTTGTAGCAAAGTTCTTGTGTAGTCCAATGCCAGAGTTCATACTTTCTTGGAAATCAAAAATATGCTTGTCTTGTCATCTTTTTCCATGGGAAATAATAATAATAAGAAGAAGAATCAGCATTTATATAATGCTTTTCATACACATTGTGTCTCAAAATGTTTTACAAGCAATGCTAGACTGGTAGGGAAGTGACTGAATGTGTAGTGGCAGCCATTTCACAGATTAATACCCACACACAGCCTTAGACAATTGCATGAACTGGTTTTATGGGAAGGGGAATGTTGGCCTGGTCAATGAGGTCAGGTAGTGATCATGGTGCTGGCAGTCCCACATCTTATATCTCACAGTAATTTGCTCATATTACTCCCCTTCTGTCCTCCCCTTCCCTTAATATAGCAGTACCTTGCAGAAGTGGCCTTCTCAGTCACCTTCTGGTATTCATTCTTCACTCCTCCTCCCCACACCAAAAACTGATGAGCTCATCACCCTTCTGCATCCTGAATGTAGGTAGTACAGTCGTTGGGTTTTTTGATATATCAAAAATAAACAAATATTTCCAGTAAGTCTGGTTGATAGCAGCAGGGTACAAGGGGAAAGATGGTCTTTCCTATCTGTAAAAGATCTAGGTTACCTTTGATTAGGCACTATAAAATGATGAGCGTGTGCATCATTATGCATGTCATTTAATAGTGCCTAATCATAGGTAGCTTAGATCTTATATGGGTAGGAAAGCCTATTTTGCCCTTGCCCTGCTGCTATCAACTGGCTTACCAGACAATCATGTTTATTATTAATATCTAAAAATTAAACTGGAGACTGTACTAACTGCATTTATGCTGCTGAAGGGTCGTGAGCTCCCCAGTTGTTGGTGTGGGGAGCAAGTGACAGAATGAATTCCAGAGAGGGACTGCAGAGGCTATTCCAGCAGGGTACAGCTATATTCAGGTTATGGGGAAAGAGGACAAGGGAAGTTGAGCAGATCATGGTGAGACCTGAGATGTGGGGCTGCCAGCACCATGATCACTACCTGACTGTGGATGTGAGCAGCCAGCGATCACAAATACTTACAGTGGCAGGGTTGCACTTAAACTGTTACTTGAATTCAGTGTAGGGAGATTACCCTCAGGTGGGGGGGGGATGTTGAGGTTTGTTGGGACAGTATCGAGGAAGCTGTGTATAGTTCATTCAAGATTCAGAAGGATGGTAGCCAGCCAGCTTGCATTGTGAAGTAGGGCACAGAAAAGTACTGGAGAAGAATTGCCGAGAACTGTCCTACAGGGTTCTGCAGATCACAGAAGAAAGGAATAGATCGACACTGGAAGTTGGGTGGATTCGGTCAAGGCATTAGTATGCCTCTCCTGCTAATAAAATTGTTATCCATAGTAAGTGCAGCCCTTAGGAGAGTATGAACAGCAGTTTTTCTGATGTGTCCTGATGCTTATTGCTTGCCCCACCAGGAAGACCTAGTTGTTGGTTAATGCGGTGGGAAAAATCACAACAGGGGGACTGTACATACTGCCCCTACTGTGCAGAAGGGTGGTGATCCACTCAATGTTTACTGCGGCAGCAGAAGTCAAACTTTGAGAAAGAGGGCTGGAGAATGATTTTGGAGACATTTTTTAACAGTGCCAGTTTATGAAGTGTATCGATAGACAGTAGGTGTGCACAGCTCTCTGAGGTACAAGATTACAATCTGAGGCGTGATAATTCTCTTCATGAGACCGTAAGCTGATATGCCGCCCCAGGCAGTACTACAAACAGACTATGAATGGTGGGGTGTTCAACAGAAGGCAGGCTTGGTGCAGGGAGTTCACATGGAAAACAGACTCAGAGGAGCTTATTTATGGATTACTAAGAAAGCATGAGCTTTGGAATTTGACCAGACCAGTACTGCCCTACAAATTTCAGGACGTTACATAACCACTAGATCATCAGGTATTTGAAGTGTTGTACTGTACTGTGGTTTGCCAAAGCAAAAGTCAGTTGGCTTACAAACCAATTTCAGCAAGTTAAACAAAATGAACAAAACCATAGCCTAACATGTGCATTGATCAAAAGAATCCACATGTTAACACATGGTGTTGATCATTCTGGTGAAACAACTCAAAACAAGGGGAAAAAAAGAACTAGTTAGCACTATAAGGAGTCATGTGGGTCTCTTCCTCTGGCTCCAATGATGCCATCACTTAACAAACGTGGAAGACATTTTAGGGAACAGGCAAGGCTGTTTTTTGAAACTGAAAGGCTGATGTTTACATTTTTCCAAAAGCTATGAAACTGCATTTATGTTATTTACATAAATACAGTTTTAGCATAAAGGTAAACAGCAGCCTTCACGTTACCTCACTGTGAAGCCATATTTTGGAGATTACAGTTTAAAAAAAAAACTGTTTGTTTAGGTATCCTTTAATGCTGATGCCCAGAAGAGATCCTTTACTTGCTGAGACTTACCGCCCAGTCTCCCTTTTAAACTCAGATGTGAAAATTCTCTCCAAAATTCTGGCCCTCCGTTTAGCTTCTGTCATGGGATCAGTTATCGGATGTGAGCAGATGGAATTTATGTCTGGTCATTTTTCTGGGAACCACCTCAGGAAACTATTACACCTATGCTCTATCTCCAGGTAGAGCAGGACCCTATGACCCTGGTCTCCCTGGATGCGGAAAAAGCCTTTGATAGGGTGGCCTGGAACTTCATGTTTGCTGTTTTGTGTAAATTTGGTATCCCTCCAGAGTCCATAAAATGGGTACTAATATTATACTCTGTCCCATCTGTTCATATCCTTTGTAACAGCTGTCTCTCAGCTCCCTTTCCCTTACAATGGGGCATTCGGAAGAGTTGACCTCTGGCCCCCCCCTTCTATTTAATTTTTACTTAAAACTTAGAATTTGAAGATTGTGTCATCTTAACACCTTACAAGGAATCCCAGTAGAGGGCAAATGCTATACCCTGCCACCATATGCTGATGATTTGTTATCGCATTTAGAGAATCCCCACACTTCTATTCCAATTTTGCATCGGGAGATTTCCAAATTCTCCCTGGTACCCCTTTATAAACTAAATCTCTCCAAGACTAAGGTTTTTCCTCTCAATAGCTTGGTTTGTAGAGGGGATATCCAGAGTTTTGGCCTCTCTTGGGAATCCAAAACTTCAACTTATCTAGGGATGACAATCACCTGGTATTTTTCTTCTATGGTCAGGGAGAATCTCGCTAAGCTCATAAATGTGCTCAAACTAGACCTAGATAGATGGTCTGCACTGCCATTATCTTTATAGGGATGGGTGAACATTCTTAAAATGAATGTTCTGCCTCATTTATTGTATACACTGGGGATGTTAGGGTTCTACCTCCCTAAAGCCTGGTTTTCTTGATTACAGCAAATACAAAATGTTTTCCTTTGGAAAGCATCAGCTATTCATAGAGCCTACATAAAAACTCGCTGCCCCAATACACAGGGGTGGGTTAGCCCTGCCATCCATCTTCCTATATCATGGAGCCTAGCACACCAGTAAACTACCTCATTGGGAAACCACATTTGGTTTGACTGCTCCCCATGATTACACTCCAATATGGCTACAAATTGAGAGGGACTTGATGAGTAGGGCAGGATGTTCTCTGGCCAGTCTGCTTTATTTGCACCCTTTTCAGCTCTCCCCGAGCCCTGCACTCTACCCCCAATGAATAGTCCCTTAGAGCTTGGAATCAGTTGCAGTGATATCTAAATTTTTCCTGGACCATGGTAACCCTCTCAACCCATGTTTTGCAACCCTAATTTGGAAAAATTGACCATCATCCCATTCCACCATCTTTCTGCCCCAATTGAGCAACTGCACTTTGACCGATTTGCTTTGAGAAGAGGGTTTTTTTCCCTTTCTCCTTCTTCCAGTCCCTGTATTGAGTAAAGATAGCTAATTTTTTGAAATTTCTTTAACTCAAAAGTGCAATAACTGATTTCTTAGTCCCTCAGCCCTGACACCTACCACAAACTGATGGGATTGAACCCCTCCTAAATCTAAATTGGCAGCCCCTTTTGTGGTCTCTGTGCTTTACAAACATTTTCAAACTATAGATCCCCACTTGCCCACTGGAATATGTTATTATTAAGTCCAGATACTGCACCTGCCAGATGACAAGGCTTTTTGGTAGCCACCCTGCATCAGTCTTTACAAGTACATTAAACAGGATCATTTGCGCTTGGTGCAGTTTAATATTATGCACAATTTATATTATACTCCTGCAAAACTTTATAAAATTGGCAGGCTTTCCTCTCCTGAATGTAACAGATGTTAGGAAACCATGGGATCCCTATTCCACCTCTAATGGGAATGTCCTAAGATTCAGCACTTTTGGAGTCTTATTATGCAAGCACTGGACCCCCTGTTGAGGTTGGATGATCTTTTTACTCCTGAGAGTTGTCTCTTAGTTATTTTCCCTCCTGGTAGTCTGAGAATCTGGAAAGCTCACCTTCCCATAGTGGCAGCAGTTGCCAAATTAGTCATACTCAAACACTGGAAGGATGCTACCCCACCTCATTTTTGGAGTGGCATCGAGAGATTCTACTTGCCCTCCAGCTGGAAAAGCACATAACCAGCATGCATAAAAGGTCACAGAGCTACTGCACTACATGGGAGCCGCCTTACACTTTATTATCCTTCTGGGGTACCTAACTCCTTTCAAACCCCTTCTTTCCTGATGGCCAGCCACCTCTACCATTAAATGATAAGAACTTGCACCTACCCATTGACTTGTTTTCTGGAGAGTGAGTCACAGACAGGGTGGGAGTGATTGGGGAGTGGGGTGGTAGGGTGGGTATGGGCATTGTTATATGTGTCAAAGTTTCAGCAGTACATGACAGATGTCAGTTCATATGTACTTCTTCTATTACTTGGCATTTTCCTGACTTCAGTTTACTTATGTCAGTATATTGTTTGGTTGGTTGGATGGTTTATTCTTATAAAACTCAATAAAGTATACTAAATAAAAATAAAAAAAGTAGTGTCCCCATTCACTTATCTCCTGAAGTTGTTGGCACTGTTACTAATAAAAAAACATTATGTGACTCAGAGGTTCTGTTGCAGAAGAAAAAAATCCTTCTTCTGCATTCCCCACACACCAAAGACTGCCCGCAGAGAGCCAAATCAGGGGTCAGAGAAAGTGCTTCTTGTTCTAGTTCCTCCTGCACCAGAGATCACCAGCAGCTGACCACTGCGCACTGCTCCTGAACTGGAGCAGATTTCTGCATTGGAGCAGCTTTCTGAATTGGAACAGCTCCCTTCCTGAACTGAGAAGTGCTCCTGAACCAGAGAAACTTTCTTGGGAACTGATTTCTAGGGTGAGCTCCTGAACCAAAGCAACAAACAATGTTCAACCAGCAACTTTAAATTTTAAAGTTGGTGGTCCCATCAACAGCCAGCACAATAAAAGGCACTGAAATTCAAATAGATCAAAGGCACAGAGCTGCATTTAAAGACCTGCTCTGTGCTGACACCACAAAGACAGTCAAATATGGGGTCAGAGACAATGTTTCTTGTCAGCACTTCCCCCACACAGGAGATCTCCCACAGAGAGCCAAATTGGAAGTCAGAGTGAGCATTTCTCGCCCACGCTTCCCCAGCACCAGAGATCGCCCACAGAGATATGAATTAAGGGTCAGAGAGAACGCTTCTTGTCCAAGCTCCATCCCTGCACTGGAAATCACCAGCAGCTAACTGCTGTTCCTGGACTAGAGCAGATTTCTGCATCGGAGCAGCTTTTTAAATTGGTACAGCTCCCTTCCTGAACTGGGGAGCACTCCTGCACTGGAGAAACTTTCTTGAGAGCTGATTTCTTGGGTGAGCTCCTGAACCGGAGCAACAGACAACTTTTAACCAGCAACTTTAATTTTGACCCACACCCCCTCCCCCAACCTCCACACATTGTTAAATGTCTAAATGAAAAGGGGAGGAGCATTAGGCTCCGCCCAGGGGAGGGCTGTTGTGGAGCTGGTAGACAGAAGGGCATATGTGAATTTTACTGATGATTGCATGATTTATGATTAAAGGACCAACTTGGGTTGCTTTTCAAGGACACAGTATGAAATTAACGGTAAGGCTGACTACCTAATGAGTTATGAAAGGGCTGAAAGAAAGGGAACAAGATGTGTAAACTGTGAAAATTGTGTGAGAAAAATTCCTGGGTTATCTTGGGTTACTTTTTTACTTTTTAAAGAACATTTTGGAAATTAGAAGTAATGGTAAGTAACTAATGATTTAAGTAAGGACTGAAAGAAATGGGGTGATATTTATTAATGGTGAGAATTGTATGTGAGGAAGTCCTTTTAGTACTAGGAAAGGTACATGGTATGGTAGGGGTAACTAGCACACATACCTCTCAACCTTTTGTCACTGAAATGAGGGATATGGACATTTTTGGACATTCAAAATGAGGGACAATGACGGACACAGACACTCAGAATGAGGGACACATCCTCAGACGTGGAGATACAAGCTCGGAATACTATGAAAACCATAGTGTTTACTTGTACTAAGTTTTTTTTAGATTTAGTATTTAAGAATATTAAGAATGTCTGCTTTAAAATCTAAATTTACAGCACATTATTTGTGTAGGCAGCGGCTTTTCCATGAGGGATGGATGAGGGACAGAGCAATTTTAAGGGGCCAAATGAGGGCTGTCCCTCGTAATGAGGGTCACTTGAGAGGTATGCTAGCACAAAAGGGGCAAATTGTAGTAAACAGCCATTGGCAGGGAAGAAAGAGACAAACACAAATATGGCATGCTAGGGAGGGTTACAATTAGAGAGGAATGTAGTATCAAAGAAGGAATTGGTGGCAGGGGGAAGAAGAGGAGTTCTGTGGGCAGGGGGAAGGAGAGGGGTACTGGGGGCATGAGGTAAAAAATACATTAAACATGTGGGAAGAATAGTGGGCTGTAATGAATGTGGGGTGGCTGTTTTTTAGACAGACTATGGAAGTTAGGAGGGTGCCCAGTTTGTGACAGACTGAGAAGACTGGAAGCTGAAGTAAGCTGGCTAAGAAGGGAGTTGGACAGAAGGATAGGGAAAATCAGGGAGGAAGAAGTGGGGTAGGAAGGGCAAAGTTTAGAGTAAGAAGAAAGACCAAGGAGTGGGAAAAGAGGAGCATGTGAAAGGCAAGGGGAGGATAGGGAAAGAGAAAGAAAAACAGGAGGAGGCAGTACACAGGGGCGTAAGAGTGCAATTGCAAGCATGGAGGGGTATGCAAAGATATCAAACAGATTCTCACCTTTAGGCAGTGCACGGGGGAGCAATAATGCAAATGAGAGCATGGAAAGGTACACAAAGGTATTGAACAGGTTCTCACCCCTAGCCAATATGTGTGTGTGTGTGTGGGGGTAAGATGGCATGAAGCTAAGA
Source organism: Neoceratodus forsteri (assembly GCA_016271365.2). Classification (NCBI taxonomy): domain Eukaryota; kingdom Metazoa; phylum Chordata; order Ceratodontiformes; family Ceratodontidae; genus Neoceratodus; species Neoceratodus forsteri. Next base: position 292,951,769 of record CM057449.1, on the reverse strand, counting down.
TCCAGAAGAAATAGGGACACAGGTTTGGAGCATACAGAAAGTGTAAGGGGGCAAGGAAGTCTAATCAGGAAGTGGACAAGATAAGAAGGGGAGGGAGAGGTCAGCGGATCACGATGTGGGAAGGGGGAGGCATGCTGATGGGGAAAGTGCAGAGGGAAGGGGAGAGAGGAGGTGAAAGGGATGCCAGGAATGGAGTGTAAGCTAGAAAACCAAAAGTACAAGCAGTAGGAAAGGAGTAGCAGGGTCTTGTTCACAGGGGACTCAATAATAAAGGGAATCAGAAGGAGGGGAAGGGAGATAGGAGCAGTGCAATTTGTGTTGAGTGCATTCCAGGAATGATCCAGAAACAAATGATTTGATACCTTTTATTGGACCAACATGGATGTTACAGAAAAGAACAAAGTGCTTTAGCTTTCGAACCAACCAGATCCTTCTTCAGAAGCTTTGTGGCAGTTTTTTCAAATATCCCATACTATTAACACCAGATTATATAGAAAAAGCAGAAATAATTCTCATTGGTTCCAGGAATGATGGCACTAGAGGTGAGGCACAATATACTCTCATGGGGCAAATGGCAAGATGGGAGGCCACACTTGGTGATCCACCTGGGCGCCAATGATCTGGAGGGGAATAGTCTAAAGGAGGTGCAGGCAAGATTCAGGGAGCTTGCTAGGTTTTGTAGTTGTACGGGGTTCCATTCTATTGCTTTCTTGGAGATACTGCCCATGCCAAGAGCAAGCACATCAAGGCAGCAGAGGATTGAGGAATTAAATCAGTGGCTGGCGGGTTGGTGCAAGCAGATAGGGTTTGGGTTAGTGGCGGTCTGGGGATCGACATGGGAGGATGAGAGCCTATTTGCCATGGACAGACTGCCCTTGAACAAGGAGGAATCAGCAGTACTAAAGAGTAAGTTGGGGAGTTTATTGAAAGTGTATAATTTAAACTTAATTCGGGGGGGGGAGAAAAAGACCACTCAAGGAGACAGGAGAGATGGGTGGCTACCAGCCTGCCCCACAGGATGGAGATAAAATGCTGGAAAAAAGCATGAACAAGGGAAGGTTGGAAGGGGAGGGTGGAGAGGGGGGAGGATACATAGTAGAAGGAATTATCAGCTAATGCCAGTAGTTTGCAGAACAAAATGGTGGACCTGGAGGCCATCATGGGGGATGAGGGTATGGACATAGTAGTGGTAAGGGAGACCTAGTGGACAAAGCATCATACTGTAAACTTGGTAATAAAATTACCTTTCTTAGGTTCTTGTTGGAACTGCACAAAAGGAAGAGGTGACAGACAAGTGGTTTTCCACATAATAAAAATAATTCATTACTGGTTAATAATAGTACAAGCTTACAACCAACAGTATAATTACTGAGAGAGTATCCAGCTTCCTTACCTATGTAGGCGCAGTCTCTAGTCTCAGTAAAGCTATGTGCTGCAAGGGGTTTTATACCCCGATAATCACTATGGTAGCTGTTACAAAAGATACATAAAATGTATAGAATTGGCGAAAAAAAAGTGGCCTGAGTAACTATTCTAACTAACATGAGAAGTTGTTTAGCTTGCAGAAAATAACTGAACAATAAGGTCGGTGATGCTTCCAAGGTCACTTGCGGTTACAGCTGTGCACAAGTCCTAAAGATGGCACTATTGCCTAACTTATAGTTACACAGTAAAAAATATAATGGATAACATCTCCCAGTGGCAAGATACATCAAAAAATATAATGGAGCATAATATACATTAGCAAAGATACAGCAGAGCTCAGATCCTGACACTTATGCTTACACGATAAGTGTCTGTGCCCTAAGCTTAGTACATGTACCTACATATGTGTTGCTGTCCACAAGGTGGGGGTACAATCAGGGGTGCTGGTCCATGGATAACAATACCTGGGGGACAGTTATCCCAGGCTACAGACTGTTTAGGAGGGACAGGACTGGGAAAGGAGGGGGTGGCATTATACATCAAGGATGACATTAGTGCCATAGGAGGGCAGGAGAAGGAAGGGGAAACAGAGTTCCTGTGGGTCACACTGGATAAAAGGACTAGAGAATCATTGAGGTTGGTGGTGGTATACAGACCTCCTATGCAGGGGAGGTAGGGGATAGACAGCTGATACAGGTAGTTACACGGATGGCTCTCCAAGAGGGAGATTCGGCTAGTGGGGGACCTAAACCTCCCCAGTGTGGAACTGGAGATCCTGGCTGCAGTATCAGCTAGGAGCAGGGGGATCCTAGAGGCACTCTAGAGGGTATTCATGCAACAGCTGGTTAGGGAGCCTACTATGGGAGATAACCTGCTGGACGCGGTCCTCACAAATGGGGAAAGTGTGGAAGAGGTGGTGTTGGGTGACGGCCTAGGTACAAGTGATCACAGGACTGTAAGGTTCAGGGTAAGGATGGGGAGGGAGACAAATTGGACCAGCACGAGGGTTATGGACTTCAGGAAGATGGACTTTAACAGAATAAGGAGGATATTTAGGAAAGAACTGGTAGGGAAGGGGATGCAGAGGAATTATGGGATACGATCAAAGGGGGGTACTGAAAGCCACTGAAATTTGCTTCAAGAAGGTGAGGAAGAACAAAAAAAGGAGGAGACCACTCTGGTTTACAAGGGAGGTGGCAGGGGCGGTCGAGGAAAGAAAAAGGGCGTTCAGAAAATATAAGATGACTCAAAGGAAGGAGGACAGGGAGGTTTATAGGGAGAAGTGGAGGGTAGCACGACTGAAGATAAGGAGGGCTAAAGCTGATACTGAGGAGAAAACTGATAGGCAGGCCAAAAGGGGAGACAGAACCTTTTTAGGTATGTGGGGGAAAGAAGGAAGGCAAGACAGGGGGAAGTATGGTTAAGGGGGAAGGAGGAATACAACTGGAGGGAGACTCTGAGAAAGCAGAGGTGCTGAATAGCTACCTCTGCTCAGTCTTTATGGGGGGGTTGGGGACCTTAACTGAGTGGGAGGGGAAGGGTAGACTAAAAGGTGAATCCTAGCCTGTTCAGTGTAGACAGGGCTAAGGAGGAACTAGGCAGGTTAAATGTGGACAAGGCAATGGGTCCGGACGACTTGCACCCGAGGGTACTCCGGGAACTGAGAGAAGAGCTGGCAGCCCCACTGATGAGACTGTTTAACTTGTCCCTGGATACAGGGTGGGTGCCAAGGGACTGGAGGAGGGTGGATGTGGTGCTGCTGCACAAGGGGGGCAGTATGGAGGCGATGGAGAATTATCGCCCGGTTAGCTTCACCTCGGTGGTGGGTAAGGTGATCGAGGCACTAATAAAGGAAAGGGTAGTGGACTACCTGGTGGCTAGTGACCTGCAGGATGATAGGCAGCATGGCTTCATGAATGGGAGGTCATGCCAGACAAACCTAATAGAGTTTTTCAACTGGATGACGCGGGTGGTTGACCAGGCAGTGTTGGCAGATGCAGCCTGTCTGGACTTCATGAAGGTTTTCTACACTGTCTCTCACAGAAGGCTAGAAAAAAAGCTGGAAAGCTTAGAGTGGAATGGAAAATAACTAGGTGGGTGGAAAAATGGTTGGTGGGCAGAGGACAGAATGTGGTGGTAAATGGGGTGCACTCCAAGGTGAGGGGGTGATGAGTGGTGTGCCCCAGGGGTCAGTACTGGGACCACTCCTTTTTAATATCTACATCAGTGATATCGCAGATGGACTGAAGGGAAGGGTCTGCCTATTTGCAGAAGATACAAAAATCTGCAATAGGTGGGATACTGGGGCCATGAGGCAGGGCCTTAGATTCTCGAGGGGTCGAGGAAACTTGGCAAGTGAAATTCACGCCAAAAGTGTGCAGTGATGCACTTGGGGCATAAAAACCCGTAAACAGATTACAATCTTGGGGGGGGGGGTCAAAAAAACAGCAGGAGAGGGATCTGGGGATTATAATATCAGCATCCTTAAGGTAGGTAGCCAATGCAGCTAAGCGGTGGGAAAGGGAAATGGAATATTGGCATGCATTTGGTGGGAAGTAACTAGCAGAAGGACGGAGGTACTGATGCCTCTTTACAAGCCATGGTGAGGCTGCACCTGGAGTATGGGGTCCAATATAGCATAGTGGTTTAATACTCTGAGCTGCAAATCTGGTGACATCCAGCAGCCCAGACCTGGGTTTGAATCCCACAGCCTCCACTTGCATACTGTGTGACCCTTAGCAAGTCACTTAACTTCACTGTGCTCCCAGGTCGCTCCTGTAAAAAAGCCTTCAGCGTAGTGTGCTACTCCTGGTTAAATAATTAAAAAAAAAAAAAAATTCTGGAGACTGCACCTATTCAAGGACATAGATGGAATAGAGAGGGTTTAGAGAAGGGCAATCAAGATGGTGTATGCAGGGGAAGCCATACGAATAAACGTGTAGAGAATTGGATCTGTAGCCATTGGAGACTAGATGGGGGGGGGGATAAGATCAAAACTTTTAAGTACTTGAAGAGGATTAATAAGGCGAAGGAGGGGAGCTTATTTAAATGAAAAGAGGGGACTAAAACTAGAGGGCATAACCTAAGATTGGAAGAAGGAAGATATAGAGGCAATGTGAGGGGGTGATTCTTCATGGAGAGGGTGGTGGAGGCTTGGAATAAACTACCAGAGGAGGGGGTGGTTGGGGCTGAAACAGTGGAGGGATTCAAGAGGGCATGGGACAGACCTATGGAGTTGGTAAGTGGGGGGGGGAAGGGAGGACCCATGGAAAGGAAATGAGTGAGGGGGGATGGGAAGACTTGATGGGCCGGTGGGATCCTTTTCTGCCATCAGATTTCTATGATTCTATGATTTATTTTGTGGAAATATTCAAAGTGGGCCCATAATGAACACCAACACTAATGCTGAAGCTTAGCACCCAGTTAATGTGCCACAACAAAAGCACATCTTTAGAATTTATTATTCATGTATTTATTTTTTTATTTTGGTCTTATTGACTGGGAAAGATACACTGAACCAAGGTTCATTTCAAAACGTGATATGGAGGAGCGGATTACTGAAAGAAAGGGGGTATACAGAAAACTAAAATCGTGTAGTTTAGTAGCATAAATAAAAAAACTATTATATACAAATATGTTGGTAGGTAAAAACGTAGGGCTCGATTTTCAAAGAGTCCTTAGAGTGATGCAAGTTGCAACCCTCTAGGGCTGCAGTAAACTCTGAGTGCGTCAGGAACCCTGCGCCTAATTTTATAAGAGGGTACCTGCACCAAAAACTCAGGAGTTGCTGCAGCAGTAGGCTGCCGCCAAACATTTAGTGCCCCTGTGGGAGTTGCCACAGGGATCTGCCCCCCCCTCAGTGAAACACTAGAGGGACCAGGATGGTTTAGGGGGTGGTGAATCTGCATGCCAGGAGGGGGCCTGGGACAAAAGAGCACAGATGGTTCCATAGATAGTGTTAGAGAGACAGCTGGTATGGCAGGTTGTGATGTGGCACCCAGCTGGGGTGCCATTTACTGAGCCATACCGAGCATGGTATTGGACCATTTCAGGGGGATTCTAGGGACAGATGATGACAAGACACCAGGTGGGCACAGCCCTGGAAGCTGCCCCATAGACGGCCACCTCTCAAAAGCCTGTAAGCAGGAGGCAGCCTGCCACAACGTGGGGGGGGGTATGAGGGGAATGTGGTGGTGCCTGGAGAACATTACCCCCCCCACCACTGGCATCCCTCAACCTGCAGCTGCAGCTTACTCCCTACAAGGTTATGCGAGGTGGCCATTTATGGGGCAGCTGCTAGGGCCATGTCCACCTGGGGACATGTCACTGTCTGTCCCTGGAAATCCCCCAACCCCGAAGTAGTCCCATCCTATGGGCAGTATGGCTCAGCAAACAGCACCCCCACTAGGTGCCACATCACAATCTGCCATGCCTGCTATCTCTCTGATGTCTCCTATGGCACCCCATGCCCCTTCTGCACACAGCCCTTTGCTTTCAGGTTTCCCACAATAGCCACAGTGTTCCTGTGGTGCAGTTCCCTTAGACCACCTCCTGGCTGGTCTAAGTCAAACCCCCTGTTGTGTCCACAGGCCAGCTTCGAGAATTTCAGATAAGGGGATGGTGCAACCCCACCATGGCACAAGCCCCCTTGTTACCTGGTACACCCTGATTTTGGTCACAAGGCTGGAGTGGTGCCAGTTTGGTACAATGGCTCCCCTTTTTCAGTGCAGACCACATTCAAATATCAGATTGCCACCACTTGCATCAATAATGTTTGATGCAGGCATCCTGTGTCATACTCTGGGCTTTGAAAATCATAGAAACAGAGAAATTAACAGAAGATAAGGACAGCTTGGCCCACTTAGTCTGCCCATTTTCCCTACCTACTGCAATACCACATACAGTATCCTACTTGATCTCCAGCTTTTACCCTTTCTTTCTTGTTGCTAAGGTTCCCTTTGCCGGTCATATGCATTCTTGAATTCCCCTACTGTTTTTGCCCCCACCACCTCTGCTGAGAGGCTATTCCTTGCATCCACCACCCTTTCTCTGAAAAAATACTTTCTCATGTTACCCCTGAGTTTACCCCTCTCCAGTCTCATATCATGACCCCTGTACTTGAACACCTTTTTTTCTGAAAGATGCTACCCTCTTGTACCTTATTTATGCCCTTGAGGTATTTAAAGTCTCTGTTATATGCCCCAGTCTCTCCTCTCTTCCAGGGTATACTTATTGAGGTCCTCTAGTTCTCTCCTTATTTGACTTTTGGTGCAGACCCTGCTCCATTTTTGCTGCCCTTCTTTGAACTGCCTCTGCTCTGTCTATGTCCTTCTGGAGATGTGGCCCCTTGAACTGGATACAGTGCTCTATATGAGGTCTCACCAATGACTTGTACAGTGGTATCACTACCTCCTTTTTTCTGCTGGTTATACCTTGCCTTATGCACCCCAGCATCCACTGCTGTCCCCACAGCCTTTTGACAATGCTTAGTCACCTTTAGGTCATCAGATATGATTACCCCAAGGTCCCTTTCCTGTCTGGTGGTCGTCAGTACCTCCCCCCTCCACCCACATCATGTACTCCTCCACTGGGTTTCTGTGCCCCAAATGCATGATTTTACACTTCTTTAAATGAATCTTAACTGCCACACTCTTGACCCCTCCTCAAGCCTGCTTAGTTCCTTCTTCACCCCCCCCGAATATCAACCTTGTTGCAGATCTTAGTATTGTCTGCAACGAGGCATACCTGCAACCAAACTCAAGCCCATCACGTAATTATGTACTGTGTAGAATGCATGAAACCTGGCAGAATAAAGTAACAATACACGTTACATAATTGTACTGCATATTGTTACATAGTGTGGATGGAAACAGGCAGAATAAAATAACAATACTTTATGTAATATTTTAAATATTAAAAAAAATGTGGGATACAAAGTTGCCTGACTCAAAATATGCAGTGTGTTTTCTCTTGTGAGTAGATGGAACTTATAGGGGTGTGATAATGTGCCTATTTTGGAGCTGAGATGGCATTTACAGTATATGAAAAGAAAACCTTGCTTTTCGTACCTTAATAACACAGCTGTCCCTGGACAGGATGACCTGATGAACACTCAGTCAGTGCAAGGATGTTTGGATCCTGCAAATTTGGCAATTGGTCTGTTCAGCTGTTTAAAAGTGTTGTTTGTTTGTATAAATGAGTTTATTGAGATCTTCTAAAAAACATACAAACAGAACACAAAACCATTTATGTGTATCAATGAATAACTCATAGAACAAACAAAAGAAAATGAAGAAATGTGAAGCCTAGCCAGGGGAAACCCTTTGGATATACAACACCAAAAATACTAACTATGGTAAACATCAATAATAAAATACAGCATGTTTCATTGTATACTAGCAGTTTGCGTGGTCTAATCATGGTATCCTGTAACTTGATACAGTAAAAAATATATTAATATAACACCAAAAAACATATTACTTTAACACCAAGAAAACTAGTATTGCTAATGACACAATCAGATGTTAAGTTGCTACAACAACATTAAATGACCTGAGATGCACCTATGACATCTGTTTATAATGCCAAAAAACTACCTGCTGTACAGAATAGCAGCACTGTCCTACTTGGTTAATGAAAGAAAAAATAAGTTAGAGTGAAATAAAGGATTAGCTATCCATCTGAGAGTCAACTGTTCTTGCACACTACTAACTAGGACTTGATTAGGCTCAAGTTATTTATTTATTTATTGAATTTTGATGACCGGGTTGGCCCACTGGACCCATGAAGGTCCCTTTTTCAGGGCTGACCCGGGGAACAGAAGCAATACAATGCATACAATCAAGTGATCCAGAAGCAATACAATATACACAGTCAGGTGATACAGGGTTACGAGAAGTAGAAAAGATAATGAGGATAACAGGACAGGCAATTATTCAAATTGTAGACCATAAGTGCAACACTTGAAAGATTTAAAGATTTAAGGCATGATTTAATGTAGGTAAAGGTGAGGGGGGGGATGGGTGTTGTGATTAGGATCGGGGGTGATTATCCTATACCCTCACAGTGGCATGAGCTTGTCCCAAGCAAATGGGACTTAAGCCTAGTGCAAAAGATTGGTAGTGAGGGGGCTACCTGTACTAGAGGTGGGAGAGTGTTCCACAGTTTAGGGGCTGTGAGAGTGAAGGCATCGCCTCCTTGTGAGTCTTGATTCTGGGGATTGCCAGTAGGGATCGTCCCAAAGTCCTGAACATTCGAGGGTTAGGCTTAGCCATGATTATTCCTGTTAGGCTTGGTGGGGCTGCCTGGCTCTGCAATTTGTATGCATGGCAGAGCAGGGGATACTGTAGACAAGCCTAGAAAGAAGGCCATTGCAGCTGGGCCAGTGAGATGCAGGGGTGGCTTCTTGGTTGACACATCGACACAAACATCACTACCTTGTTGTACAGGACCTGAGGCCTGCTAACCTTGCCTTTTGCCATGCCCTGGATTACCAGGGTAGCATAGGTTAATGTGGGTAGGAGGACACTGGAGGCAATTGCTCGTCTAGCCTCTGGGATAAGTTGTTTTTTTAGCCTGCACATGGTGTCAAGTTTGACGTGGATAGACTTTGTTACCTGGTCAATGTGGGGCTTAAAGGTGAGACCCTGGTCAATAGTTAGCCCTAGGTATGTTATGTTGTCAACGACGTCTATTCGTTTATCCCCAAGGGTGATAAGTTTTAGGGAATTGGTCCGATCCTGGCCAGGGGATCTAGGACCAAACAGCATGGCTTTCGTTTTTGCTGCATTGAGGATCATTCTGTTTGATGTGAGCAAGGCCTTGAGTGTATTTAGGCCCCCTTGTAGGAGAGGGCCAAGATCATGTGGTGTGGACCTGGCATGAAAGATGACAGTATCATCTGCATACTGAACTACTGAGCTGTCTTCACAGTGCCAATTTAGGTCATTTGTGAAGAGAGAGAACAGGAGGGGGCCAAGAACTGAGCATTGAGTCATACCCTGCTTGATGGGTAAAGGGGTGGAAAGCTCTCCCTTCCAAATGACCCTCTGGGAGCGGCCTGAGAGGTAGCTCTTGAACCAGTTTAGGGCCTGGACATCAAGCCCAATGCCTTGAAGCTTAGTAAGAAGAAGGTTGTGGTCCACAAGGTCAAATGCCTTGGACAGGTCTAAGAAGATAGCACCTGTCGACATGCCCTCTTCCCTTGCCCTGAATAGGTCCACTGTGAGTTTGATGAGTGCCGTGTCTGTTCCATGGTTTGCCCAAAAGCCATGCTGTGAATGGGCTAGGATTTGGTGGAGCTCCAGGTAGTCTCTCAGTTGCCCATAAACTAGTCTTTCTTGCAATTTGGCCAGTGTACACAGCAGGGAGATGGGCCTGTCATTGCTAGTTTGTTCAGGAGAGCCACCCTTGTAAATGGGAACCACATTGGCAGCCTTCCACTGGTATGGAACATACCCTTCAAGTAAAGACCTGTTAATGATCCAGGCAAGTACGGTCAATGTATTTTCAATGCATTTTTGAAATTTTACCTATAACTTCATAATTTTTAAAATATTTTTTCACCATATTTTCGACATGGCCTTTTATGGGCCCCACCTCATGAACAAGATAGGAGAAATTTTTCAAATTCAACCTGAAAAGTGATTTCACAGTAAGCTTTTCAAACTCACCTTTCGAGCAGGATTTTAAAAATTTTGCCTACCAGGTTCATGAAGTGGAGTCATAAAAAGACTATGCTGAAAATTTGTGGTCAAATTCTGGCAGCCCTTCCTTCCACTGCCCACCTCGATCCACTCTACCACTTGGCCTCCACCAGGTGGCAGTCATTTGTCAGAGCATGCAGATTGTCTCCCCCCCCCGGGAAAGGAGAGCAGCCATCAGGTAGTCAATCTTTTCCCTCCCCTGTCTCTCCACAGCAACCCATGTTTGTGGCTGAACATAGGTCACCGGTGTGGCAGGAGGTAAGGTGCTAATAACACCTCAGACCTCTGCATCACTGGGCAGGCACCCAAGTCTTTCTTTAAAGAAGATCCAGTGTGTACCCAGTCCTGCAGGCCAGTATCCACCCTTCTTCCCACACTGCTTATAATGGCGCATGCCCAATCCCACAGCCATATGCAAAAATTATTTTCTGACAGTGAGGTTCCCAACTCCTGGTGCCAGCCTATTTTCTATCTCCAGTATTGAGCGGCAGTGGGATACGCACCTCCAATGCCCCTATAATTGAACCCCATCTGTGTGTCTGACATTCCCTTTGACATGTAGAGACACTGGTCTGCCCACTCCCAGTGTCGACAAACAGCTGGCCAGTATACCTTTAAGTAAACTCTCCCATGTCTTTTTTTCTTTCTTTTCTTTTTTTTTGTTTACCTCTAAACAAAGAAAACCATCTGTTGATGCCTTTTGTGGTTTCAACCCTCCCTCCACATCCTCACCTATGCCACCTATCCCACCCAGGCAATGCACCCAGCTCCTACACCCTCACTCACCTAGAAAGCATGCATCGCTGCTCCACCATGAAACATGTGCTTCTCCTTCAATGCCAGCTAAGAACTGAGGAAACAAGATAAGTTCTGTCAATACATCTTCAATGGTTTTGAACTTTTATTCATAACTTGATAACAGATCATCTGGGTTGGAGCTTGGGAGAGCGATGAGTGCTTCTACCAGCATTGGGGAACCAGATAAAGACGCATCTGCAGGCTTACTGCTTATGGCTAGCAGCATCATGGGAGCTGGGTGTGAGCTTGGATGGGCAATGAAGTGCCGTGAGCAGCCTCAGAGAGCCGGGAGCTGCCATACAGGAGCAAGAGCAGGGAGAAAGCCCTAAGCAGGAGGGTTTTCATGATGGTTCTCTCTTTTTTGCCTCAAAGGTTTCCCAGTGTGAGTAGATCCAATCAGGCTGTGCTAGGGAAACCAGTCAGAACGCTGGCTCAGGAGCCAGTCAGGCTGAGCAGTGCCAGATCCGAACAAATGACTGGGCTAAAAAGAGCTGGGCCCAGTCACTGTTCCATAGATCATGCGGGTGGGAGCTTGAGAGGGTGGCAAGTGCCACTAGCAGTATTGGGGTACCGAAGAGAGCTGCATCTGCAGGTTTACTGCCACTTGCAACATTGGGGGAGCCGGGTGTGAGCTTGGATGGGTGGTGAAGTGCCGCGAGCAGCGTCGGGGAGCCGGGAGCAGCCATAGGCGAGCAAGAGCAGGAAGAAAGATCTAAGCAGGAGGGATTTCATCCTGCCCACCCCCTCCGGCCACAACCTCTATTACATGGTTGAGGTGGAAGGAGCCAGTTTCAAGGACCAGCAAGGTGTCAGGAGCTGGAAAGCAACAGAAGGTGCAACCTTCTAGGGGAAGGCATGAACACAGGAGGGGACCAGGAAGGAGCTGAAAGCTATGTGGACATCAGTGACTGTGGGTGAATGCAGATGCTGAGTCTGTCTGGCACTACTTTATTTGAAAAGGGGAAGGGCAGGAGTGGGGCTTCTTAAATTTTATGTTGGCATTTGACACTTTCTGTAGGGACATTTTAAGATGTTATTTTGGGTATAGGACACTGTTTTTATAGTTGTGGGTCATTTAGTAGGTAAGGTATAGAAGCCAGGTAAGAAAGCGGTGGCACTGTGTTCTTTCCTTTTATTTCCTGATAGTTTGATTTTGAGGGTGGATCAGGGAGAAACATAGGTGGTGCTGTGTTCTTTCCATTTACTGTCCTGCAAGTTCCACATGGAGGCAGGACTAGTGAAAAACATACATATAGTACTAGTTGTAAAAAAGTATTGGTAGTACTGTATTCCTGTGGTACTGCCCTTTCCTGTTAGTTAAATACTGACTGAACATGGGTAGAATAGTGGGCTGTAATGGATGTGGGACGGCGGTTTGGATGAACATTTTGTGGAAGTTTGAGGGGTGTCCAATCTGTCTCAGGCTGAGAAGGCTTGAGGAGGAGGTGCTATGACTGGGTAGAGAGTTGGAGAGGATGGGAGGGAGAAGGGGGGATTCTGGGGGTGAGAGGGTCACCCCAAGAGGGTAACATGAGGGAACCACATGGGAGGAGATTCAGGGTGAGGGGGGTGGGAGCAAACCAAACTGGGGATCAGGAACTGCTGGGGAAGAGGGTCACCCCGTGAGAGTAACATGAGAGAACCTCTTGGGAGGTAAATTGGGTCAAGAGAGGGGTGTGTGTGTGTGTGTGTGTGTGTGTGTGTGTGTGTGTATGTGTGTGTGGGAGCAAACCGAATTGGAGGCCTGGCACTGTAGGAAGGGCCACATGCAGGAGGGAAAAGCAGATGCACAGCAAGGCAGTGGGGTGGCAAATAGGTTTGCGGTCCTGGCAACATTGGGGGAGGAGGGGGAGGATCACCATGGGGGCAGAGGGAAACATTGGGGCAGGCACAAGGAATGAAGGTAGGTCAGAGGAAGTCACGGGTAATGGGGGAGGGGTACGGGGGAAGGGTGGTTGAAGGGAGCAGTTAGGAGGGAGAGGGGAACAGGGCTGGGGGTTGAGAAAGGCAGAGTTGGCGGGTGGTCCATTGAGGATAGGGGGGTTGTGGAGGTTAGTAAAAGAGCAGGGAGGGAGAGGAGGGATAGGTCAGGGTGGGGGAACAGGGAGCAGTAAGGGGGAAGGGCAGAGCTACAAAGGTGATGGACTCCAGAGATCGCTACCTTGGTAGCAGGGTGGAGGCGGGAACAAGGAATAACAAGGGGGGATATTAGTGCTGGGGGATTCCATACTAAAAGGATACCATGGGGCAGTAAGTGGAAAAGCACAGTCAAATATGGGTGGAGGCTATACCTGAGTTAACAACGGGCAGGGCGGGGCAGTTCATTCTGAAGTATGCAAGAAGGAGCAGGAGAAAACCACATCTTGTGGTGCACATTGGTATAAATGACCTGGCGGGGAGATGGTGGAGGTGGTAAGGGAGAGGTTCGAGGAACTGGGAAGGGTGTGGGAAGACATGGGAGAATTGGTGGCCTTCTCAGAGGTGCTCCTAGTGCCATGTGCATGTACGAGAAGAAAGGGGAGGATTAGAGAATTCAGCACATGGCTGGGGGAGTGGTGTCAATACAGGAGGTACAGGTTAGTGGGGGGATGGGGAGAAACCTGGGACAACAGCGATCTATACACAGGAGACACACTACACTTAAACGCAGAGGGGAATTGAACATTAAAACAAGGGACAGAGGGGTAGATATCAGCAAAGGTGAGCTTAAACTAGGTGGGGGGTGGCAAGTGGACAGCTTGTATACAGAGAACCCAGAGAGGGGAGCCTGACGAGCTTACCACCCAAGATGACAGAGGAGGAGTCAGGGAAGGGCACGGGGGAGGGGGGAATCCAGGGTAAGTCAAAGAAGGAAAGGGAATGGAGGGTGGTCACGTTGAATGCAAGGAGCCAAGGCAATAAGGCAGCTGAGTTGCAGGCTCTGTTGGCAGTGAAAGGGGTTGACATTGCAACCATCACAAAAACATGGCCTACCCAGTACCAGGACTGGGATATGATGATCCCAGGGTATAGAATATTCAGGAAGGACAAGGCTAAAGGGAAGGGGTGTGTGGCAATCTATGCATGAGAAGGGATAAAGTGTATAAGGGAGGAGGGGGAGGAAGGCAATACAGATGCCCTAAGGATGCAGTTTCAGAGAGCAATCTAAGCAAATCATAAGGGTTTGTAGGAAGGGGAACACAATGGTGGTGGTGGGGGGAGTTCAACCTACCTGAGGTTGACTGAAGCACTCCAGCCACCATAAGCACAATGGAGCAGGTCATAATAGAGGGATTTCAGGACAGCTTCCTGGTACAATTGATACATGAGCCAACTAGTTTGGAGAGGACTTGGACCTGGTACTTTCAAATGGGGAGGCTATAAAAGATCTGGGGGTGGAGGACCCTCTAGCTGGGAGTGAACACCACTCACTGTGGTTAACACTCAATATGAGTAGGGAAACAGGGGGCATAGGGACCAGAGTGAAGGATTTTAAAGGGGCAGACTTTTAAAGGATGGGGGGAAATGTTGGGCAAGTATTTGGCAGGCATTCATCAAGACATGGATACTAGTCAAAAGTGGGACATTATTAAAAGAGGGCTGAAGGAGGCCACTGAGACATGTATAAAGACATGGAATAAGAAGGGAAGGACAAAGAAGCCCAGTTGGTTGACTAAAGAGGTTATGGGAGAGAGTAAGGGCCAAGAGAAGGGAATTTCAGAAGATGAAGAAATCGTGGGGTGGAGAGGTTGACAAGGATGGGTATACGAAGAAGTTCAGGGAGGTCACCAGGCTGGTCAGAGCAGCCAAAGCCTCGAGAGAATGAAGACTGGCACAGGATATTAAGGAAGGAGAAAAGGATGTCTTCAGATATGTTAGAGAAAGAAGAAAGAACAAGGACCGGATTGTGAGGATTAGGAAGGATGGAGGGTGGGTGGACAAGGGTGGGAACAAGAAGAGACATTAAATGAATAATTCTGTTCTGTGTTCATGGAGGAGAAAGGGGGAAGATAATTCAAAGGGGTAGGATGGGTAGTGGGGGGAGAGGATGACTGACATAGGGATTACAGAGGACAGGGTTAGGGAGGGCTTGAGGGGCCCTAAGGGTGGACAAGGCACCGGGACCAGATGACATCCACCCTAGGGTCCTCAAGGAGATAGTAGAGATCCTGGCAGGACCACTGACTGACCTGTTCAACACCTCCCTGGTCACAGGATGCATAGCACAGGACTGGAGGATGACCCATGTAGTGCCCATGTAGTGCCCATTCACAAGAGTAGCCCCAGGGATGAACCAGGCAACTACAGGCCAGTGATCCTAACATCAATTATGGGGAAACTCATGGAGACAATCCTAAAGGAGAGGCTGGTGACCTTCTTGGAGGACAGTAGTCTCCAGGATGGTCATCAACATGGGTTTGTTTTGGGCAGATCCTGCCAGACAAATCTAATTGAGCATTATGACTGGGTGACCAGGGAACTGGACAAGGGCCATATAGTGGATGTACTATATTTGGACTTCTTCAGCAAGGCCTTTGATTCCGTGCCACATCAGAGGCTGGGGGGAGCAGGAATACATAGGGGTAGGAACAAAGATGGTCAGATGGATTGTCAACTGGCTGAATGAAAGGCAGCAGAAGGTGGTGGTGGCGGTGGGGGAGCTCTCATCACCAAGGGAATTGTCGAGCGGGGTGCCACGGAGATCGGTACTGGGACCAGTTCTGTTTGGGATGTTCATAGCTGATATCTCACATGGGGTCCAGAGTAGGATCAGTCTGTTTGCTGATGATACAAAGATGGGAGCAGTGGTAGATGACACTGAAGGGTAGAAGGAGCTGCAGGAGGACCTCACCAAACTATAGGAGTGGTCAAAAACATGGCAGCTGGGGTTCAACGCCAACAAGTGCAAGGTACTGTACTTCGAGTGAGAAACCAGGGTAGGAGCAATCAACTGGGAGGGGTGCAGCTGGAAAGTATAGAGGAGGAAAAGGATCTGGGGGTGGTTATAATGGGCAACATGAACAACTCTGCTCAGTGCAGGAAGGTGGCAGCAAAGGCCAATAGGATGCTGTGGTGTATAGTGAGGGGAATCTCCTTCAGGAACAGGGAGGTAATCCTTCCCCTATACAGGTCCCTGGTCAAGCTTCATCTGTAGTGCTACATGCAGTAATGGGGCCTGTTCCTAAAGAAGGATATCAAATTGTTGGAGGGGGTGCAACATAGGGCAACAAGAATTATCCAGGGATTGGAGGGAAATTCCTATGAGGATAGATTGGGTGAGCTAAACGTGTACTCCCTAGAAGAGAGGAGGAATGGGGGGATATGACTGAAACCTTTAAATACCTGAAGGGGATAAATAAGGTAAATACAGAAGGGATCTTCCTGCTTAGAAGAGGGAGGGATATGACAGGGCATCAGCTGAGGTTGGAGGGGGAAGATTCAGGAGACATTTTTTCATGGAAAGGGTGATGGACAGGTGGAATACTCTGTCTGAGAAGGTGGTTTCCTGTAGA
This sequence comes from Neoceratodus forsteri, assembly GCA_016271365.2. NCBI lineage: Eukaryota > Metazoa > Chordata > Ceratodontiformes > Ceratodontidae > Neoceratodus > Neoceratodus forsteri. Next base: position 292,935,349 of record CM057449.1, on the reverse strand, counting down.
ATGATGCATAGCTTTAAGAGGAGTTGGGACAGGGTAAGGGGCGGTGTTAAGATGGAGAGGAGAGAGAAGGGTGGGGCAGCTGCAAGATGAGGGGCTAGCTGCACATACAAGCAGACTCAATAAACCATATAGGCCTGCTTCTCCTGGCATTTTCATATGTTTGTAACTTGGTCATTTTTTATTATTTTTACACCAAATTTTTTTGGACCACATCTTATGAGCAAGGCAGGTGAAATTTTTCAAATCCTGGTTGAATGGTTGTTGCAGTTGTGTGATATCACCTTTCGGGTGGGATTTGAAAACGTTCACCTAACACATTCACAAGGTGGGGCCATAAAAAAGGCTATTTTAAAAATGTTGTGAAATTGATGTTAAATTGACCAGCTAAGTGTTAAACATTGAAAGTTTTCAGCATTCACTTATAACTTTGCAATTTTTCAAGATGTGAAAATGGCAAAAGCCTAAAGGCGATCACCGTTATCAAGAAGTCTAGAGTGCCGAAAACATTTTTGGCACTCTGACACCCTGGCGCACAGTAAAATGGCGCCGGGGACTTACTTTTTAATGTTTTCTGTGGGGGCAGTGCGCACCCCCCTAAACCCTCCACATGGATGGCTGCATCCCCCGCAGCCCCCTACTAAAGGATTCTCAACTCTACGGGGGTGCATGTCAGGGGGGGAAACATTAAAAAATTAAAGGTTTGTGCTGGGCGCAATAAAATTGCACCAATGCCTGGACCCGAACCCGGTACCACACCTGCCACAGCCGTGGACCAACCCCTGATACCATGACACAGCTCAGCAGCCCATTGCAGTGCCACCCCCTGGAGCTCCTCCATCCCCTCCCAGCCCACACTCGGCGTGCTTGCTTCCCCCCGAGCGCATATGTATAGTGACATCCTGTCGCTATTTTCACCGACCTCCTCATTCGGCCACCCTACTCTCCCATCGCCATGAAAGATTCGCTGGGGAGTGGGTCGCCGTTATAGACAGTGCTCTTCCCCATGTGCCCTCCTCAAGGGATACCATTTGAATATGTGCCAAAAGATGATTTCACAGTCGCTGTAAGAAATTACCTTTAAGGTGGGGTTTCAAAAATTCCACCTACCAGGTTCATGAGATGGGGTCATCAGAAGATTACAGTATGTTGAAGATCTGGTGAAAAAAATATATTAACCCTTAGAAGACTGTGGACGTATATATACGTCCAGAATCTATATACGTTCACACATATTCATTTCTCAAAGGGTTAAAATGATCAAGTTACAGTATGAATGAATGTAGAAATTCTTCAACGTTCAGTCATAACTTTGTCAATTCTCAAAATTTTGACCCCAAATTTTCAATCTAGCATTTTTTTCACAGCACCTCATGAACACGACAGCTCTGGTTTTTCAAATCCTGCACAAATAGTTTTCTGCCGTAAAATATTTCAGCCAGTATTTTATAAATGACAAGTATGTTCAGAAGGGAGGGGTTATAAAAACACTATGGCCCAGATATTCAAAAGGTTGCGCATGGCGCAACAGTGTTGCACCATGCACAACCCACTGATGCACCCTGGCACGATTTTCAAAAGGGAAAAGTGCGCCGCACAAATCCCGATGAGTCATTCACATATCTGGACTGAGTAGTACGGTATAGGCTGCACACCCATTGGCTCACGCTCAGAACCAATTGGCATGCAGCCCTACCGCTGTCAGTCGGCAGGCGTGTGGGCGGCGGGTGGGTGCTACCGCCCAGCTGACGGGGAAGCGGGACAGGGGCCAGTGGGCGGGGAGAGGGGTACACTAGACCACCAGGGTAGTAGGGTCTGTTATGTGTTACAGATGCCCGCAATCGGGCTGCGATCGGTTCACTGGACCACCAGCGATATTGGACGTGGGGGGGGACTAAACCGATGCCTGCGATCGGGCACATAGAGGTCCACTAGACCACCAGGGATATTGGACGGAGGGGAATATACCAATGCCCGCAATCAGGCACATTGGACAGGGTTTTTTTATTTTACACGAATGCCCGTGATTGGGCTACAGGGGGCGTCGGTCCCCGATGGCTGCTGCCTGGCAGGGCGCCAGGCGTAAGTCGTCGGGGATCAGCACATCTGCATGCTAATGGAATGCAAATGGAGCCGTAATGAGATGAAAATGGCCCCCTGTGTGCCTTGCATAAATTATGGCCTCATTTGCATGTCCCCTTTTGAATATCGCAGGTGCTGTGCATGGCGCAATGGCACTTGCGCTAGTGCATCTCCATGCTCCGCTCTGGCCACTTGCGCTGGCACAGTGCCAGTGCGCCATGCACAGTGGGGGTGGCCAGGGTATGATATTCAAAGCTGCTGCGCCATAGCGCAGCTCTGTTGAATATCACCCAGGCCACACCCCTGCGCAACAAAGTTGAGCTGCGCCCAGGCTTGCACCACAGCCTGACGCAGTTTGAATATCCAGGCCTATGTTGACAATTTATACTAACATACTAAAATGCCAGCAGAATAGGCCTAACGGTCTTTCATGTATGCTGCTTGGTCAGCCCCCACCCTGGTGCTGACCCTGCTGTCCCCTCGCCTTCTCTGGCTTCTCCTTCCCAGTTCCGGATATTCTTGCTGCATTTTTGCTTCCAGAACCCTTCCCTGTACCTGTCCCAACCCTCTTGAACCCCTCCACTGTCTCTGCCTCCACCAGCCCCTAGGCAGTGCATTCCATGGCTCCACCACCCTCTCAGTGAAGTAGCATCTCCTCCTTTCTCCCTGAATCTTCCCCTCCAGCTTCCACCCATGCCTCTCAGTGGCCCCTCCTCCTTCCTTCAAGCACCCTGACTGTTCCTCCCTATTTACCCTTTTCATGTACCTGAAGACCCTATCATGTCCCCTGGTCCCTCTCTCTTCTAATGTGTACGTATTTAGCTCTTCGAGCTCTCCTCATAGGTCCTGTGCCCCAAGCCCCAAATCATTTTGGTTGCCCTCCTCTGGACCCTCTCCAGGAGGTTAATGTCCCTCTTTAAGTGTGGCCTCCAAAACTGCACACAGTACTCAAGGTGCGGCCTCACCAAGCAGTTATACAGCGGGAGTATCACTTCCCTCCTTCTGGAGGTGATCCCCCTAGCGATGCATCCCAGCATCCTGTTGGCCTTGGCTGCTGCCCTCCTACAAGTCTCAGAGTTGTTCATCTTGACATCCACCACCACCCCCAGGTCCCTCTCGACTTGTAGCATCCCCCCCCCAGGGTGTACACTTGGCCTGGGTTTCTGGCCCCCAGGAGGAGTACCTTGCATTTCCCTGCATTGAACCTCAGCTTCCACTTTCTAGACCATCTTTCCAGAGCCTCCAGGTCCCCCTGTAGGGCCATCCTCCCCTCCTCCCCATCCTCCACAGCCGCCAGTTTCGAGTCATCCGCAAAGAGACTCATCTCACTCCTGATTCCTGTCCTTATGTCAGAGACGTAGGCGTTGAACAGAAGGGGCCCAAGGACTGATCCCTGTGGGACCCCACTAATGACCCTGCTTGGGGATGAGACTATCCCACCAACTACGACCCTCTGGGTCCGGTCCTGGAGCCAATTGCCTATCCATCTGATCATCTGGTTCCCCACCCCCATTTCTCCCAGCTTATCCAACAGGCCCACGTGAGGAATAGAGTCAAATGCCTTGCTGAAGTCTAGAAAGAGGACGTCCACTGGTCTACCCAGGTCCAAGGCATTAGTCACCCAGTCATAGAACTCCACCAGGTTTGTCTGACATGATTTCCCTGGGGTGAATCCATGCTGTCTATTGTCCAGGCACCCTGACTTATCCAGGTCCCCCCTAGCCTCTCCTTGGCAATGCCCTCCATCACCTTGCCCACCACCGATGTCAGGCTGACAGGCCTGTAGTTCCCTGCCACCTCCCTTGATCCCCCCTTGTGGATAGGCACTATATGCGCCACCTTCCAGTCTTGGGGCACCCACCCTGTCCTCAGAGAGATGGTGAAAAGCTCTGCCAGGGGTTTCACCAGGACATCTGCAAGTTCCTTCAGCACTCTGGGATGTAATTTATCTGGCCCCAGTGCTTTCTCCATCTTAAGGGAGCTGAGGGCTTCCCTCACTCTCTCTGCTGTGATTTCCACTTCCGGTACTCTTCTCCCTGCTTAGCCCTCCCCACCTGCCAGTGATGCCTCCCCTCTCCCAGACCCGCCGATCGGTAAGGGTCCCCCTCCTCAGTATCTCTGTCTCCTCCCATGTAAGATGCAGCACCCCATTTTCCTTGGTGAAACTGAGGAGAAGTACTCATTTAGTACTCAGCCTCCTCCCGGTCTTGTGCCTATCTCTCCCTGATTTAATCCTGCTAATCTGCCCCTTCACCCTTCATTTTTCCCCAATGTATCTAAAGAACCCTTGTTCCCTCTCCTAATTTCCTGGCCAGGTTCTGCTCTTCCTTGCCTTAGCCGCCTCACCACCCTAGTGGCCCTTCTAGCCATCAGCTCGTACTCCCTCGATCCCTTTCTAATTCCTTGAGCACTTGAATTGCTTATAGGCTGCCTCTTTCCCTGCACCACCTCCTGGACCTCCCTGGTCCACCAGCAGGGTTTTGGGCCCTACCGTGATTTTCGTTTTACTCTTGCACAGGTGCTGGTAGCATCCTGCACCCCTCTCCTGATGATTTCCCACCTACTATCAGTGTCCATGTCTGATCCAATCCCATCCAAATGCTCCTTAAGGATCCTTCCCATTTCCTTAAAATCTGCCCCCTTGAGTCTGTTACTTCCGTCTTTGTGCAGCTTTCTACCCTCCTAGGTCCAGGCAGAACCAGACCGTGGCATGGTCACTCCCCGCCAATGGGTCCCTTACCTCCAGGATACCAATCTGGTCACTGTCTGCCAGGACCACATCCAGTACCCGCGCCTTCCTGGTCGGTTCCCTCACCTGCTGAGTTAGGAACACGTCTTGAAAGACATACAACAACCTCTGTTCCCTGGTCACAGAGGATGTCATAGTCTCCCAGTCTGTTCCTGGCATGTTTAAGTCCCCCAACACCACCACCGTTCCTCTGCCCAGTCTGCAGTGTCTCCCAACATCTGCCACCAGACTGTCCACCAGCTCCTCCGCCAGGGCAGGGGGTCTATACACCACTCCTATTTTTACTCTCTTGCCCCCCCCTTGTTATCAAGGTGACCCAAATCACCTCCATGGTTCCCTCCGCCTCCTCTACTCCCCCAATGCCAATGCAGTTTTTGACTATCATTGCTACCCCTCCTCCCCTTCCCTTGTAGTCAAAATGTCAAAAAAAAGTTAAGAAGAAATGTTGTGTGCAGGGATGACCTTTGGCCTAGCAGGTAGTGCATTGTGATCCTGTGCCGGTGAACTGATTTCAGGGGCATGCTTAGTGAGCCAGCTGGTTGGTCAAAGGCTGGGGTGATGGCACTGCTGTGCAGCACCACTCCCAGCCTGAGGATGAATGGAGCAGTGTTAGCCACATGGCCAACAAGTAACCATATTGTAAAGGGAACTCTTCTCTTGGTATACTGCCCAGAAGGCCTTGTATTTCTGCATCCATACCTGCACAGAGGTGAAAGGCCCAGAGGGCCCTGTGCTTCCACAGTCAGATGGATTCTTGGCCCCTGTGTGTTTGCATCTGTAACCACATAGAAATACAGGTCCCAAAGTGCTCTGTGCTTCTGTGGCCTTCAGATAGCCGCATGGCTATGGCTACTTTGCATCCATAGTCACTCAGAAGTGCTGGGCCCAGAAGGGCCTGCATTTCTGATGGCAGCCAGACATATACTTTGGCACAGGGCTTAAATGGCCCTGCACATCTTTTTTTTTTTATTTGTTTAACCAGGTATAGCACACTAAGCTGGAAGCTTTTTTTACAGGAGCGACCTGGGAGCACAAGGAGGTTAAGTGACTTGCTCAGGGTCACACAGTATGCAAGTAGAAGCTGTGGGATTCAAACCCAGGTCTGGTCTGCTGGATATCACCAGATTTGCAGTTCAGAGCCTTAGACCACTGCGCTATACTGCCTCCTATCTTGATCTGTTTACACAGTCCTAAAGGGATCTGCATGAATGAGGATATGATTCCACTATCACAAAAAGAAAGGAAATTCATTGCAAAACAATACATTAATGCAGACATCATGGTTGAAATAAGCAAAACTAACAGTAAGAAAATGAAAACATTAGGGATTGGAGTCTTGGCGAATCAGTGGTGTGGTGTTCCTTGGGATTATCAATCCTAATGCCCACCCCTGCACTGAGCAAACAAACATCATCTCCTGCTTCATCTAGGGCCTGCAGTGCCCTGCATGAAGAAAGCTATGACTGATCCTGTTTGTTACATGTGGTGAAACATAGAAATGTAGAAACATGGAAGTTGACGGCAGATAAGGACCGCAAGGCCCATCCAGTCTGCCCATTTCTTTTTCTACCTTATAAATGTGCCATCGGCCTTTGCTCTGTCAGTGGCCTATCTATTCATAGTCATTTGTATTGCTCCCTTATGCCTATCCCATGCCTGTTTGAAGCCCTGCACTGTATTCATAGCCACCACTTCTTGTGGTTAGCCATTCCATGCATCCACCACCTTTTCTGTGAAAAAGAATTTCCTCACATTCCCCCTTAATCGGCCCCCCTCTAATCTCATGCTGTGTCCTCTTGTCCTGCTATTTTTCTTATATTTAAACATGTTAGACTCTTTCACCTTGTTAATGCCCTTAAGGTGTTTGAATGCCTCGATCATATCACCTCTCTCCCTCCTTTGCTCAAGGGTATACATATTGAGCTCTGTTAATCTGTCCTCATATGTCTTCTGATGCAGTCCCTGCACCATTTTGTTTGCCCTTCTCTGGACTGCCTCAGTTTGGTTAATGTCCTTGTGAAGGTGTGGCCTCCAATACTGCACACATATGGTGAAACATACTTCACTAACTCCAAACATTATAAGCCTTTTAAGCACTGGCTTGGAGTTGTACCTTGGGCTTTGGACAACAGGCTGCATGCTCTGGAGGAGGGGGTGGGCATTACGGTTGACAACACCAAGTAACACCACACCACCCCCACCAATTCACCAAGACTCTCAAGGCTTCAAACCCATATGTTTTCATTTCCTACTTTGTCTGCTTTGCATTATTTTACCATAATATGTGCATTTACAGTCTGTAGATTTTTTGCACAGTGTCAATATGCTGCAACCACAAACAGTGCGCTCAACATCTGCACAGTTAAAACCACTAAAACAAAGTTAACACCGTGAAACACATAAACATTACACAAATACTGTGGAAACAGTAGTAAAACTGCAACACCCCCTGACCTTAATAAAATTAACTCCATGGGGAGTGGATCGCAAGGATGGGAGAACCTTGGGAGGGGGAAAAACTTGTCTCTAAAAATAAAAAAGATTTGCAATATCAGGAGATGGGAATGGAACATTGGTTCCCAGGTCTCCACTTCTCCAGGTGCTAGTGCCTTAGCCTCTCCACCACAGGAGTGCTTCAGCTAGCACCACACTCCAAGCCAGCTCAACCCTCCTTCCTCTCTCCTGACAGAAACAGGGGTAGCAGTAAATCACTACCGCTATTCTATCCCTATCGCTGTCAATGGAATAGTGATGATTACTGCAGCGCAGTTTACACTGAGCTATTTAGGCAGCGCTATATTGATCTGGTACTGAATTTTGCAATGAAGAATATCTATCTATCTATCTATCTATCTATCTATCTATCTATCTATCTATCTCAATATATACAGTATTATATTTAGTCTATCTGCCTGTCTTTCTATGTATCAGTTTGTCTGTCTATCTATCTATCTATCTACAGTATCTATTATCTATCTACCTATTTATCTAATATCAATATTAAAAGTTTATTGATCAATCATTAAAAAAGTGATCATTACAACATCACAATATTATGCACAAAAACTAGGGATGCAAGGATACTCAACCTGGTGAACTGATCCGGTTGGATATCAGGCTTTCGTGTCCATATTCAACCTGATTGGATACTGGGATGGTGTTTAATCAGGTTGGGTTTACCTCTGTCCCCTTGTAATTTCAAGCACAGTACCTTGCTCAGTGATCTCTCTGTCCGATACCCTGTCTGTCTTACTTGCTCCTCACTGCTGAATGGAGAATATTAATCTCTAGTCAGACTTGATAAGGACATTGGCTCTGCTGCTCTGATCTCAGTCTTGGCAGAGAGGTGGACATGAAAAGGAAAGTAGCTCTGCTGCTCTAGTCTCTAGTCTTGGCAGGGGGGAGGACTTGAAAAGTACATTGGTTCTGCTGATCCAAATTCCAATCTCAGTGGGGGAAGGTGCTTGAAAAGAAAAGTGACCCCTGCGGAGTATGAGTGATGTCAGCCACTTAGTCTGGCTATATGGAGGGGGCTGACATTGGAGCATGAGCTGCAAGCTGCTTCATGTGGTTGTAAGGGTGATAACTAAGATTGTTAACTGGCTGAGTGTGGAAAAGCACTGTAATAGGTGCAGCTTCATCATTTGGCATGGGGTCATATTGTCGCAAACAAAAGCAGCATCTTGCTGCTCATTTACCAATCAGGGTATATTCGAACTGATGTTGAATCAATCCAGTCGGATTTAAAATGAAAAATATCCTGATCCTATATCTGGGATAATATTGATATCCGTGCATCACTAATAAAAACATAAAAAAGCCAGAGTACATAATTTACAATCAGTAAAACATTAAGCAGCTACTATGTTTTTTAACATCCTTTTCCTAATTTTCCAGGTTAGGATAAGACATTTACCATCCCTGTATATAATATATGGATCTTCCATGGTTAAGAGAACTGTTATTATGATGTTGTCATCAGTTTTCATTAAAGTGCTGAGAATTGGCTGAATCCATTTACATCTTGCTGTATTATGCCAAGCACTCTTCAAGATAACATGTGCTAGGTTCTCCTTGTCGTTACAAGGCAAAAGCACACAGAATCTTTAGGATCATTAGATTTATTATATAATGCAGTTCTGGGATTGGACTCAGATAATTCCATCTTAAATCTAGTAAAGAATTTAAAAATATCAGGGTCCTCAAGCAGGTCCAGATAAAATCTGTACTTGTGGTGGCAATCGTTTCCGCTATACCATTCTGCATAATTTGAGGTCTTAACTTGAGCCAATTTAGATACATTATAGTATGTTATGATTTTCTTTTTAATATATGGCTTATGCTGATTACTTAAAGTGATATTCCTGAATATGTACTGTAAAAGAAAATCCAGTGCATGTTTTTCCAGACTCTTTTTAATATGCATGTACCCATGATGATTGCTTACAATCTAATCTCTCCCAGTTTAGTTTTTCTTTAAGACAGTGTCAGACCAATCTGTCATGAGGTAATTTGTTGATTCTGATCCAATAGTTGATCATTCTAATATCTGCATAAGCCTGTAGACTGGATATATCAAGTTCTAGGTGGATAAAACAAGCTGGTGTAGATGTTTGGCATACTAGTGGGGCTCTCAAAATGTGTATAACTGATTTCTCCAACCTGTCCATGTAGTGGGGACCCCAGATTTCTGCACTGTAGAATATCTGTGCATTATATTTTGCTTGTATTGCACTCATAAGTGGTCTAACGGAGAGGCCACCATACAAGTGATTAAATCTAGTAAGACTACCTACCATCAGTTTGACTTTGGATAAGATTACTTCAAAATGGGATTTCCAACATACATTATTTGAGTCTGTCAACCCTAAGTATGGGCACTTACTGACTACTTCTACTGATGTAGAGTTAATTTTCCAGTTGTACTTTGACTTCCTTGCACCAATTATCATTATTTTAGATTTTTGTAGATTCGCTTTTAAGAAGAGAATTTCAGTGTTTTACAAGAATGTGGAGTTTATTTTGTAAACCATGTGATGAAAGGGAAAAAAGAACAAGGTCGCTGGTGTCACAAACCTACTCAACAGGTCAGCCCTTTACTCCCAAAGTGCCAACCTCTGAGCGCAGTCTTGTTAACAGTTTAACAGAACAAGGTAACCCTCTTGTCTGTTTTGTGAGTTCAGATCAACCTTTGGTCTCAAGTCTTGGAGGGATTCAAACTGTGAACCTCTTGTTAGCATACCCAATGTACAGGCTCAGATAATTCTGTCTTCAGGTGGCCAGATATCTTTGCCTATGGGCACCTAACCAGGTGTACAGAAATGAACCCTTAAAAACTTTAATAAATACCTCAGATTTAAAATGCTTCTCTTTCCAGTTTGATATCACCATTCAAGCTTATGCCTAGTGTCTGCTATAACCATATATTATTTTCTTGCAAATGAAAGAAAATCAAAGACAAAGATTGCTCTAAAAAGAGTTTTACTAAAATAGATAATAATATGTAAAACATGCAATACAGAACTATTATATCACAATACACACAAATCTATTAAAAGAACAAGGTTTTAAACAGTGCAATTCCTACTACAGTACTTAGTCTCTAAATACCTGCTTAAAGTGCTCACAGATGTTTCTTTGTCAGAGTCTAGATAAAAGTGTCTGAAGGAAAACAAAATTAATGTTTAAAAGCTGGTTTTCCCCACCTATTTTGCATGAGGTCACCTAGTTCCTCCATGTCAGAATATATAAAAAAAGTATCTATATAAAAAAACAGGATGTCTTTTCCAAGTATTAAATTCTGCAATCGTCAGAATGACTCATGTCCTTCAAATGACATTTCTTTAATCTATTGATCAGTTTCCCCTCTCACACAGACATCAGCATTTATGATTTTGCACCAGTTTACTAAACCTGGTTTCCTCCTCTTGAAACATCATGAAAGGGATATGCTCAACTCAAGCCTCTTCAAGCCTATAATTAACTTTAGATAAAACAGGAGATCCTTGATCAAGGTCTGTTCTACTCTTTAATTAGCTTCAGGCCTGCCATGTAATACCTTGTTTCTAAAACCTGTGTGTGTGTGATCTCACATGCTGTTTCAGAATTTTCTCATGGCTTTCATCTTTCAGCTGAAACCTGGGGGGGGGGTGAGCGAGGTCACTCCAAGAGCACCAGATTTCTCAGCATCTCTCATGACATACAGACCATAACCCATTTTGATTTACAAAAAATGATACTGCAGCACTCAAAACTTGCTGTCCATGTCACAATCCTGCCCACCTAGACTAAATTTGGGAGCTCTAACCCCTGCATGGGATGAGCTTCACAAATCAGTTCCCTCCTCATAGACCCTAGACAGCCCATCTGAGTTCTGTTTTTTTCTCTCCTGCCCTATGTACGATTGTCAGATTATACCCTTGCAAAGCAAGACTCCATTTTAGCAATCTGCCTTTGTTTTTCCCCATCTGCATCAGTCAAACCAGGGGGTTGTGGTCAGTCTGCACCACAAAATGCTGCCCATACAAGTATGGCTCTAATTTCTTTAGGGCCCACACTATGGCAAGACACTCCTTTTCCACTGTGGAGTACACTTGCTCCCTGGGAAGTAACTTCCTACTTATATACACTACTGGGTGATCTGTCCCTTGGCTGGATGTCTGACTCAGTACTGCCCCAATACCCATGTCTGAGGTATCAGTCTGAACTATAAAGGTCTTGCTATAGTCAGGACTTGTCAAAACAGGAGCACTGCACAGTGCCTCCTTTAATTTGGAAAAGGCTTTCTCACAGGCTGGGTCCCAGGTTATTTTCTTGGGCATCCTTTTCTTTGTCAGGTCACATAGGGGAGCAGCCAGGCACTGTAATTGGGTACAAATTTCCTGTAGTAACCTGCTGTTCCTAGAAAACTCCTGACCTGCTTCTCTGTTTTTGGTCTGGCCATGCCTGGATTACCTCTATCTTTATTTGGTTAGGACGGAACTGTCCCCGGCCTACCACATGCCTGAGGTATGCCACTTGTCCCATGGCCACCTGGTACTTCCCAGCTTTAACAGTGAGCCAGGCTCTCTGTATCCTGCTCAGCACTTCCCTAAGGTGGGACAGGTGTTCCTCCCAGCTGGTACTAAAGATAGCAATGTCATCCAGGTATGCCACAGCGTAGTCCTCAGCACCATTTAACACCTGGTTCACCAACCTTTTGAAAGTGACCGGGGCATTCTTCATTCTGAAAGGCATTACTTTAAACTCAAATAAGCCTATCAGAGTGATGAAGGCCGACCTTTCCCTAGCTCTGTCTTTCAACGCTACCTGCCAATACCCATTTGTCAGGTCAATCGTTGTAAGGTAGGCCACCCCTCCCAACTTGTCCAGGAGTTCATCTGTCTGGGGCATTGGGTGGGCATCTGACTTTGTGACTGCATTCAGTCCATGTTAGTCTACACAGAAATGAGTAGAGCCATCTGGCTCAGGCACAAGGACTATGGGTGAGGCCCAGGGGCTATGAGATCTCTGGATTACCCCTAAATCCAGCATCTCCTCCACTTCCCTCCCAATGTCCTTTTGGACAGCCTCTGACACCCAACATGCTGTCCACCGTATGAGCAGCTGTGTCCCTGTTTCCACATCGGGCATCACTAAGGGGGTTATTCCAGGCTTGGCACTAAATAAGGGGGAAAAGTCTGCTAAAACCTGCCTTACTTTCTGGATCTGGTCTGGGTTTAGCTAGGGAGACAATTTTACTGCCTCCACAGAGGACTCCCACTTACTTTCTTCCAGCAAATCCAGAAGGGAGTCTCCTTTGCCCGTCTCCTCCCCATGACTACACACTGAAAATGCCATGTCAGCCCTATTTGCATATGGCTTCATCAAGTTGACATGGTACATCCTTTCTGTCTGTCTTCGATCAGGTAATTCAACAATGTAGTTCATGTCATTTACCTTCCTAACCACTTTGTACGGTCCTGCCCACTCAGCTTGCAGCTTGTCTTTCCAGACTGGAATAAGGACCATGACTTCCTGACCTACCATGTATGAGTGAGCTCTGGCTCTGCGGTCGTACCACACTTTTTGTTTCTATTGGGCAGCTGCCAGGTTGCTCTGGGCTGTCCTCATAAGCTCCTTCAGCCTTTCCCTAAACCTAAGGATGTATTCCACAATGGGAGTTCCCTGGGAGGTGTGCTTGCCTTCCCAGTCCTCCTGGATCAAGTCTAAGGGCCCACGTACCTGATGACCATATAAGAGTTCGAAGGGGGAAAATCCTGTCGACTTTTGGGGCACCTCCTTGTATGCAAACAACAGGTGGGGAAGGTATTTCTCCCAGTCCCTCCCATGCTGTTCAGCAAAAGCCTGGAGCATTGACATTAGGGTACCATTGAATCTTTCCATAAGCCCATTGGCTTGTGGGTGATACAGTGTCTTGCATCTCTGCATCACCCCACACTTCTCCCATAAACATTTCACCAGGTCCGACATGAAGGAATCCCCTTGATCAGTGAATACCTCCTGAGGAAACCCAACACGGGAGAAAATCCCAAGTAAGGCATCTGCCACTTTGTCTGTCCTCAGTGAGGATAGGGCTACTGCCTCTGGGTACCGGGTGGCATAATCCACAATTGTCAGGATGAATCTCTTCCCTTAGGAACTGGAGGTATTTAAAGGCCCCACAATATCCATTACCACCCTCTGGAATGGCTTCTCCACTATGGGCAATGGAATCAGGGTGGCTTGGGTTTTCTTGCCCGCCTTCCCTATTTCTTGGCACCGGTGACAAGACTTGCAATTCTCCTTCACCTACTGGGGAAGTAGGCCAGTAGAAATTCTGGGCCAATCACTGCATTGTGCGCACAATTCCCAGATGACCAGACAAGGGAATATCATGTGTAATCTTAAGCAACTGCTCATGATACTCCTGAGGAACAATAAGCTGCCTGCCTAGCATCCCTCCCTCTGTCTGTACTGCCTGAGTATGCATAAGTCCATTTTCCCAATAAACCTTATGTTTGCCGTCACCTCCCTGTGCACCATCCAAGTCTACCCAAGCCCTTAGCTTCTCTAAACTAGGGTCACTCCTCTGAGCAGCTGCAAACCCCTCACACATTCCCAAGGCATGAGAAGGTCCCCATCAGTTGCTAAACTAGGGTCCCTAGCACTAGCATCAGGGCACTCAGGATCACTGCAAGTCCCAACCCTCTGACAATGGGTCACCCCTCCCTCTTCAGAGTAACCCTCTGTAGTTGTGAGGTTACTTGCTACTGGGGAAATTTATACCCATCTTCATTAATCTCCATATCAAGAGACACAGCCTGGGGAACCAGCCTCTCAGTGGTTTCCACAATGGCTTCTGTGGGGTTCAGGGAACTACAATTTTCCCTTGCCACTTGGCTATGGGTAACTGCGCATACCATCACTTGTTTTAGATTGTTGCCCAGGATCACATCCACTGCTAATGATTTAGCTACAGCCACCTGTTGCACAGTTCCCCCTGTTTCACCCCAGTCCAGGAGAACACTGGTCAGTGGCAATATTTTCTCTTCACCAGTGAACCCTTGGACAGTGATGTATTTATTGGGTATAAGTTGACCAGACTGTACCAGATCCCCCTTTACCAAGGTCAAGGATGCCCCTGTGTCCCTTAATCCCTGTGTCTGTACATCATTCACCATGACTGGGTGCATGTGTTCCTTCATGTTCACCGGCATGCTTCAAGAGACACACAAACAAACTACTTCCTTACTAGCACCCTGTTGTGTATTATTGCTCGCCTTTTTGGGACACTGTCTGGCAATATGCCCAGTTTCTTTACACAGCCAACATTCATTTCTTCTCTCAGAGAAATCTTTTCTCTGAAACTTGGGGCTAACTGGTTTCAGTGGAGGCAGTGAGGGTTTTAGATGCCCTGAAAGTGTGCTTTTCCCTTTCTGTGCTGCCACACCCACCCCATTTGCTCTCAGAGCAGGTCTGCTCTTGGCATAGCGGTCCAAGAGTTTAGCAGCCTCTTGCACTGTTTTGGGAGCTCAGTCCTCTAGCCAGGTTTTTAGCTCTGCTGGGCATGCCCAATAAAACTGTTCTAATAAAATCACATTTTCAATTTTATCAACAGAGTTTGCCTCAATTTCTTCCCACCTAAGTTTTAAAAACTGATGTTGTTTTGTGGCTAGCTCCTCATAGCTCATATCAGGGCTTTTCCTGAGCTTACAGAATTTAGCTCTGTATGATTCAGCAGTTAAGTCAAACTTTTTTAACAGTGCAGCTTTTAGTTTGCTGTAATTATTACTGTCCTCATTGTCCATTTGACCCAATGCATCCTGAACTTTCCTGGTAAGTAGCGGGGATAGCTGGAAGCTCCAGGACTCTCTAGGAATTTTAGCCTGAATACAAACTTTTTCAAAAGAATTTAAAAAGGCATTCATATCCTCCCCCTCTTTAAATTTGGCTATTAATTTGGAGTTCAATTTGTAACCCAGTCCTGCAGTCCCAGTTAAACCCAAGCCACTTACCTGTTCAGGTGCCACTGGTCAGAGTCGTAGCTTTTCCAGTTCATGTTGCCTCTGGCGCTCCTGCTCCTCACAGCCTGTGTCTTGGAGTTCTCATGCTGCCTCACAGTCTGCCTCTTGTTTCTCTCATTCTCTCTTCTCCTGGAACTCCAGCTCCATCCTGTGCAACTCAGTTTGCAGCCTGAGTACCTCTGGATTCAGGATACTGGTGACCTTCCCCTGCTGCTGTAACCCTTCACTGACAATGGCCCTGTTGCCCTCCTCATCAGATCTGGACACTGCACTGGCAGCTAGCCCTGCCACACTTGAGGTTTGGTCCTTTCCAGTCATGGTCCGTGACTCGCTGCTCTGGGTATCTGCTACCATTAGGGCATCAATGAGGTTCTGCTTTTTGGCTGTCACCTCGAACGGGACTCCTCTGTCCCCACACAACTGCTTCAAGTAATCTACAGTGTGCCTGCTGTAGTCAGAAGCCAACTTCTTCCCTGACTATGGCTACTCTGACTTGCACTTTAGGAAAAAAGATAAAACGGGTAGGAACTTGACTGTATGCCAAGTGGTATAGTTCTGTTTCCTTTTTAAAATAAAACTCTGCCTTTTTCTTTCTTTGCAAGTGAGCTTGCAGTCTCAAGCTGTCACAGAACAATAAAAGCTTGTGATACCAAAATTATGCCACCGTTGCCAACCAATCTGTCACAAACCCACTCAGCAGGTCAGCCCTATACTTCCAAAGTGCCAGCCTCTGAGCGCAGTCTTGAGAACAGTTTAACAGAACAAGATAACCCTCTTGTCTGTTTTGTGAGTTCAGATCAACCTTTGGTCTCAAGTCTTGGAGGGATTCAAACTGTGAACCTCTTGTTAGCATACCCAATGTACAGGCTCAGACAATTCTGTCTTTGGGGGGCCAGATATCTTTGCCTATGGGCATCTAACCAGGTGTATAGAAATGAACCCTTAAAAACTTTAATAAAGACCTCAGATTTAAAATGCTTCTCTTTCTAGTTTGGTATCACCATTCAAGCTTATGCCTAGTGTCTGCTATAACCATATATACTTTTCTTGCAAATGAAAGAAAATCAAAGACAGACCAAGTATGCTGTAAAAAGAGTTTTACTAAAATAGATAATAACATGTAAAACATACAATACAGAACTATTATATCACAAGACGTACAAATCTATTAAAAGAACAAGGTTTTAAACAGTGCAATTCCTACTACAGTACTTAGTCTCTAAATACCTGCTTAAAGTGCTCAGAAATGTTTCTTTGTCAGAGTCTAGATAAAAGTGTCTGAAGGAAAACAAAATTAATGTTTAAAAGCTGGTTTTCTTCACTTATTTTGCATGAGGTCACCTAGCTCCTCCCTGTCAGAATATATAAAAAAAATATCCATATAAAAAAAGGTGTGTCTTTTCCAAGCATTAAATTCTGCAATCCTCAGCATGACTCATGTCCTTCAAATGACATTTCTTTGATCTATTGATCAGTTTCCCCTCTCACACCGACATCAGCATTTATGATTTTGCACCAGTTTACTAAACCTGGTTTCCTCCTCTTGAAACGTCATAAAAGGGATATGCTCAACTCAAGCCTTTTCCAGCCTTGTAATTAACTTTAGATAAAACATGAGATCCTTGATCAAGGTCTGTTCTACTCTGTAATTTGCTTCAGGCCTGCCATGTAACACCTTGTTTCTAAAACCTGTGTGTGTGTGATCTCACATGATGTTTCAGCATTTTCTCATGGCTTTCATCTTTCAGCTGAAACCGGGGGAAGGGGTGAGTGAGGTCACTCCAAGAGCACCAGATTTCTCAGCATCTCTCATGACATACAGTCCATGACCCATTTTGATTTTACAAAAAATGATGCTACAGCACTTAGAACTGGCTGTCCACGTTACACTTGGCATATGCCAATGTGGCACAAGGGATGGTACTGACCATGGGAGAATCTGTAGTTGAGGCTTACAATTCAAATAATAGTCCATTAATATAAATACAAAATAATAAGGGGGCTAGGATACAGCCTTGCCCAACTCCCTATTCGTTTTTAAAGAGTCAGATATGTGGTTACCTATCCTATCCTCTGTCCATGTATTTGAATACAGATTCCTAATACTGTTTACTAATACAGGAGAGATGCCCATTTGAGCATAATGAACCACAATGTATATCTATTAATTGTGTCAAGGCTTGAAGTATAGTCTGTGAAAGCCATATAAAGCCGTTGTTTCCACAATTTGACATATTTTTCTAATAAATGCAAGACTATAAAGCAATTATCAGTTGTAGAGTAAATTTCACATAAGCCTGCTTACACTACAGACAGGTCTCCTAAATATCTAAGTTCAACTTTTAATCTGTTAAGTAGAATTTTGGCAAAAACTTTACCAATGATATCTAGTAAGCTTATGGGTCTGTGCATCTTAAGGCCATTTCTTAGGTCCCTTTTTATGAATGGGACAATTGTAATGCCCAACCAAGATGGAAAGATATAATTCAGTATTACACAGTTATTGTAAAAGAGAGTTAAAAAATCAAGTCCACTCGTTTGTCATAATAGATATACTTTGCCTGGAATTGTATCAGGGCCTGGTGCTTTGTTTCATTTTAAACTGTGAAGTGAGGAAACTACTTCAAATCTGGTTATATGACTAAGGTTTAACTTAATATATCGTGTATCTAACAGTGATCAAGAGCAAGCTAGGTCAGGATAAAAAAAATCACTGTGTAATGTTAAATCCACTTTTTTTTACCTATATAATTTTCAAGGTCCATTAGCCATCCCTTACACCCTTTGGCAACCATTGACCAAAAAGATTTAAAGTCATTGTTTGTAATTGCTATAATCATGTTTTCCCATTGGTTTTCATTGTATATTTTATTCTTTTGTTTGAGAAAGGCATTATATCTTTCCTAGCTGTTTTTAACTCAATGGCGCTATCTTTATCAGCTTTTCTTTTTGCATTTCTTAAAGTATGTCCCAACTGCTTTCTTGGGAACTGCATTCAGCATTAAACCAGCCCTCTGAGTAGGTAATATTCTTTCTACAGACTTTTTTGACATATAGATGAGGGCCTAAGGCCCTGTCCACACTATGCCTCTGTAACGTTACAGAGTGCCCAAACCGTTACCGCAACGGTTTGCGTTTAGACCTGTAATGTTACAGAAGGCGTTTTCGTAACCATTGTTGAAACCACATATGAGGTGGTTTCAACAATGGATATGAAACTAGTCCTCTGCTCTCGCAACATTACTGGCGGTAGCGATTGCAGAACGGTCTCTGCAGCGACGCAGCGCCGAGCTGCATCAGGATTGGGCACCGCGGTAACGGTCGTCTGGTTCCCGAGGTGTGGACTGGTGGTACCGGTCTCGTATCAGTCACTGCTGCAGTGTGGACACACTGTACCGCTCCCTGGCTGTAACGGTTTCTGTCCGTTACGGGGTCTGAGCGGTGTAGTGTGGACCGGGCCTAAGTCTTTAAAGAACAAGTGTAATTTCTGTTTTTTGATGTCAGGGCTCATATCACTCAGACTTTTTTGTGTCCAGGTGGTTAAGAATGAGTTCGCTATGCTCTTAACCATAATTTCTAGTGTTATAGTCCATGTTAATTGCTTAGAATATCTTACTTTAAGTTTATTTATTTCAATCCTTTTCTTGATAAATTTATCATAGAAATTGCACACTTCCCATATAAAGAGACTGGGAAATGGCCACTTTCAGTCCGAGGATGTACAGTAAGTCCAGTCCAGAATTTAGGGGAGTCCTGCCACAGTATTAAATCTATGAAAGAAGCTCCTTGATTTGTAAAATAGGTGGGTGCACCCTCAAGGTCACCTAATAGGCATCCATTTAAGGGGAATACTAAGTTTTCTTCCATAAGTTTAATTAGCCTATATCCATTATGAGTGTACCTTTGATCGCTAGTTGATCTTTTATACATGCCGACTGAAGGAAACATGAATCCCATTATGGAGTTATCATCTAGACCATCATAGCTGCCTAGTCTTGCATTAAAGTCTCCTGTTAATAGAAGAATAGGCTTTGTGGGTATTTAGCTGAGCCTCCCTAATAGATTCTGTTAATTTTACCCATATGTTATCAGTATAAAAACTTGGACTTATCAGGAGGAATGTAACAATTAAACAATATAATTCGGTGTTTAAGTAAGATGCTCTGATACCAGTAAAGATATTTTCTAGTGTTACACTTCCTATATACCTGAGAGGGTTCCTAGTTTTATAAAGTTAACCAGGCTACCTGCCCTACAACTGGCTTTAGCAACTTTTGATTCAGGTTTATGGAAGGCAATGTAGCCATTTAATTCAATTATATCTGTAGGAGCATGCCATATTTCTTGTAGACAGATGGTAACATACTGATTAATAAAATGAATCCAGTTGCAGGCTTGTAGTTTGGATTTGAAGCCAGCTATATTCAAAAAAATGAGAAGATTTCTTGCACTAGCCGGGTTTGATGGCTGACTAAATTCACATGACCTAAACGATTTCTCAACAAACTCTAGAGCTAACCATTTAGATTGTACTGAATCTATCTAGTTCTCCATATATATATATAAATATATATATATATATATTATATATATATATATATATATATATATATATATATATACATATATATATATATATATATATATATATATATATATATATATATATATATATACAATAGGGGTGAGTGGTAAATGAGTGAGGTAAAACAGTGTATCATCCACTGCAGTGTGATATTTTTACCCTCTGCTCTACTGTGATGATAGGAGACATTTACACGCACAGGCCACAAAAGGTCACTGATATCATCACCCTAGGCAGCTTTCCCCTCAGCATGAAAGAAACACCTGTGCTGTTACCATAGATACAAATGCAGAACTACCTGAGAAGTCTCACTGCTGCCTACAGCTAACTCAGTGAGCATTACAAAACACACCTACCCCCCCCAACTTCCAGCTCATTACTGTGATGCTCTCAACTTGGGTGCAGCCAGAATTCCAAACAGCACAGCTTCACAGAACAGTCTAAACTACTACCTGCAGCTAACTCAACTACCACCGAAACACACTCTCACTTGTTCCTCAAACTCTGATTCTCACCCATTACAATTACTGTGACAATTTCAACTTCACTGCAGCCAGAATCGTAAAGAGCACAATTTCACAGAACACTCTTCACTCTGCCTGCAGCTAACTTAATTACCACTGAAAACAGTATCAGCTGTTCTGACACTCTGCCTCTCAGTTCATTACAATTACTGTGATGCATTTATCTTCACTGCAGCCAGACTGCTAAACAATACAGCTTCACAAAAGTATGTTTCTCATTCCTATCTAAAACTAACTCATTTAGCATTACAAAACACACTCATGTGTATCTCAGAGTTTATAACACTGCCAGCCCATTCAGAAAAGCTCACACACAGAATGAGCAAACACATTAACAGGAACAGAACACAAGACAGCATAACAAAACTTTGAAACTCTTGGTCTTATTATATATCGAATACATAACGGGCATATCGTAGTTATGGTAATATTGTCACTCCTGTATCTTGAACTTGATATCTCCCACTGCCTTCGCACAGAGATATCCAGAGCTCACTCTGCAGGAGTGACAATATTTGCCATATCACACTCATGCCCATCATGTATCCCCATATATATATATATATTAGAGGCAAAAACCCATTAAATGCATAGTTAGGTTGTTCCACACGCAAAAGTGAGGAAATTCGGTGTTAGGTTGAAAGCGCTCTGGACCTTCTCTGCCCACACCCCAACTGGCATCGGTGTGCATGGGTTGTCGGTCATAACTCTCACCTCATCACATGTGTAAAGAAGCAGAGGTATAAGAGAATGGGGTGAGAGTTAGGACTGACAACCTAATGTGCACCCCGATGCCGGTTGGGGTGTGCAGGTTCCTGGGTGCTTTCCAATTCAACACCGAATTTCCTACTTTTGTTGGTGGAACAACCTAACTAATGCATTAAATGGAGTTTTTGCCTCTAATTTCTCTTCTTTTTGAGAATGATAACGAGAAATAGTGAATGTAATGCGGGCGGGAGCCTCCCACCACATGATGTCTTGTCAAATAGTAACATTGTGCCCGCAAACGCAAATGATAATGTGCATGGTGACGCAAAGTGAAACAGAAAGAGAAACAGTAGTGTAGATAGAAATGTTAAAAACAAAGCAAAAGCAAGCGCAAATGAAAACACAAAGGGTAACGCACATGGCGGCGTAGATGTAAATGGTAAGTGAAACCGGAACGGAACTGCAAGCGAAAACGGTAACAGTAATGTAAGTGCACAGGCTGGTTTTCCCCAAAAGATGCATAAAGGACAGTGAGTACAAAGAATGTATGCATAATTATGGTTCTCGGAGCAGAAAATGAGGAGTTGGAATACTAAATTGCTTATATCTCAGGAACCGTACGATGTAGAAAAAAATTGAGCAGTCATATGATTTATGACTTTCCTGTCTAGCTTTATGCTTAGCCCCAATTAGGGGGATAAGCATTTTTCTGACGAAAAGTCCGTATCTCGCACCGTTTCCGAGATACGGGCCCTGAAAGGTGCAGCGAATGCTGTAATGTTATCCTATGGGAAAAAAAGAGAAGTTCGGAGTGTCATAGCTTTGGCTCCCTGTCATATTTTTTCATCAAACCACAAAAAGGCACATCTGTGGGATGTTGGCTGTGTTCCTTCCAAATTTCAACCCAAAAGACCAAACCGTTATTTTGCAACAGGATGCCAAAGGATTCCTGTAATGCGTCGGATGCCGTAATGTTATCCTATGGGAAAAAGTGTCAACTTTGGAGTGCCGTAACTTTGCTGCCATGTAATATTTTTTCAACAAAACACTGAAAGGCACATCTGTGAAATGTCAGCTGCATTCCCACTAAATTTTAGGCCAAAACACCAAACTGTTCTTTTGCAGCAGGGTGCCAAATAATTGCTGTCATTTTCCCACAGCCTAGAAAATTACTATCGAAGTTTGCAAAAGCTTTCGCAAATTCATTAGACAGTGTCGCAAGCGCGACAGTACTTTGTGAAAGCACTTTTTCCAGAAATTTGAAAAAAACTATTTCTGGGGTGTTTTACCCCAAAATAAAGACATGGCTAGCATCCTCAGGGTCCGACAAGGTGAATACAAAAAGAATTAGGTTGCTAGAGGGTCCCAATTTTAAATGGCAAGCATTTTTCTGATTGGTAACTGAAAACAAAATGGCGGATTTGCGACAGTAAAAGGGCCATTTGTGAAAGTAAAAACTGCATTTGCGACACTGTCAAACTTGTTGTTAACTTTTCCCATTGACTTATAATGGGAACTTGTTTTTTGAATAACTTTTGAACCGTTTAATATTTTTTCACGAAATCTTCAAAAGGCACATCAGGGACCCCGGCCACTTGTTCCCTGAAGATTTTGGACCAGTCGTGCAAACCGTGCGACCTGTAGAGACAACAGTAAAATTCCAGAAAAGTGTAAACGCACGCACAGATCATGCTTAATAATTCCGTAGCTGTACATGCAACCAGTACGAAACTTGGCAGATACCAAGGCGTATGGGTCTTGATCACATATTCCAAATTTCAGGTAAATCCGTAAAACAGTTGCAAAGTTATTAAGGTGCAAAATTTGGTTTAATATGTAAATGGCTCCTCAGCCACTATATATATATATATATATATATATATATATATATATATATATATATATATATTTATATATATATATGTGTGTGTGTGTATATATATATATATATATATATATATATATATATACACACACACACACACACACACAATCATCCTCTTCAAGGTGCTAGTGTACCTATGTGTTCATGAGGACTTGGTTACCCTGAAAATCTGAAACTTTGGGGTCAAGATGGTTTAATGGCAATATACTCATTTAGGGACTTTGGCTTTTTTCTTCTTTTTCTTTATTTGGAGTTAATGAAGTGCATCTAGGGACACGGAGAATCGCACTGAGGGGCATTGAGGAGCAGTGACAAGTGATCGAACTTTGTGTCCCCATGAGGGGAAGAGGGTGATGTGAAGTTTATAATGTGTTTTTATTATTTCAGCAAGGGAGGAGAGGGTACTATCAATGGGGTTTGGCACCCACCACTGATGTTTTACTTAAGCAATAATGCCCGACAGGGTGTGTGTCGTGCTGGGATAACGTCATGCCTCAGGTGGTTGGGCACGAGGCCGCAGGCCGAGTGTGTCCAACGACTGAGGCATGACGTTATCCCAAACGACACACATCCTGGAGGGCATTATTGCTATTATACAATGGCTCATTGTTATATAGAATAAAAAAAATAATTTTAAAGATGTTTTTGTGTGGAAAAATATTTTTGTTTTTTAAGAGAAAATGAAACAATCAATCAAAAGCTCCATAAAATGCTCATCTACAGGTTCACAGTGAGGCTGAGACTAGACCTGTGATTTTGTACTGGGATAACAACACGGGTCCAGCCCAAGACTGACCAATCAGAGACCAGGATTTTTTTCTTGCCATTGTATAATTTTAGTTATGGGCCAGGCAAATGAGAGAGATACTGGCAGGGGGTTAGGCACCCAACACTCCTGCAGTTTACTTCTGGTTAAAGGTGTGGCTGGAGGAGGAAAATATCTATGGGTTTTAGCACCCACTGCCATGCAGCTGCCTGTCAGTTATGGATCATCAAGGAGGGGGTACCAGTAGAATTTTCTTTTGGTTATGGGTTGGGTAGGAAAGTGATAAGGTAGTGGGATTAGGCAAATTCCACCAGTGTTTTTCTTTATTTTTTTTTATATTTATGGGTCATTCAGGAAGGGGGACACCAGAGGTGGGTCAGGTGTAAGGGGTAGGATATAGGTGGTGGGGTTAGTCATCTGCATCGGTGTAATTAATTTTTGGTTACTAGTTATGCACAAGGAGGAAAACAGGTGGCAGGGGTGGGCATCCACTGCAGATGCCATTAATGTTAGGTTATATGCTGGTGGGGGGATACCGGTGAGGGAGTTGGCCATCTTCTGCCACTGCGGTTGACTTTTGCTAATGGATCAGGTGGGAGTGAAATACCAGTGGTGGGATTGAGCAGCTTCTGCCAGTGCCGTTTCCTTTGGGTTAATGGATCCATTGAGAGGGTTGGTTGCTCTTGGTGGAGCTTGGGCACCCACCACCAGTGCAATTTTCTTTTGATTATGAGTCAGGGAGATGGGTACCAGTGGTAGGTTTGTGCACCATATGCCAGTGCAGTTTCTTTTTGTTTATGGGTCATAGAAACATAGACACATAGAATTTGATGGCAGATAAAGATTGCTTGGCCCATCATGTCTGCCTATTGCTCCCTGCCTACAATATTACCATAGACAGTGCTTGCCCTATAGTTCTTTTTCCCTCCTCCATCCTTTCCACTATGATTCATTTGTGCTTATCCCATTCATTCTTGAATCCCACCAGGTTTTGCTCCAACCACCTCCACTGGAAGGTCGTTCCAAGGATCCACCACTCTTTCTGTGAAGAAGTACTTCCTCACATCTCTCCTGAATCTACCCCCTCCTGCTTATTAGCATGTCCCCTTGTTCTTGAGCACCCTTTTCTTCTGAAAAGATCTATACAAAGATAACACCACCACCTCAGTATTTCTGCTGGTGATATCTCTCCCTTTGTACCTTAGCATCCCACTAGCCCTCCCTACTGTCTTGTCACACTGCCTGGCCACCTTTATGTTATCCAATATAATTACCCCCAGATCTCTTTCCTCCTTGGTGGTCATCAATACAGTTCCACCCGTTTTGTACTTGATCCTTGGGTTTTTGTGCCCTAAGTGCATAATTGTGCATGTTTTCATATTGAAACCCAACTACCATCCCCTTGACTAGTGCTTGAGTGTCTTCAGGTCTCTGCTTCTTTCCAGCTCCCCCCCAAGTGTCCATATTATTTCAGATTTTGGTGTCATCCACAAAGAGGCAGACCTTTACTTACAGCTCTTCCGAAATGCCACTTATAAGGACATTAAAGTGGACTGGTCCCAGCATTGATCCCTTTGGCATCCCACTTGTCACCCTCCCTTCCTCAGAGTGAACTCCGTTTACCACCAGGCTCTATTGCTTATCCCCTAACTATTTTCTTATCCAATTTAACACCTTTGGACCCACTCCTATGCTACCCAGCTTTCATACTTGTCTCCTGTACAGTGTTGAAAGCCTTACTGAAATATAGGTAGGCCACATCCACTGCTCCAGCTTGATCTAGTTCCTTGGTCAATTTGACATGACCCCCAAAAAAAAAAACAAAAACTATGCTGCCTAGGGTCTTGTAACTCACTGGATTCAAGATATTCCACAATCCTTTCCTTCAGTAGAAACATAGAAACATACTTTGACAGCGGATAAGGATCACTTGGCCCACCCAGTGATATCATTAACTTTCCCACCACTGATGTCAGGTTGGCTGGTCTATAATTGCCAACCTCCTCCCTGCTACCACTTTTGGGTATTGGGATTACATCTGCCCTCCTTTAGTCCTCTGGAACTACTCCTGTTTCTAGTGAGCTGTTAAATGGAACTGCCAGAGGTGCAGCCAGTATTTTCCTGAGTTTCCTCGATACCCTTGGATGCATCTCATCTGGTTCCATTACTTTGTCCACCTTTAGATTAGCAAGTCCCTTCAAGACTCATACCTCCAAAACAGGACTTGTGTCTACCTCCCTCCAATGCTTCTGTTACTTTGTGGTCAGATGGGAGGGGAATAATGGCAGCATTGTTTGGCACCTGCTCCTGGTGCAGTTAACTTTTTTGTACAGGTCAGGAAGGAGGGGTTATACTGGAGGTAGAGTTGGGAACCCACTGCCCTTGTTTTGCCTTTAGTTACAGTTTGGGTGGGTGGGGGATACTGTTGGCAGAGTTGGGCTCCCGTCACTGATTCATATAAATAGCAGGGTGGGTTTCTATGACTCTAAACTGGTTTCCGGTCTTAAGATTGGGCTCCTACATATAATTTATGTACATCAGTTTCACTACAATACAGTTACCTTTAGAACATTCAAAAAAATGTTCTTCACATGTGCAAAATGTCATTTTGTTTTCATATATCAGAAATCCCCATAAGCACCTCCTTTATCTCAACTGGCTGAAACTCCTTTTAGGATAACAAAGTACCCTAGCATGACCTTGCTGAAGCTCCTCTAGATCATAACATACCACTTTTAGAGATGCCAAATGTAATGGAGGACACCCTGTCCAGGAAGGAACAGAAGACCTCTACGCATTTCTACAGAAAACACTCCTAGACTGCAAAAAGGAGGGATAAAGCAACCGATTGGCAAGGCAGAAGAGTTGAGCTGGACAGTTCTTACTAAAAGCAATCTCCTATGACAGAAACTCTGTCTTTTCAGCACCCAGAGATGAGAAGCGATTCCTTCAGGAAGTTGTGGACTTCATTGTCGACATGGCATTCAAGTCGCCCAGGTTGATGGTCCTCGGTGACTTCAATGCCTGGATCAATGATGAACTCTCGCAGTTCGGACAGCACTTGCTCCAATTAATGACATCTCTGGGCCTAACACAGATTGTTACCACTGCTACTCATAAGCACGGTCACTCCCTTGACTTGGTCTTCCTCCTGGGGATCGAAGCCTCTGACTTGGGGGTGGAACCAGTTGGGTGGTCTGATCACTACACCATGGGGTTTAGAGTCAGCACCCCCCTTTGTAGGCCTACCCCCTGTGGTGATGGTCAGGTACCGCCCTTAATGGTTAATAAGTTCTCAAAGCCCAGCAGAGGTGCTTGACCTATCATCCCTCCCAGTGGCAAACAGTGATCCAGAGACCCTCATTATGACCTATAACCTGGCCATTTCGGTGGCCCTGGATGTCATTGCTCCAGTTCATGTTCATCCTCTCTCCCTTCACACTGATCCCCATGGTTTGATGGGACTCTGAGGGAGAGGCAGAGACTAGGACGAAGGTTAGAGCATTGCTGGCGGAAATCTGCCCTAGAAGCCGACCACCTTAGATTGATGGACCGTTATCAAGTCTATCAGTCTGCAATCTCCAGTAAGAAGGCAGAGTTCCTGTCCAGGGAAATTGCAGCCACTCAGAATCAGCCAACTCAGCTCTTTTGAACTGTGGACAGACTGTGCAACCCAGCCTGTTTACAAGTTCGGAAAGCCTTTTCTCAAGTAGAGTGCGATGAACTTGCTTGATTCTTTGCGTCTAAGGTGGCTGACATCAGGGCAGTACTCCAACCAGCATACTGTATGGGTGTTGCTCTGAATCAGCATGAGGCCACTGCTCCTCAGTTTTCCTGGAGTACCTTCAACCATCCGGAGTTCATGGATGTCATGCGAATTGTCCAGCGTCTGTGTCCCATGTGCTATAGTTTGGACCCAGGACCAACTTCCCTGATTTTGGGTTGTATGGATTCTATCAGTCCTGTCCTAGCACAGATAGTCTGGTGCTCCTTGGAAACAGGTGAGTTTCCTAGCTTCCTGAAAGAGGCGGTGGTGACACTACTCTTGAAGAAAGCTTCCTTGGACCCAGACTGCCATGCAAACTACAGACCAATCTCTAGCCTTCCCTTTTTAAGGAAAGCGATTGAGAAAGTAGTGGCCTCACAGCTGGAGGACCATTTGACCATCCATGACATATATGAACCCCTCCAGTCCAGATTTCAAAAGAGAAACAGCACAGAGACAGCACTGGTTCGGGTGCTCAATGATCTGCTGATGGCTGGAGACCGGAAGAGCCATTCCATCTTGGTTCTTCTGGATCTCTCATCAGCTTTTGACACCGTGGACTATGGGGTACTGCTGGATCATCTGAGATTCATCTGTGGACTGTTGGGTAAGTCCTCGGATGGTTTATATCATTCCTCATGGGAAGAACTCAGGGAGTGGTTTCTGGGGTTTATTCCTCTGACCCATTTTCTCTGTTATGTGGGGTTTCTCAGGGTTCAGTGTTGTCCCCCATGTTGTTTGCGGTGTATATGCTGCAACCTTGGAGACATTGTAAGACAGTATGGGCTGAGGTTTCATTGCTATGCTGATGATACCCAGCTCTACCATTCTTTTGCACCTGACCAGGATGGAGCTCTCTCTGTCTTTAATAACTGTCTAGCAGAAATCCAGGAGTGGATGGATTCCAACTGGTTGAAGTTGAACTCGGAAAAAACTGAGGTGCTGGTTGTGGACCCAGATCACTGGATAGGGAGGTTTGGGGGTTGGTTTGCCCTCTGGACTAGTTCTCGGGGGCTTATCACTCCTGACCTCTGAGCGGGTGTGTAACCTGGGGTAATTTTTGATGAAAGGCTGACCCTGCATTTACACGTGTTGGCTGTTGTCAAATCTTCATTTTACCATCTCCAGGATTAAACACCTGGTTCCATCCGGCGACCTTCCCACTCTGGTTCATGACTTCGTGCCCTCATAGAAACATAGAAACATAGAATTTGATGGCAGATAAGGACCGCTTGGACAACCCAGTCTGCCCATTTCCCTACCAACTGGATAAGCTGCAGATCCTAGTTAACCAGCAGCCTACTTCTTCCTGCCCCCAACCCCTAGAATTGCCTTATGACTGTCCCATGCATGCTTGAATTCCACCACGGATTTTGACTCCACAACCTCCTCCGGAAGGCTGTTCCATGCATCCACAACCCTCTCCGTGAAAAAATACTTCCTTAAATTACCTCTGAGCGTCCCCTTCTATCTTCAAATCATGCCCTCTTGTTCTTGCACACCTCTTTTTTTGAAAGATGCTACCCTCTTGGACTTTGTTGATTCCCTTGAGGTACTTGAACGTTTTATCATGTCCCCCCTCTCCCTCCTTTCCTCGAGGCTATACATATTAAGCTCCTTCGCTCTCTTCACATGTCTTCCGTGCAGACCCTGCACCATTTTAGTTGCCCTCCTCTGGACAGCTTCCATCCTGTCTATGTCTTTGCAGAGATTGGGTCTCCAGAACTGCACAAAGTACTCCAGATGGGGTCTCACCAGCTCTCTGTACAGAGGATAAAACTTCCTGTTTTCTACTGGTGATGCCTCTCCCATGCATTCCAGTATCCCCCAGCCCTCCTTGCTGACCTCTCACATTGCTTGCCCACCTTTAGGTCATCTGATATGACTACCCCAGGTCCCTTTCCATTTTGTTGTTGTTAGTATCCCACCCCCATTGTGTACTCTTCCCTTGGGTTTTGTTTCCCAGGTGCATTTCCTTGCACTTCTTAGCACTGAATCTAAGCTGCCATATATTTGACCATTCCTCTAACCTTGCCAAATCCTTCTCATCCTTTCCACCCACCATGTGCATCAACTCTGTTGCAGATCTTTGTCCATCTGCAAAGAGACATATTCTACTTCCAGTCCTTCTGCAATGTCACTTATAAAGAGCATTGAAGAGGACCGTCCTAATACTGAACTCCTTCGGCACCCACTAGTAACCCTTCTTTTCTTCTGAGTGGACTCCCTTTACTATTACTCTCTGTGTCCTATTCTCCAGCCAATTCTTTACCCAGGCTGTCATTTTGGGACCCACCCCAGGCTGGCTAACTTGTATATTAATCTTTTGTGTGGGACTGTGTCAAATGCCTTGCTAAAGTCTAGGTAGGCCATGTCCACAGCCCCTCCCTGATCTACTACTTTGGTCACCCAGTCAAAGAAATCTTCAGATTCATCTGGCATAACCTTCCCGCTGTGAATCCATGCTGCCTAGGGTCCTGTGCCCCTCTGGCCTCTAGATACTCAACAATTCTTTCCTTCAGAAGTGATTTCATCATTTTCCCTATCACTGAGGTTAAACTAACAGGTCTGTAGTTTCCTGCTTCTGCCTTGCTCCCACTTTTGTGAAGGGGAATCACATCACCCCTCCTCCAGTCCTCGGGTTCCACCCCATCCTCCCATGATTTGTTAAAAAGGGTAGTCAGTGGTGTCACTAGTTCTACCCTTAGTTCTTTTAGAATTCTGGGATGAATCCCATCAGGCCCCATTGCTTTGTGCATCTTCAGTTTTAAGAGTTCTTTCAGAACCTTTTCTTCTATAAATGGGCTGGTATTAACTTCTGTATCCAGAGTGTTTCTACTGTTTGTTTTATGTACCTCCCCCTCTTCATTTGTAAATACTGAGCAAAAATATTTGTTTAGTATCTCTGCCTTTTCACAGTCTCCCTCTGCCCACCCTCCCTCCCCTTTATTAAGCCTCACTATCCCTCC
This sequence comes from Neoceratodus forsteri, assembly GCA_016271365.2. Lineage (NCBI taxonomy): Eukaryota > Metazoa > Chordata > Ceratodontiformes > Ceratodontidae > Neoceratodus > Neoceratodus forsteri. Next base: position 292,904,813 of record CM057449.1, on the reverse strand, counting down.
CTTGGTCTTCCTTCGCTCTCTGATGTACCTATAAAATGTTTTCGCATTTAGACTACTGCAACTCACTTTACCTAGGGCTTCCAGGGGTGGAAATTCACCACTTACAGCTGGTGCAGAACATGGCAGCCCAGCTTTTGACGGGATCATCTCGGACCTATCATATTTCGCCGGTGCTGTGCGGACTGCACTGGTTGCCTGTACAGTGGTGGATCACCTTTAAAGTCGGTCTTCTTGATTTTAAAGCCCTACACGGACTTGTCTAAAACTGTGGGAGAATTCAAGAATGCATGGGACAGACATAAGGCAATTCTTGTGGGGGGCAGGAAGATATAGGCTGTTGGTTAAATAGGATCTGCGGCCTATCCTGTAGGTAGGGAAATGGGCAGACTAGATGGGCCTAGCGGTCCTTATCTGCCGTCAAAGTCTATGTTTCTATGTCCTGGACTACCTGAAAGAGCTTCTAGTTCCTTACTGCCCCAGGCGATCGCTCCACTCAGCTGATGAGGGGTTGCTAGAGATTCCAAGGGTATGTTTGAAATCTTCTGGGGAGCGGGCATTTATGTGTGCAGCTCCAACCCTTCGGAGTTCTCTACCCCATCGGTTACGGGACTGCACAACCGTGGAGGGATTTCAGCAAGCTTTGAAAACCTTTTTATGGCAACAGGCATTTGGTGACTGATGGAATGATGATATTACTGATTTTACATGATGTGTTGTTGATTTTTGATTTTAATTTGTAAGTCACCTTGATATTTGAAAGGTGCCTAAAACATAAAGCTTATTATTATTACTATTATTATTAGTATTATCTGAGACACCCATGTGGAAGAAAGCCCTGTGAGATTCAGAGTCACCATTCCAGAAGTCAAACAAAAAAAAATGAATGAGTACACATTCCTAAAATTTTATTTTTCCATTTATTTGTCCTGTGATTTAAGTTTTGTGCTTTTATTTTTTTGAAATCAGTAAATTAGTATAATATTGGCATGTTTACATTTTTATGTTTGCTTACACGCATGTGCAAGATACAGTGCCACCATATGAGCTTTTGTAGATGTGCCGCCCACTTCTAATGCCCTGCTCCCTTTTCCAGGCATGGCCGCATCGCACCAATGAATGTCTGAGCTGCCTATGACAGCCTTTCAGATGCAGTGGCGCACAGATGAAAGCGTAAAACTGCTGCAATCAGCGGTTGCAATGTGTAGGCAATTTGCATGCTGGCATCGGCAGGTAATTTACATACTGCCATCGGCAGTATGCAAAGTGCCTACACTCAGCACTGCATTCTGAACTGCTGTCATAGACAGCTTCCTTTGTGTCTACTCTCCCCCCTCCCCAAACACTCAAGTAGCTGCTGGGAACCCACTTCAGCGTGCTCATGCACTCCCCCCCCACCACACACCTTATGGCTGACAGGGGGTGCCCAATTCCCCATCGGCTCCGTGCCACCCCCAGACTTCTAGGTGCCATGCTGGGAGCCCATCCCAGCATGGCAAAAGTCAGAATGATGATGGGGTGCCCAATCCCCCATCGGCTCTTTGAACCCCCCCAAAAGAAACAGACTTCCAGTTGCCACGCTGGGAGCCCACCCCAGCATGGCAAATGTCTGTATGGACGGCGGTGGTGCCCAATCCTCCATCGGCTTCACTGACCCCCCCAAAAATATTCCAGCTGCCACACTGGGAGCCCACCCCAGCATGGCACAAGTCCCGCGTCGTCTTCCTAAAATGAAAACAAACACCTGAAAACAAAAAACAGTCCCTCGTTGATTGTCTTGCCCCCTTCCCCAACCCACGCCCACTCTCTGCTCATCCACCTCTCCACACATCCCCAACCCCATACTTGCCTCTGGAGTCTGGCACGATGATCTTCGGTGGACTGGGAACACGTCTGCACCCTTTAAAGCCGACCGCGAACTGATGAAATGCCGGTAAGCTGTATAATGGCATAACATTTTTTTTTTCAACTTTGGTGCATATCTCAGCCATTTCTTGGAATTTTTTCACCAAATTTTCAACATGGGGTTTTGGGGGCCCCAGATCATGAATTCAGTCACTGTCATTTTGTTATTCAGTCACAAAACGTGATTTTGCAGTCACTGCGTGGAACCACCTTTCAGGACCAAGTAACAAAATGACAGTGTCTCAGTTCATGAGGTCGCCCCCCAAAACCTATGTTGAAAATTTGGTGAAACCAAAAATGACTCTACGGCGTCTTGTTAAAGGAACTGTGCAATTGCACGTCATAATTTCACATATTTTTAATATTTTACTCCTGATTTTTCAACATTGCCATTTTACCACACCTCCTTATGAGTAGTACAGCTGTAATTTTTCACATCTTGCCCAAAATGTGTTTTCACGTATGTAGAGCCCAATGGCGCAGTCAGTGTGTGAAATCAATGTTAGGGACAGATTAAGAAAATCACAGTGACACTGTTCATGAGCAGAGCTCTTAAAATGGCAATGTTTAAAATTTAGTGACAGAAGTCCATAAAATGACTGTGTTATGAGTGTGCATTGCACAGTTTCCATGCACCCTCGTAAGTTCACTAATTTGTACTATCTAACCTGGTTCTTCAACATAGCAGTGTAATGCCTCTACAGGAAAACTTTATACGTAAAAAACTGAGTTTAGCAGAGGCTATTTTATGAATACAAAACACATCACCTTTCAAACAATATGCATTCCTATTATGTGGCAAACATTTGAAGCTCTTAATAAAATTGGGCTTTGGAATCTGAGCAAGTTCATTGGTCTAAACACATCACCTGACCGTTCATTAATTCCCAGTAAATGCACATTTGATAGCTAACCTAATGAAAACAACCTATTAACAGTCTAATTAAAAATAAAGCCTTTTTCCATTAAAAAAATACAATAATCCTTAAAAAGGTGTAGGTTTCTTCACAATTAATGCATTTCCTTAGTGCATTCAAAGGCAGTTGTCCTTTCTTGTCAAACTCACATATTCTACCTTATGATGTTGCAACAACAGAAAATAAAACTTTTTTCCATTAAAGAAAAAAAAACTTTCTCCATTTTATAAACACAATAGCCACCCCAGGGCATGATTTTGTTTGGTCTTATTTCTATTTTTCCCCTCGTTTGGCTTGACCTCTCTCAGGTAGATCCTCTCAACCCAGTCCCCACGGCAACTGGTCTTACCTTTTAAGTCCCTTTTTCCATGGATTTCCCATATGGCAAGGGTATCCCAAGGGTCACAGAACAGATTCTCAGTTGGGAGAGACCAAGGTACTGAGTGCAGGACCTGTAGGGTCAGACCATCACTCTGTCCCACCCAGATCTTTTCCACCTGTTTTCACCCCCGAAAGAGGAGATGTGCCATTCCAAGCAAGATGTCACTATGCATGCTCCCAGACACAGGGCATCACTTACTGCTACTCCTCCAGCTTTGCAATCCCTGGCTTCCTTGCCCCCAACCAGTGCTACAGAGCAGGCCTTTGCCAGGTATCACTTCCCTCCCTCCCTGGAGGAGGAGGACAGTAGTGGACCTCCTCCTCTTCCAGCCTAACCTTCACCATCCCAAGCTCACTCCTAAACACAGGTCATCTGTGTCCCAAGCAGTAGCCCTACCACTGCATCAGTGGGCTGGCAGCAGGGCATGCATTTCTTGAGAACTATGCGCTTCCCTGGTGCATTGAAAGGCACTCATGCATTGACCTTGTACCATCCAAGTCACTTAGGGGCATGCATTAATAGTCCTCTGGAAATTCATACCCTTTCATGGGTTATTACATACATTAACTCTTTGCATGGGACATAGTCACTGTAGAGGACACGGGGGCCTTCAAAGTGACAAACAGCATCATTGAGTCTCTCTGGGTTGAACTTAGGAGGGGGATAAACAGACAAAGAACCCTGGGACTGTACTACAGGCTCCCAAACAGTTCAGTGGAACAAGATGGCCAGCTGACTGGGGAAATTTGCAGAGCAGAAATTATTTCTGTAGTTTATTGTACAAAGTTGTCTGGGGATTCAATCCTGAGTCTTCAACATAGCTGCTCGGTGCTCTATCATCAGATCAAACTACCTTTACATAAAAGTTCAATACAAAAACATTTGAATTTAGCTCAAAGTATTTGTTGAATGGAAACACATGACCTTTCAAAGAAGTATTTCTATTTAGAATATATTTTGTAGTAAACATATACTTCACTATAAACTCTTGGTAATTGAGGTAGTCATTGTGGAAGACAAGTAGAACTTTAAGGGAAAAAATTGTATCACATAGCCTCTCCAGGTTGAGTATATGGAAAAAGGAGACAGAAGAATCATCTTGAGGAGTGCTACAAGGAGGGGATGTGTCATTCCATACAAGATGTCACTACGCATACTCCCAGACACAGGGTATCACTCAGTCCAGATTTTCAGCACTGGCATTGTTCCACACCTCCTTATGAACAGTACAGCTGTCATTTTTCACACCCTGGCCGAAATGTGTTTTCGCACTTCCAGTGCAGAAATGCGTGGTCGCTGTGGAAAATCAGTGTTCGGGACGGATTAAGAAAATCACAGTGACATTGTTCATGAGCGGAGGTCCTAAAATGCCTGCATTGACAATCTGCTGTAAAATATCCCCAAAGTAATTACATTATGGGTGTGCATTGCGCAGTTTCTACGCACGCTCGTGGCTTCAGTTTTTTATATTTTCACTTCAGATTTTCAACATTGCCATTTTTTACACCTCCCCATGAACAGTACAGCTGTAATTTTTCACATCCTGTTCAAAATGTGTTTTTGCACCTGTGGTGCCAAATGGTGCAGTCACTGTGCAAAATCAGCTTTCGGCTAACAAACTGATATTGCCAGTGTTCATGAGGTGGGGGTCACCAAAAACCCATGTTGAAAATGTGGAGTGAAAATACCAATGAACGCCTGGGGCATTAGAGTTTCTGATCATAATGCCCCACCCTGTAAAGACTGATAGGCATCAGGGGTGTGACTTGGGATTGCCACCTGTAATGCTCATGCCATTCCACCCCCACCCACACCCTCCAGCCAAAGAGAGGCATCGAGGTATGCCTTGGACTCTTCAGCCCCAAAGTTCACCCCATTCTCCTATACAGCACCCATCTCACCATATTTCCTGATGGAATGGGGGGTGAGCATAAGGGCCAAAGACCCCAAGGCATACTGTGGCACTTGTTGGAATCTGTATGGTAGGGTGAGGTGAAATGGAGTGGCCATTATGCCTGACGACCCAAAGGCACACTCCAATGCCTGTCAGTCTCTGCAGGGTCGTGGCAGGGTTGGCTTCAGTTCAATACTTCCCTGCCATTCCTATTATGCAGCTCTCTAACTCCTACACTACCAATGTCAATGCCAGCAAGCAAACATTCGGCATTGACAAATGCTTGTTTTTTTTTGGCAACAGTTTTTACCTTAAAATTTCAACATTCAACATAAATGATGTGTCTTTTATAAATCACTGGACAAAATGTCATTTTGAGCCACAAGTGTGAACTCACATTTTGGCCGACATTTGAAAAACAACAGTGAAATGTTCATGAGGTGCTTTGAAAACATTACTATGTTAACAATTTGGGGTACAATATTGAAAATTGCCCAAGTTATGAGGTAGTATTGAAACATTTCAATGTACCTTCATAACTTTGTTGTTTTGAAATATATTTGCCCCAAATTTTCTTCACAGCCTTCTTATTACCCCACCATATGAATTCGGTAGGTGAAAAGTTTCAAATACTGCCCAAAAGGTGATTTCATGGAGCAACTGCAAAATCATCCTTTGTCCAAAGTTCACCTACTTGCTCATGTCCCAAACATGCCATGTGAGAAATTTGGGAAAAATATTTAAAACAAGCATTTGCTAATGCCGAAAGTTCACCATTGGTATTGGTATTGCTATTGTCACTGCCACCACATTGACTCTGTGAACATGGCTGCCAGAGGTTGAAACATAGAATCTGTCGGCAGATAAAGACCACTAGGCCAATCCTGTCTGACAGTAAGCCACATACTTGACTACGGTTTTTGACTCTCCCTCAGCTGTACCTCTATGGCTCTCACATGCCTGTTGCGTGCAGGTTTAACTCCTGCCACAATACTTGCTCCCACCACCTTCTTCAGCAGACCATTCCATATGTCCACCACCCTCTCTGTGAAGAAAAGCATCCTCATATTATCTCGTAGCCTGCCACCTTCCAATTTCATGTCCTGCCCCCTTATTCTTGTACTCCTCCTGTATTGGAAGATGTCTTCCCCCTGCACCTTGTTTATACCCTTGAGGTACTTGAATTGTTGCTATCATGTCTCCTGTCTACCTCCGCTCCTCCAGTGAGTTCATATTGCAGTCCCTTAATCTTTGCTCATTTGTTTTGTGGTGCAAGCCCTCTATCATCTTAATTGCCATTCTCTGGACCGTTTCCAGCCTGTTTATGCCCTTTTGAAGGTGCAGCCTCCAGAATTGCACACAGTACTCCATGTGAGACCTTACCAGGGTTTTATATAACTTCATCTCTACCTTCCTCCTTCTGCTGGTGATACCCCTGCTTATGCACCCCAGCATGCCACTGGCCCATTCTGCTGCCTTTGTAGTCTGCTTTGGCATTTTCAAGTCACTGAAATTATAACCCTCAGGTCCCTTTGTTCCTTGGTGACTGTCAGAAACTGGCCCCCAAATACGGTAGCTCTTCCCAGGGTGTATATGCCCCAGGTGCACAATTTTGCACTTATTTGATTTAAACTTCAGCTGCCACTCCTCAAACCATTTCTCAGGCCTGCCTAGGTCTTTTCTAATTTTCCCCAACCCTTCTGGAGTATCTACCCTGTTGCAGATCTTGGTGTCATCTGCAGATAGGCAGACCTTTCCTTCCAGCCCCTCCGCAATGTCACTAATGAAGGCATTGAACAGGACTGTCCCAAGGACTGATTCCTGTGGTACCCAGCTGGTCATCCCCCTTCCCAGATTGTACCCTACTTACCACCACCCTCTGCCTCCTGTCTGTTAGCCAGTTCCTAACCCAGTTCACTACCTTGTCCACAATGCCCAGACTACCAGCCTTGTTAACAAGCCTCTTATGCGAGACAATGTTGAAGACCTTGCTGAAATTGAGGTAGGTGACGTCCACAGCCCTCCCCCCCATTAACTTCCTTTGTCATCCAGTCAAAGAAATCTATCAGATTCGTCTGACATGACCTACCCGCTGTTAGGGCTGGCCAGGGTTTTATATAATGGCATCACTACCTCCTTCCTCCTTCTCGTGACATCCCTGCCTCCTGCTGGTCACCCCCTCCTCAAATTGCACCCTATTTTATTTATTTATTTATTTATTGAAAGAATTGGAATTACAACCATTGAATCAAGGACTCCTTTGCAAAGGCTCCACGTCAAAAATGAAATAATGTAACAGGGTACAAGAAAGACAAGAACAGAGCAATATTACAATGTTGAAAAGAGATCAAGAAAAAAAATTCAAGGACAGAGAAATCCAGCCCAAGTCAGACAGCGAGCAGTAAACAACAATAGTTACAGTATCAAAAGATAGTGGTCAATAAACTACAGTCTGATTACAATTTCTGCAGGGTCAAGCGATAGAGCAGATCTCAGGTCAAAGGGAAAGTGGGGGAGAGTGGTGGGTGACTTATGTCCACATTGCAGATAGGGACTAGGTGCAGTTGCAGCAGGAGTGGGAGAGAATTCCAGAGTGGAGTCAGGATTTAAATGGGCCTAGACGTGGGTCCAGAGAGACAGCAGGAGGTAGTTAATTAAACCAGAGGGGGGCCCTGTGGAAAAAGAAGCGTTGGCCCAGGGAAGTCCTGCAACGGGGTACTAAGGGAGGGGTAGACAGAGAGCTTTGAGTTGTCCTGGGTTGGGTGAAGTGCTGCACAAGATAACGAAGTCCCAGGGGGGTGGAGCAGAGTGAGAGCTTTCTGGTAAGGAGACAGATCTGGTATCTGAGCCATCCATTGAAGTTAAGGCAGTTGGTGTGACAATAGAGCTCACAGATATGGGTCCACTGGTCACATCCTGTGACAAGTCTGCAAGCTTTATTTAGGGAGACCTTAATATGGTGTAGGGTGGTGGGGTCAGCGGAGCCTTAGACAAAAATCCCATAGTCGATAAGTGAGAGCACGAAGATATTACAGCAAGGTTTAGGGCATTTGGGGGCAGGCAACCCCTATGCATATACAAGATCCCTATTCTAGCATTGACAGCGGAGTAGAGGAGATTGATGTGTTCATGGAAAGTGAGAAAGGAGTCAAGGGTGATGCCTAGGTATTTACAGGTGTGTACCAGGTCAAGTGGGGAGCTCTTGGAGTTGAGAATGGAGCAGGTAAAGTTTTTATGTTTGTTTTGTCTGTGGGTGAAGAGCATGGCCTTGGTCTTTTTGTAGATCATGACAAGGCAGTGATCCAAGAACCAGGCTTCAGCCTCAGTGAAAGAATGCTGCAGGGAGGCTTGAAGAGAAAGGGGGTCAGGGTGACTGTCGAATATGACTGCATCATTGGCATAGAGAAGCAGCTGACCTGAGCAGGCCTTGGGGAGGGTGTTCAAGAACATGCTAAACAGGAGGGCGGTCAACATAGAGCCCTGGGGGACCCCAGAGTGAACTGGTTTACTCAGCAAGAATGTGGTGTTTAACTTGACCCTCTGGGTTCTATCACTCAGATGGCTTTTAAACCAGGCGATGGCTTCTAGAGATAGCCCCAAGAGGGGCAGAAATTGTAAGAGAAGCGTGTGGCTGACAGAGTCAAAAGTCTTGGTTAAATCAATATAGGTAGAACCAACCAAGTATCCTTGGTCAAGGGCTTTGTTGATGAAGGTGGTGTATTCAATAAGGGCAGTAGTAGTACTGTGTCCCCTCCTAAAGCCATATTGTTCAGAATAGAGCAGGTCATATTTAGTGAGACAGTCGGTAAATTGGTCTGACACAATTTTTTCTAAACCCTTGGAGATGGAAGGGAGAATTGAGATGGGGCAGTAGTTGCCAGGGTAGGTATGGTCCCCACCCATAAGGATTGGGGTGATGACAGCTGATTTCCAGCGTGTTGGGAATTGTCCAAGGCAGAGAGACCAGTTGAGGATGTCCATGAGGGGGGTGAGTATAGTGTCTAGGGTGAAAAGGACAAGTTTGAGGTCCTGCGAGTCACTACTAAAGCATGACTTGCTCAGGACTTTGGTAAGATCTTGCCTTATGTGGGGAGAGTGTATGGAGCCTGAAGGTGGGGGTGGTTGTAGGATGGGGGGGTTTGGGAGCAGCTCAGGGGCTGTGTCAAACAAAATTGGGGGAAGGACACCGCTGAGGTCAGAAAAGGTAGAGTTAAGGGTATCTGCAATTAGAAAGGGGTCTTGGGGTAGGTAGCCATTTACCAGCAGTTGGGCTGGGGGGAGATATTTTTTTTCTACTAAGTTCTTTAATGTTATTCCATAACTTATGACCTGAGCCCCAGGTGGAGAAGAGTGACTCCTGATAGTGGGCTGCTATGATTTTCCAAATTTCCAAGGTGCATTTGTTCCTAAGTTCCCTGTATAATTGCTGATCATGTCGTTTGCCCAATTCATTAGCTAAGTGCCACTGGTTGTCCTGCTGATTCATGAGGTCAAGTAGGGTGTGGGAGAGCCAGGGGGTATCATCTCTTTAAATCAGTTGTTTGGAGAGTGGGGTGTAGTGGTCACAGGCAGAGTTAAATGTAGAGATAAAGTGGTCAAGGGTGAGGTCTATGGTGGGTGCAGAGTTGATGGGGATCAGTCACAATGCCGGAGGTACTGCTTAAGCTGGGGGAGGGAGCCCTTTTTTAAGCGATGGTGAGTGGTAAATTTTTGTGGCCATTTTGGAGGTGTTTTTGAGGTTCATTTGCAGAAACCTGGCGAGTGGTTGCTCAAGGCATCCAGGAGTACTGAAACCTCAAAAAGGTGAGCAGGCCTGTTCATGAGGATGAGGTCAAGAGTGGAGGTGCCTGTATTATGATTGGGTCTTGTGGGGGACTGAACAACTTGTTTGAGATCAAGGACAGCAAAGGAATCATGAGACACCCTCTGTCTCCTGTCTGTTAGCCAGTTCCTAACCCTGTTCAACACCTCATGTCCTATATCCAGACTACCAGTCTTGCTAACAAGCCTTTTACAGTATGTGCAGTGTCAAAGACCTTGCTGAAATTGAGGAAGGTGACGTCTACGCCCCCCCGATTAACTGCCTTTATCACTCAGTCAAAGAAATCTATCAGATTCATCTCACACGACCTACCCACTGTTAGGCCTGACCAGGGTGTTATATAATGGCATCACTACCTCCCTCCTTCTGCTGGTGACACCCCTGCCTAAGCACTCCTTGCAATATTTTTACATTTTGATCCCACATTTTAAACATAGCCTTCTTATCACCATACCTCATAAACCCCATCAGTGAAAATTTCTTAATCCATTGCAAAAAGCCATTCCATGCCTCAGGTGCAGAAACTCATTTTGGGCAGGATGTGTGAAATGACAGCTGTACTGTTGGCTAGGTTAAAACTTTGCAGTCAAAATATAAAAAATTGGCAAAGTTACACATGTGTGTAAGAAAATTTCAGTGAGTACTTGTAACTCTCCCTTTTGTTGCTATTTTTGTTCCAAATTTTCAACCTGGACTTTCTGGAACAGTTGTGCTATCATTTTGTTACTGAATCCCAAAAGGTGGTTGTGGTAGGGTCGGTGGACCCCCCCAAAACATTGATATGCTCATATGGTTACAGAGCATATGCAATTACCTGCCTGTGTATTGGAGGTAGTTTGAGAACATTGTGGGCTAAAATATTAAAAAAATCTGTTGCAACAGTCTCCTACTCTTCTAATCTCTTCCTTTTACTATCGCTCCTTCTCTGTTATTCCCCTACTCAAGCTTGGCCACTTTTGAGCAGTCTTTCTGTCTCTTTCCTTAATTCCAGCTCATTTTCATTAAATAATAAAGCCCCAATGTTCAGAACGTTCTGTGCTTGCAGTATAAGCTGATTAGGCTAATTTTCCTTCATGAGATAATGCGCGCGTTAAGCGCGAGTGCAACTGTCGCGATTGATAACGACACAATGCGATCGTGCGAATGTGCGAAGACACCGGAAAAAGAGTTTGTTATGGCGTTTTCATTATCTGGTGAAATTCTGAACAAATTAACAGCCTTTTTGCTAGTTTTAGTATGAGAAGCTCAGAATTATGGTTTATATCAGAATTGTAACTGAGAATCATTTAAAATGTGGTGTTTGTTTGTTTAATCAAAAGGTTAAAATAGTACTTTTAAAAGAGAAAAGGCAATGCATGCCACATTTAAAAGGAGAGAGATGAAAATGTTTATCTTAAAAGGACCAAAAACTCCTAATGTGGTACAAGAAAAGCATAGACTAATAACTCACTTGTAAAGTGCTTCCAGCCTCCTCTCAGTCCAAACTCCTTATAGGATTGGGCGGCCCTTGTTGACCCACTTTTATGATACAAGTTGGGGGATGAGTTAAATAAGTCATGTGCTCCTCCACTTGTATAAAAGCAGAGTGAATGTGAAGTGTTTAGTCAGTGTGTGGTAGGAAGGCAAACCTACCAGATGCCTAGCCAGATTCTAGGTGCCTTTTTGGCAGGAATTTTTATTTCTTGTTAAAGATATGGTTTCCTGTGCCTTATTCTTTGAAAGTTATGTTCAAGTTCTGCTTTAAGTTCATTTTATTTTTTTCTGCTTCTAATAAATTTCAGAGTATTGGATTCTGACTGCTTTCTGGACTTTATTGGACACCCCCACGTGCACAGTGGCTTTGTACAGTGACTGTGCCATTCCATGCCACAGGTGTGAAAAAATGTTTTTGGCAGGATGTGAGGCAGTGTTAATGAGGCAGTGTGGAAAAATGGCTATGTTGAAAATTTGGAGTGATAACATTTAAAATTTACCAAGTTACGCTCATGCATTGGAAAATTTAAATTAGCGCACATAACTGTTGGTATTTTTGCTCCAAATTTTTAACATGGGCTTTTTAGAACCCCACCTCATGAACAGTGGCACTATCATTTCAGTACTGTGTCCCAAAAGTTGATTTCATGCAGCAGCTGCGCCACTCCATGCCACGGGTGCGAAAATATGTTTAGGGCAGGATGTGAAAAATGACATCTTTATTGTTCATGAGGTGATGTGAAACAATGGCTATGTTGAAACTTTGGAGTCAAAATATTAAAACTAACCAAAGTTACGTGCGTGCATATAAAAATTTCAATGAACACATGTAACTTAGCCATTTTTTGGTATTTTTACACCAAATTTTCAACATGGACTTTTTGGGAACCCACCTCATGAACAGTGGCATTGTCATTTCATTAATTGGTTCTGAAAGGTGATTCCACGCAGCAACTGCGAAATCACCTTTTGGGACAGAGTAACAAAATGACAATGACAGTGATAATGTGGTGGGGTCCCAAGAACCCCATTTTGAAAATTTGGTGCAAAATCTCAAAAAATGGCTGAGATATCAACTTAAGTTGAAACTGCCATTGACAGCCATTATACGTGCTTACCTTGATTTTTCAGTTTGTGGTTTGCCTTTGAAGAGTGCAGAAGTGTCCTGGCCCAGAGAAGATGACAGTGCTCAACCTTCAGTGGAAAGAATAGGGTAAGGGGGAGCAGGGAGGTGAGTGCACAGAGGGAGGGTTGGCATGGGGAGCGGGCAGGGGAGATGACTAGGGACTGTTTTTCTTTTTTACAGGGTTAAAAAAATAATAAACATGTCAGGGGATGGTTTTCTGTTTTTTTAGGGACAGGAATATTTCAGCTTAACTGTCATGCTCCACCAGACCTCCAATCAAGGCTAACAGATAACTGGTCCAGCAGGAGCACTTGGTGGCCACCCTTGTGAGGGTCATGGTGGGGGGGCGGCGCTGCAACAGGCAATGATGGACAATTTTCTTTTTTTTTAGCATAAAAAATGGTGAGGGACAGTTTTCTTTCTTTCAGGGAGAGTTTGCTGTACAATTGAGGACACTGGGGGATTGGGCTCTCCCAGTGTCAGAATCTTATGTTTGGGGGAGGTGTAGGGTGGTGGGTGCTTAGAGGGAGGGTTGTGTTGGGGGGAATATACTCATATAATCTAATTTCATGGATTGCTCCCCTCTTCCTCACTTACTGACCTTTTCCTTAATGACACCCCCTGCTCTCAATGGTTATTTCTTCCTTTTGCATTACCTATTTTTGTTTTTGTGTACCTTGTTCTGTTCATATGATATGTTACCTGATAAGTTATTGTCCAAAGTCCTCTCTATTCATTGCATAGGTAAGCACCTATGAACTTGTAAATGGTCTATTCTGCATGTCTCTGATATATTGATTTATATGAGCATATACTAAAATAGGGCATCACAGTATTTGATAAATTAGTGCATCTATGGATGGAACTTGAGTGTGTGACATAAAATTGCTTTTAAACAGCATAGTATCTGGAGCCCTACCCCCTGTTAATGCAGGAAGTAGGTGGAGAGTGTCTGTAGTTCCTAACGTTGCACAGTGGAACTACAGAGCACTATTGGTTGCTAAATAAAACGATCTTTCTGCATTTTAACAGTTTGTAGGGGATTGCAGGACGTTTAGCACGATCTATGCGATTATTTTATTTGTAAATCGCAACTTTTGATTTACGAGTGCTTCATGACCCCCAGGAGCTATATCCGAGTCACACTAAACTATTTAACTCGGTCCCTCAGTGAGCAGGGTGAGCTCGGGCAGGGTGCGCATTGCCGTGCACAAAGATGCACGCATAGACATCACAGTATTTGATAAATTAGTGCATCTATGGATGGAACTTGAGTGTGTGACATAAAATTGCTTTTAAACAGCATAGTATCTGGAGCCCTACCCCCTGTTGATGCAGGAAGTAGGTGAAGAGTGTCTGTAGTTCCTAACGTTGCACAGTGGAACTACAGAGCACTATTGGTTGCTAAATAAAATGATCTTTCTGCATTTTAACAGTTTGTAGGGGATTGCAGGATGTTTAGCACGATCTATGCGATTATTTTATTTGTAAATTGCAACTTTTGATTTACGAGTGCTTCATGACCCCCTGGAGCTATATCCGGGTCACACTAAACTATTTAACTCGGCCCCGCTGTGAGCAGGGTGAGCTCGGGCAGGGTGCGCATTGCCGTGCACAAAGATGCACGCAGAGACATGCGCGTAGGTGCGTGTCAGCTGTGTCCGCTGGGTCAGTGGGCCTGGGCCTCTATAGTACACAGTACATCTTGAGCAACTTGGGGTATGAATATGGATATTACATATAACTGCTGTTCCAGCTGTGGTAAGTGTACTGCAGTGGAACTTAGTATTGATTCTGTGTGTGATATATGCTGTCTGATTAATAAATTGAGGGCTGAAATAGATTCATTACAAAAATGTCTGCAGTTTCATGTGGACAAACAATTTGGAAGACTACATAGATTCTGTAGCTGATAGCCTATTCGAGGTATCACTTAAGCAGTCTATTGCTGAAAATGAACAAGAAGATAATGACTGATGCCTCATTAAGAAATCTACAGGGAAAAAAGGTAGAAGAAATATAGGGGGAAGTTTTAACATTCTGACTGCAAACAGGTTTAATGCTCTAACAGCTGAGCCCATTACTGAAAATCCTTGTGAGACTGTTACATTGGAATTAACAGCACCTGTGGACTCTCCCCCAATTCAAGTTGTACCAATCATGTTCAATGTCCCATTAGATGAGTCTATTAAAGGTAACCCTTGTGATACTGTTACATCAGAGTTATTAGCATCTGTGGTGCCCCCCAAAATTCAAGTTATTCCAAGCACAATTACTAATAGTAACCTGGTTATTCCAAGAGATGTCCTGGTCATAGGTGATTCTATAATACATTACACTGACCATATTTTATGTAAGAACAGAAATATGTATGCTACCGTTAGCACCTTACCTGGAGCAGGTATAGATAACATCAAACAAATGTTTTCAGGGTTGCAGGAACATACAAACTCTCCTCTTACCCTTATACATGCAGGAATTAATGACTTGGGTAGAAGATCCATACTAGATATCCAGAAAGGTTTTGAAGAAATTGGTGACAGGACAAAAAAATCAAGGGGGCAATCTAATTATATCTGGGCTCTTACCCATCCCTAGAGCTAATAATGCCAAAAGAAGAGACATCATGACATTGAATGGATGGTTTAAACTGTGGTGTCTCAGAGAAGGATTTACATTTTTGGAAAACTGGACAGGGTATTTAAATCAGGGTCTATTTGCCAAAGATGGCCTGCATTTGAATAAACAGGGCAAGCAAATTTTTGCTACTAGACTAAGGTACCAATTAGATCAGAGTTTAAACTACTAGGTGGGGGGGGGGACTCTGTATCCCTACGAGTAACACTAATAAAAAAGACTACCCCTATTAACACCTCAGAATGGAACTGCCTAGTTATTAATGATAGAAGTCTTACTAGTAAGTTTGATGAGATCATTTTTACTTTACATCAACTCAGTATTCATATTTGTGCAATTACTGAGACCTGGTGGTGTGATAATAACCATTGGGATAACAATATTCCGGGTTATACCTTGTTCCACAAAGACAGGAGTAATACAAGAGGGAGTAGGGTGGTGGTGTATCTATCTTATAATATTAACTCTGAAAACATTGAATTAACCCAATGGTCGAATATTGAAGCTCTTTGGGTTAAAATATTCCCTAAGTCATCAGCTTGTATTAGTATGAGTGTGGTCTATAGGCCACTGTCAACCTCACATGAAGAGGATTCCCATTTGTTGAATTTTGTGGAGAGATTATCCTCTACTAATAATGTCTTACTTGTAGGAGATTTTAATCTCCCAGGGATTAATTGGAATAACCTTACATACTCCATCTCTTGAGAACCTTTTGTTGTCTAACATGGAACAAATAGTTAAACATAGCACTAGGGGTAGTAACACCTTGGATTTAGTTCTACAAAACCTAGGTAGTAAAATTACCAAGTGTTTGGTTTTATAACTACTTGAGTCAAGTGACCACTCTATGGTCAAATTTGCTTATAATGGTAACTTAGGTTATGATGTTGGAAATACGGTTGTTTATAACTTCAGAAGGGGAATTTATGGGTCTGGTAAATGACGTGTTAAACTGGAATTGGAAACAGGCTTTTTTGGATAAATCTCTCTCAGATATGCGGCAGATTTTGGTTAATAAACTAACAGCAGTTACCAATAAATATATTCCTACCATTAAAAAAGCCGATAGAAACCAGTTAAAAATGCCACGGATGAATGCAACCATTAAAAAGCATATTAAATACAAGAATAGGGCATACAAAAGGGCTAAGTTTTGTGGGTCCCAGAAAAGCTAGGAAAATTATAAATATCAGTTGAGGGTGACAACATTTAGTATTAGAAAAGCGAAAAAGGATTATGAAGCAAGACTGGCTAATAAAGTAAGAGATAATCATAAATCTTTTTGTGAATACATTAATAATAAAATGGGAGGTACTCCTACTATTGGTCCACTAAAAGATAATTATGGTGAGTTAGTAACTGATAAGATACAAATGGCCTCGATTTGTAACAGGCAATTTTCTGCAGTTTTTAACACTAAAACAGTTACCAGTAAAACCCATAATGATCATATTTTGACTGGGCAACTTATTGTGGATGCAGCTATAATACAAAAATTGTTACAGAATTTAGACCCACATAAATCAGCAGGTCTGGATGGTCTCCACCCACGCATGCTCAAAGAAGTGGCTACTCCCCTTTCTGGCCCTATTCCTGCCCTGTTTACAAAATCCATACAGGATGGGCAGGTTATTGATATATGGAGACAGGCAACAGTGGTCCCTATTTTTAAAAAGGGTTCTAGACAGGATGTGTCCAATTATAGACCCATTAGTTTGACGTCTGTTCTGGGTAAAATTCTTGAAGGAATTATTAAAGATCATCTCTGCAAGTTGATTCAACTTGACCCTACACAACATGGCTTTGTCAAGGCAAGATCATGTCAGACCAATCTGTTGGGATTCTATGGTGGAGTGAGTAGGGCTTTGGATAGGGGTGAAGGGGTGGATGTTATCCTCCTTGATTTCTCTAAGGCCTTTGATAAGATCCCCCATGGAGAACTTATTGATGATATTATTAATATGAGAATGGGGGGTAATATAACACGTTGGGTGGAATCATGGTTGAGGGGTCGAACACAGCTAGTTTGTATAAAAGGATCTTATTCCGGGTGGGACAATGTGACCAGTGGGGTCCCTCAGGGATCGGTTCTTGGCCCTTGTTTATTTAACATTTATATCGCGTCACTTAAAACCTCAACCAATGCTTGGTTGACCAAATTTGCAGATGACACCTGCCTAGGATTCCCAGGATTAATAATGCTGAAGGTATAAATACCCTACAGTATACCCTTGAGGAACTACAAAATTGGGCTTACTATAAAAAATTTACTTTTAACGTTGACAAGTGTACAGTAATGCACTTTGGGAGAAATATTCAGCATGCAAATTATAAATTTGGTGGCATGATTTTAAAGGCAATCAATGATGAACGTGACTTGGGAGTCACAGTATCAAACGACCTAAGCCCTAAACTTCATTGTCATCTGGTAATTAAGAAGGCTGCAGGTATTTTATATTGTATCAATAAACATATCAATAGTAGAAGTAGTAAGGTTTTGCTGCCTCTATACTCATCCTTGGTGAGGCCCCACTTGGAATACTGTACCCAGTTTTGGGCACTAGGAGATAAGGGCTCTATAACTGATCTAGAAAAAATCCAGAAGAGGGCCACTAGAAAAATGGATGAGGCAAAGGGTTTGAATTATGTAGCAAGGCTGAAGAAACTCGGATTGTATACATCGGAATACCGTAGAATGACAGGAGATTTATGTTTGGTATTTAAAACATTGCACGATGATCAATTATGGGAGCTGCTTGGTTTGGGGCTCAGGAAATTAGTTTATAATACTAGGGCACACCCACTTCAACTCACAGTAGACCACTATAAAACTAAACAAGCATTTGTCAATGCTGAATGTTGTTGCGCTGGCATTTGCAGTGGGAGTGGTGTAGCTAGAGACGCAGAGTGCTGTGATTTTGTGAATGTGTCTCAAAAGGTGATTTTGCATAGCAAGCACGCCATTGTGCCCCACAGCTACGGAAACACATTTTGAGCAGGCTGTGAAAAATGGCAGCTGGACTGTTGATAAGGAGATGTGCACAAATGCCAGTGGTGAAAATGTGGCATGAAAATATTGCAGATTGACGAAGTTACAAGGGTGCGTGGAAACTGCACAATGCACGCTTGCAACACAGTCATTGTATGGAGGTTCAGCACCAAATGTTCAACATAGGCATTTTAGGACCTCTGCTCATGAACAGTGTCACCGTCATTTCCTCAAACTGTCCCAAAAACTGATTTCACACAGCGGCCGTGCAATTCTGTGCCGGACATGCGAAAACACATTTCAGGCAGCTGGAGTGTTCATAAGGAGGTATGGAAAAATGCCAATGATGAACAGCTGGAGTGAAAGTATTACAAATTCAGAAAGTCATGAACGTGCGTGCAAACTGTGCAATGCACGCTCATGAAACACTCATTTTCTTGACTTTCGTTCCCAAATTTTCAACATAGGCATTTTAGGGCATCTGCTAATGAACAGTGTCACTGTCATTTTCATCATGTGTGTCGAAAACAGACTTTCCACAGTGACCACGCTATTCTGCGTCGGAACTGCAAAAACAGATTTTGGTCAGGATGTGAAAAATGACAGCTGTACTGTTCATTAGGAGGTGCAGAACAATGGCACTGTAGAAAATCTAAAGAGAAATATTAGAAGTTTGCAAACGTACGAGCGTGCGTGCAAACTGCACAATGCACGCTCGTAACACTGTCATTTTATGGTGCATTGTCACCAAATTTTCAACAAAGGCATTTTAGGACCTCTGCTCATGAACAGCATCACTGTCATTTTCGTAATGTGTCCCGAACACTGATTTCGCACAGCGAACATGCTATTGTGTGCTGAAAGTGAGGAAACACATTTCAGCAAGGATGTGAAAAATGAAAGCTGCACAGTTCACAAGAAGGTGTAGTAAAATGCCATGTTTGAGAATCTGGCATTAAAATATTGTGAATGCGCTAAGTTATGAGCGTGCGTTTTGCAGTTGCCATGCACCTCATAAAACAGTCATTTTATGGATTATTGTCACCAAATTTTCAACACAGGCATTTTAGGACATCTGCTCAGGAACAGTATCACTGTCATTTTTGTAATGTGTCCCGAACACTGATTTCGCACAGCGACCATGCTATTCTGTGCCAGAAGTGTGAAAACACATTTTGGCAAGAATGTGAAAAATGACAGCTGCACAGTTCACAAGAAGGTGTGATAAAATGCCAATTTTGAGAATGTGGCTTGAAAATATTGCAAATGTGCAAGCTTATGAGCATGCGTTGCGCAGTTGCTATGCACACTCGTAAAACAGGCATTTTATGGAGTATTGTCACCAAATTTTCAACACAGGCATTTTAGGACTTCTAGTCATAAACAGTGTCACTGTCATTTTCATAATGTGTCCTGAACACTCATTTCGCACAGTGACCATACTATTCTGCGCCGGAAGTGCGAAAACACATTTTGGGCAGGATGTGAAAAATGACAGCTGTATGGTTCACAAGAAGGTGTGGCAAAATGCCAATGTTGAGAGTCTGGCATGAAAATAGTGCGAATACGCTAACTTACGAGCATGCGTTGCGCAGTTGCTACGCACGCTCGTAAAAGTCAATTTTTGGATTTTCCCCACCAAACTTGCAACATAGGCTTTTTGAGAGCCCCTCTCATGAACAGTTGCCCTGTCACTTTGTTACTCGGTTCCGAAAGGTGACTGCGCGCAGTGACTGTGAAATCACCTTTCGGGACCGAATAATGCCATGACAGTGCAAGAATTCATGAGGAGGGGTCCCAAAAACCCCATATTGAAAATTTGGGGCCAACATTCCCAAAAATGCCCAAGATATGCTTTAAAGTTGAAAAACCCATATTCATTCCATTATACAGCTTACCGGCATTTTCTCAGTTCGCGGTTGGCTTTGAAGAGTGCAGACGGTTCCCGGTCCACAGAAGATCGCCGTGCCAGACCTCGAGGTAAGCATGGGGTGAGGGGGTGAGGGAGGCAGGTTGCTAAGTGGGTGAGCGGGTGGAGGAAGGGGCATCGAGACTACAAGGGACTGTTCTCGCTTTACAGGTAAAAAAACGTAAGAAACCATCACGGACAGTTTTCCTTTTGCAGGGCATTTGGCATGCTGGGTTGGGCTCCCAGCATGCCACCTAACTGTTTTGGGGGGTATCAGTGGCCAAAGGGGGATTGGGCACCCTCGACGGCACACAACACGGAGGGGAGAGGAAGTAATGCCAATGGGGATTGGGTACCCACGCTGCACAGAAAGAAAGAAAGCGGGGGCCAATGAAGCAAAGGGGATTGGGCACTCCTCAGCATTCAACAATTGGTTTTATGCCGACGGGGAGTGGGTCTGGCCGGCACACAAAGATGGGGATGCGAGCCCGGGGGATTGGGAACTCCTCGGCATTCAACAATTAGAGGTTATGCCGATGGGAGCAGGCTCCCCCATCAGCACACAAATACAGCAGGGGGGGTGTTAACCGACACAGAAGTTGGCAGATGTTAGGCGGCCGCCCGCTCATCGACCATGCACATAATGGTGGTGAGCATGGCAAGAAAAGGACCTCTGCATCTGACTAGCTTTGCTCGGATTGCAGCGGACCTTTTCTTAGATGTGCTTGCCCCATTATGTATGCATGGTGTGGCGCCGGCATGCAGGCTGATTGGGCAATGCGGGACGCACCTACTGGTGCGTGTCCTGCATTCGCTGAACAGCGACCGCACCTCCAACTCCCCACACTGTCGGAATATGTTGGCTGCGCAGGCATGCCAACATAAAGAAGGAGTATATGGTTTTCAGTTAGAGTATGCAAAATATGGAATAATCTACCACTGGATGTTGTAGCATGTGAAAACATGGACACCTTTAAAATACATTTCGATAAATATTTAAGCCAAAATTCTATAATGGGCTATAATTAATATCGGCAAGCATTATGGACATTAGTCTTCTAAGCTCTGTACTACCTATGATACCTATGATTATAGCCACTTTAACTTATTGTATGTAAAGCGCTTTATTTTGTATGTTCTGATATATGGTATCCTCTTTAACTCATTGTATGTAAAGCACTTATTATTATTCTTTTAAGTTTCTGCACATCTGTACTCTCCCGGGTCATGCCTGAAAATAGTCATTTTATGGCTAGTGCACTTACCCGTTAACAAAAGCAAAATAAAATAAATAAATAACATAAAAAAAATGAGGGTCAGTTTTCAGCAATGCAAGAGGGAGACAGAGGATGTGAGAAGCTGACCGCAGCAGCTCGCACATCGAGCTATGCAGTGATCGGCAACCCTGCTGCAGCATGTGGCTTTACTGTTACACTCCACCAGACCCCCAATCAAGGCCAACAGATAACGGGGCTGGCAGGAGCACTCAGTGGCCACCCAGGACCGGGGAGCAAGCGGCACACAAATCTCTGCATGTCTTGGTGCACCAGAGAGGGAAAAGACAGACAGGATGGGGAAATGTCACATCAGCCAGACTGATCAGGACACGTAACTGCTGTTTGCTGGGTGGTGTCCTGCAGATGACAAGAAAAAGCCGCATTATGATTGGTGCAGCTTTTTCCTTTCAAGTGCAGACCATTCAGGCAAAATAGCATCATGATCAGTGTGGCTGATGATTGGCATAGCACTGTCCTGCCCCCTGCAGATCATTCTGCATTGGACAGACAGTGACACACCTCTCAAATGTCACCTTGTCACGAGAAGTTCGTTGCATGTGCATGCATGGTGAACTTAAAAATGACCAAATCTGAGTACAGGTACAAAACACATTGAAATACATTGACCGCATACCTGATTTCCTCAGTTCTCAGTCCTGCTCCAGTGCAGAGAGGATTAAGGCATTAAATCCCTGATAGGCAAGATAGACAGGGGGGTGTGTTGGTGTTGAGTGGGAGGGTAATGGCAGTGGCAACAACAGACATCAATGGACCATTTTCTTTTTTTACAGGGATTTAAGAAAAACAAGTGACTATGAGATATGGTTTTCTTTATTTGAGATACCAGCACTGGGGATATGGCACCCCAGTGTTGGTGCTGTGTTTGACAGCACCAGGAGTGAGCTCCCTGGTGTCACACACTGGAAACAGACTGAGTGGTGGGATACAAGCCAGCACAAGAGTTGGGAGACATATGCAATGTATTTCACAAAATATAGTAATTTGAGACAGGGAAACAAATGGAGGGCAGAAGTTATAAAAAAATCTTTCATTTTTTAAATTGCTCTGCTTTTTGATGTCCAGCTGTATTTCAGAAGTACACCCGTACTGCTGTTTTTCTTTAGATCTTAATAGATCAAAGCAGTCACTGCACCCACATCATCCTGATGACTGATCACTGACATCACTGACATGCACTTTTGGGCTGATGCTGTTCCTTTCTGCCACTTTAATGTTTGGGTTGGTGAAAGCGTCTTGACTAGCATGGCATCAGGATGGTGGCATGTAGCTGCTGTACTGTATACTGTATGTACACTTAGGCAAGGCAAGGCAAAATTTATTTGAAAGACGCCCAATCCCGGAAGCTCTGGGTGCCATACAGATAAATGGAGACATTTTTCAAAACAGAATAAATAAAAAACAGAAAAATAAAAACATAGACATATTAATAATTAACTCCACATAAAAACATTTCCCATAAATTATAAGCTAAAAACATGAAATTTCAATAACTGTAATCAAATCTGTAAATGGAACAGATTGATTCAGAAAGGCCTGGGTGAATAGGAGGGCCTTACAGCGGGTTTTGAATACCTCCAAAGTAGGAGCCCTCTTAACCCCAAGAGGCAGCGAATTCCACAGGATGGGGGCAGCGACATTAAAAGCCCTTTCGTCAGCCGATTTCAGCCTCATCCTGGGAATCACCAGGGAGACCCCACAGGTGGAACAGAGGGGAACTGAGAGAGCAGGTACAAGTAGGTCTAACAGCTAACCATGGCCCTGACCATGTAGGACCTTATAGGTGATAAGATTCACCATAAAGAGGATCCTCCATCTGACTGTCAGCCAGTGCAGCTCACACAACACTGGTGTAATATGGCAGAATTTTGGCTGCCCAGTAAGTAACCAGGCAGCTGCGTACTGCGCTAGCTGCAGTCTGCAGAGAGATCCTCCTCTGACCCCAAGGTAGAACGCATTACAGTAGTCAAGCCTTGATGTAACTAAGGCATGCTTCAAAGTGGGGAGGTCCAGAGACGGAATAAGGAGCTTTATCCTGGTGATATTTCTGAGATGGAAAAAACAGGAGCGGACGGTGGAAGATAACCGCACCTCCAAAGGTACTGGCCTTCAGGAGGGCTGACTTTGCCAAAATGGGTGAGTGTCTAAGGAATGCACTAGCAAATGGGCAGGAAGGAGGGGTGGAAAAACAGTGGGGAATAATCAAAACTGCCATCACAGAGGCAACAAGCCTTTGTGTGAAGCAAATAAAACAAAATGATGTAAGAAACCACTATGGTTCTCAAAGGAGGTGGCAGGAAAGGTTAGGGAGAAAAAGAAAGCATTCAGGAGGTACAAGGAATCACAGAAGGAGCAGGACAGAGAATTGTATGAGTTAAAGCAAAAGGAAGCTGGGAAGGCAGTCAGAACAGCAAAGGCCCAAACAGAGGAAAAGATAGCCAACACAGTTAAGAAAGGGATACAACTTTTATAGGTACATCAGGGACTGAAGGAAGACCAAGGAGGGATAGTGAGGCTTAATAAAGGGAGGGGGTGGGCAGAGGGTGACTGTGAAAAGGCAGATACTAAACAAATATTTTTGCTCAGTATTCACAAATGAAGAGGGAAGGTACCTAAAACTAAATAATAGAAACACGCTGGATACAGAAGCTGATACCAGCCCATTTGCAGAAGAAAGGGTTCTGAAAGAACTCTTAAAACAAGGTGGACAAAGCAATGGGGCCTGATGGGATTCATCCCAGAATTCTAAAAGAACTAAGGGTAGAACTAGTGACACCACTGACTACCCTCTTTAACAAATCATGGGAGGATGGGGTGGTACCTGAGGACTGAAGGAGGGCAGATGTGATTCCACTTCACAAAAGTGGGAGCAGGGCAGAAGCAGACAACTACAGACCTGTTAGTTTAGCCTCAGTGATAGGGAAAATGATAGAATCACTTCTGAAGGAAAGAACTGTCGAGTACCTAGAGGCCAGAGGGGCACATGACCCAAGGCAACATGGATTCAAAATGGGAAGGTGATTTGTCAGACAAATCTAATCTATTTCTTTGACTGGGTGACCAAAGTAGTAGACCAGGAAGGGGCTGTGGACATGGCCTACCTAGACTTTAGCAAGGCATTTGGCACAGTCCCACACAAAAGATTAATATACAAGTCAGCCAGCCTAGGAGTGGGTCCCAAGATGGTTGCCTCGGTAAAGAATTGGCTGGAGATCAGGACACAGAAGGTAATAGTAAATGGAGTCCACTCTGAAGAAAGGGGGGTTACTAGTGGGGTACCGCAGGGTTCAGTACTAGGACCAGTCCTCTTCAATGTCTTTATAAGCGACATTGCAGAGGGACTGGAAGGAAAAGTATGTCTCTTTGCAGACGACACAAAGATCTGCAACAGAGTTGATACACAAGGTGGGGTAGAAAGGATGAAAAGGGACTTGGCAAGGTTGCAGGAATGGTCAAATGTATGACAGCTTAGATTCAATGCTAAGAAGTGCAAGGTAATGCACCTTGGAAACAAAACCCAGGGAAGAGTACACAGTGGGGGTGAGATACTGACAACAATAAAAATGGAAAGGGACCTGGGGTAGTCATATCAGATGACCTAAAGGTGGGCAAGTAATGTGAGAGGGCAGTAAGGAGGGCTGGGGGATACTGGGATGCATAGGGAGAGGCATCACCAGTAGAAAACAGGAAGTTATCCTCTGTATAGACAGCTGGTGAGACCCATCTGAGTACTGCATGCAGTTCTGAAGACCCAATTTCCGCAAAGACATAAACAGGATGGAGGCAGTCCAGAAGAGGGCAACTAAAATGGTGCAGGGTCTGCACTGGAAGACATATGAAGAGAGACTTAATATGAATAGCCTCGAAGAAAGGAGGAAGGGGGGGGGCATGATAGAAACTTTCAAGTACCTCAAGGGAATCAAAAAAGTCCAAGAGGGTAGCATCTTTCAGAAAAAGAGGTGTTCAAGAACAAGGGGGCACAATTTGAAGATGGGGGATCAGCTCAGAGGTAATGTACGGAAGCATTTTTTCACAGAGAGGGTTGTGGATGCATGGAACGGCCTTCCGGAGGAGGTTGTGGAGTCAAAATCAGTGGTGGAATTCAAGCATGCATGGGACTGTCATAAGGCAATTCTAGGGGGTGGGGTAGGAAGAAGTAGGCTGTTGGTTAACTAGGATCTGCAGCTTATCCATTAGGTAGGGAAATGGGCAGACTGGGTGGGCCACGCGGTCCTTATCTGCCATCAAATTCTATGCTTCTTTGTTTCCATCGTCAGACTCCTATCCAAAATGACACCAAGATTTCGCACCCTAGAGGAAGCCCTCAATGGAACAGATCCCAGAACACATCCAGTCGCTGATCCGGAGGCCATCCTGTTAAGCACTCTGTTTGACTCCACTACCAATACCTCCATCTTATCGGGGTTCAGTCGCAACCAGCTAGAGGCCATCCAGTCGTTGTTCTCAACAAGGCAGCTGTTTAGCACATTTACCACGTTGCATGTTCCTGGGGCAAAGGATAAGTATAGCTGGGTATCATCAGCATAGCAATGAAAACCCAAGCCATACTTCCTAATGATCCCTCCCAGGGGTAGCAAATACACTGTGAACAACAATGGGGCTAGCACCGAACCCTGAGGTACTCCGCAAGATAGGGGGCTAGGGGTGGAGGAGAAATTCTCCATCACGACCCGTTGCCTCTTGTTGGTTAAAAAAGACTCAGACCAGCAGATGACAGTGCCGGTGAGTCCGCAGAGTTCCCTGAGGCAGTCAAGCAACACACAATGGTCCACAGTGTCAAATGCTGAAGAGAGATCAAGGAGAACAAGAATTGTTCTTTCTCCTTGATCTCTGTCCCTGAAGACATCATTCTGCACCTGAACAAGCGCGGTTTCTGTGCAATGCCTCACCCAAAACCCTGAATGGAAATGTTCATATAACTCATGGGTCCCAAGGTGCTCCTCCAACTGTAGGGCCACTACCTTCTCCACAATCTTTGCCAAAAAGGAAAGGTTGGAGATAGGTTGGTAATTTGCCCTAACCTCTGGGTCCAAAGATGGTTTCTTTAGGAGTGGTCTTACCAATATCTCCTTCAAGGCATCAGGAAACACCCCCTCAGACAAGGAGCACTGGGTGATCAGAGCAAACACAGGGCCAACGGCGTCAAAGAATCTCATCAAGAAATGCGTTGGCACTGGGTCTAGTTCGCAAAAAGTGTGCTTCAGATTGTTTGTCACCACTATGACCTCACTTACCTCCACTGGTCTAAACTCTCCCTAACCAGGCAGAGTGCACTCTGAACACTTCAGGCAACCACTGCCAGCTATGGCAGTGCTGACTGGGGGAACTCCCTGCTGGATACCGGACACTCTGTCCGAGAAGAATCAAGCAAACTCTTCGCATTCAGCATTAGAAAAAGCTTCTTTGACTGTAAACAGACTGGACGAAGTAGCCTGTCCACAGTCTGAAAAAGTGCAGCTGGATGGTTCTTCCTGGCAGCAGTCTCCCTGGACAGGAACACTGCCTTCTTATGGTTGATTGCCCCTGGTATGTGTAATAATGCACACACAGGACCAGTTTGTCCTCCTCCAGGCTGGACTTCCTTCAGCAGTGCTCCAACCTCTGACCCATTCTCTTCATCTCTCCGAGATCCCCATCAAACCACGGAGACCTCAGGTAAGAAGATTTGGGTCGTACATGAACAGGTGCAAGGGAGTCAATGGCGTCAGATAGTACTCTATTACAGGAGCCCACAATAGCACTAACACCTCCGAAGCATGCATTTCCAACACCAGATAGATCGTCTGCCACCAAAAAGCCCTCCGGTGTCAATCCCTGTAGGGGGAGGACATCTGATAGGAGCCCTGAACTTGAACTGCATCATGCAGTGATCAGATCATACCACCTGATCAATCTTGAGATGATTTATCTCAAGCCCCAGTGAGAACACCAGGTCCAATACATGGCTACCCTGGTGTGTCGTGGCAGAAACAACTTGCAACAGGCCCAGCGATGACATAGTCTGGAGGAGTTTCTGGCCAAGCCGAGCAGATTTGTCATCAGCCCAAACATTGAAATCCCCCAGGACAATACACCTGGGGGCTTCCAATGTTTCACTGATGACGAATTTGGCAATCTCCTGCAGGAAATTTCCTACCACCCAGGGGGTGGCAGCAAATAAGGAGAATCCTGCAGTCTGTGCCCAGACCCCTATGAACTGCCACACATTCAAAAGAACCCGTGGTTCTCACTGGGTGCACAGTGAAGCCCAAGTCAGATCTAAAACAGATGGCTACCCCACCACCCCTATGTTCTTCTCTGGGGCAGTGCACCACAGTACACCCAGAGGGAACGGCAGCCTCAAAAACTGTGCCAGCATCGTCCCCAATCCAGATCTCCATGATGCAGGCCAGACTGACTGAGGAAATCAAGTCAGCAATAATAGTGGTCTTGTTCCTGATTGATCTGGCATTGCATAGCACTGCCCCCAGGGGATTGGTGGGCCAATCAGCCCCTTGGGTTACCTAGCCACTCAGTCTAATGGATTCCCTGGAGACAGACACCCTGGTAGGTGGTAGCCAGGGGAGGAAGGGCAGGTTTTAGTTTAAAGTAAATGCAGCTTGAGTGAGAAACAAAGACAATGGCTGAGAGGGAGCACACACACACACCCTCGCACTGCTCAGCTGGTTGGTGGGCAGCCTCTTGTAGATTAAATGAACCAGCCACTGTCTAATAGGAGCAGCTGACTCCTTTCAGCTATGCAGTTTCTGCCATCCAAGCAGTGTCATGACCAGAGTGCCTGGTCATTGGCCCATCAATGGCGAGCCCATTACTGCTAAAGCTGCAATGGACTTGGCTGTGACACACCTCTGAAATACTGTTCTTCATAACAAAATGTTTGCTGTGCATGCATGTGCACATAAGCATAAAAAGCATATGATAATAATTTGCACAGAATATCTCAACTTTGATGCAAGAGTTGATTATCACTGGTACTGCTCCTTCACAAGTCCACAGTTGGGTGGACTACAGTACCGAAAGATTAAAAAGCTTTTCAGTGGTCAAAAAGGGAGTATTTATCTATAGTGGAGTTTTTACCTATTTTCTGGTTTCCAGCTGATGCTCTTACCACTAGCCCCCACTACTTAACATAGAAACATAGAAACATAGAATTTGACGGCAGATAAGGACCGCTTGGCCCACCCAGTCTGCCCATTTCCCTACCTGATGGATAAGCTGCAGATCCTAGTTAACCAGCAGCCTACTTCTTCCTACCCCCACCCCCTAGAATTGCCTTATGACTGTCCCATGCATGCTTGAATTCTACCACTGTTTTGACTCCACAACCTCCTCTGGAAGGCTGTTCCATACATCCACAACCCTCCTGTGAAAAATACTTCCTTAAATTACCTCTTGAGCTGCCCCCTTCTATCTTCAAATTGTGCCCCTTGTTCTTGCACACCTCTTTTTGAAAGATGCTACCCTCTTGGACTTTGTTGATTCCCTTGAGGTACTTGAAAGTTTCTATCATGTCCCCCTCTCCCTCCTTTCCTCAAGGCTATATATATTAAGCTCCTTAAGTCTCTCTTCATATGTCTTCGGTGCAGACTGTGCACCATTTTAGTGCCCTCCTCTGGACAACTTCCATCCTGTCTATGTCTTTGGTGGAGATTGGTCTCCAGAACTGCACGCAGTACTCCAGATGTGGTCTCACCAGCTCTGTACAGAGGGATAATAACTTCTTGTTTTCTACTAGTGATGCCTCTCCTTATGCATCCCAGTATCCCCAGCCCTCCTTGCTGCCCTCTCACATTGCTTGCCCACCTTTAGGTCATCTGATATGACTACCCCAGGTCCCTTCCATTTTTGCTGTTGTTAGTATCTCACCCCCATTGTGTACTCTTCCCTGGGTTTTGTTTCCCAGGTGCATTACCTTGCACTTCTTAGCATTAAATCTAAGCTGCCATACATTTGACCATTCCTCTAACCTTGCCAAGTTCCTTCTCATCCTTTCCACCCCACCTTGTGCATCAACTCTGTTGCAGATCTGTGTCATCTGCAAAGAGACATACTTTTCCTTCCAGTCCCTCTGCAATGTTGCTTTTAAAGACATTGAAGAGGACCGGTCCTAATACTGAACCCTGTGGTACCCCACTGCTAACCCCCCTTTTTTCAGAGTGGACTCCATTTACTATTACTCTCTGTGTCCTATTCTCCAGCCAATTCTTTACCCAGGCTGTCATCTTGGGACCCACTCCCAGGCTGGCTAACTTGTATATTAATCTTTTGTGTGGGACTGTGTCAAATGCCTTGCTAAAGTCTAGGTAGGCCATGTCCACCGCCCCTCCCTGATCAATTACTTTGGTTACCCATTCAAAGAAATCTATCAGATTTGTCTGGCATGACCTTCCCGCTGTGAATCCATGCTGCCTTGGGTCCTGTGCCCCTCTGGCCTCTAGATACGCAACAATTCTTTCCTTCAGAAGTGATTCCATCATTTTCCTACCACTGAGGTTAAACTAACAGGTCTGTAGTTTCCTGCTTCTGCCTTGCTCCCACTTTTGTGAAGGGAATCACATCTGCCCTCCTCCAGTCCTCAGGTACCACCCCATCCTCCCATGATTTGTTAAAGAGGGTAGTCAGTGGTGTCACTAGTTCTATCCTTAGTACTTTTAGAATTCTGGGATGAATCCCATCAGGCCCCATTGCTTTGTCCACCTTCAGTTTTAAGAGCTCTTTTAGAACTCTTTCTTCTGTAAATGGGCTGGTATCAACTTCTGTATCCAGCGTGTTTCTACTGTTTGTTTTAGGTACCTCCCCTCTTCCTTTGTAAATACTGAGCAAAAATATTTGTTTAGTATCTCTGCCTTTCACAGTCACCTCTGCCCACCCTCCCTCCCTTTATAAGCCTCCTACTATCCTCCCTTGGTCTTTTCTTGCTCCCTGATGTGCCTATAAAGGTTTTATCCCCTTCTTAACTGGAGTTGGCTATCTTTTCCTCGGTTTTGGGCATTTGCTGTTCTGACTGCCTTTCCAGCTTCCTTTTGCTTTAACTGATACAGTTCTCTGTCCTGTTCCTTCTGTGATTCCTTGTACTTCCTGAATGCTTTCTTTTTCTCTTGAACCTTCGCTGCCACTTCCTTTGAGAATCATAGTGGTTTCTTACCTCATTTCATTTTGTTTATTTGCTTTACACAAAGGCTTGTTACCTCTGTGATGGCAGTTTTTTTATTCCCATTGTTCTTCCACCCTCCTTCCTGCCCATTTACTAGTGCATTCCTTAGGCACTCACCCATTTTGCAAAGTCAGCCTCCTAAAATCCAGTACTTTGTCTTTTGTGGCTTGACTCTATTGCTGTGTTTATTGTGAGCCATACTGTTCGATGGTCGCTAGTTCCCAGATGGCTACCCACTTCTACTTCTGTGATCCTCTTCATCTCCGCTTTGAGAGAACCAGGTCTAAGATTGCTCCTCTCGAGTGGGCTCCAATACTAGTTGTCTAAGGCATGCTCCTGTAGGGCATCTAGAATAACCCCACTCTTAGAAGTGGCTGCTGCAACTGCACTCCAGTTAACATCTGGCATATTCAGATTACCCATCAGCAATATCTCCCCTTTATCTGCCATTCTAAGTATACTTTCTAGCATTTCCTTGTCCATTTCCTCCCCCTGAGAGGGGGGTCTGTATACAACCCCTGTGCGGATTGTGGTGCCATTGCCTGCCTCCAAATTGACCCACAGTGCTTCTTCTCCTCCCTGTTTACCCTTTTGTTCTGTTGCTTTGATTTCTTCTCTTATGTAGAGAGTTACTCCTCCTCCTCTTTTACCCTCCCTGTCCCTCCTGTAGATAGTGTATCCTGGTATGTTTACGTTACCTGTCATGTGGTTCTGTGTTGCCATGTTTCTGTGACTGCCACAATATCCAGATCTTCTCCTCCATCAAGGCCACTAATTCAGAAAGGCTCATTACCCAGACTACGGGCATTGGTATTCATTGCTCTCCATTTTTTGATGGCTTTACCTTCTGTAGCGGCAACCCCCACTGACCTTTCTACCTTGGTCTTTTTCTCATTTAGTACCCTGTTTTGTAGGGGGAGGCTGGGATTTTCCTTCTGCTTATCAGTGCCTCCCCCCTTGACTAGTTTAAAGGCTTGCCAATGAAACATTTAAACCGATTGCCCATTAAAAAGGCAGACCCCCGTGAACTTTTCAAGATCAGCGATAACAAAGAACAAGAGGGGACACAGTTACAATCTACTTCTACTTCTTTACTTCTTCTTTACAGTCTATTGAACCTGCTCAACATGGAGCCCATGTATTCTTTTTTACATGTCACTCCACCTCCCCTTCCTGGACACTCTTACCCTCCCCTTAACTTATCCCTACCCTCCTTCTGAAGTCACCAAGAGATTTCTTGTTTACAGCCTCCTTTGGCATCCCATTCCACCTTACCACCACCCTCTCAGGGTCCCACTTCCTGAGACTTACAGCATACAGTGTGTATGTAATGACCTGACTGAAAATATGAAGTTGATCTCCAGGTGTGAGCAGGTAAGGCCATTACTCATGCACAGATATGAACATATGAATTATCCAGCAGAAGAAAACCTTACAGTCTATTGAATCTGCTCAACATGGAGCCCATGTATTCTTTTTTACATGTCACTCCACCTCCCCTCCCTGGACACTCTTACCCTTCCCTTAACTTATCCTTACCCTCCTTCAGAAGTCACCAAGAGATTTCTTGTTTACAGCCTCCTTTGGCATCCCATTCCACCTTACCACCACCCTCTCAGTGAAGAAGTGCCTCCTGGCTTCCTTCAGGAATATATCTCCAGCTAGATTGTAACTGTGTCCCCTCTTGTTCTTTGTTATTGCTGATCTTGAAAAGTTCACGGGGGTCTGCCTTTTTAATGCCCTTAAGGTACTCAAAGGTCTGTGTCAGATATCCATGTTCCCTTCTGTCTAGAGACTGGCGAAGTAGATAAAATTCGCTCGGCGAATTAATTTTCAAAGTTGGTGAGATTCGCGAAATGTGAAGTGCCAACTTAATGAAGTTTTTGCAAGGTGAAGTCCTTTTTATGTTGATTGTACACATGGGCAAGAAACATATTGCAGCAGCTTGTTCCAGAAGCAGGTTGTAGAGGCGTGGCACTGTTGTGGCCAGTGCCCCAACCTTGGAGAAGCAGCCGCTTTTCCCAATGGGGGGGCACACTGCTGCTGACACTAGTTCAGCCAGTGTGCCACAACCTTGTAAGGTTTCAGCCACTGCAATCAGGGGCTGCCTCGACATTGCAGTGTAAGTCATTCCGCTGCAATGAGGAAGCGACTCGTCATTGCTGGGTGGAACCTTGTTAGTATGACATTGTTTGTGAACACGGCAGCGGCTTGCCGCCGTGTTCACAAACAATATGAAGCAGCTCCACTGTCGAAGGGGTGCCCAATCCCCCTCTGCAGCATGTGCCCCCCCCCGTGTTTGTTTGCAGATGGGAGCCCCAATCCCCGTCGGCTTCAGTGCCCTAACGTTGATGTTGCCGACGGGGGAGCCCACTCCCTGACGGAATTATGTCCCTCTCCCCCAGTGTCATTTGCCGACGGAGGAGCCCACTCTCCATCGGCATAATTCCTCCCCCAAAACACGTACTACAGTTGTGCAGAGGGGGTGCCCAATGCCCCTCGGCTCTTGAGCCCCTCCTTTTTTGCTGACGGGGGTTCCCAATCCCCCATCAGCTACAGCTTGCCCCCAAACAAACACTCTATTGGCATGCTGGGAATCCACCTTAGCGTGCCAAATGGCCCTGTAAAAAAAAGTCCTGTGATGTTTTTTTTTTTTTTTGTACCTTTCAAAAAGAAGACGGTCCTTGCAGTATCCTTGCCCTCCCATAACCCACACCCACCCTCTCGCACACCCTGCCTCTCCACACCCCTCCTTACCCTTACTTACCTGAGGAGTCCAGCTCGATGATCTTTGGTGGACCAGGAACACGTCTGCACTTTTCAAAGCCGACCGCGAACTGAGGAAATGCTGGTAAGCTGTATAATGGCATAAACAGGGTTTTTCAACTTTGATGCATATCTCAGGCATTTTTTTGCAGTTTTGGCACCAAATTTTCAACATGGGGTTTTTGGGACCCTTCCTTATGAATTCTGCCACTGTCATGCCATTATTCGGCCCCGAAAGGTGATTTCGTGGTCACTGCGCGGAATCACTTTTCGGGACTGGTTAATGAAATGACAGTGCCAGTGTTCATGAAGTGGGCTCTCAAAAATCCTATGTTGCAAATTTGGTGGAAAAAATCCCAAAAAAGAATTTTATACAAGCGTGCATTGAGCAGTTGCTACGCACGCTCGTAACTCCACGAATTTGCAATATTGTCATGCCAGTTTTTCAACACTGGCATTTTTTCACACCTCCTTGTGAACAGTATAGCTGTCATTTTTCACATCCTGGCCAAAATGTGTTTTTGCACTTCCAGCGCAGAATAGCTCGGTTGCTGTGGGAAATCAGTGTTTGGGACAGATTAAGAAAATGACAGTGACACTGTTCATGAGCAGAGGTCCTAAAATGCCTATGTTGAAAATTTGGTGATGATACTCCATAAAATGACTGTGTTACGAACGTGCTTTGCACAGTTTGCATGCACGCTCGTAACTTTGCGAATTTATAATATTTTAATGCCACATTTTCAACACTGGCATTTTTTTCACACCTCCTTACGAACAGTACAGCTGTCATTTTTCACATCCTGGCCATAATATGTTTGTGCACTCCTGCCGCAGACTAGCATGGTCGCTGTGGGAAATCAGTGCTTGGGACAGATTAAGATCGAGTGAGTGAGGGGGGGGGAGTGACCAAGCTCAAGTGACCTCTGCTGGGACTGCTGCAGATTTCTTTATGGGCAGAAAAAGGCCCCAATGCAGGAGCCCAGTACAAAAGGGCAGCCTGCAGTGCCAGGAGAAACAGAATGAGCGGGTGAGGGAGGGGGAGTGAGTGACCTCAACGGAGCTCTGTGGGAACTGCTGCAGATTTCTTTGTGGGCAGAAAAAGGCAGCAATGCAGGCAGGGCCCAGTACAAAAGGGCAACCTGCAGCAGCAAGAGAACCAGAATGAGTAACTGAGAGATGGGGAGTGAGCAAGCTCAACTGAGCTTTATCATGACTGCTGCGGATTTCTTTGTGGGCAGAAAAAGGCAGCAATGCAGGCAGGAGTCCAGTACAAAAGGTCAGCCTGCAGCACTGGCAGAAATGGTATAAGCGAGTGAGAGAGGGGGACTGAGCGAGCTCAATGGAGCTCTGTCAGAACTGCTGCAGATTCCTTTGTGGGCAGACAAAGATGCCAACAGAGGCAGGAGCACAGTACAAAAGGGTAGCCTGCAGCACC
Organism: Neoceratodus forsteri; assembly: GCA_016271365.2. NCBI lineage: Eukaryota > Metazoa > Chordata > Ceratodontiformes > Ceratodontidae > Neoceratodus > Neoceratodus forsteri. The sequence goes on along the minus strand of CM057449.1, from coordinate 292,870,085 downwards.
AGTAGAAACAGAATGAGCGCATGAGAAAGGGAGACTGAGCGACTTCAACGGAGCTCTGTCAGGACAGCTGCAGATATCTTTATGGGCAGACAAAGTTGCCAATGCAGACAGGAGCCCAGTACAAAAGTGCAGCATGCAGTGCTAACAGAAACAGAATGAGCAACTGACAGAGGGTGAGTGAGCGAGTTCAGTGGAGCAAAGCAATCAACATTCAGCATTGGCAAATGCTTGTTCTAAGTGAATTGACTTAAATTCCCCCAACTTTTCCTGACTTCACTAAACTCTCCTGCCTTTACAGGTAAAGTTAGGTGAAGTTGTGAAGTGGGAATTTCATGAAGGAATTCACAAAGACAAATTTTGCAACTTCACCAGAACTTCGCCGGTGAAGTAGAACTTCACATCATCTCTACCTCTGTCTTCAAGCAAGTACATATTCAGGTTCAAAAGCTGTTGCTTGTATAAGAACTCCTGCTAACCCTGATACATCCTACGGACCCTTCTCTGCACCACCTCTAGCTGTCTGATGTCTGTTTTGTGTTAGGGGTTCCAGTACTGCATGCAGTACTTGAGATGCAGTGGCACCACGTTCTGTACAATAGTAGTATGACCTCTTTCCTTCTGTGGCTAGGCTACTCATGCATTGCAAAAGCCAAAAGCGAGTTATAAAAATTAGTGCATTAAATAACTATCTATATCGTACAATAAGCAATAATTATTGTCTGTTGTTTTGCTTATAATTCAAAAAATAATATGATACTAGGTGTCCTGAAGGCATTGGATTGGAATCTTCACATTGCTGGTAACTGGAAGTTGTCTCGCATTTTCTTTTGTGTGGACCTCCTGTCTCCTGGGAGTGGGGACTGTATGTCCCAGCACTGTTGGCTGACTTGGTGTTTTAACTCTGTGTGTTAATGAACAGAACAGTTAACTGACCTCCCTGTGTCCTGTCTGACAGCAACAAAGATCAGGACATTTGTTACACTTATTGCAGTAACAACTGCTTGGATGAGTTATGGCCTGACAAAATTCCTGCAGCACGAAACTCTGCCACGTGGATGGATTCCTTCACATGCTTAACAAATGGGTTGGAATGTTTGCATCCATGGGTATCTGTGTCCCTGGGGCAGAGACCATGATACTGGAATCTGTAAACACAAATCACAGACTATTGTCAATGTTCAAGTGCCCAGGTAAATACTGACTCCTTAATCCCCTCCCACAAATTCCCCTTTTGGGAAGGAAGAATACTTCAAAGGGCTATGTATGGCACAAAGTTGAATTCAGCAACAGGCATGACACGAACTCAAGAGCAAAGAGAAAGAGAGAGAGAGAGACACACACACACAGGTTCACACATACATACACACACACACACGCAGTCAGATACAGAGTTACTGAAATGCGCTGAGGTGCTTTCTAACAGAGTGACAGGCTGGGTTAAAGCAGGTCTCTGTTGCAATCCCAGACACTCTTTTCACTGAGGCAGTCCGGCTTAAAGCAGATCTCTGCTGCAAACCCAGATACACTTTTCACTGAGGCAGTAGTAGACTCCGTCACATAGCTTTCTTTTTGCTCTTGCTTTGTCTTCCTTCTCTTCACTTGACTTTATTCTGCTGAACATGGATTTCTGAAGCCTGAACTGATCTAGGAGAGAACACAAATATTACTCCTGAACTTGGTTTAATCCTTTACTGTCATAGTCAGGTAAGAAAGCCGTTAACAGTGAGGAAGTGCTGCAGTGCTGAAGCTCTCCATCCAGAAAGCTAGCTGCATATGTTAATTGTCATGTCATGCATCTCAAGTTTGTTCAGCACCAGAACTGGATAAGAACAATATGCCTGGTCAGTTGGGTATTGCAATGTTTTTTTCTTTGCTTTAGCTGGAGCTTCTGCATAGTAACTGTATCAATAAATAATCATTTCGAGCATTGTGTAGTTTTTGTTCCCATATATTAAATAGCAAACCTTTTGGCCAAAATCTGTGATAGGGGATTGAATTGTTTGCTTACAGGATGAGGGGAAATGGTCAGTCTGCTGACTGAGTCAATAACACCTTCAGTATACCTGTGAACATTTTGTAAACAATTTCTCCTTTGTTTAGTCCAGCTGGGCTGCTGCATTTTTCTTTCAATGGAAGCCTGTGTTTACCTCATTTATTTAGTTTCAGAGGCATGGAGCATAGGAGGTCAAGTAACTTGCTTTTAAAACTAAGTAACTTGCTTTTAAAGCTATACAGTGAGCCACTTGCTGTTGTCAGAGTCAAGTCTTGGAGCACTTGGTTCACAGGACTAGGCTCTATCTACTACAGTAGATAAACTAAGATTTCAGGATTAGGCAGAAATTGCAAATGTTTATAGTAAACATCTTTTGGCAGTCAGTACATTCTTTAATAGCTTCCATACTCCTTTCATTATTCTTTATTTAAATGTGCTTCAGCACGTGTGGGTGGGAGTGCGAGTGCATGCAGGAGTGAGTTTATTTATAAATGGTTCTGAAGATGCAGTAGAGCCTACCAGGATACAACGCAGTGTCCGATTCCTGCATGACAAAAGTGCTTAACTGCCATTGACATTGCTTTTCCTGCAGCAACCTTGCAGAATTCTGCTTTGCATCCTGGTAGGTGTGTTTGTATGCATTTAAAACTAAAAAAAAAATGCACGTTTGGATGTGTTTGTTGCCTTTAGACAATGGAGTCAGACCAAAAGACAAAAAGGTCTGGACTTTGCAGGGAGTTTTATATACCACACTAACAAAAGCAAAATCCTCTTTTTAACCACTGGTCAGTTGGCCACTGATGCTAAGTATATAGTGGCTTCAACTTGTCCTAACACACGTATGCCAGTACACTGGCATGGATAATTTTTCTGTTGGCAAGCTATCATTTAAGGAACACATTATCTATCATCTAAAGGAGAATTTACTGGAGAATGATTCGGCTGAATTTTAAAATGGCACATGACAGAATAGAATTGATTATGTTTTACATAGTGCCTGTACACACTGTAGTCTATAAAGAAATTACATTTTGAATAATGGTATTGAATAGCAGAATCCATTTAGTGCACTAGTACAACTTACAAGCACACACACACACACACACACACACACACACACACACACACACACACTTATCACATTAGCCTTATGCTATTGAGAGATGTTAGTCCAGGCATCGGGGATAACTCATATATGTTTTGAAAAGTGCCATAATGGGATTTTTAATTTCAACCTGGGCAGTCCCAACTACCAGAGTTAGGCAGAAGGGGTTCTGTTTTAACATCTCATCTGAAGGACAATACAGTATCACCCAATGTGGCAAAACAGTAACCAGAGATATGGCTACTTGTGAACAAAATGTTTCTATAGGGGACTGGAAGAGGAATAGATGACTGATATTGCATTTAATACATGTCTGCATGCATAGCAAAACTGCAGCAGCTGGTGGCTCCCACACTTTATGAAAAATGCCAAATTGCCATGTGCCAGTGCAGGTGCCTCTTTTGGGCTGTGGGACTGTGAACCAAAACCCATTCAAAATTAGATATAATGGCCTACATACTTAAATTCAATTTATTTTACCACGTTATTCATGACACATTGTTTCAGGCAAAATTCTCAGTCAAAGTTCAAAATAGCAGGATTGCAGGATTGGCTGTGGAGGCTGGAAAATGAACTGGGTGGCTTGTTAGTGTATTCATCTTTCTTGTGTTCCTGTTCTGGATGGAAAAGAACCAATAACTCAAAAAAAGAACATTCTAGAATTTGATCAGTTCTAATTCTCAGAACCAAAAATGACACCCCTTTAAAAAAAACCTTCCTGCCTGACCCAGATGCAATTTTAGTTGCCAGTTACATGAAATCAGTGTGCCATTAATATGCAAAAGAATGCTAATGACTAGTTTTGAAGAGATGTTAGAAAACTACAACTTTTAAAACATTTTTGGATTCTAAATCAAGTCAGGTACCATTCTTCCAGCCCTAGTTCCAGTACAGTGGTAGTCATACAAAAGTTGTTCGGTTTTGTGGTATAATGCTTTGTTTGCAGTGGTAAGTCATGGTGTTTGTGGCAGCAAATACATGTGACTCAAGCACTAATGCAATAACACGCTGCATTTGCTGCCATAAATACCCCACATTATATCACAGTGTGAATCAATATTTGTATAACCAGCACCGCATGCTCCAACTGTATGTCAAAGTGTACCCTCAGTCTGCTGTAGACTGCCAACACTGCCTTGCTGGACAAGAGATCTAGCAACACGCAGCTTTATAACAAAAATGTTGAAAATATATCAAAACATTAGACTCATTAGAAGTTTGTGTCAGGGTCATTGTTGATCAAAAATCCCCCAACCTCTTCCAGAGACTGCAGAGATATTCACAGATGATATGGGTGAACTCAGACAGGAAAGCAAAAAAATTCAGTCACAGTCTAAAGCACAATTGCTGTACAAAACCAATTGCATTTGGGTAAGTACCTCTAAAACATCAGCTGGTGCAAAAAGTGCAATAGGAATCTGTTCCACTGAAGAATCTCCAATACAGACCAAGCACCTCAGTAGTTTGTTAACTTAAAGCTTCATCAGGGGCCAATAGAGAGAAATTTACAAGCATGTTTATAAACTGTATTTAATGAATTAGGTATAAATGATCAGTGCTGATTTAATCAAACTGCCTACTTCTGAAGACCTCCAATAACCATAATCGTGCCTCATGTGTCGCTTTTGAAACTTTGGGAAGTTCTATTTTCCTAAAAAAGGGCTTCCATTTTTTAAATTAGGGAAAACATTACATTTTTTAATGTTAAGCATATTATTAAACATAGTCAGATAATTTATGATAGCTTTCTCGGGACAGTCATAATAGAGCTTTGGATATGTATCTCACTTGCATTCCTAAAGCATCAGAATTGCTCCCCCTTGGTTTGCAGTTCTCTTGCCCCAAGAAAGTTCTTGAAGACAGTCCTAGCCATAAGACATAACCCTACTATCCCTGAAACTTATATTAACCAAAAGGCTGCCAGTAAGTTTAGAACATATTGGAATGTGGGATGCCCATGGCACATCAAGGGTTAATAAAACTACAGGCCAGAACATGTTATTGAAGGGTTAAATTTGCAAAAGGCTCTGCTACTCTTTTTGGTGCAAATTGTCAGTAGCCTTTTGTGCACATAAAGTATATTATGAGACATTTCTGCTAGTGGTACCTCTGTTTGGATCTCGGTCATCAAGACAATAGGGTTCTATATTATATGGGTGGAATCATAGAAAAAGAAATGTACGAGCAGATAAAGACATGGAGTCCATCCAGTCTGATCAGGAACAGTACCCTGAAACTACTGGTTTTTGTTTAATATCATGTTTTATCTGTTTTGAGAACCATTGGTATAATAGATGTTATGTATTAAGTGGGCTATCCTGAGTTACATTGTAAAGCAAGATAAGTTTAAAGCAAAGCACATTGCAGAGCAAAATAAATCCTGTTTCAAATCTCAGTTCCAAAGCAATTCCTTCCAATGGCTAGAACAAATGAAAAGTATCCCAAGAACAAGTAGACCCTGCATTCCCAGCACCCAACTAGTACTGTGATCATCACAGATGGGTAATCATTGGTATTCCCCGTGGTTTGCTATTTCAGCCAAGTAGCTTCTATTACAAGCTCTATAAAGACAGACAATTCACATGTGTTACACAGCTGTAATGTTTCAAGTGGTATTTTAGTTGAAGGCTATGACATGAATCTAGCACTTCTTTTCTTATTTTTTTTATTTTTTTATTTCCCACTTCACTTAAACTACCTTCACCAAACCATACTGTTCATTGCAGTCTCTGCCTCTTACCCACCCTGAACCATGCAGATGTACACTACCCACCATACTTGAGCCTTGGAGGGGGCTAGTGCAATCCATGTAGACAGGCCAGCATTTGTCAGAGTAGTGGGCAGTTGGTTCAACGAGGCCAGACAGTGCTCGGCTTCAATCTGCTCACACCCGGGCTTTTCCCTCTTGTTGCTCCCATGTTCTTGTGATGTCAGCAGCGTGGGCTCCATGCATGCATTCCTTACTTCCACGCATGGTGACATACTGAACCAGCCAAGGTCATTGCTCCTTCCAGCTACAGTACTTCAGCTGTATCCCCACCTGTCACACAGGTGGCAGTGTTCCAGTTTAGCTTGCTGCACTCCCTCCTCAGAGGAGAGTGTCCTCTGGGATAGTCAGTCTTCCTTCCACTGGCCAACCCTCCAACATCTTGAGCTCATGCCCAAACCTCTGTCACTGTCATTGCAAATGGCTACACTGCTGGCCTCAGAATGCAACATTTCTGACCAGTACAGATACCCCACAGGACCAAATGGTCTGGGGGAACTTAGAAAGGGCAATTCCTTGAGAAGTTAGACTTGAAATAGTTTATGGGCAGTATTTTAATAAGCAAGAAAAGAGACAGAGTGACTAAGTAAAAAGTTCCCTGAATACACAGCATTCCAGATAACAATAGGTCTGGCATTATTGTAGCTCTTCTAAGATCTTTAGTGAAACAGAAAGTCTGACAGGTAAAGAAACATAAAGCCATTGAATATATAACAATTTATGTGATGGTAGTTAAAACTTACAAGATTTATTTTAGTCACTGAAGCATTCTAAATGAGGATAAGCCATTTATTCTCACACTGGCCATTTATCTTCACTTTAGACAGGTCGCAAAGGAACCCTAAAAATTGGAGTGCAGCTTGAACAATGCATGATGACTTCCCCATGACTTCTGCTGCACTCAAAATCGAGCAGTGAAATCAAAAAGAAACAGTTAACTCTTTGTAAAACTCTTAATTTTAGAGTGTTGCAGTTAAATATACAGTACATAGCATACAGTAAATTGGACACACAATAGCCTGACCCAGAATATGCAATTTATCACCAATTGTGAGGAGGGATAACTTATTTTATTTATGTATGTATGTATTTGGTAACCAGGAAAGTGCACTGATCCCAGAGACCATGTACAGACATAACCAGGGCCATATAGATAGCACATACATATGGTTGCAACACTATACAGAGACAGGTCTTTCAATAGAGAAAAAGTAGAACAATTACAGTAGTGACAGTGGTATATGGATAACTTATTTATTGTCCTGCTCACTCACATATTAAGATAAATGACATATTCTGAGTTAGCCAGTTGAATATCCCACACAGTATATTTATAAAATAACTAGAAAAAATATTGGAATTTCATTGGCTGAGAGACATCTCCTGACAGTGCATTACATCTCTATAAATGGATTGTCTGGTGGTGAATCTCATTTTCCTTCCCCCAAAAACCTACCTACAGCCATTTTATAAGTGTATTAAGCACATCAAGGGTATGCACCATAGGCTGTGTTCACACTACAGCACGGTAAGGGAAACCGTTTTTTAAAATGAATTAATTACCGTGCTGTAGTATCTGTGTTCTAGCATCCACACTGCTGCCAGCGTGTTGTAAACCATTATTAAAAATGGTTTACAGCATCTGCACTACTGCCTCTGCACCGAATTACCTGGCAATTGATTTAGATGTGGGGACATCCAGCTTCATTTCGGGAAACCGTGCTTGAGCGTCTGCACTATAGGTAAATCCGAGTTAACTTGTGAAACATTTTTATAACCGTGTTTAAGCCTAGGTCTTATCAGGGTTTAAACACAGTTTTAAAAAATGGATTCCAATGCATGTTAAGTGTGAATTTAAACCATGCTAGGGCACTTTAAAATAGCTGATGCTGCTTAAACCATTTTAAAAAGCCTAGTCTGAACAAGGCCAAGGGAATTTTATGGTTTTCCCATGTGCATAAGGACACTTGGCATTTAACCGCATGCTTTTCTATACCCTAGGGTGTGCATTAATATCATATAATGCACAAGGCTTATTACTTACATATATTGGCCCTATAGAATAGGCTGAAAAAATCTGCAATTTGTCTTCATATGTGAGGGAGAAAGACCATAACTCATGAGTGGCAGGGCCATGAGTGACTTCTGAAAGCCCTGCTCCATCACACATGATGATAAGCTGCAGAGTGTAAGTCAGACCACTGTATATGCAATTTCTACACCATCTGTTTACTATGATAATTATAGCTTTAAAATGTGGCCTACACATGAAGATGTAACTGTTTCACCTAGATTTCAACTATTGGCTTAGGTGCTGTACATGGCAATTGTGATGTCATCAGTATTGTGAAAGCCAGTCTCTGATTGGTTTAGTATGCATTGTGATGTATCCAACAGGGCAAGTTAACATCTATGACATACGGTACACAACTCCCCACAAGATAACATGATTACTTTTGATTTGCATATAAGATAACACTTTTAATCTTGTCATTTTTATCTCCACTTGGATTATTATACTGTATATGTTATAGTGTGTTATATATTCTTTGCAAAAAACTAAATTAATGCACCAGTTAGGCTTCAGGTTAAAGCAACAAATGTAGGGAAGTATGGTATTATGGTTTCCAACCCTAACTCCCCACCCCAGCCCCAAGCAGCAAAAGAAAAGAACATTAGGGTTTTGGGTCTCCTTTTTGGGGGATTCGGAGTTAGGGTTGTAAACCCTAACACAACCTTTCCCTACTTTTGTTGCTTCAACCTTAACCATAACTGGTACATTAATGCATTTTTTTGCAATGAATTTCCTGTCTTTTTGAGATAGTAGAATTGTATCCTCATTCATGCAGCTCCCTTTGGTAACTGTATTGAGATGTCTATCTGGCCACGAACATGCAGGGACCTCTGGGCCCTGTGCTTTAATCCTTCCACAGATGCAGATGCCACATATCAAGAATATCAGGCTGCACAAGCACACTCAGTTTCATGAGAGCTCAAATAAGAAGATTGCTATGTAAGAAAAGAATATTCTGGAAGAAATATAAGTCAAAAATATTGATTTCTGAGGCAACCTTCTTGTTTTGTGACACTTTTGTGACCTGACAGAAGAAAATGTAATCTAAGGAAACAATAATGTGGAAAAAACTATGCCAAAATCTTGTTTTGTGAGAAATCTGTCTCTTTCAAGAGATTTTTGCAAGCTCAAGAAAAAAGAGTCTTTGTCATGAAAGAAGAATGAGAAAATAAAGTCCAAAATTCTATTTCATGAGAAGGCATGCTCTTTCATTAATTTTTTTGTCAGGTCATGAAAGAAGAATGTGAAAAAAAACCTAAGTCCAAAATCCTCTTCCATGAGAAGACATCCTGTTTCTTGAGAGCTTACAGAAGAAGATATCTTCTCACAAAAGAAGAATGTGGATAAAACTAAGTCCAAAATCCTCTTTTGTGAGGTGGTATTCCTGTTTTATATGTCCCTATTCCAGTTTCGTAAGTCTCACAATAGAATAAAATCAACTTAAGAAAGAAGACTAGATGAGGATGCTTGGGATGTCCCAAAACATGTTTTGGGGTAATTTTTTGAAAAAGTAAGTTCAGAATCAGTCCTGTTTAGCTATATTTATATGTGTGTGTGTTTGCAGGGCATCATTTTTATAGCATTTTTAAAAACTGTTTGTAAAAGAATGAAATCAAGATGGCCTCCATATGAAAGAAGAATTTTGTCTCACAAAATAAGATTTCTGCCTCACAAAAGAGGAATCTTCTTTCATATAGCCAAATCCTTCTTTAGTATCAAACAGCTATCCAAATTACCCAAAATGAGCATGCTCAGAACTGAAATTTCAAATCCTTATAAATTGGGAACAGATTAATACTTTTTCATCAAGCCAACAAAAGGTGCCAGTCTAGGACTGGCATGTTTGACTGTGAAAATGTCAGGAAAAAATTCCAAACTGTCTGGGCTGTAGATGATGATGAAAAACAGCACAAAAATATTGAACTCTGCACATTCGGCCAGAATGAAACTTGCCAGATGAAGAGATCTCACCCCAGACCACCAGCACAAAATTTCTAAAATTTCATCCAGTTACAATGAACAGGGGTGACATTATTAAGGTGCAAAGTTAGGCATTTAACACTAAACAGCCTACTCAACCCTAACTACAGTGATGCCATGGCTCCACTATAATGTATACTAGTATACTGTATTATGAAATGGGTAGAAAGAATGCTGGCTCCTAATCGGCTAAGAGATACTTTCAGCTGGGCCATTAACCCAGCACAATGGCCCAACTGAAAATATCTCAACAAAAACATGTTTAAAAAATTGCATCCAATTTACTAAAAAGGACCCATTTCATGATTGTAAATTGGTACTCTAGGGAGTGCATTATGGTGGGCTAAAAGGCCCTTCTCGGGTGTTGGAAGCACTTGGCTTCACCTTGTGGTTCAACCCATTAAAGGTGGGCCATTATTGCATCATAATGCACCCCCATCATGCCATATTGCTTAATTCTGCATTCATAGTTGCATGGGCTCTACACTTCAAAAGCCAGATGTACTCTTCCCTTGGAACAGATGGCCCTGCTTGCCTGCATCTGTAGTGGCATAGAAATGCAGAATCCAGAGGGTTCTGCATTTTGCAGCCCCACAGACAGCCCTATGGATTCTTACCTGGGGGCCCTGCATATCTTTTTTATTTATTTATTTATTTGTACATCAGCTAACCTTTGAGCTAAGTGCTCATTTGCAAAGTTTCCACATCAGGTATTATAACAAACAGACTTGGATACAGCCAGCAAAGAAGGGCATTTGTCAATACAATCAATAACTGGTTACAGGCAGCACAGAAGAGCATTTGTTAGCGCAGCAATAACAATTATATAATGTAGTTGTGTTTAAAATCAGTTGACTATATTAGAAGTTATTATTCTCAGATTAGTTCAGTAGGAAGGGCAAAGATAGAGAAGAGGGGAGACAGGGCATGGCAGTGGAATAGTGGACTAAGGGAGGGTGAGGAGGGAGGCTAGACAGACTCAAGTTAGATGTTAGAGTAAGCATCTGGATGAGGATTCATGAGTGAGTTCCTTTTTGAGGGAGCTCTTGAACAGTGATATTTTTGGCAGCTCAGTGATGGAGGTAGGAAGGTTGTATAGTCAGTGTGCTGCACTTTGTGCTTCAGACAGGACACAATTAGCTTGGGGAAGGGGGTGAGCATAAGGGTTGACAACCCCAAGGAGCACCACACCCCCGATTTGCAAGACTCCCAAAACACCAAACCCTAATGTTTTTCATTTCCTTACTTTGTATTTTTCAACTCTAATGCCTGCATTAATAGTGCTTTTGCAATGAATATATATATATATATATATATATATATATATATATATATATATATGAATATATCATTTATTTATTTATTTAGTCATTTATTTATTTATTTATTTATTTGAAAACTGGTAACTGTGAAAGGCACACTGAGCTAAAAATCATTTCCAGGTGTGATCCAGGGGGAGAAGGAACAGGAAATACATTAATAAAATCATACACAGTTGAAAGGATTGGTATAAAGTATTTTATTTATTTGCATATTCAGAAACAACCTTTGAGTATACACTCTTTTACAAAGGTTCCATGTCAAGATGTAAAAGTGCAGAGATATTTCAAAAACTTGACCGTTAACACAAAACATAAGATTGCTATGTGATGCAGAAAATAGATAAATAATACATTTGAGTAACCTAGACAACTGAAATTAAACAGCTGGAGGAGATTCCCAAATAGCAGCGTACAGTATAGCTGCCCCAGAGACCTGTCAAAATGAGTATCAGAAGGATAGGAGAGAAAGGGAGAATGTGAATGAGGGGTAGATTAGAAAGAGAGAGAGAGACAGGAGGAGAGGGAGACAGGGAGAGGGAGGAGAGAGAGAGAGAGAGAGAGAGAGGGTTGGGAAGGAGAATATTTAGGGAAGAGTGGGTGGAAAGGCGAGTTGTTGGGAGTATGGAGGGAGGGAGTTGGAGAGCTAGAGGGGGTGCAAGGGATGGCAGAGTGGGGTCCAGGGTAGGTGAAACAGGAGGAAAGGTCAGGCGAGGGGTATCCGGGTTGAGGATATGGACTCAGGTAAGGGAGTCAGAGGTATTTAAGAGGTGGTATCCAGGTTGAAGATACAGTATGGATTCAGGTAAGGCAGTCACAGGCATTTGAGTTCAGCAGATGTTGCTTCAATTTTCTTTTAAAGGACTGAACATTTGTTGTATTAAGAGCTGAATCAGGGATCTCATTTAGCCATAGTGGAGCTCAGTACATGAAGGATCTTTGTCCTTGGGAAGTTCTATGAAATGGGACATCAAGCTGTGTTGTTACTGTTCTTCATGTGTTGTATTTGGAGCTTGCTTCCTTTACCAGGTCTGCAATGCAGGTAGGAATTAGGGAGAGCATGGCTTTTCTCCCTAGCAGGCAAGTTAGGTATCTGATTCTGGACTGAAGCGGTAGTGTGTGGGCCAGACCATACAAGGTACAAGTGTGCGTGAAGTGGTCAGCATTTGGCAATAGTCTGCAAGCCTTGTTAAGGACAGAGACAACCCTTTTGAGGGCTGTATCAGTGGCAGCACTGCAAACCGCAAGCCCGTAGTCGACCAGGGAGAGGACAGAGCTGGAGGGCTTCTGCAGTTAGGCTTTTCTTGTGCCTAAACAGGATCTCTAATTTAGTGTTCACAGCTTTCACCACCATGTCAATGTGCTGAACATACGAGAGGGTATCATCCACAATTATACCCAGGTACTTCAAGGAGTGAACCTGTTCCAGTAAAGTAAAGTGCAAACATAGGGCAATTTAACCTGCTACAAATGTACATAAAAAGAAACAGAGCAAAGCAAGGTACATTGAGCTGCTTTGATCTGCAAATAAAACCAAAGCAGGTGGAAACAACAGCAGTGCAGAAGTAGAAAAGGAAGAAGCCTGATACAAGTGGAGGTAGAACCCAGGAGGAGTCCCAACAATTGGGATGGTATGGGCTCCAACAGGGGAGAATCAAGGAAGGGGATTCCAGCAGCAGGTGGGGTCAGGGAGTGAGTTTTAACTGGTGCCTAAGAAAGATGGAGGGGCAATGAAGTGAGGAGGGGAGCAAGTTCAGGAGGGTGGGAAGGCTTTAGAAGAAGGCTGACTGTACAGCAGAATAGTGAGGGTGGGGAAGGCAGAAAGTGTAAGGATCCCTGGAGTGGAGGGAGTAAGAGACAGAGGGAATTGGAGAAAGGAGTGAGGACAGGTACGAGAGCAGAGACCCAAACCAGAACATGGAGATGAAGGAGGTGCAGTGGGTCTGACAACATGAGGGAAGGGGTAGGATGTATTTCAAGGAGTAGAGGGAGCAGTGGTGAGTATTGGGGGGGTGTTGGTAGACAAGCGACAAAAGCGACAGCAGCAGCATCAACTAGGAGCAGATTTATCCTGGACTCCCTTCAGGGTGCCTTCCTCATGCAACTGGTCATGGAACCAACTCGGCAGAAGGCAATACTGGACCTTGTGCTCACAAACAGGGACAGTGTGATGGGGGTAACAGTGGGGGAGCACCTGGGGAACAGTGAACACCAGTCATTGTGGTTTGAAATCACAGAAAGAGCAGAACCAAACCACAAAAACACGTATCCTGGATTTTAGGGGGCAGACTTTGGGAAAATGGGAGATACTTGAAAGAGGCATTAAGGGAATGGGACAGGAATCAGGGTTGAGGAACAGTGGGCAGTAATTAAAATGGGGATTACAAGAACAACAGAATTATGCATTAAGCAGGTTAGCAAAAGGAAAGGAAGAGGAGACCATTATGTTTTTCAAAGAGGTAGCAAAGAAAGTGAAAGCCTAAAAGATTGCATTCAGGCAATACAAAAGACACAGGCAGAGGGATAGGGAGAAGTACCAGGGAAGCAAAGGAGGCAGGAGGTCAGTAAGGAAGCCAAAGCTCAGACAGAAGAACACATTGCAAAATCAGAGGGTAGAGGGGACAAAACCTTTTACAGGTACATAAGAGAAAAAAGAAAGACAAAGGGAGGGATAGTGAGACTGAAGGGGGAGGATGGGGGCCACATGGAGGATGATAACAGTAAAGCTGACGTATTGAACAGGTATTTCTGCTCAGTCTTTAATGAGGAAGAGGAGAGTAATGGGTCTGAAGGGAGTACAAGGGGTGAGAATGGTGCAGAAATGGACACAAGTCCTTTACCGAAGGGTCCTGAAGGAACTGGAAGTAATAAGTTGATAAAGCAATGGGGCCAGATGGGGTGCACCCAGGGTCCTTAAAGAACTAAGAGAGGTGGTGGCTGAACTCTGGCTATCCTGTTTAGCCGATCACTGGAAACAGGAGGTACCCAAAGACTGGAGGACAGCAGATGTAGTCCCCTTATACAAAAGTGGGAACAAAGAGGAAGCAGGGAACTACAGACCAGTCAGCCTCACCTCAGTAGTGGGGAAGATCATGAAGACTACTGAAGGAGAATTGGTGGAACATCTGGTTGTCAATGGACTACAGGACACAAGCAGCATGGTTTCACCAGGGGGAGGTCATGTCAGACCAACCTCATTGAATTTTTTGACTGGGTGACTAGGGAGGTGGATCAGGGGAGGGCAGTGGACATGGCCCATCTGGACTTCAGCAAGGCCTTTGACACTGTGCCACATAGAAGACTATTACACAAACTGGGGAATATAAGTGTGGGCAGGACAGTAGTGTGGTGGGTAGGTAACTGGCTGGGTGGCAGGACACAGAGGGTGGTGGTAAATGGCTGTCACTCCACAGAGGGAAGAGTGACCAGTGGGGTACCACAGGGATCAGTGCTGGGACCAGTCCTATTCAACATCTTCATCAGTGACATTGCACAGGACCTAGAAGGCAGAATTTCACTGTTCCCTGATGACACAAAGCTCTGTAACACAGTAGACACACCAGAGGGTGTAGACAGAATGAGAAGGGACCTGCAGAAACTTGAAGAATGGTCAGGGGTTTGGCAGTTGAAATTCAATGCAAAGAAGTGCAAGATAATGCATATGGGGCATAAACCCTGGCACAATATATCAGTTGGGGGGTGAGGATATAGCATGCACCAAGCAGGAAAGGGATCTTGGGGTTATCATCTCTGATAACCTCAAGGTAGGAAACAGTGTGACAAGGCAGCAGGTAAAGCAAATAGGATGCTGGGATGTATAGGCAGGGGCATCACCAGCAGGAAAAGGGAGGTCATAATTCTGCTATACAAGACACTAGTGAGGCCCCACCTGGAGCACGTGTGTACAGTTCTGGAGACCATACCTATGTAAGGACATAGACAGGGTAGAGAAGGTTCAGAGGAGGGCAACAAAGGTGGTGCATGGATTGCATCACAAGTCCTCTGAAGACAGGTTGAAGGAACTGAACATGTACTCCCTGGAGGAGAGGAGGAGAGAGGGATATGATAGAGACATACAAGTATCTCACAGGGAGGAACAGGGTGCAGGAATACACTATTTTAAGTGAAAAAGATGTTCCAGGACTAGAGGGCATGGGATGAAGTTGGAGGGAGGATGATTCAGAGGAAACATGAGGAAGAATTTCTTCACAGAACGCGTGGTGGACAAGTGGAACACCCTGCCAGAGGAAGTGGTGGGGGCTGACACAATCACGGGATCTAAGAATGCATGGGATAGACATAAAGGAATTCTGGAGGTCAGGGGTAAGGGGCAACAGACTTCTAGGAAAACATAAACTGAACTTACAAGCTCAAGTGGGCAGACTGGGTGGGCCATAGGCCCTTATCTGCCGACACTGTCTATGTATCTATGTATCTATGTAAAAAGGCATTACAAGGGTGTCCAGTATGACAATGGAAGAGGACAGGGTGGTGCTGTAGACCACATACTGTACATATAGTCGAGGACCAGAAACACCATTTTGGTAACAAGCTCCCAGATGACCTGAAGAGACAAGCAGTCTTTGTTGTAGTTCAAGGCACTGAGTTTTCGGGTGGAGCTTAGAGTGGATGGCATCCATGTTGGAAGATAAGTTAAGCATACTATCTAGCCACACACCAAGATTCATGAAGGAAGAAACCACTTTGAGGATGGTGCCATCCAGGTTGGAAAAGACACAGAAGGGGGAGAGCCTAGTCAGTTTCTGGCTGAAGCCAAAGGTCATGGACACAGTTTATTTATTGTTGAGCCAGAGTTAGTTGGAGTGAAACCAGCACAGGTGGTTGAGGAAGTCTTGCTGGAACAAACCTTCCACCACTGAAGTCGAAAGACCAGAGAAGTAGATAACTGTGTCATCTGCATACATGTTAATATGCGAATTGGCACAGGCAGAAGGTGGATTGTTCAGGAAAATGGAGAATAGAATGGGATGCAGGATGGAGACCTGTGCAACACCAGCCTGAATGGGTAGGGGAGGTGACAGAATGCCTTCCATCTGTACCGACTGTTGATAGCCCATGAGGTGGGAACAGACTGATTCAACAGCAGGAACTGAGAAGCCAGCAGGGTGCAGCTTGTCCAGGAGGTGTGGATAGGACACCAAATCAATGGCTTTGGCCAGAATGATGAAAATGGCTGCCATGATGTGACCTTGATCCATCCTAGTGAGAATGGAATCAGTGACATGGAGCAAGGAGGAGACAGTGGAGTGATAATTTAGTATAATAGATAGATGGAAGATAGAGCAATAGATACAGTAGACAGATCGACAGACAGACAGACAGACAGATAGATAGATAATATATAAAATATCTATGTATGTATGTATACAAAACCAGTGGAGATCTAATGAGAAGATAAAAAGTGAATTCACGTACCCAAGTTAGAATTCACATTATCTTGCCATCTGGATATGTCATAGATGATATCTTGCCATTTTGGGTACCATAAAATGGAATATTGAGTCAATCATAAAGGAGGTCTTACAATGCTGATTACATCACAATAGCCATGTGCAGCACTGAAGCCATAGGTTGAATCTTGAGACTTGTAAATCTTTAATCAAACTGCAAATTTTTAAATGTTATACCGACTACAGTAAACTAATGTATTAATCAAATATGCAAAGGCTTTACTCAAGTTTATAATTTATCATGACTTGTGGGTGGGAAGGACTTTCATAATTCACTTTAGGCTCTGCCACATGTGAGCTTGGTTCTGATGCATCACATTTGAAGATAAATTGAAAATGTTGAGTCTGCCTATTGCTTATCCCCAGCAGGGATAGATCATCTGTACGTTGCAACTGGCTGTAATTGTTTCACCATAATGAAGCCTGCCATTTGAAGAAGACTCAGTTATTGACAATCTTCTTTATTAGCCCTACAGCCTCAGCTTAACCTTCTTATAGCTCTGTATTTTTCTTCCCTGCAGCAGTTTCTGGTGACTGGAGGAGACAAGCAGTTTTTTTGAATTCTTTGTGAAGGCAGTCAAGAGGAGAAGGTATATCTCCCAGAAGCCATGAACCTTAACAAGCAGACTATGGTCAAAGGATTCCTGGAGGATCTGCTGGAGCTCACATCTCAGAACCTGCCCCGAATGGAGGTGAAGGACCACTATAAGGTTATCAAGGAGCTGGGTCGTGGCACATATGGACTCGTACTCCTTGTCACACATCGTCTTCGAGGTAATTCTGTCTCCATATGGATGGGGGCATGTGCCAGGAAGTCACATTGGGGCTCAGAGTTCTACATATTCTTCTGTTGGTGGTGAAGCAGGGCCTTAGGAGAGTAGGAATGGATGTACTGGGGCTTCCTGTCACTTACGCCATCGCTGTGGTAGTAGAAGTGTCAGTCAGTGAAATTCAGATTGTAGCTGGCAAATGAGCACACACACACACACACACACATACATTATACACACTATCCCCCCCCCCCACATACACTCTCTCCTTCTGTGTTGGCATGAGAGGAGAGGAGATGAGGTGGGCAGAAAAGGTCAAATTGGAGCCACCTGTCACGCATAATTTGTTCCAGAGGCAGAGTCTTTGAATGTAAAAGGTTGGGGCATCAACTGTGCTTTGTGGACATTTCTACTGCACAGCTGACTGTATTGCAATAAACACCAAATGTCTTCATAATTTACAGTGTGTTGCAACTTTATTATTGGTCCATTATGGAGAACGATAGGTGAGTGTATATCTCTTTCTTCATTTTTTGTTACCTTCTGTTCTCTCCCTGTGTTGTTAGGGTGAAGGGATAGAATGGGGTGGGAGGGGACAGATGAATTTAATAATAATAATAATATTTTTATTTGTATAGCGCAATTCAAGCATCAAAGCACTTTACATATGTAAATGTCATAAAACAGTTCAATAAAATCACATAAATACAACAACTTCAGTTAAAATTCTCACAGTTCATGAAACATCAAATATTAAAATCCTGTTTAACTAGATGTGTTTTTAAGCTGGTCTTAAAGCTGTCCACAGCCCTGCACTCTTTAATTTGATAAGGTAGACAATTTCATAGGGATGGCACCAAGGACATAAAAGCCCGAGCACCAGAGTTCTTCAGTCACACCCTGTGAACCACTAACAACCCTCGTCAGTTGAGCAGAGAGGTCAGCCAGAGCTCTAGGAATTCAGGTGCTCTTGCAGGTAACTCAGCCCCAATCCATTTAGGGATTTGTAGGCCAAAAGACCAACCTTGAATATGGTCCGCCACCATATAGGCAGCCAGTGCAGATCATGCAGCACGAGGGTAATATGACTGGTACATGACGTCCCAGTCAATAATCTTGTCACAGTATTCTGCACCAGCTGCAAGTGGCAGACATCAACCCTTGGAAGCCCCAGGTATAGGAAGTTGCAGTAGTCAAGGCATAAGGTCACAAAGGCATGGATCAACGTGGGCATATCATCAGATGGAACAAGGTGCTTAATTCTGACGATGTTCCTAAGGTGAAAAAAAGGAAGACTCGATGACTGCCAACACCTGCACACACAGTGTTAACCCATCATCAAGAACCACCCCCAGATTACACACCTGTTCAGAGGTAGACAGTTGTACACCATCAAGCCAAAGCCCAGATGGTAACCCCACTGCTGACCTCTCTATCCGGCACCCTGGGTCCACAACCAACACCTCAGTCTTCTTGGAATTCAATTTCAACCAGCTGGACTTCATCCAGTCATGGATCTCTGCTAGACAACTGTTAAACATCAAGACCACACTGTCCTGGTTGGGTGCAAAAGACAGAGCTGTGTATCATCGGCATAGCAGTGAAACCTGAGCCCATATCATCTTACTATGTCTCCAAGGGGCAGCAGGTACACTGCGAACAACATGGTGGACAGCACCGATCCCTGAGGGACTCTGCATGGCAGAGATAATGGTGCAGAGGAAAAAATTCCTGACACCACCCTCTGAGACCTGCTGTCTAGGAAAGAATGGAACCATCTGTGAATTGGACCAGCCAGGCCACAGATAACCCTCAGGTGCTTGAGCAGAACCCCATGGTCCACAGTGTCAAATGCTGAAAAGAAATCCAGAATCACCAAGATGGAACGGCGCTTCTGGTCTCTTGCCATCAGGAGATCATTGAGCACCTGAATCAGAGCGGTCTCGGTGCTATATCTCTTCCAGAAACCTGACTGGAGAGGATCGAAGACATCATGGATAGTAAGATGGTTCTCCAGTTGCAGCACAACCACTTGCTCAATCACCTTCCCAACAAAGGGAAGATTAGAGATGGGTCTGTAGTTTGCACAGCTGTTTGGGTCCAAAGAAGCTTTCTTAAGAAGCGGTGTCACCATCTCCTCTTTCAGGGAGCTAGGGAACTCTCCTGAGTCTAAGGAGCACCAAACAAGCTCTACAAGGACTGGACCAATGGTCTCCATACACTCTCATAATAGGCATGTATGACCCAGATCCAAACTACAGCATATTGGCTGCAAATTCTGGACAATCTGCACAATGTTCCTCTATCTCTGGCAGGGTTGAAAGATATCCAAGAAGACCGAGGGGAAGTGACCATACACTGACCACTACCAACCCCCATAGACGGTGCTGAACAGATTTCGGCCTTAATCTCAGCTACCTTATCTGTAAAGAATCGAACAAACTCATCACACTTATCTTGAGAAAATGCTCCTCGAACCTGTAGATAGGTTGGGTTGCACAACCTGTCTATGGTTCGAAAGAACTGAGCTGGTCGACTTTGAACAGCAGCAACCTCACCAGACAGGAACTCTGCCTTCTTACGTGTGATTGCTGATAGGTAGCTTTAATAATGATATATCAATCTAAGGTGGTTGGCCTCAAGGGCCGTTCTCTGCCAGTGATGCTCTAACCTTCATCCTACATGTCTCAACTTCCTCAAAGTCTCATCAAACCAAGGAAACCAAGGGTGGAGTGAGAGAAAGGATGAACACGGACTGGAGCGAGAACATCCAGAGCCTCAGTAATAGCCTTATTATTTATTTATATATATATATATATAAGTTTAGGAATTATAACCGTTTGAGTCAGGGACTCATTTACAAAGGCTCCATGTCATGCATTGAATGAGGACAAACTACAGAGTAAAACATAAGGTACAGAGACAAAGAACAGTGTCAGAATGAGTATAATACATAGACAGAAAACTACACCACAATGCATAAATTATGACTCGTATAGTTAGAGTCAGAGGTAAAATTTGCAGCAAATACTTAGCCCATGTATAGGAGTTTATGTGCAATCACAGTGGCAGTTGGATATAATATGGGTATGCAGCACAGGTTTAAAAGGCCCCGACCTGGGAATAAAGAGGGTATTGTCAGGGAGGGAGTTCATCCAGCATGGCATCCTGTAGCAAAAGGATCTTTGACTGGCAGTGGTCCTTGCAAAAGGGATGTGAAAGGTAGAAGTGTTTGAGTGCCCTGTGGCCCGCATCAGGGAGCACCTTTGTAGGAGTGAGAGACAGCCGGGGGGGGGCTAACCCTAGTTGTATTCTTTTGGGCAAATAGGCAGGTTTGATAAAGTAGGCATCCCTGAAAGTTTAGCCATGATGACTGTTTGTAGAGTTCACAGGTATGTGTAAGGTGATCACAGCCTGTTGCTAGCCAGCATGCTTTGTTAAGGGAGTGCTTAACGCTGGCCAGGGCAATGTCTGAGACAGTGTCATATATGACAATGCCACAGTCTACCAGGGTAAGGATGGAGCTAGAGATGGCTATGCGGAGGGCATCAGGAGGGAGAAAGGGCCTATATTTGTAAAGGAGATGATTCTAATATTTATAGCAGAGCAGGTCAATGATATATGGAGGGAGGCAGTATAGCGCAGTGGTTTAAGGCTCTGAGCTGTAAATCTGGTAACATGCAGCAGACCAGACTTGGGTTTGAATCCCACAGCTTCCACTTGCATACTGTGTGACCCTGAGCAAGTCACTTAGCTTCCTTGTGCTCCCAGGTTGCACCTATAAAAAAGCTTTCAGTTTAGTGTGCTAAGTGTTTAGTGTCCTGGTTAAACAACTAAAGAAAAAAATACATATATGCTCACGGAAAGTAAGGGCCGAGTCAAGGGTGACCCCCTAGGTATTTAAAATTGGTAACTGCTTCCAGCATGGTACTCTGGGAGTTCAGTATAGATAGTTTGGTCCTGTTGAGGATAGGAGAATAACATGACCTTTGTTTTATTGTAGTTGAGGACAAGTTTGTGGGAGGTGAACCATGATTCTATTTCTGTGAAGGGGTCCTGCAAGTTTTGTTGGAGCTGGGCAGGGTTGGGTGCCAGCTAAAGATCACAGCATCATCAGCATACAGGAGCAGGTGTTCAGTGGAGGCCAAAGGGAGGGAGGGATTTTAAGTATAGGGAGAAAAGGGGCAAGCCAAGGATGGACCCTTGTGAAATGCCAGATTGGACTGGAAGGCTAGTAGAAAGGGTGCTGTTTATTTTAACTTGCTGGGTACGGCCATATAGATAGTTTGAGAACAAGTCAGCAGTCTCTTGGGAAACACCAACAGAGAGGAGGAAGTTTAACAACGTACTATGATTGACAGTATCAAAAGCTTTGGAAAGGTCAATGTAGACAGAAAGTCAGTCAGTTGATCTGCAGCTATTTTTCCAGAACTTTAGAGAGGGGAGGGAGTATAGAGATGGGCCTATAATTACTACTAGCAGCACTGTCACCATTTTTATGAACTAGAGTGATGACCACCCTTTTCCATAGGGTAGAGAACTGTCCAAGGCATTGGGACATGTTTAGTATGTTTGTTAGGGGCGTTAGGACCTCATCAAGTGTTAAAGAGAGTAGTTTAGCATCAAGAGAGTCACCACTATGTCTTGTCTTTGCAAGGAACTTGGTGAGATATGGGCAAGCGACACTAGGGGAGATAATTTTAAAGTAAAAGGGTGGAGTGCTGGGGGGTGGCAGAAACTGCCCAGTATATGCAGTAAAGAAGTCAGGAAGGAGGATAGAGCTGAGGTCAGAGAAAGACGCGTTTAAGGCATTAGCTATCCTAGTAGGGTCTTGGGTGGAAACACTGTCAATGACAATCATGGATAGTGGAGGGGAGGGAGACTTGCCACTTAGTTCCTTCATATTTGCCCAGAATCTTTTCTTATCTGGATTGATAGAAAGCTGCCTTTGCCTTGCGGATAGCCCAGGTGCATGAGTTATGGGCAGCGCAGTACAATTGTCAATCAGAAGGGTGACCAGACTCAAGGGCACGGTACCATAGGTTATCATGGGCCTTCATTAGATCGAGCAAGGACCGATTTACCCAAGATGAGGATTTAGCTTTTTCTACTTGCTTAACCAAGGGGGCAAAGATGTCACAGGCAGCTTGGCAGGATCTAATGAAAAAGGACAGGGTAGGGCAGGATGCACTGATGACTGGTGATCTAGTGGGGACCAGTCAAGGATGAGAAGGTGGTTTCAGAGATGTGCCAGAGAACCTTTTTTTTAGCTGGTGATACATGGTGATCCTCGGGAGGGGGGGAGCTTCCAGCTATTTGACCAGCAGCAGGTTACAGGGGAGTGATCACTGACTGAGTCTGGGAGAACCTGGACATCCTGCAAAAGCTCAGGGTGGTTTGTGAGGATGAGATCGATGAGGGAACTGGTTCCCCTGCATTGGTCTAATCTAGTAGGGCTTAGGACCATTTGTGAGAGATTTAGGGCCGTGGCTGCATCCCTCAGGGAGGATGTGTGAGGGGCAAGCCAGTTAGCATTGAAATCTCCTAGGGCAATGATTTCCGAGTTCTTTGGTAGTTGGACAATGATGTTAAAGATGGATCAGAAAACCTCCTTTTGGTTATGCGAGGGTATGTAGACTGACATTAGGTAGAGAGATTTACCTGATTTGCCAACTGCTGTCTTAAGGGTTAAGGACTGGGCACCTGCCATGGGGTTCCATGTAGCAATTTTAATACCTTGAAGGTGATCCCAAAGGTACAGCATGTACCCACCACCACACCTATCTAGTCTGTCTGAACTGAAGAAGATATAGGCCGGTAGGCAAACAGTATTTCTGAGGGCTTAGCTTGGGGGGGAAGGTGTTGCAATCTCATGACCTGCACCCATGATGGGGAGCCTTGAAATGCCTTATTATAGGCCAGAACTAGATTATCTGGATCCTCGCCTGCCCTCGGAACACCCAATATGTCTAGTACCCACCAAAAGACCCTCTGGGGTTACACCCCTCAATGGGCAGTATCTGATCATCTCCACAGGGGCAGGCCAATAAGGAGGGGCTGGAAATTGAATCTTACTGTGTAGTGATCTGACCACATGACTGACTGCACCACAAAGTCGAAGGACTCGATCCCCAGGAGGAAGACCAGATCAAGTGAGTAACCCTGATTATGAGTAGCAGAGGCAACTACCTGTGTGAACCCAATGAACACATAACTTGGAGGAAGTCTTGACCAAACTGCAAGAGTTCATCTTCGATCCAGGTATTGAAGTCGCCAGGTGACTCCAATGCTGCATTGACGATGAAGTCTACTACTTCCTGCAGGAACAATTTCTCACCCCTGGGTGGACAGTAGATGAGAATGATCCTGCAGCCCACACCTGCTACTACAGTAAACTCAAATGATCTGGCTACCTCAACTGGTACACCAGTAAGACCCAATTCTGATCTAAAACAGATAGCCACCCCCCCCGCCCCTGTGGTTCAATCTTGAGTGGTGTATCACCGAAAACCAGGCTGGGACCACCGCTTCCAAAATGCAAGTCAGGTCTGCTGTCCCAACCAGATCAGCAATAATTGCTGTCTTGTTCCTAATAGACCTGACATTGCATAGCACCACTGGAGTCAGATGGGGTTCCAGGGCTGACCAAGTTATCTGCCCAGAAGTACAGGAGCCCTTGGGTATGGTAACCAGAAATGGTGGACCACGATGCATCTCCTGGACTGAACAACTCCTATACGGCTGCCCCGCTCCTCCCTCCAGAGTCCAGGACCCTCAGTCCACCTCTGCTTTCTACTAACAATGCCTAAAGCCCTACATCGATTATAGACTGCTTTGGGCAGAGGAAGAGAATAAAATGGCCTGAGGTCCCGGAGTTCATTGGGGGAGTAGTGCCTGACTGGGAGAGCAACAGTTTTTAATTCACCATTAACATATGAGTCACATATACATGCTATTACATCTTAAATACATTCTAAAATTGCTTTATTATACAAGTTGCATAGTTTTTTGACAGATGAGTACATCTGGCAATAGCTAATTAATGTCTGTTGCCTATCTTGAACTATGCCTTAATAGTGGTGGATAATGCTCCTCATAGTTCACTAAGGCAGAAATCAGTATTGTTGCATAAAATAGGAAGATTTGCATTACTAGTACCCAGTAATGCACACCATTGTACTATATTGGAGAATCTTGGATGGTTATCAATTGAATATTATCACAAGTTTGTATTGTCCAAATCTGTTTACAAAACACAATAAACAGGGGTACCTATAAAATTAAAAAAAATCAGCTTGTGATTTCTAGTTTTAAATTACATACTAGATTATCAGGGGATACAACTATGTTAAGAATTCCATTTATGTTCACATCAAGAGGACAGTGATTGTTTGCATACTGTGCACCTAAAATATGGAATGATATTCCAGTACATATTAGAGGTATGGGTAGTTATGGGTCATTCACAATAGCCTTGAAAATGTACTTTATGAACTTGTCTAAGTGTAGATGTTATTTAGATTGATATATTTTTTGATTGGCTGTATCAGCTATGAAACTACAGTTTCTGTGATATGGATTTTGCACAATAGTTTGAATTGTATTAGAGTTTTTAAATCAATTTAATGTGTAGACGTGGAATTTATATTCCTATTTAATTACGTTTTGTATTATGTATTTCTGTCTTATGATGTTTTCGTGTATTTTTGTGTATTTTTGACTGACCACGGGTCGTACCTATAAAAGGAATTTTATCCCAGTGTACTTATGTGTAAACAAATCAAATCAACTCAATACATCTTCAATCAACAATAACCCGTATTGCCCCCACCTCATAAAAAGAATATAAAACAAACATAATTAATCCTACAAAAACGTTTGATTTGTCCTTGGAAGACTAATGATGTATAGGTAAAAGATTAGTCCCAGTGACTGCACATTTAAAAGCATGTCAGCCCTCAGTGTCTGTGCCTTTCATACAAAATATAAGTAAGGCATGCAAAGGATATTAGTATAATTTTAACACAAGTGTGCAGGGAAACAACATGAATAAAGGCAGATGTCTTGCAAAGCCCAGCCATAAGATCTCTCTCCCCAACATTTGAGGCTTATCTTTTGGTTTTTGGCCCTCAGGCCCCAGTGATCACCCCTAGCTGCCACACCAAAAGAATGCACCCCCCCATCCCCATGAAACTGCAGCTTTGAGACCAGAGTGCACAGTTACTGGGCCAGGAGTCCAAGCTGGAGTTGAGGTATGGCTCACATCCAGATCATCATGGTTTGACCCTTATCATTGTTCCCACAAATCTGAACCTAGGACAGTGCGGTGAGGTTGGGACGTGGTAACAGTAATTTAAGGTTGGAAGGGTCTCTTGCTCTGGCATGTTAATGACCATGCAGTAATAGTATCTTTACTGTGGAATATGTATAACTGGAACTATTTTTACACCTGCAAGATATTGCCTCATAACCAGGTCTGGCCCCTCACAAAAGAGATTAGAAATAGCATGAAATAGAGGAAGTTTGTAAGATCAATGTGTAGTTTTCAGAAAAGATACAATGAGCTTAAACTTCCTGGTTAAAAAAAATCATAATAATAAAAGAATCAAGTCAATAAATAAAATGGTGTTTATCTGATTTCAGGAACACCAATGGCTCTTAAGCTGATGCCCAAGACTGAGACCAAACTCCACAGTTTCCTACATGAGTACTGCATCTCTCTCTGCCTGTCCTCCCATCCCAGCTTTGTCAGTGCCTTTGGCATTGTTTTTGAAACGGAGAGGCAGTATGGCTTTGCTCAGGAGCTGGCTGTTGACAAAGACCTTTTCTCCATCATCATACCAAGAGTAAGTATGCTTTGAGGTTGAGGGACACAAGTATCTAGGCAAGGGGAATAGAGTATTCATTAACCTAACTTGATTCATAGCATCACTGAGCTAGATCATCAGTCCAACCCTGCATCCCACAAATAGAAGCTAGTGGCTCAGATTCAGTTGGTGCCAGATTAGGCACATAGGGACTAACAATCTCACCAGCAGGTCAGTTTTTTTTTTTTAATTATTTAACCAGGTGAGACACACTAAGTTGAAAGCTTGTTTACGGGTGCAAATGGGGAGAGGGGTGCAGCACCCTAAACATTGAATGGGAAGAACATCTCTCCACCCTCAGCTAGTGCTCAAACAGGAGTGCAGCATGTTTGTAGTTCATTTGCATCACCAGGTAAGGAAAAAGATCTGGCTTCCCATACAATGCACAGGGGAAACTCCGGACCTCACCCAACAACTAACACACTGAAATCTGGCCAATGGAAAATCATGTACAGAAATCTGGGAAACAAGATCCCAGACCTGCTGGCAATAATGATAGAGGCTAAACTGGACATAGTAGCCATTAGCAAGAAATGGTTCACCAGTAACCACACTTGGAAGACTTCAGTACCTGGTTATGTACTGTTCAGAAGAGGCCGAGGTTCGGGGGGGTGGATTGACCCTTTATGTCAATGAAAATATCAAAGCTACAGAAATTCAGAATACACATAAGGATCCAGATCCAGAACAACTGTGGGTCACCCTGGAAACAGGAAATGGGACTGACATATGAACTGGGGTTGTCTACAGGCCTCCAGACCAGGGGGAGGACATATACGCATTACTGTTAGAAGATATACAAAACACGATTGCTAAAGAGGAGGTTCCGATAATGGGAGACTACAACATGCCAGATACAGATTGGTCAATACCAGCAGGAACATCTGCCAAAACTAGACACATAATGGATTCTCTGCAGTGGAGGGCCTCAAACAACTGGTACAACAACCCACAAGAGACAAAAGCTATTCTAGATCTAGTACTGACTAACAGGGAAAGGATCACAGATCTCCAGGTAGAAGGTCACCTGGGGGCCAGTGATCATAACATGGTATGGTTCAATTTGGCCACTAGAACTAAATCATCCCATTCCAAGGCAAAAATATAGGACTTTAGAGGAGCTGACTTTGATAAGATGGCCAACAGAGTTGAGTTAGCCCTGGCAAGAAGAAATACAGTTGAAGGGGTACAGGCAAAGTGTTCAAGCATTAAGGGTACAATACTTGAAGCAACATCCCATTTTGTTAGAGAGAAAGGCAAGAGCAAAAGAAGAAGGAAACCACTTTGGTTCTCAAGAACAGTAGTAGAAATTATCAGAGCAAAAAGACTGACCTTCAGGAAATATAAGAAAATGCAGCAGGATGAAGATGAGGCATACCAAACTTCTATAAGGGATGCAGGGAAGGCAGTAAGACAGGCAAAGGCTCAAACTGAGGAAACACTAGCACAAACAGTAAGAGAAGGTGACAAGACTTTCGATAGATACACTAGTAAAAGGAGAAAGTCCAGAGGGGTATTGCTAAGATCAAAGGAGATAAGGGGGAGTCTGAGGGGGAGGACTAAGGAAAAGTATATATCCTAAATAGATATTTTTGCTCAGTATTTACTGAGGAAAAGGTAGGGTAGGGCCCACAGCTCAGCACCATAGAAACAGGGGGGAGGGATGGGTGCAGTAGTCCCTTCACAAAAGAAAGGGTCCTACATGAGCTCGCTAATCTCAGGGTGGACAAGGCAATGGGACTGATGGCATGCATTCCAGGGTACTAAAGGAGCTAAGGGCAGAACTAGCAGACCCATTACCTGAACTGTTTAGTGATTCTCTGAGCACAGGAGCGGTCCCAGAAGATTGGAGAAGGGCTCATGTGATCCTGCTCTACAAACGTGGTAGCAGGGAGGAGGCAGGGAACTACTGATCAGTCAGTCTTACCTCAGTAGTGGGCAAGATTATGGAGGCATTCCTTAAGGAAAGGATAGTGCAACACCTGGAATCCATAGGAGCACAGGATCCAAGACAGCCTGTGTTTACAACAGGAAGGTCCTGTCAAACTAATCTCATAGATTTCTTTTACTGAGTGACCAGAGTAGTGGCCCAAGGGGGAGTAGTTTATGTCACCTACCTTGACTTCAGCAAATCTTTCAATATTGTTCCACATAGAAGATTGATTAATAAGCTAGGTAGGCTCAGGTTGGGTCAGAAGATGGTCAGCTGTGTGGCAGACTGGTTGGCTGGCAGAAAACAGAGAGTGATGGTAAATGGTATCCAGTCAGAAAAGATGCATGTCACAAGTGTGGTACCTCAGGGATCAGTCCTGGGGCCTGTCCTCTTCATTGTCTTAATCAGTGACATTGGAGATGGACTGGAGGGTAATCTGTTTGCAGATGACACCAAGATCTGCAACAGAGTAGATGATCCAGATGGGGTGGGCAGAATGAGAAGAGATCTGGATAAACTATCTAAATGGTCAGAAGAGTGGCAACTGGGGTTTAATGCAAAGAAGTGCAAGATCATGCACATAGGGAAGAGAAACCCCGGAGCCATCTATAGATTGGGATGGGAGTTGCTGGCAATCACAAAGGAAGAACGAGACTTAGGCATCATCATCACAGATGACCTGAAATCATGCAAGCAGACCATTAAAGCAGCAGGTAAGGCTAGAGGGATGTTGGGGTGTATTAGTAGGGGTATCACAAGTTGTAAGAGAGAGGTAATAATCCCTCTTTACAAGACCCTGGTTAGGCCCCATCTGGAGTACTGCATGCAATACTGGAGCCCGCACCAGCACAAGAACATTAACAAAATGGAGGCAGTCCGGAGAAGGCCAACCAAAATCAATCAATCAAAATCTTTATTTAATCAGGCGAACATCATTGAGCATAGCTCATTTACAAGATGGACCTGAGTGGTCAAGAAGTGCAAGTGTTAATACATTGACAAGGGTAGCATAAACAGTTATACATTGACAGGGGTAACAAAAACAGTAATACAATGACATAAGTGCTAATATATAACAATATACATATGTACACGGCACATTAAAACTTTTTAATCTGTGAGACAGAAGGCAATGGGCACATCAGGAGTAATATGTAGATTATAGGACCTAGCAGGCATTTTGAGGGTGAATCTTGGGACTGGAAACGGGAGTTTTATCAGCATATAGGAACACGAAAAAAGAAAGGGGGGGTAGGTAGGGCCGGGGTTTAGGCCTTGTGGAAGCAGTTGCAGAGTTCTGGGAATAGGGTGGTGAATAATCTTTTGAAGGATATTAAGGGTAGGAGGTTATTTAGCTTCATGGTTTTTGAGTGAATTCAAACAATTGCTAGTGAGTAGCTGATAGCAGCCCTCCCAAACTGGGTGGAGACATTGGGGACCTTAAGAATGATAATTTTGCTGATCCTTAGGTTGTATGGCCTAGAAGTAATTTGAGTAAAACAGTCTGAGATATAGGTAGGTAGCTTGCCTGATAAGGCTTTGAATATCCAAATTGCAGCATTCCAATTTCTTCTGTGTTGTAGTGATGTCCAGTTAACTGCCTTATAAAGGGAGCAATGATGGGTGCTGAAGGGAAGGTCAGTAATGAATCTGATGGACCTGTGATATAGGGTGTCCAGTTTATTTAAGAGGGGGAGTGAACAATGTCCATACAGAAAGTCAGCATAGCCAATGAGGGATAGGAATGAAGCCTGGATTAATCTTTTTTTGGAGTCTCTGTTGAGGTAATGCTTTATTCTAAAAAATAAACCAAGCCTTTGTCTCAGTTTCTTTAGTAGCTCCTCAATATGGACAGAATAGTCAAGCTTGTTATCAATCCAGACTCAAGGTATTTGAAGTTATCAACAATTCCAGCTTCTCTCCAAGTAAGGTGGTTAGTTGTAGGTGGTGGATGGTGGGGTAGTGGCAGAGCAACTCTTTGAGGTAAAGAACATAGCTTTTGGTTTTTTTGCATTTAGAAGTAGTTTTTATCCAGTAGGTTGTGTTGTAGGATGGAAAATTCAGATTGTAGCAGTTCACAGGCTTTAGATAATGAAGGATTGCTAACATATAATACAGTATCATCAGCAAACAGATGGATGTTGGATTGAGTGAGGTTAGCATCAATATTATTAATATAGATGGCAAAGAGGATGGGCCAAGAATAGAGCTTTGTGTACACCTCTTAACAGTGGTTTAAGGTGGATAGGTGTTTCCATTTTTACCAGTTGTGACCTATCTGATAGATAGCACTTGAACCAATTGAGTGAAGGGGAATCCAACCCTAGTGAGCCAAGGGAGGAGATTAATGATTCATGATCCACTGTGTCAAATGCTTTGCTCAAATCCAGGAACACAGCACAGGTACTGTTCTTCTTATCCATAGCAATCTGCCAGTCATTGGTTACTTGGCTAGGGTCAAATGGTGCTATGCCTTGATCTAAATCCTGATTGTGCTGTATTTAGGAGGTTATTGTTATCCAGGTAGTCCCTTAATTGTGAGTTTACTAACTTTTCAGCATCTTGGATAGAACTGATAGGATGGAAATGGGCCTGTAATTATTGAGGTCCATGGGATCACCAGATTTGAGTAAAGGAACTACTTGAGCTGTTTTCAAGTGGAGGAATGGATCCAGTGGTGAGGAAAGATTGAATAGATGAGTGAGGGGCAGATAAGACTTGAGATGCAATCTGAGGAATTAGGCTCAGGAGTCTGTACTGCACTTTTGAAGTATCTAAATTGGAGAGGAGATCTTCCACTTCTTCAAGGATATTGGGTTGAAGGAGAAGGTTGATGTAGCCTTTTGACCCACGGTGGATTGAAGGTTCAAGGAAGATCTCAGGAGATTTGCAGGTGAAGAGTCAAATGCTAGTCCAGCTGTGGTGAAGTGGTCATTGAAGGTATTTAGGATTTCTTGTTTGTCCGTAATTTCTGTGTTATTTAGTAGCAGTTTGCAGGTTAAGGCAGGAGTAGAATTTTGGCCCAAGATACCTTTTATAGTTCCCAGAGCCTGGTTGGGTTATTATAGGAGGCATCCAATTCAGCTCTATAATAGGCAGCTTTGGCAGATCTTATTTGTGTTGTACATGAATTTCTTGCTTTTCTGAAATTTAGCCAGTCTCTGGAATCCTTAGTTTTTCTTGCCTTTTTCCACAGTTTGTCTCTGGCTAGCAAGGCTGTTTTAAGATCAGTGGTGAACCAGGGGCAAAAATGGTGCCGGGACTACATTAGAAAACATATGAGGACAGATTAACAGAGCTAAATATGTATACCCTAGAGCAAAGGAGATAGCTGATACGATCGAAACATTTGAACATCTTAAGGGCATTAACAAGGTGAAAGAGTCTTAACATATTTCAATATAAGAAAAATAGCATAACAAGAGGACACAGCATGAGAATAGAGAGAGGCTGATTAAGGGGGAATGTGAGGAAGTTCTTTTACACAGAAAGGGTGGTGAATGCATGGAATGGCTTACCTCAGGAAGTGGTGGATATGAATACAGTGCATGGCTTCAAAACATGCATGGGACAGGCATAAGAGAGCAATAAAGATAAGTATGAATAGATTAGCCATTGACAGAGTACAGGCCTAATGCACCTTCATAAGGTAGAAAAAATGGGCAGACTGGATGGGCCTTGCAGTCCTTATCTGCTGTTAAGTTCTATGTTTCTATGTAGAGGTCCTAATTTAGAATGATCAGAAACCACATTTCCAAATCAAAACATACCTGAAACCTTTGTTTCTGTGCTGAGTGCCCATGTGTTGAATGCTATGCAGTCAAGGTCACACAGAAGTGTAACAAAAACCTGGTGTGTCATATCTTCAGTGAACGTGGAGTTTGCAGCAATTTGGGCCAACTGAAAATCTGGCCCAAAGTGTCCTGGGATCTTGCTCTGTCTGGACCCATGAGTCCAACCATATCTAGAGTGAGGGTGTGGTTAAGGGTTGGGTAATATCCCAAAACATGAGCAAGGTGTGAGTGACGTATACGGCTCAACCAGTGAATGAGTCTGCCATGCTTGGAAATACCAAAATCAGACCGCTGAACCCTCACTTTGTCAAGTAATCCTGGAGAACCATATATTCTTGACAAGAGAAGAATGTTTTGACCAGGGAAGCCAGTTAAACTAGATATCCAAACCCCAGAGCAGTATTGCTTCTGGCAAGCTAGCAGAAAACCCAGGTTGTAGATGACCAATGGTCTTTTTAACTTGTAACTGTTGCAGCATGGAGGTAATTAACTCAGTTTATGATGAATGACAAGTGAGTCACATCACCTTCAATCACCTTAGTGGACAAGTCATAACCAGGACCTCTTCATATCAAAACACTACTGCCAACTCTTCTCACAGACAGTGAACTAGAGCTGCAATGTTGCCAGACTGAGTGAGGAAAGGGAGGGGTTGGGCAATTCTGGAAACATCAGAAAATCAGGCAGGGCAAATAAATAAATGTAATGCTTCCTGTTTCCTGCTTCTCTCTCTCTCTCTCTCTCTCTCTCTCTCTCTCTCTCTCTCTCTCTCTATCTCTCTCGCTGTTCTTTGCCTCACTCCCCCTCTCAATTAAACAAGCATCACTCTTTGGGAATCACAATGTGCAGTTGTGATTCTATCCTCCCTCCTTTCTATCAACAGGTCCTTCTCCTTGTGCTGCTTCTGAAAGGAATGTTTCTCCACACAGTGCAATATTTATATTTATTACAAACTGATTAACCAAGGTGGCCTAAGTGACATACCTTTCATGTAGTGCAATGGGATGGGTCTTGATCTGCCCAGTTTTACCTCTAGGAGGGCATGTGTCTTGTCCAGAGTTACACAGTGTGGGATACATACTTGACATTCCCTAGGTCACAGTCTTGTGCTTTAATAACTGGATCTTGCTGCTACTCATGCTAATTCTAATATTCATGACACTTGTATTCCTCTTAATTCTGCTCTTATCTATCTGTAGGCTGGAATCCCTGAGGCAGCTGTTAAACGTTGTGCAGTCCAGGTTGCCAGTGCTTTGACGTTCATGCACAGCAAAGGTCTTGTCCACCGTGACATCAAACCAGATAACATCTTGCTGTACGACCGTGACTGCCACCAGGTAAAGCTGACTGACTTTGGGCTGACCTGTCTGCGGGGCACTGTGGTGAAGCCTCTCTCAGCAACCTTGCCATACACAGCTCCAGAACTGTGTCAGTTAAAGAGCTCTGAAGGTCTGGCTGCTGAACCCAGTTTGGACATCTGGGCATTCGGAGTGCTTCTTTTCTGTCTTGTGACTGGCTTCTTTCCATGGGAGAGTTGCATAGTCACTGATGCCAACTTCAAGATGTTTTCCAGCTGGCAGAAGAGGGGAAGGACTCTGGAACTCCCTATCTTGTGGAAGAAGGTCAGTGATGATTGCCTTCAGATGTTTAGAAATCTCTTGACAATTAATCCACTGCAGAGGAGCCCTGCTGAAGAGGTGCACAGGTTTCTCAAGGTCCAGTGGAAGGTGAACAGTGCAGTGCAGTGCCGGGGTGTGGACAATGCCCAGTTCCTGCAAAAACTTGAGAATAAAAACAACCAGTCCTTCGTAAATGGCAGTCTACCAGAAGTAAGCTTGTCTTCAGTGTTTAAACGTGGCCATCCACAGGCACCCATTAAAGGTTTCATGCATCCTGTGGCCTTTTCCCATGGGATAGATAAAGACAGTAAAACGATACATTAGTGGAACCCACCATCCCTGTACAAACTCTTTGGGAGGGTAGTTTAAACATAAGGACTCACTCGTCCATCCAGAATCCAGCTACCTAATAGGTTATTGACTTTATATTGTGATTGATGTTTAAATTTGTACTACAGCAAAAATATTTTTTTTTACGTTTTGTAAATGTTCTTGAAAACATGTTGGGTCATGAAAAGTGATGTGTGGGTCCTGGCAGCATTCATATTTATTTCTGGATCTGGGCACCCATAATTCAGATGTTTTTTTATACACCAAGGAGGCAGGGCTTGTACTGGCTCCTTCCCAGAGGAACACTGACACACACACAGGCCAATAAGAAGCATCACAGGGGAGGATCCAACTCTGAATCATTTTCATAATTTCTGTTGTTCTACCCTCAAAATCATGCTCAACCTCTATCCTTTTAAAGAGGGCATAAAATAAAGCGGAATCACATGGTTCAAGTTCAAAAATGAATTCATCCTCTCAACTATTGTTGAGGTGGGGGAGGTTTCTTTCAGAAGAGAAATTAGCTTTGAGGTGGAGCTAGAAAGTAAAATAAATGTTTGTTTTGCTCAGTTTGCACCTTTGCAGTGCAGGACCTATGTCATCTCTGAGACTTTCTTTTGAATCTATATTTCATGCCCCCAAACTGAAAATATCCCCTATCAAATGATGCATATGAATATATCTGAATCAGTTTCAGACTGTTTTGAAGTTCATAGCTTCCAATTGTTAGAGATGTGCACAACTGCACTGGAAAGGGCAGATCTTCATCTGACACCTCAAAGAAAAAAAGAAAGCTTCATCAGATCATATCACTATGCAGTATGCCCCCCATGAGGGATATTTTCAATTGGTGTTATAAGTTAACCCGGCTGATTAGTCCCTTCAAAAGCATTCAGTAACAGTGGAAGAAATAACAGCTGTGTTAATCTTCTTCAGTTTGATTTGACATAAAGCAGGATAAAGAAGAACACCATTGCCTTCCCAGAAGAAAGACCCCATGTAATGGGCCTGTCAAACACACTGTAAAAAAGCTTTCTCACATCAGTAATGCAAACCATTCCACACAGTGAAAAAAAACAGATTTTTGCTTGTATGGTACAGTGCACTTAGTCTAAGACTACTGATAGGGATGAGTCATTATCAATTCCTTCTCTATTTTTATTTATTTCACAATGTAATTACCCAAGATAGGTATACTAGTATGCAATATATCATGTTCTGAATGGGGTCCTGATTCTACCCATTTTTATGCTGGTTCATGCTTGTGCGCCAGCCAACATATTGCATTAGTAGCAGATTTGGAGGCGCGGTCACTGTTGGGCGAATGCAGGGCATGCAATAGTAGGTGCATCTCTAATTCCCCAATAAGCCAGCATGCAGGTGCCATACCAGGAATACATAATGTGGCAAGCCCATCTAAGGAAAGGCCTGCTGCAATGAGAGAAAAGCTTGTCATACACAGCGGAACCTCCCGACGTGCCTTACCTGGTGAAACATTAGAGTCAGCATGGCGGCACACTGCCTGCCACAATGCTGACTTTGGGGGTGCCCAATTCCCCTGTCAGCATGCTCTGACCCAGTTTATGTGCTGACAAGGGAGCCCACTCCCCGTTGGCATAATGCACCCCCATTTGTTATGTGCCAAGGGGGTGCCCAATCCCCCTCAGCTAGCCCCCCCAAACACTCAGCTGGCAAACTGGGATC
Organism: Neoceratodus forsteri; assembly: GCA_016271365.2. NCBI lineage: Eukaryota > Metazoa > Chordata > Ceratodontiformes > Ceratodontidae > Neoceratodus > Neoceratodus forsteri. The sequence goes on along the minus strand of CM057449.1, from coordinate 292,834,359 downwards.
CAACCCCAGTGTGCCAAATGCCCCTGTAAAAAAAAAATTCCTACTGTGTTTTTTTTTTAACCTGTAAAAAAAGAAAACAGTCCCTCGAGGTCTGTGCAGCTCCCTGCCCCAACCCACACCCACCATCTACGCACCCTGCCAACCCAAACCCCTCCTCACCCCATACTTACCTCTGGAATCTGGTGTGAAGATCTTCAGTGGACCAGGAACACGTCTGCACTCTTCAAAGCAGACCATGAATGGAACAAATGCTGGTAAGCTATATAATGGCATCAATAGTTTTTTTTTTCAACTTTGGTGCATATCTCAGGCCATTTTTTGGAATTTTTGCACCAAATTTTCAACATGAGGTTATTGGGGCCCCTCCTCATGAATTCAGTTACTGACATGGCATTATTAGTCCTGAAAGGTGATTTCGCAGTCACTACATGGAATCACCTTTCGGGACTAATGAAACAACAGTGCCACTGTTCATAAGGGGGGGCTCTCAAAAAGCCTATGTTGCACATTTGGTGAAAAAAATTCAAAAAACGGTTGTTTTACAAGTGTGCATGGCGCTATTTCTACACGCGCTTGTAACTTCTTGAATTTGTAATATTTTCATTCCAGATTTTCAAAATCATCATTTTCCCACACCTCCTCATGAACAGTACAGCTGTCATTTTACATATCCTGGCCAAAATGTGTTTTCACACGTCCAGTGCAGAATAGTGCAGTCACTGTGTGAAATCAGTTTTTGGGACATTTTCAGAAAATGATGGTGACACTGTTCATGAGCAGAGGTCCTAAAATTCCTATGTTGAATATTTGGTGATGAAAGTCCATAAAATGACTATGTTACAAGCGTGTATTAGGCAATTTCCATGCACCCTTGTAACTTCACAAATTTGCAATATTTTCATGCCAGATTTTCAACACTGGCATTTTTTCACACCTCCTTATGAACAGTACAGCTGTCATTTTTCACAGCCTGCTCAAAACGTGTTTCCGCACCTGTGGCGCACAATGGCGTGGTCACTGTGGGAAATCGACTTTTGGGACAGATTAACAAAATCACAGCACCACTGTTCATGAGAAGAGGTCCCAAAATACCTGTGTTGAAAATGTAGCTAAAAAAATCCCAAAAATAATTGGGTTATGGATGTGTGTTGCACAGTTTCTATGCATGCTCATGACTTTACCAATTTTTCATATTTTCACTCTAGATTTTCAGTGTTGCCACTTTTTATGCCTCCTCATGAACAATACAGTTATTATTTTTCACATCCTGCCCAAAATGTGTTTTCATCCCTTTGCTGACAAATGGCATAGTCACTGTGCAAAACCACCTATCAGCTAACAAACTGATTATTCCGCTCCTATGAGGTGGGGTCACAAAAAGCTTATGTTGAAAATTTGGAGTGAAAATACCAACAAATGCCTACAACATTAGGGTTTCCAACTATAACATCGCACCCTGTAGAGACTGCCAGGCATCGGGGTGTGACTTGGAATCACTGGCTGTAATGCTCACACCATTCCACCCCCCCCCCCGCAGCCAGTGACAGACTTTGAGGTGTGCCTTGGAGTGTTTGGCCCAAAAGGTCACCCCATTCTCCTATACTGCACCCATCTCAGTGTATTTTCTTATGGAATGGGGTAAGTATAAGGCCCAAAGACCCCAAAGCACACCATGACACTTGTCACTGTCTACAGGGTAGGGTGAGTTAAAATGGCATGAGCGTTATAACTTACGTTCCAAAGGCACACCCCAGTGCCTCTCAATCTCTGCAGGGTGGGGGTGGGGTTGGCGTCAATTTCATAATTCACTGCCATTCCTATTATGCATCTCTGACTCCTGTACTACTAATGCCATTGCCAGCCAGACAACATTCGGCATTGACAACTGCTTGTTTATAGCTGAGAGGCTATAGACCACAATGAAGGGAAGAGACTTACTCAGGGTCACAAAGTGTGGGGGTCTGAAGCTGCAACCTCTAGTTTCACAGTTCTGTACTGTGATCACAAGATCACACTGCCATGCTAAAATGGATCTTTTCTAACATACAGCAAATGTCTAAAGTCAGTGGGTATGCTAAATGTCAATAAAACTGTGGTGCTAAGCTATTCATGAAGAAATGTGCACTTCTTCTTGAGGTACATTAACTGAGAAACACAGGGCCAGACTACTAGTTCAGTTGCTGTGTATCATGCTGACACCTGGGACAAGGGTTCCCATTGGAGTTTACTGGGGGTCCAGGCACACTGCCAATGGGAGGCAATCAGCCTCCAGGGCTGCAGAACAGGGGCTGCCTTAGTTCTGCATACCCTCTTTCAGGCAGTGATGAATCAGTATTGCTGTTGACTATGAAAGCAACCTCTCAGCTACTCTCCATATAGAAGACAGGGTACTACCATGGTGATCCCAAAGGAAGATCCTGTTATGCAGGACAAGGGAGGTCACATGGGGAAAACTAATAACCATAATAAAAAGTATTGGCTGGCACCATCAGTAGCTCATTCACCTTTGAGTGGAATACCTTTCTGGATGGGAGGAATTACTGCCGATGACCTTGGGCCTGTTGCTTTGTCCCTATCTTTCTTGTAGGGATGGGCATATCTTCCCATAAAGACAGGTGTTTTGTTGTATCCCTGGTGCCCTGTGGGTGGGTAGGGATGGCTGCCTGTGATTGTGAGCACTTTGCTATGTCCTCAATTTTCCTGCAGAGGAACTAGGATAGTTGGGTAGGATGATGGACCCTTTGGTCCATCCCCCTCTGCTCTTGTAGGGGAAAGGAATGACTGGCCATTATAGATGGTCCTTTGTTGTATTCCTTCTTCTCCTTCAGGGGACAGGGATGATATACCATTATGGGCCCTTGTTGTGCCCCAAGCATTCCTTTAAGGGGATAGAACTGACTGACCTTTACACTCTGTGCCTTTTTGTATCCATGATGCTCCTGGGGGTGTTGGGTGTGGTTTCCAGTGATAGCTGTTACACTTTTGGGTCCCTAGCATCCAGTGGCATCCTGTTCCTGTCCATGTCCCCATGCAAGTTCTTCCTACTGTAACCCCACCCCTTCAGATCACCCATAACACGTATTTCAGACCTGTAATGGCAGCCAGATGAAACACTTCACTCACCTCCTCAGTCAGCTGCCATCTGACTCACTCAAAGTACTATAATAATATTGGTGGGTATATCAGTATAGAAGTCATAAGATATCTTAATAATGTAATTGCTATAGTGATGTATGATAGTTGTACACCAATGTAGCACTTTGATGATTATCAGCGATGTCTCATAACTACCATACTGATACACCTGTTTGAATATTACTACAGTAAAAAAAAACAAGAATTTGGGGGAGCATCGAATGTATATTAGCAGTATCCTTCTACAGTATTTCTTACTTGGTAATCACTGAAGAAGTTTTAAGTGAAGAATATATTAATAAAATATGCTGGGAGCAAATATGTGTAAAACAGTTGCATTCCTATGGGCCGAGAATCACACTCCACTGGCGTTCATTACAAACCTTCAGTACATAGACAAACATCTTCACCTCCATAATGTCTTAAAGAAAATGAAAGTCAGTAAATATAAATGCTCCTTTCTGAAAAAGCTTTTAGCTGCATACAATATACCTTTTATTATATTGATAGGCAGAGGAGCCAGGGTGTCAGGAGGGTAAGCAAACCACTCACTTTTTTTCATTAGGGGGTTAACCAGTGCACTTTGACCCCTACAATTCTGAGCAATGGGGTAGGATTCATATAAAAGAAATAAGAATGTTTGAAATTTTAAGTAGGGCAGCAAGCAGGCTGCTTTTTACATTTTTTTGTACTTCAAATGTAGAAAGAATCTAGGCAATAGAAAGTATATTTTGGTAAAAAAAACTTTAAGTTCAGTTTTGTTTCCCAATTGAGTGGGTTGCTCTATATAGTTATCTGAGTTTCAAAACTTCTCTAAATGTTGCTCATCTTGACCTGTTCAGCTTTTATTTTCATAAATAAAGGTATGTGAATAAACAATATTTGTGAATGATTTGGGATTATAAAAAGTTAGGTAGATTGACTTGAAATATATTCAAGAAGACAACTGTTTTCCCAATGACATGGGCTGAAGTGTCACATAGCTTTGCGTCACAGCCTTGGCAGTTCTGACCCCCTACTTTTTGGTACATGTCACCACCAGGGATTATATTCCAAATCAGAACATAATAAAACTCAAAAAAATATCCAGTTTTGACACAGCTTTGGGGCTGCTTCAGGAGCAAGTGTTGAAGAGGTATAATTAATACTGCTGGAGTGGGGTTCTTTGTCTGTGGGATAGCAAGATTTTCATTCATATGACTAATGTATTCTGTTTGAGACAGATGGTGGCCAGCCAAAGACACGAACAGAGGATATGAGCTAGCCAGTTGCAGCTTTTTGAAGGGTTTTGTGGTACTCCGATGTGAAAGGTGCCTCATGACAACAAAGAGCTTGCATGGGCCTAGAGCAAGGAGAGGGGTGGCAATGAATGCAAGGGAGTATTTGTAAAGGGATGGGGAGTGGTAAAGGACATCAGAAGAAAAGAAAAATAAATATCTAAGAGACCCTTTTGCAATATCATTATGGAAGATCACTGTGCACAAGCCAATAGCGGTGCCATGTAGCATGGCCACACTTCAAGAAGAGGAAATGTCATACATAAAGATGTTCCAATGGTACACACCAGCCTAGCATCATATTTAAAGATCCTGGAGCAAGTAAATTGCTTTCCCAATGGCAAAGAAACTTGTTTACACCAATTAGATCAATTGATGTTCAAATCAGTAGCGCAAAATTGAAACACAGTAGTTAAAAGGAAGCAGGTGTGCAGCCCTCAGGGAATTTCCTCTCTTTGTCTCTCAACTATTGTCCTTCATAAGGGTCTCTTTACAGAGGACAGTAGTTGAGAGACAAATACCTGAAAGGTGTTTTGTTTAATCTAAATTGTTTGAATAACCATCAGTACATAAACTGACGTTCATTTGCCCTCAGCTGACAGCACCCCCCCCCCCCCCCCCCACTGTAAGTGGTACCTAGTATCTGGTTCCCAAATATTCAGAGATCTCATAACACTATGGTCACAATGTCCTGAGTGATGACTAGTGATAATGCTTGGAAACACAAGGCAATTAGGCAATCACAAGGTGGTGGATCTTGTCAGTTTTTCACTGAAGATCCTGACTGGCATGAGTAGACATGAAGAAATGTGCCACTTGTGTCTGAGGGTTGTGCATACCATCAAGCTTCAGATTTTCTGATTTGCAACCCTGCTTTAGATGAATGTGAATTCATTAGGGTGGAGCTCAACCATGACTCCAAGTGTAGGGGAAAGTTGATTTTTTCCATCCCCATGAAATCATGGGAACAAGATGACATTCATTCATGGTCAGCTTGTGGGGGTGCATGTGCTGTGTAGATATGAGTCCTTAAGAAGCAAAGTGGGTGGATAAGATGCCTAGGCATCGAATCTCATTAGGACTACACCATCAAGATGGACATAAAGTACTGTCAGGAATCTTATCTGAGTGCTGCTTCTCATCCAAGCAATTTGGAATGATTTGCACACTCTGTAGCTTAAACAGTGCTAACATGTCAAGAATGTGCTGTGCATCTTGTAATTTTATTTACTGAAGTTTTAAATAGGAATGAGGAAAAACTCTTCCAATTCATGATATGATGACTTGAGATTCAAATTGGAAAAGTGTGAAATGTGTTTAGATTTGAATCACCAAATTAGCATTTTTTGCATCTATTGTAATTAGCACTCCCATTTGTTATGCTAACTACCAATATTACTCATTGGGTTAGTCTAACCATTTTTAAAGGAGTGGTTTAATGTTAAAACAATACAAATCAACAAATTCAAGAAGGGTTGAATTTTTTTTAAATCTAGATCACTTGTCCTTATGTTTGATGATAAGTGGGATACGGGGGCCGGGGGTGGAGGAGCATACAAAATGCTGCTGAGTGTCAAGGGCATTGTAACAGCTGGCTTACTAGAAGAGGTTATTTCCTTTTGGAATAATATAATCCTACCCCCCCCCCAAAAAAAAATCTCACTTTGTATAAACAGTGAGCTAGGTAAATAGCACAAAGCATCTGTTTAGCTCTTTTCTAAGTTGTCTAGGTCTGCACTAGACTGGGATTAGAGCACACACCATGCCAGCAAACCCCTTTTTAGATGATTTTCACCCTGTTGCTTTAAAAAGAATCTTTTTTTTTGCTTCAGCTACTGATTGTTCTGACTCTTAAGATATTTCTGGAAAGCTGAGGCAAAAACACGTTTATCAGCATGGCCATTTAAGGTATATGGCAACGTACACCTCTTTTTCTATTCTATACCTCTTAGCAGGTGAGCCATGTGTTATTGTGCATGTTAATGGTTTTGTGTTTTTTCCCTTGATATAACACAAGAAAATACTGGAACTCACCAGTCTGTACTGTACACCGCACTTTAGATTCTAAGCTGGTAATACAGTTAGTCCAAACTACTGTAGATACAGTATCTGCTGTTTAATTTTTTCTCAAAATGCACTGTAGTCTATAATACTGTATTATGGTCCAGGTGTGTGTGTGTGTGTGTGTGTGTGTGTGTGTGTGTGTCTGTGTCTGGGCGACTATGCAAAATAAGAGTGCATATGCCTGAATTCTACCCATAAAGTACAGATAACTTAAAGTAGTGTGTTATGTTTCTGGATGTATTTGTGTTGTGTTTGTGAGGGTTGAAGTAAAATCAATCAGATTGTTAAGTTTCTTTTGGGTTTTCTTTTAGGGTCCATCAGACAGGATTCACAGACTTGCCCGTCTTCTTTGTCTGCACTGGCTCTTTAAGGGTGAAAGTGTACTTCTGTCCATGTGTAAAACAATAGCATTCATTTACAGTTTAAAAGTGTCATTATATTTTATAGAGTGCTGTTCTCAATGAATAAAAGCAGATGCACACAACTGTAAGAATTATTCTTCTTTGTTTCTTTTCTTTTCTCTCTCTGTTTCTCTCTGTCCCTCTAGTTAGCTAGTTTGCTAAACTCTGCTGGAGTTCAAAAGGTACTGTGTTTGTATCTAAGCAATGTGGCCCAGCACACAGGCATATTATTGCAAGTACTGCAAGCCCTCTCACGATTAGTCAAGAACACTGAGTTTGAATCCAAGCTAAGTGAAGCAACACATTAGTGGTGTTGTAGGCCCTCTACTAATAATATAAAAGTCAGGTGTATTAAACTAAAAATGGTGACCAGTGCATGGACACTATTTGTCAATAATCCAAGAGCAGAATTTGTTTTCCAGCTGCAATTTTGGCCTGGTGTGCTAAACCTGTTCTTCAAGGGCCAAAAACCTCAGGTTCTGCTTTATGATCACAGCAGTGTAATAGTCACAATTGCTAAGCCTCTGATAATTAGTCAAGGGCCTATATTCCAGATTCTGGCATGGTCACTAATGCATCTTTGTAGGTTGACCCTCAGCAGGTTGGGGGTTGTGCCTGCACAACTCTGCATAGCCCGCTGAATATCGGACTGTGCAGTTTATGCATGGTTCCTCCCCCTCCGGTTCAGCATGCCTTCATTTGCATTGTGCTGTTGCTCAGCTTGACTTGGGGGGCGCAACTGCCTCTGCTGAATATGGCAGAATGGCGCTATTTCGGACTTGCGCAGGCGCAACCCTATTGCGCATGGCACAACCCTTTTGAATATCCAGCCCAAAGTCTTTTTCCATTAAAAAAAATACAATAATCCTTAAAAAGGTGTAGGTTTCTTCACAATCAATGCATTTCCTTAATGCATTTAAAGGCAGTTGTCCTTTCTTGTTAAACTCACCTATTCTACCTTATGATGTTGCAACAACAGAAAATGAAACTATTTTCCATTAAAGAAAACAAGCATTTGTCAACGCCGAATGTTTGCTTGCTGGCATTGGCCTTGGTAGTGTAGAAGTTACAGAGCTGCATAATAGGAATGGCAGTGAAGTATTGAACTGAAGCCAACCCCACCACCACCCTGCAGAGAGTGACAGACATTGGGGTGTGCCTTTGGATCCTCAGGCATAACGCCCATGCCATTTCACCACACCCTACCCTGAAGACAGTGACAAGTGTCACGGTGTGCCTTGGGGTCTTTGGCCCTTTTGCACACCCCATTCCATCACGAAATATGGTGAGATGGGTGCGGTATAGGAGAATGGGGTGAACTTTGGGGCTGAAGAGTCCAAGGCATACCTTGATGCCTCTCACTGGCTGCAGGGTGTGGAATGGTATGAGCATTACAGGCAAGAATCCCAAGTCACACCCCTGATGCCTGTCATTTTCTACAGGGTGGGGCGTTATGGTTAGAAACCCTAACAACTCAGACAGTCGTTGGTATTTTCACTCCAAATTTTCAACATGTTTTTTTTGTGACCCCCACCTCATGAACAGTGGCAGTATCAGTTTGTTAGCCGAGAGCTGCTTATGCACAGCGACTACGGCATTTAGCACCACAGGTGCAAAAACACATTCTGAACAGGATGTGAAAAATGACAGGTGTACTGTTCATGGGGAGGTGGAAAAAATGGCAATGTTGCAAATCTGCAGTGAAAATATTAAAAAACTGATGAAGTCACGAGCGCGCACAGAAACTGTGCAACGACACTGTAATGTAATTAGTTTTGGATTTATTACAGCAGATTGTCAACACAGGCATTTTGGGACCTCCGATCATGAACAGTGTCACTGTGATTTTCTTTATCTGTCCCTAACAATGATTTCCCACAGTGACCACGCATCTCTGCGCTGAAAGTGTGAAAACACATTTCGGCCATGTTGTGAAAAATGACAGCTGTACTGTTCATAAGAAAGTGTGGAAAAATGCCACTGGTGAAAATCTGGACCGAAAATATTACAAAGTCATGAACTTATGAGGGTGCGTGGAAACTGCGCAATGCTCACTCGTAACACAGTCATTTTATGGACTTTTGTCACCAAAATTTCACCATAGCCATTTTAAGACCTCTGCTCATGAACAGTGTCACTGTGATTTTCTTAATATGTCCCATACATTGATTTCGCACACCGACTGCACCATTGTGCGCTACATGGGCGGAAACACATTTGGGCAAGATGTGAAAAATGACAGCTGTACTGCTCATAAGGAAGTGTAATAAAATGGCAATGTTGAAAATCTGGAGTGAAAATATTGAAAATTCGCAAACTTACGAGAGTGCGTAGGAACTGCGCAATGCACGCTCGTAAAACAGTCATTTTTAGGAATTTTTTCACCAAATTTTCAACATAGCCATTTTAAGACCTCTGCTCATGAACAGTGTCACTGTGATTTTCTTAATGTGTCCCATACATTGATTTCGCACACTGACTGCGCCATTGTGCGCTACATGGGCGGAAACATGTTTTGGGCAAGATGTGAAAAATGACAGCTGTACTGCTCATAAGGAGGTGTGGTAAAATGGCAATGTTGAAAATCTGGAGTGAAAATATTGAAAATTTGTGAACTTATGAGGCGTCGTAGGAACTGCAACACGCTCGTAAAACAGTCATTTTTAGGAATTTTTCCACCAAATTTTCAACATAGGCCTTTTGCGAGCCCACCTTATGAACAGTGGCAGTGTTGTTTCATTACTCGGTCCTGAAAGATGATTTCGTGCAGTGACTGCGAAATCACCCTTCAGGCCCGATTAACACCATGACAGTGAGAGCATTCATGAGAAGGGGTCCCAAAAACCCCATGTTGAAAGTTTGGTGCAAAAATTCCAAAAAATGCCTGAGATATGCACCAAAGTTGAAAAAACCCTATCTATCCCATTATACAGCTTACCGGCATTTCCTCAGTTCATGGTCGGCTTTGAAGAGTGCAGACGTGTTTGCGGTCCACCGAAGATCGTCGTGCTGAGTCCGGAGAGTAAGTAGGAAATTGAGGTGGGAGGCAGGGTGCACAGTGGGTGGGCGCGGTGGGGCAGAGACAGCGAGGGACCGTTTTAAATTTCATTTTTTTTTTTTTTTAATGACGACAACTGAGCGTTTGCCACGCTGGGTGGGCTCCCAGCATGGCACAAGGATGATGGCTGGTTGGGGCATGGAGCCGATGGGGGATTGGGCACCCCGTCGGCCATAGCATCTGTTGCCATGCTGGGGAGGGTCCAAGCGTGGCACCCTGCTCCTCCCTCTGGGGGACCAGTGGAGCCGGCGGGGATTGGGCACCCCGTCGGCTATATTGCGTGTAGGGTGCCACGCTGTGGGGCACCCAGCGTGGCATATGGAACTCTGTTTTGGGGGCGAGCACAGCCGATGAGGGATTGGGCACCCCTGTCGGCCATACAGTGTGTGCGTAAGCGTAGCACGCAGCATACGTGCGTGTGTGTGTGTGTAGGGGGAGTGCGCATGAGCAGGCGATATCTTAGCGCTGCTCACTGAAACGTAGCTCCCTCTTTCAACTGTACTTCACTGCATTTTGGACTGCTGTCAAAGACAGCTCCAGCAGGCATTGGAGAACTGTGGCCACACCTGCAAACACACTGACTGAATTGGAAGAGGGTTGCCACACCTCCGAAAACTCGGATGATGGCACTATGTTTCTTGCACATGCATGCAAGCAAAAAAACTTTCTCCATTTTATAAATACAATATCCCACCCCAGGGCATGATTTTGTTTGGTTATATTTCTGTTTCTCCCCTCGTTCGGCTTGACCTCTCTCAGGTAGATCCTCTCAACCCTGCCCCCCCCTCCGGCTCCCAGTGGTCTTATCTTCTAACTCCCTTCTTCCATGGATTTCCCACATGGCAAGGGCATCCTAAAGGTCACAGAACAGATTCTCAGTTGAGAGAGACCAAGGGGCCACCTGCCCCCTCAGGCAGTGGTCACGATCCAGCCATAGCACCTCTATGGTGCAAAAAGTCTGATCCACTTACCCCCCAAAGAGATAGATAAGGTGCCACTTGCCCTCTCAGGCAGCAGTCACGATGCAGCCATAGCACCTCTACGGTGCAAGAAGCCTGATCCATCTCCCCCCCAAAGAGATAGATAAGGTGCCACTTGCCCTCTCTGGCAGTGGTCACGATCCAGCCATAGCACCTCTATGGTGCAAGAAGCCTGATCCACCTACCCTCCAAAGAGATAGATAAGGTGCCACTTCCCCCCTCGGGCAACGGTCACGATCTAGCCATAACACCTCTATGGTGCAAGGAGCCTGATCCACCTACCCCCCAAAGAGATAGATAAGGTACGACACTTGAAAAATTGCCACAATTTCTCTGGGCTATGTGAGCGCTGAACTAGATCATCACTTGCAATTTGCTGTTTTCAATTTCAGCACCTTCTCAGGGTAGCGCTATTGGCTCCATGCCTGTGTAGAGCTCCCTGATTGGCTGGTCTCACTCACCTGAGACAGAAGCACCCGAGACGTGTGGCTTAATGTAAGCTTGCATCCCTGTACTTGGCTTCTAATTTATATATTTTAATTTAGCCTGTTCGGCTCAGACTATGTAAAGTAACTTACCATTCCCCCCACTGCAGTTTCTCTCTAACCATATGTGCACTGATTCAGTGCTAGCTCTGCATGCTTCCCCTTGATTTTTTCCCCAATTAAGCTGCCTTGAACTGAGTTTGTAAAAAAGTTTTCCTGGCTTTGTTAATATATATTTTTTTTAATCCTATTTAAGACTGTATTGGGTTTACATGCTTACTGCTATGGACTTAGTTAGAAAATTCAGTGAATTGTAAAATCTGTGTAGCCTCTGTCTTGAGCCTAAGGTTTCTGCCCTTGACTTTCATTCTTAATCATCTTCCTTTGTCTCCCTGTCCTCCTCTGTCTCTGTTCTGTCCCTCCTGCCCTCCCCCATCAGTCTGTTCTTTTGTGCTTGTTTTGGATTCCCAAGTTAGCCGGCACCTTGCCTCTGACTGAGACTGCCCCCTGACTTGTCTTTCAAGTTGGTGCACAGCTCTCTTTGTGTGTCTCTGTTTAGACACCCCTCTCCATCTGCTCCTATTTAATCTACTGTCTCCTTCCTTACAGGTGCCACTTGTCCCCTCAGGCAGCGGTCATGATCCAGTCATAGCACCTCTACGGTGCAAGGAGCCTGATCCACCTACCCCCCCAAAGAGATAGATAAGGTACGATGCTTGAAAAATTGTCACAATTTCCCTGGGCTGTGTGAACGCTGAACCAGATCATCACTTGCAATTTGCTGTTTTCAATTTCAGCACCTTCTCAGGGTAGCGCTATTGGCTCTATGCCTGTGTAGATCTCCCTGATTGGCTGGTCTCACTCACCTGAGACAGGAGCACCCGAGACATGTGGCTTAATGTAAGGCTGCATCCCTGTATTTGACTTCTAATTTATATATTTTAATTTAGCCTGTTTGGCTCTGCCTGTGTAAAGTAACTTACCATTCCCCCCTGCTGCAGTTTCTCTCCAACTGTATGTGCACTGATTCAGTGCTAGCTCTGCAAACTTCCACTTGATTTTTCATGCCACCCTCCCTCCCCCTATCCAGGCCTCCTTTAAATGCACACAGTCTCCTCCCACTCCTATCTGATGTTTCAATTTATTGGTTACTTACTGTCAACAACTACAATTCCTCCCATCCCCTTTTTGCAACTAAGCCTTCTAGCAGCTTTATCTCATTCTGTCTTGCTGAGGCATACCATTTTGGTACTTTAGGTTTGCTTGTTGCTGACTAGCATATCCTGTCTTGCTGTCTAGCGTATCCTGTCTTGCTAAGGCACTGTTTTACTTGAAAATTGTACTACAAATTACTGAACTATGACTGATTTGCCAAACAACTGTGTTTATTGTCTAAAAATGTTGCTGGCAACCAAGTGTTACAGCCCCTTCATGACTTTGTAGCTCTCTCCAGACTGCAAGGTGCCAAGGAAATTGCAGGCTTTTCAGTTGCTAATTGAGCTGTTTTCGCTCAGACTGCTAGCCTTTGTGTTGCCCCACTATTAATTCAAGCTACTCTCTCCTTTCCCTAGCCGAGGGCGGTATACATTTATCTTGTGTTACTCCATTTTTAAACTTCCCCAAACAGTTGCATACGGAACAACAACCCTGGGACCTATATAACTTAGATAGCAGAAGCTACTGCAGTACGCTCCTTACTTACATAAAGGGCAACCATGACAGGCCTTGTTTGGCTATGCTTATTCACCAGCATTTATATAATACCCTATGTGGTTAGGCAACCTGACAGAATTGATTCCAACAAAGGTGCATGCTCTACCATGCTAGTCTCCCCATATACCAACACTATGAACAAATTTTGCTGCCACTGTATGCCTTTGATCCCCTCACAGTTTGTGGAATCTCCTCGAAGTGGAACTGCTAACCAATATCCTCTACGTGGTCCTATACCCTATCCATTCAAACTAGGTATGGCTTGGTGCTATTCTGCATGGATCCTAGGATATGTATCCGTAGCGCAGCACAATAAGATGATTCAGTCTTTGGACCCATGTACTCAAACCTATACCAGACATAGAAAGACTCGTGCCTTTAAACTTCTCCTTGCTGCCCGGAGGAAGATTGTGTTCCTTCTACTTATATGCTCAGGTGATGTTGAACTTAACCTTGGCCCTACGAAAGTGCTCTCTTCTCCTTCTGAACTCACAACTTTGAAAGGAATTAGTTTCTTGCATACTAACGTGTGTAGTCTTTTAAAGAAGCTCGATTCAGTCCAGGCTTGTATTATTCATACTGCACCAGACATACTCGTGCTTTTGGAAACATGGCTCTGGGCGTCCACCCCAGACAGAGAGGTAAACATCCCTAACTACCTTCTCTTCAGAACCGACAGGCAGATCAGGGGTGGAGGAGTAGCCATTTATGTTAAAAACAAATTCTCAGTATCTATATTAGATGCTACCTCCTTTGCCTGTGGATTTGAATGCCTGTCTCTTCAAGTTGAACTTTCCCCATCAGTGGCGTTCTGTATCATAGGCTGCTATAGACCTCAGCAGCAGGACCGCAACTTCTGACACATCTGTCATCCCACCTGGATACTACTCCAATGGAAACAATCATACTAGGCGACCTTAACTATGATTGACTGACTAAGGTCTCGTTACCCCTGAAACAATTCTGCGACTGTCATGGGTTCACTCAACTTATTACTGAGCCTACTCGCATCAACAAAAAAAATCCAATGAGAAGTACCCTCTTGGATGTTCTTCTTGTTAACAGACCTCATTCCTTTTTCCATGCTGGTATCCTCTTAGTGGATGTTAGTGACCACTGCTTTATTGGTGGCATGAGAACTGTTACCAAACCTGTATCTACATCGAAGTTTTCCACTAAAAGATCCAGATGGAACTTCAATCCTATTGCATACTTAAGTGATCTAAAAAACTCTTTGCCATGGCAGAGTTTCTACCTGGCTAAGTCAGTGAGCGATTCCTATGATGTTCTTCATGAAATCATATCCAGCGCCCTAAACAGCCATGCTCCCATGGTTAAAGCACGAATAAAAGCCAGAACCTGGCATTGGTTCTCACCGGATCTGAAGGCTGCCTTACTCAAAAGAGATTAGGGCATCTAGAAACATCTGTACTAAGTTGGTCAGAGAGGCCAAAGCCAACTTTTATCAAACCAAGCTACTCTCTGTGTCAAACTGCCCTACCAAGTTCTGGTCCACCATAAAAGAGCTATCTGGCCACTCTCCAGGAAGTGCACTTCCTTCCAAAATTACCACTGATAATATTATCAATAACGATAAATTAGAGCTACTGCAGGCTTTCAACAATCACTTTGCCACTGCTGGCCTGGCAACCTGGGTGCCAATTAGGGGCCCTGCAGCAACTGCAGGATGGGAGAGGGTGTCAGAGGAATACATTCCAGTGACTACCCTCTGAAGCCTTCCTACGAGGAATGACCGAAACCATTCGAGGAATGTACCCAACAGTCCACAGAAAGACCGCAGGATCTCCAAAAACACCCCATGGTCCACAGTGTCAAAGGCTGCCGAGAGATTACGAAGGACCAAGATGGCACAAGCCTTTCGAGCTCTCACCATATTGTAGAAGGTGCTTGAAGCAGCCAAAGAGGTCTACATTCCTGAAAGCAATGAAGCAGAAATGGTCAAGAAGTGGTCCACTAGCTCAATAGGGACCTACATCAACAGTTTGTGAACTACATGAAATCTATGACCACTTGAAAGAGATAGGCTGCCTCCACTCCAGATGGGAGTAAAGAACAACCCATAGGGCCTGCAGTATCAGAATTAAGAAAGCTAAGGAGATTCTTGAAGCCAGGATAGCAGCTGGAACTACAGACAACAACAAAGTCCCATGGAAACATAGAAACCTTGAAGTTGTCTGCAGCAAAAGGCCCTGGGGCCCTTTAAGTCTGTGCAGCCCTACCTAAGTACCTAAATTAGGAGGCAGTATAGCATAGCATAGTGGTTAAGGGCACTGAGCTGCAAACATGGAGACCTGGGTTTGAATCCCATCAGTCCCCACTTGTATATTGTGTGACCCTAAGCAAGTCACACAACTTCCTTGTGCTCCCAGGTCGTACCTGAAAACAAGCTCTTGCTTAGTGTGCCTTTCCTGGTTAAACAATTTTCGCTTCCCTCATCCCCTAAGTAATGATTGTAAGGGCTGTAGTGGTTGTTCTTTCCCCCTTTCCCCTCTCACTTTGAAAATGTCTTTACCAGCCCCAAATTTCCGTCCTACCCATGTTTAAATCTCATACTGAGTTTGAACATACTGCCTCCTTTGATAGTCTTTTCTACCCCTCTTCCACCCTTTATGGGTAGGAATGCTTTTTGATGTCCCTCTTAAATGCCCCCATCAGCTTCTCAGAGTTCTCCATGGTGCTTGTGTTCACACTCAGGATGAACAACTGATTGATAACTACTTCATTTATTATGTGGAGGTACTTTTACATCTGGATCATAGAAACTAGAATTTTTGAGCAGAAAAAGGCCCCTTGATCCATCAAATATGCCTCAGTCCTACCTAGCTACCTGACTGAACACCTTACACCTGCCATCCTGGTCCGATCCCTCTGCTCCTCCACCAAGGGCCTACTAGCGATTCCGAGGGCCAGGATGAATACCTCCGGTAATCACTTATTCAAGGTGGCTGGCCCAGCCCTGTGGAACTTGCTTCCCAGATCGTTGAGGGAGGCACCCTAGGTGGAGGTATTTAAAGGGGGGGGTCTAAAAACGTATCTCTTTAAGGAGATGTTCCCAGTCTAAATGCAGCTGTTTTTAAGTATCTTATTTATTGCTATTATTTATTTAAAAGTTTATTTATTGAATTTTAGATTTGTTGTAAAGAATCCTGTGCAGCCTTATATATATATATATATATATGTTTTGCCCTGCTAGTCTTGACTATGTAAGGCTCCCATAGTCTCTGAGAGTGGGCGCCATATAAATAAAAGTTTCCTTATCTTACCTATCTACTGTGGAATGTGAAGGCCCTAGTGCCTTCACTCCTCCTCTACCCCCTCCATTCTTGATACTGTCTTTACCAAGCCCTTGTATTATCCCACCCATGTTTGAATCTATCCACAGATTTTGCACAGACCACCTCATTCGGTAACCTATTTCACCCCTCCACCATCCTTCTTTGAGGAAAAAAAAATCCTGGTATCACTCTTAAAGTTGCCCCTCACCAAATTCATGGAGTTATTTCTGGTATCTGTGTTCAAACTC
Organism: Neoceratodus forsteri; assembly: GCA_016271365.2. NCBI lineage: Eukaryota > Metazoa > Chordata > Ceratodontiformes > Ceratodontidae > Neoceratodus > Neoceratodus forsteri. Next base: position 292,817,702 of record CM057449.1, on the reverse strand, counting down.
AGTTTGAACAATCCCCTCTAACCACTTTATTTACCCCGTGTATTTGTAAGTTTCAATCATGTCCTCTGATTGGGAAAGGAGGGTGTGTGGCACTATATGTGAAGGAACGACTGAAATGTGTAAGGGAGGAAGGGGAGGAGGGTCGTACGGAGTCACTTTGGATGCAAATCCAGGATTCCAAGAATAGGATTCTCAGAATGGGAGTGGTGTACAGGCCGCCATCTCAGACGGAGGAGTTAGACAGGGAACTAGCGGGACAGATCAGGAGGACCTGAGAGAAGGGTAGTGTAGTGATTGTGGGGGACTTCAACATGCCAGGAGTGGACTGGAGTACCCCAACAACCAGGAACAGAAGGGAGCAGGTACTGCTGGATGCCTTCCAGGACAGCTTCCTGCTGCAAATGGTCAGTGAACCAACCAGGTTAGGGAATACCCTTGACCTTGTGCTGGCAAATGGTGACTTTGTGAGAGAACTTACAGTGGAGGAACCACTGTCAGGGAGTGACCACCACTCAGTATGGCTCACATTGGATATGGGCAAGGAAGGAGTGGAATCTGGCACAAGAGTGCTGGACCTCAGGAAGGCCAACTTTGGGAGGATGGGGGAAGTGGTAAAAGGGTACCTGGCCAGAATTCAATCTAGTATGGACACTAACCAGAGGTGGTAGCTCATAAAGCTGGGGATAGTGGAGGCAACCAAAACCTTCTGCAAGGCCCAGAGCAAGAAGCCTAGGGCTAGGAAACTGAGCTGGTTGAGCAAGGAGATCATGGAAAAGGTAAGGAGGAAAAGAGCTGCCTTTAGGAGGTACAAGAAAACAGGGAGAGGGGAGGACAGGGAGGAGTACTTGATGGAATCGAAGGAGGTGACAAGGGCAGTAAGGAGAGCCAAGGCATCTATGGAACTCAGGCTGGCACAAGGCATTAAGAAGGACTTCTTTAGGTAGAAAGGGAGAAAAGGAGCTGTAAGGACCACATAGTAAGGATTAGGATGGAGGGGGGTTGGGTGGAAGCAGGGTGCGATAAGGCAGAAGCACTAAATGATTAATTATGCTCGGTATTTACTAAGGAGAAGAGAGGGGTGACACCCAAGGGGGGAAGAATGGCAGAAACGGGGGGGGAGGGGAGGCAGATGGGGAAATCATGGAAGACAGAGTTAGGGAGGGTTTGAAGGCACTGAGGGTGGACAAGGCACCAGGCCCAGATGGCATCCACCCCAGGGTACTGAAGGAGCTGGCAGAGGTCCTTGTGGGACCTTTGGCAGACCTACTTAATGCCTCACTACATTTGGGGTGTGTACCTCAGGACTGGAGGATGGCTCATATGATGCCCCTCCACAAAAGTGGCCCCAAGGATGAACCGGGAAACTACAGACCAGTGAACCTCACATCCATCGTGGGTAAGCTAATGGAGACTATCCTGAAGGAGAGGCTGGTGACCCTCATAGAGGCCAAAGGACTACAGGACAGCAGACAGCATGGCTTCATATGTGGCAGATCCTGCAAAACCAATCTGGTGGAGTTCTGTGACTGGGTAACTAGGCACCTGGACAGGGTCCATGCAGTGGATGTCCTGTATCTGGACTTCAGTAAGGCATTCGACTCGGTGCCGCATGGAAGGCTTGGAAGTAAGTTAGAAGGCACAGGGGTGGGTGCAAAGCTGGTGAGATGAGTAGGGAACTGGCTGCAGGGAAGGCAACAGAGGGTGGTGGTGGTGGGTAGGGAGCTCTCACACCCAAGGGTAGTGATGAGCAGTGTACCACAGGGCTCGGTGTTGGGACCACTTTTGTTTGGGATATTCATTGCAGACATATCATTGGACATCAAGAGCAAGATCAGTCTGATGGCTGATGTTACCAAGGTAGGAGCGGTGGTGGATGACCTAGGGGGATGGCAGAGGTTGCAGGATGATCTGGCAAAGCTCGAAACCTGGTCAGACACCTGGCAACTGGGGTTTATGCCAAAAAGTGCAAGGTGCTGCATTTTGGGATGAAGAACCCAAGGAGGAGTTACTAGCTGGGGGGAATGCGGCTAGCCCAGAGAGAGGAGGAGAAGGATCTGGGGTGCTCATTACAGGGTCAATGAACAACTCAGCACAATGTAGGAAGGTAGCTGCAAAGTCCAACAAAATGCTGGGTTGTATTGTAAGGGGTATATCCTTGAGGAAGGAGGAGGTGAGTCTGCCACTGTTTAGGTCATTAGTTAGACTGCACCTGGAGTACTGCGTGCAGTACTGGCACCCGTATCTGAAGAGGGACATTAAGTTTCTGGAGGTGGTGCAGTGCAGGGTGACAAAGATGATCAAGGGGCTGGGGGACTGATGATACGAGAGGAGGCTGAGGGAGTTGAACATGTACTCACTGGAGGAGAGGAGGGGCAGGGGGACATGAATGAAACCTTTAAGTACATGAATGGAATAAACAAGACAGGTATAGAGGGGCTGTTCAAAGTAAGGGAGGGGAGGGACACCAGGGCACATGATACGAGACTGGACGGAGGAAGGTTCAGGAGGGAGATGAGGAGACACTTTTTTACAGAGAGGGTGGGGGCTGGGTGGAATGCATTACCTGCAGAAGTGGTATGCAGTAGAACAGTAGACTGCTTCAAAAGGGCATGGGACAGGACAAGGGGGAGGATCAATGAAGGGGAAGGGTGGAAGGGAGGGCTAGCTGCAGAATAAGGGGTGCTAGCTGCACATTTGAGCAGACTTGATAGACCTCTAGGCCTTTATCTGCTGGCAAATTTCGTATGTTCGTATGTCCTCTCTCTCCCACTTGTCGCCTCCAGTATGTACATGAACAGAGCTGTGAGCCTGTCTTCATAAGTTCATTCCTGTTACTCCTGCATTATCTTTGTTACCCTGTTCTGTACTGTCTCCACCTGCCTGTCACTCATTAAATGTGGTCTCCAAAACAGCAAACTGTGTAGCATGTAAAGATAAATTAGTGACCTTCTGAATACAGTAGTAGCATTAGCTCCCTTCTCCAGCTGCTGAACCCTCTCCTTATGTACCCCAGAATCTTATGTGCCCCTCCTACCACCCTACTGTGTTGTGCTGCTTTCTTCAGACTGTCTGAAATGATTACCCCATGTCCTTTTTTCGCAGTAAAGCTTTCCATTAATACCACCCCATTCTACATTCAGTTTCCTGATTCCCCCACATGCATAAACTTGTACTTTTTGGAGTTAAATGTAATCACCATATTTTTGACCATTTCTCTAATCTCTAATGGTTTCATAATTCTGTCACTCTCAACTGTATCAACACTGTCAGAGATCTTAGTATCATCTGTAAAGAAGCATATCTTTCCCTGTTCCCTGCCTTATTTCACAAATATAGATATTGAAGAGGACTGGTCCCAAGACCGATGCCTGTGTGGCACATTACTAATGACCCTTTGAACACCTGAGGATTCACCATTTATTAACGCTCTCTGGGTGCTACCACTTTTCCTGTCTTGCTAGTGGCTTTGCCCCCTACCTCCTGGTCATGCATCTTCTTTGCCAACTATCCATGTGGGACACAGTTGAAGGCTTCACTAAAGTCATGGTACGGAACAGTATGTGCACCACTTGTCCTTGCTTTTCTTATCCAATTAACAAAATAAATTAGGTTTGTCTTCCACAACCCCCCCAACATGCTGTCTTTTGTTCTGCAGTCCATTTGCATCCTGGAAGCTTGCTATTATCTCCCTTATTATGGTCAGTAGCAGCTTACTCTCAACAGAGCTTGGGCTGACAGGTCTGTAGTTTTCATGTTTATCCCTTCTCCAACTCTCGTGCAGGGGAACTGAAATCATTGTCCGCCTGTCCCTGGATACTATCCCTGTCTGCAATGAGCTACTGAATAGCTCTGCCAGCAGCTTGGCTAGCACCAGGCCTATTAGTTAGTTAGGTTTAGTTAATTAATTTGTTAGAATGCTATTTCTCATTGTGACTCTAGGTGCTTCACAAATGTCCTATTCGTATAAACAAAATTAGAGTAAAATATACATAAAAATATAGAGGGAGCACAGTAAGTTAAAAGAAGGGGAAAGTTTTACTGAATAAAAAGGTCTTCAGATCCCTCTTGAAACACTAACCAAGGGGACCTCTCTAAATGACCAAGGCTGTGAATTCCACAGGGTATGCACTGCAACTGAAAAAGCCAGAGCATTGGATGATTTTAAAAGAATGCTGGGAATCACTAGGAGGCCCTCTTTGGCTGACCGGAGAGGATGAGGAGGGCAGTAGGGCTGTAGAAGATCTTGTAGGTAACCGGGCCCCAGACCATGTAGGGCTTTATAGGTCAACAAATTGACCTTGAAGGTGATCCACCACCTAATAGGGAGCCAGTGCAGAAAGCACAGCACAGCTATAATATCACATGACCTCGGAAGGACAGTCAATAACATGGCTGCCGCTTTCTGCACCAGCTGTTCGAGGTGAAGATCAGTCCCCAATAGCCCTCGGTAAAGGTCATTGCAGTAATCAAGCTGTGATATCACAAAGGCATGGCCTAGCAATGGCAGATCACCTGAGGGGATCAGGTGTTTAATCCTGGCAATGTTTACAAGGTGGTAAAAGCCACTCTGGACCACCTGAGATTCAAATGTTAGGCTGCTATCAAGCACAATGCCAAGATTCTTCACCCTAGAAGGGGTGAGAAGCTGGGAGTCTCCAAGCCTAAGCCAGTGACATGACTAGCCTGCACACCAACCCTCGGGTGACCAGGTTCCATCACCATAACTTTCATCTTATCAGGGTTTAATGTGAGCCAGTTGACGCTCATCCAGTCTTGGACCTCAACAAGGCACAGATTGAAAACTGAGACCACATCCTGTTGTTTGGGCACAAAAGATAGGTACAGTTGGGTGTCATCAGCATAGCAATGAAAACCCAGTCTGTACCATCTTATAATGTCCCCTAGTGGTAGCATATATATACAGTGAACAACATGGGGGACAAAATGGAAGCCTGCGGGACACCACACTGCAGGGGCAGAGGTCATGAGGAAACAGCCCCTAAGATCACCCTCTGCATCTTGCCAGTGAGGAAAGAATGGAACCAGTTGAGGATCACACTAGAGAGCCACAAAAACCCACAGGCAATCCAAAACACCCCGTGGTCCATGATGTCAGAAGCAGCCTAGAGACCAAGGAGAAGAACAAAAGACCACTCTCCTGTGTCCCTCACCATCAGGAGATCATTTAGAATCTGAACCAGGGCAGTCTCAGTACTGTGCCTTTTCCTAAAGCCTGACTGGAGAGGGACACAGATGTCATGAGTTAACAAATGGGCCTCCAGCTGTAAAACCACCACCTTTGCATGGATTCACAGCGGGAAGGTCATGCCAGACGAATCTGATAGATTTCTTTGACTGGGTGACCAAAGTAGTAGACCAGGGAGGGGCTGTGGACATGGCCTACCTAGACTTTAGCAAGACATTTGACACAGTCCCACACAAAAGATTAATATACAAGTTAGCCAGCCTGGGAGTGGGTCCCAAGATGACAGCCTGGGCAAAGAATTGGCGGGAGAATAGGACACAGAGAGTAATAGTAAATGGAGTCCACTCTGAAGAAAGGGGGTTACTAGTGGGGTACCGCAGGGTTCAGTATTAGGACCGGTCCTCTTCAATGTCTTTATAAGCGACATTGCAGAGGGACTGGAAGGAAAAGTATGTCTCTTTGCAGATGACACAAAGATCTGCAACAGAGTTGATGCACAAGGTGGGATGGAAAGGATGAGAAGGGACTTGGCAAGGTTAGAGGAATGGTCAAATGTATGGCAGCTTAAACTCAGTGCTAAGAAGTGCAAGGTAATGCACCTGGGAAACAAAAACCCAGGGGAAGAGTACACAATTGGGGGTGAGATACTAACAACAACAAAAATGGAAATGGACCTGAGGGTAGTCATATCAGATGACCTAAAGTTGGTCAAGCAATGTGAGAGGGCAGCAAGGAGGGCTGGGGGGATACTGGGATGCATAGGGAGAGGCATCACCAGTAGAAAACAGGAAGTTATTATCCCTCTGTACAGACAGTTGGTGAGACCCCATCTGAAGACTGCATGCAGTTCTGGAAACCCAATCTCCGCAAAGACATAGACAGGATGGAGGCTGTCCAGAGGAGGGCAACTAAAATGGTGCAGGGTCTGCACCGGAAGACATATGAAGAGAGACTTAAGGAGCTGAATATGTATAGCCTCGAGGAAAGGAGGGAGAGGGAGGACATGATAGAAACTTTCAAGTACCTCAAGGGAATCAACAAAGTCCAAGAGGGTAGCATCTTTCAAAAAAAGAGGTGTGCAAGAACAAGGGGGCACAATTTGAAGATAGAAGGGGCGGCTCAGAGGTAATTTAAGGAAGTATTTTTTCACAGAGAGGGTTGTGGATGCATGGAATGGCCTTCCGGAGGAGGTTGTGGAGTCAAAAACAGTGGTGGAATTCAAGCATGCATGGGACAGTCATAAGGCAATTCTAGGGAGTGGGGATAGGAAGAAGTAGGCTGCTGGTTAACTAGGATCTGCAGCTTATCCATTAGGTAGGGAAATGGGCAGACTGGGTGGGCCAAGCGGTCCTTATCTGCCATCAAAATCTATGTTTCTATGTTTCTTCTCAATAACCTGCCTTAATAAGGGGTAGGTTATAGTCGGGTCTGTAGTTCTCCTTGCAGTCTGGGTCTAGCAACTTTTTTTCTGGAGGAGCCTTGCCTCTGGCTCATTAAGGGGCTCAGGAATGACCCTCTCACTAATGACTGGACTATCCTAGCAAAGACCGGGCTAATGGACTCAACACTCCCTACAAGAAGGCATGTCAGATCCGGATCCAAATGACAGTAGGTGGGTCTCAGCTCATGGATAAGCCTAACAACATCCTCAACTGCCACCAGATTAATGTCAGAACAGATAGACAGAATGCCCATAACAAACACTGGCTCACCACTGCAAGTCCCAATGGAGGGTGCTAACTGGATCCCAGATCTGATAGAGGAGATCTTGTCAGCAAAAAGCAGAGCAAACTCTGAACATGCAGACTGTAAAAAGGCTCTAACTGGCTGAAGACAGGCTGGATTACACAGCCTGTCAACAGTTCATGAGAGCTGAGCTGGTCTGTTAGTTGCTGCAGCAATTTCCCTGAATAGGAACTCTACCTTCTTACGGAAAATTGCTGTTTGATACACTCTATAATAGAACATCAAAACAAGCTTGTTCTCATCAGATCAGGGTCTCTGCCAGCAGCGCTCCAACCTTTGGCCCATCGCCTTCAACTTCTTGAGAGTTTCGTCAAACCATGGGGATCTATGGCATGAGACAAGGTGTCAAACACGGACTATTGTGATGGAGTTGAGAACACCAGTGATGGCCCTATTATAGGTCAACAGCAATTCTCCTGGCTCCTAGCAAGCTCTCATCATACCTGATAGATCCAGTACTCTCATAAGACCATGTGGGGTAAAACCCCTCAAAGGGCAGTACTGAACCATATCCATAGGGGAAGGTCTACCGGGGGGGAGGGCTTCAAACAAGAACTTCACGGTATAGTGGTCCGATCAAGTGCCCAGTTCAACTATGAGGTCGGTGACATATAATCTCAGTGAGAAGACAAGGTCCAGAGAATGACAGTAGAAGTGGGTTGCAGAGGTAAGCACCTGTGTCAAGCCCAGTGATTGCATTAATCAGAGGAAGTCTTGTCCAAATGGTGAGAGTTCACTGTCTATCCCAACATTGAAGTCACCCAGAAATTATCCATCTGGGCAACTCCAAGACTAGTTCGATCATGAAGTCTGTGACTTCCTGCCGATATTCCTGCTCATGCCACTGAAGGCAATAAATGAGAAGGATCCTGCAACCTGCACCTGCAACCCCTTGAATGGCCAGACATTCAAAAGACTTTGTTGTTCACACTGGGAGAGCTGTGAAGTTCAAGTCTGACTTAAAACAAATAGCCACCCCCCAACCCTATGATCCTTTCTTGGAAACTGAATCAGCAATAATCCAGCAGAAACTGCCAATTCTAATACTGGGCCGGCATTTTCATCCAACCAGGTCTCAGTTATGCAAGCCAGGTCAGCTGTAGATACCAGATCAGCTATAATAGCTGCCTTGATTCTAATGGACCTGGCATTGCATAACACTGCCCAAGAAGGATGGGTAGATGAGGCTGGTCCTTTTTACCTACCTACCAGATGTGGAGCCCGTGGGTATGGGAACAAGACAGGTAGACCCCTATAATGAACAAATTTCACTCCAGGTCACCTCCTAGAGCTCACCAAACCTATCTGTCTAGCTCCCTGCATCATTTACCACAGCCAGCATCATAGTCCTCTGCATTCTCCTTCTTTGGGCAATGCCTAATGCCCTACAGCATCCATAGACATCAGGTGATAAAGAAGGGCAGTTGAAGGGGTGAAGGTCCCAAACCTGGGATGGGAAATAGTGCCTTCTAATGGGAGCCACTGGCCAACACATTCTAGGTCTACAGCTACTACTATTATAAAAACAAGTTAACACAATTTAGACTGGTATTCTTTTATATGGGCGACGAAACAAACTGAGTCACTCAAATATGAGTGACTCAGTTTGCATGTCTGATGGAGTAGTGAACATGATAGCACAGCAAAGAGAGGGAATAGCGAGTGTGGGGTGACAATAGTGAGGATGAATGATGGAGGAATGGTATTGTGATGTTGGCCAGATGGAGGAGTGCAGCCTGCTGCTGAGCTGTCTGCCTAGAGTGGTGGATACAGTCACTGCCTGGAATGTCGATGGTCCTGGGTTTAGGACTGCCCACAGGTAAATATTTTTGTGAATTGTTTTGGCTATTAGTATTTTTTTTTTCATTTTCTGTTCTCCTTGTTCTCCTGACTGTGTTGGCCCAGCTGCGGTATCCCCCCTGCATACTGTAGCCCCCCCATGTATTCCCCTTCCCACCATTATCCACCCCCCCGAGTTGATTATATTAATATGAGGGATGCGAGGGGCATAGCACCCCCACATTAAATGTTACTTTATCTTGTCCCAGTATTGCACTGTGTAGTGCCATTGCTGTCTTGGCAATTGCTGTTGTGGAGTTCTATGTGATAACGGTGACCACCAAAGGGCAATCACCATTACAGCGAAGTCAGAGCACCGAAAATCAATTTTGCTGCTCTGACACCCAGGCACACAACAAAACAGACTTGCATTTTTTACATTTATGCAGGGGCTGCACCACCCACACCCCCCTACTTAAGGATTCTCAGCTCTATGGGGGTGCATGTCAGGGGGGCGAAATGTAAAAAAAAATGTATTTGCACTGGGCACAACAAAAATGAACCTGCGCCCTGACCTGAACATAGCACCCTAGCCACCAAAGCCACTAGCTTACCCGCTACACCATGGGGCCAGCTCAGCAGCCTACCACAGTACACCCCTCAAATCCCCTCTAACCCCTCACCAAGCGTGCTCGCTCCACCCCCGTGCACATATACCTGTAACATGCTCACTACTACCCCTCCGCGCACGTACCAGTAGCAACTTCCTGTTGCAACAGCTGCCAACCCATCCCATCTGGTCACTGTAGCTGCCCAGTAGGCGCTGTGTCATGCACCATGATTGAGTTGCCTTTCGGGCGTCACTCAATCGCAGTCATGCACATCATGGTATACCCTGTTGTGGGTGTGTAGCCTATTTTGTTTTCAGCAAAATGTACTCACTGTTATGTGAGTTGCTGTTCCATATTCGCTTTTATGACATAGAACCATTTAGACCCGCACATTTCTAATCCAGCTACCCTCCTTAAGATAAGCACTACTGACAGAGCAACCCAAACACAAAACTGAAAACCAGAAATCAGTCAGGATAAAATAAAAGTTAAAACTTATAAAAAAAAATATCTAGAAATAAAACATCCACTCCCACATTACACATCCACACAAACACACACACACACACACACACACATATTGAACCCCAACCCAATCCCTAAACAATCCCAATAATAACAATGAGGGGGTCCAAGATTTAAGAAGTGGTCACCAGAGTTAGTCCCATAGAATACTCCAAGCAGGATATCGGATCCAGTCACTGACCAGTAAATGGCCTGGCTAGTCCCTCTGGTGCCAGTTCACAAAGTAAATCACAAGCAGAGCATAATTTAAAAATTTGTAGCAGAACAGGGAACTCTCACCCCCTTAAACCGCATCCAACAAGATCGAATCTGTTCTGAGTCACTGTATGGCCTTCTCACTGCCCTGTGCTAAGTTCAAGTTCAGGTCTCACCAACTCCAATCTCTCCTCCAGTGACAAAAGACTGCTTAAATCAGACAAGATGGATTGAGTATCTCAAAGGATTCCCAGTTCTGGAGACACCAGAGACTCTCTCACAGCCCTGGCTCACTTCTAGGTATGAATCCTTAATTCTCAGATAGTAACTTTACCTGTGCAGAAAATGTAAAGTCTGGCCTTCCCTTTGTGATAATCATACTCCAACAGATGACAGCTGCATGCCCCAGTACAGATGTGCCCTGTAGAACATAATGGAATACTTTAAGTCCAGTGTCTACCAAATACACTCGGCTGCTTTACTCCTCTGGCCACTCAACACCACTACAAGTATTACTGTAAGCACACGGGGGATGTAGCACATCCTTGCCCATAACTTTAGCCACATCCACTGTGCTTAAGCCCTGTAGCACCCTTTAAACTGAAATGTGATCCTCATTTACCCCTTTGCACCCTACCTGATGATGCAGTCTGGCATCAGCCCCTTCTCTTCCACTGTGATCACTGAGCTGAACTAACCATTCTGGATGTCTGCCTTTTCTTTATCCTCCTCTTCTCACTCCTCTTCCTCTTCAGTCTCACTATTCATTCCCTAATCTTCCTCTGCTCCCATGCTGAATGTACATAAAGAAGGTTTTGTCTCCTTTCTTCGTTGCTTCCACTATTTTAAGTTCAATGCCATCTTATCATTCCTTTTTACCTTGTTGGCCTCTGCCATCCTGCTATGAAACTCCACCATGTCCCACTCTGCTTGGATAGTTTTGTATTGTGATCATGTCTGATCATATCCTTGCTCTCTTCTTGTCTCCAGTAGGTACATCTTCCATTACATTAGTAGAAAGAGGGACGTGAAGTAGAGGAATGGGCATCAGAAAAAAGGAGAAGGGAAAATCCTGTGAGGGAGCCAGGGATGATGCTGACATGCTGAATGAATACTTTGCTTAAGCATTGCCATATAGGCATCTAGTGGAGAAGCATGCTCATTGGGAGGGCCAATGGCATCATGGCACTGTGACCTGTAGAGGGCAACTAAAATGGTACAGGAGCTGCATCAGAAGCTCTAACAGAACAGGCTATAGAACCTAAATATGTACACTCTGGAAGAGAGAAGGAAGGTGGTGCACATGATACAGACCTATAAATAACTCATGTGGTTAAATAAGGTACAGAAGGGGAGTATTTTTCAAAAGAAGAGATGTAGAACAACACAGGGTCATGTAATGAAGATTGAAAGGAGAACATTTAGGAGAGATGTGAGGAACAACTTCTTCACAGAAAGAGTGGTGGATGCCAGGGAGTCTTCCAGCAGAGGTAGTGGGGGCAAAAACAGTGGTCGTCAAGCATGCATGGGATAGACACAAGAGAATCTTAGTTGGAAAGCAAGAGGAGGAGGGAGCCGGAGCAAGGATGGGATGTCACGGCGTGTTAGCAGCTCCTGGTGGAGACCAGGGGCACTGCAGCAGGGGTAGGCATGCATGCAATAGAGGGGCCGACACTGGCAGGGTTGCCGTGCGCCAGATCATCGGATGTGCACCTCACAAGGGATGGGGGATGGGGAAAGCACAAGAAACTATAAAGCAGAAAAAATCTCCTCCGGTAGGACTGCGGAGATAATGGGGACTTTCAAGGCACGGCTCACATCCCACCACTGGCCCAGCTTGTTGTGATCTTCCCGGGTGTCAACCACTAGGCTGTGTGGACACTAGCTAGTGTGGGGGCTGGGGGCTGGGGGCTGCTCTGGGCAGTGCGGTTGGAGAAGTTCCACAGCAGGAGGACTCAAGCATGGAGTCAGATGCCCTAGCCCAGTAAGTACCCCGGAAGGATGCCCTGACCTCTGGAGAGAATAAAAATAGAATGTAAAAAAAAAAAAAGACCACACCAGAAAAGTATGGGGAAAGGGAAAAGTGAAGAGTGAAAACCTCTAGGGATCTCTTTCAACATTATTTAGGTAGGAATGTGTAGAGCTATTGGCTCAACAGGACTTTTTCTGTCTACAGATTTTATGGTTTTCTGTTTCTATGGAAGAACTGGGTGTTTTGGAAATGTCATGCTATTCACTTCACAGCAAACATCTGCATTTGAAGGCAAACACCCAAAACAATCTCCACTTCTGCCCTGATGATAATTTTGTGAGTCACATACGAGGAGGATGACACAGGCCCACTAACTTGTTGAGGATTGCTTCCAATGTTGTCACCCATTTGATTATCCCATCACAAAAGTCACCCACATCCTGCTGCATTGCATCCACAATCATGTTGAGACAGTCCACGCAAAAACAGGTTACTATGGCAAAGAATTCTGCCCAGTAGCATAAGGTGGATCTCCTTAGGCTGCTTTCCTCTTCAATTGATGCTCTGTCACCTAAGGGTTCATCATGGTTGTGGTTGCCAGCTGATGTTGCTGCTGCTCCTTCTCCATGCCCACCTCCTCCTCCTCCTGTTCAGCCAATTCTTAAATGACCCAGAAGAGGCACATTCTGGGTCGTATCTTTATTCTGCCTTGCCTTCTCCATCTTCCATTTATGGCAGAGATGATGGCACACGTCATCAACTTTCCATTATTTCTTCAGCTTCCTCTTCACCCTATTCTGTTCTGCCAGGTCACAGTTTCATTCTGACCGCTGCCAAGGTCAAAGTGGCCTACTTGTTCTTTACCTGTATGAAGAGAAAAAAAAACCTGAAAAAATATATATTTTATAACTAAGCAACAACATATGACAAGGATTATGATAATGTTCTCATTATCACCTTTGGGATGGCATCCTGTAAAGGGAGTTAACCCCACGTGGGCGCCTACAGAATTGGCGACCCACTTGCGACAACTGTCATGATGGTGAGGGCATAGGGAGGGTGACTGGATGGGAAGGGTTCATGACACGGAGATGGGATATCGCGCTTGTATACGCATGCGGGGGGTAGGAGTAAGCCCGCAGAGCAGTGGGAGGGTTTTTGAGGGGTGGTGCCGTGGGCTGCCGTTGAGCTGGCATTAATTGCATGGTGGGTTGGGTGCTGGCCTGGGGTAGTAGGGATTCAGGGTTTGGGACCAGGCGCCAGTGTTTTTTGCTGCACCTGACCCAGAAAGGTATTTTTTTAATTTTTACTGAATGCCCTCCTGACATGCACCCCCCTTGAGTTAAGAATCTTAAGTCAGGAGGGTGTAGGGGGCAAAGCCCCCTGTGTAAAAGAAATGTTTTTTTTTTGCGTCACTGTCACTGGCACTGCAGTTGCACATCGCCAAAACTGAATTTTGATGATGTGCACTCACCATAAGGATAATCGCCATTCGGCAATCACCTTTACGACATGGAACCCTCTGGGGTTAACATGGCATGTTATGATTCCATTAGGCTCCACATATACAGTATGTTTACTAGACATTAACTTGGACCTAATAGAATGTTTTAGCCAAACGAGAAGCTCTGTTTCAAAGACCCTTTCTAAAATATGGTTGGAAAAAAAATCTTTACAGTCATTTTTCTAGTGATCACCAATGTTATTTGTTTCCATCCTTCAAACTGTGCAATACAGAAATGCTTATAAATCCTCATAGCATTCCCTTTAAAAACTTAAACCCAGATTACTCGTGATTAGCAAGCATACACCTTAGTAATAACTAGAAATGCATCTTCAGTGACAAGGGTTCCCACATATCATCAACATATATACAGTAAAATTGGTTGAAAGATTTGCAGTTAACACACATTTGGTACTGTCTTTTTTCATACAGTATATCAGAACAACTCCTGCAAACCATTTCAGTGTACAAGGTCTCGGTTAAAGTGTGCACTTTGTCATTATCTATCTATCTATCTATCTATCTATCCATCTGTCTCTATCTCTTTCAAACCAAAGCACAAAAGCACCCTCTAACCTGCTTCTCTCCTTTACAACCTAGAAAATGCTTTCTGGAGTCATACTTTATCAGTAAAAAATCACAATTTCAAACAATCCATTGAAGTTGCACATTTATTTAGTGCTATCTAAAACAAAGAAAAATGTTTGTAATTTAAAAAAAATGCATTAAAATTGCAGTTTTTTTAAGCTCTGTCCATGATGTATAACATACACATTCAACAATAGCAATATTTAGACCAGCCCAGTAGCATGGAGAGCTGAGGAGCTATGCACCTTCCCTTCTGCCACTCTGACGACTTGGGTTCAGGAATGGACATGGGTTGCTTGGAGGCCAGCCAGGAGAGGAAGGATGGAGCATCTGTAGGACAGCTGACTGGGCTGTTAGATGACTTGCCATTGGGCTGCTACCCAGTAGTGGCTGAAAGGCAGCACATGCAGTGACACATGGAAGGAAGGGAACTGACATTGTAGGTGTCTCTGGCATCTCCATGGAGTTGGAGCCCACCTGCCATGCACGTTGCACGTCCATGGTGTCCCAGGGTTGAAAAAACAAGTAGAATAAATCCTGGCTATGGGATGAAGACCAATCTCTCACAGTCCCTGCCTCCCACTGTCCTGTAAATGATGGAGGGAAAGTATGTCCTGGGGAAGCACAGTGATAGGGCTGGAGGGGGGTCGGTCGGAAGAGGGCAGCCAGGAAGACGGAGTATAAAAAGATAATGAAAAGAAACAAAAAACAATAGCAACTTTTCTGAGACTGCTTCTTTCTAATATCACATTTTTAAAAATGAACAATCTGTGAAAAATTGTGTAACCTGGGAAATAAGAGAAAGCAAAATTATGATGAATTTTGTGAAAACTATAAGAACATGAAACTGGAAAATTTGAGTGATTTCACATGAACAAAAAAAAATTTCATCTAGCACTGTTTTTGACCCTGGAGGGCTATCAGCAGCAGGTTCTAAATGTAATGCTAGCAGTAGAGACTGACAGGTAGCATGGCTCTTCTTTCCCCTTGCTTGCAAAACCAGTAAATGGAGAGGTAAATATGACTATGTATTCCAATTACATATGACCAGGCCTGACCTCACTATACAGTATCGTGAAAGAAGTACCTATAAGGCAAACCCATAGATCACTGTATGCTATAGGACTGTCTTATGCTATAAGTGCTTGCTTGTTTTGCAGATGCGTGTTGGATTAGAAATCAAGGGCCAGATTCACAAATAATTGCAAAGTGCAGTGCAAAAGTTTTTGTTGCTCTTTGCGATTGCCCAGGTGGTAAAAAATGCTATTCACAGATGGATAGCATGGGGTGATACCTGGCAATGAATAGGGCTATGTAGAGGCAGCAGTAATCTCATTACCACTATCTGTACCCCATCTAGCACTGCCTCTACCTGCAGTCCTTTAAATGGCCCCGCAATGAATAGCGCCAGTGCGGTATTTGTTATTCACAAAAGCAGCCATGCAAAAGAGCCCATTGGGCATGGAAAGTGCTAGCTGTCAATTTGCATGTCCATTGTGGGCCTATTTACATGGGCTGTGAAGGAATTTGGGGCCCCCCACCACAGATTGCTGTTCTATGTAGACAAATGTTCCTGGTGTTCTAGTCATCCCTCCCCATCCCCGAGAGCTGATCACCATCCTTGTATTAAAAAAGTGACTGTTGTGGTGGTATAGTGATCACTCCCTATCCCCAAGAGCTGACCACCATCCCTTAGTTTCAAAAAACAGAAAACATACATTGTTCCCTGTTGGCAATGGTTCCTGTTCCCCACCCCATGTTCCGATCGCCATCCTGATAGTTAAAAAATTATTCCCTGGCAGTCTATTGGTCCCTCAGAAAAGACTAGACATGAGGGAACCTAACATTGGGATACTGTGAAATAGTTTATAGCATGGGTAGAATGAATAATCACACCTAGTCAACTGGCAGTCCCAACAACATTTATAATTAGATAGTCAGAGAAGTACAATACAGCTGCTAGGATGCAATGCAATTCTATAGCAGAGTAACTCAAGAAAACAAGGCAAATTCAATTGCAGTAAATCTCTTTTGTCATGCATGAATCAGTGGCACTGCATTGCATCCCGACAGGCTCCACTGTAGAGGGGAGGGAACCACTGGATCCAGTGACCAGAGTGCAATGGGGTTCAACA
Organism: Neoceratodus forsteri; assembly: GCA_016271365.2. NCBI lineage: Eukaryota > Metazoa > Chordata > Ceratodontiformes > Ceratodontidae > Neoceratodus > Neoceratodus forsteri. The sequence goes on along the minus strand of CM057449.1, from coordinate 292,801,441 downwards.
GGGACATGTTACTCTAGCTCAGTAACTGGTTCCAGACTTTATATGGGCAGATATTGGCAAGATGAGAGAATGTTGAAAAATAAACTGGTAGGAGGTAGAGGGAATGAAAGGGAAAAAGCCAAATGGAATATCATAAAGAAGACTGTAACAAAGGTGACAGCATTATGTTGGTGTGAAGGGGTCTACACAACCATGTCCCCGACTCATTTTCCGCTAAGATAGTAACAGGAGAGCAGGATAAATTGAAACCCTACCCTTCTTATTTCTGGCCTGTCCTTTAAAGGCCACATGCACAGTATGTATGCAAGCTTGGAAATCCCTGCAGTGGAAGGGTACAAACTAGCCTCCTCTGGGAGGCATAAAAAGGAAACCAGATGGAGCAAGAAGGAGGATTTGAGGGCTTGAGAGAAAGAGAACAGATCTTCTGTGAACTTGAGAGCTGAATCAATCTAATAAATATTTTGTTTTGCACTCTGCAAAAGTAAGTTGCTGTTAATCCTTATTTAGTTGCTGAAGTAAAGTCATTTTTTATTTGATTGCACTATGACTGACATTTTTTTTTTCTCTGAGGGTTAGCCCAAAAGTAAAAACTGTTGCATGTGCTTGTCTTCAGCGGTTGGATAGAATTTTCCCTTGTCCAAATAGAGGTAAGATTGACTTGGACAAAGTACTGAAGTGGTTGGTAGAACAATTGCAACAGGCTCACATGCATAGGGACTCAATGGTTCAGCAAGTTCAATAGCAGGCTCAAGGAGACCAACAGCTAACACAGAGAAACCAACAGCTGGCACAATAGCATGCTCAGAGAGACCAGCAACTGGTGAAACAGATCCAGATGCAAAGGAACTGGATTGGCTAGCAAACCCAATTGCAGGTGCACAGAGACCAACAGCAGGGGTTCATGAAGCAGGTAAACACAGAAAGAAACTGTGCCCAAGCTCCAGGTCACAGGGAATCCAGTTGCTGTAGGACTTTCCCCATGCCAACAAAAATGGACCCTGAGAATGACCCCAAAGCCTATCTTATGACTTTCAAGAGAGTTGCAAGTACCACTGCCTGGACATAAGAAAGTTGGGCCATTTGCATTGTATCATATCAGATGGGAGATGCACAAGCTGCTTATCAGTGCCTAGAGGATGCCATGGTTAGAAACTTTCACCAGCTAAAGGTAGCTATTCTCAACTGGGATAACTGTAGAGAGTTATTCATGGAAAGTTCACACATTTTCTTTTAAAGCTAGAATCTGACCCAGAGTGATGGATCAAAAATTGAAGGATGTGGCTACCCAGTGCTTAAACCAGAGGTACTTTTTAAAAAGAACATATTAGAGTTAATTGTGTTAGTGCAGTACCTGAACATTTTGCTAAATCAAGTACCTTATGTGATTGACTGAGTCATCACGAGCAAACCATCCTGGCCACTGCTATCAAGATCAAGAGTATTACTTGGAAGAGGAGAGACCAGAAGCTGCTAAGAAGAGCAGAATTGATGATGAACCTTGGATGATGACCCGGGAGGAAGACACGTACATATGAACATACAAATGTGCCAGTAGATAAAGGCCTTATGGTTTATCTAATCTGCTTGAATGTGTAGTTCCCATTATGTTTGCAGAGGGGAGAAGAGAGGGAGACAGGACAAAGGGGGATGGGAATAAGCATACTGTTTTGGATAAGTGATCACATGGTGAAATAATGGTTGCTGGTTATCATGCCCAAGGCCTTATCATGCCCAAAAGGTATAACCCCAAGATCTAGTGTAGTTCTCCCAGTCCTAAGACCCAGGTCTCCAGTCCCATGAATGGAGGGGGGGGGACAGGTCAATGACCTAATAGTACTATTAAATGTTTTCTCTGTGGCAAAGTAGGGCATATCCATATGTTTTGTGACAGTATGGACTGTGAATTTATATAATGAGTAGCTACAGACCACAACAGTGGACTCCATTCCAACCATTCTTATAAGATCCTGGTGCAGTTGGGGAACCAAACAGTAATGGTTGTGATGGATTCAGGTTGTGGACAAACACTGGATAAAGAATCTGGTGTAGGATCTAGTTTATGCCACTGGGAAGAATCCATACAAATTGTATGTGTACATGGGGATATCCTCACATATCCTACAGCCTCAGTGTGGTTACAACTGGGCAGCTGGGTGCAAACAGTAAAGGGGGGAATTTGAAAACACAACCTTAACTGTAGTCCTGTCCCAAGAAATGGAACGTCTTCCAGCAGTCCTACAAAACAATTCTGAAAGTGTTTGCTCGTAGGAGGAGGAAAACGGGAAGGATTTTGAACAAATATTTCCCTTCACTGATTCTGAACTATTTGTCTTAGAATGGAAGCCTCAGGAGACCTGGGGACAGAAACGGTGGAAGTAAAACAAGGGAAGTACTCTGTCCAAGGTTATATTGGTTGGGAACTGCAATGACCTTGGTTCAGTGAAGGTCAGAAGTGACTCTGATAAGGAACTGGAATCCACGTCACCGAGAGGTCATAATGTACTTCCAGAGGTCAAGCCAAACATGTTTCAAAATCCAGTCAGTATATAATTTCTGAACAATAAAATGATAAGGTTCTTAAAAATACTTATCAGAACATGCTGTGGCAATCGTTAGTGTGATGGATAAACAAAAAGGGCACATATTTCCAAGGTTTAAACTGATAAATGATATTTTGTATAGGGAGAACAGGAAAAACAGATGGTAAAAGTACACACTCATATTTTGATTCCCCATTCCACAAAATGGGAGATACTAAGACTTACGCATGTCATTCTTATTGCAGTTCATTTGGGCCAAGAGAAAACTGAACTGTATGTTTAACCAGTTTTTCTGGCCAGCTATATGAAAGGAAGTGTCAGATTTTTATGCTTCTTGCCCAGAGTGTCAGTTGTTGCCCAAAGAAGCATAAAGCAGGCCTCATTGACCCTATGTCCTAAATAGATATTCAGTGTGAAAGAACTGGGGTCGATATGGTGGAACCTTGGAAAAAGTTCAATAGGGTATCAGTATGAACATATGAACATATGAAATTTGCCAGCAGAAAAATGCCATTTGGTCTATCGAGTCTGCTCAACTATGCAGCTAGCAGCCCTATTCTGCAGCTGCCCCTCCCTCCCTCCTTGCCTCCCTCCCTTTATCCTCCCTCTTGTCCTGTTCCACCCCCTTTTGAAGCAGCCCACTGTTTTACAGGTTACCACTTCCACTGATCCCCCCCCCCACCACCACCCTGTCCATAAAACAAGTGTCTCCTCTTTTCCCTCCTGAACCTTTCCCTCCTCCAATCTCATGTCATGGCCTCGAGTGTCCCTCCCCACCCTTGCCCTGAATAGCCCCTCCCTACCAGTCATGTTTATCCTTCTCATGTACTTGAATGTCTTGATCATATCCCCTCTGTCCCTCCTCTCCTCCAGCAAGTACGTTTAATTCTTTTAGCCTACTCTCATACGGTAAGTCCCCCAGTCCCTGGATCATCTTAGTTGCTCCATGCTGCACCCCTTCCAGTGTACTATAGTGATAATGATTTATATCATTTAGCCAAAGAATTACTAAAGGTATTTTTACAAGTTTGACTGCCAAAGGAGATTTCAAATGATTAGGGAGCCAATTTTATGTCAAAATTTATGAGGGAGGCATGTGCTTTACTGAAGGTTAAGCCCATCCAGACATCAGTGTACAACCCTCAGACCGATGGCTTAGTCAAAAGGCTTAACAAATCCTTAAGGGTATGCTGTCTAAATTAATTTCAGCTGAGGCAAAAAACTGGGATAAACTGTTACCGAATTTAACATTTGCAGCTCAAGAGATGCCAAAATCATCCATGGGTTTCTCACCCTTTGGATTGTTGTATGGGTGACAACCTAGAGGGATGTTGGCTCTCATAAACCAGGTATGGAAAGAACAGATTCATAGTCCCCCTAATGCACTCCAATATGTAATGTTGGCACAATTGGCAGATCTGCCAGAGAATATTACTCAAAGCACAGCAAACCCAGGCAGGACACTACAGCCAATGAGCCAGGCTCTCGGAGTTCAAACCTGGTGGTGTTTATGTCATTCAATGCAAGAGATGTCCACAAACAGGTTATGTTGGAGAGACAAGTCAACTGCTCTGCACTAAGATGAACTCACATATAGAGATGCAGCGAATTTAAATTCCGCCGGCTAAGTGGGCACTTCATATCATCACTTCGCTACGCGGAGTGACCCATAGGAAAGGCTCACTTCGCCTTGTGATTATTACTTTGCATTGTCATTCCGCCTTAATGCAAATTAAGGTGACGTGACAACAATATTGGCAGCCCCCCCCACACACACACACAGAGTAACCCGAATTAATGTGCATCCCCAAATTACTACTGTCTTGCGTCCTGAAAACTCTAGAGTACTGACAAAGTGAAATGAGAGCACAACAAGAAATGCAAAGCCTCCAAGGATTAATGGCACACTCAGTCATGCACGCAGTGGTCACACACAGTCACCAGAATTAATGTGCATTCCCAAACTGCTACTGTCTTGTGTCCAGAAATTTCCCTAGTGCTGATGAAGTAAAATGAGGGCGTAACAAGTAATGCAAAGTTTCTGAGAATTAATGGTGTACTGCAAGCGCACAGACTGATTAGGATTGTGCATTGCACTCAAGAGATGCATATGAAAAGGCACAACACCTAACCAGTGCTCACAACAATTCACAAATCCAAATCTGGAAAGGAATACCTTTTGCTAGGTGAGGGATTAGTGCACAGCAGTAACAATCCACTGCCAGTAAAGATACCACAAAGCAGTGCCAAAATGTCATGCAGGTGCAGTGGATAGCAGGTTCACACTGCTGCAATTACTCTGTGATACAATAAAAGGTGTCTGATTTAATGGCACGCATCACACACACACTACAAGTAATGCATAGCAAATTAAAAACATTCAATAATTAATGGCTTCCATTTTTTTCAATGTAAAAATCTGTGTGTTAAATTCTGTAACACCTGAGTAGATGTTATGGCAGTCACGTGCTCTCTTCCCCTACGAATGCGCTCGAGATACTGAACAAACACAGCCCAAGCTTAAAACACTCCATTTCTCCTCACTCTCTACTGACCACAAAAACCTCGGGCTGCTTCTTCAGTGGGTCAGGAGGCGGGAGGTATTCTCACAGTGGGACAGAGTAAAATGGAAGTTGGCAATGCGAGGGACAGCCTGAGGGCCTTACATGGCCGAAAGCCATACAGGTGCGATGCGGCTCTTCAGTGCTGCCGATGGGGGACCTAGTTTAAGCTAAACCTCTAAAAAAACGTCACCCTTCAATTATAGTAACAAAATATGGGGTGCAGTGTGTTTTACTTATTTATACTCGAGTTGTTGGATAGCTAATAAACCCCTTTGGCTTCACCCTCGGGGTTTATGTGATATCCAACAACTCGGGAGTGTGAAAATTCTCACAACACACTGCACCCCATACTTTGTCCTATATGTAATATATCCAAATGTTTTAAACAAACAAATTATACACTGCTGCACCACAATAATCAGCAAAAAAATTTAAAGTTACAGAAAATTACTGTGTGTACATTAACACAAGTTATACAACAAAACTATAACCAAAACAGAAAGATTGCCTTTTTCTCCCAGTTAATCTACCTACACCACAGTTATGCCCCTCCCTAAAAGCACACTTCACAGACAACGCAGACTGACTGTTTTAAATTAACATTCAAAATCCACACACAAACAATAAACACTCGATGATATGTGCACAGAAGGGTTTCCTGCAATCGATGTACTAAATTTTGAGCAAACAAAATGACACAAAAAGGCATTTTTAACAGCTTTTAAAGGATTTGAATTGCAGAGCTCTGAGAGGAAACTGTCCCCAGCTACCACTACACACACTACCCAGGCCAGAACTGAGGCTATGAAGAAAAATCTAGAGCCCATGTGACCTGTAATCCCATGAATCAGTGCAGAATTTCATTTGGAGCTCAATTACAAGGCGAAGTGAGGTGACGTACATTGATTTCAATGTACTTTGCCTTAAATTGGTGGAGAAGTGGTTTGGGGTAGGTGGAATAAAGCAAAGTCATTGGTTTCAATGGACTTTGCATTCCTCATTGTGACATGAAGTACCGTGGGTTCCGCGTTACTCCACGAATCACTGCGGAGCGAATTGGGGCCACTTTGTCCACCAATACTTAGAGTACTGTAACTCACATGCTATACAGGAAGGAACATGAATGCTTATGGCTGTACTTCCCCAATGAGCTGATCCTGTATCATAAAACTCCCCAATGTAAAAACTCTTATTAATGAGTACAGTGGTGGTGACTGGGTGAAGCCTGGAGAGATACTACAAAACAGGCTTACAATACATGCAAGCAATACTAACTAGTAAAAAAATTAATTTTGTGATTCATGACATGATCACGAATCGTGATTTGTGACTGCAATTGAGACTGTAATGATGAAGAACGTGATTCAGTGTGAGACAAGCAATATGAAATTGTATGGGAATGCGAATGCTTATGGCTGTTCTTCACTGATGAGCTGTAGCACAAAACTCCCCAATTTAAAAACTCTTATTAATGAGTACGGTGGTGGAGTAGTGAAGCCTGGTGAGATACTTCAAAACAGGATTACAATACATCCAAGTAACTAGTAAAAAAATTAATTTTGTGAATGTGACGTGATCATGAATCGTGACTGCATTTGTAACCGTGATGATGAAAAACATGATTTGTATCATGATTGACTCATGATGATGGCCCTGACTTAAAAACGCATATTAATGAGTACAATGTAATGTTCATGCAGAGATATGCACCACACCAGTCCAGTACTCTGAAGGGAAGCCAAAGAAACAACTTGTGACTTAAGTTACAGATGGAGTTTGGGCCCTAAAGAGATGCAAATGCACAAGCAGATTAAGATTGCGCTGTGCACTGAAGAGATGCAGATGCAAAAACACAACACCTAACCAGAGCTCACCATCAGAAATTCAAATCTGGAAAAGAATACCTTTGCCGGTTGGGGTGGGCCACGGAGGGGGGGGGCAGTGTACTGCAGTAACAGTCACTCTAATACTAGTACAAGTAAAGATACCACAAAGAAGTACAAAAATCATGCAGCTGCAGTGGATAGCAGGTTCACATTGCTGCATTTGCTATGTGGCACAATAAAAGGTGTCTGATTTGATGATACGCGTCCCACACACACACTAAGTAATGCATAGCAAATTGAAAACTTCAGTAATATAGCCACGTATTTTAAACACACTGAAATTATGCACTTCTGCACCACAACAATCAGCAAAAAAATGTCAAGAATTATTGAAAATATTACTGTGTGTACATTAACAGTTATATAAGAAAAATATCACCAAAACAGAAAGAACTGTATTTTTCTCCAAGTTAATCTACCTACGCCACAGATACACCCCTCCTCCAAAGAACACTTCCAGTGTCTGTAAGTACAGAGACTGAATGTTGTACATTAACATTCTAAATCCACACATAAACAATAAACGTTCGATGATATGAGCACGGGAGGGTTTCCTACAATCGATGTACTAAAGTTTGAGCAAAAAGAATTACTCAAAAAGGCCTTTTTATCAGCTTTTAGAAGGTTTGAATTGCAGAGAGCTCTCATAGTAGATTGTCTCCTACAGCTTCCTACACACAGTACCCCAAACTAAAGCTGTG